>CM046948.1:58485165-59735165 GCA_025698515.1 Gossypium sturtianum
GCAATGTGGCTACAAAATAGGGGATTTTATGTTTTAAATTATGTGGATATAATGCTGATAAAGGGGAAGTAGTGATGTGGTATGGGTCTCTGTTGGATGAGTGTTCTGTTAAGGATAAAGGATAGAATGATAAGTGTGATCTCTTGGTTGCAAAGAGTTGGTAGAAAATCAAACACGGGAGAGGGGAAAATCGATTCGGTATAGGCGGGGGTGTGCGAATTTTTCATTGTGTTTCCTAAGAATAGTCTCAAGTTTTCTCTCTTTTTCGGTAACTAGAATCATCTTTTCTTCTTTTTATTTTCTTTCTGTCAGAAACCGAAACCCCTGCAATTTACCTTCTCTTCTCTTTCAAACTCTTTGGTCGAATCTCTCTATCTACTTCCTTGCCCATCTTTTCAATTCCTAGTTCTTCCAAAGAAAAAAGCATCTGTATTCCTCTCATTCATCTTTTCCGAGATTTTCTTAAAAGACGAAATCTCCTAAGAGTAGCCGAATCTCCTCTATTAAGGTAGGTGTTGACTCTTGTTATTTCTTAAGATCTCTTTCGGTTTTTAGGAGTCAAGGCCGAATGGCCACTTGGTTAGTAAAGGCTGTCGATTGAGGCTAATACTTTCCCTCTTTTTGCGTTTTGGGCGGCATTCAGGGATTTGAAGGAAACCTGATCGTCTAGATCTAAAAGCCAAAAATCGCTACTCTCTAATCTCGGGATTTTAAGGTAAGGGGGTTCTCTTTAGATTTCCGTTAGATTTGCTAACACATTTGAGATCTTAACCATATGTTATGGTTTAACAACCCTATTTCGTTATAGTAGTTTCGACAAGGACTTTTGATGGAACCGAATATGGATCAGGCAAAGAGAGGATTGAGTGTCTGTAAACCCAATCCCTCAAGTTTAAGAAAAAATACGGTGTCGTGGTTCGAGATTGGCCACCGAGTTGTGGATCAAACCGAACAACACCTAAGGCGGATAGCGAGTTGTATGACTACGGATAAGCGTCGACATAGGAAGTATCGTTTTATCGGTAATCGGGTGTGTAATTTCTCACACCATCTTTGTTATCGATATATATATATGCATGAATCGTTCATATTCTCATTAAATGCGAAATCCGGCATGGTTGTTGAAAACCCGTGGAGGGTA
The DNA here is from genome assembly GCA_025698515.1 of Gossypium sturtianum. Lineage (NCBI taxonomy): Eukaryota > Viridiplantae > Streptophyta > Magnoliopsida > Malvales > Malvaceae > Gossypium > Gossypium sturtianum. The sequence continues at coordinate 58,486,307 of CM046948.1, forward strand.
AGGCGAACCACCGTGTTAGTGATTTTGTCATTCATAAGAGAATGTAGCTGTTGAGATGATATGTTTTATATGTATGCCGATTTCTATATATGCGGGGTTGGGTAATTGATGAAAGGGAAGTGTTCGTTCTAGTGGCTTTGCCACGATCGTTGTAGTGGCTCTGCCACGATGCATTTCAGTGACTATGTCACAAATCGACAATGAGCGACTAAAGCGCGGCATGATCGCCATCTCGTGGTGTGTAGCGGTGAGGGTGATTGTAGAAATCCCCATTTGGTGTGATTGGCAGGTAAGGGTGGTGTGTAGCGGATGGATCTAGGATTTGGGATGGGCTTTGTTTATTCGATATGCGATATTTTGTTATTCGATTACGTGGGGCTAAGGCCCGGTCGATGCACACGAGGGATTGCACATCGAGTCTTGTGACTCACTGCTGTTTAACATTTTTCAGGTAACACTTAGTGTATCGGATCGGTCGAGAGGAGAGCAAGGTGGCCATGCATGGATTTATTTTGGTTCAATAAAGGACGTTGTTTTAATTATTTTCCCTTCGTATTTTCAATTTGTCTGGTTTTATATTTTATTGTAATAAGGCCACCGACTACTGATTATTGGTTTTATGTGCTCGTTTTCGGGTTTCCATACATTTAGATTTTATGATTAATTGAAATTAAGGCATGTGTTTAAATAATAGAACTCAGAGGCCAAATTTCAGTTTTTATTTATTAAGGCATTAATTAAAATTTATTTCTTTAACAAAATTTTCAAATTATTAAGTTTTTCCCGATAAAAGTTTAAACTATGCTTTTAAAAAAATAATAAATGTGACAAGTTTTCTAAAATCTTATTTGTAACACCCCAAACCCGATTGTTTGTAACACCCCAAACCCGGCCCAAACACCCCGACCAGATCTGGCATGTCACTAAAAATATTTTAGAAAACTTGTCGCATTTATTATTTTTTTTAAAAGCATAGTTTAAACGTTTATCGAGAAAAACTTAATAATTTGAAAATTTTGCAAAAGAAATAAATTTTAATTAATGCCTTAATGAATAAAAACCGAAATTTTGCCTCTGAGTTCTATTACTTAAACACATGCCTTAATTTCAATTAATCATAAAATCTAAATGTATAGAAACCCGAAAACGAGCACATAAAACCAATAATCAATAGCCGTTGGCCTTATTACAATAAAATATAAAACCAGACAAATTGAAAATACTAAGGGAAAATAATTAAAACAACGTCCTTTATTGAACCAAAATAAATCCATGCATGGCCACCTTGCTCTCCTCTCCAGCTCGGTCCGATGCACTAAGTGTTACCTGAAAAATGTTAAACAACGGGGTGAGTCACAAGACTCAGTGTGCAATCCCTCGTGCACCATCAGACTGGGCCTTAGCCCCACAGAATCAGAATAACAGAATATCGCATATCAGAATAAACAAAGCCCATCCCAAATCCTATATCTATCCGCTACACACCACCCTTACCTGCCAATCACACCAAATGGGGATTTCTACAATCACCCTCACCGCTACACACCACAGATGGCAGTCATGCTGCAGTTAGCTGCTCATCGTCAGATTTGTGACATAGTCACCAGAACAGATCGTGGCAGAGACACTACAACAAATCGTGGCAGAGCCACCAGAACAGAACACTTCCCCTTTCATCAATCACCCAACCCCGTGCATACATAGAAATCGGCATAGATATAAAACATATCATCTCAACAGAAACATTCACTTATGAATGACAGAAATCACTAACCTGGTGGTTCACCTTTACCCTCCACGGGTTTTGAACAACCATGCCGGGATTTTGGCATTTAACTGAATATAGACGATTCATGCATATATATATCGGACAACAAAGATGGTGTGAGAAATTACACACACGACACCGATAAACGATACTTTCCTATGTCGACGCTTATCCGTAGTCGCACACAACCGCTATATCCGCCTTAGGTGTTGTTGGAAGGTTGGTCCACAACCCGGTGGCCAATCTCGAACCAGCGACACCGCACGTTTCTTAAACTTAGGGATTGGGTTTCTGGACCCAATCCTCTCCTTTGCTTGATCCATATTCGGTTCCATCAAAAGTCCTTGTCGTAACTACTATAACGAAATAGGGTTGTTAAACCATAACATATGGTTAAGATCTCAAATGTGTTAGCAAATCTAACTTGAAATCTAAAGAGAACCCCTTACCTTAAAATCCCAAAATTAGAGACTAGTTATTTCCGGCTTAGATCTAGATGATCAGGTTCCCTTCAAATCCTGGAATGCCGCCCAAAATGCAAAAAGAGGGAAAGTATTAGCCTTAATTGACAGCCTTAACAAACCAAGTGGCTATTCGGCCTTGACTCCTAAAAACCGAAAAAGATCTTAAGAAATAACAAGAGTCGACACCTACCTTAATAGAGGAGATTCGGCTACTCTTAGGAGATTTCGGCTTTTAAGAAAATCTCGAAAAAGATGAACGAGAGGAATACAGATGCGTTTTCGGCTTTTGGAAGAAATAGGAATTGAAAAGTTGGGCAAGGAAGTAGATAGAGAGATTCGGCCAAAGAGTTTGAAAGAGAAGAGAAGGTAAATTGCAGGGGTTTCGGTTTCTGACAGAAAGAAAATAAAAAGAAGAAAAGATGATTCTAGTTGCCGAAAAAGAGAGAAAACTTGAGACTATTCTCAGGAAACACAATGAAAAATTCGGCACACCCCCCCTTGCCTATACTGAACCAATTTTCCCCCTCTCCTATGTTTGATTTTCGGCCAACTCTGCAACCAAGAGATCACTCTTATCATTCTATCCCTTATCCCTAACAGAACACTCATCCAACAGAGACCCATACCACATCACTACTTCCCCTTTATCAGCATTATATCCACATAATTTAAAACATAAAATTCCCTATTTTGTAGCCACATTGCCGTCCCCCCTAGCTCTCTTTGGGCTGCCGAAATTAGCCCAATTTTTTGGGCTCCAATCGGCCATACTGGGGCCCCCTTCTTTGCCTATTGGCACCACTTATAGCTCCCTCCTACTGCGCCTCTCATTCCTGGGCCACAAGCCCATTATGCCTATTTCACTCTCAATACTTTATTTAAACCCCATAGTCCCTAAAAAAAATATTTAGCCAAGACCTCGGCCCATTCCCGAGCCCAATTTGCACCTCTAATTCTCATATTAACCCATTAAACTTGTCTAAACATTAAATGCATAAGCCCATTGATTCGGGATGTTACATACCAATTTGTCACACCCCAAACCCGGCCCAAACACCCCGACCGGATCTGGCATGTCACTAAGAAGATTTTAGAAAAACTTGTCGCATTTATTATCTTTTTTTTAAAAGCATAATTTAAACGTTTATCGGGAAAAACTTAATAATTTGAAAATTTTGCAAAAGAAATAAATTTTAACTACTGCCTTAATGAATAAAAAACTGAAATTTTGCCTCTGAGTTCTATTATTTAAACACATGCCTTAATTTCAATTAATCATAAAATCTAAATGTATGGAAACCCGAAAACGAGCACATAAAACCAACAATCAATAGCCGATGGCCTTATTACAATAAAATATAAAACAAGACAAATTGAAAATAGTAAGGGAAAATAATTAAAACAACGTCCTTTATTGAACCAAAATAAATCCATGCATGGCCACCTTGCTCTCCTCTCCAGCCCAGTCCGATGCACTAAGTGTTACTGGAAAAAAATGTTAAGCAACGGGGTGAGTCACAAGACTCAGAGTGCAATCCCTCGTGCACCATCAGACTGGGCCTTAGCCCCACAGAATCAGAATAACAGAATATCGCACATCAGAATAAACAAAGCCCATCCCAAATCCTAGATGCATCCGCTACACACCACCCTTACCTGCCAATCACACCAAATGGGGATTTCTACAATCACCCTCACCGCTACACACCACCGATGGCAGTCATGCTACAGCTAGCTGCTCATCGTCAGATTTGTGACATAGTGACCAGAACATATCGTGGCAGAGCCACTACAACAGATCGTGGCAGAGCCACCAGAACAGAACACTTCCCCTTTCATCAATCACCCAACCCCGTGCATACATAGAAATCGGAATACATATAAAACATATCATCTCAACAGAAACATTCACTTATGAATGATAGAAATCACTAACCTGGTGGTTCGCCTTTACCCTCCACGGGTTTTCAACAACCATGCCGGTATTTCGGCATTTAACAAAATATAGACAGATTTATGCATATATATATCAGACAACAAAGATGGTGTGAGAAATTACACACTTGATTACCGATAAAACGATACTTCCTATGTCGACGCTATCCGTAGTCGACACAACTGCTATCTGCCTAAGGTGTTGTTCAGAAGCTGGTCCACAACCCGGTGGCCAATCTCGAACCGTTGACACCGCACGTTCCTTAAACTTAGGGATTGGGTTTACAGACCCAATCCTCTCCTTTGCTTGATCCATATTCGGTTCCATCAAAAGTCCTTGTCAGAACTACTATAACGAAATAGGGTTGTTAAACCATAACATATGGTTAAGATCTCAAATGTGTTAGCAAATCTAACGGAAATCTAAAGAGAACCCCCTTACCTTAAAATCCCGAAATTAGAGACTAGCGATTTCTGGCTTTTAAATCTAGACGATCAGGTTTCCTTCAAATCCTGGAATGCCGCCCAAAACGCAAGAAAAGGGAAAGTATTAGCCTCAATCGAAAGCCTTAACAAACCAAGTGGCCATTCGGCCTTAACTCCTAAAAACTGAAAGAGATCTTAAGAAATAACAAGAGTCGACACCTACCTTAATAGAGGAGATTTGGCTACTCTTAGGAGATTTCGGCTTTTAAGAAAATCTCAGAAAAGATGAACGAGAGGAATACAGATGCGTTTTTGGTTTTTGGAAGAACTAGGAATTGAAAAGATGGGCAAGGAAGTAGATAGAGAGATTCGGCCAAAGAGTTTGAAAGAGAAGAGAAGGTAAATTGCAGGGGTTTCAGTTTCTGACAGAAAGAAAATAAAAAGAAAAGATGATTCTAGTTGCCGAAAAAGAGAGAAAACTTGAGACTATTCTCAGGAAACACAATGAAAAATTAGCACACCCCCTTGCCTATATCTGAACCAATTTTCCCCCTCTCCTATGTTTTATTTTCGGCCAACTTTGCAACCAAGAGATCACTCTTATCATTCTATCCCTTATCCCTAACAGAACACTCATCCAACAGAGACCCATACCACATCACTACTTCCCCTTTATCAGCATTATATCCACATAATTTAAAACATAAAATCCCCTATTTTGTAGCCACATTGCCATCCTCCCTAGCTCTCCTTGGGCTGCCGAAATTAGCCCAATTTTTTGGGCTCCAAGCGGCCATACTAAGGCCCCCTTCTTTGCCTATTGGCGCCACTTATAGCTCCCTCCTACTGCGCCTCTTGTTCCTGGGCCACAAGCCCATTATGCCTATTTCACTCTCAATACTTTATTTAAACCCCATAGTCCCTAAACAAAATATTTAGCCAAGACCTCGGCCCATTCCCGAGCCCAATTTGTACCTCTAATTCTCATATTAACCCATTAAACATGTCTACACATTAAACGCATAAGCCCATTGATTCGGGATGTTACAGGTATGTCCGGAGGTGGTCAGTAAGTAATATGACTCTGCATGTTGAACTTAGAAATAGTAGTCTATAAAGAATATATGAGTAGTAGATTTAAAGCATAAGGCTCTGCATGGTGGTTATCAGTGTTTGAGATGTAAGGAATTGTGTTTGAATGAGTCTTTGACAATGTTTCTATGTTATAAGAAGTGGTTGTTGCAGTTTCTTAATGGATGATTAAGTCTGGAGTTTAAGCTGATGTTTATGGATGACAGGTGAGTTTTATGCTAACTCTTGCATGTATGTTGTTCATATCGAGAATTACCTATAGGAAATTGATTTAACTATGAATTTGAAACCATGAAAAGTATAGTATGTATATTTGATAGATACTCTAATAAATCCAAGTATGTGATGATGGGTGTATGGGTACTGAAACATTGAAGTTTGGCTGCATATATATATGTCTGGAATGTATGCTATGAGATGTATGTTCTGTTAGGTGTATGTTAGTGAATTAAAATGTTGGGTTTAGATTGTGTCAGTGTATGAAGAGTTTATAAAGTGAGCCTTTGTCTGTTCATCGCGATGGTGTCTAATAGAGCCCGACGAGACAGAAAACATGAACACTAATATGAAAATCTAGAGGAAAAGTTCATGGCCATGACACTTTCTAAAAAGGAACTAATGAATAGTGATTACCTAATGTTGTTCTCTGGGTGTGCTAGGAAGATGATGAGAAAACATCACATAATGTGAGTGTAGGCAAATCCATATCATAAACATGACAGCTAAGAATTGCCTTTGTGGCATAATCTGAATGAACAGCCTTTGTGGCTGTAACAGCCCATTTTCAGTGGTGTCAGAAATAGTGGTTTCAGGACCACAATTCTGACGAGTAAATTATTATTTTAATATTTATTTAATGTCTTCAGGATTATATTAAGGTCGTATTAAAATTTTGTTAAGAAATTTTGAATTTTAAATAGTTAATTAAGTAAAAATAGCTAAATCGTAAAAGGTGTAAAAGTTGAATTCTATTAGTTAAAAGGGCTAAATGGCTATGGAAAGGAATGCTAATGGACTTGAATGGTAAATATACCAATTAAAGAGTTAGTGGATATTCATGGATAGGTTTTAATGAAATTTCAATGAATTTTAAAGGTTAATTTGATAATTTGATAATTAAGTTAGAATGTTAAGTAATTAAAAGATGAAAAGCTATCATCTTTCTCATTTCTTAAAGCCATAACCATTTCCACCATTAGAGAAGAAAGTTAGGTTCTGCCAAGCTCCTTTTGGTGTATGAAACTGAATCCAAGCACCGTTTTTAATGATTTAATGTTTTTGAGTTTGTTTTAGCTTAGTCTAGCTAGCCCGGGGTTAATTTGCAAAACTGTTAAAGGTTGAGGGACTTGCCATGGATGTTTTTGAATGTGTTTTAATGTTATTTGATGGATTATTAACTTTGGTTAGTTGATGGATTATTAACTTTGGTTGTTAAATAAACATGTTTTGTTAAGTGATTTTTGGTGAATTTGCAATTTAGGATTAAATTGTTAAAAGTGTAAATCTATGGGTTGTTTCAAGATTGCTTGTAACATTGGTTAAGTTGGATTTAGGCTAAAATGAGTTACATGTAAGTTATGAGTTTAAGGACTAAATTGTGAAAAGTCAAAGTATTAAGGGTAATTTTGTAATTTTACATAAATATGAATTATGGATTAAATGGAATCCTAGAAGTACTTAATTGAATGAAATTATTTATTTAGATCAAGATAAACCACAACCGGACTTAAATCGAGGAAAAGCTAAAGCTTCAGATTAGTTGGACTTTACTACTACAACCCTAGTTATCGAGGTAAGTTTGTATGAACTATAATCATTTTAATGTTATCTAAATTGATTAATTGCTATGTTATTTTAATATAAATGAATTTTAATATAATTGTATCAATGCTATGATGAATTGACATATAACAAGTCCCGTTTGAACCTTAAGAATTCTTAGGAAAAAAATGACATGTCATTAGGGATTTCATGTTTCGGGTGTTGGTCTTGAATGTCCAACCGATGGCTGAAGTCCTGTATTTGTTACAGATTCTCCATAGCTCGTGTGAGAAGCATCGTTTAGCTTACATTCTAACCCACATCTCGTGTGAGCATTGCTGTAAAGGAAAGGTTACAGTTATATGTAAAGGCACACTATGTGTGAGCTTTCCTAAGTATCCGATGTAATTCTAGATGGTTCAACGGGTAAGAAGAGGAAATGAAATAGTAAGTATGCAAATGGAATGAATCATGATCTTATAAAAAGGTTGATGATTTAAATGATGTATTCATATATGGGAATTTACTTATCTTATGGTTGAATTCATTTGTATCATGGACAAGTGTACTAACTTGTGAGTTTGATGATGTTGTATAGGCTTATACTAGGTTTATGGCATTGGTAATGATTTATGCTTAATCTATGAATTGTATTAATGAAATGGTAAGTTGTGTTTAAAGTTTATACAAGCTTACTAAGCACTCATTGCTTACGTAGTTACTTTCTTTTGTTTTATAGATTATCGAAATCTTGATCGGTTGGAAGCTCATCGGAGACCTATCACACTATCCAAAAAGTATTTAAGTAGATTTTGAGTACTTTGGCCAAGGTTAATTGTAACACCCCTAACCTGTATCCGTCGCCAGAGTAGGGTTACGAGGTATTACCGATCAAATCACAACATATAGCATACATTTATCAAACATAAAGCATTCATTCTCATAAATCATTCAACACAACTACAATGTCCCTTATAAGGGCCTATGAGGCCTTAAACATGCTTTAGAAGTGATTCGGGACTAAACCGATAACATACAAAAAAATTTGGAAACTTAGAAGAATTTCAACCATACAGGGATCACACACCCGTGTGAACAGACCGTGTGCCTCACACAGCTTCAGACACGTCCGTGTCTCAGGCTGTGTGGAAACAGGGCATTCATACTGACTTGGGTCACACGGCCAACCACACGCCCGTGTGTCTAGCCCGTGTGCCCTTCGAAGTGGCCACACACGCCCGTGTGCCAGCCTGTGTGATAGGCCATGCCAAACCTGTAGGGTATACTGACTTATGCAACATGGCCAAGTCACACGCCCGTGTGCTAGGCCGTGTGCCAATTAGAGGGGTATACTGACTTTTACCACACGGCCAGTCACACACTCGTGTGTGAGACCGTGTGGAGCATACTGACTTTAATTCAATTTCAACACCAGGTGACACATAGCCGTGTAACTTGACCGTGTTTCACACACGGCTGAGACACACGCCTTTGTCTCTGTCCGTGTGGAGAAAAATAGGCTATTTACCAAGTCATTTTGCCACCTAAAATCTCATGTACCTAAACAAGGCAAAATGTACAATTTCCATACACAAAGGGCAGCTAAATCAATCCCAATTCATGCATAATTCATGCTATACAAATACAACCATTTCACTTACTCAAATATATACCAAAACAACATGATCTTTAACCTTAATTCATACAATATATATATACCAACTTAATATTTACAACCGAAAACTATCCTCAACTCAATCAATTCATTCACTGTAATACATACTATTTAACTACCAATTTGACATATAAGATTATGCCACAATAAGACCTTTCTCAAGCTTTCATCCACCATAATTCAAATAACCATTTTAACTTCCATAATGTCTTGGTTACAACCATGCCAAAACAATCCATCTCACAAGGCATTATAAACATCTTACAAAAGTCATTAACAACCATTTCTAATAGCCAAACACACATCAATATTAACATCATTTACAAGCCAAATCTCATGGCTATAATCACAACTAAAATACCACATCTAGCCTATACATGCCATATACCATAAATATATAATTCAAAAGTACAAACTTAGATGTTTGATAGTGCGATGATGTTCCCGACGACTCCCGGATCTGAGCTAGCCTTGATTCACTATAAAACATAGAAAAAATAACACGAAGTAAGCTTCATAGCTTAGTAAGCTCGCATGTGAATAACTTATTTCATCGAATAAATTCAAATTAACCAACTACACATGACTAAACCATATACACATTAACTACCAACCTTCCTCATGTCTCAAAACATGATCAATACAAACTCATCGAACTTTCACTATTTAATACTCGAATAGGTTCTGTACGTACCTGTATCGCCTCGTACTAACCTCTTTCTCAACCACGTCATTCGTTTACCTGTTGAACCATTCAGAATAGAAATCAAACACTCAGGAGTCTCGTACGATAAGTACCTATACCATGGCCCGTAGCCAAATCAAGGTAACTTATCCGAAGAACTATTATCATGGCCCGAAGCCAAATCATCCGATATGCATGGCCCGAAGCCAAATCGGTAAAATACGCACCCGAAGTGCTAATATCATGGCCCGAAGCCAACTCAACGTATCACTTACTGACATGTCAATAGTATCCAAAACTATTCTTAAGGTTCAACTGGGTTTTCACACTTATCGTTTCTATCATCGAATGCATCCGTAAAGTCGTTTTCATAATTCATACATTATCCATAATCCTGTTTTAACAATTTATGCAATAATAAAGCATTTTAACATACATTTATAATGTAATCATCACATACGAACTTACCTCGTATTCGGAATTGACGGATCGGGTCGACTACTCGATAACCTTACTTTTCCCCCGATCTAAATTCGAATTCTTTCTTTCTTGATCTATATGAATTAAAAATTAACTTATTTATTCATCTACTCATTCAATTAATCCAAAAATACACATTTGGGCATTTTAACACATTAGCCCCTAAACTTTCGCATTTAATCAATTTAGTCCCTATTTTAGAAATACACAAAATTCACACAATTCAACAAAACCCATGCTTGGTCGAATTATATATAGGTCCCTAGCAGTCCAAAACTTTCATTTATTTCTCATTTCAACCACACAATTTGCACATTTCACAATTTAATCCCTATTATGCATTTTCATCAAAAATCACTTAACAAAACATGTAAAACTATCATCAAGCTTTCATATTTCAACATTAAATATCAAAATACTCATGTATTCATCAATGACATCATTCAAAATCTTTAAAAGTTTTGTAAAATAGTCCCTGAGCTAGCTAATACTAGCTGCAACAATCTCAAAAACATAGAAATCATTAAAAACAGAACAAAAATCGTACCTTAATTGACCAAAAATAGCTTGGCTGAATGAACCCTAAAGAAATGGATTTTCTTCTCTTCAATATTCGGCTATGGTGAAGATGATAGCCTTAAAATTTATGTTTGTTTTATTTAATATGCCTTAATTAATCAAATTACCTATTTAACCTTATTCATTAATCTTTAAAACCATTAAAAAGATGTCCATATTTGTCCACTCATACTATAAATGGTCTAATTACAACATAAGGACTTCAAATTTAAATTTCCATAGCTATTAGACACTTTTAGCTAATAGAACACAAGTTTTTCACTTTACGCGATTTAGTCATTTTTACCGAATTAACCAACCAATCGATAAAATTAGCTCACGAAATTTTCACACATATCAAATAAAATGTTTTAAATACCAAAAATAATATTAAAATAATTTTTTGACATCAGATTTATGGTTCCAAAACCACTGTTCTAATTTAGCTAAAACTGGGCTGTTACATTAATAATTGCATGTATAGGTCTTTTGTATTGGTAGTTCATGGATGTGTAATGAATATGTTGGTATGTTTAAGCTTTTGGAAGTTAAGTTTTTTTGATGAAATTCAATGCTTTACCAAGTTATGTCATTTTGGTCACTTGTAAATGCTTGTATATATAACCCTTTTGGTATGTTTGTGATGGCTTGGAATTAGTCATTTGTGTTAACATGTGATGGTTAAATGCACTAGGTTGTGTAATTGAGATATGGTCAAATTACTTTGGTTTGATCTTTAATGTTTTGATACAATTATGGTGCCTTTGAATTGCATATTGGTTAGATGAATTAGGGTGTTTGAAATGACATTTTTATGTGTGTTTGAATGATGTTTAAATCCCTTGAATGTATGCTCAAATGATATGGATGGTTAGGTATGATCTGGACTTTAAATGGTTTGGTTTTAGGTAAATTTTGGGTTCACACGACCTGGGACACGGGCTGTCACACAGTCGTGTGATACACATGGTCGTGTGACACACACGGTCGTGTGTTATTTGAAATTTCTTAGTGTTTCAAGTCAGTGAGTTACACGGCCTAGCAAACGGCCGTGTGTGACAACTGAGAGAGTTACACAGGCTGGCACATGGCTTGCGACACGACCGTGTGACCCTACTCAGTGAGTTACACGGGTGAGGACACGGGTTGAGACACGACCGTGTATCCCTTTGTTCGAATGTTACACAGCCTGGGCTAAGTTACACGGTACTGCCACACGGCCGTGTGACCCCTGTTTTCATATTTTTGCATTTTTTTCTTAAAACTTCTATTTTGTTTCGATTTAGTCTGGAATCACTTCTAAGATATTTTTAGAGCCTCAAAACCTCGATTTAGGGAAAAGCGTGTATGATTGAATGGTTTATAATATGTTTAATTTATTTAAATGTTATTATGTTAAATGTTTTCCAATTATACGGTAATGCTCTGTAACCCTAATCTGGCGACGGTTACGGGTTAGGGGTGTTACAGTGGTGTACTATGAATGAACAACCTTTGTGGCGTACTCTGAATGAACAACCTTTGTGACGTACTCTGAATGAACAGCCTTTCTGGCGCACTCTGAATGAACTGTATTTTTGGCAAACTCTGAATGAAATGCATATATGGCATACTTTATGGGATGTCTGTCGCGTGTAAAATGATGTACGATTTTGGCAAGTATACACATGAGTATCATTCATACGAGGATCAGATTGAGGCACAAAATTGGTCAAGTTATTGTAATATGGTTTATGTTATGGCAAGACTGACGAATAAGATGCTATGGTAAACTAAGGTAAGTATGCAGTGATAATTCAAAGGAATGATGATGTATGCGATAGATGGAATTGATGAATAATAGGAAATGCTATGGCGAAAGTGAGAGCAGAAATGTAATGGCAATAACGAGAGTGATTATTCGAATAAAATGTAAACAAAGAAATAAACAACTAAATATGTTGTGGCAAAGTTACTACGATAAAGAATAAGGATATAGTGGTGTTGACTCGGAAGGTCGGGATTACCCAGAATTGACCCTTACTTTCAATAATGCCTTGGAAAAATCATATCTACTTTACTGCACAGAAGAGTTCTAAAATGGCCTACCTCTCACGAGAGCAAAACCTAAAGTTACTTGCATTATCCTCTCCAATCGTGGCATCATGAACAACATCACTCAACTGTGTCCCATTTCTAAGGGTGATAGCCTTGCCCTTCTCTTTGCCTTGTGTTCTTGAATTCTCAGTATCACTTGAAAATGCTCCTTGTGGTCTTGAATTTAAAGCATTTGCTATCTGCCCCACTTGATTTTGAAGCGCTCGGAGAGATGCAGCCTGACTCTGAATTACAGCTACATTCTTAGTCATATATTCCTTTTAAAACACTTCAATGGAAGTAAAAGATGATGCTTGACAGTATTGAGTATTTTGCCTCGGCATAGGTTGAACATAACCAGGTGGTACATTGATGGCATTCTATCTTGCAGCATTGTTAAAATTCCCTCCAACCTGATTACTCCCACTGAAATTCAAATGTTGCTTCCAACCTGAATTTTAGGTGTTGGAATATGGATTTCTATTTCAATTGGAATTACCCATGTAGTATACTGACGCTGGGTTTGATGGGCATTCGTCAAACATATGATTTTCCCCACAATAAACACATGACAACTCTGTTTATTTCATCTCATGGACTACAGTTGGATTTTTCATGGTTTTAATCATATTAGCTAGAGAAGATACCTAGGCCATTAACAAAGTGATTGCATCAAGCTCGATGGTACCAACAGCTCTCTTACCCATCCCAACTCTCATGGTCAGATCCTGATAATCATTGTTGGAAATCTTTTCAAAGATCTGGTATGCCTCATTATAAGTTTTATCCAACAACGTACCATTGGCAGACACATCAACTACCATCCTTGTGTGCGCATTCAACCCATTGTAAAACATCTCCTTATGAGTCCAGTGCTGGAATCCACACATCAGACATTTTCGAATTAACTCCTTAAATCGCTTCCAAGCTTCATATAGCGTCTCGTCCTCCATCTGCTGAAAATAAGTGATATCATTTCTCAATTTGGCATTCATATTAGGCGGGTTATACCGTAGCAAGAATCTCTGGCAAAGATCATGTCATGATGCCACTGTTTCTGATGGCAAAGCATTTAGCCATGCTCTCGCACGATCTCTTAAAGAATACGAGAATAGCTTAAGTTTCAATGCGTCTTCAGGAACACCTTACTGTTTAAATGAATCACATACTTCTAGAAAGAGTCTTAAATGTAATCGTGGGTCTTTAGTGGGGAGTCCACTGAACTGTCCTATGATTTGTAACATCTGGAACATTACCGGTTTCAACACAAATTGCTGAGCTTATATATTTGGTCTAGCAACCCCTGGATTCAGATCATCATGCATTGGGACTACATGTAACAGCCCAATCATGTGTGGTGTTGGAACAGTGGTTTTGGGGCCACAAGTCTGACGTGTGGGTCCATAAATGATATTATTAAATATTTACGAGTAATATGGTGTATTATAAAATTTTGATTTAATGATTTTTTTTGTTAAATGGAAGAACAATTAAGTTAAAGTGGTAAGACCCTAAAGTCAAGTGGTTTTAGAAAATGAGGTATCAGGACCTCGATTCTATAAACCGAGTCGTAAATATTTTATTAAATATTTATGGGATGTTATTAAGGTCGTAGTAAAATTTGGTTAAAAATTTTTAATGTTTAGATAGTTAATTTATTAAAAAGAACTAAATTGTAAAGGATGCAAAAGTTAATCGCTATAAGTTTATTTGTATTAAATAGTTATAAATGTATGAAATGAAAGTTTCAAAATGCAATTAGACCTTAATTATTATAATGGCCAGTTAGTGGATTGAAAGATATGAAATTATATGACTAAAATGTTTTATTTTAAAATTAAATATATGTTATAATATTATTAAAAGCTAAAGACAAAATAAAGAAACATAAGCATCATCTTCTTCTTTCTCAAAGCCAAAACCGATTCTTCCATTTTTGGGGAGAGACACATTTGGATAAGCTTCAATGTATGCATGTAAGTCCATTTTGTATCCATTTTTAATGATTTTATGTTTTTGTTATCGTATTAGCTTAATCTAGCTAACCAGAGGGTCCATTTGTTCAATTGTTAAATGTTTAGAATTTTACCATGGATGAAGTTGAAGTGTTCTTGAAATTTTATGATAGATTAGTAAGTTTGGTTGTTAAATATAAGTATTTTGTTAAGTAATTTTTGATGATTTTCAAGTTTAGGGACTTTTTATGAAATTGGGCAAATTAAATAAATATATTGCAAATCGTTGATAAATATGGGTTGTTATGAAATTAGGTAAAAAAACGGTTAGCATGAATTTTAATTAAAAATGATGAAATTGCAAGTTTCGAATTTAGGGACTAAATTGTAAAAAGGGTAAACTTTGAAGGTAATTTTGTAAATTTTCATTATTATGGGTTATAAGCTAAATTAATTATTTTAAATGTTGGATTTGAATTAGTTGAATAAAAATATTTATCTAGATCAAGAAATGAGTCAAACAGATCTAAACAGAGGAAAAGCTAATGTGTCGAATTAGTCATCGGCCTCGTTTTACAACTATAATTGTCGAGGTAAGTTCGTAGTGTAACACCCCTCAACCGTATTCAATGCTGGAATAGGGTTATGGAGCATTACCGGACTTATAACAAATATAACTATACTTTTCTCATACATTCGATCAATTCATACAATCATCATTCCATCTCAATCAATTTGTCCCTTATAATAGCCTACAATGCCTTAAACATGCTTTAGGAGCAGTTCGGGACTAAACCGATAACTTATAAAGCCTTCACGAAACTTTAAAAAAATTCTCAAAACAGGGGACACACACCCGTGTGACCAGGCCGTGTGTCTCACACGGCCACTAGACACGCCCGTGTCACCGGTCGTGTGAAAACAGGGGTTACATACTGACTTGGGTCACACGGCCAACCACACGCCCGTGTGTCTAGCCTATGTGCCCTTCGAAGTGGCCACACATGCCCATGTGCCAGGTCGCGTGCTAGGCCGTACCAATCCTGTAGAGTATACTAACTTATGCAACACGGCCAAGTCACACGCCCGTGTGCTAGGCCGTGTGCCAATTAGGGGGTATACTGACTTGTACCACATGGCTAGTCACACGCCCGTGTGTGAGACCGTGTGGAGCATACTGACTTAGTTTTAATTTCAACACCAGGGGACACATGGCCGTGTAACATGACCGTGTGTCGCACACGGCCGAGACACACGCCCGTGTCTCTGCCCGTGTGGACAAAAATAGGCTATTTGCAAAGCCATTTTGCCACCCTATTTTTATATACCTGCACAAGCATAAATTGCAACATTTTATAACCCAATAGACAGCCAATCTATAACATTTCATACACATATTATACCAACTTAACATAGTACTCAAATACCTAATTAATACCATGCAGTTTCCTATCATATGCCTACTACATATCAAGAAAATATTTGCATAATTCCATTCCATCTACTACTTGCCAAAACATGCCATATTTGAATACTTATACACAACCAAAACATTATACCAAATTAAGCCAAAGCACATGGCTTTAACTTATACCACAACATGTACCAAAATCACTATCTCAAGTAACCATAACTATCAGCTTTATAACTAGCCTATAAATGCCATATTTACATATATCCATGAGTTCAAAAGTACCAAATAGCAACTGGATAGTGTGATGCGTAACTCCAACTTTATCTGGATCGAGTGAGCTATCGAACCTCTATAAAACACGAAAAAAGAAATAGAGTAAGCTTTAAAGCCTAGTAAGCCCGTATAATTCAGAATTTAACTTACCATTTATACATAATCAAACAATTAAACAAAGTATATCAAATTCACTTGCCAAATGCCTATACACAAGCATTCATCAACAAGTTAGTCACATAAATGCATGTAATCATCCATTATCTCAATTTAATACTCAATACATTGTATCATATCAAATTCATATATCATGTACATCATTTGTAACATTTCACTCTCAATCATATAAATAGTAAATCATTAGATAACAGTAACTCATTCGTTTAAATAGTATTTCATCCGTATAACACATAGCTTATTGACATAACCAATAATAGAATTTATGCCCGTTGAACCTATTAGAATATCGAGGGATACTCAGGTGATATACATTGCGTGTAATAATCAGTAATCCGTCAATTCATTATCATTTCCGCTCTTTCGAGCTATGATCAGTAAGCTCCTCCTGAGCTGATGGACAGTAAACTCTATTGAGCTAAAACGATAAGCTCTGACGAGTTGAAAACAGTAAGCTCTTACGATCTGATATATCAGTAAGCTCATATGAGCTGTGGTGAGTCCGCAACACATGCAGGATCTCGACCTAAATGGTAACCCTAGTGACATGTCACTCGTATCCTACGAATTCCTACAGTTCAAACGGGGCTCGGTATGTAACATCCTGATTTTGGGCCTAGTCAGAATAGTGGTTTTGAGACAACAAATCCGAAGTAGAAATAATTATTTTATGAGTATTTTTAGGTCTATGGCATGATTGCATGATTGTGTGAAAATTTCATGAAGAAATCTTATGCATAAAGTGTCTAATTTGATTTTTAGGACTAAATTGCAAAAGTTGCAAAATATATGTTCTAGAAGCTTTGAGCATGACATTGCCATGGATATTAATTAGAGGTCCTTAAATAGCAATTTGACCAATTTCTAATTTTATGGACAAAAATGGACATGGATAGGAAAAATTTCAAAGAAAGGCTTTAGGGGCATTTTGGTCATTTGGTTAATAAAACATTAAAAAGGGAAAAATGAAGCAAAATTTGCACATCTTCTTCAAGCTAGGGCTGAAACTTTGAAGCTCTCCATAGCTAGGGTTTCTTCACTTTTCAAGCTTTATAGTAAGTGCATCCTAGCCCCGTTTTTAATGTTCTTTACATTTTTGAAGTTGTTATCAACCGATCTAGCTATTTCTAACATTTATTTGAGCTAGGGTTCATGTTCAAAAATCTACCCATGTGTGAAATGCATGTATTTTGATGTTTCATGATAGATTATGAAAGTTTGATGTGTGTTTAACATCTTTTGCTAAGTGATTTTTTATGGAAATGCATAAAAAGGACTTATTTGTAAAAGATGTAAAATGAGTAGTAAGATGTATGTTTTAATAAGAAATGTGGGCTCATATGAGTTTGTGTTAGGTTCGGCTAGGCTTGGGTAACAAATAAAATGGACACATTTCATTTTACGAGCCTAGGGACTAATTTGTAAATATGTGAAAGTTTAGGGGAAAAACTGTAATTTTGTCAAAATATGGTTTTTGGACTGATTTGAACAATGTGATAATTAAATGAGCTAAATTTGCTATTATAGATCAAGAAAAATGGAGTCTGAACCTAGACCGGGGAAAAAACAAGATTTCGGACTAAATCGAATTAGTTGTCCATATTTTGTACCGAGGTAAGTTCGTGTGTAAATAATGCAACTTTATATTATGCGTTTAATATTTGATATTGCATGAATTTTTTATTTATTGTTATGAGTACGTTCTACGAAGATTCGATGTGGTAAAATTCTCGGTTGAACCTTAGGAATAGATAGGATACAAATGTCATGACATTAGGGTTATGTGTGATTTCGTGTAAGACCATATCTGGGATATGGCATCGATGTGTGATTTCGTGTAAGACTATGTCTGGGACATGGCATCGATATAAGACATCGTGTAAGACCATAGCTGGGCTATCCGCATCGATATGTGATCCCATGTAAGACCATATCTAGGATATGGCATTGGCATCTTATTAAGTGTATGAGGTTTCTCGGGTATCCTTTAGTATTCGAAGTGGTTCAATGGGTAATTTAAAGACTACGTCAATGATATGAAAGAATATGATCATGTTATGAAGTGGTACAGGTACGTACGTAAAACTTATGAGTAATAAGCTCGGTTTATGATGCATTTTTGGTAAGAACGCAAATGAGTAAGTTATGCCTATGATCATTTGATGATTATGTGCAAATTTATAATATGCTATGTGTATGCTACTACATGTTTAATGTTGCTTATTATTTACATGCAAACTCACTAAGCTTTAAGCTTACCCATTCCTTTCCATTTCTTATAGAGTCGCCAAGCTAACTCGAGGATCGAAGGACGTCGGAGCTCGATTCACACTATCAAACTAATCTTTTGGGTATAGTGAATTCAAGTATTTTGAGTATGACATGTATAGGGACTTGGTCTTTTTTTTTTTATATGTCATATTGTTTAGCAATATGGGTTGGCTTATAATGAATTTGATTCATTTTGTATAAGGCCATGAGATGTGGCTCATAATGATTATTTGGTTGTAAACCTATTCATATATGCATGCATGTGCTAATGCCATTATGATATGGCCTATGGTTATTGATGGTTGAATGATGATGTGTTGCATGTGATTATGGATGTTTGATGCTGGTGAAGCACTTAGTTATGCCATGTTAAGTGCCCTTGAAGTTATTTATATATATATTGGGATTGGTGTGGTTTTGATGTTGTGTAGGTTGGTGCAAGTATGGGTGGCAAAAAGGCTTGATAAATAGCCTTATTTTGTCCACACGGGTAGACACACGGGCATGTGTCTAGGCCGTGTGTAACACACGGCTTGCCCCATAAGCGTGTGTTATGGCCATGTGTCCCCTGCACCCTAAGTAATGCAAAATAGAAAGCTCAGTAGTAAACACACGGGTATGAGACACGGCCGTGTATCTCGGCCGTGTGAGAGACACGGCCATAGGACATGGGCATGTGCCTAGGCCGTGTGAAGTCTGCACTTAATTTTTGGAATTTAATTCGCCACACGGCCTAAGGACACGAGCGTGTGCCTTGGCCGTGTGACCTTATTCGGTTGATGACGTCATAAATAGAATGTCATCTATTTTGGACACAGCCTGAAGCACGGGCGTGTCCCTTATCCCACACGGTTGTGTGGCCCTGTAACATGAAAATTTTTCTAAGTTTCGTAAAAAATTTCCAGAGTTCTCGATTTAGTCTCGAATCACTCCTAATTTATGTTTTGAGCCCCGTAGGCTCGTTTAAGGGACGATATGTATGTTTTTAAAAAGTTTTAAATTTGAGTAGAAATTTATGTCTTAGTTTTGTATGAATGCTTGTGTTTAAGTCCGATAACGCCTCATACCCTGTTCCGGCATCGAATACGGATAAGGGGTGTTACACGGTAACCATCAGAATATATCAATAAGGCATTCGAATTTCAAGTGGATCATTTACTCAGTTACATACATTCATTTCAAATAATTACAAGTATTTAAAAGTTCGATTCTAATTATACGAACTTACCTCGAGTTGCTCGGATAGAAATATCGGCTAATAGTCAACCTTTCCTTTTCCCCGATCTAATCCCGATCTCTACTTATCTTGATCTATATATTATTAAAATTAGCTTATTTAATCAACTATTTATTCAATTTAGTCCAAAACACACATTAGGGCTATTTTACACATTTGCCCCTAAACTTTCACATTTTTACAATTTAGTCCTTATCACATAAAATTGCAAATTCATGCAATTCAGTACAAACCCATGCTTAGCCGAATTTAATACATGTTACTAGAAGCCCATATTTTCAATTTATTCACACTTTTACCCACATAATTTTACATTTTTACAAATTAATCCCTTTTTGACATTTTTGTCAAAAATCACTTTACAAAACTAGTAAATCTATCAATAAACCTTCATAATCTATCTTCAATATTAATTTACTCAAACATTCAACAATGACAACATGATAAATCTTGAACAGTTTCAAAATCTAGGGTACGGGCTAGCTAGAATACGAAGCAACGATCTCAAAAACGTAAAAATCATTAAAAACGGATCGAAAAATGGACTTACAAGCAAGATTGAACTATGGCCGAATGCTAGGTGTTTGAAAATGGCTTTTATTTCTTCAACAATCGGTTGAGAAAGATGAACATGCATGTTTTTTTTTATTTTCTTTACTTAATAACTTTTAATTATAATTTACAATATTAACCTTACTATTAAAACATTAAAATCACATAATGGTTGTCCAAAATTGTCCACTCAAGCTATCTTTGGTCTAATAACCACTTAAGGACCTTAACTTTAAGGTTCTATAGCTATTAAATACTTTTAGCTAATAGAACTCCACTTTTACACTTTACGCGATTTAGTCCTTTTTCTCGAATTAACCATTCAAACAGTAAAATTTCTTTACGAAACTTTCACACAATAATTCTATCATGCTGTAAACTTTAATAAAATAATAAAATAAATATTTTGACTTCAGATTTGTGGTTCCGAAACCACTATTCTGATTTGACTAAAAACGGACTGTTACACGTAGGTATAGAATTGTACATATCTATATATACATAATGATACTGCTGCTTTATGAATGTATATATATGATGTTTAAAATGTGAGTTGGAAATCGAAATATTATTACTGAATATAAGGTGAGAAAGGATTTATTTGAAATCTAATGAATGTTTATGAAATATGATATATGTGATTTTGGGACGATGATGAATTGTTAGAACATGAGTATTGAGAAATATGGAAGTGCCTCTGATTCATGAAGGTTATAATATTTTGTTAATATGCTTGTTTGAACATAGTATGTAACAGCCCGAAATAGACCCTAGTCAGAATAGTGATTTCGAGACCACAAATCTGAGGTCGGAATAATATTCTAATATTAGTTTGGGTGTGAATTATATGTGATATAGCCTGTATGAAAATTCTGTGTGATAATTTTATTGACTGTGTGTCAAATTGTGAGAAATGACTTAATTGTATAAAGTGTAAAATGCTGTGTGCTGATTGTTATATGCTTAATTGATGTTATCTTTATAATGAGGAGGATTTATGATGCAATTTGGCCAAAATTGAGTATAGTGGACGGCATAAGGCTAAAATATACATTATTTTATATTATTTTAATGGTTAAATATAAAAAACATAATATATGTTATAATAATATAATAAAAGAAACAAGATAGTGGCATTGTTCATTCTTGTTAGCCAAAAATAGCAAAGAAAATAAAAGAAAAAAACACTAGGGTTTGGCTAGTTTGAAGCTTAATTAAGGTATGTTTTGACTTTGGTTTTTGATGATTTTTTATGTTTTTGAGATTGTTGCTTAGTCTACTATCAAGCCCATGTTGTAATTTGAAGAATTGATTATGTTTATGAGATGTGCCATTGATGAAATGGTGAGCTTTGTGATGAATATTGGTGTTAAATGGAAGATATGTGTTTAATGAACATGTTTTGTTCTTGGATTTTTGGTGAATTTAGCTAATTAGGGATAAATTGTGAAAATGATAAGTTGAAGGAATAAAATGTGAAATAAATGAAATGTATGGTCTTGAATGAACTCAAGGAAAATTCGGCTAGGCTTGTGTGAAAAGAAATTGTGTGAATTTGATGATTTTGTGAAATAGGGACTAAAGTGTCGAAATGTGAAAATGTGAGGGCTATTTTGTAAAATGCCCTAAATATGTGTGTTTGGACTAAAATGAATGGTTTAGTGATTGAATGGACTGGATTTGAATGTGTATAGACCAAGAGAGGAGAGGTTCGGATCGAGATCGAGGCAAAGATAAAGTGCTCGATTGACCGACTATTGCGATAGTTCAACGTCCGAGGTAAGTTCAGACATAATATGAACATCTAGTTATGTTAAATGCTATGAAATGAATGTTATAATGATATTGAAATGTGGATACTATGTGAGAGTTGAGTTTGAGTTATATGGCACTAAGTGTGCGTATTCGGAAACGTGATCGAGATGATCAGCACTGTGTGTGCAAAATAATATAAGCTTTGACTTTATGGTTGGCACTGTGTGTGCGATACCAATTAAAGAACAGTTCGATATAAATGCACTATGTGTGCGATGATAATTAAGCTTCGGCTAAATATCGGGGCACTAAGTGTGCGATTGAATCAAAGAAGAGACTGAAATTGATCGAAAGGGAAAATTGAGTATTGAGTAGCAAATGTAATTGACTACTAGGTGTTGGCTAAGGTACACTCGGAACCTATGTGGTTGATGAATCTATGAATGAGATTATGAAATGTTAAATGATCATTTTAGTTTTAGATGGCATGATATATATGTATATATGAAATAATGTATGTGATGATTTGTTTTATTATAATGTATTATGTTACGAACTTACTAAGCTTTGAAAGCTTACTGTGTGATTTGTTTCTCTGCTTTGTAGTGTCAGTAAAGCTTGCTCAGATCCGGGAATCGTCAGCATCTCAATCACACTATCGGCAATCTATTTTGGTACTTTTTTGAAAGATGTACATAGTTGAAATATGGCATGTATAGGCTAGTTTTGTAAGACATGTTTGAGATGTGTAAATAGCCTTGTGATGTGGCTAGATGTGTGTGGGCTTTAAACATGTATGGCTTTGATATATGATGCATATTTGGTATAGCTTGTGGGTAAAGAAAATGTCTTATGAATGGTAATCTTAGTGATGGTATGATGCTAGTATGATTTAGTGAATTTGGGGATGAATCATGTTTAGTATTGAATGTGTTCAAGTTGTGTAATTTAGTTCCTAAGTTGACATGTTTAGAAATGAGATTATATGAGATGATATGTTGATCACTTGACATGAAAATTTGTTGCCAATTTGTGTGTGGAAGTATGCTTAAATGTGCATGTAGGTTTGACCGTTGTGTGGGTGGCAATTTGGCCTTGCAAATGGCCTGTTTTGCCTACACGGTTATGACACACGGACGTGTCTAATGACTGTGGGGTAAGGTCAGTAGCTAGCTAGTTGTACACGGCCATGGCACACTGGCGTGCCTAGTCACCGTGTGAATAAGTCAGTATGTGGCTTAAGGGCAAACGGCCTGAGCACACGGGCGTGCTTGGTGGCCGTGTGGAGAAGTCAGAATGCTTGCTCTGTTTTGGCACGGCTTAGACACATGGGGGTGTTCGGTGACCATGTGGGGCACACGGCCTGGTTACACGGGCGTGTGACCTCAACAGACTTGGTGAATATTTGAAATTTTGAAAACTTTCGTAAGTGATCGGTTTAGTCCCGACCCTATTCTAGCATGTGTTTAATGTCTTATAGACCTCAATAAGGGACCATATGGTTGATAATGAGTATAGTTGATAGATGAATGACTTAGTGTCGTGTAATGGTTGTGTAATGATTCAATTGATCGGTAACGCCTCTTAACCCTATTTCGGCGATGATTTTGGGTTAGGGGTGTTACATAGTAAATTATTAGGATGCGATTGGCATGCCAATAGGGTTAGTATGCACGCTTGTATGAGATTTGCACTTTGGTGCCTCTGTTTGCACTTCGGTGCCCCTGTATACACTTTGGTGTCCATGTTCGCACTATGGTGCCCCTGTTTACACATTTGTGCCCCTGTCTACACTTCAGTGCCCTTGTTATGCATCTATGATGCCTCTGATGTGGTGTAGTTACCCGAGTATCCGAGTCAAGTTACTAGTTCATTGGGCTAAATGTTAATGGAATTTACAAAATTACTTATGTGCTTAAAGGCTAATGTATAGTCAAGATATTAGTAAATGTTAATTGTTTAATGAATTACTTGATCATATGAGGGTATAATTATATTCATGATTATACTGTCAAAGATAGATATTTATACACATATATGAATGAGTTTGGATTGAATTATTATAGTACAGGAAGCATGCGATGAACCATTTTCAGTACTAATCCTATAAGTGCTTCGTGAATCAATAATAAGTATGATTAATCTATTTATTTAGTTTTCACATTGTTTGGTGAAAGTAGGTGATTCCGGGATGATATATTTATATGAAACTTTGAAACGAAAGATGAATTATAGAATGATTATATGTTAAATGTGTAACTTTTATGGTAAGAAGAATCATTTATGTGAAATGGTTATATGAAGTGCTTATAAGGAAAATATATATACATGTATATGCAAGGCTACACTAATTATCCATGACAGGTGTAGTGAATAGAAAATGAAAGTTAGCTTATGTTATGATGAAAATTATGCTTAGTTGTTTACTCTAATATGTTCAGTAGTTAAGTTTCCTTTATGCGAACTTACTAAGCTTTATTGCTAACGTTAGTTGTTTCCTTTTCCTGTAGATCATCAGAAGGTTTGATTTGGTTGGAAGCTCGTCAGAGACCTATCACACTATCTAGCAGTTAATTCAGCAGTTTTGAGCATTTCCGTCTTAGGTTTATAATGGCATGTATAGGGTGGTTTATAATGATGTTTATGAATGGTATGTGGACTTATCTTGCTTGTTTAAGTAAGTCCTTATGGTCACTTTTATGTGATTGTATATAAGGTTACTTTTATAGTATGTTTGAATGGTTAAATTGGCCAGTGATGGAAAGCTTTAGTATCTATTTGGTTTAGATTGGTTGGCATGAAAAAATAGCATTATTGGTATGTTTTGGCAGGTATGAAACTAGGTTATGATGTTAAAAATATGGTAAACTTGGCCTATTGGTTGATTGACTTTGGAACATGAAATGGCATATTAATGTGTGTTTTGAAAGTATTTAAGCTTATACAAAGTGTGTATATATATGGATGGAAAGGTCTTGTATGAAATGGTATGAAATGGTTTTATTTCAGGTACATTTTGAGTCCACACGGTCTAAGCCACGAGTGTGTGACTCAGCCATGTGAGACACACGGCCGTGTGTCGTCTAAGGGTTCCTTTGAATGCAAGTCAATGAGTTACACGGCCTGGAACATGGGCTGGGACACGGCCGTGTGTCCCTAGTTCGAAGGTTACACGACCTGAGACACAGGCATGTGTTTCAGTCGTGTGAGGCACACGGCCGTGTGACCCCTGTTTTACAAATTTTGCTTCGTTTTCCCAAATTTTCTAAATTGTTTCAAATTGATCCCGAATTGCTCCTAAGCTATTTTTAGAGCATCGAGGGCTCGATTCAGGGACAATATGCATGTATATGAATGATTTATGATGTAGTTAAGTTATTTGCATGATAAAATGTTTAAAAGTTTTCGATTGCACTGTAACGCTTCATAACCTTAATTCGGCGACAGAGACAAGTTAGGGGTGTTACACGACTTGCTCACTAATATGCCTATCTCGAACATCCACCACACATCTAATGGGAGGATTTTCATTGCGACCATTTGGATTACCATTAAGATCATTCCTGTTTCCAGCTAATTTTCTCAATTCTTTTTCTCTTTCTCCACAAGGTTCTGTCAATCTCCGGATAAAAAAGGTATTCTATGTTAGCAGGAATGCCTCTTCTCATGCACTGATGGCAAATTGTCGATCCCTAGCAACAGCGAGAAAAACTTGTCGCATGTAAAATAATGTGTGATTTTGTGCAAGTATACACGTCGGTTCAAGTAATAAAGTGATGAGTGAGTATCGTTCCCACGAGGATTAGATTGAGGCACAAAATTGGTCAAGTTACTGTAATATAGTTAATGTTATGGCAAAACTGATGAATAAGATGCTATGGTAAACTAAGGTAAGTATGCAGTGATAATTCAAAGGAATGGTGATGTATGCAATAGATGGAATTGATGAATAATTGGAAATGATATGAAAAAAGTGAGAGAAAAAATGTAATGGCAATAACGAGAGTGATTATCCGAATAGAATGTAAACAAAGAAATAAACAACTAAATATGGTATGGCAAAGTTACTATGACAAAGAATAAGTATAGAATGATTTTGATTTAGAAGGTTGGGATTACCCAGAATCGACCCTTTTTGTCAATAATGCGTTGGTAAAATCGTATCTACTTTACTGCACAGAAGAGTTCTAAAATGGCTTGCCTCTCGCGAGAGCAAAACCTCAAGTTACCTTGTACGTATCTATAGGCTTTTTAGATATCTTGCATGGGCTCCTTTTGTATGATCATGACACTATGTCTAGAGTCGACTAAAAGTGTCTATCGAATACTTGCTTATTTCATTTAATTTTAATCCAACCAATCCAACCCTTTCAGAACTAGAATCAGTTTATAAGTATGCAAACAATTTTCTGTGTCTAGAAATCTTTTGCATTTTAGTTAAGAAATAAGAACAATCAAATGAAACAGTAAATTAAATTAGATATATACTGCATCCATAAAAACATTTTAAAGTTTCATCGAAAGTAATCCCAACCCTATGAGATTTAGCTCATGTGCTAGGAAATAAAATTTCAAACCAAAATATTATCTGACATTGTGTTCAACTACTTCAATTTAATATTTCAATGGAACACTAATGGAAATAACGGAAGAACTTCAGGAAACAGCTTTTGCTTACCCAGTCCACACTTCGGTAGCATAGCGTCCTTTGATGGCTAAGAAGGACTGTATTCGACTTCCTTTCCATTGCGTAGCAGAACCCTTATTCATGCCTAAGGATCTCTCCTACTTTTCCTTCACCCTTTGTGAGGTCCCCTTCATCGGCTTTTATAGATAGATTAGGCTAGGGTTAACTAACAACTTATGATTATCTTCTCCCCTTTTAGGGGGATTTATCTGGTACAAATTTTATTTGAGTTGGGACTATTGCGCGAAAAATGTTGACTTGGTCTTCCCGGCATTGCCACGACATCCGTGTTGGCAAACTGATAAACCATAATTTACACATATTTTAACCCCATGCTTGGCTTAATTTTGGATGAATATTCATTAGATTTTATGAATTCGATGCTCCTAATCTCTTAATTTCATGTTTTATACTCAGGAGAGCTTAGAAAATCGAAAAGAACGAGAAACGGGCCAAAAAGGGACAAAATAGGCCTACCTTAGAGACTCACACGGCCTGGACTATCGACCCTGGGCAGATCACACGGCCGTGTGTGGCGAGCAAGATCGACCACGGCCAAGGGAGTCCACCACGGGCATGTCACACAGGCGTGTCCCTGCCGAGATCAAGATGAGTTTCATTCGGAATAGGATACTTGTGGGCCAAGAAAGGCATCTCGAAGCCTATATAAACACCCTAGGGGGCAACCTAAAGGGAGAGCTCGACAGGACGTCGAATAGACATCGAGTAAAAGGAGGAAATACTCCAAGACAGCCGTCGGGAACAGCTTAGGAGAAGGATCTCCATCAAGACTGAGGATCTCTCATCAAGTTCTTTAGAAGTTTTTGGGTTTTCTTATGTTTTGTTGTTTTTCCTCTTTTATGATGTTTCCCTCTTTTAGTATGAACTAAATCCCCTCAATACCGAGGGAGGATGAAACCTAGATGAATCTTATTATTATTTGATTTATGAGATAAATACTTGTGCTTATTCTTAATTGTGAGTTCTTATTCTTGTTTTGATAATTCAGGTTATTGATTCAAGTCGAATGTGCTTATTTAGTGGAGCAAAAGTTCCTGTTTAAGAGTAGATCAGCACAATTAAGCGGAATTCATCGCAACCCTAGAGATAGGGCGACAAAAATCTACCGGATTAGGGTCAAACCTAATAAAGGAATCCATAGATCGAGTTAATGCGACAATAGGGGTTTTAATTAGAAATAGATTTCAATTAATCAACCTAGAGTCAATTGTTAGTAGCCTCGAGAGAGGTATTAATATAATTTAGGGATTTCTACGGATTAAGCCAAGTGAATAAATCGCATGAATCAAAAGTAATAAGTGGAGTCTAGGTGGATTCTTCCTTAGGTATTGTCCATCTCATATAAGTTGTTTAAAAGTATTTCCCCCAATTTACTCTCTATCGCGTTCATCGTTAGTTAAATTAGTTAATAGATTTTAGATTAAAAATAAATCCCCTAAATTATTAGCTAGATAATAAAAAGATAGTTAATACTAGTACTCTTGGTCCTTGAGGATACGATATTCCGGACTCACCACAGCTATACTACTGTTCGATAGGTGCACTTGCCTTTGTCGAAATAATAGTTAGTTTCGAGCTCCATCAAGTTTTTGGCGCCGTTGCCGGGGACTAAGATATTAGGAGAACTAATTTTTTATTACTTTAGCCATTCTATTTATTTGCAATCTATATTTATTTTATCTTAACTTTGCTAATTTTTCTTTTATTTGCTTCTGGCAGGTAATTCTAGTTTATGACTAGGAGGAACCCGTCAAGACCCTTGATTTTTGACAGTGATATAGAAGGTACCGTTCGCAGAAATCGTAGGGAAATAAGGCGAAGCCTACAGTACATAGAAGAAGAGCAAGAGGACGATATCAACACTACCTAAGAGATGGCTGATAATAATCCGCTACCTCCTGTGGTTGTCGCAAACCCGGTGAATCAAAATCCTGTTCCTCGAACTATGTATGATTATGCTAAATCTACTTTAACAGGGACTGAATCAAGTATTGTTAGACCTACTATTGCTGCAAATAATTTTGAACTGAAACCTAACACTATACAGATGATCCAGCAATTTGTTCAGTTTGATGGTTTACAGGATGAGGATCCAAACAATCACTTGGCAAATTTTCTTGAGTTTTGCGACACTTTCAAGATTAATGGCGTTTCTGATGATTCCATTCGCCTTCTGTTGTTTCCCTTTTCGTTGAGGAACAAAGCTAAACAGTGGTTAAACTCGTTACCACGAGGATCAATCACTACATGGGAACAAATGACCGAAAAATTTTTGCTAAAATATTTTCCGCCGGCTAAAATGGCTAAGTTGAGGAATGATATTTCTTGTTTTGTGTAGATGGATCTAGAAACACTCTACGATGCATGGGAGAGATATAAGGATCTACTAAGGAGGTTCCCTCACTATGGGTTACCCTTGTGGCTACAGGTTCAAACCTTTTACAATGGTGTGAACCCCTCAACTAGGCAGTTGATTGATTCAGCAGCCGGTGGAACCCTAAATAACAAAACCCCTGAAGCGGCCTATGAGTTTATAGAGGAGATGTCACTGAATAAATATCAGTGACAAGTTACAAGGACAAGGCCAACAAAAGCTGCCAGTGTCTTCAACCTCGACGCAGTAACAATGCTATCAAATCAGGTAGAACTTCTTAGTAAGAAAATTGATGGTTTGTGTGGTTCTTCGCAGGTACAACCAGTGATGCAGTGCGATACAAATGGAAGATGGACGAATAATACAGAATACCCACCCTACAACCCTGGCGTAGAAAGCGAGCAGATGAACTATATGGGTAATAATTTTAAGTCTCAAAATAACCCTTATAGTAACAATTATAATCCAGGTTGGAGGAACCACCCAAACTTCTCATGGGGTGGTCAAGGAAATCAGAGACAACAACCCTCTCCAGGCTTTCAACAGCAACCCTACCCGCAAGAGAAGAAGCCGAACCTAGAGGAGATGCTAACAAAATTCATCGCGGTGTCAAAGACACATTTCCAAAACACTGAAACAGCGCTGAAAAATCAACAAGCATCGATTCAAGGGATCGAGAACCAATTAGGACAACTTGCTAAGATCATATCTGAATGACCACAAGGCAGCTTGCCAAGCAACACTGAAACTAACCCAAAGGAGCAAATTCATGCCGTCTCTGTTCACGAAAGTGAGGGGCTAGACGAACCAGAACTGAGGCAAGAGAATGTGGTAGGGGAAGGTAAGGTTGAGATAAGCCATGATAAACCAAAACCGGTAATTACAGAGTACCAACCTCGAGTGCCATACCCCAATGCAATGAAGAAAGACAACACAGATGAACAATTCGGTAAGTTTCTTAAACTCCTAAAGAAATTACATATTAACTTACCATTCCTTGAAGCTCTTTCACAGATGCCAGATTCAAGGAAATTTTTAAAAGAGCTGTTGACGAACAAACGGAGATTAGACGAGGCGTCACATGTGGAGCTAAACGCAGTGTGCTCAGCAATTTTGCAAAATAAACTACCACGAAAATTAAAAGATCCAGGGAGTTTTACAATTCCATGTTTAATTGGTAGTTTATCTATTAATAATGCCTTAGCTGATTTAGGGGCAAGCATCAATGTTATGCCTTATAAAATGTTTAAACAACTAGGTCTAGGGAAACCCAAACAAACTAGGATGAGCATTCAATTAGCTGATAAAACTATTAGAGTTCCTAGGGGTATAATCGAAGATTTACTAGTAAAAATTGACAAATTCATATTCCTAGTAGACTTTGTCGTTTTAGACATGAATGAGGATAATGATGTTCCTTTAATATTAGGACGGCCCTTTTTTGCAACTGCTAGGACCATTATCGATGTTGATACAGGGGAAGTAACACTTCGTGTAGGTGATGACATGATTAAACTCAAAGCACGTGATCCTGACAGAATATCTAACGATCAAGAGAATACAAGTCCTATTAATATAAATAAACTTAACGTTCAATCTTCTTTACAGGAAATCTCTCAGGAAAAGATAACAGAGCCAGGATCTAGTGTTCATACTAAGAATACAACTGTTCATGAGGAACGAATGTTACAAATCGATGAGCTAGATGAATGGCGGACACATGTCAAGGAAAAACTGGAAAAACAAGAAGAACCAAAGCAAAACCATGTCAAACTTAAAGATGGGACAACCCAGTTTAAGATAGGAGATCAGGTATTGTTGGATACAAAAGACCCATGAATCGCCACTTCGAATCTTAATACAAACAAAGAGATCCCTTTCACGGTACTCAATGTCTTCACATACGGAATAATCGAGGTAACTAATCCTACATTCGGCACTTTTAAGGTAAACGCCACTCGACTCAAACTATATTATGATCATAGAACTGATAGCAGGGGAGAGGAGTTTCAACTCCTCAAACCACTATGAATATGCGAATGAGAGGTAAGTCTAGCTTAAGACTTTAAACGAGCGCTTCTCGGGAGGCAACCCGAGCACTAACCCCTTTAATTTTCATATCTTTGATTTTTAGCACCTAACTAAAAACTAACCAAGTTAATAAAGCATAGGTTTCCGTACCACACGGCCTTGCACATGGGCATGGCCGTGGCCGTGTGGACATCACGGATTTGCACACTGGCATGGTAGAGATCGTACGACCCAAGGACGAAAAATCCCCAAATCACGGACGGCGATAAAATGCCACGGCCGTACGATACGGCCATGGTCGACACTGAGAAAGTCACACGGGTATGAGACACGTCCGTGCTTCGAGGCCGTGGCCGACACTGAGAAAGATACAGGGGCGTGGAAACCTCTACACAAGCGTGGGAGAAACGAAAAAGCCACCACACGGCCATGCGATATGGCCGTGTGACTTAACACGCCCACAGCACACGGGCGTGGGCAGCAACCAGGACCCTGACTCTTATTTAAAACCCCCCTTCTTCTCACTTTCTCCCTAAATTCTTCTTCTCCCAACCCACAGCCACCACACCCCTTTCTCTTCTCACTATCTTCTCCCTTCATTTTACTTTCCCCTTCCCCTCATTTTTTTCACCATCCTCACCACCATCTCCATGTCGAAGAAGCGAAAGGACCCTAAGGACCCTAGCACGGTATCCCCGTGCGAGATCGATCTACATAAGTTCATGCCGGCCGCTTCATCGACCCGAGAAGCCAAGGACATTTGAGTCCATTTATTTTTCCTATTTATTTTCTCTTCTCCTTTATTTTCCTTCTCTTTATCTTTCTTCTGCTTAATTTATTTTATTATATTTTGATTTCTTTTATTTAGGTCCTAAAGGCTGCTAGGGAATCACTACACCACGACCCTAGTATCCACCATCATCGGCGCATCCTCCTCCAACTCGGCCCGAATTTCCCTCGTTTCTTTTCTTTGACTCCATCCAAGCTTCAGGAAGTTTCACTTCTCTCCCTACCTTATGATTTTCTTACTATATTGTGAATATCTATTTTTGTACATTGAGGACAATGTACATCTTAAGTGTGGGGGGTGAATTTTAAAAGTTCCTAACTTTTTGCATTATTCTCAAAACCCTGAATTATGTCTTGTTCTTAAGTAATTTTCTCATATTACTAATTAGAATGAAACTTCTATTGATTTATGATTTCCATTGATATGTTTTGGATTAAGTCATAGTTAATTGTGCATTGATGATTTAAACTTTAAGATATTAGAGAATCAAGCATGATAAGTCTATTTTCCGTAAATAAAATTTCTAGGTTGTTTTCCTAAATTTAAATATTACTTTGAAGTTTGAAATTTGCAAGATTGACATCAAAAACCATAATTTTTGTGAGATTTTGAACCTTTTAGAGCATATTGTTTTCTTGCTCACTTTATTAATTATGAGTGTGTCAACATTGATTTGTTATTCTAGAACTTGCTTCGATCATACATGTCAAGACCACACCTCTGATTTGATATACTGAGATGATAAAGGCACCTAGGTTTTAACCCACTTACTCCATAAAAAGCCTACCTTCATAATTAACCCCTAGTAACCCCTTTGAGACTAATAAACCATTTCTTGACTCACCCATTAATATTAACTCAAAACCCACTTTGTATTTGTTATCACCATTTCTCTTGACTACCCTTATATCGAGATTTGATTTGATCGGTTGCTTAACTATTTTCTTTATTTGAGTTGTTAAATTCTATCTTACTATTATTGTATGTGCTTAAAAAATGAAGTATATTCATTATTAGTTCTATGTTATTTGAGCTTACGTTTAATTTTACATTTTAAGAAGAAGCTCGTGTTATTAGTGATGAATTCTTAATTGATGTAATTATTCAAGTTTTAGTTTATTTTTCTAGTTAGGTAATTTGTCAATTCAATCTCGATTTTTAACCCTCTAATTCAGCCTTTATCCACACCTTAAACCCAAGCCCCATTACAACCCTTTTTAAAGACCTTTTGATTTGTGTATCATCTCATTTTATAGTGGTGGAGATTTGATTTTCATGCAAGCCTATGGGATTAACTTTTCATGTTTGACTTCTGAGTGCTTAATTTGAACCTTAAACACTTTGAGTGATTTGAGTGAATCCTTAGTGAGAATGTCAATCCTTGTCGGTTTTGAATCAGAGGTAATTATTTAGGTAAGAGGAGACACCTATATTTTCGTGCTATAAAAAATTATGACTTAGGTTGTTTTAATCTCTAGGACTCTTCTAGTTAATTTATCAATGTATGAATTATCTATGAATTATGATGAGACATTATTGATGATGATTATGAATTGAGGAAGTTATTTTAATTGTGAGTTGAGAATTTTGCTCGAGGACAAGCAAAAGCTTAAGTGTGGGGGTATTTGATAAACCATAATTTACACATATTTTAACCCCATGCTTGGCTTAATTTTGGATGAATATTCATTAGATTTGATAAATTCGATGCTCCTAATCTCCTGATTTCATGTTTTATACTCAGGAGAGCTTAGGAAATCGAAAAGAACGAGAAACGGGCCAAAAAGGGACAAAATAAACCTACCTTAGAGACTTACACGGCCTAGGCTATCACCCACGACCGTGTGTTTCGAGCAACAACCTAGACACGGCCTGGACTATCGACCACGGGCAGATCACACGGCCGTGTGTGGCGAGCAGGATCGACCATGGCCAAGGGAGTCCACCACGGGCATGTCACACGGGCGTGTCCCTGCCGAGATCAAGATGAGTTTCATTCGAAATAGGATACTTGTGGGCCAAGAAAGGCATCTCGAAGCCTATATAAACACCCTAGGAGGCAACCTAAAGGGAGAGCTCGACAGGACGTCGAATAGACGCCGAGTAAAAGGAGGAAATACTCCAAGACAGCCGTCGGGAACAGCTTAGGAGAAGGATCTCCATCAAGACTGAGGATCTCCCATCAAGTTCTTTAGAAGTTTTTGGGTTTTCTTATGTTTTGTTGTTTTTCCTCTTTTATGATGTTTCCCTCTTTTAGTATGAACTAAATCCCCTCAATACCGAGGGAGGATGAAACCTAGATGAATCTTATTATTATTTGATTTATGAGATAAATACTTGTGCTTATTCTTAATTCTGAGTTCTTATTCTTGTTTTGATAATTCGAGTTATTGATTCAAGTCGAATGTGCTTATTCAGTGGAGCAAAAGTCCCTATTTAAGAGTAGATCAGCACAATTAAGCAGAGTTCATCGCAACCCTAGAGATAGGGCGACGAAAATTTGCCGGATTAGGGTCAAACCTAATAAGGGAATCCATAGATCGAGTTAATACGACAATAGGGGTTTTAATTAGAAATAGATTTCAATTAATCAACCTAGAGTCAGTTGTTAGTAGCCTCGAGAGAGGTATTAATATAATTTAGGGATTTCTACGGATTAAGCCAAGTGAATAAATCGCATGAATCAAAAGTAATAAGTGGGGTCTAGGTGGATTCTTCCTTAGGTATTGTCCATCTCATATAAGTTGTTTAAAAGTATTCCCCCAATTTACTCTCTGTCGCGTTCATCGTTAGTTATATTAGTTAATAGATTTAAGATTAAAAATAAATCCCCTAAATTATTAGGCTAGATAATAAAAAGATAGTTAATACTAGTACTCTTGGTCCTTGAGGATACGATATTCCGGACTCACCACAGCTATACTACTGTTCGATAAGTGCGCTTGCCTTTGTCGAAATAATAGTTTGTTTCGAGCTCCATCACAAACTGTCTGCACTTTGCCCTAAAAAAACTTCACTCATTTATTTCCTCGTTCCAAAACTTGCTCCTGCAACACCAACACACAAAAAAATCCACCGCAAGTGATTAAAAGCACCTAATTCCAACAAATTCCAAGTCCTAATGCAATATTAAAAAGGCTAACTAAAATGTCCTAAAATGCAACAATATGTACTTAAGTAAAAGCAATTATCTAGGTCTAAAGGCATGAAATATAACTTTTTTCAAGAGTTATCAATGTCCTTTGTGGTGAGTTCTATATTAAGCTAGATGGTGTATTCAGTATGTTCTTAAATGTATTTAGTAAAATCACCGTGGCATAAGGTATCTATTGATTATTCGATAAAGTACCCTATAAGGCTAAGAATCAGTTGAAGGTAAGGAATTGAAAAGATGTAGAAAAGTAAAGAATGATTTAACAATTAGAATTATTCTGAATAAAGGTTATATTCTGAATGTTCTAAGAAGGTATTTGTAACACCCATAACCCGTTTCCATCGCCGGAATAGGGTTACGAGATATTACTGGTCAAATCATAAAATTTATACCATCGTAGCTCACACATCAACACATCATAGCAATCAACAGCACAAAGTCCCTTTAGTAGGTCTACGAGTCCTTAAACATGCTTTAAAGTAGGTTTGGGACTAAACCGATCTCATTCGGAAACTTTACAAAACTTAGAAAATTTTTCATCTTAAGCAGGGCACACGCCTGTGTGGCTAGACCGTGTGCCTCACACGGCCATGCCTTAGACCATGTTTTCCCCCGTGTGCAGCACTGAATAGGATCACACGGCCTGTCACACGCCCGTGTGTCTGGCCCATGTGCAAGTCTGACCTACATGGAATAAGGACAGTGTTGGACACAGGCGAGAGACACGCCTGTGTGCTCACCCGTGTGGACAATTATAGGCCATTTACAAGGCCAAATTTCCACCAAAATTGGGTCAACCCTACATGCTTAATTCCAACATCAATAAACATACATTTCAATCACCATTCTCAACTACCAAATCAAGTATGAAATATACCATTTCATTATCACTATAACATACCCTAATGGCCATTCACACAAGACCATATTTACACATTACTTACACCATTATCACATAGCAAAATATGTACCAAAATCACTCCACAATCTTACTAGCCTATACATGCCATATACCATATATACAACTTCCAAAAAGGTACCAAAATAGATGTCCGATAGTGTGATTGAGACGCTGACGATCCCCGGATCCGAGCTAGCTTTAATAACACTGTAAAATAGAAAAAGACTTCACACAGTAAGCTTTAAAGCTTAGTAAGTTCGTAACCTAACACAAATAACTCAACATTTCAAATTCAATATGCAAAATTAACTAATACATAGATCAATTTGCATCATCGCTCAATCTCACTCATGACCATTACTCACTTTCATACCACATCTATAGGGTTATGCACAAGCATTTATAATGCTTCTCAATCCAATTCTTTTCCTCATTCATTCACATAATCATCCATCTATTTCATACATGATATCATCAACCACATAGGTTCTATACATACTTGTATCATCACATATTTATTATCACATTTATCACTCAATGCTCGATACCATAACTCGTTCGATCTTCTTTAAACGTTCGATGAACTCGCACACTTAGTGCCAATTACTTAGCTGAAACTATAATATCATCGCACACTTAGTGCCATCATATTAAAACTGAAGTTGTCTCGGTATCGCACACACAGTACCAACTAATATAGCCGATGCATTTCTTTATCACGCACACTTAGTGCCATTCATCATTATACCGATTCTATTTAAGCACACTTAGTGCCATATATCTTCAGACTCACATTTCACATTTCTGAATTCCACAATCACATTCCCATTCATTTCAACATATATGAACATAGTTTAAACAATATGTATTATACACGAACTTACCTCGAACGTAGAAACAACGACACTAGTCGATCAATCAAGTACTTTGTTCTTACCTCGATCTAAGTTTGAATTTCTCCTTTCTTGATCTATATAATATCAAATTCAACTTATTCAATAACATTTTAATCCAAAACAATCCACAACACATAGTTAAAGCATTTTACACTTTAGCCACCATAATTCCACATTTTAACATTTTAGTCCCTATTTCACAATTACACAAACACATAATTTATTCACACCCAACTTAGCCGAATTTCACACTAGTCCCTATCAATCCATAACTTTCATTTATTTCACATTTCAACCTTTCAAATTACAAATTTCACAATTTAATCCATTTTTGACATTTTTGTCAAAAATCACTTTACAAAACATTAAAATCTATCAACAATTATTAATTATTCATCATCAACTATCATAAAGCTCAAGTATCCATCAATAGAACATCTTAAAAACATCATCAATTTCGAAAATCAAAGTACGGGCTAGCTAGTACTCAAAGTAACGATTACAAAAATATAGAAATCATCAAAAATCGAGTTAAAATCGCACCTTAATCAAACCAAGAATGTGCCGAACCCTAGATGAACATGGAATCTTTCTTTTTCTCCTCAAAATTCGGCTAAAAGATTATGATAAAACAAAATTTTGGTTTTGGTTTTATTTATTATATCATTTATTAACTAAATACCAAATTTAACCTTAATGAATATTATTAATAACACCAAATGCCATGCCATTATCATCCATTAACTATCAAATGGTTTAATAACAACATAAGGATCTTTCATTTAATGAGCCATAATAATTGAGCACTTTTAACAACTAACACACAGCTTTTGCATTTTACGCGATTAAGTCCTTTTTGCGAATTAAGCACACAAATGATAAAATTCTCACACAAAAATTTCACACATACTTTATCACATGCCACAAACATCAAAAATAATATTAAAATATTTCTCCGACCTTAGATTTGTGGTCTCGAAACTACTATTCTGACTAGGGTCTAAACCGGGCTGTTACAGTATTCACTAACTATGTATGTGTTTGATGAGAATTGTGATGGTACATTAATTATGGTGTTCGAATGTACGTGACAGGATATTCTAGTTGCACTGGTTATTGAAAGGAAATTTGTATCAATATATGAATGTTTAGATGGAAGGAGACAAGTGAAGAATTGAAGTCATCGATGGGAAACTAATGAAATTCAGAGTAAAGTATGGTATCTAATATATATAAAAGAAACAAAATTTGAGAAAGTATTTGCCAAAAGTAAAGTTCAGTAGCTAGGAATGGAATAATCATTATGATGAATTATCAGCTGATACATTCAAATATTGGTCAAGGTAAAGAACTATGTATTTTTCTCACTAAGTTCTTGAGAACTTATTTGTATTCTATATTATGTTACAGGTTTGATGGTGTAAGTCTGCACCAGGAGGGACGATGCCAGGACCAGGCCAATTGTAACAGCCCAATTTTCAATGGTGACAGAACAATGGTTTTGGACCATAAATTTTTGTAGTGTTGACTCGTAAATATTATTTTTAGAATATTTATAAAGTCATTAGAGTCGTATTAAAATTTGGGTTAGAAATATTAGCGTTTAGATAGTTAATTAAAGAAGAAGGACTAAATTGAAAAAGGTGTAAAAGTTAGTAATTAAGTTAATTAAATGACTAAAGAGCCTATTAATCATATGAGGAGGGACCAATATAATAATTAGTCCCTCATAGTTAGTGTTGGACGGTTATACTTATGATAATAGTAATTTAATGTTAAATGAATGGCAAAATTGTAAATAAAATGAAATTAAAACAAAAATTAAGTAAACAAAAATGCTTTCTACTTCATTTTGAATCTTCCATTGCCGAAACCACTATAGGAGGAAGCTTTAAGTTTGGTTTCATCATCTTTATGCATGTGATTTCAATTCTTACCCGTTTCTTGTAATTTTTTTATGTTTTTGATATCGTTGCAACTAGGTCTGGCTAGCCAGTACTTTCGTTTTTGATTTTGTTAAAAATTGTGGAAGTTGCCATTGATGAATTTTCCATTGATGAATATTGATTTTTTTTTATGAATACTATGTATTTGGAGCCTTTATTATGCTATTTGATGAATTTATAAAGAGATTTTTATTAAATCTTGATTTTAGGATTTAAATTGTGAAAATGTCAAAATATTAGGATTTGATAGTGAATTTGAGGTTTATTAGGGGCTATTTGAGGATTTAGAATATTTGGATAAATTATTGATTTGAGAAAATTAGTTAATTTGATGAATTTCGAGTTAAGGGACTTGCTAAAATTGTAAAAGTTTGGGGTAATAGTGTAAATTCAAAAAATAAAAAGGTATTATTTGTAAATGGATTTGAAATGAAATATATGCTAATAATTGAAGAATTTTACATTATAGATCAAGAATCCGTTGATATTCGAGGAAAAGGCAAAATAGCAGAATAGTCCCTAAACTTCTACAATTTCTACGATTTAATCCAGGTAAGTTCGTTATATGCTTACTATTAACCTTATTGAATATTTGTACTATTTCATTATTGGTTGAATATGGATTTTTATTTAGTTATGTTTAACGAAATAGAAATCCGGTGATTATTCGGGCTATGTGCCTAACAGGCTATGTGCCGATGGTTATTCGGGCTATGTGCCTAGCAGGCTGTGTGCCAGTGATTATTCGGGCTATGTGCCTAGCAGGCTTTGTGCCGGTGATTATTCGGGCTATGTGCCTAGCAGGCTATGTGCTGGGGTATTAAAAATTTGCATTAATTTAGTAGTTTCTGGTTAATTATAAATGGAACTAATATCAAACTTACTAAGCTTTTTGATGCTTAATAGTTTGATTTATTCCTGTAGGACCTTTGGAATCGTTGCTTTGATTGGACCGACTCAGAAGCTCGCACACTATCATCAACATCTCTATAGTCATTTTGGTTCTTGTTTGTTGGTTTAAGAGGCATGTATTAGGACAGGGCCTAAAGTACTTGAATATTTTGTATGGATGTAAATATTGGAAGTAACTTGTTATGTTGTTTCTAGTTAAGATAGTTGAACTTGTATGCTTAATTAGGTAAAAATTTTGGAACATATATAAGTAGAAGTTGTATACATCTTTTGGTGTCAAATGATGATGATTGAATGCTTTAAGTATGCTATGTGAATTAGTTTGGTTTTAAGTAGTTATGATGCTTAATTTTTCATAAGTGTTTGACATGTTTGGAAATATGGTGAATTAGTACTTTGTTGTGAATGACATATATGATTGTTAATGCTAGTAGTTGAATGGCATGTTTTGTACCATTTAATATGTTTTGGTAAGTAAATTCAGTGATATGTATTCATGCAAATATGCTTAGAAGTTAGTTGAAAATGTTGGCCAAATTGAGTACATGATTATACATGTTAGATGTTGTCATTTGAGGTGCCTAAGGGCATATTGGTTGTATGTTCTTATACAATGTTTGAATAGCTAGATTATGCATGAATTTGGTGTCTTGTTATGGCTTGTATATAAGTGAAATTTTGGTTGTAGGTACATGCCAAGATGGGTGAGAAAAATGGCTTGTAAAATAGCCTATTTTTGTCCACAAGGGCAGAGACACAGATGTGTGTCTTAGTTGTTTGTGACACACGACCGTGTGTCCCCTGTAGCTTTCAAAGGGTTGCAAGTCAGGCTGTTACATGGCCTAGCACACGGCCTAGCACACGAGCGTGTGGCCTGGCCATGTGACCCAAGTCAGTGAGTTAGACGGGCACGAACATGGGCTGGGACACGGCCATGTGTCCTTATTTCGAATGCCCACACAGCCTGAAACACGGGCGTGTCTCTTGGCCGTGTGACCCTTGCAGTTTTGAAAATTTTCCTTGTTTCCTGAAATATTCTCTAAGTTTCCAATTTAGTCCCAACTTGTTTCTAACGGTTTTTAAGGCATTGAGAGCCCGTATATGGGACAGTATGTATGATTTGGATTGGATTTAATATGATTATTGATATGATTTGAAAAGTTTGAAATTTATGTTCGTTTGATTTGTAAACTTTGGTAATGCTCTGAAACCCTATTTCGGTGACGGATACGGGTAAAGGGTGTTACACCAATGATGTGGTGTATTGGGTTATTATGCATACAGAGCATGCTTGGTGGCATTTAAGGATCAATAGTATTGCATATGAGAATTTATTTAGGACAACTATAATAAGTTATGATATTAGGTGATGACTTTTGTAATTAAATTTCTATACTTATCTCTATATGTATATATATATCTATAATGTTTATGTATTCATTTGAATTTGTACATTATTCAGAGTTGTAATAATTAGTTGTAAATTTTTGTTTGTTTTAATGTGGTAACACCTGAGATTCAGATCGGGTTTAAGGTGTTACAAGTAGAGCTTCTGGGTGGTAACCCAGCAGGAGGAAGTCATGGGATTTGACTCTCTAGGGGTGCCTATTGCACAGGCGAATGAAAAATGGTTTGACCAAGGATCGTAGATAAGGATCTTCCATTAAAAACCGCCAAAGGGTGCTCAGAGAAACCTTGTAGGGTAGTGATGTGAGACAAGGAACGCGGGTTTGAAAAAGAAGGGTTAGTTAGAACCCATTGACAAAGAGGAATACACCGGGTAACGAATACGTTTGTTAAGACTATTCCTCTTTAAGGGAAAACCATGGATGAAGTATCAGCCAAATGACTAGCTAGGCTGGGATGCTGAATGAAAGAGAAACCATGAACCCTAAAAGGCCATTTAATGATAGTTGGCTGAGTAGTGAAGGCCATAGTGGGTCATAGCAAAAAGGCGTGTTATGCTTAAGGGTAAGGTTATGTGACTGAAGCGAATTACGAAGAAGTAATCTGACCTCTATTTAATCTAAGTAGGATTTAGTTCGCTAGGGTGGCGTGGGACCTTGTGAGTCATACCAAAGGATGGAAGATGAGTCAGTCATACGGGATTAAGATAAGGAAAGAGTCCACCACTGGATAAAGAGGTTGAAAATACTCACCAATAGTCTTTAGGAAGGTAGGCCAGAAGGCCACATTAATAGGGTATAATGGTGGGAATAAGATACCCACACTGAGGACAAGTGGTAGGAAGAAGTTAAGGAAAGGAAAGGATAGAGTTCGAGGGAGCGGGAAGGCATTTAGAGAAGCTATCAGGATGGCTCGAAGGTTGATAGAACAGACATGTAGAAATCGGTTAGTGATCTATCCGCCAGTGGATAGGGTTGGAAATAGGGTGAAGTTTGCTACGACAGGTTTGAAAGAAATTTCCCAAACAAATAGGGATTTTGGTCGCATTTATTTTTATTTAATTAAACCCGTGCGAGATGAGGTCTATTTATGGGAAATATGGAAATTCACTAAGTTCATTTCAACTTACAAAGGTTTGATCCATGATTGTAGGATCTCCGAGAAGTCGAACTCGAAGAGGGACCAAGTTAGATCTTGTGAAATGAAGGAAGTATCATTAGAAGCGAGTCATGCACAAAAGAAGGGTTACCTTTGAGAATTTCGCTAATGGGGCAATTATGTTGTATTTATTTAGATTCCTCAGAGTCCGTTGTTCGGACAGTAAACTTTGTATAAAAATTTAGACTCAGTTGTGAGTTTTATAAATAGGTAACATAGTATGTTTTAATGTAGTAAGATCTTAGTATGTACAATAACCCGGTTCTATTGTGACACCTACACCTGGATCTGACGAACGGGTCAGACGAGGGTGTTACATTACACACTCGATGAAGTTCAGCAAAACACATTGCCACAAAGTTTAGCAACTTTAACATGTTTATGTCTCACGACTTAGGCGGTCTTCGCTAGCGTAGTCTCTCGAATAGTACCAGCAAATGAGGGTGTGACAATACCTATACTCGGGATACACATACTTTTCAATGTCTAACATTGGATCAAAATCTGACTTCACACTCTTTCATTAGGGACCCTATACTTTTCATCTATAACAGAATCTCATGACATTTTTCAATTTATTCAGTTTAGTCCCTAATGTCACAAAGTTATCTAACAAGTTTGATTTACTTTCTAATTTAGTCCTTATCACCATCGAAGCATATTAACTATCATTTTCTTCAAATTAAGCTCAAAATCATCAATTTCTCTCTAATAAAAACTTGCTAAAAACTTAACAACTGAACAAATTGATACATAGGCTAGCTAATCTAAGCTCCCATGATAAAAAAAATCTATAAAAATAAAAGAAAAATGACTTGAGGACCTTACTTGATTAATGGCTGAATGTTTGAAGGTATTCTTCTTTCTTTTTCTTCAATGGAGGATGACAAGGAAGATGAGAAAATTGGTAATGTTTTCATCTTCCACTAGGTGATATTTATACTTTCATTAAGGATTGATTAATTTAATTAACTATGATTACATCATTAATTAAACTTATTTTTAATATTTAATTATAATTAACTAAACTTAATGGCTAACATCATGACATTCCACTATTCACCACTTAAAATTAGTTAATTAACTATTTTAGTTCTTTAGATAATTGTTATCTAGGTCTTCAAACTTTTTCTAAATTAAAACTCATTAGCGATTGGACTTCTACAATTTAGTCCCTAAGTTTTAATTAACGATTTTCTCGATTAAATTTCTTAACCGATCTTCTATATCTTTTCTTAATAACTTCATTAATCTTTATATTTCATCCTTACATACTCGATTTATGGAAACAAGGTTCTGGAACCGTATTTTTTGACACCACTAAAAATCGGGTCGTTACATATTTAATAATTTTATATATTTTTTATTTACTAAAATTTTTTATATAGTCATCTTAACATTTTTTTAATGTTTACATTATAGTAGTATTATATATTTATTTTTATGTGTTATAAATTACATAATATATGAAAATAACATAATATAAAGCATTACAAACTTTAAAAATGTGTCGGGCTCAGGTCTTGAATGTTCAAGCCCAAGTACAAATCATATTTTAAATAGGCCAAACCCTTCCAAATTTTGGGCGTACTTTCGATCTAAATGGATAGTTTAACCCATGAATAGGTATACTAACACATTGATAAATTTTGCTCTTATTTGTCCCCACTCTTTATTTTATATAAATATAATCAATTATTATAAGTATACATAATCATTACATATAAAGTAAAAAAAAAAATTGCAATGGCAAGTTTTGTCATTGGAGTTAATAATCATAAAATTAAAGGGGTTGGCTAAAAAAAACACACCCAACATACTAAAAAAACACCTTAATAAATAACACACCTTTACTATAATTAATAATTAGTTATTAATTAATGTTCTTTTACTTTATTGATTGGTTAGTAATTAACATCTTTCTACTGTAATGATTAAGAATTAATTATCACCTCTCCACTCACTTTTTTTATCTCATTTAATTGTTAAACATATTTTTAT
The DNA here is from genome assembly GCA_025698515.1 of Gossypium sturtianum. Lineage (NCBI taxonomy): Eukaryota > Viridiplantae > Streptophyta > Magnoliopsida > Malvales > Malvaceae > Gossypium > Gossypium sturtianum. The sequence continues at coordinate 58,531,139 of CM046948.1, forward strand.
TATTGTATTATTATTAAATATTATAAGTATTATTATTGTATTATTATTAAATATTATTATTATTATTATTATTATTAAAGATATAAGTATTATTATTATTCAACATATTTTTTTATTATAGGATTATTGTTAAACATATATATGAATACATAAATACAAAAATATGAGCAAAATGCTAAAATATAATAAATTAATATTATTCAAAAATAATCCTCTATAGTTATAACAGATGTTTTGAGATTACAAGCTTTCAGTTGTCTATAAAATTCCAGACGTGACATATACATGGTTTGCCATCCAGCTGTAGACGGGGCTCTATGGCGGATCCAATAAGCCGAAATGGTTGGCATTGGGTAATCTCCTTCTAATTGTACCATCACATTATGATTACCATATACATGTGCAATTGTAATAGCATGATGGTATTGAAAATGTTTCGGACCTCTCCAAAGAGGAAAGAAAGTTATGTCACCTCGCTTGGTTAAATAATTGAGGATCACCCCAAACCTGTTGGCAATCAGGACACTTGTCATAGGCATAACCATCCAGTGTCATGCTGGTGCAGGCGATTGTGAGAAACACAGTGAATTACGTAATTCATCGATTCCATCAGTGAAAACTTTAGCATAGACATCATATGAACTCAATAACTCATCTAGAAGTTGATGTCGAACATAGAGCCACTGATCTTTTCCATAACCAAGACAAACAGATATTGCTCGGAATCCGCAATTTCCATCACCCCTGACATCTTGTACATGTGTGATGTAAGGGTGGAACATATCTGGAATTTCTTTCATTAGTGGATGAGTGTCACATGATTCAGGCATCTAGTTTAAGTCTATGAAGTCTGAAACTTGCTCTGATGGCTCCTGGTTTAAGTCTGGAATTTCGGTTACATATGAACTATGTCTTGTAGGTTCTTTGTTCAACTCTACCATATCCAACCCAACAGATTTTGACATGGTTGAATGGCTACGTCTTCTGGGAGCTTGACTTATAGAATCGACTCATTTTTGTTGTTGTTTCTTCAAGGTTGGTCGTCCACACGTATTTTTTTGAATTGTAGGTTCTTTAATGAGTGTTTTACTCAGCTGGAATATATCTCTTAACTTTCTTAACAGACTTTTTTTCCTGGCTTTTGACTGCTTAGTGAAGTTTTCTTTGAACATTTCTAACTCACCTTCACAACAAATATCCTCATTTTCCACAGAAGTTGATGGTGATAAGTCAAGCTTCCTCCAGAATACATCTATTGAATCCAACAGAATACACTCACCTGCATTGAAATGCCATTAGTTTATAAAAATACAATATATAAATTGTAATATCCCGGTTTAGGGCCTAGTCAGAATAGTGGTGCGAGACCACAAATTTGAGGTTTATGAATAAGTTTTTGAGGTTTATGCTATGTATGCATGCTAGTGTGAAAGTTTCATGAAGCAATTTTGTGAAATTATGGTTGAATTGTCCAAAAGGACTAAATTGCAAAAGTTACAAAATGTGAGATTCTAGAAGCTAATTGTGTGAAATAGCTTTATATTATTAATTAGAGGTCCTTAAATAGCAATTTTTCCAATTTTTAATATTTGGACAAAATTGGGCATGGATGAGTTAAAATAGAAAGTTTATCAAAAAGGGCATTTTGGTTATTTAACAAATAACTGATTAAAAAAGGAGAAAAGATGACAAAATTCATTCATCTTCTTCCCCAAGGCTGCCGAAAATTCCAAGAGCCATTGTTAGGGTTCTTCAAATTTTTCAAGCTTGCTAGTAAGTGCATCTAGCCTCGTTTTTGATATTCTTTGTATTTTTGAAGTCCTAGTAGCATGAGTAAGCTATTTTTAGCTATTTGATGAGCTAAAATGGATGTTCAAAAATGTGGTCATGTATGACATGCATGTATTTTGATATTTTATGGAAGATTATGAAAGCTTGATGTAGTAGAAACATCTTTTGTTAAGTGATTTTCCATGAAAATGCATGTAGGGACTTGATTGTGAAAATCTTAAGTTTGTCATACATGTGTGCTTTAGTGAGAATTGATGATAGCTTTAGTTGAATAAGTGGTTCGACTAAGCATGAAAGTCTAGAAAGTTGAATAAAAATCACTTTACGAGCCTTTGGGGCTAAAGTGTAAATATGAGAAAGTTTAAGGGCAAAGTAGTAATTTTGCTAAAGTATGAGATAAGGGTCAATCTAGTCAATGTGTGTATTGAATAAGCTAATTTATTCATTATAGATCAAGAAAGGCAAAGCCCGGATCGAAACCGAGGCAAAAGCAAGGTGGTGGACTAAATTGCAAGTCTCAGTACTTTTGAGTACCGAGGTAAGCCTATGCATAAACAATGCATTCATACTTACAATTTATTGATGATAGCTAGTGTGTAGCTTGTTTGAGAATGATGAGAACCTATGTGGTTCAAGTAGAATGAATGTAGTAGATTTGTGAATGGATATTTAATTGAGTAAGTAGACATGTGAATGTGTAGTGATAATGCTAGATGGTAGGCTAAGTGCGATACCATCCTAATGCATATTTACGATGAGCTGGCTATGTGCGATGCTATCGTTAGGTATATCGTCTAGTGGGCTATGTAAGAAACCCCTATGATTACCTTTGTGGTGGGTTAAGTGCGATACCACCTTATTAATTGATTGTGGGGTGCTAAGTGCGAAACCACCGAGACATTTGCTGTGTGGATTAGCCATGTGATGGCATTATTGAGTAAAATAGCTGTGTGGATGTATTATTAAGTTAATTAGCTGTGTGGATGAATTATTGAGAAATATTGATGTGTTGTATATTGTGTAAATGTGACATTGAATGTAGGGGTGCATTTCGATGGTTATGAGTATGTGACTCATGATGTGTTGGAAATGTGGTAAGGGATAGAAAGAGTAAGCATAGTTGTTCATTACTTTTGGTAGTATAATGCTAATTGTTGTTTAGCTTATACTATGATGCTTAATTGTTTATGTGTAAACTTACTAAGCTCAAAGCTTACTCTCTTTCTTTTCCCTTGTCTTATAGAGTAAAAGTGTTGAATCGAGAGACAAGGATCAATTAGAAGATCGCCCACACTATCAGCACACTCTGGTACATTAGACTCAATGTTTTGTATATGGCATGTGTAGGGGCTAGACAAATTAGTGAATTTTTGGTGTAAATGGCTAAGATGTGTTGGCCTTTAGATGGATAGTGTATTTTGTATAATGCCATGGTTGTTGGCTATTACATTATATGAAAGAAAGATGTAGTTTTCTATGTGAGATTGCACTTCAATTTGAGTTGATTATGGATGTGTTGTATGAGTGCATGTTGTGTAAGCTATAAGGGTGAGAAGAACTTGGCACATAGCTTTGTTCTTGTCCATGTGGATAGACACACGGGCGTGTTTCTAGACCATGTAAGACACACGGTCAGTCCACGAGCGTGTAACTTGGTCGTACGTCCCCTACATGTTAGTTTTGTAAACCAGAATAGACCACGGACTAGTCACACGGGCGTGTGCCTAGAACGTGTGTGTTAATCAGTGTTGGCCATGGGCTAGCTACACGGGCGTGTGTCTAGACTCTAGGCCGTGTTAAGGTAGTCAGTGTGCACCACGGGTGGTAAGCACGGGCGTGTGCCTTGGCCGTGGGGCATTGGCAGAATGCTGGGGTTTTTAGGCACGGCTTGGGGATATGGGCGTGTGTGTCCATGCACGGGCGTGTCTAATCTTGCACGGGCGTGCGAGACCTGTATAAAAGAGAAAAATTTTAAGATTGGAAAAAGTTTTGGTTTAGTCTCGAGAGCCCTCGTGTGTATGAGTGAGGCCTCGTAAGTCGAGAATGAAGTTGTTGAGATGACTTTAGAGAGTAGTTACGACGAGCCTAAGTGGCGATCAAGTGGTTTGAGTTCGGTAATGCCTCGGGCCCAGTTTCGGTGTAGAACCCGGGTAAGGGGTTTTACATTTAGTGGTATCAAAGCTATGGTTTAGTCAGTTCTAGGACTACCGTAGCGGGTGTAAGAGTCTAGCTATACATGCCATAAGTGTACAATGATAGTGTGGTTGTTTCTGATAATTTTAAATCTTATTTTATATAGTATATGGATTCTGATCCATTGACTACTGATGAAGCAGCTAGTAATGCGCCGAATCCTGCGTAAGGAACCGCGCCCGTTGAGAGTGGACCCGAGGTCAGGGGTCAAGGGGAAGAGGCACGGGAAGCCTTTCTCCAGATGATGAGCAATTGGTACTCGGACTATGTTCGAGCAAACCCTACTGTTCAACCTCCTCCTCCTCCTCCTATACCTCAGCCAAATCCAGTGGCTCCTCAAGGTATGGATGTAGTGAGGATATCGAAACCCCCTGTGGATAAGATTAGGAAGCACGGGGCTGAGGAGTTTAGAGCTAAGGTAGATGATGACCCAGAGAGGGTGGAGTTCTGGTTAAAGAACTCGATGAGAGTATTCGATGAACTCTCTTGTACGCTTGAAGAGAGCTTGAAGTGTGTCGTATCCTTGCTGAGGGACTCGGCATACCATTGGTGGAAGACGTTGACGTCAGTGGTCCCGAGAGAGCGGATGATGTGGGACTTCTTTCTGGAAGAATTTCGAAAGAAGTATATAAGCCAGAGGTTTACTGATCGGAAAAGGAAGGAATTCCTTGAGTTGAAGCAAGGAAGAATGTTAGTAGCAGAGTATGAGCGTGAGTTTGTTAGGCTTAGCAAATACGCTCAAGAATGTGTGTCAACAGAGACCATCTTGTGTAAGAGGTTCGAAGATGGGCTGAATGAGGACATCAAACTCCTAGTGGGCATTTTGGAGTTGAAAGAATTTGTTGTATTAGTTGAGAGGGCAAGTAAGGCCGAAGAGCTGAGTTCAGAAAAGAGGAGGGCTGTGAGTGAAGCCCGAGATGCTAGAAAGAGGTCGATGGGCAAGTCGTACCAAGCCCAATCGAAAAGATCCAAAGAAGTGAATCCTCAGACGACGGCACCAGAGGGTTATTCGCATCGAGACTTGGGCAATACTCGTTCGGGTTCGAGAGTCCAAGCCCCTTCGATGGAAAGTGTGGGCAATACGAAGAGCAAACCAGAGTGTCCAAGTTGTGGTAGATATCACACCGGAGAGTGTTGGGGAAATAGTCAAAAATGTTATAAGTGTGGTTCCCCTGACCACTTTATCCGTAACTGTCCCGAGAGGGATGATAAGGAAGAGAAGCAAGAAATGAGACCTAGTGATATGTCTACAAGGGGTAGACCACCAAGGAACCCAAGAGGTGGGGCTAGTGGTAGAGGTGCGTCCAAAGACTCTACTGTGAGACCGGAGGGTCGGGCACCTGCAAGGACGTAAGCTATTCGCACTCGCGAAGAAGCATCCTCCCCTGATGTGATAACGGGTACTTTTTCACTCTATGACACCTTTGTTATTGCTTTAATAGATCCAGGGTCTACTCATTCTTATATTTTCATGAGATTAGCATCTAGTTTGAGTATGACCGTTGAGTCTACGGGCGTAGTGATTAAGGTGTCAACCCCGTTAGGAAAGCATGTGTTAGTGGACAGAGTGTGTAAAAATTGTCCTTTATTGATTAAGAATCATTATTTTCCGGTAAACCTTATGTTGTTGCTGTTTGATGAGTTTGATTTAATCCTAGGCATGGATTGGTTGACTACCCATAGTGTCTTAGTGAACTGTGGTAGTAAGTTTATTGAATTAAAATGTGAGAGTGGAGATGTGGTTCGGGTTGAATCAGGTGGATCGGATAGTCTACCAATGATGATTTCTTCCCTAGTGGCTGAGAAATGTTTGAGAAAAGGATGTGAGTCCTATCTTGCTTTTGTGTTGAATACTCGAGAGGTTGGAGTAGAGTTTGAAACAGTGCAGCAGTGGTATGTGAGTATCCGGATGTATTTAGGAAGAGTTACCCGGATTACCTCCAAGTGAGAGAGGTCGAGTTTGGAATTGAGTTGGTTCCGGGAACGGCACCTATTTCAATTGCTCCATATAGAATGGCTTTGTAGAGTTGAAAGAACCGAAAGTCCGGTTGCAAGAGTTGTGGATAAGGGTTTTGCAAGACTGAGCTACTCGTCGTGGGGTGCTCGGTATTATTCGTGAAGAAGAAAGATGGGTCTATGAGATTGTGTATAGACTATAGACAGCTTAACAAAGTGACGGTTAAGAATAAGTATCCTTTACCAAGGATTGATGATATTTTGATCAATCAAGGGAGCTACGGTGTTCTCCAAGATAGACTTGAGGTGCAGTTATTATCATTTCAGTGAAAGAGCAATATGTGTTAGCGCATTTAGGACAAGGTATGGCCATTATGAGTTTTTGGTTATGCCGTTTGGTTTGACTAATGCACCTGCGATTTTTATGGATCTGATGAACTGTGTTTTCAGACCGTATGTGGACAAGTTTATAGTTGTCTTTATTGACGATATATTGATCTATTCTCGGGATGAGAACGATCACGAAGAGCATTTGAGAATTGTCTTGCAAACTTTGAGAGATAAGCAGTTGTATGCTAAGTTTAGCAAGAGTGAGTTTTGGCTCTGAGAGGTCGGATTCCTAGGACACATGGTGTCAGGTGATGGTGTCAGAGTTGACTCGAGTAAGATATCGGCTGTTGTGGATGGGAAACCATTGAGGAACGTGTCTGAAATCAGAAGTTTCTTGGGACTAGCAGGATATTACAGACGTTTCGTAAAGGGGTTCTCTGTGATTGCTACCCCGATGACGAAACTATTGCACAAAGATGTCAAGTTTGAATGGACTGAGACATGTCAACAGAGTTTCGAGAGACTGAAGATATTATTGACTGAGGCATCGGTTTTGGTTCAACTAGAATCGGGAAAAGAGTTCGTGGTTTACAGTGACGCGTCGTTTAATGGTCTCAGTTGCATGTTGATGCAAGAGGGTAAGGTAGTCGCTTACGCCTCGAGACAGTTGAAACCGCACAAGAAGAATTATCCGACTCATGATTTAGAGTTGGCTGCGATTGTTTTCGCGTTAAAGATTTGGCGACATTACTTATATGGTGAGAAGTGTCGAATCTTTACAGATCACAAGAGTTTGAGATATTTGATGGATCGAAGGATGCGAATCGAGGCAGAGACGGTGGCTTGAGTTGTTGAAAGACTATGAGTTAGTCATTGACTACCACCCGAAAAGCGAATGTGGTTGCGGATGCCCCTGAGCGAGAAATCCTTGTATGCTCTAAGAGTTATGAGGACGAGTTTAGCATTGTCCGCGATGGTGCTATTTTGGCAGAATTGAGAGCTAAGCCGCTATTTGTTCAATAAATATGTGAGGCTCAGAGAAATGACAGTGAGATGCAAGCTAAGATAGCTAAGTGTGGATCGAGAAAGTGATTACGATTTTTGAGTGGATTTGAATGGTTGTCGATGTATCGTGATGTAATTTGTGTTCCTAAGGATGAGGAGTTGATTCGAAAGGTTTTGCATGAGGCCCACGGTGGATGTTTGTCATACACATCAGGCGATGCTGAAAATGTACAACGACTTGAGGAAGTTGTATTGGTGGACGGGTATGAAAAGAGATATTTTGAGTTTGTGACAAAGTGTCCGATTTGCCAACGGTGAAGGGTGAGCATCAAGTGCTTCGGGATTGCTTGACCCGATAATGGTACCCGAATGGAAGTGGGATCGGATTACCATGGATTTTGTAAGCGGGGGTTGCGATGACTCAGAAAAAGAGAGATGTTGTGTGGGTTGTTGTGGATAGATTGTGAAGTCGGCTCACTTTATTCCAAGATGTGTTGATTATTCTTTGGACAAGTTAGTTGAGTTGTATGTGGCGAGAGATAGTGAGATTGCATGGTGTACTGTGTCTATTATATCGGATAGAGATTCGAGGTTTACTTCGAGATTTTGGAAGAAGTTGCAAGAGGCCATGGGTACGAGATTGAATTTCAGTACTGCGTTCCATCCGCAAACTGATGGTCAGTCTGAAAGAGTAATTCAAATTCTTGAAGATATGCTTCGATGCTGTGTGTTAGAGTTCGAAGGTAGTTGGGAGAGATACCTACCTTTGGTCAAATTCGCCTACAACAATAGTTATCAGTCGAGTATATGGATGGCTCCGTATGAGGCTTTGTATGGTTGTAAGTGTCAGACTCCTTTGTATTAGATCGAGCTTAGTGAGAAGCGGATCCATGGGGTCGATCTAGTGAAAGAAACCGAAGAGAAGGTGAAAGTAATCCGTAATAGTCTGAGAGCTGCTTTGGATCGATAGAAGTCGTACGCGGATTTGAAAAGAAAATAAATTGAGTTTAAAGTGGGCGACAAAGTGTTTTGAAAGTGTCCCAGTGGAAGAAGATTATGAGATTTGGACGAAAAGGAAATTGAGTCCAAGATTCATAGGGCCGTATGAAATTACTGCATGTGATTGGACTGTAGCATACGGTTGGCTTTGCGGTAGAGTTGGAAAAGCTTCATAATGTGTTCCATGTGTCGATGTTGCGACGGTATCGCTCCGATCCTTCACATGTGATTCCTTCGATGGAAGTTGAGATAAGACCGGATATGTCTTATGAAGAGGAGCCGATTAAGATCTTGGCTCAAGAAGTGAAACAGTTGAGAAATAAGACTATAGCACTAGTGAAAGTGCTATGGCAGAAACATGGTGTGGAAGAGGCTACTTGGGAAACAGAAGAAGCTATGAGAGAGCAACATTCAAACCTCTTTACTGGTAAGATTTTCGGGGGCAAAAATCTCTAAAGGGGGGAGAGTTGTAACATCTCGGTTTAGGGCCTAGTCGAAATAGTAGTACGAGACCACAAATTCGAGGTTTATGAATGAGTTTTTGAGGTTTATGCTATGTATGCATGCTAGTGTGAAAGTTTCATGAAGCAATTTTGTGAAATTGTGGTTGAATTGTCTAAAAGGACTAAATTGCAAAAGTTGTGAAATGTGAGATTCTAGAAGCTAATTGTGTGAAATAGCTTTAGATTATTAATTATAGGTCCTTAAATAGCAATTTTTCCAATTTCTAATATTTGGACAAAATTGGGCATGGATGAGTTAAAATAGAAAGTTTATCAAAAAGGGCATTTTGGTCATTTAACAAATAACTGATTAAAATAGGAAAAAAGATGACAAAATTCATTCATCTTCTTCCCCAAGGCTGCCGAAAATTCCAAGAGCCATTGTTAGGGTTCTTCAAATTTTTCAAGCTTGCTAGTAAGTGCATTTAGCCTTGTTTTTGATATTCTTTGTATTTTTGAAGTCCTAGTAGCATGAGTAAGCTATTTTTAGCTATTTGATGAGCTAAAATGGATGTTCAAAAATGTGGTCATGTATGACATGCATGTATGTTGATATTTTATGGAAGATTATGAAAGCTTGATGTAGTAGAAACATCTTTTGTTAAGTGATTTTCCATGAAAATGCATGTAGGGTCTTGATTGTGAAAATCTTAAGTTTGGTCATACATGTGTGCTTTAGTGAGAACTGATGATAGCTTTAGTTGAATAAGTGGTTCGACTAAGCATGAAAGTCTAGAAAGTTGAATAAAAATCACTTTACGAGCCTTTGGGGCTAAAGTGTAAATATGAGAAAGTTTAAGGGCAAAGTAGTAATTTTGCTAAAGTATGAGATAAGGGTCAATCTAGTCAATGTGTGTATTGAATAAGCTGATTTATTCATTATAGATCAAGAAAGGCAAAGCCCGGATCGAAACCGAGGCAAAAGCAAGGTGGTGGACTAAATTGTAAGTCTCAATACTTTTGAGTACCGAGGTAAGTCTGTGCATAAACAATGCATTCATACTTACAATTTATTGATGATAGCTAGTGTGTAGCTTGTTTGAGAATGATTGAGAACCTATATGGTTCAAGTAGAATGAATGTAGTAGATTTGTGAATGGATATTTAATTGAGTAAGTAGACATGTGAATGTGTAGTGATAATGCTAGATGGTAGGCTAAGTGCGATACCATCCTAATGCATATTTACGATGAGCTGGCTATGTGCAATGCTATCGTTAGGTATATCGTCTAGTGGGCTATGTGAGAAACCCCTATGATTACCTTTGTGGTGGGCTAAGTGCGATACCACCTTATTAATTGATTGTGGTGTGCTAAGTGCGAAACCACCGAGACATTTGCTGTGTGGATTAGCCATGTGATGGCATTATTGAGTAAAATAGTTGTGTGGATGTATTATCAAGTTAATTAGCTGTGTGGATGAATTATTGAGAAATATTGATGTGTTGTATATTGTGTAAATGTGACATTGAATGCAGGGGTGCATTTCGATGGTTATGAGTATGTGACTCATGATGTGTTGGAAATGTGGTAAGGGATAGAAAGAGTAAGCATAGTTGTTCATTACTTTTGGTAGTATAATGCTAATTGTTGTTTAGCTTATACTATGATGCTTAATTGTTTATGTGTAAACTTACTAAGCTCAAAGCTTACTCTCTTTCTTTTCCCTTGTCTTATAGAGTAAAAGTGTTGAATCGAGAGACGAGGATCAATTGGAAGATCGCCCACACTATCAGCACACTCTGGTACATTAGACTCAATGTTTTGTATATGGCATGTATAGGGGCTAGACAAATTAGTGAATTTTTGGTGTAAATGGCTAAGATGTGTTGGCCTTTAGATGGATAGTGTATTTCGTATAATGCCATGGTTGTTGGCTATTACATTATATGAAAGAAAGATGTAGTTTTCTATGTGAGATTGCACTTCAATTTGAGTTGATTATGGATGTGTTGTATGAGTGCATGTTGTGTAAGCTATAAGAGTGAGAAGAACTTGGCACATAGCTTTGTTCTTGTCCATGTGGATAGACACACGGGCGTGTTTCTAGACCATGTGAGACACACGGTCAGTCCACGGGCGTGTAACTTGGCCATGCGTCCCCTGCATGTTAGTTTTGGAAACCAGAATAGACCACGGACTAGTCACACGGGCGTGTGCCTAGAACGTATGTGTTAATCAGTGTTGGCCACGGGCTAGCTACACGGGCGTGTGTCTAGACTCTAGGCCATGTTAAGGTAGTCAGTGTGCACCACGGGTGGTAAGCACGGGCGTGTGCCTTGGCCGTGGGGCATTGGCAGAATGCTGGGATTTTTAGGCACGGTTTGGGGGCATGGGCATGTGTGTCCATGCACGGGCGTGTCTAATCTTGCACGGGCGTTTGAGACCTATATAAAAGAGAAAAATTTTAAGATTGGAAAAAGTTCCGGTTTAGTCTCGAGAGCCCTCGTGTGTATGAGTGAGGCCTTGTAAGTCGAGAATGAGGTTGTTGAGATGACTTCAAAGAGTAGTTACGACAAGCCTAAGTGGCGATCAAGTGGTTTGAGTTCAGTAACGCCTCGGCCCGGTTCCGACGTAGAACCCGGGTAAGGGGTGTTACATAAATAAAATTTAGAAAATAATTGTTAAATATACCACCTGATTCAAGTAGACTGATAGCATGCAAGCGCATGGTAACCCACAACTATGACGTAGTTTACAACCACAGTTTGAAGAGTCAAGTTGATGTCTACTCGACCGCTGAAGTTCCCCTTCTAGGATATCTAGAGCCTCAAGTGCCACAAAACCCCGCAATAATCTGAAACGCGGTAAGTTGTGTCTGTGTTTCAGGACAATTCTACTCTTTTTAAAACTTTCATATATCGATGTAAGTTGAGACTTCACAATCTAATCGATACAACCAACAAATTTATCTAGAGAAGATTTTTTTGCACAAAGGTATTTCTTTAGCTTTGCATGCTGGCTCTCAACTCTATTCGTAGTTCGTTCTCCAAAGTTGAGATGCCGATCAATCCAGACCGATACAAACATTTCCTTATATTTTCTTAACCACACTTGATCTAGATATTTTAAAACACCTGAATTTATATAAATGTTAGTTATGTATAAAAAGTCTTCTAAAACTATAAACAATTATTTATAGAATAACGAGGCTTGTACCTGGATATTCGCTCAACATTGATTGGAGTTTTCTGTAGTTTTTGGTGTACAAAATCCACATTGGAGATTCAAAGAGTACAGTCTACATAGCACGAAAGGAGTCCCACTTATGTTGCGACTTGATAGACTACCTACAATGCTTTTTAATATTTTCAGTAATGTGTCATTTGCATAGTAACCGAGTGGCATCGGGGAAAACTTGTTTGTAACACCCCGAACCCGGCCTAGACGTTATGGCCGGATCTAGCATGTCACATCGAAAGGTAGTTGAAAAGCTAAGCGTTCGTTGAAAATGTTGCATCTATTTTGAAAACTCCGAGTTTCGATGTTTGTTTGTAAAAACCCGATTTACTTAATGTCCATTTTTATAAAGTTGTAACTATTTTGAAAAATTGTTTTTGTTGTGAAAGTCGAACTTTAATAGTTGCGAAAACGTGATATTTTGAAAAACGGTTATTAACATTTTTGAAAACTCAGTATTCAAACATCTAACAATTTAAATATAGCCGATTTGAAAGTTAAAAGAAAAACAAAATCCAAACGCCTTATTACAAAATATTAACCCAAAGTAATTAATCTTAAAATAAGGTAAAATCGAATTCTATGAAGTTCGAGAAATAACTCCGATGTATGGCCACCACCGAGTCCTCTGCGGCTCCAAATCCTCTATCGCTGGGGATTACCTACAAGGTTAAGAGAAGGGGGTGAGTTACGAGAACTCAGTGTGTAATCCCCTAAACGGTCACTATCTGGGCCCGAGCCCATACGGCATCAATCTGGGCCTAAGCCCCAATATCATGATAATGCATATAATGTAATGCAGCCCAACCCAATCCAATCAATCACACCCCCGTACCAACCAATCGTCACCTGTGGGGATCAAGTCAACCCACCCCGCCAATCACACCAATATTGCAGACAAGCTGCTAATAACAATACTTGTGGCGGAGCCACCAGAGTAATAGTATATATATGTGGCATAACCACCAAAACAGTATGTGGCAGAGCCATCAGGCTACACTTCTCTTCAGTCATTAAACCTGCCCCATGCAACATGATAATATGCAATGTATCAAAGGTATAAAAGTGTAAATAAAATCATATATACGATGTTCAACCACAATCAAGGGAATAACGGTCATTTTTACCCCTTTAGGGGTATTCGGTAATTTTACCCATCGAGGGTATTTTGGTAATTTTGCAACCCAGGGGTATTTCGGTAGCTTACCCTCAAGGGTATTTCGGTAATTTCGCAACCCAGGGGTATTTCAGTAGCTTACCCTCAAGGGTATTTCGGTAATTTACACATTTAACGGCCTTCCCGAAGGCCTACTGTCGCCTCGAGCGACTCGGGACCCCTTCTTGGGTTTCTACGGTACTATTGGGCCTAAAATCCATTTCAGGCCCAAACCGGCCAACACGCTCGTGTGGCCCATTTGACACATCTTCGGTCTCGGATTCGCAGACTTCGCAGTCGCATCAATCGTTCAGTGTTTCTCCATCGATTTTGCCCCTGTGGGACCGTAAGCCCATTGGGCCCATTTAGCCTGTTTCAGTTCGATCAGGCCCGTTATAGCCTTAGTCTCGCGAGAGTGTTTGCGACACTCTCAATGATCCATCATCATCATTCGTGTCTCGGTTTACCACCACGAGCGTTCGCATGCTCGAGTGGTCACAGTTGCCGGCTTTTTGGGTTTTGGCCGATTCATAACATGTCACATGCATTCATCAAGATAGGTGTGAGATTACACACCTGTTTACGGATTACGGATCACGTTACTCCTCGAAGCACCTAAGAATAATGAATGGCTGTCAGTTAATCTTCCTATTCGTAAACCCCAAACTTTGAATACTTAAGAGAAGAAAAAGAAAAAAAAAATATTGGCTTAGCTTACCAACGAATATTAGCCTCACTTCTAAAGAGGGTATTCGGTCCACCTTCTACTGATCATAGATCCGTGCCCCTAACGAAAAGATTGTATTAGAACATTATTCAAGATGGTAATAAGATAACTATCACCCCTAGTCGGCCATGTCCACCACTTACCAACAAGAAGACGAGATCCCGAAGCAGATTGAACCAACAAGATTTGAGTTTGCACCCTAGAGGATTCGGCCCTTACCAAAAGAGAACAAGAGAGGTTCAAAATAGAAGCGAGTGGTTAAGTTTGGCTTAGTCAAGAGGTGAGAGTTTCGGCTTTAGTAAAGTGAAAAGAGAAGAGAAAGAAAGAAATAAAGGGAAAAGAAACATTACCTTGTGATCACAGAAGAACCGAATAGACAAGGTAGGTTCGGCAAACAAAAGAACACCAAGCTTCAGGCTACTAAGTGTTCGGCTATTGGCAAAAGAAAAGAGGAACAAATTCAAATTGGAGAAGAGAGGAGATTCGGCTTATGGAGAAAAAGAGCAGAAAAGAATGTAGAAAAGTAATTCGGTAAGCAGAAAATTTCAAAGAAAGAAAATCGACCCGAAATGCCTAAGGAGAAATGCCCCGAAATGTAAAAGTGCTAAGAGTGACTAGAGAAATTCGGCACTAACTCTTCAATAATCAAAAATGCCTAAACATCACCCCTTAGTCGAATTTCTCCTCCCCCCCCCCCCAACACTCCCACATTTGGCCACTACCACCTCTCACCCCAATCCCTTGATTCTCTCCCTTTTTTGCTCCCCAACTTCCTCTCCACCACCCATTCAAATTGTTTGACTAAGTCTCCAATTTCCCATAGCAGAGTTTGATCCCAACTCTGCTTCCTCCTCTCCCAAGCACAAAATAATAGCCACCAAAATGCAGCTTGTGAGACTCGAACTCTCCCCCTCCATACTTCCCTTGTGACGCCACACCACTGTGCCACTTACTCACTTGTGTTAGCAAACATATTTAATTAAACTTAAGTCCAGCTTCTGCTAGCCCTCACCTCTAAAGAGCCAAAAACCAAAATTTTCCCAGGGCTTGGACTCGAGCCCGAGCCTCCCTAGGACCCCCAAACACACCCAAATATCAAGCTAAACAAGCTCAACACATGCAATAGTGAAAAAATGCCAGACCCCCAATTTTAGGATGTTACAGTTCTACCCCCTTAAAGAAATTTCAGCCTCTAAATTTACCTGATCCAAAGAGTTGAGGGTATTGCTGTCGTATTGCCTCCTCGGGCTCCCACGTGGCTTCTTCTGAACCGTGATTACGCCACAACACTTTGACCAGCGGAACGGATTTCCTCCTTAACACTTTAACGTTCCGCTCTAAAATCTGCACCGGTTCTTCTTCAAATGACAGATCAGGTCTTACCTCAATTTCTTCTACCGGCACTACATAAGAAGGATCTGAACGGTAGCGTCTCAGCATAGAAACGTGGAATACGTCGTGTATCCGGTTCAATTCAGGGGGAAGCTCAAGCTGATATGCGACCGGTCCAACACGTTTCGACACCCGGTAAGGTCCGATGAATCTAGGGCTTAACTTGCCCTTCCGTCCAAATGTCAGAATTTTTTTCCACGGTGAGACCTTCAAGAAAACATAATCTCCTACTGAGTACTCGATTTCTTTACGTTTAAGATCTGCATACGACTTCTGTCTATCAAAAGCTTCTTTTAACCGACCCCGAATCAACTTCACCTTTTCCTCAGTTTTCGAAATCAATTCTGGACCCAATAACCGTCGCTCACCCAATTATGTCCAACACGTAGGGATGCAACACCTACGACCATATAACGCCTCGTAGGGTGCCATCTAAATGCTGGATTGGTAGCTGTTGTTATACGCAAATTCCACTATGGGTAAATAATCTTCCCAACTGCCTCTGAAGTCATTCACACAGCTCCTTAACATGTCTTCCAAAATCTGGATTACTCTCTCCGACTGACCATCAGTCTGTGGATGAAACACTGTGCTAAAATCCAGCCTTGTACCCAAAGCTTCATGTAACACTTTCCAAAACCGAGATGTGAATTTAGGGTCCCTATCTGAGATGATAGACACTGGTACCCCATGCAGCCTCACAATTTCTGCCACGTATAACTTGGCCAACTTCTGTAGTGAGTAGTCAGTGCGAACCAGTATGAAGTGGGCGGACTTAGTCAACCAGTCAACAATTACCCATACTGAATCTTTCTTAGTAGGCGTCAGGGGTAGCCCACTAACAAAATCCATTGTTATCCTCTCCCACTTCCAGAGTGGAATCTTTACAGGTTGCAGTAGTCCCGAAGGTAGTTGATGCTCAGTCTTCACTTGCTGACATGTCAAACACTTGCTTATGAAGTTGGTAACCTCACGTTTCAGTCCTGGCCACCAGTACAGTTCACGTAGATCTCGGTACATCTTGTTTCCACCGGGATGCATAGCGTATGGGCTACTATGCGCCTCCTGCAGAATCATCTGTCTTAACTCAGAGTCTTTCGGCACATAAATTCTTCCACGAAAACATAACACCCCTTCACTATTCAGTCCAAAATCCACCGTCTCTCCACTTTTCACTTGCTGAAAACGAGAATCCAACGACTCATCCAATAACTGCTTCTCTTTAATCTGATTAACCCATGCCGGTTTCATCTGAAGTTCTGCCAAAAAACTATCATCCTCATATAGGCTGAGATGAGCAAACATTGCTCTCAAATCAGATACCACCTTACTTAGTGCGTCTGCCACCACGTTGGCTTTACCCGGGTGATACTCAATCAAGCAATCGTAGTCCTTCAGCAACTCTATCCATCTCCGTTGCCTGAGATTTAACTCCTTTTGGGTAAGGAGATACTTAAGAATCTTATGGTCAGTGTAGATAATCGACTTTTCCCCATACAAGTAGTGTCTCCATATCTTTAGTGCGAACACTACTGCAGCTAGTTCCAAATAATGAGTGGGATAGTTCACCTCATGTGGCCTAAGCTGACGGGATGCATACGTCACCACCTTCCCTTCTTGCATCAGCACACAACCCAAACCTGTATGCGACGCATCACAATAGACAACGAATTCTTTCCCAGCCTCAGGCTGAATCAACCCCGGTGCTTCCGTAAAAATCTTCTTCAGTTTCTCAAAACTCTCTTGCTACTTATCAGACCAAACAAACGGTACCCCCTTATGCAACAACTTAGTTAGGGGTGCAGCAACCAACGAAAACCCCTCAATGAACTGCCTGTAGTACCCACCCAAACCCAGAAAACTTCGGATCTCTGACACTGACTTCGGTGGCTTCCAATCCAATACGGCTTCAAACTTCTGAGGATCAACCCTAATCCCCTCGGCAGACACAACATGCCCCAAAAATGTCATTTCCTTCAGCCAAAACTCGCACTTACTGAATTTGGCGTAAAGTTGCTTTTCCCTCAATATCTGCAGCATAACCCGAAGATGTGAATCATGCTCCTCCTCAGTTCTTGAATAGACCAAAATATCATCTATGAATACCACCACGAACCGGTCTAGATAGGGTTGGAAGACCTGGTTCATCATATCTATGAAAGCAGCTAGTGCATTCGTTAATTCGAACGGCATGACCAGAAACTCATAATGCCCATAACGAGTTCGGAATGCAGTCTTTTGTATATCTGCCTTCTTGACCCTTAGCTGATAATATCCCGATCTTAAATCTATTTTCGAGAAAATTGAAGCTCCTCGCAACTGATCAAACAGATCGTCTATCCTTGGTAGCGGGTATGTGTTCTTAATTGTTAGCTTGTTCAATTGACGATAGTCAATACACATACGCATTGACCCATCCTTCTTCTTCACAAACAATACCGGCGCTCCCCACGGAGATACCCTTGGTCTGATAAATCCTCGATCCAACAACTCTTGGATTTGAGCCTTTAGTTCTACCAGCTCCTCCGGTGCCATCCTATAAGGGGCGATGGACACCGGAGTCGTTCCCGATAACAACTCAATGCCAAATTTGACCTCGCGATTCAGAGGCAACCCCGGAAGCTCTTTAGGAAATACATCCGGGAATTCATTTACTGTCCTGACCTTCTCAACAGACACACTTCCAGCATCAGTTGTGTTGATATAAGCTATGAACGCATCACAACCTTTACGCACCAACTTCTCAGCCCTTAACGCTAAAATTACATTGAACAGATAATCCCTTCTCTCTCCTATCACCATCACTTCCTCATCCCCTAAGGTCTTTAATACCATACGCTTAGCAGCGCAATCTAAGTTCGCACGGTGTTTCACTAACCAGTCCATGCCCAGTATAAGATCAAACTCGCCGAATGGCAGTTCCATCAAATCTGCCAGGAATACAACCCCTTGAACTTCTAGAGGCACATTTCTAAACAGCTTATTCACTACCACAGATTGTCCTAAGGGACTAACTACCGACATATCTCTATCAGCAAACTCAATTTGTATACCCAGAGTCCCAGACACAGTACAAGCAACATACGAGTGTGTAGACCCAATATCAATTAAAGCTGTAAACGGCACATCATGTATAAGAAACGTACCGGTTATGACGTCCGGTGCGTCGCCATCCTCTCGACGTCGAGCAGCATAAACCAGTCCCGGCTACCTCGCCTCTGTATTACCTGCATAACCAGCACCTCTACCCGGTGCTCCACGACCACGTCCTAACCCATTTCCCCTCTGGGCGGACCACGACCTCTCGGTGGCTACTAACCACCTCTCCCTAGCTGCACAAATCTCTGACCCACTACCTGCGTCCGAACAGGCTCCCAAGGACAGTCTTTGAATCGATGATCCTTAGAACCACATCTGAAACACCCGCCAGTTCTTCTCTAGCACTCTCCCGAATAAAATTTCCCACTTCCACACAAGGTTGCAACCGACCCGTAGCAACTGGAACCCCAACTCGAACTGGCCCATCCAACCTAGGCCTCTTATGAAATCCCCCTGAAGAACCTAAAAACCCAGAATCTCTCTTGTTCCTGCCCCTTTCCTTGTCACGATTTTGTCTCTCAGAATGTTTCACTTCCTCGGCAATCTTTACCTTTTCTACTAGAGCAGCGAAGTCTCTTTCTCTCTGCGGGGCTATCAATACCCGTAACTCATCCCGTAATCCATCCTCAAATCTCACACAGCGCTCATAATCGGTCGTAACTATACCGCGAGCATACCGGTTCAAGCGCAGAAACTCCACCTCATATTCTGCTACGGACTTATTCCCCTAGACCAGATTCAAGAATTCATTTCTCCGGGCATCCACATAACTTGCCCCGACATACTTCCCCTGGAAGGTCATTTTGAAGAAATCCCAAGTTACCCGATCAGCTGGTGTTCCTTCCCTTACTGGTAAGCCACCACTGGTACGCCTCATCTCGCAGTAGGGACACTGCTCCTTTTAGTTTTTGTTCTACTGTGCAGTCTAGATCATCCATGATTCGCTCCACAGCCTCCAACCAGTATTCTCCTACATTCGGGGCTATACCAGAGATGCCCCTAAAGACTTCGGCCCCGTTCGACCGGAGTCGCTCAGAAATAGACCCGCGAGCTGCCGACCCAGTACTTGCTCCAGCAACCCGTTCTAAAACTCGCAGCATTGCTTGGGACAAAGCATCATCCCCTTCAGTTCGGTCATGAGACCCTGTTTCAGTCACTGGCGATGTCGGTGCCTCTCTTTCTGGCATATGCCTCGATGCTGAGGATCCAGCCCTAACACCTCGGCCTCTACCATGGCCGCGTGTACCTCGTCCACGTCCTCTTGTACTCATATTGCTGAATCGAGTTAATCTGATTAAGAATTTTATGAATCAGTCTATAGTTCCCATGATTATTAACAAGTATTTTATGGGAAATAGTTATAAGAGTTGTTTTCGCGGATCGAATTTCCTACTGTTTCAGTCTCTATAGTCTTAGGTCCTATAGCTATAAGTTTTAGTGTACCACCACCATTTCTAGTAGTTTTCTCCCTACAGTCATTTCATCATATAATCAGATATAAAGTAAGGGAACTTACGGATTTGGTGCCGGAGACTCATGGTGCCATACTTCCAATTGCGCTATATATTTTCTAAACCACAATTTTAACAGATTTGAAAAAAAAAACTTTTTAAACCCACTCCACAGCTGAGTTTTGCAACATGGCTCTGATACCATAAAATGTAACACCCCAAACCCGACCTAGACGTTATGGTTGGATCTAGCATGTCACATCGAAAGGTAGTTAAAAAGCTAAGCATTCATTGAAAATGTTGCATCTCTTTTGAAAACTCCGAGTTTCGATGTTTGTTTGTAAAAACCCGATATACTTAATGTCCATTTTTATAAAGTTGTAATTATTTTAAAAAATTGTTTTAGTAGTGAAAGTCGAACTTTAATAGTTACGGAAACGTGATATTTTGAAAAACGGTTATTAACATTTTGGAAAACTCAGTATTCAAACATCTAACAATTTAAATATAGTCGATTTGAAAGTTAAAAGAAAAATAAAATCCAAAGGCCTTATTACAAAATATTAACCCAAAATAATTAATCTTAAAATAAGGTAAAAATTGAATTTACTGAAGTTCGCGAGAAATAACTCCGATGTATGGCCACCACTGAGTCCTCCGCGGCTCCAAATCCTCTATCGCTGGGGATTACCTGCAACGTTAAGAGAAGGGGGTGAGTTACGAGAACTCAGTGTGTAATCCCCTAAACGGTCACTATCTGGGCCCGAGCCCATACGACATCAATCTGGGCCTAAGCCCCAATATCATGATAATGCAGATAATGTAATGCAGCCCAACCCAATCCAACCAATCACACCCCCGTACCAACCAATCGTCACCTGTGGGGATCAAGTCAACCCACCCCGCCAATCACACCAATATTGCAGACAAGCTGCTAATCACAATATTTGTGGCAGAGCCACCGGAGTAATAGTATATATATGTGGCATAACCACTAAAACAGTATGTGGCAGAGCCACCAGGCTACACTTCTCTTCAGTCATTAAACCTGCCCCATGCAACATGATAAAATACAATGTATCAAAGGTATAAAAGTGTAAATAAAATCATATACACGATGTTCAACCATAATCAAGGGTATAACGGTCATTTTTACCCCTTTGGGGGTATTTCGATAATTTTACCCATCGAGGGTATTTCGGTAATTTTGTAACCCAAGGGTATTTCGGTAGCTTACCCTCAAGGGTATTTCGGTAATTTCACAACCCAGGGGTATTTCGGTAGCTTACCCTCAAGGGTATTTCAGTAATTTACACAGTTAATGGCCTTCCCGAAGGCCTACTGTCGCCTCGAGCGACTCGGGACCCCTTCTTGGGTTTCTACGGTACTATTGGGCCTAAAATCCATTTCAGGCCCAAACGGGCCCACACGCTCGTGTGGCCCATTTGACAAATCTTTGGTCTCAGATTTACAAACTTCACAGTCGCATCAGTCGTTCAGTATTTCTCCATCAATTTTGCCCCTGTGGGCCCGTAAGCCCATTGGGCCCATTTAGCCTGTTTCAGTTCGATCAGGCCCGTTACAGCCTTAGTCTCGCGAGAGTGCTCACGACACTCTCAACGATCCATCGTCATCATTCGTGTCTCGGTTTACCACCACGAGAGTTTGCATGCTCGAGTGGTCACAGTTGCCGGCTTTATGGCTTTTCGGCTTTTGGCCGATTCATAACACGTCACATGCATTCATCAAGATAGGTGTGAGATTACACACCTGTTTACGGATTACGGATCACGTTACTCCTCGAAGCACCTAAGAACAATGAATGGCTATCAGTTATTCGCAAACCCCAAACTTTGAATACTTAAGAGAAGAAAAAGAAAAAAAATATTGGCTTAGCTTACAAACGAATATTAGCCTCCCTTCTAAAGAGGGTATTCGGTCCACCTTCTACTGATCAAAGATCCGTGCCCCTAACGAAAAGATTGTATTAGAACATTATTCAAGATGGTAATAAGAGAACTATCACCCCTATTCGGCCCTGTCCACCACTTACCAACAAGAAGACGAGATCTCGAAGCTGATTGAACCAACAAGATTCGAGTTTGCACCCTAGAGGATTCGGCCCTTACCAAAAGAGAACAAGAGAGGTTCAAAATAGAAGCGAGTGGTTAAGTTCGGCTTAGTCAAGAGGTGAGATTTTCGGCTTTAGTAAAGTGAAAAGAGAAGAGAAAGAAAGAAATAAAGGGAAAAGAAACATTACCTTGTGATCATAGAAGAATCGAATAGACAAGGTAGGTTTGGCAAACAAAAGAACACCAAGCTTCAGGCTACTAAGTGTTTGGCTATTGGAAAAAGAAAAGAGGAACGAATTCAAATTGGAGAAGAGAGGAGATTCGGCTTATGGAGAAAAAGAGTAGAAAAGAATGGAGAAAAGGAATTCGGTAAGCAGAAAATTTCAAAGAAAGAAAATCGACCCGAAATGCCTAAGGAGAAATGCCCCAAAATGCAAAAGTGCTAAGAGTGACTAGAGAAATTCGGCACTGACTCTTCAATAATCAAAAATGCCTAAACATCACCCCTTAGCCGAATTTCTCCTCCCCCCCAACACTCTCACATTCGGCCACTACCACCTCTCACCCCAATCCCTTGATTCTCTCCCCTTTTTGCTCCCCAACTTCCTCTCCACCACCCATTCAAATTGTTTGACTAAGTCTCCAACTTCCCATAGCAGAGTTTGATCCCAACTCTGCTTCCTCCTCTCCCAAGCACAAAATAATAGCCACCAAAATGCAGCTTGTGAGACTCGAACTCTCCCCCTCCATACTTCCCTTGTGCCCCCAAACCACTGTGCCACTTACTCACTTGTGTTAGCAAACATATTTAATTAAACTTAAGTCCAGCTTCTGCTAGCCTTCTCCCCTAAAGAGCCAAAAACCAAAATTTTCCTAGGGCTTGGACTCGAACCCGAGCCTCCCTAGGACCCCCAAACACACCCAAATATCAAGCTAAACAAGCTCAACACATGCAATAGTGCAAAAATGCCAGACCCCCAATTTTAGGATGTTACATTGTTGGCATGCATTCATCAGAGCCAACTCTCTGTCCGTCACAATAACACTTGGGTACATGCACTCTTCTAGTGTCAATTTTAGACATTTTAATTGTAACACCCCTAACCCGTATCCATCACCAGAATATGGTTAAGAGGCATTACCAGACATATCGGAACTTTTACGATCATTTCACAAACACACAATGCACCATCATCATATCATAGCAAATCATATACATAGAGTCCCTTTTTAAAGGTCTACGAGACCTTAAACAAGTATTGGAAAGGGGTCGGGACTAAACTGAGCACATACAAAATTTTTCGAAAATTTAAACATTTTTCAAATTACAGAGGTCACACGCCTGTGTGGGCAGGTCGTGTGCCTCACACGGCATTAGACACACCCGTGTGTCTAGGCCGTGGCAAAACAGGGCATACATACTGACTTGTCCACACGGCCACAAGACACGCCCGTGTGTCCAGCCCCTGTAGCCTCTTGACTTGCTTCGAATTGCAACTTTGAGAGACACGATCGAGACACACGCCCGTGTACTCAACCGTGTGGGCAAGTATATAGGCCATTTGCAAGGCCAATTTTCCACATCAAATCATGCTTATTTAACTTTTTCACAAATACAGAGCATAATTAATAATTTATCTAATCAATGTCATTTGTCAATTCACATTCCAAACTAAACTAACATATCACAAAGCCATGTTTACTGTATCATAATTTCCATATTCGAACCAACTAATATATATATATATATATATCAAAACATATTACATATGCTTTATAAGTCCAAGAGCCAAACCATATAACCTTATGACCTAAATAACATCTATACATGAGACATCATCAAACATTACCACATAATAAAATATGGTCTTGTACTTTACTAGCACATTCGCAAATTAACATAATATCATTAACCATTTTATCAAAATAAATGTTGACCCTTTTGAACACAAATGACAATTCAAGCATACCTACTTCGCATGCAAATTATCATGTTTAAACCTTATATGTCCTACTATTTAAAATAAACACTTATTCGGTCATCAATTTAATCTTAATAAGTCATAACATTTCCATCACTTGCATTTTAAGCTAAACATGCTATCTCATAACCTAATATCAAAACGACTATGTTACTTTTAGCTATTCAAATGTCCATCAAACATACTCAAAATATAATCATCATATTCCATCATGAACCGTAACTAAAACCCAACCATTCAAGCATAATAAATGTGTATACTTTGCCATTTCAGACCAAATCAACATAATCAATACTCAATCAAATATATATATTCATCACTTTACCTTATTGCCAAGCCAAACTATACCACTTTTCATACTTCCAAAATGAGCTAACTATAAAGCCGATTATACATCATACTTACCATATCACATTGCCAAATCATATAACCAACATTACAAACATATTTACCATGAAACATACTTCCAATTAAAACTTAAGATATGACCGAATACACAACCATGAACATCATAATCAAGCCATTTTCGCATGGCTATATATATATATACAAATTTCAAAACCAAAAATATCAAAGCTAGCCTATACATGCCACATAACACAATCTCAAAGCATTTAATTACCGAAACAAATACTGGATAGTGTGAGGAGATCTCCACCGACTTCCAAACCTAGCAAATATCTGAAAAATCTATAAACATAGGAAAACACACAAAGTAAGCTTTAAAAGCTTAGTAAGCCATAAGCAAATAAATCATTTCAATAATGTTTATAATTCAATTTAACTAGGCCGAATTTAACAAATCTTAACCACATATACATTCATCATAATCGTAATTTCTTAAGGCCACATTAGGTAACTTCACTAGGCTTAATTATAAATGAACATATAAACAATGTTTTCAAAATTCATATATCAACTATTAGCTCATTCATAAAATTAAGCTTTCACAATTTCATTACATACCAACCGAATCATGGTCATTTATTACAGATTATTCATAAAAATATATCAATTTCTTTGTTATACACTTCCAAACCCGAATAACCATAACAAATCGCACATCAAAACTATGTTCCGTGTTTCATAATTCTCATGTCCGAAACATAGGACCATAATTTCATTTAACGAACATATATAATACATCATTCACTATCTTATATTTCACATATACCATCATTTGAATCATACTCACATTTCATGTCAGAATTTCATATACAAATCATATGTACCTGAATCATATATGGCAAAAACACAATTACAATTCTACATTTCTTATATGATTCATTTGTTAATAGTTCACTAGCTAATATCAACAACTCATTTTCACATAAGTCATATAACAACTAATCATAATCATACTCACTTTCATTGCTCAAATTCATATTCATCGCAACATACCTGATTTGGATGCATATTCATATACTCATTTATTTCTCGGAATGCTCGTTGAACCGTTCGGAATCAAATAGGATACTTGGATAGCTCAGAAAACTCATACAATGCTAACGTCCCAGACGTGGTCTTACATGTAATCAATATCGATGCCACTGTCCCAGACAGGGTCTTACACGAAATCAAATACGATGCCGATGTCCCAGACATGGTCTTACACATAAATCTCAAATCGATGCCAATGTCCCAGACGTGGTCTTACACGATAACACATATCGGAATCCTATGTCATGACATATGTATCCTAACTATTCCTATGGTTCATACGGGGCTTTCCGGACATCGCAATTCAATCGATTCAAGCTCGTAACTAGTTCTCTAACTCTAAATTCAATTCGGCATATACACATATATTTATTAAAGATCAATTCAGCATATATAACATATATACATTTAAATTTAATAGCATCTATTTACTTATGAACTTACCTAAATGACGGACGACAACTGGAGCGAACGTAATCGATAACTTCCGATTTTCCCGATCCAAATCTGATTTCCACTTTTGCCAATCTAATTAATATCAAAATTAACTTACTTATTCAATATTTCATTCAATTTCCATTCAAGAACATATAAATGGGAATTTGCATTTTAGCCCCTAACATTTCGCATTTTTCTCAATTTAGTCCTTATTTCAAAATAACACAAAATACACAAAATTTCACTAAATCCTTGTTAGGCCGAATTCTACCCATACTACTAGCAACCCATATTTTTAGTTTATTCACACATTTAACCTTGAATTTTACACTTTTCTCAATTTAATCCTTAATACACATTTTTATCAAAAATCACTTAATTAAACATAATAATCTATCAACAAAAGTTTATATTTCATCATCAAACCAAAAAAACATCAAGCTAACATCAATGGCAAATATCAAATTCATCATCAATTCTGAAAATTAAAGCATAGGTTTGTTAGCACTTGAAGCAACGATCACAAAAACATAAAAATTGTTAAAAACCAAGCAAAACACATACCCGATTTAAGCTTCAAGAGTGCCGAATATTAAAGCTCATACATGGCTTCTTTTTCTTCCACATTCGGCCAAAGATGAACATGCATGCCTTGCTTTTAATGTTTGGTTTTATTTAATAATAATTTTACACATAAATTACTATTTTATCATTATAAAATAATGTAAAAAAACTATATATTAAAAGCTTATGCCGTCCACTAAATTTAAAATGGCCAAATTTCATTTTAAGGACTTCACAATTAATAGACCATAGCAATTTAGTGCTTTAACAATTAGATTACCACTTTTGCATTTTACGCGATTAAGTCCTTTTATAAAATCGAGCACACAAACGATAAAATTTTCACACGAAACTTTCACACATCTTAATTCACATACTGTAAACACCAAAAGTAATATTAAAATATTTTTTGACTCAGATTTGTGGTCCCGAAACCACTGTTCCGACTAGGATCTAAACCGGGCTGTTACATTAATGCCCAATTATAGTTCTCCTCATTTTCGTTAATGATAAAGGCAAAAGCTATACTAAATGTCTTGTTGGTTGAAGTCACGCCAACAATCTAAACAAAAGGCAGATCATATTTGTTCGTTTTGTACGTTGCGTATACAATCAAAACGTGCGGAAATGCACGCCATATATCCAATGATCGTGGATGAATGAAGAATTGATTTTCCAATTCATTTGAAATATTATTTACTGAAAACTCAGTAAAAAATTATTTATCATTCAAAAGCAACATAAGAACCTGTATCGGAGTTTTACCGACATTCTGGGACAAGCGAAGCTTTTTCCGTGCATTGTATATGGTTTTTAGAGTAGAAACGTTATTCTCGTCCTGCTCCTTCAGTGTCGATAATATGTCACGTGGTGTAACATTCTTACTCGTCAAATCAACCAACATTTTTTTTCGTTTTCTTTCAACTGCCTTGCATAAGCATGTTCCTCCATATGTTGTGCAGGTGGATGGTTATGTTGATCACATATCACCCTCAACTTCCACCCATCATATTGTTTTAAATACGAACCTACCAATCGGTATTTACAGTTGGTCTTTTTGGTGCCAGACTTTTTACTTGATTCTTTAAATTTGTATTCACCGCCACGATCACAAATAAGTGTGACGTAAGACACCACACCATTTTCCTTTGCTTTTGATCTTCTCGTGACGATGATATAACCAAGAGAGAATGACGTGTTTTGCACCCATTGCATCAGCTCTTCACGAGACTCGAACACCTAAAATTTAAATAATTTTGTTAACAAATATTAAATGTTATGAAGATAAAAAAATATTAACATCATGATAAATATTATACCCGATCGGTAAAAAATGGTGATGTTGCCATAGAGATCTCATTGCCTTCATTTAAGTTACTTCCGTAAAAATTCGACATCTTTTGTTGAACACTACAAATTATGACGAAAAAATCAGTAGTTATAAAAATTTAAAACATATATTAATTTATACAAGAATTAATAATAATAATAATAAAGAAAAAAATTAGAAAAACAGATTTTTATAAAAAACAGTTTAGAACAAATTTATAAAAAATAAAATTACAAATAATAGAGTGTAGTGAGAAGGACTTACTTAATTTTGTTAATAATAATATGAGTTTACGTTACGGTGTTGTTAATGTTCATCAAAATAAACATATATATATAACTCTGCTTATTTATTGTATTAATTACAACAAAATTAATTTTTCCCGTTTTTTAAGATGTTGACTCTAATTTTTTGGACTAAATTGATTACACTAATTAATTTAAGATGTTGAAAATGAAGATATTTGGAAAATGTACTAATTAATTTTTTGGACCACATTAATTTCTTTGGACCACATTAATTTAAGATCTTGACTCTAATTATTGTATTAATAAAAAGACTCATTGGGAAAGACACTCATCCAATAAAATGAGAAATACTGTAATCAATTACAGAAAAAAGGAGAATTAGAGTGTTTTTTAATATGTTAGGGGTGTTTTTTTAGCGATACCCAATTCAACAATTACTTTAAATTTTATTACAAAGGTTTCAATATTATGTAATGACAATTAATGTTGTTGAAATTAAATCGTTTATAATATTATAAAATCTTATTTTATCATAATATATAAAATTTAAAATTCACAACAATCAAATTTTTCGTTGTTATTAGTACCCTAAAATTTATATTTAACAAACAACATTTAAAAATTATTGCAAATATTAAGATTTTATATGATGATACTTAATGTTGTTACAATATTTCATAACGATAGAAAATATCATTGTAAAATTTGATTCAGCATAGAAATTTTCTGTTTCTCCAAAGAGAGATCAGAGAAAAGAATCCAACTTTTGGCCCTTTGTTTTATTTGTTCTTTATATAAAACCTTATTAGTATATAAATTTATGGTGGGACATGTGAAACATTTTCTCAGCATAATGAATGTGTATAATTATTTATTGGGCAGTTTATATAATATTAACATTCATACGAACTATACGAAAAAAATATAAAATATAACACGTACGTATTGCCCCTTTGTTTTTTTTTTCAGTATTTAATTTTCAATAATGAATAATGAAATTTGTCGTAATTTTTTAATTAAGACTATTAATTAAGAAACCTGGAACATGACTATTTTATTGTAGGCATGCGGAGTTGTCGGGCCTTTCCTTCCTTCTTCAAAACTCAAGCCTTAGTTTTAATTTATTCTTTTAATCATACTCATAATTTAACATTAATACATTATCAGATTCTGAAAATGAAATTAATCAAAGGACTGAAGTGATTGGTCAATTGTGTTATAAGGCCATGAGGAATAATTAAATAAATTGCTTATTAAGCAACGTTTTTAACACTGTTAAAATCCATTAAATTTGTGCTAAATAATTAATGTTATAATTTGTCTGGTACTTTTGGTTCTTAATCAATCTCCTGGACGGTTGGCATCTGCAAAATCCGATGTGATGGTCGGTATATTAAAATATTAATATTTTAACTTAAGCAGTATCCAATAATATAAGAGTGAAAAAGATGGTGGATTTGATGCAAAGCTGTCTTATCATTGAATCCCAAGATATTGCTTAAGATTGAATTTATAACAAAATATAATTAATTAATTAACAAACCTTAATTCAACTTGCCTTGAGTGTATTTTCTTATGTTACCAAAAAAACATTTACCAAAGGATTAGGGCCATAATAAGCCGGCCGAACGTGTGCGGTCTACAACTCTCGAACAAGATATAAAAATGAAAACGAAAGGGAATGTAGCTTGAAAGAATGGGGGGGTGTGTGTGATCAAATTCTTAGCAAGGAAACAACTTAAAACAGGAGAGCAGCCAAAAACTTGTGGCGCATTCACATTCAATACCACCTTTGTTTTTCAACGGTTTTGTCTTTGTGAACTGAGCAAGGAAAATGAAATTTTGGATTTTATTGGTCAAACAATTAAAACACAAGTTGCAATTCATATTGTGGTTTACATATTCTGTAAATATTATGTTATAATTATTAGACCTTATTAGGTACTTCAAATATTGTAATTTGAAAGCATTGGGATACCAATAATTAAAGGGTAATTGGGTTGTCATAATTTGCAGCATTATCTCTGCATTGATTCCATCGAAATGTGTCGGAAAATGAAAAAAATAATAATGAAAATGTTGTCGTTATGGAGATGTGGTGCTATCTTCTTAAACTACTAAATTCCCAAAATATCATAGAAATGTTTATATTAGATGTTAAATAATATTTTATATTTTATTTAAAATAATAATAAATTAATTACTATACATTAAATTAAAAATAAATTGTTCATCTCCTAAAAGTTTTATAAATGTCTGCTACTAAAAATTGACATAGTTGATAGAATAACCAAACAGTGAGTGGCACATTACATGTCACGTGCACCTTATGTTGACGTATAGAGATTAGTTTTTAACAATAAAAACTGATAAAATTAAAAAAAAAAAAGAATAATTCACCCTTTAATTTAATGTACAAAGATTAATTTATCTTTTTTTTTGAGTAAAAGAGCAAAATCCAATCCTGCTAAGAAAAGTACCTCTACACTACTTTTACCACTAAATCCAGGTTTGGCAAAATCTGATAATTTTATATATAATACCATTCGCCTCATAAAACTTTATGCTATTTATCCGATTGTTTGATTCTTACAATATCTGATACTAGGTTGAGAGGTTGAGAGGTTGATACATAATCAAAATTACCTACTGTTCTTTTTCTGGCATATCTTTGAATGTCGGAGCAAAATAAATTAAAAGGAACAAAATTTATTAGCTGTATATTGGTAAAGATGATTTCAGCTTGAAGGTAAAAACTAATTAGCTGATTATTGAACAAGAATAAAAGGGTAAAAACACATAAGTATCTGGTTTAATTAAATACAAGCCAGTAATAGAGAAAAAATTGCCTTGGACAGGACACCTCGATTCATCTTGAAGCAGCTTTTTTGTCATTTTGCAGACATCAAGCACTAGTGATGTTATTTCTGGTGCTTTGGATGAAATAAAAGGCAACTAAATAAGCTGATTTATTTGACAAAATTCATGATGTTGTGGAGAATATGAGCAAGCTGGATGATTCTGCTTCAAAACAGAGTTTCAAAAAAGGGTTAGCTTACTGGAGAAAAGGGATCTTCGGTCTCACGCATGCGCTTCAATGGATGTACTTTTCTTGATTGAGAACCATTTTCTTTTCCAAACCTGGTGGAACATTCTTCGCTTGTTGAAGAACTGGAAACTGGTGGCCCAGATGTCCATGGAACCACTTGATTTTCTTCGTCACCGCTGCCATCTCCACCATCGTCTTCACTACTGTCATCTTCGTCGTCGTCCTCATCGTCATCATTTTCTTCGTGGTGTGTTTCTTCGTTGTTTATCTCATCTGTACAAGCATTTCTGCTGACACAATTTTCGCAAACGGAGACGGTGGGGCCAAGCTTTGGTCCGGAGCCATTCCAGGGCGTAGGAGATTGACAGAGGTGACAAAGAAGGGTTCGTGAATGTTTAGCAACGAGGAAATTGGCACCATGTACTCTGGAATCACAATCCCAGCACAAGATGGCTTGATCTGATTCACAGTACATCTTTGCTAAAGAATTGCAGAGCTCACACTTTTTCATTTTTTTTTTTTGGTTTTTTTCTCTTTTCAAACTTGATTTTCCATGTTCATCAGCATCACTGTGTTTTTATGCCTTTCTGTTTGACACATGCTCAAGTGCAACTTGTCAAATGTTTATTAGATGTACAGATTGTTAAATACCTTTTTTCTGCTTTCTTTTTCATATTTTCTTATTCTTTAATGTAGCATTTTGATAAGTCTCACATCTTTTTTAGATTTGATAAATCTTCCTTTTGTTAGAAGTAATGCACCAATAACCTGCAGTAAACTATGGCTATGTTTGTGTCAAATTTGTCAACGGCAGTAAAGTAGTACATATTAACAAGACCAAGTTGATTGACTTTAAATAACAAGAACAAGTTAATTAATTAAAGTATTTTAGGTGGGTTTCAATCATAGAAAGTTTATACCATTTATTTTACCTTAAAATTCGTACCTACTGCCCAATACCAGTACGGTACCGATCACTACAAGTATTGTACCTATTGTCTGAATAGCAGTGAAGTACGAAGTTGTTCCAAATGTATTTGTGGAGTGACAAAGTTGATGTTTCCTGAGTCAGGTTTCACCTATTGTCATAGCTGCATATTGTCTAGTCAAGAAAGACGTGCATTGTCTAGTCCAGTATTGGCGCAAATTAGGCCGCTCATAAATATCTTTTTGTATGAAATCATCAATAATTTTAGTGATTAAATAAAAGCTTTTCTATGTCTTCTCTCACTCCACTTTCTGACATCACTAATTAATTTTAAAACCTTCAGGTTTCGCAGCATTTGTTAGTTTTTTTTTTTTGCCCATATAGTTGATTTTTGGTCTTTTAATATTTAAGGTTTTCTGGTGGCTACTCATCTGACGATGTCTTAACTAATGTAAAATTTCCTTTTAATTGAGTTTGAAAAAATTGTGTGGCTCATCTTATTTCATTACTTCTAAAGTCTAATCGTCACATTTCCAGCGGCCTGAATTGATTAATTTGATTAATAACTCAAGTGTCCTATTATTACAAGATATAGAAGAATAAAGGTATTGACCTGAAAGGGGGGGCCAAAGGGGAAAAGAAATTTTTGGTTGAGGTTCAGAAGAACCAAAAAGATTGAAGTAGCCTTTGAGGGCGTGAAGATGAGATCGTCAAGTTTTTTATACTCGACATTGGTGGTGGACCTGCTTGAGCCTGTGGGTGCTGCATATTCTGCAAGCTTAAGTTAATGTTGTTGTTGTTGTCGGTCATGTAAATATAATTTAGCTATTGCATTGCTTTCTATAAATGTGGACAGGGTTTTACTTTCCTCGGTGGCCGAGAAACCTGTTCTCTTATTCCTACCCTAAAGCATCTCTTTATTAAAGATGTGAAAGGTGGAGGGGGAAGGACTTTTTACCACTCCACCAATAAACTAACGAAACGAAACCCACTAAAGGGGATGGGGGTTCGCCAAGATTCTATGCATAATTTACTTGGCATGATAGGTCGAGGGATTCATACAAGCAATTATGTACTATTAAGATATTAAGAATCTATTGCATGCCTCACGTGGGAAGTTAATCATGCCTTTTAGATTAAGTTTTTTATTAAAAAATTGTTTGCAATTTATGTAACTTAAATATGAAACCAGGATTAAACATTGGAGTTAAATATAGATTGAAACCAGGGGCGAAGCTAGGATAATTTTTTAGGGGGGTCGGATGAAATTTTAATTTTTTATAGTTTATATCTTTCTAATTTATAAAGAATTAAATCGAATTTTTATAATTTTAAAGAGGGTCAAAGTGTAATTTTACCTTTACTAATTTAAAATTTTTAAAAAATTTAAAAGGCTTAAATGAAAATTTTATCATTTAGGGGGGCCGGAGCCCATGCCAGCCCTCCTGAATTCGCCACTGATTGAAACCACAATTTGTTGTTCATGGCATAGGGTATCTTTGCGGGTACGTTCGCAGACTAACCACCTCCGTTTATCATGATCATGTTGGCCAACACACCTTTGCCATCAATGTTGTTCACTATGAACTTAGGGAACACCCAAGTCGCTGCTAACAAAAAGCCCATCACATTGACATAACAACCATCATTCACCTTATGTACACCCAATAACGTCACATCACCACCCTTATTGAAGGACAACCAGAAAACCATATATTTAGCAGAGTTCGCTATATGGTTCTTATTGGAAAAATTCCGAATTAAAAATAATTATACAGTAAAAATTCAAATTTTGATAATTGATTTGATTTGTGATATTTATAATAATAAATATTATTTGAATTCGTACATTTGTTTTTAGTTTAGTGGACGTTTTTTGTTCCTAGCTTTCAACCAAACGATTTTCTCCGTTATTCTCATATCACGAATTGCTTCGATTGTGGGTTTGAACCAATTGAATTGAAACACAAAATTAGAAAAAAAAATTCTCTACTTTTGGGGTGAAAACAAAAATCCTCTCTTCTTCTTAGTGGAAATTGATAGAATTGTTATTCCGAAAAAATATATGTAATAGTTAAGAATAAATTCTTTCAATTTTTCAGTAGAACCCTTGTTGAGTTTGTAATGGTTTATTTCAAATAGAAAAATAACATCCTACATAGAATAGGACTAGGGTGGATGACACACCCTAGTATTCCTACTAGGGTTGCCGCCCCCTTCATGTCCTTGAGGGGTTTTTGGGCTTCTTTCACATCAGGTCCAATTACGAGTACTTCTTGGGCTTTTTGACCCAGTATTCTATAATAAGATCCAATCCGATTCAATTTTTCTATTTTCTTAAAATAAACTTTAATATTTATATATAAAATAATTTTCACATCCTTATTTTCCCCAGAAAAATTTTGACGATTTTACCCCTGGTAAAAATTTGACGATTTTTTCCCTGATAAATATCGAGAAAATACGGTCAGTATCACACAACTCAAAATGTTCACTATGACCGAATGATTTATTTTCATTTTCGAGCTTCAAAATAGTCCACAAACATAAACTCATTCTTACAATCATTTTTTAAGTAATTCATACAGGATTGCAAATAGATCATTTCAATTTCCATTTTTGGAAACCTACAATCATTTCCAAATGATTCCATTTCTTCATTTCGGAGAAAACCATAATCATTCCTAAATGTTTCTCAATTTTCTTTTCATATTCATTCCACCATTTATATTCAAACACGCAATTCATTTTTGGTTTCAATGGGCTAGCGAAGGGACCGATTGGACATATGTAGTTGAGGCTCAAATGATTTATAATTAAGTTCTGAATTTTCGCTTATTAATTTATAAACTCATTTAGTCACGAAGTCATTCCACTATAGTATCATGACTGAGCTCTCCCCAACGACATATCATTATGAAAGTAACTACTCAGTGCACTTCCAATGACCTTGTCATAAGTGTGTTACCCTCTTAGGATATCTGTAACACACCAAAATAGGGCCTAGGAGTTTTAAGGGTATTTTAGGAATTTTGGCCTATATGAGCTCGGAATTTCGTAAGGTTGGTACTCGATAGTGTTTTCGACGATGGCATATTAAGTGTCAAATCAATTTTTGAAAAAGTGTTCTAAAAACCCTTAATTTTGATAAAGGACTGATTTGTAACAAAGTCAAAATAGTAGACATTTATGTTGCAGTTTTACTATTTTGTAAAATTGAACCTATTTCTTCCCCATCAACATGTTTTTCACGTCTGTTTCTTTTTCCTTTCAAACTTGTGCCGCCCCTTGCTATATCCTTAGCTATTCCATTGATTTTTTATTCCCAAACCACAATACATTGATTTTTTATCATTCCTAAGTCATCTACCATAAAAAAGCCCCAAGAAAACACCTAAAGCTCCATAGATTTCATCTTCTTCTTCAAACATGGGGTTTTCGAATTTACGATAAAACTCGTTCATTCTTTCATCAAAGGTAACGTTTCGAATTCCTATGAGTTTCTCGTTATACCTAGTCCTTAAAACTGAATTATTAGCCCTCAAATAGTGTAACACCCCTTAACCGTATTCCACGCCGGAACCAGATACGAGGCATTACCGAACTTAACTTGCTCAAACATACAACATCGGCCATAAAATTTCGTTTCAACTTAAAACTTTTTCAATCATAATCATAACGTCCCTATTATGGGTCTACGAGACCCTAAACATACATACGGAATGGTTCGGGACTAAACTGGAAACTTTTGCATACTTAGAAAATTTTTGCTTAAAACAGGGCCACACGCCCGTGTGGGCAGGCTGTGCAGTCACACACGCCCATATTCCTAACCCGTGTGGATTTTATTTCACTTCGAACCTATAGGGGTTTTCACACGGCCGGACACACGCCCATGTCTATGGCCCGTGTCCCTCACACGGCCTAGACACGCCCGTGTCCTCACCCGTGTGTGAAAACCTTGGTATTCTATTTGTGACGTCAACAAACTCTTAGGGGCACACGGCCTAGTCACACGCCCGTGTGCTGGCCCGTGTGACGAATTAAATTTTCGTAAATATTATGCAGGGGATACACGGCTTATCAACACACCCATGGGGCTGACCGTGTGTCACACACGGCCTAGACACACGCCCGTGTGTCTACCCGTGTGGACAATTAGAAGGTTATTTACCAAGCCAATTGCCACCCTGAAAAACAAACACACTTATACCACCACAAGCAACACATAACATAGCAATAATGCACTACGAAGAATCACTAATTCATCATGCATACACTTCACATTTTACTCGATCAATAGCATGAACTTGCACTTCATGAATATCATCATCATTGGATATATATATAAAACTTAACAAGTATTGGCCAATTTCCAATGGTCATTTACAAAATGAATAAGTGGAAAATATAGCCAACATTTGGCTAACAAATATGACATAACAAAATGACTAAGTTCCTATACATGCCATACCCAATATAAATCAACTTTACTATACCAAAAGCATAGTTGATAGTGTGATCTGAGCTCTGACGTTCTACGATCCCCGAGTTAGCTTGGCGATACTACAAGGAAAAGGGAAAAGAGAGGGGTAAGCATAAAGCTTAGTAAGTTTGCATGAAATAAATAGCAACATTAAGACTTATAATAGCATCCATTCATCTCATTGAATAATACACAAGTTCTCAAACACATCAACATAACTTACTCATGCATACTCTTACCAACTTACATATCAAATTTTGCATTCATTTCTTTTAAGTTACTCATGGTTACCTGTATCACTTCATCACATAACTTTAGCACTTTTATTCTTTTTAAACATAAACTTAGCTCTTTGTCATCCGTACATAAACTTAGCTCTTTGCCCGTTGAACTACTCGGAATATCGAAAGATACTCAATCTCATCATACATGTATTACGATGCTAATGCCATATCCCAAATATGGTCTTACATGGGATCACATTTTGATGCCGATGCCATATCCCAGATATGGTCTTCCACGGGATCTTATATCTCGATATCAATGCCATATCCCAGATGTGGTCTTATACGAGATCGTATATAGATGTCGATGCCCTGTCCCAAACATGGTCTTACACGAGATCTTCTTTTGGTGCCAAGGCCATGTCCCAGACATGGTCTTATACGGGACCTTCCTTATTTGGTGCCGATGCCATGTCCCAGACATGGTCTTATACGGGACCTTCCTTATTTGGTGCCGATGCCATGCCCCAAACATGGTCTTATACGGGACCTTCCTTATTTGGTGCCGATGCCATGTCCTAGACATGGTCTTATACGGGACCTTCCTTATCTCATGTCGTGACATTAGTATCCTTGCTATTCTGAATGTCCAACCGGGACTTCAACTTAACATATTTTCATCATACTCTCATCGAGGCATCATTAGTCGATTTTCATAGAAATAATATTCATTTCACATAATATCAGGCAATTAAAAATATAAAAACATTATGTAGCTTTAAATTCTCACAAACTTACCTCGGTACTCAAAATGTGTATAGATATTCGATTTAGTCCACAACCTTGTTCTTGCCTCGGTTTTGGTCTGGGCTTCGTGTTTCTTGATAATCAAGCTTGAAAGTTGAAGAAACCATAGCTATGGAGAGCTTGAAAATTTCGGCTAGCATGAAGAAGATGGACATGAATTTTGACTTCTTTTTCCCTTTTAATTCTTATATTAACCAAATGACAAAAATGCCCTTAAAGCCCTTTCTTGAGATTTTTCCTTCACATGTCTATTATTGTCTATCTTGACATATATTGGTCTAATTGCTAAATAAGGACCTCTAGTAATTTTTTTAATGCTATTTCATACTTAAATCTCCTAGAATATCATACTTTCTAATCTTTGCAATTTAGTCCTAATGGGAAAATTGATCGCTAATTAATAAAATTTCCTCATGAAATTTTCACATAATCATGCAAACACATCATAAGCCTCATAAAAATCATAAAACACAAATTTCTACTTCAGATTTGTGGTCTCGCAACCACTATTTCGATTAGGCCCTAAATCAGAATGTTACAATTCTCCCCCCTTAGGGATTTTCGTCCCTGAAAATCTTACCGGTAAAAAGGTTTGGATATTGATTCCTCAAAGCCTCCTCGGGCTCCCATGTAGCCTCTTCTACCCCATGTGTTTGCCATAGTACTTTCACAAGGGTTATACTTTTTTTTTCTCAATTGTTTAACTTCTCGTGCCAAAATCTTAATCGGTTCTTCGCCATAAGTCATGTCGAGTTGAATTTCAACCTCTGTCGGTGTAATCACATGCGAAGGATCTGATCGGTAACGACGTAACATAGACACATGGAATACATTATGTATCTTTTCCAACTCAGATGGCAAAGCCAGTCGATAAGTTACAGGTCCTACCCTCTCGGTAATCTCATATGGTCCGATAAAATGCAGACTCAATTTGCCTTTCCGGCCAAACCTGATAACTTTCTTCCATGGTGACACTTTCAAGAATACCTTATCACCAACTTGAAATTTGATAGGACTTTTGTCTATCCGAAGCAGCTTTTAAACAATCACGAATTATTTTTACTTTCTCTTCGGTTTCTCTAACCAGATCGACCCCGTGAATCTAATTTTCTTTGAGTTCGGTCCAATACAAAGGCGTTCGACACTTACGCCCATACAAAGCCTCATAAGACGCCATTCTCAAACTCGACTGAAAACTGTTATTGTAGGCAAAATCTACCAACGATAAATACTTTTCCCAGGTGCCCTGAAACTTAAGAACACAACACTGGAGTATATCCTCAAGTATCTGTATTAATCTCTCCGATTGTCCGTCAATTTGTGGGTGGAAAGCTGTACTAAAACTCAATTTTGTGCCCAAAGCTTCTTGCAACTTTTTCCAAAATCGTGATGTGAATCTCGAATCTCTATCTGATATAATCGACAAAGACACTCCATGTAGTCTTACAATCTCTGAAACATACAAGTCTGCCAACTTATCAAGTGAATAATCAACGCGTACAGGTACGAAATGGGCCGACTTCATAAGTCTATTTACCACAACCCACACGGTATCTTTCTTGCTCGGTGTCAACGGTAAACCCGTCACAAAATCTATAGTAATGCGGTCCCATTTCCACTCGGGAACCATAATAGGCTGAAGTAAACCCGAAGGTACTTGGTGTTCAGCCTTCACTTGCTGGCAAATCAAGCATTTTGATACAAACTCAGAAATATCTTTCTTCATACTCGGCCACCAATACCATTTCTTCAAATCATTATACATTTTTGTGCTGCCTAGATGTACAGATAAACATCCGCTATGTGCCTCGTGTAAAATTTTTCGAATGAGCTCATCATCTCTCAGTACACAGACTCTGTCCCGGAACATCAAGCATCCATCAGAATTAATCCGGAAGTCAGACTCTACTCCCAACTCACACTGAACTCATTTGGCTTGCAAGTCGTTGTCACCTTTCTGAGCTTCACAAATCTCTTAGAGAAACATCGGTCTAGCCCTCAACTCGGCTAGAATAGAACCATCATCTGACAAAGCTATCCGTGTATTCATGGCTCTCAGCGCAAACAAGGATTTCCTGCTCAAGGCATCAGCGACCACGTTCGCCTTTCCTAGATGGTAGTCAATCACTAGCTCATAATCCTTTATTAACTCTAACCATCTTCTCTGTTTTAAATTCAATTCCTTTTGAGTCATCAAGTACTTTAGGCTTTTATGATCGGTGAATATCCGACATTTTTCACCATAAAAATGGTGTCTCCATATCTTCAACGCAAACACAATGGCAGCCAACTCTAAATCATGTATCGAATAATTCTTTTCATGCGGCTTTAACTGTCTAGAGGTATATGCTATCACCTTGCCCTCTTGCATAAGCACACAGCCCAATCCATTCAAGGATGCATCACTATAAATTACAAATTCTTTTCCCGGTTCAGGTTGTACTAGTATTAGAGCCTCAGTCAACAACGCCTTTAGTTTCTCGAAACTCTGTTGGCACTTTTCTGTCCAATCAAACTTTACATCTTTCTGTAATAGCCTCGTCATCAGAGTAGCTATAATACAAAATCCCTTGACAAACCATTTGTAATAGCCAGCTAGGCCCAGAAAACTTCTAACCTCTAATACATTTCTCGGCGGTTTCCAATCAACAATAGCTGAAATCTTGCTCGGGTCAACTCGGATTCCATCTCCCGAGACAATGTGCCCCAAAAATCCAACTTCTTTGAGCCAAAATTTACTCTTGCTAAAATTGGCATACAACAGATTATCTCGTAAAATCTGTAAAACTGACCTCATGTGCTCAGCGTGCTCGTTCTCATCACGAGAATAAATCAATATATCATCAATAAAAACCACAACAAATTTATCTAAGTATGGCCGAAAGATGCGGTTCATTAAATCAATAAACATAGCAGGGGCATTTGTTAAACCGAAAGGCATGACTAAAAACTCATAGTGCCCATACCTCGTCCGAAATGCGATTTTCGGCACATCTGAGTCTTTGACCCTCAACTGGTAATAACCAGGCCTTAAATCTATCTTGGAAAATACATTGGCTCCCTTCAATTGATCAAACAAATCGTTGATCCTTGGCAATGGGTACCTGTTCTTCACGGTTATCTTATTAAGCTGCCCATAATCTATACATAATATCATGGAACCATCTTTTTTTTTCACAAATAATATTGGAGCACCCCACGAAGAATAACTCGGTCGTGCAAAGCCTTTGTCCGTCAACTCTTGTAACTGTGCCTTCAATTCTTTCAACTTACTTGGAGCCATTTTGTATGGAGCAATCGATATAGGTGCAGTACCAGGGGCTAACTCAATGCCAAATTCAATTTCTCTAACCAGAGGCAATTCAATTTCTCTAACCAGAGGCAATCCTGGCAATTCTTTTGGGAATACATCTGGATACTCACATACTATCGGCACTAGTTCAATTCCTAGCTCAGTTTCTTTGGCATTCATCACAAAGCCAAGATAAGCTTCGTATCCCTTTCTTACATATTTCTGGGTAGACAAATGAGAAATCACTACAGACGATCTGTCCTGTTCATCTGATTTAACACGAAGAGTGTCCCCGTTTTCACATCTCAATTCAATGTATTTCTTTCCACAATTTACTGTCAAATCATGAGCGGTTAACCAATCCATACCAATAATTATATTGAATTCATCAAATGGCAATAGCATAAGATTCGCCTTAAAATAATAACCTCTAATCATCAATGGGAAATCTTTGCATACCTTATCAACTAATACACATTTGCCTAAGGGATTAGACACTTTTATCACAAATTCTGTAGACTCTACAGGCATGCTCATACTAGATACTAATTTCATGAAAATATATGAGTGGGTAGATCCCGTATCAATTAAAGCAACAACATTAGTATCATGAAGAGAAAATGTACCCGTAATTACATCAGGGGATGACGCCTCTTCGTGAGCGTGAATGGCATAACTCCTCGCAGGCGCTCTACCCTTAGATCTTGCAGTTTGCTCTCTGGGTGTACTCTTACTGTAATATCCTGGATTATGGCTTATGCATTAATACTAAATTAGATGAAGTAGCATGCTTATGAATATTCTGAATGTGTTCTATGAATTTTTGTGAACCTTAGTGTATAGTTAAATGCCTTAGAAATTATTGGATTTTTAAGTTTAAAAGGGGAGCTAAGCTTGATAAGGCCTTAAGGAATTTTGTAAGGGAAATATGACACAGAAATGGGCTTGTCTAAGTGGCTTGGAGGCGCCACTTAAAGCCCGAGAAAGTGACGCATATATGCAGTGCAAGGAGGTCTTGAGTTCGAGCCACAAGGAAAGCAATAAGGGAATTTTTATTTTTGCGGCAACAAGGGAAGTAATGGACGGCATGGGGAGTCTATGGGAGGAGTTTAAGATGAGGTGTTATTCTTTCAAATAATTTCGGCTAAGGTGGAAGATAAATGATAGATTAATTTTATTAATTTGAATAAGGTGATAATTGAGAAATAAAGTTATCGAATAGGGAAGAGTTGGCCGAATAGGGTCTCTAGGTAGAGTAATTTCGCAAAAAGGGGAAAAGGGTGGCTATTTTTCATTCTTTCTTTTTCTCTTTTCCTCTGCCGAATTCTATAGTGAACCTCCTCTTCTCTTTTATTTTGCCAAAGCTGAAAACTCAAGCAAAGTCTAGCCGATTTCTTCACCTTTCTTCTCTTCTTTTTCTCTCAATCTTCCAAAAGCCGAAAGCAAGTTCCTTCTAGGCCATAGCCGAATACTCAAAGTAGTCCTAGCCGAATATCTCTGTGAGTTTTGGTAAGGGGTGCCATCGCCTACAACATTAAGGGTAAGGATTCAATTGTTGTCATATTATTATTTCTTTTCTTTTAGCCGAAACATAGGTATCTAATCCCAATAATACTCTATGGCCGAAACTTTGAAGGGTCTTTTCGGGATTTGGTAGTTATCGACTACAATAGAAGATTATTCGGGATTTTGTTAGATCGAAGGTAAGCAAATAAGATCTTAGGCCGAAGGCCATTTTATTATGTTTTAATGTTGGATTAGATCTAACATGTGGCCATAGGAATCTCGACATCATTAAAGAAGCAAGGATCAATTTCAGGATTGGAATCGCAAGGTAAGGGCATATACACATTCGGCCAAGGCCTATTTAGTGACTTAGATTTAATTCTTATTTACTTAGAAGCCGAAAACTAATCCGTGAAGTGATTTAGTGCTAGCCGATTGCAAGAGGGATTATCTCGAGTTTCGGATTTGATTAGTGATCAAATCGGCAAAGAAGGTAAGATTTTGGTCGCATTGATTCTTCGGGATTTGGTTTTATAGCCGAATAGGCTTTGTTAAAATATCAAGTGTTGGCCGAATGTAGGGGACTAAGATCTAGAACATTAAATCGGGATTCTTCGGGATCTCAGTGGAAGCGATAAGTATATCAGGTGTGTACCCCACACTAAACCTTATTAGATTACGGCTTAAATTAGTTATGTGTGTTTATAATAATATGAATGTGGCCAAAGGTACCATACAATGGTACAAAGTACTCAGGTACGTTTACCCACTCCTACTATGAGTATAATATGATCTGTTATGGCACACATGTGAAACTATAAGAATGTGTATAAAGAATATGGCATGATATTGCATGTTTTGTATGGCATGGGCATATGGGTTATATGGAAAGGGGAAGTGATTGGTGGTTATATACCCCAATGTATGAATGTGGTGGCTTGGTCACAATATTCGAATGTGGTGACTTGGCCACGTTATTCGAGTGTGGTGTCTCATGACACAAAATAATTATCTGGTGGCTATGCCACGAATATTATAAGGGTGATGAGCACGTCGATCGCAATGATCGCTTCGATGATGTGTAGCGGATGGAGGGTTGACTTAGTAGTCCCCACGGTGTGCAAAGTTGGTACGGGTGATGTGTAGCGGATGGTAACTAGGTTTGGGTTCGGGTTTGCATCATTTTATTGTTTAATTATATGCATATGTATGAACCGATATGCCTAAACTATTGAGATTTAGTGTTGGTTACACATTTAGTCTGTTTGACTCACCCGTTGGGGAATATTTTTAGGTGACACTCAAAGTGATGGACCGGGTGGCAGGAGCTTAGTGGTGGCCTTGCTCAAGCACAAAGATTATTTTCAATTTGGACTCTTCATTTTCTTATAAGTATCTTGGATTTATTTTTGGTTTTGCTTGATGTAATAAGGCCACTAGTATGCATGCATTTTAATTATTTTATTATGATACAATTTTTATCAATCTAAAGTTTAAGCAACTCTTCTTAA
This sequence comes from Gossypium sturtianum, assembly GCA_025698515.1. NCBI lineage: Eukaryota > Viridiplantae > Streptophyta > Magnoliopsida > Malvales > Malvaceae > Gossypium > Gossypium sturtianum. Next base: position 58,574,797 of record CM046948.1, read on the forward strand.
AAATAAATGTAATTGTTTAGACACCTAAACACAAACGATTTCCGAATTAAAGATTAACCCCAAAACAACTCGGTATTTTTATAAAACCACCCCAAATTTTCCAAGTAATAAACATGAAATTAAAACGTTTTACTCGAGGAACATACCAGATCCGGTCTGGGCTCGTTGGTCGGGTTTGGGGGTGTTACAAATTGGTATTAGAGCCCGGTTCAAAACTCGGCTCTGGGGTTTTTGGGCTCCAAAACGTTTTCTAAAAATGGGCTTTTTAAAGGATAACAGTGCGTTAGCTCAAGATGGCACCGCCTCTCGACCCAAGTCCGCCAGGTAAGTACCCTAAACCATTGTGTGATATATATGTGGGCTTTATGGGCTTTATGGGATGTAGACTAGTTTAAATAGACTCTGATGGACTATAGGCTTAGTTTAAACCACTTCTTAAACTTTCATAAGACTTAATTTCACTAAACAAACCCGTTAACGAGCCACAAGACTAGGGTGTGGTAACCATCGTACACATGTCTAGGATTGGATCCAGAAGAGCTTGGTATTTAAGCAGTCCTAGCGACTCACCTCCTCTTCGCTGGAATCCTACCTGGTGCGTGGTGACTATTCACCCTAGTTATGAGGACTCGTTGATGGGCTAAACCCTATAATTAAAACCCAAAAGGGACCAGCCACCCTAGTTTGGAAAATTTTTTTTACCGAAATACCCTTATTTCATAAAATCACCAAGGAACCCTGAATTAGAAAATTTACAAAATTACCCTGATTTACAAATTTTTAAATTAACCCCGATTTATTACCAAAATACCCCTATAGGTGAAATGACGAAAATACCCCTGGGATAGGAATAGGACGAAAATGTTTGAATGATGAATGTGTGTTGAATGAATGTGCTCCTTTAAATTAGGATAGAAGACTTGAAACTTTGATCAATCGAAAGAACTACTTCTAAACTTCTTTCATAAAATTTCTTCGCGGATAATCAGTGGAACAAAATACTAATGCATAAAAATTTCTTAATCAGATTAAAGCGCGATCGTAGACATGAGTTCTAGGGGACATGGTCGTAATGTGCGAGGACGTGGTAGAGGCAGAATGACCGTATCGAAACCCGTTAGGTCTGGACAAGGGTCCGAAAATGAGGTACCACCACCCCCACCAAATTTGTTGGTGTTTGAGCAGCAAGATCAGACGGGGGAGGATGCAGTATCGCAGGCAATGCTGCGAGTTCTTGAGATGGTGGCTGGAGCAGGTAGAGGTATGGGAGCTCGAAAATTTGTACCCGAGCGACTCCGAGCCAATGGGGCTGAGGTGTTTCGTGGTGTATCTGGTGTGGCACCCAGTACGGCTGAGTATTGGTTGGAGGCAACCGAGCGAATTATGGATGAGCTCGATTTAATCACGAGGAGAAATCGAAAGGGATGGTGGCACTACTTGCCGCGACGAAGCATATCAATAGTGGCTCACATCAGGGATGGTGCCACGGTGAGGATCTTACTTGGGAATATGTTAAGGCGGCGATCGGAAGAAGTATGTTGGTACCCGATTATATTGATGCGCAGAGGAAAGCATTTTGGGTGGTTCAAAGGAACAATCCGCGTGGCGAGTACGGGCCGAATTCTTAAAGGTGAGTCGGTATGCTCGAGGATAGTGGCTACGGAGCATGAACGGTGTGTTCGGTTTGAGGATGGACTTAGGGATGACCTAAGGTTGTTGATAGCTCCATGATGAGGAGCGGGAATTTGCCGATTAGTGGAGAAGGCTAAAGTGGCCGAAGGAGTTAAGGACTCGTAAGGCGTAACTCGATCGGCATAGGCAAAAGAGAGGATTCGGATCGCCCGGGTCATCCGGGAATGCGCAGAAGAGGCCTAGAGTTGATGGGCCGCGAGGTCGCAAGTTGTGACAGGAGGAGGCGATGATCGCACTTGTGATCGGTGTGGGAAGAGGCACCTAGGAGAGTGTTGGAAGAAGACAGGGGATGTTTCAAGTGTGGGTCCAAGGACCACATGATTAAGGACTGTCCTATAAAAATAGATGGGGGCCGACCAATAGGTCAAGGTTCTAATCAGGCTGGAAGAGGGGACAATGGCCTCGGCGGGGTCGTGGTCCGAATATGAGAGGTAATGGTCTTTGGAAGAGGACGTGGGACCCGGGCCGAGGTGTTGGCAATGCCGAGGCAAGACAACCGGGTCTAGTGTATGCGGTTCGCCGGAGGGAGGACGAAGACGCGCCGGACGTCATAACCGGTACGTTCCTTATAGATGACAAGTCTTATTTTACTTTAATTGATGTTGGCTCGACCCACTCGTATGTTGCAAGTAGAGTAGTTGAAACTCTAGGCATAGCCTCTGAACTGTCTAGTAGGGAGATGACTGTAGTAAGCCCGTTAGGTCAAACTGTAGTGGTGAATAGGATATTTCAGAGTGTACCTCTAGAGATTCAGGGAGTGATATTCCCTGCCGACTTAATGGAATTACCCTTCGGAGAATTTGATCTCATTCTTGGCATGGATTGGCTAGTGGAACATCGGGCTAAGTTGGATTTGCGGCTAGCGAATGGAGTTAAGGACCCCGGAGGATGAGGAGGTAATTATGATAGGAGAAAGAAGAAACTACTTGTCTAACATAGTTTCTGCATTAAAGGCTGATAAGATGGTTCGGAAAGGGTGCAAGGCATTCTTGGCTTTCGTTTGTGCGTTGGATGCAAAAGAAGAAGGAGTTAGTGGAGTTAGAACCGTAAGGGAATTTGTGGATGTTTTCACGGAGTAGTTACCTGGAATACCCCCTGATAGGGAGGTGGAGTTTGGAATTTACTTACTGCCTGGAACGACGCCAGTATCTATCGCTCCGTATAGAATGGCACCAAAGGAGTTGGTGGAGCTCAAGGCTCAAATCTAAGAGTTGCTTGATCGTGGGTTCATTCGACCCAGTGTGTCTCCATGGAGAGCACCGGTCTTGTTTGTGAAGAAGAAAGATGGGACTATACGTATGTGCATAGATTATCGTCAGTTGAATAAGCTGACCATCAAGAACAAGTACCCTTTGCCAAGGATAGACGACTTGTTCGATCAACTGAAGGGGGCAGCGGTATTCTCAAAGATAGACCTAAGGTCTGGATATCATCAGCTTAAGGTGAAGGAAGCGGATATCCATAAGACGGTTTTTCGGACAAGATACGGGCATTATGAGTTCGTAGTGATGCCATTTGGTTTGACGAACGCCCCAGCCGCGTTCATGGATATGATGAACCGGGTTTTTCAACCCTACTTGGATCGGTTCGTCATTGTGTTCATCGACGATATCCTAGTATACTCCAAGTCTGAGGAAGAACATGACGAGCATCTCCGAAAAGTGTTGCAAGTGTTAAGGAGAAGAAGCTATATGCCAAATTCAGCAAGTGCGATTTTTGGCTTAAGGAGGGTTGCATTCTTAGGGCATGTGGTGTCTGCAGAAGGAATAAGGGTGGACCCTAAGAAGATTGAGGCAAGATTAGATTGGAAACCACCTAAGTCTGTGGCTGAGATTCAAGTTTCTTGGGATTGGCAAAGCTACTACTGAAGGTTTGTGGAAGGATTTTCTTCAATAGCCGCACCGTTGACAAAGTTGTTGAGAAAGGAGGTACCTTTCGTTTTGGACAGATAGGCAACAGGAGAGCTTTGAGAAGCTTAAGAGAGTTTTGGTGAAGCTCGGTTTTGATTCAAGGAGGAGCGAGGAAGGACTTTGTGGTGTCTTGTGATGCTTCTCACACAGGATTAGGATGTGTTCTAATGCGGGGACGGGAAGGTTGTAGCTTATGCATCTCGACAACTGAGGCCACATGAGGTTAACTACCCGACACATGACTTGGAACTGGCGGCAGTGGTCTTTGCTCTTAAGGTGTGGAGGCACTACCTTTATGGAGAAAAGTCAGTGATCTACACGGACCACAAGAGTCTTAAGTATCTGTTGACTCAAAAGGAGCTGAACTTGAGACAGCGAAGGTGGGTGGAATTACTGAAGGATTATGATTGTTCCATAGAGTATCATCCGGGCAAGGCGAATATAGTGGCAGATGCCTTAAGTCGAAAAGTGGTGTCGGATCTGAGGGAAATGTTTGCACATCTGAGCTTGTATGACGATGGAAGTTTGCTGGCAGAGTTGCAAGTTAAGCCGTCATGGCTGAATGAGGTAAAGGAAAGTCAGTTAGTGGATGAGGACTTAAGTGCTAAGTTGCAGCAAGTGCAGGGTGGAGAGTTGAAAGATTATGGTATTAATAACGAAGGAGTGTTGTGTTTTAAGGGTAAGGTTTGTATGCCGAGGAACAAGGAGTTAAGGCAGAGGATTCTTCAGAATCGCATGGTAGCCCCTATGCTATGCATCCCGGAGGTAGTAAATTGTCTGAGGATCTAAGGGGCAGTTTTGGTGGCCGGTCTCGAAGAAGGAAGTTCTGAGAATTTGTCGGCAAGTGCTTAACGTGTCGCCAAGTTAAGGTGAACACCAAGTTCCGTCGATTGCTTCAACCGATAATGATTCCGCAGTGGAAGTGGGAGAGAATTACCATGGACTTCGTTAGTGGGTTTCCCCTTACGCCTACTAAGAAGGACTCGGTATGGGTGATAGTGGACCCGGTTGACTAAGTCCGCGCACTTCATTCCGGTGAAGAGTTGATTATTCTTTGCGAAGTTAGCAAAGTTATATGTGGCGGAAATTGTGAGGTTGCATGGAGTGCCACTATCAATTATTTCGAGATAGGGATCCAAGGTTTACGTCTCGGTTTTGGAAGGCTCTACATCGGGCTTTGGGCACTAAATTGGATTTCACTACGGCTTTTCATCCACAATCGGACGGGCGATGCGAGCGAGTAATCCAAGTGTTGGAAGATATCTTTGAGAGGTCGTGTGATAGACTTGAGAGGAAGTTGGGAAGAATATTTACCGTTAGCGGAATTTACATACAACAACAGCTATCAAGCCAGTATTCGGATGGCACCGTATGAAGCGCTATATGGACGTAAGTGTCGCACTCCTACGTGTTGGACGGAATTGGGGGAATGGCGAGTTTTGGGTCCAGAGATTGTGGCAAAATCTAAAGAGAAAGTTGAGATAATTCGCGCACGGTTGAAGGAGGCATCTGACAGGCAGAAGTCGTACGCAGATCTTAAGAGGAAAGAAATAGAATTTGATGTGGGGGATCAAGTGTTTCTTAAGGTATCGCCTTGGAAGAAAGTGATGAGATTTGGTCGCAAAGGGAAGTTAAGTCCAAGGTTTATAGGACTATATCAGGTATTGAAGCGAGTTGGACCAGTGGCATACCGCTTAGAGTTGCCTTCGAATTGAAGCGATACACGACGTATTCCATGTGTCCATACTACGTCGTTATCATTCGGATCCATCTCATGTAGTTCGGTTGAAGAGGTGGAATTAAGGCGATTTGTCCTATGAGGAAGAGCCGATTCAGATCTTGGAACGAGATGTGAAAGTGTTGCGAAGGCGAAGTTCCTTTGGTCAAAGTGTTATGGCGTAATCACGGACCGGAAGAAGCTTCGTGGGAGCGGAAGAAGCAATGCGAAAGCAATACCCTCACTTATTTTAGCGAGTGTAATTTCGAGGTCGAAATTATTTTAAAGGGGTAGAAGCTGTAATATCTGGATTATGGCTTATGCATTAATACTAAATTAGATGAAGTAGCATGCTTATGAATATTCGAATGTGTTCTATGAATTTTTGTGAACCTTAGTGTATAGTTAAATGCCTTAGAAATTATTGGATTTTTAAGTTTAAAAGGGAGCTAAGCTTGATAAGGCCTTAAGGAAATTTGTAAGGGAAATATGACACGTAGAAATGGGCTTGTCTAAGTGGCTTGGAGGCGCCACTTAAAGCCCAGAAAGTGACGCCATATGCAAGTGCAAGGAGGTCTTGAGTTCGAGCCACAAGGAAAGCAATAAGGGAATTTTTATTTTTGCGGCAACAAGGGAAGTAATGGACGGCATGGGGAGTCTATGGGAGGAGTTTAATATGAGGTGTTATTCTTTCAAATAATTTCGGCTAAGGTGGAAGATAAATGATGGATTAATTTTATTAATTTGAATAAGGTGATAATTGAGAAATAAAGTTATCAGAATAGGGAAGAGTTGGCCGAATAGGGGTCTCTAGGTAGAGTAATTTCGGCAAAAAGGGGAAAAGGGTGGCTATTTTTCATTATTTCTTTTCTCTTTTTCCTCTGCCGAATTCTCTAGTGAACCTCCTCTTCTCTTTTATTTTGCCAAAGCTAAAAACTCAAGCAAAGTCTAGCCGATTTCTTCACCTTTCTTCTCTTCTTTTTCTCTCAATCTTCCAAAAGCCGAAAGCAAGTTCCTTCTAGGCCATAGCCGAATACTCAAAGTAGTCCTAGCCGAATATCTCTGTGAGTTTTGGTAAGGGGTACCGTCGCCTACAACATTAAGGGTAAGGATTCAATTGTTGTCATATTATTATTTCTTTTCTTTTAGCCGAAACATAGGTACCTAATCCCAATAATACTCTATGGCCGAAACTTTAAAGGGTCTTTTCGGGATTTGGTAGTTGTCGACTACAATAGAAGATTATTCGGGATTTTGTTAGATCGAAGGTAAGCAAATAAGATCTTAGGCCGAAGACCATTTTATTATGTTTTAATGTTGGATTAGATCTAACATGTGGCCATAGGAATCTCGACATCATTAAAGAAGCAAGGATCAATTTCAGGATTGGAATCGCAAGGTAAGGGCATATACACATTCGGCCAAGGCCTATTTAGTGACTTAGATTTAATTCTTATTTACTTAGAAGCCGAAAACTAATCCGTGAAGTGATTTAGTGCTAGCCGATTGCAAGAGGGATTATCTCGGAGTTTCGGGATTTGATTAGTGATCAAATCGCAAACAAGGTAAGATTTTGGTCGCATTGATTCTTGGGATTTGGTTTTATAGCCGAATAGGCTTTGTTAAAATATTAAGTGTTGGCGAATGTAGGGGACTAAGATCTAGAACATTAAATCGGGATTCTTCGGATCTCGAGTGGAAGCGATAAGTATATCAGTGTGTACCCCACACTAAACCTTATTAGATTACGGCTTAAATTAGTTATGTGTGTTTATATTAATATGAGTATGGCCAAAGGTACCATGCAATGGTACAAAGTACTGTGCACGCGTTTACCCACTCCTACTATGAGTATAACATGATCTCGTTATGGCACACATGTGAAACTATAAGAATGTGAATAAAGAATATGGCATGATATTGCATGTTTTGTATGGCATGGGCATATGGGTTATATGGAGAGGGGAAGTGATTGGTGGTTATATACCCCAATGTATGAATGTGGTGGCTTCGGTCACAATATCTGAATGTGGTGACTTCGGTCACGTTATCTGAGTGTGGTGTCTCATGACACAAAATAATTATCTGGTGGCTATGCCACGAATATTATAAGGGCGAAGAGCACGTCGATCGCGGCAAATGGCGCTTCGATGATGTGTAGCGGATGGAGGGTTGACTTAGTAGTCCCCACGGTGTGCAGGTTGGTACGGGTGATGTGTAGCGGATGGTAACTAGGTTTGGGTTCGGGTTTGCATCATTTTATTATTTAATTATATGCATATATATGAACCGATATGCCTAAACTATTGGGATTTAGTGTTGGTTACACATTGAGTCTGTTTGACTCACCCGTTGGGGAATATTTTTCAGGTGACACTCGGTGATGGATCGGTCGGCAGGAGCTTAATGGTGGCCTTGCTCAGCACAAAGATTATTTTCAATTTGGACTCTTCATTTTCTTATAAGTATCTTGGATTTATTTCGGGTTTTGCTTGATGTAATAAGGCCACTAGTATGCATGCATTTTAATTATTTTATTATGATACAATTTTTATCAATCTAAAGTTTAAGCAACTCTTCTTAAAAATAAATGTAAGTGTTTAGACACCTAAACACAAACGATTTCCGAATTAAAGATTAACCCCAAAACAACTCGGTATTTTTATAAAACCACCCCAAATTTTCCAAGTAATAAACATGAAATTAAAACGTTTTACTCGAGGAACATACCAGATCCGGTCTGGGCTCGTGGGCCGGGTTTGGGGGTGTTACACTTACTACTACTTCCACTCCCTGGGTTTTTCTATTGTCTCCTTCTATTAGTACTTCCCGATCTTGTATTCTGAATTTTCTCTTTTTCGACCATCTCAGGGCATTCTCTAATAAAATGATCTTGGGAACCACACTTAAAACAGGCTCTCTCATGTGCTCGGCACTCACCGGGTGACGTCTGCCACATTGTGGACATTCCGGTCTATTTGGTCGAGTGTTCCCAACACTAGCAACTGAAGTAGTCTGAGCTTTAACCCCCGAGTACTGTTTACCCTTACTTCTATTTGAAAACCCAGCTAAAGTAGTTGATTGAGTAGTGAAATCTCTTGACTTCTTGGATGAGGGTTGAAATAACTTACTCAGTTGTCTCTTCCTTGAGTCACGAGACTCCATTTCAGCTTTTCTTTTCTCTTTAACCAACTCCTCGGCTTTGCAAGCCCTGTCCACTAGCACAACAAATTCCTTCAATTCTAGGACACCAACAAATAATCGAATATCTTCATTTAATCCGTCCTCAAACCTTTTACACATAATGGCTTCAGAGGATACACACTCCCGAGCGTATTTTCTGAGCCTTACGAACTCACGCTCATACTCGGTTACTGTCTTCCGACCCTGTTTTAACTCAAGGAATTCCTTTCTCTTCTGATCAATAAACCTTTGGCTAATATACTTTTTCTGAAACTCTTTTTGGAAAAACTCCCAATTAACTCTCTCCCTTAGTACAATCGACACAAAGGTATTCCACCTTTGATACGCGGAATCTCTCAAGAGAGACACCACACACTTCATGCACTCTTCAGGTGTGCAAGATAATTCATCAAATACTCTGATGGTATTTTCAAGCCAAAATTCTACCCTCTCCGGATCGTCATCTTTACTAGCTCGAAATTCCCCGGCTCCTTATTTCTGGATTCTATCAACCGGAGGCTTTTCTATCCTTACCACTTCTACCACTTGGGGAGCTACAGGGGTAGGCTGAGGAATAGGTGGGGGTGGAGGGGGTTGCGCATTCGGGTTCCTACGAACGAACTTCGTATACCATGCATTCATCATGTGGAGAAAGGCTTCCCTAGTCTCTTCTCCTCCTCTTTGACTTACAGTCGTTGGTCTATTCTCATTTTCATTCGGCACCGTCCCTTGGGCGGGAGCCGGTGCGTTACTTTCTACATCATCTACCACAGCTCTATCGGGATCTATTTACTATATGAAAACACAATTTAAATTGTCAGGAGTTGTCACACTATAGTTATGTAAATACTCAGATGTATGGCATGTATAGCTAGACTCATGCATACGCTACGTTAGTCCGAGAATCGACTAAATCGTATCTCTGATACCACTAAATGTAACACTCATTACCCGTATTCCACGCCAGAACCAGATACGAGGCATTACCGAACTTAACTTGCTCAAACATACAACATCGGCCATAAAATTTCGTTTCAACTTAAAAAAATTTCAATCATAATCATAACGTCCCTATTATGGGTATACGATACCCTAAACATACATACGGAATGGTTCGGGACTAAACCGGAAACTTCTGCATACTTAGAAATTTTTTGCTTAAAATAGGGCCACACGCCCGTGTGGGCAGGCTGTGCGGTCATACACGCCCATGTTCCTAACCCGTGTGAATTTTATTTCACTTCGAACCTACAGGGGTTTTCACACAGCCGGACACACACCCGTGTCTATAGCCCGTGTCCCTCACACGACCTAGACACGCCCGTGTCCTCACCCGTGTGTGAAAACCTTGGTATTCTATTTATAACGTCATCAAACTCTTAGGGGCACACGACCTAGTCACACGCCCGTGTGCTGGCCCGTGTGACGAATTCAATTTTCGTAAACTTGATGCAGGGGACACACGGCTTATCAACACACCCATGGGGCTGACCGTGTGTCACACACGGCCTAGACACACGCCCGTGTGTCTACTCGTGTGGACAATTAGAAGGCTATTTACAAAGCCAATTGCCACCCTGAAAAATAAACACACTTATACCACCACAAGCAGCACATAACATAGCAATAATACACTACGAAGAATCACTAATTCATCATGCATACACTTCACATTTTACTCGATCAATAGCATGAACTTGCACTTCATGAATATCATCATCATTGGATATATATATAACTTAACAAGTATTGGCCAATTTCCAATGGCCATTTACAAAATGAATAAGTGGCAAATATAGCCAACACTTTGGCTAACAAATATGACATAACAAAATGACTAAGTTCCTATACATGCCATACCCAACATAAATCAACTTTACTATACCAAAAGAATAGTTGATAGTGTGATCCGAGCTCCGACGTTCTACAATCCCCGAGTTAGCTTAGTGATACTACAAGGAAAAGGGAAAAGAGAGGGGTAAGCATAAAGCTTAGTAAGTTTGCATGAAATAAATAGCAACATTAAGACTTATAATAGCATCCATTCATCTCATTGAATAATACACAAGTTCTCAAACACATCAACATAACTTACTCATGCATACTCTTACCAACTTATATATCACATTTTGCATTCATTTCTCGCAAGTTACTCATAGGTACCTGTATCACTTCATCACATAACTTTAGCACTTTTATTCTTTTTAAACATAAACTTAGCTCTTTGTCATCTGTACATAAACTTAGCTCTTTGCCCGTTGAACTACTCGAAATATCGAAGGATACTCAATCTCATCATACATGTATTACGATGCCAATGCCATATCCCAGATATGGTCTTACATGGGATCACATTTTGATACCAATGCCATATCCCAGATATGGTCTTACACGAGATCTCATATCTCGATGTTGATGCCATATCCCAGATGTGGTCTTATATGAGATCGTATATAAATGTCGATGCCCTGTCCCAGACATGGTCTTACACGAGATCTTCCTTTGGTGCTGAGGCCATGTCCCAGACATGGTCTTATACGGGACCTTCCTTATTTGGTGCCGATGCCATGTCCCAGATATGGTCTTATACGAGACCTTTCTTATTTGGTGCCAATGCCATGTCCCATACATGGTCTTATACGGGACCTTCCTTATTTGGTACCGATGCCATGTCCCAGACATGGTCTTATACGAGACCTTCCTTATCTCATGTCGTGACATTAGTATCCTTGCTATTTTGAATGTCCAACCGGGACTTCAACTTAACATCTTTTCATCATACTCTCATCGAGGCATCATTAGTCGATTTTCATAGAAATAATATTCATTTCACATAATATCAAGCAATTAAAAATATAAAAACATTATATAGATTTAAATTCTCACAAACTTACCTCGGTACTCAAAATGTGTATAGATATTCGATTTAGTCCACAACCTTGTTCTTGCCTCGATTTCGGTCCGGGCTTCGTGTTTCTTGATAATCAAGCTTCAAAGTTGAAAAAACCCTAGCTATGAAGAGCTTGAAAATTTCGGCTAGCATGAAGAAGATGGACATGAATTTTGACTTCTTTTTCCCTTTTAATTCTTTTATTAACCAAATGACAAAAATGCCCTTAAAGCCCTTTCTTGAGATTTTTCCTTCCTATGTCAATTTTTATCCATCTTGACATATATTGGTCTAATTGCTAAATAAGGACTTCTAGTAATTTTTCTCATGCTATTTCATACTTAAATCTTCTAGAATCTCATATTTTCTAATCTTTGCAATTTAGTCCTAATGGGCAAATTGATCGCTAATTAATAAAATTTCCTCATGAAATTTTCACACAATCATGCAAACACATCGTAAGCCTCATAAAAATCATAAAACACAAATTTCTACTTCAAATTTGTGGTCTCACAACCACTATTCTGATTAGGCCCTAAATCGGGCTATTACAAATAGCATATTTTAAATAAAAGCCGAAAATTGAGCCATTAATGGTGGATTTCAGGATTTTGAGTCAAAACTTGGTTTTAAAGTGTTTTTCAACTTGTTTTAGCATGATTATAAGATTTTTAAACTCATCGAAAATTTCTCATGTTTTAATGAATTTTGTGAAAATTTCCTAAAAAATATCGAAAAATGTCAATACCATGAATTGAATAGATTTGTCTAGTTTGAAAGTTGCGAATTAGGTGTAGATGATTAAGTAGATGAACGGAATTGAATTTAAGTAACAAGGTTGAGTATAGATCGAGATATTGGTATATAAAGTTTGTTATGTTAATAGTTTAAGATACATGGGAACTTGGCTTGAGCTTGTGTTTTAGTTGGTTTGAGTGGATTCTAGGTTCATATTTGACTATGGTTATTGTGTGATTTATGTGTGTAAAGCTTCGAATTCGTTAGAGCTTGCTACGAGCTAGGGAAGCTTAGTTGAGCTTTCGGTTTTTCGACTAAAGCATAAAGTGGTGAGTGTATGGATTTGCTACTCATAAACATGAGTCATGTGTTGATTGGGAATTTAGATCTAGCCTAAACCCCTACTCTAAGTTTTGAGCATAAGTTTTCTTAAATCTACAATTATCATGTGGTTATGTATTGTGTATGAAATGTGATAAGTGAGTATGTTGATTGTTCTGTAAAGTGCAATTATATACATGAAATAAATGTGAAATATATATGTTATATGACTATGCTAGTGTTTTGAAAAAGATGCTAATATGCAGTGATAGTGCACGGATAATCAGTAAGTAATATTTGTTGTTTTTGAATATTTTGGCCTTGTGATCGTAAAACCATTGGATATAGTTGGCATGCCATAGGATTGTGAGTACTCACTTATATGTATAGTGGTTTTGGGTGTTGAGGCCCTAGGACATGTTTGGAAGGATAAGGGAATCAGAGCTAAGCTCTATTCAACGAGACATGTGAGGGGAAATAAGAAGAGTGCTAGTTATACACTTTACTTTTGGGGACATGTTTGACTCTACGAGCCTATGTGGTGTAAAGAGATTTGTGTATCCGATGTGTGATGATAGAGCTCACTATATGTTTCATAATCCAAGTGTCATCTTATCTTATCTTATCTTATATAATTGTATGGAATATGTTCTATGCTTGAATGAGTATATATGTGTTATGGGAATGAACTATTAGATGATGCATGATTTAATATTATATGATGTCAGACTTATGAATAAGGTACTTGTGAGTAATTGATTGGTTGTGTTGCACGATGACATGTTTGCGTCATAGAAATTATTGCATTCGCTAAGCTTGTTAAAGCTCACCCACTCATTTCAACATATACAGATCAGTGACATCACGGTGTGGGCGGTGTGGTTTCCAAGGGAGTGATCCAAGTCTGGTTATTCTTCGTAGGTGCTTTATTATTTTTATTTGTTTTGGGGAAAAAAAGCAATGTGGTAGACTTATTATAGTTTCGTTGATTTCTAAACAAAAGACTTGGTTTCCAATAACATCGTGTTATTACTATTGCTTAGGACTATAGTCATTGATGTTGGCATGATGATAATTGTTTGGACTCGATTTTGGTAATTTGTACTATTGATTAAGTCGTATAAACGATTACTTAACTTAGTACTTAGCTTTTATCACGTGGTTACAAAGGAGCTGAAGGGACATCAATCAAACACATTAAGGATACATTAAGTCTTTATTAAGGAGAATCGGCATGCCTTTTCAACTACATCAGGTTCCAATGAAGAGACATGAGTCATGGCTTCCTTACAAGAGTTAAAAACGAAATTATTGCTTGTAATAATACTAGTTAGTGGCTGAATATGAAAAGTCTCACATAGGCATTTGAACTGTCACAAAAGTGCCTATAAATTTCCTGTAAACAGAACTTTGATGGCAACTAAAATTTAAATTTTTCTGAGTTTTGTGATACATGCATGGGAGCGTCTGATGAAGAATCGATTGGAACAAAATTAAAGTTGTCTATGTTAATACCAATTTGGTTGAAAGATAAGGAGAATTCAAGAAGAAATCCAATTGAAATTCCCATTGGGCCTATGACTTAAGCTAGATCCAAGAAGCTCAAAGAGGCGATATTAGGGTTGATTCAGCAAGTTTGGGCCGAGCATGAGAAGTCCAATTTTTATTGGACTCAAGATAACGATCCAATTTCATGCAATGTGTTACATGTGATAGTTTGATTAGTTTGAACAAACTCTTCAATTTTTAACTATGTGTTTTTTTTTTGTTAAATGTATCTTTATTTAATGATCTGCTTCATTATGTGTTTTGTTTGTTAAATGCATCTTTATTTAATGTTTTGCATTAATACATCTACATATTTTAAAAATGTGCATTATGTTTCTTATTTATTGTATGTGTCTTTAGTTAATGCTTTGCATTAATACATTAGCATCATTTAAGACTTGCATTAAGTGTTTTTCATATTTAATAAGTCATGCATTAAATCATCTCATTTGTTAATTTACTTCAAGTATGGCTTAAGTTGCATGTTCATTTAATTTTTGTGCATGAGAGTTATTAAATATGTTGTTATTATTAGTGTTTTAAGTTATCATTTAATCTTAAATATCTATTTTACAGGTGACTTTTCATATGATTAAAGACTCTTCATAGTTGGACAGTTTCAAAGCTTTTAAAAGAACATTAAGGAGGCTGTTTAATGGACCAAAAGAGACTCTTCAAGTCTGAACATTTTTGGAGTCTTAAGTCTTCATCATGGTGCCATTTAAGAGGATGTTACACAAGCTTTTATCATGTGGTTACAAGGGAGCTGAAGGGACATCAATCAAACACATTAAGGATACTTTAAGTCTTCATTAAAGAGAATTGATAGGCCTTTTCAACTACATCAGATTCCAATGAAGAGACATGACTCATTGGCTTCCCTACATGAGTTTAAAATGAAATTAATACTTGTAATAACCTTACTTAATTGCTGAAGATGAAAGGCCTCACATAGGCATTTGAACAGTCACAAAAGTGCCTATAATTTTCCTGTAAACAGAACTTTGATGGTAATTTGAATTTTCTGAGTTTTATGTGAGAATTCTATCTCTTTGTTCTTGGTCTAACTTACTTGGACTTATCAAGGTTCTCCTTGTGGTGTCAAACTCTTTCTTTTCTGAACTTATCACTTCCATCCTTTCTTTCTTTGTTCTAAAATGTGGCGTTCTAACATACTGTTGGTTCCTATTTTGCTAAATAGTGGGTCACAATTTACTTCTTCTTCAAAGACTTGTTTGTTATTTCAGTATATAGAAATTGGGTCACGATCATTTATATCGTTGGTTCTTTTCTAATTGTTTAATTCGTACAAGTCATCCTTCCAAAACCTTCTTTGTTGTTTTCATTCAACCTATTTTCCATTACTCACAATTTCATTTTGAATTCCAACTTGAAACGATACTGAAATTAGACGATCGGGAAATTCAGCGTCTTGTAATTAAATTCTCAAGATTACGAGCACGCATCAAATACGCTCCTGAGATGGTTCCTTTTGAGAGGGACCATTACAAGATGTTCTATTTTTGGTTAAACTACGAGATTCGGGTTTATTTGATAGCTCAGACTATAGAGATGTTTGATGAGTTGGTTGAGAGAGCTAAGGCTGTGGAAGAGACCTTAGCTGAGTCGCCTCGTTCTATGGTTACTGATTCTGGCAATAGAGCTTCTGATAGTGCACTGGGTTGATCGTCTAAGAGAGGGCGTGATAGTCATGTCTCTAATAGAGGTGCGAGACATGGGACTTGATCGAGTCAATCTAAGCAGCAGAGCAGTACTGTGGTTAGTGTGAGTGGTTCGGCGGGTAATTCTGGATGGCCGCTTTGTGCGCAATGTGAACGTAGTCATTCTAGAGAGTGTCTTAATTTGATTGGTGGATGTTTCAAATATTGGTCAAAGGAACATTTCCTGAGGGATTGTCCACTTAGGGTTGTGGTTTCACAGACTCAAAGTTCGACACCTATTACTGCTCCTGCTAGAGGGCATGGTCACGATAAAAGTATTGGGAGACCGAGTGGGCAGCGGATTGTTACTTATACTGCTGCTACACATGTTGAGTTTGGAGGTCTAGCTCGAGTTTATGCTGTTAGGGAGTGGGAGGATCAAGATCCGACGGATGTTATCACAGGTACATTTACTTTGCAGTCTATTCCGCTGTTTTCTTTAGTTGATTCTAGATCAACGCATTCATATATCTTGAGTGAATTGGTATGTAAGTTAGAGATCCCTGTTGAGCCTATTGGTTTGGGTATGACTGTTATTAGTTCATTTGGTGATAGTGTTGCAGTGAATAAATTTTATCGTAGATGTCCTATTATGATTCAAGGACATGTCTTCTCTATTGACCTTAAGGAATTTAGTTTTATGGATTTGATGTGATACTTGGTATGGATTAGTTAACTAAACATAAGGCTAGGGTAGATTTTGAGACAAAGCAAATTACCTTGAGAGATAATGATGGTTCAGAAATAGTTGTAGTGGGTGAAAGACCAAGTTTTATGTCTAACGTGGTTTCGGCTATGAAGGCTGAGAAGTTGATGGGTAAAGGATTTGAGGTTTATTTGGCTTATGTGATGAATTTTGTTAGTAAGGAGTTAAGAGTTCAGGATATTCGCACTGTTAGGGATTTTTCTGATGTGTTTCCAAAAGAGTTACTTGGTTTGCCACCAGATCGGGAAGTGGAGTTTGGAATTGAGCTTTATCCTGGTACTGCACCAATGTCCATTGCGCCCTATCGCATGGCACCAAAAGAGCTCAAGGAGTTAAAGATTCAGTTGCAAGAGTTGTTGGATATGGGGTTTATTCGACCGGGTGTGTCTCCGTGGGGTGCACCAATTTTTTTTGTAAAAAAGAAGGATGGTACGATGAGGATGTGTATTGATTATAGACAATTGAACAAGTTAACTATTAACAATAAGTATCCCTTGCCTCGAATTGATGACTTGTTTGATCAATTTAGAGGTGCAATGGTGTTTTTGAAGATTGATCTTAGATCTAGGTATTATCAATTAAAGGTGAAGGAGGCTGATGTATTGAAAACTGCTTTTAGGACTCGATATGGGCATTTTGAATTCTTAGAGTTGCCGTTTGGATTAACTAATGCTCTTGTCGCGTTAATTGATTTGATAAATCATGTGTTTCATTCGTATTTGGATCAGTTTGTAGTTGTCTTTATAGATGATATTTTGGTGTATTCTGGTTCTGAAGAGGATAACGACGAGCACTTAAGGGTTGTTTTGAAGATTCTTCGAGATAAGCAGTTGTATGCAAAGTTAAGTAAGTGTAAATTTTGGCTTAGGGAAGTGGCGTTCTTAGGTCATGTTGTATCAATAGAAGGGATTCGAGTGGATCCCAAGAAGATAGAGGTGATTTTGGAATGGAAGCCGCCTAGGAGTGTTGCTGAAGTTAGGAGTTTCTTGGGTTTAGCTGGTTACTATCGTAGGTTTGTTGAAGGGTTTTCTCTCATTGTTGCACCCTTAACGAAACTAGTTCAGAAGGATATGGTGTTCGAATGGACTAATGAAAGGAAGAATAGTTTTGATCAACTTAAGGCAGTTTTGACTAAAGTGCCAGTGTTGATGATCTTTTGTTTGGATCAATACGAATATCTTTAGTCCATAATACATGTTCTATAAATCTTGCTTCTAGGAGTCAGTATCCGCAGTAGATACATTTGCATACAACTACTTTTCTCGTAAAGTCTTCAGTACAGATCTCAGATGTTGGTCAAGTTTATTTTTGTTCCTCGAGTAGATCAAGATGTCATTAGTATGGAACAAAAAATATCTATTATTTGTAGTAGTTTTGTTCAACTTTCTGTAACCAATACGAAATCTCAATTTTATCTTTCTTTTTCACAATTAGAACCGAAGCATCCGAAGGTGACACACTCAATTGAATGAACTATTGTTTTAACAGCTCTTGCAACTGAGACTTCAATTCTTTCGATATTGTTGGTGCTATTTTATATTGTGTAATAAATATTGAAGCAGTTTCCAGTTCTAATTCAATAACAAATTCAACTTTTCTTTTGGGACAAAAACTCTGGAAAATGTTTAGAATATTGAGACCTATCATCTCGATCATTAATCGATTTACTCTTCTGTTATCACAATGCAATCCATTTATTTTTATAGTTCTATCATTTCATAACAACTTAATCAATCTATATCAAGAATAATATCAAATTTTAAGTAAATGTACCAGTAATGACATCAAGAACAGTAAACTCTCCATGATCTCGAATAACATAAGCCCTGATAGCAACCTGAGCTTCAGATATGATAATCATATCTTTAATCTTCATTTTACTATCCCCCATGCTACCATTATATTCCCGATCGTCTAGTTTTCTAAGGAGTGGTCACAGATTTCATACTCTGTTTATTGTTTCCAATGTTCCTAAGAATCGCATAAATACAAGCCTCATTATTTAGTCAACACTCATTTCGATGAGTTTCCACTGTGAATACAAACCGATCTGTCTGTTCTGCAAACACTGTCAACACTGGCCATTGATGTAGTCGGGAATACCAATTTCCTCGATTTCATCTTATCTTTTTCGAAAACTTGGTGGAGAAATGACATGATTATAAACATCTTTTCATTTCTTTAATAGAGGAGTCAAAAATGATCTAATTGTACTCTATTTACTGGACTCTCTGTAACACCCCATACCCGAGTCCGAGGCTCAGACCGGATACGAGACATAACTATGCTTGACTTACTTAATCATGACTTTACGGGCTATAAAATTTCGTTCCGAAATTAAAACTTCTCATTCTTAAACAATTCGTACATTTCATGGGCCTACGAGGCCTTAAACTCGTACTGGTAAACTTTCGGAACCTTATCGAAAAACTTTTCTTTGAAATAGGGGTTACACGCCCGTGTAATATAAGACACGCCCGTGCATAGGCATACACGCCCATGTCCTCGCATCGTCGTGCCTAAAACTCAGTATTCTGCCAATTTCCACACGGCCATTACACGCCCGTGGACTTAGACCGTGTACTACATCTTGATATACTGACTTATTCCACACGACCGGGGCACACGCCCATGTTCTAACCGTGTGTCATGCACGACCTTAACACACGGCCGTGGGATTAATCCGTGGTCTATTCTTACTTATAAGACTAAGGTGCGCTTTACATGACGGCCTGAGACACACGCCTGTGTGTGTCGGTGTGTGGGCACTTAGAGGCTATTTACCAAGCCAATTGCCATCCTAAAATTAAGATCTAATTCATACTCATTTCAACAACTCAATACTACATCATTCTTGAATAATACTACATGTTTCATTGATAATTATAAACATATACACTTGGCCAATCACTTAGCCATATACAAAAGAATAACAAACTTAATAGCCTATACTTTGGCTCTTCTTAAAACATTTACTCAAAATGTAATGCTACCTATACATGCCATACTTAATAAAACAACTTGGCTATACCAAAATAGCGATTAATAGTGTGCTCCGAGCTCCGATGACGGTGATCCTCGATATTAGCTTGGCGGGACTACATGGAAATAAAGAATGAAAGACATGAGCATTTAGCTTAGTAAGTTTGCATAATACACATAGCAACATTCTTACTTAATATAGACCATTTGATATAAACAATGGCATCATAAATTCAGCTATATAAATCTTACTTACTTATACTTGATTCTTACATAACTCATGAAACTTACTAGTCTCATACTTGATAGGCAAACAAAGTACCTGTATCACTAGATCACATTGATCAGCATACTTGAACATAATACTCATAATTTCTAATTCATCAATCATAACATGAATAATATTCTTTTTCACTTGATAATAACCTTACTTACTTAGCTTTCTTGTTCTCTCTTTGGAGCTTAACTCGTTTGCCCGATGAATTTATATGAATAATCGAGGATACTAAATCTCATCTAAATTTTGAGGCCATGACTTAACATGGACTTATGCGAAGTCTTTCTCTTGATAACTTTTCAATGCCAAGCTTGCCCTGGTCTTACATGATAACTTGTTCAATGCCAAGCTTGCCTTGGACTTACATGATAACTTACTCAATGCCAAGCTTGCCTTGAACTTACATGATAACTTACTCAATGCCAAGCTTGCCTTGGACTTACATGATATCTTGCTCAATGCCAAGCTTGCCTTGGACTTACATGATAACTTACTCAATGCCAAGCTTGCCTTGGACTTACATGATATCTTGCTCAATGCCAAGCTTGCCTTGGACTTACATGATAACTTACTCAATGCCAAGCTTGCCTTGGACTTACATGATATCTTGCTTGCTTGCCGATGCCATGCCTCAGCTTGGTCTTATACGAACTTTCTTGTTTCATGTGGTAGATCGAGTATCCTAAGTTATTCAACTTCAATCGGGGCTTTCTCATGCTTGATCTCATTAATTTCTTTGTTTAACATAACATTAAACATTTTTCATAATAACATTGTACATTATACTAAGCAATTCAATGATATAAATCATAAAGCTTAGAAATCATACAAACTTACCTCAATATACAAAATGTAGCTAGGTATGCAATTTAGTCCTCGACCTTGTTCTTGCCTCGGTTTCGATCCGGGAACCGTTTTCTTGATCTATAGTCATAAATAGATCATTTAAAATTCACATTGACTAAATTGACCCTTTACTCATACTTGGGCAAAATTACTATTTTGCCCCCATACTTTCTCATATTTGTACTTTTGCCCCAAGGCTCGTAAAATAATTTTCATTCAACTTTCTTAAGCTACATGCTTAGCTGATTCATTTTCCCTACTATAGCAATCATTAATTCTCATTATTTCTAGTAGGTATGACTAATTTCATAACTATTACAAACTAGTCCATACTATCATATTTCGTGAAATTCATTAAGGAAAAGATGTTTATCTAACATCAAACTCTCATAATCTTCCATAAAACATCATTTAACAAGCATGTCCTTCATAGATGAAATTTTAGAACATGCATCTTAGCTTATTTTAAAGCTAAAAATAGCTAATTCATAATACGAGGACTTCAAAAACACGAAGAATATTAAAAACGGGGCTAAGATGAACTTACTAGCAAGCTTGAAAAAAAAATGAAGAACCCTAGCTATGGAGTCTTCAAATTTTCGGCAATGGAAGGAAGAAGATGAATGAAATTTTATCATCTTTTTCCTATTTTAATCACTTATTAGACAAATGACCAAAATGCCCTTCTCTTTAAAAATTTCTATTTTACTAACTCATGTCCATTTTTGTCCAAAATTTATAATTTGGGAAAATTGCTACTTAAGGACTCATAATTAATATTCTAAAGCTATTTCATACAAAATGCTTCTAGAAACTCACATTTTACAACTTTTGCAATTTGGTCCTTTTTGACCATTCAACTTCAATTTAACAAAATTGCTTCATGAAACTTTCACACTAACATGCAAACATGGCATGAACCTTAAAAACTCATAAATTCACCTCGGATTTGTTGTCTCGCACCACTATTCCGACTAGGCCCTAAATCGGGCTGTTACAATTCTCCCCCTTAGGGATTTTCGTCCTCGAAAATCTTACCAGCAAAAAGGTTTGGATACTGGTTTCTCATACTCTCTTCTGGTTCCCATGTGGCTTCTTCTATTCCATGTCTTTGCCACAATACTTTCACTAAGGCAATACTTTTCTTTCTTAGCTGCTTCACTTCCCGAGCTAATATCTTGACTGGTTCTTCACCATAAGTCATGTCGGGATGAATCTCTACCTCTGACTGGGGAATTACATGCGAAGGGTCTGATCGGTAGCGTCTTAACATTGACACGTGAAACACATCATGTATCTTTTCTAACTCTGATGGCAAAGCCAATCAGTAAGCTCTGAGCCCAACTTTCTCGGTAATCTCATACGGTCCTATAAAAGCGTGGACTCAACTTGCCTTTTTCGCCAAATCGAGAACTTTTTCCAAGGTGACACTTTCAAGAAAACTTTATCTCCGACTTCATACTCTATCTCTTTTCTCTTTAAGTCCGAATAGGAATTTTGTCTGTCCGATGCAGCTTTTAAACTTTCTCGTATCACTTTCACTTTCTCTTGACTTCTCTAACCAAATCAACCCGTGAATTTGGTTTTCTTTAAGTTCGATCCAATATAAAGGCGTCGCACTTACGCCCATATAAAACCTCGTAAGGCGCCATCTTTAAGCTCGACTGAAAACTATTATTGTAGGCAAACTCTACTAATGGGAGAAACTTTTCCCAACTGCCTCGGAATTCAAGAATACAACATCTGAGCATATCCTCGAGTACTTGAATTAACCTCTCGGATTGACCGTCAGTTTGAGGATGAAAAGCGGTACTAAAGTTCAACTTTGTACCCAAGGCCTCTTGTAACTTCTTCCAAAACCTGGACGTGAATCTCGGATCTCTATCCGATATGATTGACAAGGGAACTCCATGAAGTCTTACTATTTCTGAAACATACAAGTTTGCCAACTTGTCTAGTGAGTAATCAACTCGTACAAGTATAAAATGGGCTAATTTCGTGAGTCTATCAACTACAACCCATACGGCATCTTTCTTGCTCGGAAATAGTGGTAAACCCGTTACAAAATCCATAGTAATACGGTCCCATTTCCACTCCGGAACTAAAATGGGTTGAAGAAAACCCGAAGGTACTTGGTGTTCAGCCTTTACTTGCTGACAAATCAAGCATTTGGAAACAAATTACGAAATATCTTTCTTCATTCTCGCCACCAATCATGTTGCTTCAAGTCATTATACATCTTGGTACTACCCGGATGTACAGATAAACATCCATTATGGGCATCATGCAAAATTTTCTGAATAAGCTCTTCTTTTCTCAGTAGACAAACTCCGTCGTTGAACATCAGACTTCCATTGGGATTAATCCGGAAGTCAGACTCAACATCTGTCTCGCACTGATCTCTCTGAACTTGCAATTCACTATCCTCTTTTTGAGCTTCAATGATCTCTTGGAGGAATATTGGTCTAGCTCTCAACTCAGCTAGAATAGAACCATCGTTGGAAAAGGTCATCCGTGAATTCATTGCCCATAATGCAAATAAGGATTTTCTGCTTAAAGCGTCGGCGACCACATTCGCCTTCCCCGGATGGTAATCAATGATCATCTCATAATCTTTTATCAAATCTAACCATCTCCGGTGTCTTAAGTTCAACTTTTTCTGTGTCATCAAGTACTTCAAACTTTTATGATCAGTGAAAATCTGATATTTCTCACCATATAGGTGATGTCTCCATATCTTCAATGCGAAAACTATGACAGCCAACTCTGAATCATGCGTCGGATAATTCTTCTCATGAAGCTTCAACTGTCTGGAGGCATAAGCAATAACTTTGCCTTCTTGCATAAGTACACAGCCTAATCCATTTAAGGATGCATCGCTATAAATCACAAAATCTTTCCCTGTCTCAGGTTGAACCAAAACTGGGGCTTCTGTCAACATCGCTTTCAGTTTCTCGAAACTTTGTTAGCATCTTTCAGTCCACTCAAATTTCACATTTTTCTGTAACAATTTAGCCATCGGGGTTGCAATAATAGAAAACCCCTTGACAAATCGTCTATAATAGCCGGCTAGGCCTAGAAAGCTTCTAATCTCAAAGATATTCTTCGGTGGATTCCAGTCCATTATGGCTGAAATCTTACTGGGGTCTACTCGAACTCCTTCTTCCGAGACAATATGTCCCAGAAACCCTACTTCCTTGAGCCAAAATTCGCTTTTACTGAACTTGGCATATAATTGATTTTCTCGTAGAATCTGTAAAACTGTCCATAGGTGTTCAGCATGCTCATTCTCATCTCGGGAATAAATCAGTATGTCATCAATGAAAATGACTACAAACTTGTCAAGGTATGGTCTAAACATGCGGTTCATTAAGTCCATGAATATCTGCTTAGGAGCATTGGTCAAACCAAAGGGCATGACTAAAAATTCATAATGCCCATACCTTGTCCAGGAAGGTTGTTTTTAGGCACATCCGATTCTTTTACTCGTGAATGGTAGTACCTTGATCTCAAGTCTATTTTGGAGAACACAGTGGCTCCTTTCAACCGATCGAACAAATCATCGATTATAGGCAATGGGTACTTATTCTTTCTTGTCACTTTATTAAGTTGACGGTAATCTATGCACAATCTCATAGTGCCATCTTTCTTTTCACAAATAAAATCGGAGCACCCTGGGAGAACAACTTGACTTTGCAAAGCCTTTATCATCAACTCTTGTAATCTGCGATTTGGCTCCTTCAACTCCGTCTTGAGCCATTTTGTAAGGAGTAATAGATATTGGTACAAGATACCATGAGCTAGTTCAATCTTGAACTCAACCTCTCTAGCGGTGGTAGTCCACGGCAATACCTCAGAAACACATCCACGTACTCACATACTATTGGCGCGACTCAAGCCTTAACTCTGTTTCTTTTTCATTCATCACGAAAGCCAAATATGCTTCATACCGCTTTCTCATGTATCTCTGTGCCGTCACGTGAGAAATCAATTCTAACAATCTACTATGTTCATCTGATTCTATGTGAAGGGTGTTTCCATCCCCACATCTCATTTCAATGTATTTCTTCCCACAATTAACTATTACATTATGGGCAGTCAACCAGTCCATACCGAGAATGAGGTCAAACTCGTCAAATGGTAGCAACATAAGGTTTGCTTTAAAATAATGACCTCTAATCATTAATGGGCAATCTTTACATACTTCATCAACTAACACACTCTTGCCTAAAGGATTAGACACTTTAATCACAAATTCTGTAAACTCTACAGGCATACTCATATCGGATACCAATTTCATGCAAATGTAAGAGTGTGTGGATCCGGGATCTATTAAAGCAATAACTTTAACATCATGAAGAGAAAAGGTACCCATAATAACATCATGGGAAGATGCCTCTTCGCGAGCGCGAATGGCATAAGTCCGTGCAGGCGCCCTACCCTCGGGTCTCACGGTCTGCTCTCTAGGGTTACCTCTTCCACTTGCCCCACTTCCGGGGTTTCTCTGCGGCCTTCCTCTGACCATACTCCCGGATCTTGGGTTCTGAGTTCTGTCCTCTTTCATCATCTCTGGACAATCTTTTATGTAGTGGTCCTAGGAACCACATCTGAAACATGCATTTTCATGTTCTCGGCATTCCCCTAGATGGCGTTTGCCACAATGTAGGCATTCGAGTCTATCAGATCGAACATTCCCCACACTAGCGACTGAAGTATTCTATGCTTTATTTCCCGAATACTGTTTACTCTTGTCCTTCCTGGAAAATCCAGTCGAAGTAGCCGATCGGGCAGGGAAATCTCTCGACTTCTTGGATGGAGATTGGAATGACTTGTTCCACTGCCTCTTTCTCAAGTCACGGGACTCCATTTCATATTTCTTCTTCTCTTTTACTAGTTCTTCGGCTTTACAAGCCCTCTCGACTAGCACAAAAAATTCTTTCAATTCTAGGACAGCAACAAACAGTTTGATGTCCTCATTTAGCCCATCTTCAAATCTCTTACCCATGATGGCCTCACTGACACGCATTCTCGAGCGTATTTCTTTGAGTCTTACAAACTCACGCTCGTAGTCGATTCATGCACATCTTGCCTTTGTTTTGATTCTAGGAATTCCTTCCTTTCTCGGTCCACAAACCTTTGGTGATATACTTTTTCTTTAACTCTTCTTGGAAGAATTCTCATGTGATCTTTTCTCTTGGGACTATCGATACCAATGTGTTCCACCATTGATAGGCGAGAATCTCTAAAAGAGAAACTACGCACTTCATGCACTCTTCAGTGTACATGATGACTCATTAAATACCCGATGGTATTTTCTAACCACAATTTAGCTCTTTCCGGATCGTCATCCTTTCTAGCCTGAATTCTTCAAAGCCCCATGTTTCTGATCCTATCAATCTGGAGGCTTAACCCTCTTGCCACCTCTATTACTTGAGGGGCTCTTTGGGATAGGTTGAGGAATAGGAGGGGTGGTGGGGTTGTGCATTCGGGTTCGTCTGAACGAACTCCGTGTACCATGTGTTCATCATATGGAGGAAGGCTTCTCTAGCCTCTTCTCCTCCTCCTTGACTCACCGTAGTGGGTCTATTCTCGTTCTCATTCGGCACCGTCCCCCTTCAGGCGGAGCCGGCGCATTACTTTCTACGTCATCCGCCATATCTCTTTCAGGATCCATTTACTATATATATAAACATAATTTAAGTCGCCGTGAGTCGTCACACTATCATTATAAAAACATTCTTACGTATGGCATGTATAGCTAGACTGCGTACTCATGCTACGTTAGTCCTAGAACCGACTAAACCGTAGCTCTGATACCACTAAATGTAACACCCCATACCCGAGTCTGAGGCTCAGACCGGATACAAGGCATTACTATGCTTGACTTACTTAATCATGACTTTACGGGCTATAAAATTTTGTTCCAAAATTAAAACTTCTCATTCTTAAACAATTCGTACATTTCATGGGCCTAGGAGGCCTTAAACTCGTACTGGTAAACTTTCGGAACCTTATCGAAAAACTTTTCTTTGAAACAGGGGTTACACGCCCGTGTAATATAAGACACGCCCGTGTATAGGCATACACGCCCATGTCCTCAGACCGTGCCCTAAAACTCAGTATTTTGCCAATTTCCACACGGCCATGACACGCCCGTGGACTTAGACCGTGTACTACATCTTGATATACTGACTTATTCCACACGACCAGGGCACACACCCATGTTCTAACCGTGTGTCATGCACGACCTTAACACACGGCCGTGGGATTAATCCGTGGTCTATTCTTACTTATAAGACTAAGGTGCAGTTTACGCACGGCCTAGACACACGCCCGTTTGTCCAACCGTGTGGGCACTTAGAGGCTATTTACCAAGCCAATTGCCATCCTAAAATTAAGATCTAATTCATACTCATTTCAACAACTCAATACTACATCATTCTTGAATAATACTACATGCTTCATTGATAATTATAAACATATACACTTGGCCAATCACTTAGCCATATACAAAAGAATAACAAACTTAATAGCCTATACTTTGGCTCTTCTTAAAACATTTACTTAAAATGTAATGCTACCTATACATGCCATACTTAATAAAACAACTTGGCTATACCAAAATAGCGATTGATAGTGTGCTCTGAGCTCTGATGACGGTGATCCTCGATATTAGCTTGGCGGGACTACATGGAAAGAAAGAATGAAAGACATGAGCTTTTAGCTTAGTAAGTTTGCATAATACACATAGCAACATTCTTACTTAATATAGACCATTTGATATAAACAATGGCATCATAAATTCAGCTATATAAAGCTTACTTACTTATACTTGATTCTTACATAACTCATGAAACTTACTAGTCTCATACTTGATAGGCAAACAAAGTACCTGTATCACTAGATCACATTGATCAGCATACTTGAACATAATACTCATAATTTCTAATTCACCATTCATAACATGAATAATATTCTTTTTCACTTGATAATAACCTTACTTACTTAGCTTTCTTGTTCTCTCTTTGGAGCTTATCTCGTTTGCCCGATGAATTTATATGAATAATCGAGGATACTAAATCTCATCTAAATTTCGAGGCCATGACTTAACATGGACTTATACGAAGTCTTTCTCTTGATAACTTTTCAATGCCAAGCTTGCCCTGGTCTTACATGATAACTTGTTCAATGCCAAGCTTGCCTTGGACTTACATGATAACTTACCCAATGCCAAGCTTGCCTTGGACTTTCATGATATCTTGCTCAATGCCAAGCTTGCCTTGGACTTACATGATAACTTACTTAATGCCAAGCTTGCCTTGGACTTACATGATATCTTGCTCAATGCCAAGCTTGCCTTGGACTTACATGATAACTTACTCAATGCCAAGCTTGCCTTGGACTTACATGATATCTTGCTTGCTTGCCGATGCCATGCCTCGGCTTGGTCTTATACGGACTTTCTTGTTTCATGTGGTAGATCGAGTATCCTAAGTTATTCAACTTCAATCGGGGCTTTCTCATGCTTGATCTCATTAATTTCTTTGTTTAACATAACAATAAACATTTTTCATAATAACATTGTACATTATACTGAGCAATTCAATGATATAAATCATAAAGCTTAGAAATCATACAAACTTACCTCAATATACAAAATGTAGCTAGGTATGCAATTTAGTCCTCGACCTTGTTCTTGCCTCGGTTTCGATCCGGGCTTCATTTTTCTTGATCTATAGTCATAAATAGATCATTTAATATTCACATTGACTAAATTGACCCTTTACTCATACTTGGGCAAAATTACTATTTTGCCCCTATATACTTCTCATATTTGCACTTTTGCCCCAAGGCTCGTAAAATAATTTTCATTCAACTTTCTTAAGCTGCATGCTTAGCTGATTCATTTTCCCTACTATAGCAATCATTAATTCTCATTATTTCTAGTAGGTATGACTAATTTCATAACTATTACAAACTAGTCCATACTATCATATTTCATGAAATTCATTAAGGAAAAGATGTTTATCTAACATCAAACTCTCATAATCTTCCATAAAACATTATTTAACAAGCATGTCATTCATAGATGAAATTTTTGAACATGCATCTTAGCTTATTTTATAGCTAAAAATAGCTAATTCATAATAGAGGACTTCAAAAACACGAAGAATATTAAAAACGGGGCTAAGATGAACTTACTAGCAAGCTTGAAAAAAAATGAAGAACCCTAACTATGGAGTCTTCAAATTTTCGGCAATGGAAGGAAGAAGATGAATGAAATTTTATCATCTTTTTCCTATTTTAATCACTTATTAGACAAATGACTAAAATGCCCTTCTCATTAAAAATTTCTATTTTACTAACTCATGTCCATTTTTGTCCAAAATTTATAATTTGGGTAAATTGCTACTTAAGGACTCATAATTAATATTCTAAAGCTATTTCATACAAAATGCTTCTAGAAACTCACATTTTACAACTTTTGCAATTTGGTCCTTTTTTACCATTCAACTTCAATTTAGCAAAATTGCTTCATGAAACTTTCACACTAACATGCAAACATGGCATGAACCTTAAAAACTAATAAATTCACCTCAGATTCGTGGTCTCGCACCACTATTCTAACTAGGCCCTAAATCTGGCTGTTACAATCTCAAAGTCTCAACTTGGTTTGTTCCCTTTCACTGCACACGCCTTCCATTTTCTGTGATCATTCATATAAAATTACAAACTCTTTCAATTTCATAGCTCTCACTAACATTTGTATGTCTTCGTTTAAATCCCATTCAAAATGAGTGCACATTTCAGCTTTAGTCAGTACAATATCTCTGGTATATTACTGAGCCGATAAATTCTCATTCATTCTCTGCTATAGACATTATTCTATATTTCAACTATAGAAATTCGTCGTACTTCTTATCTAGGTACAATCTGCTAGTGTATTTCTTTTTGAATTTTGTTTGGAAGAAATTACAATTTACTTGATCTTTAAGAACAACTGTTGTCAAAATTATTCATCTCTGATAAGCTTCATATTTCAAGGTGACATAACATTCCAAACTATCTTCAGAAGAACATACTATTTCATAAAAAAATCACTGAGTATTTTCAAGTAATATTCAATTCTGACTAGATCCTCATCAATTTTATCCTTGAATCATTCAGTTCCACATTTCCAGATCTTATCAATTGAATGTCTGTGAACACTTACTGGATTTTAAAGACAAGAGAGTGTTGTGGAAGGCACAATCGAGGGTGGAGGTTGCGGAGCCTCAAGAGTGGCTCACATAACACTAAGAACTTTTAGTTCATCTTTTAAAAGAAAACACCTCTTATTTCACTATTTAGTCTTTGCGGAACAACACACTAAAACTAGATCCCTGATTGGAAACATTACCATTTACCTTAATCTGATACTACACGGTTTAAACTCAACTGACATAATATCTAAAAGAAAACAGAGTCAAATTAGATCATATTGCATCACACTATCCCAGATTAATGTTGCAAGTATTTTTAGACTCAACATACGCTACATTCAGTCTTAAAATTGACTAAATCGTAGCTTTGATACCACTAAATGTAACACTTCTCAACAGGTCTGGTCATCGGACCGAAGCTATAGGATGTCACAACAATTAACGAAGCAATCACATACGATTCCATCTTTAAACATTCAATTAAACAATAAGAATAATTCATAATCCTTATTTTATGTAAACATTAAATTATTTCATAAATACACGATTAAAATTCAAATAAAACATGAGTCACACAATGAGAGTTAATTCAATGTATAAACATCAAATATAGCTTTTCTTTGGCCTTATACAAGATTATCTATGCCCTAATATCTACCTAGAATTTGACTAGGACTAATTTGCAACATCTCCAAAGTTATAAATCAATTAAAGAATAAATAAATTCTTCAAATAATCAATCATGTCATAAACATTTAAATGTTATGGTAAACAATTAAATACGAGTCTTATTCGAGCTTACGAAAGCTCTTAAATTGACCCGAGTACAAATAAGGACTAAATTAAAAACTTTTCAAAATGTTAGGAAAATTTTCAAAATAGGGTCACACTGCCGTGTGCCTAAGCCGTGCTATAAACAGAGACCATGTGAAATTGGAGTCACATGACCGTGTATCCAGGTCGTATAACTCATTGAAGCCATGCGGACCTAAATGTAAAAATTCAACAAAAGTCACACGGCTATGTGGTTGGGCCGTATAACTAACTTAGACCGCGTGATTAAATGCACCTTATTTTCCAGTGGCCTGCGACCGTGTCACAAGCCCGTATGTGGCACACGGTTGTGTGGCACCAAAATCTGTCATTTAAGAGCTTGTATCAAAATCAACCATAAGGTAACTTCCAAAATACATATTGACAACTTTAAACCTATTTAAAACATCTCAAAGCCAAACCAAAACATGTCATATAACTTCCTACTAATGCCTAACCAATATGCCATAATGGCACCATCACAAAACAATAGTTTCAAAACATTTCAAATCATTCAACTAGTTTAGTATTGTCGAGACTTTTTTTTTTGAAAGAAAAAATAGGGTCGACTTTAAAAACGAAAATGGAGTCGCCACCAATCCTTTTTTCGAGGTGTGATCGGATCACCTTGAGATTGATCATTAAAACATTTTGATTTATTAAAACAATGATTTTGGCCTACAAAATTCGAGAAAACGGGTTCGGGAGTCGGTTACGCACGAGGAAGGATTAGCACCCTCGTAACGCCCAAAATTGGTACCTAATTGATTAATTAACGACTTAATGTTGAAAATTTGAAAATATTTTAAAATACGATCCTCTTTAAAAGAAAACTTGAATAAATTAAATCGGATGCTAAGACCCTCTTATTTTGAAGAAGTAAAATGTCACGCCCAGTGAGTTAGGATACTACATTTCAAATCCTCGAAACTAAGCTTGTCTTTTGACTTTTAAAACTCATGCATTTAAGTTTAAGAAGGATATTCGGTTATTTGGGTCAAATGAAAAATCAGAACCCAGTAAGTTAGGGCACAATTTCTCAAAATTCTAAATACAGAATATTGCATTTATTTTTAGAAATCCTTACCTCGAGATAACAAAATGTCACATCCAGTGAATTAAGACACAACATTTTTGAATTCCCGAGAATAAGCTTTTATTTAACTTATATGCTTTGATTTAAAAAGGATAATAATGAACGCAATAAATAACAATAATAAGAGCAAAAATAAATAAAAAGGTAAATAGTAAAAAAATAATAAAACAAACCAGCGATATATAAAATAAAATAATAAGAAAAGTAAATGAACAAATAAAAACTAAAATTTAATTTAAAATTTAATAATAACTACTAATGAATTAGAAATATAGAAATATTGGGTAGTTTAAAAATACTAACAATGATGAAAATAATGTTAAAAATAATAATACAAATAATAAAGGATCTAAAGTTGGAAATTATTTAAGAGGATATAAATATAATAAATAATAATATGATAAATGTATTTTCAAATACTAGATAAATATTAAAGAAATAATAGTAATAAAAACAATAGTTAATTAATAATGATACGTAAATAATCATAATAATATGTTAATAATAATAATAATAATAATACATTGATAAGAATAATAATATGACAATAATAACAAATAAAATCAACACACACAAAGAAAGAAAATGTAATTAGTAGTAATAATATTAAATTTGAGGATTATAAAAGTAAAAGAAAAATAAAAATATATAAAAAAATGGATTTAGCAAAGAACCAAAAATAAAATTCAAGTATTTAAACATGAAGGAATGATAAATAATAGACATAAAATAAAAAAAAATATTGGACAAATTAATAAGTAAATAACAAAATGAATTAATCAAAGGACTATATTGAAATCGAAATAAAATTAGGGGGCTAAAATCGCAATAAATTAAAATAAAAAGGGCGAACAGAGACTAAAATGCCAAGCGCGAAAACACGCGAGGACTGAATAAGAAAATATCCCAATCTTTGGGACACGTGTCCTTCCAGCAAAGTCGAGGACTAAACTGAAAACGGTGCAAAATTAAAGGCGAAATTTATAAATTAAAAGAAATACGAAATTAGGACTAAATTGAAGAAATGTGAAAAAGCGGAAGGGCCAAAAGCGCAAATGACCCTTCTACTTAAAAACACGCAGATCCTGAGGCGAGTCGGGTCGGTTAAGGGCAAAACGACGCCGTTTTGGCACTTAAAGGCCTTAAGCAAAACGACGCCGTTTTGCTTTTCCAATATAAGTCAATTTTTTTTTAAAAAAAAACTCATTTCTTCTTTCTCTCAAGAAAAAAAAAGAAAACAAAATCCTCTCCCCTCTCTCTTCTTTCTCTCCGGTCCGGTCACCAGACCACCGCGGTGGCCGCCGGTAATGGCGCCACCGTCCGCGGTGGCTGAAAAACCGCAACAGGGCCATTTTGGCCTTTCGACTTCCCCGACCTTGAATCCGGCCTCAAAATGCCCGAAAACCTCACGGAAACGACCCGAATGTTAAAAAACTCTTCGGTTTCCGACCACTTTTCATTGGAAGCGGTAACCTCGGTGTTTCCGGCGGCAAAATAAAAAGGGTCAGGTAGTTTTCGACACCTTCTTTTCATATTTTCATATTTTTTTCAAAACCCAAAGCAAATATCAAGCAAAAATGAAAAAAAAAAGAGATAAAATAGAATAAAAGGCAACCTTTGATATCTGTTGGTATTTCGGAATCGTTTCTTTTCTATATTTGATTCTGTTTTTGATTTCTTCCGTCGTAAAAAATTACAGAGGTTTTTTCTCTCGTTTTTATAGCCGAATGTTAAAGAAATACAATATATTTTTGTTTTCTTTGTTATGCTATCGTTGTTTGTCTCTTTTGCAAGTACGGAGCGACGTGAAGCGGGCTGCGGAGGTACGACGTGCGGACGTGGCGGTGTACGGAGGCATGCGGTTCTGGAGGTCTACTTAGGTTTTTTTGTCTTGTTTTAAGTTTTGGGCTAATTTGGGCTTTAGGGTTTTTGTTATTGGGTTTGACTAATTTGGGTTTTGGGCTGTAAAAAAAACTGTTAATTTGTTTGGGACTGTTAAATCTTTGAATTCTTTTTATTTGTTTTATTTTGGTTTATTTGCTAATAGACCCCGGGCATAAATTAGGCCCTACAAGTATCATCCATGCCATAACCCAATATTTCCATTTCATATTCTAAGTCAAATCATTTGACATTCCAACTTTAATAACAATCCAAAATTTTACCATCCATCTATCACAAATATAATTTATCTCAATACCAATATTCACACATTGTTCAACAGTCACTATCATTATTATACTTAAGCATTCCATCATCAGCATGAACATATGCACATATTCATTTCAAAGGTTATATACATATTATATTAGCACCTCAAGCTCAAGCATGATATATGAACCCTAATCTTCATTACTCAATGAAACATTTACACTATTCAATGCCTATATGCATAACATATACACACCCCAAAACAAGCTTTATAGACAAGAATCATTTCTTTGACATCCAAAATAATTTTTTTACCACATTTATTTCTAGACACATGCCACATAACCGAGTCTAAAACGATTAAAATTATCGAATAGAAGGCTTGATAGTGTGAGCTCTGGTATGATCAAATCGCCATGTTCTGCAAAAGATAACTACAAAATAGAAACGTAACCGAGTAAGCATTTCAAATGCTTAGTAAGTCCATAAGAACTAAAACAATAAACTCACCTTAAATCACAATTAACATAACGAACTAGCTAACTATACAACTTTCCTGTCACCACATTTCACAAATACAATGTGAGTATATCGTATTTGATCACAAATGCCTCATTTCACATAATACTATAGGATTCAATACTGTTAGAATTAAGTGACCCGAATCCTTATTTAAAATAAAATACAATGGTAAAATAAAATAAAAGAAGAATCCCAATAGAACTACACTTCTTTTATTTTATTTTAAATAAGGTTTTTTAAACCTTATTAAACTCCATCTATTTGATATTGATTAGAATAAGGAGTTTCAATCTTACTACACTATGGCTTTATAAGCCTATAAATAGACATAGTCTATTCCTCTTGTAATTGATTCGAATTCGACATAGTGAATTTTCTTCTCCTTTGCCCGTGGTTTTTCCCGAAAGGGTTTCCACGTAAAATCTGTGTGTTCTTTATTTTTATTTCTATTTTCTTTGCGATATATTTGTCATTACCGACGTTATATTTTTTTTTACAAATTAGTATCAGAGCTTCCGGGTTTTTCATCTCGATCACGGTAATGGCGTCTTTGAAGTATGAAATTCCACTATTGGATCGCAACACCAGATTCGTATTGTGGCAAATAAAGATGCAGGCAGTTCTTGCACAGATGGATTTAGAGGAAGGCCTGCTAGGGGTAGATAAGATGCCTTCGACATTGACGGAGGAAGAGAAGAAGCACAAGGATCGAAAGGTATTAACACAGTTACATCTGCATTTGTCTAACGAAATTTTGCAGGATGTGATGAAGGAGAAGACCGCCGCTGTATTATGGAAGAGGCTAGAACAAATATGTATATCGAAAACTCTAACCAGCAAGTTGCATATGAAGCAACGTCTTTATGCTCATCGTTTGGAGGAAGGTGCATCTGTGCACGAACACTTAACAGTGTTTAAAGAAATTCTCTCAAACTTGGAGGCCATGGAGGTTCAGTATGATAAGGAAGATCTAGGGTTGATTCTACTTTGTTCGTTGCCCCGTTTTATTCAACCTTGAGAGACACGATTTTATACGGTAGTGAGTCTCTCACGATTGATGAGGTTTATGATTCTTTGACCTCGTATAATAAGATGAAGCATCTTGTGGTTAAACCCGACTCTCAGGGAGAAAGTCTCATTGTTCGTGGGAGACAAGATCAGAATGCTGATGATGATCGTGGAAGGACACAGGAACGGAATCCTCGCAGTAAATCTAAGGGTAGATCGAAGTCTTCAAACAGAGGTAAAACTTGCAACTTCTGCAAGAAGAAAGGGCACATTAAATCTGAGTGCTATAAGCTACAGAACAAGATTAAAAGGGAGGCTACGAATCAAAAGGGATAACAACCAGAAAATTTTGGTGAAGCTGATGTTGTAGAAGACTACAGCGATGGTGAACTTCTAGTCGCTTCTGTCAATAATTCTAAAGTGAGCGAGGAGTGGATACTTGATTCAGGCTGCACCTTTCACATGAGTCCCAATCGAGATTGGTTTACAACTTACGAAACAGTGTCTGAAGGTGTTATTTTGATGGGAAATAATGCTTCGTGTAAAATCGCAGGTGTTGGAACAATTAAAGTTAAGATGTTTGATGGAGTTGTCAGAACACTTAGTGACGTACAGCATGTTCCAAAA
Organism: Gossypium sturtianum; assembly: GCA_025698515.1. Taxonomy (NCBI): domain Eukaryota; kingdom Viridiplantae; phylum Streptophyta; class Magnoliopsida; order Malvales; family Malvaceae; genus Gossypium; species Gossypium sturtianum. The sequence continues at coordinate 58,610,748 of CM046948.1, forward strand.
TTGAAGAAAAATTTAATTTCATTGAGTACTCTTGATTCAAGAGGGTACAAATATACAGCTGAAAGTGGGATTTTGAAGATTTCCAAAGGTTCCTCGTTGTGATGAAAGAGGCGAGAGAAAGACCGCCAAGTTATATGTTTTGAGGGGTTCTCATTGTTATTGGTGATACAAAATTGCCGCTTCCTCTACCTTGTCGATGATGATATTACTAAACTTTGGCATATGCGCCTAGGCCATATGAGTGAGAATGGCATGGCAGAATTGAGTAAAAGAGGACTTCTTGATGGGCAAGGAATTTGCAAACTGAAGTTCTGTGAGCATTGCGTTTTGGGAAGCAAAAGAGAGTTCGATTCACCAGAGGAATCCATAACATGAAGGGAACATTGAGTATATTCATTACGATCTGTGGGGCCATCAAGAGTGCCTTCAAGAGGTGGAGCTAATTATATGCTAACTTTTATTGATGATTTTTCCAGAAAAGTTTTGGCATTCTTCCTGAAGTAGAAAAGCGATGTGTTTTCCGCATTTAAGTCTTGGAAAACTATGATTGAAAAACAAACGGGAAAACAAATAAAATACCTCCGCACAGACAATGGCTTAGAGTTTTGTTCTGATGAGTTTAATAAACTGTGCAAGTCAGAAGGGATCGTGAGACACTTGACAGTTCGTCATACTCCACAACAAAACGGTGTTGCAGAACGAATGAACAGAACGATCATGGAGAAAGTTCGATGTATGTTGTCAAATGCCAACTTACCAAAGTCGTTTTGGGCGGCGACCTCATCGCATGTTTTTGATCAACCGATCTCCATCCATTGCCATTGAGAAAAAGACTCCACAAGAGGTATGGTATGGTAATCCTGCTAATTATTCTGATTTAAAGATCTTTGGGTGTCATGCGTATGCTCATGTTGATAATGGAAAATTGGAGCCGAGATCCATTAAATGTGTTTTTCTTGGTTATAAAACTGGTGTAAAAGGGTATAAGTTATGGTGTCCTGAAAATAGAAAAGTTGTGATTAGCAGAGATGTTGTTTTTGATGAAACTGCAATGCTACCTAACTTATCTCTTAAAGACTCTTCCAATAAAGAAAACCAAAAGCAGGTGGAGCATTAGATTAATACAGAGTCAACTCCTCAAGCCAGTACAAAAATTGAGAATAGAGTTGCTTCTTCACCACAATACTCTATCGCCAAAAATAGAACTAGAAGAGAAATTAAACCTCCAAAGAAGTATGCCGAAGCTGATCTAGTTGCTTATGCTTTAAATGTGGCCGAAGATATAGATGCAAACCAAGAGCCGTCTAATTATTCTGAGGCGGTTAGCTGTGAAGACTCAAAAAAGTGGATGTTTGCTATGCAAGAGGAGATGAAATCACTCCATAAAAACAGAACATGGGATCTTGTGAAACTTCCTAAAGGTAAAAAGGTTGTTCGCTGTAAATGGGTGTTTAAAAAGAAAGAATGGACTCCAAGAGTTGAAGAACCCAGATATAAAGCAAGGCTTGTTGCAAAAGGTTCTGATCAAATTCCAGGAGTGGACTTTACATGATGTGTTCTCCCGGTTGTGAAGCATAGTTTGATTCGAGCTTTGCTTGGTATTGTGGCCATGCATGATTTGGAGCTTGAGCAGTTAGATGTAAAAACGCATTTTTGCATGGAGAACTTGAGGAAGATATTTACATGCAACAACCCGAGGGTTTCTGATCTCGTAAAAGGAGGATTATGTTTGTTTGTTGAAAAAGTCCCTTTACGGTTTGAAGCAAATACCAAGACAGATGGTACAAGAGGTTTGATTCCTTTATGACTTCTCATGATTTTAAAAGAAGTAGTTTTGATGATTGTGTTTACTTTAAGAAAAAGCAGTGATGGTTCTTTTGTGTATCTACTTCTTTATGTTGATGACATGTTGATAGCAAAGAAAAGATAAAGGAGAGATAAGAAAGGTCAAAGCCCAACTAAGTGAAGAATTTGAGATGAAAGATTTGGGACCAGCAAAGAAGATACTTGGTATGGAGATTCTCAGAGATAGAAAAGCAAGTAAATTGTACCTAAGTCGGAAGGGTACATTGAGAAAGTTCTTTTGAGTTCAATATGCAGAGTGCTAAGCTGTTAGTACTCCTTTAGCGCCCATTTCAGACTTTCATCGGCTTTGTCTCCACAATCGATGATGAGATTGAGTACATGTCACATGTTCCATACTCTAGTGCGATGGGTTCTCTCATGTATGCTATGATTTGTTCACGTCCGGTTATTTATCATATGCAATCAAGGCAGATTTAGCGAGATACATGGCGAATCCGGTAAAGAACATTGGAAAGTAGTTCATAGATTTTAAGATACTTACGAGGTACTACGATGTTTGCTTACGCTTTGGAAGAACTAGAGATGGAGTCATTGGGTATGTTGATGCTGATTTTGCTGGAGACCTTGATAGAAGAAGATCTCTCACTCTGGTTATGTCTTTACAATCGGAGGTTGTGCAATCAGTTGGAAAGCTACTTTGCAAACTACTGATCGCTTTGTCTACCATGGTTTGAGTACATGGCGATTCATCGAGGCTTGTAAAGAAGCTATTTGGTTGAAGGACTCTTTAGTGAGCTCAATGAAGACCTTTAAATCAGCACAGTATTTTGTGACAGTCAGAGTGCCATCTTCCTCACAAAAGATCAAATGTTTCATGAGAAAACAAAGCACATTGATGTTCGGTATCATTTTGTTCGTGATATTATTGCTCGTGGTGATATTGTTGTGAGCAAAATTAGTACTCATGAAAATCCTGCAGATATGATGACTAAGTCACTTCCTATAACCAAGTTTGAGCATTGCTTAGACTTGGTTGGTGTTCATTGTTGAAGTTAAACCCTTAAGGGGTTTTATGGAAGAGGTGAAGAACTTGTTCGTTGAGAGTTCGCGATGAAGAACTTGTTCATTGAGAATTCGTGTCAAGGTGGAGATTGTTAGAATTAAGTGACCCGAATCCTTATTTAAAATAAAATACAATGGTAAAATAAAATAAAAGAAGAATCCCAATAGAACTACACTTCTTTTATTTTATTTTAAATAAGGTTTTTTAAACCTTATTAAACTCCATCTATTTGATATTGATTAGAATAAGGAGTTTCAATCTTACTACACTATGGCTTTATAAGCCTATAAATAGACATAGTTTATTCCTCTTGTAATTGATTCGAATTCGACATAGTGAATTTTCTTCTCCTCTGCCCGTGGTTTTCCCGAAAGGATTTCCACGTAAAATATATGTGTTCTTTATTTTTATTTCTCTTTTCTTTGCGATATATTTGTCATTACCGACGTTATATTTTTTTACAAATACCAATTCATCATGACATCCATTCTTAATTACTTATATATATCACCATTCTGTCATCAATTCTATTATAAAACCATTTAATTCAATTCAATTTCATTTCACCGGTATCATCAAATACTCATCTACTACGGTTACATTATTCAATCATCATATAACATATCAATTCAGTACACATAACATCATTTCATTCATTCAATCTTATGTTTTCCATTTCTATTACCATATACACTATCATTCATTCATTTGAATTGGTACTATAATAATTTAGCCCGATGAATTATAATATATAGATATGTGGGTAACCACCCAAAACACACTTGATTGCTCAAACGAGCCATATCATCCAAAAATATGTCTGGGCACTAAGTGCCAAGCCCGTATGCTAACATCCCTCCAAAAACATGTTTGGGCACTAAGTGCCAAGCCCGTAGGCTACACATCCTCCCCTAGAAACACGTCTGAATCACTGTGGATATAACTCGGTAATCTGCAACAAATGTTGGATTTCAATACAACCAGTGAATATATAGTACATCGCCATCTCATCTCATGTCAAACCCGTACAGCACGCGAAATAACCCTATTGATATGCTAATTATATCCTATCCCATGTTCATCTAGGCTCAATACATATAACAATATATCACTTTTCAATCACAATTTAAAATATCAAGCAATCAATTTATTTAAAATTTAATCAATTTAATCCAGTAGACATCAAAACATCAAAATATATATATTTATATACCTTTTAACAACATAACTTCACCATGTATACCATACACTCGTATAACTAATTTTACATTCATTCGTTCATTAATGCATATATATCCGTATCTACCACAAATCTTGCCTTTATTGATGTAGTCCTTTTTATGTCAGAATTCATTAAAATTACATTTGTTATATAATTAATAAATACAACTACAATTCAAGCAAAATAAAAAAATACGGTAAGTTCCATATGAACTTACCTAGAAAACGACAACTACAAAGTGTGAAGGACTAGTCTATAATTTCTCATATTTTTCAATTAACTTCTGATTCAATAATTACAACCCTGTACAACCCTCCTAATTCAATAATTACAGGAATTTCATGTCAATTTTGAAATATTTACATTTTAGTCCCTAAACTCAAAATTAATAACATCCACTTTACAAATTACTCCTATTTTATTTCTAAGCTTCAAAATCTATCCTTTAACATTCAAAAAGCTTAAAAATCATCAGTGGTAACTTTTAAAACCTTTAGCAATTTTACAATTTAATACTCGGGCTAGCTAGATTAAACTACAACAATCTCAAAAACATAAAAATTACGAGAAACAAACATAAAAATACATGTCATGCATAGCTCTAAAGTTGAAACTCGCGAAATGGCTTCTCTCTTTTATTGTTTTAGTTTCGTACAATTGAAAAAAAAGAATGGTTAGTGGCCATTAACTTTATTTTATGATTTTTAACTTTTATTATTATTTAATACTAATTTAACATATATATTATAACAAACATAATTGTAAATCATCCAATAAAATGAAATACCATTTAAATCCATTTAATCCTACTATTTGACCCATTTAGTTAATATAAATTAATAGTGATTAACTTTTGTGGCTTTTACAATTTAGTTTTTATACTTTAATTAGTTATCAAATCAACAAAATTATTGAACCGAAATTCAATATACCTATATAAAAAATCCATAAACATTTAATAAAAAAACATTTATGAGCTTGGTTTTGCAGAAATGAGGTCCCGATACCTCAGTTTCCAAAATTACTGACTTTTCAAACAATACATTGTACCTTAACTAACTTTCCAAATAACTAAAATTATTAGACAAAAATTTAGTATAATACTGTAATAACCTAGTAAATATCAATAAATAATATTTACTAACTCGACCATCGAAAAATGGAATTCTGAAACTATCGTTTTTGGTACTACTAAAAATCAGACTGTTACAATGTGTTACATAGTTTTTTGAGGAAATGAGTCTTAGATGAAATAAACAAGCTCACCGTTACAATGTTGGAATGTGCCAATTGCAAGAACCCATTTCTTACATGATAAGGTCAGACAAAGTAAAGGACCCAACAAGGAAAAAAGGAAAAGGTAAATAAGTACCCAAAAACAAGCAACAGCCTAAGGTCAAAAATGCGTTTACTGCAAAATGGTGGAGCATAGTAAAGTGACTTATCCTATGTTGAAGCTTGGAGTCCCGATTTCGTCACCTAAAACTTGGAAAAAGAGCAACATTCAAATTCGATGATGACATGTCATGTTCGAACAATGATGGATTGATAAATTCTCTCGGACAATACAATGGAAGCCTATCGGGTTATATGATTTAGTCTTATACACTTTGTAGTTGCTAATTATAGCTTCATTCTTAAGAGAGATTCTAGTAATTGGGAGAGAGAACATATTTGCAGTTGCATGGCACGGGGATATTAGGTAAATCATTATATATCCATAATTGGAATGTTGGTTTGGATATTTTTTACCCCTAGCATGCTAGTCATTAGGATGGTGTTTTATGCCATTCGAATGGCCTTTTCTGCCATCTAAATAGCATTATAATATACACTTACTTTTGCCTTCAAACAATTATATTTACTATATACAACTTGGTTAATATGTACATACAAAAATTAAACATTTACAAGGTAGAAATAAACCATATACAAGGTAGATACAAAAATGAATAATATGAATGAAATTCATTTGTTTGACTTAGGAGGAAATTGGTATTAGACAACTCTTAAACACATGTTCTTCAGGCTCGGAGATACACGAGTTTTCTAATGATCGTTTATTTTAAGAAAGATTTCATACCATTTAGCATTGTCTTTATGATTTATCAACAGAAGATGTATGAAATCTATCCAAAGGTTGGGTAACTTATAAAGATAAACCTTATGTAAAAAAGGTTATGAGCAGTAATGTAAATTAATGCACTTTATATATATTGAGTGTAAGAAATTACCACTTCTTTCTATGCTACATCAAATAGAGCATTCATCTATTTGATAACAAACATTTCGTAATCATATCTATGAACAAGAGAAAATAGTAAGGGAAACAACTTGAAAGCCATCAATATGGGTTTTAATGTTATACAGATGGACAATAACAAAATTGATTAGTCATAACACAACCGTGAAACTAACCAATTATTTTTTTGTTTAACATTAGCATTTTAACAACCAGTTTCGCCCTGGGCTCCTGGAGATATCCAAAATTTGACACGAAACCTTGTCTTCCCACAATTTTGCACAATTATTAAGTTATTTCAAACATAAAGCAAAATTAACCCTAAACAAGGCAATAAAAAAAAAGGAATGTAATTTGATAAAAGAAAAGGGAATGTAATACTAATTCGAATTCCAGTATAATAACTAACAATATTTTCACATCTTTAACTCTCTTTTGATTGGATTTTCCCCATGCCAAGCTATCTAAGACGTACACTTGCCCTTCAAAAATGTCGATTAGACATAAAAACCAGGGGACATTACTCTTATTAATTAGAATAAAAATCTAAAAAATGTAAAAAGTAAAAATAAAAATACATGCGTATATAAATGTAACAGATATATAAATATATATATATACGTAAAAGAAAATAAAAAGCATAAATTTATATAAGCACTGTCGTTGATTGATCCCATCACATGAAACTGCCACTTATGTCATTCCACATCGTCTTTGGATTGCATTCCTTTTTAATCAGTGTATACTGCAATATCACAAGTGTATATATGATTAGTTATTACAAAAATTGCAAGTACTTTGTGGAAACAAACATGGTTTAGAGTTCTTTATACTCTTAGTAAGCATTGATGCGAAATACCATTTCTTGTCCCAAGTGGCTTCTCCCTTTTCCCAAAAGCCAATTTCATTGCTACACACACAGTCAATTATACATGATTATATACTAATATCAATTGAAACTGAATAATATTAAAAAAACATTAACATTGAAGTAATAAAAACCAAACTTACGTTGTCACCAATCCACACCCTAGGTTGTATTGCATAGAACTCCTAAAAACAAGCCGAAACATTCCCGAACATTAATATTGTTTCACTGCAACTTTACAAGTACAGACTTTAGATTCATACAATGCATGTATATGATTAATGATAAATAATATTTAACAAGTGCTTACTCTATATTAACATCATTATCCCAAATGTACTCGAAAATGGAGGTTTCTACTTCGCCAAGTTCATGTGGAATCTTGACCGGTGGTAGAGGCATCTACAAAAACAAGTTAATAGAGAAAGCAACATGATGATAGGGATTGAGGTTAGTTGATAATGGTAGGTAAATAAATAATTAAACCGCAAATAAAAATTACAAAGTTCAATTACAAATTATTCTAATCCAATTACATAACAACATACATGTCATTTCAATTCAATTACAAAAAACACATATGACTAGTCCAAATGAAATAACCAAAAGCAACTACAATTTATTGTTTTCATATATCAGGGAATTATTATTTCGCCAATCGTATTATATCACACACCTCAAACGGGATGGTAAAGAAAAATTCATTACTGAAAACGACTTCTTGTTAGAAGATGGCCTTCCATGCAGCACATGCAACACATGCAGCACCAAAGGCACAGCAGACATGCCATGCAGCCCGAGCCATGCAGAAGCTGCTAATGCACTTGCAGCTAGTGACATTTTGTTTATTTTGCATTCCTTAGTTAATGTAATGTAATTTAATTCAACTTGAACTATGTTAGGTTGATATTTTATGTGATTTTGATAGTGATTGAGCTGATTATATCAGCTTTGTTCAAATGTACAAGTTAATGTTTCAAGTTTCAATATGTTAAGTGGTAGTAGGTGTTGTTAGGTTACCTTACTGATTTTGACAAGCTGATAGCTTGGTTTATGTATTGGCATTATGCCATTGTTTCAATTTGAATGAAATACAATCAAGTTTCCTTCCATAAACTCTATCATTCTTAGCTTTTCTTTCTTTCCTATTTTTCTGTTTTCTTACTTTGTTTCTTCTGCAAGTCACCGTGCTTGCTGCTCAAGCTTCAGCTAAATTTGTTGCTAGCTGATCATAATCCCAACAATTGGCATCTAGAGCTTTTGTCTTAGAGGACCTGTCAAACAATGACTTCTTCAGGATTTTCTCCAGCAGCACCACCAGTCATCAATGGTGAAGGGTTCCATATATGGGTGGTCAAAATGAAGACCTACCTGCAGGCATTCGACCTATGGGAGGTGGTCAACTCAGATGTCGAGCCAGCACCTCTTAGAGCCAACCCAACAGTGGCTCAGATTAGACAACATGCTGATGAAAGAATAAAGAGGCACAAGGCCATGTCTTGCATACAAAACTGTGTGTCTGATGTGATCTTCACAAGGATCATGGCCTGTGAGACACCAAAGTAGGCCTGGGACAAACTGAAAGAGGAGTTCCAAGGAATTTGAGAGAGAACAAGGCAAAGAATGATTCATCGAATTTGAGAAGGGATTTCGAGAATTTGAAGATGAAAGAAGAAGAAAATGTTAAGCAATATTCAGATAGGATCATGGCTGTGGTCAACAGCATAAGGCTCCTTGGAGAGCAATTTAGTGAAGCTAGAATTGTGGAGAAAGTGATCTCTACCTTACCTGAGAGGTATGAGGCAAAAATATCCTCCCTCGAGGACTCAAGGGACTTGGCCAGCATCTCCCTAACAGAGCTCATCAATGCTCTATATGCACAAGAGCATAGAAGAGCTAGCAGGATGGAGGAGCACCAAGAAGGTGCCTTCCAAGCCAAAACAAAACCAGCCTCGAGCACCACTGCCTACAAAGGCAAGAAGGCTTGGAGAGACAAGCCTAATTCAGATGCTACTAAAAATAAGGGACCAACAATACAGGCATTGCAAAAGACCTGGTCATCCAAAAGCAAACTGCTGGTTTAGGCCAGATGTGCAGTGCCAATACTGCAAGAAAATGGGCCATGTAGAAAAGGTTTGCAAAAACAAAGGCAAACCAAGGCAGGCTCAACATCAACAGCCAAAGGCTGAAGCTCGAGTAGCTGAAGAAGGCAGTGACAATGAGGAACAAGTCTTTGCAATCTCATGCTCAGCTGTAAAAGAATAGGCTACCAAAGGATGGCTCCTAGACAGTGGTTGCATCAACCACATGACACCAGATGCTGCCATTTTCAATTCAATTGACAGAAGCTTCAAAACAAAGGTGAAAGTTGGCAATGGTCACTTTATCAAGGCAGAAGGTAAAGGTGATGTGTTGATAAACACTCCTACAGGCAATAAACTAGTCTCAAATGTGCTGCTAGTGCCTGAGATTGACAGAAATCTGCTCAGCATAGCTCAGTTGCTAGACAAAGGCTATACAGTTGTGTTCAAAGGCAAGGAGTGTCAAATTAGTAATCCACATGGATCTAAGCTCATGTCAGTCACTATGGCTGATAAAAGCTTTGTTGTTGACTGGACAAACAACACAGACTCAGCTTATACAGTCTCTCTGAATGAATCCAAGCTTTGGCACCAAAGGCTTGGTCATGCCAACTACAGATTGATGGACCAGCTATCCAAAGAAGATCTAGTTGAGAACTTCATCAAATCAGTTGAAAAGGATGAGGTTTGTGAGGTATGTCAGCTTGGGAAGCAGGCCAGGCAACCATTTCCTTCAGACAAGGCCTGGAGAGCTTCAGAAAAACTTCAACTTGTGCATACTGATGTCTGTGATCCTATGAAGACTCAGTCATTGAATGGGAGCAGGTATTTCATTCTGTTCATTGATGATCACTCGAGATTTTGCTGGATTTACTTCTTGAAGCACAAATCAGAGGTGGCTTCAGTATTTTGGAAGTTCAAGGTCAGCATTGCAGGTAAACAGTTGCAAGCTCAAGACACTAAGGTCAGACAATGGAACTGAGTACACCTCAGCTCAATTTCAAGCTTTTTGTGATGAAGCTGGTATCAAACATCAGCTTACCAACATTTATACACCTCAACAGAATGGTGTGAGTGAAAGAAAGAACAGAAGTTTGACGGATATGGCCAGGTGTCTTATGTTTGAGAAGAATTTGCCAAAAACCTTGTGGGCTGAGGCTGTAAACACTACTGTCTATCTTCAAAATGGGCTTCCAACCAAGGCTTTAGCTCAGAAGACTCCATTTGAAGCTTGGTTCGGATTCAAGCCATCATTGGCTCATCTCAGAACCTTTGATTGCATATGTTATGCACAAGTCCCAGCTGTGAAAAGAAGTAAGCTGGATAAGAAAGCTCAAGCAGGCATACCGATAGGCTATAGCTCAATCAAAAAGGGCTATAGAATTTTGGATCCCTCAACAAAAAAAGTTCTAGTGAGCAGAGATGTAGTCTTTAATGAAAAAGCAAGCTGGAATTGGGAGAAGAATGAACCAGAGGCAGTTTTTGAAAAACTTGCAACAGATCAAGTTGAAGCTGATCAAAATGGTCCTGAAATGGACATTGATGATGAATTAGTGAGGGGCACTCGACCATTGGCTGAGATTTATGAAAGAGCTCAAGTAGCCATAGTAGAGCCATGTTGCTTTGAAGAAGCTGAAGGTCAGCAAGGTTGGAAACAAGCCATGCTTGATGAAATCAACATGATTGAGAAGAACCAGACTTGGGAATTGGTTCAGAAACCAGTCAACAGGAAGATCATTGGGGTGAAATAGGTCTATCTAGCCAAGCACAATACTGATGGGAGCTTGAACAAACTCAAAGCAAGACTAGTTGTGAAAGGGTTCAGCCAAAAGCATAGTGTGGACTACCTAGAAACCTTTGCACCAGTGGCTAAACTTGACACCATTAGGCTGCTAGTTGCCTTAGCAGCTCAAATAAAGTGGAGAATCCACCAAATTGATGTGAAGTCAGCCTTTCTCAATGGTTTCCTTGAAGAAGAAATCTATGTTGAGCAACCTCAAGGCTTCAAGGTGGCTGGTAAGGAAGAAATGGTGTACAAGTTCAAAAAAGCCTTGTATGGCTTGAAGCAAGCACCAAGGGCCTGGTACAGCAGAATTGATGGCTACTTGGTCAGTTTGGGATTCGAGAGGAGCATGAGTGAGCCTACATTGTATGTTAAGAGGGAAGGACAGTAAACACAACTCATTGTGTCCCTCTATGTTGATGACCTATTGGTGACAGGATGAGATCAAGCAATGCTGGTCGATTTTAAGATCAGAATGCAACAAATGTTTGAGATGTCTGACCTAGGACTAATGTCCTACTTCCTAGGCATGGAAATCACACAAACTCAGAAGGGAATATATCTAAGTCAGAAAGCTTTTGCTATGAAGATTCTGAACAAGTTCTCAATGCAGAATTGTAAAGCAACTAGCACACCAGTTGCTGTTGGATAAAAGCTATCGAGCCAAGGTGCTTTCGAGAAGGTATGTGAATCAACCTATAGAAGCCTAGTTGGTTGTTTGTTATACTTGACTGCTACTAGGCCAGATATAATGTATGCTATGAGTTTACTCTCAAGATTCATGCATTGTTGCAATGAAAGTCATTTCAAAGCTGCCAAGAGAGTACTCAGATACATCAAAGGCACCTTGAGCTATGGCATGTTGTTTAGCAAGGCTGAACAGTTGAAATTGGTTGGCTACACTGATAGTGACTGGGCTGGTTTGATGGATGATATGAAAAGCACATCTGGTTATGCTTTTAGTCTTGGATCAGCCATGTTTTGCTGGAGCTCGAAAAAGCAAAGTCTAGTAGCTCAATCAACTGCAGAAGCTGAATATGCTGCAGCAACTGGAGCTGTAAACCAAGCCATATGGCTTAGGAAAATCTTGGTAGATTTAAACCTCAACCTAAGTGGTGCTACAAAGATCTATTGTGACAACAAATCAGCTGTTGCAATAGCAAAAAATCTTGTTTTCCATGGCAGAACCAAGCATTTCAGCATAAAGCTTCATGTTGTTTGAGAAGTGGAGCAAGCTCAGGAAGTTGAATTGATCCATTGCAATTCAGAAGATCAAGCTGCTGACATCTTAACTAAAGCTCTCAACAAGTCAAGGTTTTGTAAATTGAGAGATCTAATAGGAGTTTGCAGCATGGAGTCCAAGGAGGAGTGTTAGAAGATGGCCTTCCATGCAGCACATGCAACACATGCAGCACCAAAGGCACAACAGACATGCCATGCAGCCCGAGCCATGCAGAAGCTGCTAATGCACTTGCAGCTAGTGACATTTTGTTTATTCTGCATTCCTTAGTTAATGTAATGTAATTTAGTTCAACTTGAACTATGTTAGGTTGATAATTTATGTGATTTTGATAGTGATTGAGTTGATTATATCAACTTTGTTCAAATTTACAAGTTAATGTTTCAAGTTTCAATATGTTAAGTGGTAGTAGGTGTTGTTAGGTTACCTTACTGATTTTGACAAGCTGATAGCTTGGTTTATGTATTGGCATTATGCCATTGTTTCAATTTGAATGAAATACAATCAAGTTTCCTTCCATAAACTCTATCATTCTTAGCTTTGCTTTCTTTCCTATTTTTTTGTTTTCTTGCTTTGTTTCTTCTACAAGTCACCGTGCTTGCTGCTCAAGCTTCAGCTAAATTTGTTGCTAGCTGATCATAATCCCAACACTTCTTGATCAGGTTTTTATTAGATACATGATTAACGCATTTGTAGAACAGACCAAAACCTATAATATATAATCATATATTATCACATGTGAATAAAATATAATATGATTGTAAAAACTAAAACTCATTCTATAATTATACTTCATACCTTCCATTTTCGTGGGGCATAGTAAGTAGAATCTGACACATTAACCATAGTGGAAGGAGTTATGAACGTGTTTGAGGCTTTAGCAAAGTTGGATTCAATCAAGCACATTGTATTCACCTCTTCCACTAACTCATTTTTCTACTCAAATAAAATATCATTTAATTTTAGGTAAATCGAGCGAAAGGATTCCTTCAGTACTCTGACTCACCTTTCATAGGACTCACATCGACATTTTTTTTCTTTCATTAAATGCACGAGTCCTTCAAAGTAGCAACCTTAGCATTAATTTTTGTCAAATAACACATTCTCTTTATCCTTCCACTCCATGAGAGCAACCATTTTACTTTGAACCATCTTTTTTTTTATGACTACAAGAAAAAACAACCACCACCACTTGTATCCCTTAAAGTCCATGTAATAAGATTTGGAATATCAATAATGTAATGATAGATATTTGCCAACCATTTAGCAACAAAATCAGTCAGTAGAGATTGTTCAATAAGCCTCGGTTGAGGGACAATTTCCATGATGGAAATAGCAACCTATAAGATTGTTTTGTGTTGCATCATATTTCATAACAAAACTAAGTACTATTTACTAATTGTAATGAAACTACCTCCCTCTTTAACTGTAGGATTTTCGGAAAGCCTTCACTTCTTAACAACTTCTTGACGTTATCATTCCCCTAAACACTAATTTGAGGGGAAATCCAGAGCGACCAAATTTATGGCTTTCCATTCAAGCCAAGTAGTCATAAAAACAAATTTGCAATTAAGACAAAAGCATTAAAATCAAACATGCCTAAAAACATTAGAATCAAACAAACAACCAATTGTTACCTCCAACAATCCAATTTATTTGCTCATGTAGCCGAATTTTTTACCAATATTTTGTCCCTTAACATATTTCCTAAATCCTTCGATGAGTACTTCATGAGTATGTTTGGCCCAATTTAGCTTATTGCTTAGGCCTTCATCATAGAGGTAGTTCCAGTAATTTTCGGAGGGACAAGGAAGACTAGATGGACAAAGGAGTCGCTTGATGATGAATGGAAGCAACGCTACTTTTAAATCATTGAATCCAGCATCTCAATAGTCTAACAATTTTGGCATCTTAATGAGTAGATATTTCTCCCTCAATTGTAGGTCCTCTCTCCTCTTCAAGATTGAGGAAACATCGACACCTTCATCTTTAAGACTCAATGAGGAATAGTAGATAGTTGACTACTTGACTTCCATGTAGCAACTTTTTGGATCGAACCTCTCAATCGAGAAGGCTATGACCTCTCTCCTCATTGATTGAGGATTCAGTCCCTTCAACAATCCCATACCAAGATCTGAAGGATATTTTCTATATCCTTAGCCTTCAAGTCATTTAACAACTTTAATATACATAGAGGACACTGTGTAAGAAAGCTCTACACCAAAATTTATAATGTTATTAGTATAATTATAAATTAAATTATACCTGATGCTTTCCACCCTATTCAATTTCCACTTTTTTCATTTTTTTTTTTCATTTTCTACTTGTTTTGTTGTAATTTATTCAAAATGCTCCTTCTCTAGTGCCAGGAGTTCTGCCCACTTTGAGGCTAACTCCCGGATACCCTAATTCAAAAGAATACCAACAATAATAAGATGAATGGTTGTATGTAAACATCGACCCTAAACAACTAATAAACTCTTCTCGAATTCTCAAATAAATTGAAATTTTTGTTCCTTCTGAATTTGTTTTCATTGGACACTTAAACTACATAAATACCAATATTAATAAATTAATTTTCATTTTGTAACCAGTTTTTATATACATAACCCAAATTTCTTACTAATAATGTATGAAAGATGCTTTCAGTTTTTGCACGTTCTTCGGAAAGTTGCTTTCCATATTCACCTATATTGAAATTACAAAGAATATCTCATATGCATTGAGGTATCAAAAATGCATTAAACAAGATCAAAAATTCAAGGATTAAACATTCATATAGCTTGAAAGCAAACCAAATGGATTTTAGCCATTCGTATGGCATTTTAGGAAAAATTATATAAACTGACAGTTTAGCAAGCGTCGGATGGAATAGTTCTTCCATATAGATAGCATAAACCTATGTTAGAAGCACCAAAGAGTCACAACAACAGTGTTAATTTTGCCCTCTAACAACAATAAACCCAAAAGAAAACAATCATGAAAAAGATTTAGTCTCATGTAGTCATTTCCAATTCGATGGACAAACAAGGGGAGTGTTTCAGATTTTACCTGCGGTGCCTTTGATTGAAACAACAGTAAGGTGTGCTTAAGGTTAGGGTTGTAGCAGTGACAATGGTCATTGTAGCAGCTATGACGATTTTCTAGAGGGGTGTGTTAGGATTTTCTTCTTTTTGAGAACTAAAGTGATTTTCTTGGTGTGAAGGTTACAATGATTCACATTGATAGTGACAGAGTTTTGCGGATGTAATGGCAATGAATGTGACGGAAGTCTTGTAGTGGTTACAGTGGCAGTGACAATTTCAATGAAGGGTTAGGATTTTTTTTATAAACCGCTTGAATGAAGTTTTTTTGGGGGGTTTACAAATATATCATAATGGAATTTTGTTATACCAAATTTCCTAGTTGATACAGACTTTTCTAACCAATAACAAAATTTCTAAAATATCTAACCATTACCATAATTTATAGGATGATACGTAAGATATTTTGGTATGGCAAAGGTTTTGAGGTGAATACACATTGTTTTATTTGTGTTGGGTCAATATGCACTATTTTTGTTATACATGTGTGTCCCCCTGTTTTGTTATACCAAAATATCTTTGGTATATCAGTAAATTTTTTTATATAACAAAAGCTCCAATTTTGTGTCAATATGCATCGTTGTGTTGTTACATGTCCTTTATTTTGTTATACCAAAATTTAGGATTTAGAATTAGATATTTACGTGTACCAAAATTTCATAGCCATTTAAAGCAATTTTATTTTATAATTATATTAGTTTAAAAAAATTATGTTTTCTTTCCTAACAATATTGATTATTAGTTTAGAAAATTTCTAGAGTAATAAATTTAAAGCAATTTCAACCCAATTTAATATTAATTTAAAATAGCTCTATTTTTCTTCCATAGCAATTTTTATTATTAGTTTAAAAAATCTAGAGTAAAACACAATCTTATTTTATAATTATATTAATGGTTTCCTTCCTACCATAGTATCTAAAAGATACCGAAATTTTCTTATCATGTTTTTTTTTTTTTTCTCTTTTTACGAAAATAGTTGATTTCAAATTTGGTCAAAGAGTATGATAAATACAATTTAAGAATATTATACTAGAGTGCCAGAATTTTTGGCTCAATAGGGAAATCCAAAAAGTAAAAATTTAAAACAAGGTGTTGTTTTTATAAATGAAAACAATTTGATTTTCTTTTAGCTTATTATGGCTTTCTGGGCCAGATTATCGGCCTGTTTACAAGCATGCAGCCTAATTGAGTGGAGATTTTCTTTACAAGCATGCAGCCTACTGTAACCACTACAATTTCAACTTTTTTAGATTAGACTCTTTAGCATGGCAAAGCCCACAAAATCTGAGCCTAGCTTCCCGAGTAGTATCATTTGAATATTTATGAATATTATTATGGATTGTGAAGAATATTTTAATTATTGACGAATTTAAAGCGATTATAAAAATTAATACTTGAATGTCTTGCAGGTACCATATATGGATTCAAATCATAGATATTTTTACAAATAATATATCCAAATTCAAATACGTGAATTCATTATTAGTTTTATTTTTAAATACTAAATTCAAATATTTAGTAGATTCGATAAATAATTTAATAAATTAATATTTGAATAATAATACTATATAGATAATAAACGAATTTAAAATTTAATGTAAATTCAAATTTTAATTAAGTTCCATTACCATCGTTACCCTTCTCTTTATTTTCCAAACAATACAACCAAGTGCTTGAGATTTCTGATGTCTGCGGTGGGGTCTGTTGTTATTATTATTTGAATAAAATGTAAATTATCTACATTTCCACATTTGTTGTTCTCTCCTCCTTGTCTTTTGTTAAACTTGTAACTTTATTTCCATGTAAAACATAACAGAAACTGAAATCCTAAAATTAACTCTGCCAAGGGCCCTAAATTATTTCAATTATCTTATTATTGGGCTTCCTAAATACTTAAATTTATTGTAAAATTATGCTCTGCCCCTTAAAATTTTTATTTTTATTTTATTAATTTTGTAATTTAATGTGCTAAATTTAGTAATACTTTTAATTTAAACCTTATTCATTTTGTTAACTTATTTTTCTTTCAATCACCTTTACAGTAATTATTTAGAAAAAAAAAAGTAAATTATTACTATATTTTTTTGTATGAGAACCATTACAGTATTTAATACAAATCTTGTTATTTTTGTCAATATATGGTATAATATACTATTTTAGTTTCTTTTATCAAATAACTATTTTAGTTAAACTACAACTTTTTTAACATTTAAACTTTAATTAATGTTAAAATTTGACATTTGCAATTTAGTAACGATATTTAAATATTAAGTTGTTATTTGATTAAATGATATTTATATATTATTTACAATATTAATATAATCTAATAATATTCAAATTTAGATATTTTCCAATTAAGTTATTTGTTGTCGGATTAAGTTCAGCTTTCCTTAGCACATAATGTATCTTCTACATACTCCATCTACCCCCTACACCCTAAAGCTCTTACAACTTTTTTTAATACTAAAAGTTGTTTTTATATTTTATAATTAAAACTAAATAAAATACATAGTTTTTAAGGGAAATAATTTCTTTTATAAAACTCTGGTAATATTCTTTTACATAAATTTTTACTATATATTTATCCTTCGCCCCCATTTTAGTATTGAAAATTTATTGAAAACCAAAGAACCTAGTATATGTCATAGCCAACCTTCTGGCATCAATTTCCTCGTAATTTTTTTGCAGTACTCGATAGATTTTATTCGGATCATTAGTGAGATTAAAAATAACGTGAAGATGAGATTAATTATTGTAATAATAATATTAAAATTAATAACGAGATGTATATTTGGATTTAAACGTACTTGTAAAGTAGATGTGAGAATAAAAAATAATTGTTAAAGATATTATATTAGAAATAATATATAATAAAAATTATAAATTATTTTACTTTTATAAAAATATGTGAAATTATAATTTTATTTAATAAAAATATTATCATATTGTTTTATTTTAAATTAATCACGTAATCAATTATAATTATTCAATTCATATTACTTTATACTTTTTATTTCAACATCCAAATCTCAACATGCAAACCACTTCTTCATCGCTCATGTCTTGCAATCCAAGCAAAGCCAACTTCTTCTTCAAGCTTTGGGAAAATGATCATTCCTTTGTCAACCCAAACCCATTGCACAGCTCCTCACCAACCCTTCAGCACCATAATGCCATTTTGTGCTGCCACTTTTGATGGAATCTGGGAACCGAATGGAGAAAGACCGACCAGATGTGGGGTATTTATAGTTACATATACATACACTCTTTAAAGGTTTTGCGAAAATGTTCTCCTTCCTCGAAGTTGCATTGGAGGAGTGGGTACCAATTGGTGAAGTTATAAAGGGAACACAATGATTTGGTTTTTTACCGACAATTCCTGGAAACAACCACACATTGTTCAAAATTAGTAGGTTTTTTTGTTTGGTTTTGAGTTTTGACCCACCAGGAGTACTGGTGTTCATCAGATTATGTTACGTCAGCTTATGCTAAAATTTGAAGTAAGGCCGAGAGTGAAGGAAAAAAGAGACTCAATTTTTTAAATATCAGCTGGGGTTTTGAACTTTTGATTCGATCATTTGGATGAGTAGCTTTCCTCCAATTCATCCAAATTGATACTTCATGAAAAGCACTAATGCTAAAAATATTTATTATAGATTACTCGGATAAGATTACTATAAGATTGTTAGAGCATCATAATCACATATGTAGAAGCCCAATTTTGCCCGGGCCCAAACAAAAAAAAAACCAAAAATAAAATAAATAAATAAAAATCAAAAGTCCATAACAGTCCATTTACAATATGGCCCAAATCAGAAAATTCTAATGACCCAAATGGTCCAAGAACCTAAACAATATTCAAAAAAACAAAAAAAAAAAAACCCTAGCCCCCTGGCACCGCACGTCCCCCACGTCAGCACGCTCGCGCCCCGAGGTCTGCCACCGTCATCCTCAACCACCGCCTGCAAGAAAGAAGAAAGAAAAGACAGCGAACAGTAAAAAACAGTGTAATGTATTCGGCTATAAAAGCCAAAACAAAAAACTATGTAAAAGATACACGAGGAAATAAAAAAACAGAGCACAAAAATTTCGAAGGTGACTCTTTTTTATTCTTTTCTTTTTATTTGAATCTGTTTTTTTTAAACGTAAAACAAAAATAAAAAAGTTCTTACCTTGCCGCCGTTGCCGGAGACTCCTCTGGCTTAGAAGGTCACTGAACCCTTGGTGGTTCACCGCAAGCCTCGTCGAAGAACTGGAAAACGAAAGGTTTTCTGGAAAATTTTTAGGGTTTTAGTATCGGTTCTTTTTTTAAAAAAAAAAAGGGGTTGAAAGGGTTTAAAAGGTGATTTTTTTTTTAAAAAAAGAATTTTTTTAATTTTTCGGCCACCGGGGACGGAGGTCGCCATCGTCAACGGTCGGTGGTCGCGGCTAAGCGGTGACGGCTCTAGTGGCCGGACCCAGGCCCTCTTCAGAGAAAAAAAGAGAGAAAACAAAGTGTGTTCTTTTTAAACTGTTTAAAATTAATTTTTTGGAGTTTTTTTTTTTACTTAAATATGGCGCTAAAACGACGTCATTTCAAGGGGTTTCGAAATACCCAAAAACGACGCTGTTTTGAGGCCGACCCAATCCGACCCGAACCACCTGACCTAGGATCCACGTGTTTTTAAAGGGGAGGGGATATTTTTAATTTTGGTCCTTCCGCTTTTTTTCATCTTTTTAATTTAATCCTGTTCAGTTTTATTTATTTTAATTTTCGCCCCACAATTTAAATTCCTGTACACTTTAGTCTCCTAACCCACTGTGGACCCCTTGGGGAGTAACAGTTGTCAAATGAGGGGAATAATTGCCCTTTGACCACCTAAAGTTTTTATCCTATTTTAATTTAATCCTTTCAGTTCTTTTTTAAATTTAGACTGTTAGTTTTGTTATATTTTAAATTTAGTCCTTTATTCCCTCTTCTTTATTTATTTTGCGATCTATACTTTAAGTTTCTCTTAAATTTCAATTTAATCTTTATTTGGTTAATTTTGCCTCTTTATTTACTATATTATTTATTTTATTATTTAAAATTTATGTTATTTATATTTTATTGATACATTTTTTTATGTTATCCATGTTATCATTGTTTTATTTACTCATATTATTATTATGGTAATTTATGATATGATTATCGCTGTTATTATTATAAACAGGTATTCTTGTTACTATTATAGTTACATTATTATTGTTATTTACCAACATGTTTCTTTTATTTTATTTTTATTTTTATTTTTTAATTTCTTTGTTTATTTATTTATTTATTTATTTATTTATTTATTTATTTTTTGCTTATTACACTAACATCATCATTTCATTTTTTTACCTACATGATTATTTCATTTTATTTTGCTATCACAATGTACTTATCATTTTTAACATTATGCCCAAATAAATTAAATATATCTCGTTTTAAAAGTTACACTCGTTTTATCTAATGCATATAAAATATTCAAAACTAAGGCAATGTTCATTATTTTTGGGATTCGGAGAAGTCGTGCTCCAAACTTACGGAGTATGGCATCTCCCTAGAACCGAAGTAATCGAATAACCTATTTAAAATAAAAAAAAAGTAATTTAGGTAACAATCAAATGACGTTTATTCTGGTTTTTGAGAATTTGAGGGATTGTGTCTTAACTTACGAGATATGATCTTTCCTTCTCGATTAACTCTAAATAAGGCCCTTTTCCATAAAACTTAATTTATTTAAGTAATTTTAATTAAAAATAACATCATGCAAAGTGAAATCGTGTTTTAATTTTTTTTTAAAAATTTTCAATTCTCAACACTAAGACCTCAAGTAATCAACTAGGTACCAATTTTGGGCGTCACGAGGGTGCTAATCCTTCCGCGTGCGTAACCGACTCCCAAACCCATTTCCTAAGTTTTGTAGAACAAAAATCGTTGTTTTAGTAAATTAAACCGTTTATTAAAACGATCAAATTACGAGGTGATCAGATCACACCTCATAAAAAGGATTGGTGGCGACTCCATTTTAGTTCTTTTTAAATAAAAATTCGATTTCAAAAAAGGGTTTCGACAGCTTGGCGACTCCGCTGTGGACATAATAAGAGAGTCAACCCGCGAGTTAATTACTTGATGTATTAATGTCGAAAATTGAAAATTTGGTTTAAATTTACAATCCCTTTATTGCATTTCATCCTTCATTTTTGTGGTCTTCATCACTTTGTTACATAATGATATATTTACTTTATTGGTTCGAGTCTCTTGGTATATTTCCACATATTGCATTACATAATCGTTCAATTTTGCCCTTCTTAAGTGGGAGTGAAAAGCTATTCCTTCGTGAGGTTTTCACTTCTGTATAGGATAGTGGATCGTTTTCGGGATACAACCGTACCTATGTCTTCGTGAGATCTTCATCTCCGTATAGCCATAGGGAAAGGTATTCCCCTGAACCAAACTCGGCCCGTATGAGCCTATAATGGGTGAGGATCAAGGAATCTACCAGTTCAGGTACCCTTACTTTAGAACCAAACCGCATATAATGAGCCCTAAGAACTCACCCTAGGTAGAACCACACCAAACCCCTAGTGGTCACCCGAATAAGTGCTCTATTTATTATTTCTTGCTTGCTTTAAATTCTAGCTTTGTATGAAATGTACTGACTTGTTTCATTTTGTTTTGACTGTGATTGCATTGCATTTTCATCATAGAAAAGGGAGTTGATTCACGTTCAGTTGCTAAATAGAGAGCTTGTCATGGAAAATGGATTTCTTGATAAAGTGGAAGACAATGTGGCCGTCCGAATATGGTCTGAGAAGACACAACAAGAGAAGGGTGATAGCCTGACGGATGGATATATGTCAAAATTGTGGGATTTCACTCGCATCAGTGTGAATCAGAATAATCACCAAGAGTTGAAAGAAATATGGGACCAATGGGATGACGAAACCAAGCAGTTATTCTACCGAGACTATGGTGATCTGCTTTATATACTCGATGTCAAAGTAGTTAAGCATTTATTCCGAGCTCTCACCCAGTATTGAAATCCCGCCTATAGCTGCTTTACTTTTGGGAAGGTAGATTTGGTGCCCACCGTAGAAGAGTACACAACTCTGCTCCTTTGCTCGAGGATCCAAACCGACAAAGCTTATTCTAGAGCCGCCAACGTCCCGACTTTCTTGAAGAGGCTAATGAGCATAACGGGAATGAGTGAGCAATGGGTCGCGACCTAGATTAAACAAAAAGGAGATAGTAAATGCATCATTTGGAAAAGTTTGTGGGATTTGATCTTAGCACATTTAGATATGAAAAAAATAGTCGATGTCTTCACCTTAAGTATTTACGGGTTGGTCATCTTTTCCAAAGCGCTATGGCACATAGATGATGCAGTTTTAGATCTATTCGACCAGCTTGACAAAAGGGTCACGCTCGTCCCGACAATTTTGGCTGAAACTTTTAGATCTTTGAATGCATGCCGGAGAGCGGTTGAAGGAAGATTTATCGGGTGTGCACAACTCTTGCTAGCTTGGTTTCACAGCCACTTTTGGAAGGTAGAAAAGGTCTCTTATCGAGTATTCTTCGAGAACTACTCTCCGTTGAAAGAATTCGTGGCTACGCCAAGACGAAACAATATTTCTGAAGAAAAGTGGATGGCAATTCTCTAGAGTCTCCAAGACGAAGACATCAAATGGAGGGCCCCTTGGATAATCCCTGATGAGATTTTATACCGATGTGGAAACTTCGACTGGGTCCCTCTACTCGGAATATGGGGGAGCTATTGGATATTCCCCTCTACTTGTATTGAAGTAGTATAGATCGGGGCAGTTCATACCAGCAACGCAAGGGTTGGTTTAGCGCGAGTTTGCATACAAAGGTGATAATTACAAGAAGAAGGTTTGTGAAATATCGAACGCTTGGAACTAGACCCACAGAATAAAAAGATTTGCCGCAAATCCCATGACAACCCTCGAATATGATTGGTGGTGTAAAAGAGTCAATGACAATGTCCTTTTGTCAAATCAAGAAAACACTCGGCCGTTAGAAGAGCACTTACAAGTGATCCCGTCTGAGTTGGAAATCATAAAGTAAGACTTTGAATAGAGGAGTTCAGAGTTGGGGGAAAACATGGAACAGTTAGAAGAGGAAAATATGCAACTAGGATTAGACATCGACGTCTAGAAGTTAAAGGCCGAGAAAATAAGAAAATGAAAGAATAAGGCTGAGGAAGACTTGGACAGTCTGAAAACGGATTATAAGAAGCTGCGTTTGTCGAGAGGACTGCTGGGTTGGGTAAAACATTGGAACAATGGAGGCAAGAAATCAAAAAAGAAAAGATTAGAGCTGATCAATGGAAAAAGAAATTCCAAGAGGCTTGAGTTCGAGAAGATGCTCTAGAAAGGGATTTGCTAGAAAGCTGAAATGAAAAGGTTGGATTAAGAGCCCGGGTAGCAGAATTAGAAAAGTCATTGCATCAATATCGAAGTCGAAACTCCGCAACTGAGTTGAAAGCAAGCTTGAATAAGATTGAAGAGTTGAAGGGAAAGATAAAAGAACTCGAGGCTGCACTGTAAAATTGTGAACTTCGAGTTGAGCTTCTTAAAACAAACAATGAACACTGGAAAGAACAATTCCAACGCTCTCAAAGTCAGATCAGGGATAGAGATCACATCATGGGCGAAACTGTGACTCAAGTACGGGAAGTAGCCGACCATTTGCAAACCCTAGCGGTTCAAGCCGACATGCTGAGCTTAAAATACGAATCAAAATCTGATTGGGGCTGAGAATTAGCTTGACTTCTTATGAAAGTCAAGGCTTTGAGTATTAGGGCAAGACAATATATGTAAAATGTATCCGTTTTATGTAAAGAGATTCATTTTCTAGTAAAGTTATTCTAATAGAATTGAATTAGAACCAACGCCTCTTTTTCATTCATTTTTCATTCATCAGCATGACATTTCATCATATGCATTAAGTTTCATAAAAAGACCCTAACTAATCAAAATCATGAAAGTTACCCTGGAAACCAACAAGAATTTGCCAACCGAATATTGTTATGGTTCCCGCGGCAAAACCAGAGCCATAGATCAAAGGTTAGAGAGATTGAAACAAATTCAGAAAGACATGCAAGATCAGTTGCAAGCGCAACTACATGAACAATTAGCTAAGGTACAGCAAGACATGAGGGATCAAATACAATAGTCCCAACGAAGCATGATAAGCTAGTTGACCCAGTTGCTGGCTGGAGGGACTGAAAAAGGAAAAAGTACTGTAAATAACTCTGGGATGATAATGAAGACCCTATATACCCTATAGACTTTACCCTAGTAAATGTCCAAGCCCAACCAGATACATATCCACGAAGGGTACCCGTTACCATAAGACCTCAACAATATCAAGCCGACACTTCAGCACCGGCGAATTACCCAACAGGTTTAGGTTCCAACCCCGAGGATAATGTAACAGCCCGATTTAGGGGCTAGTCGAAATAGTGATCTCAGAAATCACTAATCCGAGTTTAGAAAAATTATTTTCATGTTATTTTATGTGTTATAACATGTTTATAAGGATGCATGAAAATTTTGGTGCTTTAATTTTAGCGATTTCTTGCTTAATCGCGAAAAAGGACTAAATCGCATAAAGTGCGAAAGTTCTATTTTATTTGCTAGAGGTGCCAAATAGCTATGGATTATAAATTGGAAGTCCCAAATGTGCAATTTGGCCTTGTTAAGTGAGTTGGCCGGCCATAGGGTGCATAGGGGACAAGTGCATTTATTATGATTAAAAGTTGGTGATATTAGTTGGAAAGATGAATAAAATAAGATGATATAAGCAAAAGTTATCATCTTTTTATTTAGTCTTCTTCTCCAACCTAAAATATCAACCATGGGAGGGCTTTGAAAGCTTGAAAATTTCAGCAGCTCATTTTCTCTACAAGTAAGTCAATTTGATGGTTATTTTTGATGATTTTTGTATTTTTGGAGTCCTCAAAGCTTAAGCTAGCTAGTGAGAGGACTAGTTTGCAATATGGTTGAAAGTTTAGGAACTTACCATGATAGAGTTTATGTTGTTTGATGATTTTTTATGGAAGAAAATGAATGATAGGATGATGATAAACAACTTTTGTGAAAGGTGTTGTTATGAAAACACCTAATTGGGACAAAAATGCAAAAGTTGTAATTTGTTCATTAAAGCATGAAATAGTTGGAATTGTGGATAGTTGTAAGAGGATTAAATGTTCAGCTAGGCTTGTTTAATAAGAAAATGTGGTGAAAATTTATTTACGAGCCTAGGGGCAAAAATCGTAATTTTTGCCAAAGTATAAGGGCAAATTAGTCATTTTTGCCTAAGTGTATATTATGGTGTATTATGATTTATAAGTGATTAAATGAGTAAATTCCATTGTTCTAGATCAAAGAAAATGAGATTTGGACCTAGAACGGGTGAAAAGAGAAATGTGGGCAAAAAGTCCCTTTCGAGCCTTTCGAAATCGAGGTAAGTTCATATGCTAAATTATGAAATTTAAGCGAAGTAATTAACATTTTGATGTTGTATGGATTGTTTAATTGCCTCTATGTATACGTTAAGTACATTTTGACAGAATGTCGAGAAATGAGAATCTTATTTTAATTTAAGACTAGTGGGAAAAGAAATTAGCATGATATGATGATAATTTAGGTCCCGTGTAAGACCATATTGGAATATGGCCTCGGTGTAAGAATTTGTATAAGACCATGTTGGGGACATGGCATCGATATGTTAATGTGTGTAAGACCCTATCGGGGTATAATGTCAATATGACATTATGTGTATGAGACTCAAGAGTGTTATTTAACAATTTGAGTGATTCAACGGGTATGTTGAAAAAGAGAAAGTATGTGGTTGCACCATGAAAAGCACAAGTATGTGTTAGGACTGAATTGAGGTAAATTCGATATATGATGAACCCCTGGTGGGTTATGTGTAATCAAGGCACCTCAGATGCATAAGTTATATTTATAAATGCATTGTGTGAATGCGAACGAGTATCGTAGAAAGTTAAGTAAGAATTATAGTGTGTGAGGATGTTCCCAGATGAACATTTGAAATAGAGAAATACATGTGGATAACTATCCATGAATGTATAGTAACGGTGAGCTATGTGCGATATCACCTTATTGATGGTTAGTGATGGGCTGTGTGCGATACCATCAACTATATTATTAACGGTGGGCTGTGTGCGTTACCACCTTATTAATCATTAATCGATGGGCTGTGTACGATACCATCACTTATAAAAATCATTTGGTGGGCTAAGTGCAAAATCACCATAAGTATAAATGATTGGTGGGCTATGTGCGATACCACCCTATTAGAGATCGATGGTGGGCTAAGTGCGAAACCACCGAAAGATTAGTAGTATGAGTGGCTTATTGAAAATGCTTGATGTGTTGTTTTATATGACCATGTGGTGACCAGTGCAGGAATGTATGCTAATTAACACGAGCAATTGGCTTGTGGCATGGTTAGAATGTGGTAAGAGATAGAATGAGTAAGTTTAAGAATGGTTGAGTAAGTAACCATGAGTTTAAGACTAAAGCTCATTATAATACCTTGTGGTTGGATATATTCAATGAATATCAGTATTTGTCAGTTATATGCAGTTGAACTTACTAAGCATTATTGCTTACTCCTTTCCTTTTTCCCATCTCTTATAGGTTAATTTAACTAGCTTGGGTTGGAGGCCGCCGAAGATGTTTTCACACTATCAAGTAGAGGCTTGGTATGATGTTTCAAGTTCTTATGAGTCATGGCATGTATAGGAACCTCTTTTAAAGTTGACTAAGTCATAGTTAATATAGCCAAATGTGTTGGCCTAAGTGAGTTATGATTTGGTTGTGAATAGCCTTAGATGATGGCTTAAGTCGATTGTAATCATGGTAGAAATGGTTCTCCCTTGTGTTTGGGATGAAGATTTCATTGTATGAATTAAATGTCTTTAATTCAAGAGTTATATTGATGCTATGTGAAGTTATGTGATGATGTATGAATGTATGCAAATGAGAGTGGCAAAGGCTTGGTAGATAGCCTGCTAATCTCCCACATGGGTAGACACACGGACGTGTGTCTAGACCGTGTGGGAGGCACGGTTAGCACATGGGCGTATGCCCCAAGCCGTGTGGATAAGTCAGAATGCCAAGGTTTGGCACATAGGCCAGGGCCACGGGCGTGTCAAGACCGTGTGTATTTAGTCAGTTTCGACCACGGGTGGAAGACACGGGCATGCCTTGGGGGTACACGGGCTTGTGGCCCCTGTTTCGATGAAAAAAATTTCGAGTTTGTAAAAGTTTCAGGACTAGTTCCAAAATCTCTCGGAGGTATGTTTAAGGCCTCGTAGGTCGAGATTGAGTAAGTGATAGTTTTAAATAAAATTTTATAGCCCGTTTCTAGGTGTTAAGTGTGACAAGTTTAGGTAATGCCTCAAACCCAGTCCCGGCTTTGGACATGGGTAAGGGGTGTTACAGA
The DNA here is from genome assembly GCA_025698515.1 of Gossypium sturtianum. NCBI lineage: Eukaryota > Viridiplantae > Streptophyta > Magnoliopsida > Malvales > Malvaceae > Gossypium > Gossypium sturtianum. Next base: position 58,638,641 of record CM046948.1, read on the forward strand.
TAATCTGACCAACCCAATTGTTCCCGATTTGGACGACATGGCCGAAATGGATAGAGCAAAGGTAGAATTGCTAAAACAACTGGAAGATCGGTGCAAATGGTTGGAAGAGAAATTCAGAGCTATGGAGAATGTCGATTACCTTTGTGGGGTTAATGCTAAAGAGTTGAGCTTAGTCCCTGACCTAGTGCTCCCACCAAAATTCAAAACTCTAGAATTCGAAAAATATAATGGGACTAGTTGTCCTGAAGCCCATATCACAATGTTCTACCGAAAAATGACGGGATACGTCAATAACGACCAATTTTTAATTCACTACTTCCAAGATAGCTTGATCGGGTCGGCCGCCAAGTGGTACAACCAACTAAACCGTGCCAAAATCAACTCATGGAAATACCTGACACATGCTTTCATGAAACAATACAGCCATGTGATAGACATGAAAACCGATAGAATTACACTACAAAACATGGAAAAGAAGCCAAGTGAAAGCTTTAGGCAATACGCTCAGAGATGGAGAGACGTGGCAATGCAAGTCCAACAACTTTTTCTAGAGAAGGAGATGACAATGCTTTTCATAAACACTCTAAAAGCCCCGTTCATTAACCATATGTTGGGAAGTACTACTAAGAGCTTCTCAAATATAGTAATGTCCGGAAAGATGATTGAAAATGCAGTAAGGAGTGGGAAAATAGATGCGGGGGAAAACAATAAAAGATCAGCCCCGAGAAAAAAGAAAAATGAAGTGAACACCGCGAGTTTGTATAATAAGGGCTATTCAAAACCGGTCACTGTGGGCCAACCAAGGACTATAATAACCATCCATCAAGGCCCTTCAAGGCAAGAATCTAACTCAAGGCCAAACACGAAAAAACTCTAATTCACACCCATCTCGATGACATATAGAAAGTTATATCAGAATCTTTTCGATGCGCATGTGGTATCCCGTTTTACTTGGAACCTATGCGAATGGTATGATGCAAATGCTCAATGCGAGTACCACGCAGGAATAACGAGGCACTCAATTGAGAACTGCACTGTATTAAAAAAGCTGATTGAAAGGTTCATCAAGATGGGGATCGTAAGGTTTGATGATCCATCGGGACCTAATGTGGCAGGAAATCTGTTACCCAGTCATTCAAATCAAGGGGTAAACGTGATAGTTGAGAGTGGAGGAAAGAGGACCAAAACCGATATTACGAAAGTAAGATCCCCATTAAAATGGGTATGGCAAGATAAACGTGGGATTAATCGTTCAGGATTCGGAGGAGATACCCAAAGGAGTGAGGAGCTACTGTGAGTTCCACGCTGAAGAAGGTCATAAAATTTTGAGCTTTGGTGCAAAGTCTGATAGATAATAAGGAGTTGGAATTCTTTTAAGATGTCAAAGACTCGGAAGGAAAAGATGTTTGTGCCTCAGAGGAAGGATCGATGGAGAAGGTCTACAAGGTCAACCACCCGGTGGTGATTATTTCACGGCCAAGAAATAATGAAGTAGGAACACAAGCTGCGCTGAGAGTCATAATTCAGAAACCCGTGGCTTTTCCCTACAAGGACAGCAAAAGGGTTCCATGGAATTATTACTACAACGTGATAATCGAAGGAGATGAGAACTCGGTTAGCACTTTAAAAGAGGATCAGGATATTGGTTTCTACACGCGCAGTGGGAGGCGCTATGACCCTACAAATGCAAGAACCGAGCCTGTTAAAGAAAAAAACCTGGTGGTTGAACATAAGAAAGAAAAAATGGCTAAATATGAATCATCTGTTAATGAGCCGGTAACTGAGAACGAGGCTAAGGAATTCCTAAAATTCTTGAAGCATAGTAAGTATAGTGTTGTAGAATAGCTACACAAACAACCAGCTCACATATCAGTACTAGCTTTGCTCTTGAGCTTAGAGACACATCGTAGCGCGTTGATGAAAGTGCTGAATGGAACTTATGTCGCTAATAATATCTCTGTGAGCAAGCTAGACCGTCTGGTTAACAATATAAGTGCCGACAATTTCATCTTTTTCAATGATGATGAAATACCTCCGGGGGGCATGAGATCCACGAAGGCCTTACATATCACTACCCGCTGCAAAGGATATACATTGCCAGGGGTGTTAATCGATAATGGATTTGTGCTCAATGTCTTGCCTATATCCACACTGAACAAATTACTTGTAACAGCTCGGTTTTAGCTAAATCAGAATAGTGGTTTTGAAACCATGAATCTGATTTCAGAAAATTATTTTTAATATTATTTTATGTGTTTATAGCATGAAAGTATGAATGTGTGAAATTTTCGTGAAGTAATTTTATCGTTTAATTAGTCAATTTAAGAAAAAGGACTAAATCGCGTAAAATGCAAAAGTTGCATTCTACTTGTTAAGAGTGTCAATTGGCTTTGGCTTTTAAATATGATGGCCTTAAATGGTAATTAGACCATTTTAAATGATAGTGGACTATTATGGACAACCATTATAAATGTTTTAATGGTTTATGAATAAGGTTAAAAATGTAAATTAGTAAATAAGGTTAATATTAAAACAAAACTAAAATTTAGTTTGATTATCATCTTTTTTTGGCCGAATAAGAGGAAGAAAAATAATATTAGGGCTTGTGGTATTCGGCACTTGCAAGGCTTGATTGGTAAGTGTTTTAAGCTCGATTTTTAATAATTTCTATATTTTTGTGATCTTCGCTTCGTGTTCTAGCTAGCCCGTACCTTTAATTTCGAAACTGTTAAAGATTTTTAGAGTTTCCATTGTTGAATCTATGTGTTCTTTGAGGTTTGATGATAGATTATGAAAGTTTGATGATAGATTTTCATGTTTTGTAAAGTGATTTTTGAAAAAAATGTCAAAAAGGAATTAAATTGTAAAATGTGAAAATTGAGGGGTTTAAATGTGAAATAAATGAAAGTTATGGGCTTCTAGGGACCTATAGGTAATTCGGCTAAGCTAGAGTATAATGAAATTATGTGAATTTTGTGTATTTGTAAAATAGGGACTAAATTGTTAAAAGTGTGAAAGTTTAGGGGCCAAAGTGCAAATATGCCTAAATATATGTTTTGGACTAAATTGAAAGAGTATATGATTGAATAAGTCAATTTTTAATTCATATAGATAAAAAAAATAAAGAATTCAGATTTAGATCGGGGGAAAAGCAAAGTTAACGAGTAGTCGATCCGATTCGTCAATTCCGAATACGAGGTAAGTTCGTATAATTGAACTTAAATGCGTACTTATCTATTCAATGGATGAAATTGATATAGCAATTATTCTATTGGATAAATGTTGAGATATTAAATGAAATGTACGAATTGAATAAGGCAAGTTGCCGAATAAGACCATAGCTGGGCTATGGTAATCGAATAGTAAGACCATAACCGGGTTATGGCATGTGAATGAAAGACCAAGGCAAGGCCTTGGAAATATATATGAAAGACCATAGTTGGACTATGGCATCGGAAAAAAAAATCGATGAAATTGTATTGAAAGCATATAAGAGTATTGATGAGAAATAGATATGTATCGATACAGGTACGTACGGAAGATTATTCAAGTATCGAGATATATGAAGTTGAGAACTTATGAATGATGATATGGATAAATTCTATGATAGCTCATGAATTGATGCTTTAAATGTTTATGATATAATCCATTTTGAATTGCTAGTGAATATTGTGATTATTTCATGTTCACATACGGACTTACTAGGCTTAAAGCTTACTTTGTTTAAATTGTTTCTATGTTTTATAGTTCTACGAAGCTAGCTCGGATCCGGGAATCGTCAGAGACTTTATCACACTATCGATCATCTATTTTGGTACTTTTGAAGCTACGTATATATGGTATATGGCATGTATAGGCTTGTGTCAAAATGGTTTATTTGATGGATGTATATTTTGGCCATTTGTGTTGGCATAAAATGATGAACTTGATGATGTTTATGAATATGGAAATAGTTCTACTTTTAATGTTTGGAAATAGACCTATCTTGAATGAATGGAATTGAAGTGATTATGTATATTTGAATTGGTTTAGTTAAATGAATTATATATGTGAATTATGCTTAGTAAAGCAAGATAAATTGATTGGTTTTTGAATAGGTAAATGGTATGGAATTGAGTATTGAATTTAGTTGAAATGGATTAGTTATGTTTGTGTATTGGTTGATGACTTTAGGCTGCATATTTGTGTCTTAAAACGATGCCATTTGAGCTTGTGTAGGTATTTGTAAAAGGGTTGCAAATTGGCTTTGCAAATAACCTATTTTTGTCCACACGGGCAGAAACACGGGCGTGTGTCTCAGCCGTGTGTGACACACGGTCATGCTACACGGCCGTGTGTCCTCTAGTGTTGAAATTGAAGTGAAGTCAGAATGCTCCACACGGTCTCACACATGGGCGTGTGACTGGCCGTGTGGAATAAGTTAGTATACCTCCCTAAATGGCACATGGCCTAGCACATGGGCGTGTCTAGCCATTTCAAAGGACACACGGGCGTGTGGTTGGCTGTGTGACCCAAGTCAGTATACCCTCCAGTTCTCACACGGCCTGGCACACGGGCGTGTTCTCGGTCGTGTGATGCAAGTCAGTATGTATGGCATGTTTCTACACGGCCTAAGACACGGGCATGTCTACTAGCCGTGTGAGGCATGCGGCCTATTCACACGGGCGTGTGACCCTTATATGATCGAAAAGTTTCTAAGTTTTCTAAAATTTTAGTATGTTATCAGTTTAGTCCCAAACCATTTCTAAAGCATGTTTAAGGCCTCGTAGGCCCTCATAAGGGACAATGTGATTGTATTGAATGATGTATGAGAATGATTGCTTGAGGTTGATAAATGTAAGCTATGTGTTATGTATTGACCGATAATACCTCGTAACCCTATTCTGGTAATGAATACGGGTTAGAGGTGTTACATTACCAGTTGATAACTCTCACATGAAGACGTGTCAAAATATAGTGAGAGCATTCGATGGTACAGAAAAGAGGGTTATGGGAAGGATTGAAATACCTCTCTTAATTGGTCCGAACACATATTAGGTAGACTTTTTGGTGATGGATATCAAGTCATCTTATAATTGCTTGTTGGGTAGACCTTGGACTCACTTGGCTGGGGCAGTGCCGTCGTCACTACACCAAAAATTGAAGTTGGTAACGGAGGGTCGACTGGTGACAATAAACGCTGAAAAGGGTATCATCGCATCCGTAACTAGTGACGCACCATACATAGGAGCGGATGAAGAGGCAATAGAATGTTCCTTTCGATCACTGGAATTTGTTAATGCAACTTTCATTGTTGAAGGAAGCAAGATCCCAATGCCCAAAATATCCAAAACTAAGAGGATGGGCCTGCAGTTGACTGTTGGAAAATGAGCCTTACTTGGGAAGGGACTCGGAAAATACCTATAAGGAAGGGTCGAGGCACCCATGCTGATGGAAAAATAAGACCACTTTGGTTTAGGGTACAAGCCAAATGCGAAGCAAAAAAAGAAGAGGATGAAAAAGAGACAAGAAAGAAGAAGAGCACGACTGAGTGGGGAAAAGGTCAAATGGGGACCAATGTCCTTTCCCCATATATCCAAATTGTTCATGTCAGAAGAAATCATTTATCCTAAACGAAGAATGGCAGAAAAAGAAAACTCGGAAGGAATGTTGGGAAACTTGAGCATCAATGTCATATCCAAAGAAGGAATTAGGGAAAACCTGTCAGGCATTCATCCTTATATCCCTGGAAGTGTTCTGATTAATTGGACTGCGGAAGAGGTCATTGTAATTTTTAGAATTAATTCAGAGTAATGTTCAAAACAAACTTATTGCTCTAGGCGTGGGAGCAATAAGAATCCTTTTGTAAAAAAGGCATACTTCCATTATTTTTATTTCAATAAGATACATCTTTGTGTCTCATTTTGGCAAACATTCTTTTGTTCTTTCCATTTCATTCATACTCATACCACACAGATTGTTATTCTTAGATTCATTTGTTCTTTGGGTCTTCCTTCATTCCTATAACAGGTCTCCAGATATCAATGATGTGAGCGACATTGCTACTGACTCAGAATCTCCTTTTGAGCCAGATATGTGTCTAGAGGAACCTCAGGACTTTGAAGATGATCAAGATTATAACCTATCTCCTGATTTGTTAAGGACGGTAGAGCAAGAGGAGAAACAGATTCTACATCACAAAAAGTCAGTAGAAATTGTGAATTTAGGAGACGGACAAGAAAAGAAAGAGGTGAAGATCGGAGATTGCATCATCAAAGAGACAAAGCGAGACCTCATTGAGTTACTCTAAGAATTCAAAAATGTCTTCGCATGGTCGTATCAAGACATGCCTAGGGTAAGTACTGATATTGTGGTACACCGGCTTCCCATAAAAGAAGAATGCAAGCTAGTTCAATAGAAACTCCGAAAGATGAGGCTCGACGTCTTGTTAGAAATAAAAGAAGATGTCAAGAAGCAATTTGACGCTAGTTTCCTACAAGTGGTTAAATACTCAGAGTGGGTAGCTAATATAGTCTTCATCCCTAAGAAAGATGAGAAAGTACGAATGTGTGTAGACTATAGAGATTTAAACAAAGCCAGGCCGAAGGATAATTTTCCGTTGCCTCACATCGACACCTTAGTGGGTAACATGACAGGTTATTCACTGTTCTCCTTTATGGATAGTTTCTCCGGTTACAACCAGATAAAAATGTACCTTGAGGACATGGAAAAGACCACATTTGTAACCATGTGGGGAACATTTTGCTATAAAGTGATGTCATTCGGACTGAAAAATGCAGGAGCGACGTATCAAAGAGCCATGGTAACCCTGTTTCATGATATGATGCATAAAGAAATCGAGGTTTATGTCGACGATATGATTGCAAAATCCCGAACAGAAAATGAGCATGTACAAGTCTTAAGGAAACTGCTCTTGAGGTTGAGAAAATTCCAGCTAAAGCTCAATCCATCAAAATGTACCTTCGGGGCTAGGTTGGGAAAATTGCTAGGATTCGTAGTCAGCGAAAAGGGGATCGAAATCGACCCGGACAAAGTCAAGGCTATACAGGAGTTGCCTCCACCGCACACTCAAAAGGAGGTCCGAGGTTTCCTAGGGAGACTAAATTACATCGCCTGGTTCATTTCACAACTAACCGAAAAATGCGACCCTATATTCCGTCTCCTTAAGAAACATAATCCAGGTTTATGGGACGAAAAATGCTAGAAAACTTTTGATAAGGTCAAACATTACCTGTCTAATGCTCCAGTACTGATGCCACCTAGTCCAAATAAGCCACTGATACTGTACTTGGCAATATTTGGGAATTCTAAGGGATGTGTGCTTGGCTAACACGATTAGTCAGGAAGAAAAGAAAGGGCGATATACTAACTCAGTAACAAATTCACTGAATGTGAGACAAAATATTCGCCAATTGAGAAGTTGTGTTGCGCCTTGATCTAGACAACTCGGAGACTGAGACATTACATGTTGTACCACACAACTTGGCTCATCTCAAAAATAGACCCTCTAAAGTACATGATGGAGTCAACTGCTTTGAATGGAAGAATGGTCCGAAGGAAAATTCTACTTTACGAATTTGATATAATCTACGTGAACCAGAAGGCAGTAAATGGGAGTGCAATAGTAGATTTTTTAGCCAGTAGAGAACTAGAAGATTACGAGCCTTTTAATTTTGATTTCCCGGATGAAGATCTGATGTATGTTGCAACCACTGAAGAATATGCTCAGGAATGACATCCTTAGAAACTAAATTTTGACGGAGCGTCAAACGCTATGGGTAACGGAATCAGGGAAGTCCTGGTATCCTCAAACGGAGATCATTATCCCTTTACTAGTAAATTGGACTTTGATTGCACGAACAATATGGTAGAATACGAAGCATGCATCATGGGTATTCGTGTAGCCATAGAACGCAAGATCAAAGTACTAGAGGTATATGGTGATTCTGCACTAGTGATCTATCAACTCAAATGTAACACCCATTACCCGTATTCAAGTCAGAACAGGGTTTGAGGCATTACCTAACTAATCTTGCTTAAACATCTCGAATAGGGTTATAAAATTTTGTTTAACCCATCACTTGCACATACTCGGCCTAGGAGGCCCTAAACATACTTTCGAGAGGTATCGGAACTATTCCGGGAACTTTACCGAGTTCGAGAAACTTTTCAACAAAACAGGGGTCACACGCCCGTGTGGGTCTAGGGACACGCCCGTATACCCCTAAGGCATGCCCGTGTCTTCCACCCGTGGTCGACACTGACTAATTTCACACGACCTTGGCACGCCCGTGGCCCTGGCCCGTGTGCCAAACCTTGGCATTCTGACATATCCACACAGCCTATACACACGTCCGTGTGCTTCATCCATGTGGCGATTTAAATTCCAATTGCAAGGTGCATACTTCACATGACCTGGGCATACGCCCATATGCTAGCCGTGCCTCCCACACGGTTTAGACACACGCCCGTGTGTCTACCCATGTGGACAATTAGAAGGCTATTTACCAAGCCCTTTGCCACCCTACATTTCACACATACATACACCAATTCAATTCAACATAATTCATGACCCAAAGACACGTCTAAATACTCAATTCAACATCCATACACAAGAGCATACACTTCAAGAAAATCACTTTCATTAAGTAAAAGAATTTGCCAAGTATTTGCCTAACTTAAGGCCATTTACAAAATGACTTTAGTAACATACATAGCAAACACTTTGGCTAACAATTACAACTTAACAAAATACTCGAGTCCTATACATGCCATACTCAAAATAAGTCTAAATTTTTATACCAAAGTGATGTCGATAGTGTGATTTTCGAACTCCTACGTCCACTATCCACGAGTTATCTTGGCAATACTACAAAGAAGAAGGGCAATGAAAGGGGTAAGCATAAAGCTTAGTAAGTTTGCATGGATATAAATAGCAATAATAAGCTCATAATATAATACATCCATGGCATTAACTAACCATACACGAGCCAAAGGCTTCTTGACATACTTACTTACAATTGCCTTTATTTAGCACATACCGTGCCACATATCGTAATCGTTTCTTCGTGACTCATTCACGAATACCTGTAATCACTCATTCACATGACTTTAGTACAATTCTCATTTGTACTTCTAAACTCATCTACTTATCCCATTAATCACTAGGGATGGTCGAAGACGCTTATTCATCGTCATTGAGGTAGGTAAAAAGCCAATGCCACATCCCCGAGGTGGTCTTATATGGAGTCACCCCTAAATGCCAATGCCATGTCCCGGATATGGTCTTATATGGGGGTTTCATATCATGTATTGATGCCACATCCCGGATATGGTCTTAAACGATTTTCATATTCATTTTCGAAGCCATATCCCAAATATGGTCTTATACGGGTTCTCAACTTGGTGCCGAGGCTATGTCCCAGACATGGTCTTATACGGGACCCTACCCATTTCTCATCTCGGTGATAGCTTTCTCATATTCATTATAGTCCACTAGGACTTCAACATCATATTTAACATCATTTTCTCAATTTAATGGAGTATCATTCATCAATATGAAACCAAGCATTCTCATTTATGCTAACATAAATATTGCGTTAATCACATACAAACTTACCTCGTTTTCAAAATGAGCTAGTTCATCGGTTTAGTCCAAGACTTTGTTCTTTCCCCGATCGAGGTGGATTCTCGGTTCTTCTTGCTCTATAATAGAAAATTAGCTCATTTTAATCACTACATTAATAAAAGCATCTCAACAATATGCTTAGGCAAAATTACTATTTTGCCCCTAGACTTTGGCAAAATGATCATTTTGCCCCTAGGCTCGGAAATTAACTCTAATCACATTTCTACCTTCAACAAGCCTAGGTGAACATTTAATACTCTTATAGCTATCATCAAAACTCCACATTTCACATATTTACTACAAATTTGTAGCCTTTTCATTCAGGTCCCATTAGGTGTTTTCAAGACAACACCTTTCACAAAAGTTGTTCATCTAACAACTAAGACTCAATTTCTCCCATAGAAATGCAGCAAATAACTATAATAGCTCTCATGGCAAAGCTCTAAACTTTTCACCATATTGCACATTAGTCCCCTCATTTGAAAGCTTAAGCTTTAGGGGTATCAAAAGTACAACTATTTTCAAGAAAAGGTCACTAAAACACTTACTTGAATGGATGAGAGCTTGCTGAAATTTTGAGCATTCAAAAACCCCTGTTTGCTTGATATTTTCGGTGGAGAAGGATGAGCAAAAAGATGGACATCATCTTTTCTTTATTCTAATATTAAACTAACAATTTAGTCCACCAAACATCACCAACTTGGTCAATTCTTGTCCCCTATGAAGTCTATGGCCGGCCAAGCCTTTAAAAAGGGCTAAATTGCCTTTTAAAAACCTCAAATTTACAATCTATGGCTATTTGGTACTTTTAACTTATAGAATGGAACTTTCGTACTTTATGCGATTTAGTCCTTTTTCGCGATTAAACATGACATCGCTAAAATTAAAGCACCAAAATTCTCATGCACATATACTATCATGCTCTGACTCATAATATAACATGAACATAAATTTCTCAAATCTCAGATTAGTGATCTCGAGATTACTATTCTGACTAGCCCCTAAATCGGACTGTTACAATTCTCCCCCTTAAGGATTTTCGTCCCCGAAAATCTTACCGGTGAAAAGGTTGGGATATTGGTTTCTCATCGTTTCCTCGGGCTCCCATGTAGCCTCTTCTATTCCGTGCCTTTGCCATAGAACTTTCACTAGGGATATGCTTTTGTTTCTTAACTGCTTGACCTCTCGCGCCAAGATTCTAACCGGCTCTTCACCATAAGTCAAATTCGGTTGTATCTCTACCTCTGTTGGAACTATGATATGTGAAGGGTCTGAACGGTATCAGCGTAACATGGATACGTCAAAGATGTCATGAATCTTTTCCAGCTAAAGTGGCAAGGCCAACCGATAAGCTACCAGTCCTATCCATTCGTTAACTTTGTAAGGTCCGATAAAACGCGGACTCAATTTGCCTTTACAGCCAAATCTGAGGATTTTCCTCTAAGGTGATACTTTCAAGAACATTTTATCACCGACCTTGAATTCAATCTCTTTCATTTTCAAATCCGAATAGGACTTTTGTCTATCTGAGGCGACTTTCAAACAGTCACGAATCACTTTTACCTTCTCTTCAGTTTCCTTAACCAAGTCAACCCCGTGTATCTGTTTCTCTTTGAGTTCTGACCAATAAAAGGGCGTTCGGCACTTACGCCCATACAATGCCTCATAAGGCACCATTTTCAAACTTGATTGAAAGCTGTTGTTGTAGGCGAATTCCACCAATGGTAAGTATTTCTCCTAATTACCCTGGAATTCCAAAACACAACATCGAAGCATGTCTTCAAGTATCTGAATTACCCTCTCCGACTGCTTGTCAGTTTGTGGGTGAAAGGCTGTACTGAAACTCAATTTCGTGCCCATGGCCTCTTGCAACTTTTTCCAAAACCGTGACGTGAATCTCGGATCTCTATCTGAAATAATCGACAACGGTACACCATGGAGTCTTACTATCTCTGACATGTATAAGTCCGCTAATTTATCAAGCGAATAGTCGACTCGCACTGGTATAAAATGGGCTAACTTTGTGAGTCTATCAACCACTACCCATACTGCATCTTTCTTGTTTGGAGTCAACCGTAAGCCCATCCCGAAGTCCATGGTAATATGGTCCTATTTCCACTCAGGAACCATAATGGGCTGAAATAAACCCGAAGGTACTTGATGTTCAGCCTTTACTTGCTGACAAATCAGGCATTTCGATACAAACTTGGAAATGTCTTTCTTCATACCAAGCCACCAATACCATTTCCTCAAATCATTGTACATCTTCGTGATGCCTGGGTGTACATTCAAACATCAACTATGCGCTTCATGCAAGATTTTATGAATAAGCTCGTCATTTCTGGGTACACAGACCCTATCTCGAAATGTCAGACATTTATCAGGATTTACTCGAAAGTCTGACTCAATGTTCGACTCACATAAAACTCTCTTGGCTTGCAAACTGTTATCATCTTTCTGAGCTTCACAAATCTCTTGGAGAAATAATGGTTTAGCCCTCAATTCAGCTAAAACGGAACCATCATCCAACAAAGTCATCTGAGTACTCATGGCTCTTAGTGCAAACAATGATTTTCTGCTCAAAGCATCGGCGACTACGTTCGCCTTTCCCGAATGGTAGTCAATTACCAACTCATAATCCTTAATCAATTCTAACCACCTTCGTTGCCTCAAATTCAATTCCTTTTGAGTCATCAAATATTTTAGGCTTTTATGGTCGGTGAAAATCTGACACCTTTCACCATATAAATGATGTATCCAAATTTTCAACGCAAATACAATTGCGGCCAACTCCAAATCATGAGTCGGGTAATTCTTCTCGTGCGGCTTTAATTTCCTAGAGGCATAAGCAACCACCTTACCCTCTTGCATAAGTACACAACCCAATCCGCTCAAGGACGCGTCACTATAAACCAAAAATTCTCTTCTCGGCTTAGGCTGCACCAAAACAGGAGCCTCAGTCAATAGTGTCTTCAGTTTCTCAAAACTCTGTTGACACTTTTCTGTCCAATCGAACTTCACATCTTTTTGCAAAAGTATCGTCATCGGGGTAGCTATCATGGAAAACCCCTTGACAAAACGCCTATAATAGCCGGCTAGGCCTAGAAAACTCCTTACTTCAGTTACGCTCCTCGGCAGTTTCCATTCAACAATTGCTGAAATCTTACTTGGGTCGACTCTAATCCCGTCTCCCGAGACAATGTGCCCCAAGAACTCCACTTCCTTGAGCAAAAATTCACTCTTACTGAATTTGGCATACAATTATTTTTCTCTCAAAACTTGTAGAACCATACTCAAATGCTCGGCATGATCTTTCTCATCCCGAGAGTAGATTAGTATGTCGCCAATGAAAATCACAACAAATTTATCCAAGTATGACCGAAAAATGCGATTCATCAAATCCATGAAGATCGCCGGGGCATTCGTTAGACCAAATGGCATGACCAAAAATCCATAGTGGCCATACCTAGTCCTAAACGCGGTTTTCGGCACATCCAAGTCCTTGACTCTCAGTTGATAGTACCCTGACCTCAAATCTATCTTGGAAAATACCGTGGCTCCCTTCAATTGATCGAATAGATCGTCGATCCTCAGCAACGGGTACTTGTTCTTCACAGTTACCTTGTTGAGTTGCCGATAATCTATACATAGTCTCATGGAACCATCTTTCTTCTTCACGAATAAAATGGGAGCACCCCACGGAGAGAAACTCGGCCTTGCGAAGCCTTTATCCGTTAGTTCTTACAACTGTGCTTTTAGCTCTTTTAGCTCGGTTGGAGCCATTCTATATGGAGCAATAGAAATAGGGGCAGTACCTAGAGCTAACTCAATCCGAAATTCAATTTCTCTAATCGAAGGTAGCCCTGGCAACTCTTCCAGGAAAACATTCGGGTAATCGCATACTGTGGGTACCGACTTAATTCTCGAATCAATCTCTTTAGTGTTCAACACAAAGGCAAGATAAACCTCGTACCCCTTCCTCAAATACTTCTGAGTCGACAGAGTTGATATCACTACTAATGACCTATCGGGCTTATCTGATTCAACACGAATAAGATTACCATTTTCATCTCTCAACTCAATATGCTTCCTCGTACAATTCACAATTACTCCATGAGTAACTAACCAATCCATCCCAAGGATGACATCAAACTCATCAAACGGCAATAGCATAAGATCAACCGGGAAACAATGACCCTTAATCATCAATGGGCAACCTTTGCAAACTCTATCAACCAACACACACTTGCCTAGGGGATTAGACACCCTTATGATGAATTCGGTAGACTCTATAGGCATGCTCATGCTAGAGGCTAATTTTATGCATATGTATGAGTGGGTAGATCCCGGTTCAATTAAAGCTATAACACGAGTATTATGGAGAGAAAAGGTACCCGTGATTACTTCGGGGGAAGATGCCTCTTCACGAGCACGAATGGCATATGTCCGCGCTGGTGCTCTACCCTCGACTCTAGCAGCTTGCTCTCTAGATGGGTTCTTGCTACCCATCTCAATTCCCGAGTTTCTCAGTGGTCTTCCCCTAGCAGTACTTCCCGATCTTGCATTCTGAGGCTTTTCTTTCTCGCCCACCTCGGGGCAGTCTCTGATAAAGTGGTTGTAAGAGTATGCCCAAAGATCAATCATGAGATGGTTGTAATAACATACTTGATTTACCATGTTTATTAATATAAAGCGTTGTCATTATTATTTCAGTTTTTCTTTCTGTGTGTACAAATAAACTGTTTTATAATAATGTCCTGAGAATAATATGATTATTTTTAAAAGATCCTTAGTCAAGTATTATTGTTGACTAGGACAACAATAATGCATTAAGACTAACATGTAGTTGATTGATGATAAAGAGTTGTTATTGATATGGAGTGTCAAAATCAATGCATGAATATGTGTGTTAGAGAACAACATATTGGACTGACCCGCTATGAGTATGTTTCTTGGATTGTTATGTAATTGTCACAACATTACTCATAGTGATTAATATGTATATGATCCTCAGACTTGAGATCATCATTATCTCAAAATCGTGAGTTGTATATTTTGATATAGTCAAATGTACACCGTAACAGGTTGTTCTATAAAGGCTGATGTTGGATATACCACAATCTATGTAGAGGGATATGGTTGATCAATATAGGATAAGCCCCTCCTACATAATAGGAGTAATATCTTAGGCCACTTGATTGAGTGAGACTAGAAATGCATGGCCATTCTCAAATAAGTTGATATGAGATGTCATACTAATTTGTATATCATAGTCTACTCAAGATATCAAGAAACATGGGATGGACTATGCAAGTGTGACTATTCCATGACTTGTGTCCGTTCCAGAGATAAAGGACTTAAGGATTAATGCATGAAAGGTTAATCACAAAAGGTTATGTCGAATCATGACTTCTTGTAACTTAGGTAGCAATGATGCATTGCTAGATGCCACTCATTGTTTGTGACATTAGAATCGTTCTAGTATTACTGCTAACGTTACAAGAACCTACAGGGTCACACCCTATGGTTGAAATGAACGGAATAAAACATAGTTGGTATTGTGTTTGGTTGTCACATGAATTAAATTAATTAAAGAATTAATTTAATTGGGCAATCAAATATTGAATATATTTTATGTACAAGGATGTTGTACACATAATGACAACATAGTTCTATTAATATATGAATTTGGTTCGTATATAAATTTAAATAAATATAGTTTACCGAAATCCTTGTTATAATTAATGTAATTATAATTTTCGGATATAATTAATGTAATTATAACTTTCGGTTAAAAAATTTATTGTATTTATTTAATTTTATGAGTCATTAAAGATATATCAATTATAAAAGGTAATAAAAGATACAGAGCTTAAGAAAAAAACCCTAAGAGATTGCTTGTGAGGTCTAGCAGCCGTCAAGCAAATAAACCTCCAAAATAGTTTTGGAGATTTCTTCCGTCCATAGTCAAACCGGATGGATTATGTAGAGGCCGACATCGGAAAAGGTTGCGGCTTGGTTCGACAGTAGATCAAAATTCTTGTTGCCGAGGTGTCGCTGTCTACTCAGATTGAAGTTTCGGTAATTTTGAAACCTTTATTTCACCCCGATTCGTTCCTCACACATGGATTCATGGTTTGGATCGCCGGAATAAATTTTATTTTGCTGGGCCAAGGGGTGCTGGCGTTCCAACAGTGGTCTAAGGACCCACATCTGAAACAAGCTTTCTCATTAGCTCGACACTCACCAGAATGGCGCCTGCCACACTGAGGGCATTCCGGTCTACTTGGCCGGACGTTGCCCACACTAGCAACTGATGTGGTCTGCCCTTTCGACCCCGAAAACTGCTTGCCTTTACTTCGGGTTGAAAACCCTGCTGAAGTGACTGATCGAGTAGCGAAATCCCTCGATTTCTTAGATGAGGATTGGTAGGACTTATTTAACTACCTTTTTCTCGAGTCACGGGACTCATTCTCAGCTCTTCTCTTCTCTTTAGCCAACTCCTCGGCTTTACAAGCCCTATCCACCAATACTACAAATTCTTTTAACTCGAGGACTCCAACATATAAACGGATGTCTTCATTCAGTCCGTCCTCGAATCTCTTGTACATGACTACCTCGGTAGACACGCACTCCCGGGCATATTTGCTAAGCCTTACGAACTCTCGTTCATAGTCAGTCACTGACATACGGCCTTGCTTCAGTTCCAGGAACTCTTTCCTCTTATGGTGATGAACCTCTGACTGATGTGCTTCTTCCGGTATTCCTCTTGGAAAAATTCCCAGCTAACTCTCTCCTTTGGCACCACCGACACTAGGGTGTTCCACCATCGGTAGGCTGAATCTCTCAGGAGAGATACCGCATACTTTAAGCACTCCTCAGGCGTGCAGGATAACTCATCGAATACCCTGATGGTATTCTCGAGCCAGAATTCTGCTCTCTCCTGGTCATCGTCCTTATTTGCCTGAAATTCCTCGGCTCCTTGCTTCCGGATCTTATCCACCAGAGGCCTTTCTCTTCTCACCACCTCAACCACTTGAGGAGCTACTTGAGCGGGTTGAGGAATTGGTGGGGGTGGAGGGGGTTGAGCGTTAGGATTTGCTCGGGTATACTCAGTATACCAGTTGCTCATCATGTAGAGAAAGGCTTCTCGAGCCTCTTCCCCCTGACCCAAGGTCTTGGGTCTACTATTAGCTGGCACGGTCCCTTGAACGGGAGCCGACACGTTACTCATAACATCATCGACTGCAGTTCGGTCTGGATCAGAATCTATATACTATATAAAACACGATTTTTAAACGTCACGAGCCGTCACACTATCGTTACTCAAACACTCTTACATATGGCATGTATAGCTAGACTCGTAATTACGCTACGTTAGTCCTAGAATCGACTAAACCGTAGCTCTAATACCAATAAATGTAACACCCCTTACCGCGGTTCGAAGCCAGGACCAGATACGAGGCATTACCTAACTTTACTCGCTTAAACATGACATTTCAGGCTATAAAATTTCGTTTCGTCTTAAAAACTTTCCATTCAAACTCATAACACACTCACCTTAGGCCTACGAGGCCTTAAACATACTTCCGGAAGGTTTCGAGAATTAATCGGAAACTTTTACACACTTAGAAGAATTTTTCCTAAATAGGGGCCACACGCCCGTGTTGTTCAAGGGACACGCCCGTATTCAAGCCGGAACAGGGTTTGAGGCATTACCTAACTAATCTTGCTTAAACATCTCGAATAGGGTTATAAAATTTTGTTTAACCCATCACTTGTACATACTCGGCCTAGGAGGCCCTAAACATACTTCCGAGAGGTATCGGAACTATTCCGGGAACTTTACCGAGTTCGAGAAACTTTTCAACAAAACAGGGGCCACACGCCCGTGTGGGTCTAGGGACACACCCGTATACCCCTAAGGCATGCCCGTGTCTTCCACCCGTGGTCGACACTGACTAATTTCACACAGCCTTGGCACGCCCATGGCCTTGGCCTGTGTGCCAAACCTTGGCATTCTGACATATCCACACGGCCTATACACACGTCTGTGTACTTCATCCGTGTGGCGATTTAAATTCCAAGTGCAAGGTTCAGACTTCACACGGCCTGGGCATACGCCCATATGCTAGCCGTGCCTCCCACACGGTTTAGACACACGCCCGTGTGTCTTCCCATGTGGACAATTAGAAGGCTATTTACCAAGCCCTTTGCCACCCTACATTTCACACATACATACACCAATTCCATTCAACATAATTCATGACCAAAAGACACGTCTAAATACTCAATTCAACATCCATACACAAGGGCATACACTTCAAGAAAATCACTTTCATTAAGTAAAAGAATTTGCCAAGTATTTGCCCAACTTAAGGCCATTTACAAAATGACTTTAGTAGCATACATAGCAAACACTTTGACTAACAATTACAACTTAACAAAATACTCGAGTCCTATACATGTCATACTCAAAATAAGTCTAAATTGTTATACCAAAGTGATGTCGATATTGTGATTTTTGAAATCCTACATCCACGATCCTCGAGTTATCTTGGCAATACTACAAAGAAGAAGGGCAATGAAAGGGGTAAGCATAAAGCTTAGTAAGTTTGCACGGAAATAAATAGCAATAATAAGCTCATAATATAATCCATCCATGGCATTAACTAACCATACACGAGCCAAAGGCTTCTTGACATACTTACTTACAATTGCCCTTATTTAGCACATACCGTGCCACATATCGTAATCATTTCTTCGTGACTCATTCACGAATACCTGTAATCACTCATTCACATGACTTTAGTACAATTCTCACTTGTACTTCTAAACTCATCTACTTATCCCATTAATCACTAGGGATGGTCGAAGAAGCATATTCATCGTCATTGAGGTAGGTACAAAGCCAATGCCACATCCCCGAGGTGGTCTTACATGGAGTCACCCCTAAATGCCAATGCCATATCCTGGATATGGTCTTATATGGGGGTTTCATATCATGTATCGATGCCACATCCCGGATATGGTCTTAAATGATTTTCATATTCATTTTCGAAGCCATATCCCAGATATGGTTTTATACGGGATCTCAACTTGGTGCCGAGGCCATGTCCCAGACATGGTCTTATACGGGACCCTACCCATTTCTCATCTCGGTGATAGCTTTCTCATATTCATTATAGTCCACTAGGACTTCAACATCATATTCAACATCATTTTCTCAATTTAATGGAGTATCATTCATCAATATGAAACCAAGCATTCTCATTTATGCTAACATAAATATTGCGTTAATCACATACAAACTTACCTCGTTTTCAAAATGAGCTAGTTCGTCGGTTTAGTCCAAGACTTTGTTCTTTCCCCGATCGAGGCGGATTCTTGGTTCTTCTTGCTCTATAATAGAAAATTAGCTCATTTTAATCACTACATTAATAAAATCATCTCAACAATCATGCTTAGGCAAAATTACTATTTTACCCCTAAACTTTGGCAAAATGATCATTTTGCCCCTAGGCTCGAAAATTAATTCTAATCACATTTCTACCTTCAAAAAGCCTAGGTGAGCATTTAATACTCTTATAGCTATCATTAAAACTCAACATTTCACATATTTACTACAAATTTATAGCATTTTCATTAAGGTCCCATTAGGTGTTTTCAAGACAACACCTTTCACAAAAGTTGTTCATCTAACAAGTAAGACTCAATTTCTCCCATAAAAATGCAGCAAATAACTATAATAGCTCTCATGGAAAAGCTCTAAACTTTTCACCATATTTCACATTAGTCCCCTCATTTGAAAGCTTAAGCTTTAGGGGTCTCAAAAGTACAACTATTTTCAAGAAAAGGTCACTAGAACACTTACTTGACTGGATGAGAGCTTGCTGAAATTTTGAGCATTCAAAAACCCCTATTTACTTGCTATTTTCGGTGGAGAAGGATGAGCAAAAAGATGGAAAACATCTTTTCTTTATTCTAATATTAAACTAACAATTTAGTCCACCAAACATCACCAAATTTGACCAACTTGGTCAATTCTTGTCCCCTATGAAGTCTATAGCCGGCCAAGCCTTTAAAAAGGGATAAATTTCCTTTTAAAAACCTCAAATTTACAATCTATGGCTATTTGGTACTTTTAACCTATAGAATGGAACTTTCGTACTTTTTGCGATTTAGTCCCTTTTCGCGATTAAACATGAAATTGCTAAAATTAAAGCACCAAAATTCTCATGCACATATACTATCATGCTCTGACTCATAATATAACATGAACATAAATTTCTCAAATCTCAGATTAGTGATCCCGAGATTACTATTCTGACTAGCCCCTAAATCGGGCTGTTACAATTCTCCCCTCTTAAGGATTTTCATCCCCGAAAATCTTACCGGTGAAAAGGTTGGGATATTGGTTTCTCATCGTTTCCTCGGGCTCCCATGTAGCCTCTTCTATTCCGTGCCTTTTCCATAAAACTTTCACTAGGGCTATGCTTTTGTTTCTTAACTGCTTGACCTCTCGTACCAAGATTCTAACCGACTCTTCACCATAAGTCAAATCCGGTTGTATCTCTACCTCTGTTGGAACTATGACATGTGAAGGGTCTGAACGGTATCAGCGTAACATGGATACGTCAAAGATGTCATGAATCTTTTCCAGCTAAGGTGGCAAGGCCAACTGATAAGCTACCAGTCCTATCCTCTCGTTAACTTTGTAAGGTCCGATAAAACGCGGACTCAATTTGCCTTTACAGCCAAATCTGAGGATTTTCCTCTAAGGTGATACTTTCAAGAACACTTTATCACCGACCTTGAATTCAATCTCTTTCATTTTCAAATCCGAATAGGACTTTTTTCTATCTGAGACGACTTTCAAACAGTCACGAATCACTTTTACCTTCTCTTCAGTTTCCTTAACCAAGTCGACCCCGTGTATCTGTTTCTCTTTGAGTTCTGACCAATAAAAGGGCGTTCGGCACTTACGCCCATACAATGCCTCATAAGGCACCATTTTCAAACTTGATTGAAAGCTGTTGTTGTAGGCGAATTCCACCAATGGTAAGTATTTCTCCTAATTACCCTGGAATTCCAAAACACAACATCGAAGCATGTCTTCAAGTATCTGAATTACCCTCTCCGACTGCTTGTCGATTTGTGGATGAAAGGCTGTACTGAAACTCAATTTCGTGCCCATGGCCTCTTGCAACTTTTTCCAAAATCGTGATGTGAATCTCGGATCTCTATCCAAAATAATCGACAACGGTACACCATGGAGTCTTACTATCTCTGACATGTATAAGTCCACTAATTTATCAAGCGAATAGTCGACTCGCACTGGTATAAAATGGGCTAACTTTGTGAGTCTATCAACCACTACCCATACTGCATCTTTCTTCTTTGGAGTCAACGGCAAGCCCGTCACGAAGACCATGGTAATACGGTCCTATTTCCACTCAGGAACCATAATGGGCTGAAGTAAACCAGAAGGTACTTGATGTTCAGCCTTTACTTGCTGACAAATCAGGCATTTCGATACAAACTCGGAAATGTCTTTCTTCATACCAAGCCACCAATACCATTTCCTCAAATCATTGTACATCTTCTTGATGCCTGGGTGTACATTCAAACATCAACTATGCGCTTCATGCAAGATTTTATGAATAAGCTCGTCATTTCTGGGTACACAGACCCTATCTCGAAATGTTAGACATCCATCAGGATTTACTCGAAATTCTGACTCAACGTTCGACTCACATAAAACTCACTTGGCTTGCAAACTATTATCATCTTTCTGAGCTTCACAAATCTCTTGGAGAAACAATGGTTTAGCCCTCAATTCGGCTAAAACGGAACCATCATCCAACAAAGTCATCTGAGTACTCATGGCTCTTAGTGCAAACAATGATTTTCTGCTCAAAGCATCGGCGACTACGTTCGCCTTTCCCTGATGGTAGTCAATTATCAACTCATAATTTTTAATCAATTCTAACCACCGTCGTTGCCTCAAATCCAATTCCTTTTGAGTCATCAAATATTTTAGGCTTTTATGGTCGGTGAAAATCTGACACCTTTCACCATATAAATGATGTCTCCAAATTTTCAACGCAAATACAATTGCGGCCAACTCCAAATCATGAGTCGGGTAATTCTTCTCGTGCGGCTTTAATTGCCTAGAGGCATAAGCAACCACCTTACCCTCTTGCATAAGTACACAACCCAATCCGTTCAAGGACGCGTCACTATAAACCAAAAATTCTCTTCCCGGCTTAGGTTGCACCAAAATAGGAGCCTCAGTCAATAGTGTCTTCAGTTTATCAAAACTCTGTTGACACTTTTCTGTCCAATCGAACTTCACATCTTTTTGCAAAAGTATCGTCATCGGGGTAGCTATTATGGAAAACCCCTTGACAAAACGCCTATAATAGCCGGCTAGGCCTAGAAAACTCCTTACTTCAGTTACGCTCCTCGGCGGTTTCCATTCAACAATTGCTGAAATCTTAATCGGGTCGACTCTAATCCCGTCTCCCGAGACAATGTGCCCCCAAAACCCCACTTCCTTGAGCAAAAGTTCACTCTTACTGAATTTGGCATACAATTGTTTTTCTCTCAAAACTTGTAGAACCATACTCAAATGCTCGGCATGATCGTTCTCATCCTGAGAGTAGATTAGTATGTCGTCGATGAAAATCACAACAAATTTATCCAAGTATGACCGAAAAATGCGATTCATCAAATCCATGATGATCACCGGGGTATTCGTTAGACCAAATGGCATGACCAAAAATCCATAGTGGTCATACCTAGTCCTAAACGCGGTTTTCGGCACATCCGAGTCCTTGACTCTCAGCTGATAGTACCCTGACCTCAAATCTATCTTGGAAAATACCGCGGCTCCCTTCAATTGATCGAATAGATCGTTGATCCTCGGCAACGGGTACTTGTTCTTCACAGTTACCTTGTTGAGTTACCGATAATCTATACATAGTCTCATGGAACCATCTTTCTTCTTCACGAATAAAACGGGAGCACCCCACAGAGAGAAACTCGGCCTTACGAAGCCTTTATCCGTTAGTTCTTGCAACTGTACTTTTAGCTCTTTTAGCTCGGTTGGAGCCATTCTATATGGAGCAATAAAAATAGGGTCAGTACCTAGAGCTAATTCAATCCCAAATTCAATTTCTCTAACCGGAGGTAGCCCTGGCAACTCTTCCGGAAAAAAATCCGGGTAATCGCATACTGTGGGTACCGACTCAATTCTCGAGTCAATCTCTTTAGTGTTCAACACAAAGGCAAGATTGTAGAGGTCTGTAGTCAATTCAAGATCAAACACCACAACTCGTCACCATATCACCCAAAAATGAATGATGCGGTGGAGGCAGCCAATAAGAACATTAAGAAGATCGTGGGGAAAATGACTGAGACTTATAAAGATTTCCATGAGAAGTTACCATTTGCCCTCTATGCTTATCGAACGTCTGTTAGGACCTCCACCGGGAAATTCCTTTCTCATTGGTTTATGGAATGGAGGCGGTTTTGCCCATTGAAGTCGAGATTCCTTTTCTACGAGTTTTGTCAGAGTTGAAGTTAGATGAAATAGAATGGATCTAATCCCGATATGATCAGCTGAACTTGATTGAAGAGAAGAGGTTGAAAGCTATCCGTCATGGTCAAATGTACCAAAAAATGAATGATGCGAGCTTATAACAAAAAGGTTCGCCCTAGAGAATTCCATGAGGGGGACCTGGTATTGAAAAAGATCCCTCCCATACAAAAGGACTTCAGAGGAAAGTGGATGCCAAACTGGGAAGGACCTTATGTGGTAAAGAAGTCCTTTTCTGGAGGAGCACTAATTTTGACCGAGATGGATGGCAAAAACCTGCCTAATTCTGTGAATTCGGATTCAGTCAAGAAATATTTCACCTAAAAAAAAGGAGAGGCCAAGGCGAAAACTCGCAAAGGGCACTTTGAGACCAAATGGGTTTTGAATTGAAAACCCGAAAAAGGGCAGCTCAAATTTGGATTGAAGATTGAACATGTGATGGTCGGGTTTTCTCAGAAGGAAGAAAGTTACATCTTGGGGCATCAACAAAGTACTCTGGATCTCTTAAACACATATCAGGCTCAAAAGGGTCCTCGAGAAGTTAGTGCGGAAAAGCTCATGCTATGATATCTGGGGCACCTAGTTTCGTCTTACTCATTTTTTATTTTAGCAACGTTTGCTATTTTGATTAATCTATTCATTTCGAGCTTTGCTCCCAATAAATTTCAATCTTGTCCTTTTTTATGATCTTTTTCAAGCATTTTTCATTGAAATAACGATTAATGGACTAATAATTTTCAAGTAAAAGGATTTTTGTATATTGCTCTGAAAGGTTTTCTAAATAGTACAAGAACCTAAAATAGGACCACTAGTCAGAACTGACCAAATCTAAGAGTTGGAAATGTTTGGGAACGAATAGTTTAAATTGTGATTATTTCTGCGGGTTTCTGTCAAAGATGCCAGATTTGAACAAGAAGGCATGGTAACACATCAGTGATAAAATCTTGACGAACAACGAGCAATGTCAACCTAAGCATTAAAAAGGGGATCATTCTCGAAAAATGACATTCTGCATTCATGCAAATATCATTCATATACATCTAGTTAGGAGCATTTGATTCATTCTGATCATAACATCCTAATCGCTTGGCATAAATATAGGCCCGTGAAATGGATTCTACAGGTCATGTTCCCCAAAGAACGGTGTAACAGTTCAGTAAAACCATAAATCCTATACCCCTGAAGTTGCAGTGGGGCTAATTGAAGTCATCATGGCAAATCTTATCTTCCTGAATTTGCAGTGGAGCAAATTAAAGCCACAAATCTTATCTCCCTAAATTTGTAGTGGAGCAGATTGAAGATAGCGAATCTTATCTGCCTGAAGTTGCAGTGGAGCAGATTAAAGCTACGAGTCTCATCTCCTTGAAGTTGCAGTGGAGTAGATTGAAGTTACAAGTCTTATCTCCCTGAAGTTACAGTGGAACAGATTAAAGCTACAAGTCTCATCTCCCTGAAGTTGAAGTGGAGCAGATTGAAGTTACAAATCCTATCTCCTTGAGGTTGTAGTGGAGTAGATTGAATAGACAAGTCTCATCTCCCTGAAGTTGCAGTGGAGCAGATTAAAGGTACAAATCTAATCTCCCTAAAGTTGCAGTAGAACAAATTAAAGCGACAAATCCTATACCTCTGAAGTTGCAGTGGGTTAGAATGAAGTTACTTGAAAAAGATGAGCACCAAAGAGGTCGAGATTCGATGAGACCGGACAAAATTGGTCCTTCTTAAAAGTCTTTGCTCCATTTTCCTTACACGACAACGAGCAAAGAGGGGCAGCTGTAGAAGCCCAATTTTGCCCGGGCCCAAACAAAAAAAAAAACAAACCAGAAATAAAAAAAAACCAAAAATCAAAATTCCATAACAGTCCATTTACAATATAGCCCAAATCAGAAAACTCTAATGACCCAAATGGCCCAAGAACCTAAACAATATTCATAAAAAAAAACCCTAGCCTCCTGGAGCCGCACGTCCCCCACGTCAGCACGCTCGCGCCCCGAGGTCTGCCACCATCATCCTCAACCACCGCCTTCAAGAAAAAAGATAGAAAAGACAGCGAACAGTAAAAAAAATGTAATGTATTCGACTATAAAAGCCAAAACAAAAAACTATGTAAAAGATACACGAGGAAATAAAAAAAAAAACAGAGCACAAAAATTTCGAAGGTGACTCTTTTTTATTCTTTTCTTTTTATTTGAATCTATTTTTTTTTGAAAACATAAAACAAAAATAAAAAAGTTCATACCTTGCCGCCGTCGCCAGAGACTCCTCTAGCTTAGAAGGCCACCGAACCCCTGGTGGTTCACTGCAAGCCTCGTCAGAGAAACGGAAACCGAAAGGTTTTCTAGAAAATTTTTAGGGTTTCGATATCGATTTTTTTTCTTTTTAAAGAAAAAGCGGTTGAAAGGGTTTAAAAGGCGATTTTTAAAAAAAAATCAATTTTTTAATTTTTCAGCCACCGAGGATGACGGTCACCGTCGCCGATGGCTGGTGGCCGCGGTGGAGCGACAGCGGCTCCAGTGGCCAGACCCAAACCCTCTTCAGAGAAAAAATAGAGAAAACAAAGTGTTTTTTTTTAAAAAAAAAACTGTTTAAAATGAATTTTTGGGGTTTTTTTTTTACTTAAATAGGGCGCCAAAACGACGTCGTTTCAAGGAGTTCCGAAATGCCCTAAAACGAAGCCGTTTTGGGGCCGACCCTATCCGATCGAACCACCTGACCTAGGATTCACGTGTTTTTAAAGGGGAGGGGATATTTTCGATTTTGGTCCTTCCGCTTTTTTTCATCTTTTTAATTTAATCCTTTTCAATTTTATTTATTTTAATTTTCGCCCCACAATTTAAATTCCTGTACAATTTAGTCCTTTGACCCACTGTGGACCCCTTGGGGAGTGACACGTGTCAAATGAGGGGAATAATTGCCCTTTGACCCCCTAAAGTTTTTATCCTATTTTAATTTAATCCTTTAAGTTCTTTTTTAAATTTAGACTGTCAGTTTTGTTACATTTTAAATTTAGTCCTTTATTCCCTCTTCTTTATTTATTTTGCGATCTATACTTCAAGTTTCTCTTAAATTTCAATTTAATCCTTATTTGGTTAATTTTTCGTCTTTATTTACTATATTATTTATTTTAGTATTTAAAATTTATGTTATTTATATTTTATTGATACATTTTTTTATATTATCCATGTTATCATCATTTTATTTACTCATATTATTATTATGATAATAGTTACGATATGATTATCGCTGTTATTATTATAAACCGATATTCTTGTTACTATTATAGTTACATTTATTTTATTTTATTTTAATTTTAAATTTTAAATTTCTTCATTTATTTTATTATTATTTTTTTTTTGCTCATTACACTAACATCATCATTTCATTTTGTTTTACCTACATGATTATTTCATTTTATTTTGCTATCACAATGTACTTATCATTTTTTTTTACATTATGCCCAAATAAATTAAATATACCTTGTTTTAAAAGTTACACTTATTTTATCTAATGCATATAAAATATTCAAAACCGAGACAATGTTCGTTATTTTTGGGATTCGGAGAAGTCATGCTCCTAACTTACAGAGTATGGCATCTCCCTAGAACCGAAGTAATCGAATAACCTATTTAAAATAACAAAAAAAAAATTTAGGTAACAATCAAATGACGTTTATTCTGGTTTTTGAGAATTCGAGGGGTCGTGTCTTAATTTACGAGATATGATCTTTCCTTCTTCATTAACTCGAAATAAGGCCATTTTCCATAAAACTTAATTTATTTAAGTAATTTTAATTAAAAATAACATCATGCAAAGTGAAATCGTGTTTTAATTTATTTTTTTTAAATTTTCAATTGTCGACACTAAGACATCAAGTAATCAACTAGGTACCAATTTTGGGCGTCACGAGGGTGCCAATCCTTACTCGTGCGTAACCGACTCCCGAAACCATTTCCTGAATTTTGTAGATCAAAAATCGTTATTTTAGTAAATCAAACCATTTATTAAAACGATCAAATTACGATATGATCCGATCACACCTCATAAAAAAGATTAGTGGCGACTCCATTTTAATTCTTTTTTAAATAAAAAGTCGATTTCAAAAAAGGATTTCAACAACATATCTAATCTAAATACGTACCAAATATGGATACTTTTTAAAAAAAAAAAAGAAAATAGAGCACCACATACTGAATATATTCACAATTGTTGTTTCTCTCCATTGAGTTTAGAAGGGTTTTCTGACAATGCTGAAGTGAGAAATTGTCTTCCGATTTCATGTAAGTTTTTTTTGGAATGGTTGATATAATTACTTGGTTGGAACTTAAAAAAAGAAAAAGTTTAACTATTGGTTTATTACTCTTCCAAATTGTAAAAAGATGCTAGTCATAATTGGCAAATGATGGGGACAAAATGATTAAAACAAAAAACAGTAGTTCTAATAGTTGGATTTTTTTTCTTGGGGGTACAAAATCATAATCAATACTAGTTTGATGAACGATCTAGAAATTGACAATAGCTTCAACCAATAATTTCATGGAACTATTCATCAACTCAGGACTAAGCCTAAGCATGAGGGTACAAAATTCCATCTCATTCAAAGCTCCATCACCGTCCAAATCACCTTCTCTCAACATACAAATTGCCTCTTCATCGCTCATATCTTGCAAGCCAAGCAATGCCGAGTTCTTCTTCAAGCTCTCGAAAGTGATCACTCCTTTGTCACCATCCACAAGCAAACGAAACCCGTTACAAAGCTCCTTCATGAAACCTTCAGCACCCAACTTCTCAACCATGGCAGGGAAAAAATCTTCAAACACTACACTATTTTGGGACGCCATCGAATATATATATGAACTAAGAAAAAGACCCTGTTGTTTTATTTTAGGGGTATGATCTAGAAATGGAATGGTTGGTATAAAATGAGGGTATTTATATGTGATGGAAAGAGAATAAAGCTAAGGGAGTGTAGAAGAGAAGAAATGTTCGAGGAAAGAGTGTTAATGAGAACAAATTAAAGGTGGAGATAAAAAATACGAAGGTTGTCTTGGATGGCGATTGTTGCCTTTTTTATGTTATGTGGCTTTTTGTGTAAGAAAATTGTCGTCCTTCCTCGAAGTTGCATGTGATATAATTCATAATTGGTCATATCAAGTGCTAATTTTTTTTTCTAGGTATAGATTGTTTCTTTGCTTCGGAGACCAATTTTACTGGAGAACTAAATTGTAACCATCTAATACTAAGAAAATGATTAAATACGAAAGAAATGGATGCATTTAGTTGCATGTATGAGTGTTTTAATTTAAGGTAATTATTCTTCAAAATGTTTAAGAAGATATCAAGTTTTTTTTAAACTTCACAAACAGAATTAGAAGGTTGACAAGTGTCTTGTAAGCAGGAGCGAAGCCAAAAATTGTTTTTAGGAGGGCAAAATTAAATTGTAATTTTTACAATAGTAAAAGTGCAATTTCACCATTTTTATAAGCTATATTTTTATAATTTTTAAAAGATTAAATCAAAATTTTATCAATTTTAGGGGGCCAAAGTGCAATTTTATCTTTACTAATTTAAAATTTTAAAAATTTTAAAGGGTCTAAATAGAAAAATTTTCATTTTAGGGGGTCAGGCCCCTGCTAGCCCCTAGTTACACCCCTGTTTGTAAGGGTATAATAAAATATTTTAAGAAAAAGTGACAATTATTTAAGGTTGCTTGTGGAATTAAAAAAAGTACACTGTCTTTGTACCAAATACTAACCCTATTTTATTATTTTATTACACACTATAAACAAGTGATATCATCCTAAACTCCCTTGTGGAGTTTTTTTATTCCACTCGTCGTGTATAGGATAATAATCCTTAGTTTAAATCATTAATGACATAATTAATTCTAGATTATATGATAATCACAACTTGGATGAAAAGAAACGGTTTAATATAACGTATAATACTTGAACTTGACAGACTTTAATTTGGTATCTAAGTTTTTTTATCCAATTTGATGTTTAAACTTGACACTTGGTTTAATTTGATACATGAACTTGACACTTTTTCTTAATTTGGTACCTAAGCTTTTGTTGGTCCAATTTGGTACTTAAACTTGTCAAATATTATACAAATTACCCTAAAACACTAAAAAGGTTAGTTTTTCCAATGAGAGGACAAAACTAACTAATGTATGATTGACATGTAGCTGATAACATGAAATTTAATGATAGAAATGATTACATTTATTAGGAGTTTCCTCTGTTCTACTAAACAATGTGCTAAAATTTTAGTTTTCATACGGGTTGAGATTACTTTGCTTGTTAATGGTAAAAATGATTCAAGAGAGACTACATCCTTAAATTATGACCTAATCTTCACAAAGTCCTTAATTCCACAAAATGTCATTAGTATCAAATGAATTCCTTGTTCAAAAATTATGCTTTGAGCTATGCTTAACTAATGGATTTAAAAGAAATACAAGAGTTTTAAAAAACTAAAAATAAAATAAATTCATTATGTTAAATAAAATAAATAAAGCTAAAAGTAATTCAACATTTAAAATGCAAAAAAAAAAAAAGAAGAAGAAGAAGAAAAAGAAATCCTATTTCATATATAACATGTCAATGATACATTTTTTTGCTACCTCATAAAAATAATTGTGTTCACTTATTAGAGTTGTAACACCCCATAACCGGCCTAGAAGTTAAAACCAAGTCTAGAGGCTACATCAATTGATATTTAAATAGTTAAACAACATGGAAATCCGAGCTTACAAATCGTAGTCCGAAATAAAACTTACGTTAGTTCAAATATAAACAAACAGTAAAATATCTAGAAAAGAGAGATGACCAAGCTCCTGACACACCGAACCTCCTAAGTCTATGGGTTACCTGCAATTCAGTCAACAAATAGAATGAGTTTATCGCTCAATGTGTGTAACAGGTACAAAGGCAAGACAACAATATAAATACAACATTAATTTCTCAAATTCGGATACAGAACCAGAAACAGATGATACTCATTATTATCGTAATAATTCAAATAAGATGCAGAACATATCAGATATGGATGCAGAATAGATCAGAATCAGATGCAATTTCCTGCCCCCATCTGCTACACACCATCTCTAACTATCCCAACACACCATATAAGGTATCAAGTACCCATCCATCCCTACACACCAATTAGTTTTTCTATGACACATTTCAGAGTGATTACAGACTAGTTGCCAGATTAGTATACGATGAATCGCCAGAATCAGATACAGATTTGTGGCTTAGCCATTCACTTCGGCAGATCATTAAACTACGAGCACTTCCTTCTTTATACCATTTCCACTCAATGCAGATGCAGATTACAGATATCATATATCAAGTATATACATACAGTTATCCAAATAAAATTCATAATCAGATAATACAGATCATTATCATTTAACAGTTATCGCATAAATTAAACGTACATATAATCAATTATTCAGCCTCAGAATATTGGATATCAGTTATACAATTTAATTGAAATCATACGGACCCTACGGAAGGCTTACGTTCGATACAAACAACACCTACGACCCTAGGGAAAATTTCAGTATTTTGGCCCGTACACCCGTGTGGATTCACATGGCCCAGCACACGGTCGTGTGGCTCAAAATAGTGAGTAATAAGATTTGGCACACGGCTAAGCACAAGACCGTGTGACTCACAACCCCTCACACGGCCTGAACACACACTCGTGTCCCTAGCCCGTCTGACCCTAAATCTAAAATAGTGAGTTACACGACCTGGAACACGCCTGTATCCCTAGCCCGTGTGACCCAAAATAGAAATAGTGAGTTACACGGCCTGGACACATGCCCGTGTGCCTCCAATTGAAAAATATATAGTGAGTTACACGACCTGACACACGACCATATGGCTCACACGGCCTAGCACACGGTCATGTGGCATCGAGAGTCATGTTTTCCAACGTTCGAAATTTGTAGAAATTTGGGTTTTTGTTACACACCTAATATAGTTTCGATGTAGGAGCAACATAGAAAAATCTGGAACCTAGAAACGACCATCCAAACAACCAATTACACAATTTATCACAACCCAAATGCTAAATTTGAGTCTAAACTGAAACTTCGTCGAAGAACTTCGACAGAAACTAAGTCGAAATTAACACCTACCCTTGCGTAAAGCAGCAATTACGAGAATCCTACGTCGATGGAGGAAGGTTACTCTCGAGAATTTTGCCTATCACAAAATTATGCAAACCAGGAATTCAACCAAATAAAAAAGAAAAAAAACCGACCATTATCAAACTCAAGCAAAAACAACTAGATAAAGAACACTTATACGGTTCAATTGAAAATTAACGGCACAACAGAACGAAACAGAACATATAGGAACAGATTCTCAACCAATTAATATAACCAAAAAGAAAAGAAATGATTCGAAGCAAAAAGAAAAACAAAAAAAAAGAAAAAACAAATGAGAAGAAAAAGAAACGTTTGTTTGTTTTTCTTTGTCTTGGAACAGGAAAGAAATTGGGAAAGTGAAACCGTCAGTTAATTTAAAAAAAAAAAACAAGGACAATTTTACAAAACAACACAAAAACAATATTTTCCTTACTACCTATGTAGGGATTCGAACACAAGACCCATTAGTATATAGAAGCTTAACCATTGAACCAACATGCTCATTTCTGACACAAAATTGAACTTAAGTCTAAGGTTCAGAATAAGAGTTGCTTTAAAACAATTTACAAAATTTCCAGAAAAGGGATTTGAACCTTGGATCTCAAACACACAATTAAGGCACTTGACCATTGAAATAATTACTCATTATTGACAGAATTTAACAAGTGAAAATTCAAATATTTGAAGTGTTACAACTCTCTCCCCATAAAAGAAATTTCGGTCTCGAAATTTACCTGATTCAAACAGATAAGGGTACTGCTGATGAATCGAATCCTCAGGTTCCCAAGTGGTTTCCTCGGTGCCATGGTTCCGCCACAAGACCTTAACTAGAGGAACGGTTTTTCTCCTCAAGACCTTGACATCTCGATCCAAAATCTGAACAGGCTCCTCCTCAAAAGTTAGATTCGGTCGTACCTCAATCTCCTCAATAGGAACAATGTGAGATGGATTAGACTGATACCGTCTCAAAATAGAGACATGGATCACATTATCAATTCAATATAATTTAGGAGGTAGCTCTAGGTGATAGGTGACCGGTCCGACACGTTTCAGAATGTGGTAAGGTCCAATGAACCTCGGGCTCAACTTACCCTTATGCCCAAACCGGAGAGCCCTTTTCCATGGAGAAACTATCAGAAATACCTGATCCCCCATTGAATACTTGATATCACGCCTTTTTAAGTTTGCATAAGATTTCTATCGATTGGAAGCTACCTTAAGATGGTTTCGAATCAATTTAACAGTATTCTCAATCTCAAAAACTAGCTTGGGGCCCAAAACTCGATGTTCACCTAACTCAGTCCAACACAGAGGGTTCGACACTTACGGCCATACAAGGCCTCATAAGGTCCCATCTGGATACTAGACTGGAAGTTGTTATTATATGCGAACTCAACTAGTGGCAGATAGTCCTCCGAACTACCCCGGAAGTCCATTACACAACTCCGCAACATATCTTCTTGGATGATACGCAATACTGAAATTCAATCCGGTACCTAAATGCCTTGTGATATTTTTTCCAGAATCGAGAAGTAAAATGCGAGTCTTTGTCAGAGATAATCAAAATCGGCACGACGTGCAGTCTTAGAATCTCGGAAACATACAACTTAGCCAACTTCTGAAGCGAATAAAATGTCCTAATAGCTAGAAAATGGGAAAACTTGGTCAATTGATCCACGATGACCCAAATTGAATCTTTTTTAGTGGGTGTCAAGGGTAACCCACTAACAAAGTCCATCGTTACCCGCTCCTACTTCCAAAGGGGAATTTTAGTCTGTTGTAGCAGTCCTGAGGGCAATTGGTGTTCATCCTTAACCTTTTGACACATTAAATAGTGAGAGACAAATACAATTGCTTCCCATTTTAAACTGAGCCATCAGTATAACTCTCGAATATCCCTATACATTTTATTTCCACCAAGGTGCATAGCATAAGGGCTGCTATGCACTTCTCGTAGAATCGATTGCCTTAACTTAACATCATTAGGCATATAGATTCGACCCCTAAAACACAAAACTCCACCATTGTTTAATCAAAAATTAAAAGTTTCACTACCCCCAACCTAATAAAAACGGGAAACCAGAGACTCATCACTCAACTATTTAGCTTGAATTTGATCAACCCGAGTCAGTTTAACCTGTAACTTAGTCACTAGACTACCTTCATCAAACAAATTCAGACGAGCAAACATCACTATCAGATCAATCATCGCTCTACAACTAAGAGCATCGGCCATAACGTTGGCTTTTCCGGGATAATACTCTATCGTATAGTCGTAATCTTTAAGCAACTCAATCCATCTACATTGCCTAAGGTTTAACTCTTTCTGAGTTAACAGATACTTGAGGCTTTTAGGATCGGTATATATGATACACTTCTCACCAAATAGACAATGCCTCCAGATTTTCAAAGCGAAGACAACTGCAACAACCTCAAGGTCGTGCGTGGAATAGTTACCCTCATGTGACTTAAGTTTTTGGGAATTCAAGCTACAAATTTACCATCCTACATAAAAAACAGCCCAAACCGACATGTGAAGCATCATTGTAGACAACAAACTCTCTACTAGATTTAGGTTGTACCAAAATAGGTGTTTGCAATCTCGCTTGTTGTTTATCGTACCATACAAATGGCGCGTTCTTACGTAACAACTTAGTTAGGGGAGTTGTGATAAGTGAGAACCCTTCTACAAACCTCCAATAGTAACCTGCAAACTCAAGGAAACTCCAGATCTCATATACATTTTTTGGCTGTTTCTACTCGGTCACAACCTCAATTTTCTTAGGATCAACTCGGATCCCCTCAGATAACACTATATGACCGAGAAAAGTAACCTTCTGTAACCAGAACTCACACTTGCTAAATTTAGCATACAGTTGTTTCTCGCGGAGTATCTACAGGACGATCCGAATGTGCTCATCGTGTCCCGCAGAACTAATTAAATAGATCATCGATTCTTGGAAGTGGATACCTGTTCTTTACCGTCAACTTATTCAATTGACAATAATCTACACATATCCTCATCGTGTCATCCTTTTTCTTAACAAACAGAACCGGTGCTCCCCATTGGAATACACTCGATCGAAAAGTTTCTAAAGTTGGGCTTTTAATTCCATAAGTTTCTTTGATGCAATGTGATAAGGGGCAATAAACACAGGAGTTGTACCCGGTAAAAGTTTAATACCAAACTCGACCTTTATGTTCAAAGGTATCCCCGGTAACTCTTCCGAGAAAACATCCCGGAAGTCTTTTACTGTAACATCCCCAAACCCGGCCTATTCACTACGACCGAATCTGGTTATGTTAGTGAAAATATGTTTCTTTACTTAGAATTTAAAACATGAAAATTTACTATCTTTTGAAAATTATGTGCACTTAAAAATTAATAAATAATATAAGTTTGTTGAAAATTTACGGAATAAAATATTATTATAAGTATAATATGAATGAAAATATTTTTAAGTATAGTATTATCTCCCACAATCATAAGCAGAGTACTTTAAATCAAAGGGACCTTTATTACATCAAGTAAAATTCCAAAATGTTGATAATATAAAATACTTAAATGGAGTAACACATCTTCTCGCATGGGCCACCTTGTGTCCTCTCCGATCCCGGTCCAATCTACGCATCACCGAAATGGTTAATGAAAAGAGTGAGTCCACCGACTCGATGCATAATCACAACACAGTTTTTCCGCGTATGGGCTTGGCCCCATACCAAACAATTCACATAGCAAGTCATGCACATATGCATCTCACCCAACCCACTCCAACCGTAACACCAACCTTAGCGGACTCCTCGCCTAAGGCCGTGGCTAATCCACCGATCACAACCGAAAGTGATCCACATATGTTACCTTGGCGCACTGCTGCACAAGGCCGTGGTTGAGCCACCGATCACATCGTGATCCATAAATCTTACCTCGGCATTCTCGCCGCCGAGGCCGTGGTTGAGCCACCGATCAACCAAAGTGATCCAAATATCGTAATCGCCTACTGGTGATGCACATAGCAATCAACCGCCGAGATGGGCACCAAGCCAACATCTCCTTGAGGTAGCACAAAGCTCACCATCAAGCGCTAATGTAGCCGGAGCTATCATTAGACCACGTACACCTCGTGTACACTTCCTCCTTCATCGAATCAAACCCCACCTCATGCAAATATATAGATGCTTCATGTTAAGTCATTGTATCACATAGGTATATAAATATACACATATACAATTATACATCACAAACAATCTTACCATCACGGTACTCATCACTTAAGCCATTATAAATGGCTACCACACCTAAACACGAGTTTAAGCGTTAGCAATCAAAGCCAGAAATAGTGCGATGATTACGCACCTAAATGATACCAAAACCCAAACGCTACTTATCGCTTCGCACGCATGGACTAACGGACTTACAAAAGGTTCCCCGATAGGCTCTTCTCCCTACAATCGGCCTTGGCATAAAAACAATGAACACTTAGGCCATTCGCCAAAACTAAACAACATAATCATGCTAATCAACCTTTAAGGGTATAATCGTAATTTTACCTACTAAGGGTATTTTCGTAAATTCACACTGTAATGGCCTTCTGAAGGCCTAATGTCGCCACTAGCGACTCGGCTACCACTTTAGGTTGAAATGGACTATTGGGCCTAAAGCCCATTTCGGCCCATCCGGCCCACACGCTCGTGTGGCCCACCTAACACGAATCTAGCCACGTATATAACTTCCACCTAGTCTAGTTCAACATATACTAACCAATCATGCAATTTACTCATATGGGCCCACGGGCCCATTGGGCCCACTTCGCCCATCGAGGCCCCAGCACCCCAACCCACGAGAATACCATCGATGGCCTCAACTATCGCGCCGAAGCCCCACACGCGGCGCCGCACGCTCGTGTGGCTCCTAATGCCGTGTGACCGGCATTTCGGCATTTGCCGCGCTCTACAACTAGAGTAGAGAGTTACACACTGATAGGACTCTGGGGCTAATCCGCGCTCCGATCACTCTTGTGCCCAAACGCCTCCAAGATGTGTTTTCTCTCCTCCTAGGATGCTCCTTATATAGCTAGCTCTTCACCTTCATTCTTTGTGTCTTTCCGATGTGGGATCCCTTCGTCGAGAGAGTTTAAATTCAAGCTGAAACTCTTGCCAGTCCAATCCGCAAAATAAATACTCCATTGCTTGTCATGAGATTCGAACCTGTGCTCCCTTGCAACATAATCCACGCCACTAACCACTTAGCCACAAGCTCCTCTTGTGTCTCAAACCATGCGCAACTAAATATAAACTATGGGCCAAATTCTAAGGTCCAAGCAAAAAGAAACCAAAATGCAAAAGCCAAGACTTGAACCTTGGACCTCCTTCCTTCCCTTGTGGCGTCACCCCTTGTCTCTTATGTGGCGTCACTTTGCCACTACACCACACACTCTACTTGTGTTATTTTTCCCCACATTTTATTCTTAAGGCCTACCTGCCAACTTCCAGGGTTTTTTCCACCTAAAATCAAAATTTCCCCAAAGCCAATATTTGATCCCGGGACTTCATAGAAGCCCTCTAACCTTCCAAAATCACTTATCCAATGGGTCTAACTAGCATTTAAGCCGGTCTCTTGTTCTCCAAAAATTTAAACGCTACTACGCCTAAGGCCCATTGGGCTCAATTCTCCTAGGCTCAATTTTGGGATGTTACAAATCTACCCTCCTTAAAGAAATTTCGTCCTCGAAATTTCCATCTAACTAACAGTCGCACATCCTAACCTACCACACTACGCTCTTGCTGCGCACTCTGATCTTAATAAAGCTGTCATTCCACCTCGACCATGCCCGCGACAACACGTCCCCTAGAACTCATATCTAGCGTCGCGATTTAACTCGATTAAAAGTTTTATGCATTAGAAATTTTGTTCCAATCGTTTAATCCACGAGCAAATTTTATGAGCGAAGTTTCGGAAGTCGTTCTTTCGAGCAATCAAAGTTTGATTCTAAAGTAATCCACTATTGCAATCATCCGATCACATCAATAACTCACAAGCAATAGTAAGGGTACTTACTGGTGGACTTTGGTCTGAGGTACAGTGCCATGCCACTAACTCAAAACCTTTTCATAAAAACCCATATTTTTGAAAAGCCCATTTTGAAACGTTTTTGGGCCCAAAACCCTCAAAGCCGAGTTTTGAACGGGCTCGATATTAAATCAGTAACATCCCCAAACCGGCCTATTCACTACGACCGAATCTGGTTATGTTAGTGAAAATATGTTTCTTTACTTAGAATTTAAAACATGAAAATTTACTATCTTTTGAAAATTATGTGCACTTAAAAATTAATAAATAATATAAGTTTGTTGAAAATTTTCGAATAAAATATTATTATAAGCATAATATGAATGAAAATATTTTTAAGTATAGTATTATCTCCCACAATCATAAAAGAGTACTTTAAATCAAAGGGACCTTTATTACATCAAGTAAAATTCCAAAATGTTGATAATATAAAATACTTAAATGGAGTAACACATCTTCTCGCATGGGCCACCTTGTGTCCTCTCGATCCCGGCCCAATCTACGCATCACCCGAAATGGTTAATGAAAAGAGTGAGTCCACCGACTCAAGTGCATAATCACAACACAGCTTTTCCAGCGTATGGGCTTGGCCCCATACCAAACAATTCACATAGCAAGTCATGCACATATGCATCTCACCAACCCACTCCAACCGTAACACCAACCTTAGCGGACTCCACGCCTAAGGCCGTGGCTAATCCACCGATCACAACCGAGTGATCCCACATATGTTACCTCGGCGGACTGCCTGCACAAGGCCGTGGTGAGCCACCGATCACATCGTGATCCATAAATCTTACCTCGCATTCTCGCCGCCGAGGCCGTGGTCGAGCCACCGATCAACCAAAGTGATCCAAATATCGTAATCTGCCTACGGTGATGCACATAGCAATCAACCGCCGAGATGGGCACCAAGCCAACATCTCCTTGAGGTAGCACAAAGCTCACCATCAAGCGCTAATGTAGCCGGAGCTATCATTAGACCACATACACCTCGTGTACACTTCCTCCTTCATCGAATCAAACCCCACCTCATGCAAATATATAGACGCTTCATGTTAAGTCATTGTATCACATAGGTATATAAATATACACATATACAATTATACATCACAAACAATCTTACCATCACCAGGTACTCATCACTTAAGCCATTATAAATGGCTACCACACCTAACACACAGGTTTAAACGTTAGCAATCAAACCGAGAAATAGTGCGATGATTACGCACCTAAATGATACCAAAACCCGAAACGCTACTTCTGCTTCTGCACCCGCAGACTAACGGACTTACAAAAGGTTCCCAGCGATAGGCTCTTCTCCCCTACAATCGGCCTTGGCATAAAAACAATGAACACTTAGGCCATTCGGCCAAAACTAAACAACATAATCATGCTAATCAACCTTTAAGGGTATAATCGTAATTTTACCTACTAAGGGTATTTTCGTAAATTCACACCTGCAATGGCCTTTCTGAAGGCCTAATGTCGCCACTAGCGACTCAGCTACCACTTCCGGTTGAAATGGACTATTGGGCCTAAGCCCAATTTCGCCCATCAGGGCCACACGCCTTCGTGTGGCCCACCTAACACGAATCTAGCCACGTATATAACTTCCACCTAGTCTAGTTCAACATATACTAACCAATCATGCAATTTACTCATATGGGCCCACGGGCCCATTGGGCCCACTTCGGCCCATCGAGGCCCAAGCAGCCCCAACCCACGAGAATACTCACGATGGCCTCAACTATCGCGCGCCGAAGCCCCCACGTGCGCTCGCATGCTCGTGTGGCTCCTAATGCCGTGTGACCGGCATTTCGGCATTTGCCGCTCTACAACTAGAGTAGAGAGAGTTACACACCTGATAGGACTCTGGGGCTAATCCGCGCTCCGATCACTCTTGTGCCCAAACGCCCTCCAAGATGTGTTTTCTCTCCTCCTAGGATGCTCCTTATATAGCTAGCTCTTCACCTTCATTCTTTGTGTCTTTCCGATGTGGGATCCCTTCGTCAGTAGAGTTTAAATTCAACTGAAACTCTTGCCGTCCAATCCGCAAAATAAATACTCCATTGCTTGTCATGAGATTCGAACCCAGGCTCCCTTGCAACATAATCCACGCCACTAACCACTTAGCCACAAGCTCCTCTTGTGTCTCAAACCATGCGCAACTAAATATAAACTATGGGCCAAATTCTAAGGTCCAAGCAAAAAGAAACCAAAATGCAAAAGCCAAGACTTGAACCTTGGACCTCCTTCCTTCCCTTGTGGCGTCACCCCCTTGTCTCTTATGTGGCGTCACTTTGCCACTACACCACACACTCTACTTGTGTTATTTTTCCCCACATTTTATTCTTAAGGCCTACCTGCCAACTTCCAGGGTTTTTTCCACCTAAAATCAAAATTTCCCCAAAGCCAATATTTGATCCCGGGACTTCATAGAAGCCCTCTAACCTTCCAAAATCACTTATCCAATGGGTCTAACTAGCATTTAAGCCGGTCTCTTGTTCTCCAAAAATTTAAACGCTACTACGCCTAAGGCCCATTGGGCTCAATTCTCCTAGGCTCAATTTTGGGATGTTACATTTACAGTTCGAATATACTTAACAGAAAGCTTTATAGAACCAGAGTCAGACACAAAGGCCAGGTATGCTTCACAACCTTTTCGAACTAGCTTTTCAGCTGTAAATGCGGAGATTACATTAGAAAGGTAATCTCGATGCTCACCGACCATAACGATCTCGGTATCTTCATTCGATCTCAGAGTTACCCTCTTAGAGGTGTAATCTAGATTGCCTCGATGTTCCACGAGGCAATCCATTCCCAGAATCAGATCAAACTCTCTAAATGGAAATTCCATCAGGTTAGCCGGAAACACAACACCTTGAATTTCTAACGGAACACGTCTATACACTTTATCAATTCAGATTGACTGACCCAAAAAACTAATTACGAATATCTTTATAGTAGTATACTCAATAGATATACCCAGATTCACATAAATTCTAGATACATATAAATAAGTGGAACTAATATCTATAGAGCAAAATACGAAATAAAATGAATACGAACATACCCATTATAACGTCGACATTGTCACTATCCTTAAGGTGCCTCGCTGCATACACAAGAGCAGGCTGATGTGCCTCAGTCTGAACTGCACCTCTTCCAGGTGCTCTCTGGCCTCTGTCGAATCTATTACTGCCCCTAACCGTACCACAGCCCCTAGGCGGCTGTTGAGCTACTCTTGAAGGTTGAACGGGCCCTGAAGTCGGGGCCTATGTTAGAGCTTGCACCTAATCAAATCGCTAAGGGAAGTCCCTAAAATGATGGCCCATCGACCTGCATCGAAGACAAGCCCTCAGTTTTCTCCAACACTTGCCTGGGTGGCACCTCCCACAATCACCACAAGTCTGAATTTCAATTGGTGTAGTTGATGCTTCAGTCCTTGGAGGCCTATCAAACCTAGCTCGTTTCTTAAGGCGCTGAACAAAACTAAAGGGACCCAAATCCCTCTTAAACTTACTCTGACCTTTTTTCGGTCTCTCTTCTCGCGCTCAGTGCACTTAACTTCATCAGCAATCTTCACCTTGTCCACCAAGATAGCAAAAATCCGCTTCCTTTGTGGAGCTATCAAGACTCTAATATTATACTTGAATCCTTCCTCGAATTGGATACTCTTATCATAATCAGTCGAAACTAGTGCTTGAGCATACCTGTTCAATCTCAGAAACTTAGCCTCATACTCGGCCACAGACCTCTCACCCTGAACTAACCTCATAAACTAGCGTCTACGAGCCTCTACATAACTCGCCGCCACATACTTACTCTAAAAAGCGTTCTTGAAGAAATCCCAAGTAATTTGTTCGGGCTGGGTGCCTTGCTCAACAATCAACTACCACTGGTATGCCTCATCTTGGAGAAGAGACACTACATCCCTCAGTTTCTGCGCAAGAGTATAGTCAATATCATTCATGATGCGCTTGGTGGCCTCTAGCTAGTACTCAGGCACTGTCAGAGCGACTCTAGTAACGCCCTTGAAAACCACCACACCGTTCGACCAGAATCATTCAATAATCAACCCACGACCCCCAGATTGAGAATGGGTCCCAAAGACACTCTTTAACGCTCGTAGCATAGCTTGAGATAATGCATCGTCCTCAGCTGTCAGAGTCTGAAACCCGGTCTCAATAGTAGAAGTACCAACAGTGTCGCTGGTCTCCAAATTGGGCATAATGCCCATAGAAGATGACTCTGCTCAAGTTCCTCCTCACCGCCCGCAGCGCCCACCAGAACCACATCCACAACTACCACGCGAGCTTATTTTATCAATTTATCTACAATGTTAGAATAGCACCAATCAGTTCAAAATTCTTATAAGATATCTTATGGCAGTTCATATCAGATGATTTAACTAAGCAAACCAGTTCAATTACTACAGTACTTTCTAGCTATTTAGTGTAGCTAAAACAAGAATACCTACAAGTTCGGCATCGCAGACTCAGTCTTTATAAAATTAGTTTTCAAAGTTAATCAGATAAACATTTTTAATTAAACCATACTGTTCCTAAAAATGGAAGCCTCAAAAGCACAACTCAAGTTTTGCAACTTGACTCTGATACCACTAAATGTAACACCCCAAACCCGGTCTAGAAGTTAAGACCAAGTGTAGAGGCTACATCAATTGATATTAAAAGAAACCAACCTTTAAGTATTTTAAAGTTCATCATATAGAAAACATTTAAATAGTTAAGCCAACATGGAAATCCGAGTTTACAAATCGTAGTCCGAAATAAAACATACGTTAGTTCAAATTTAAACAAACGGTAAAATATCTAAAAAAGAAAGATGACCGAGCTCCTGACATACCAAACCTCCTAAGTCTGTGGGTTACCTCTAATTTAGTCAACAAATAGAATGAATTTATCACTCAATGTGTGTAACAGGTATAAAGACAAGACAACAATATAAATATAACAGTAATTTCTCAAATTCATATACAGAACTTGAAACAAATGATACTCAGTATTATCATAACAATTCAAATAAGATGCAGAACATATCTCATACGGATGTAGAACAGATCAGAATCAGATGTAGTTTCCTACCCCCATCCGCTACACACCATCTCCAACCATCAAGTACCCATCCAGCCCTACACACCAATTAGTGTTGGTATGACACATTTCAGAATGATTACAAAATAGCTATCAAATTAGTATGCAATAAATCGCCAGAATCAGATACAGATTTATGGCTTAGCCATTCAATTCAGTAGATCATTAAACTGCCAGCACTTCCTTCTGTATATCATTCCCACCAAATGCAAATTACAGATATCAGATATTAACGATATACATATAGTTATCCAAATACAATTTGTAATCAGATAATATAGATCATTATCATTTAACAGTTATCGTATCAATTATATGTACAAATAATCAATTATTCATAATCAGAATATTATATATCAGTTATATAGTCTAATTAAAATCATAAGGACCCTACGAAAGGCCCACATTCGATTCGAACGATGCCTACGGCCCTAGGGAAAATTTTAGTATTTTGGCCCACACGCCCATATGGATTCACATGGCCTAGGTGTCTGGCCCGTGTGGTCTCCACGACCGTGTGGCTCAAAACAGTGAGTTACACGGTCTGGCACATGGCCAAGCACACGCCCGTGTGACTCACAACCCCTTACATGGCCTGGAAACACGATTGTGTCCCTGGCCCGTGTGATCCTAAATTCAAAACAGTGAGTTACACGGCTTGGATACATGCACGTGTCCCTAGCCCGTGTGACCCATAATACAAACAGTGAGTTACATGGCTTGGACATACGCCTGTGTCTATAGCCCGTGTGCCTTTAATTTAAAAACAGTGAGTTACATGACCTGACACACTGTCGTGTGGCTCACATGGCCTACCATACAGCCTTGCACACGACCATGTGGCGTCGAGAGCCATGTTTTCTAGCGTTCAAAATTCACAGAAATTCGAGTTTTTGTTATACACCTGATATAGTTTCGATGTAGGAGCAACGCAGAAAAATGTGGAACTTAGAAACAACCATTCAATAACCAATTACACGATTAATTACAACCCAAACGCTAAATTCGCAACTAAACTAAAACTACGTCGAAGAACTTCGATGGAAACCAAGTTGAAATTAACACCTACCCTTGCGTAAAGCAGAAATTACGAAAACCCTACTTCGATGGAGGAACGTTACTCTCGAGAACTTCGCTTACCATAGACTTATGCAAATCAGGAATTCAATCCAAACGAATAAGAAGAAAAACCGGCCATTATCAAACTCAAGCAAAAACAACTGGATAAAGAACACTTACACGGTTCAATTGAAAATTAACGCACAACATAATGAAACACAGCAAATACAAACAGATTCTCATCCAATTAATATAACCAAAAAGAAAAGAAACGGTTCGAAGAAAAAAGGAGTAAAAAGCAAAAAAAAAGAAGAAGAAGAAGAAAAAGAAACGTTTTTTTTTTCTTTATCTTGGAACAGGAGAGAAATTGGGAAAGTGAAACTGTCAGTTAATTTTTAAAAACAAGATAAATTTTAGAAAACAACACAAAAACAATATTGTCCTTACTACCTACGCAGGGATTCGAGCACAAAACCCATGAATATACAGAAGCTTAACCATTGAACCAGTAGGCTCATTTTTTGACACAGAATCGAACTTAAGTCTAAGGTTTAGAATAAGAGATGATTTAAAACAATTGACAAAATTTCCAGAAATGGGATTTGAGCCTCGAATCTCAAACACACAATTAATACACTTGACCATTGAAACAAATACTCATTATTAATAGGATTTAACAAGCAAAAATTTAAATTTTTAGGGCGTTACAAGAGTAATTTGTATAACGTTTTACAAGGTAAGTACCAAATTAGACAAAAAAAAAAGAAGCTTAGGTACTATATTAGGAAAAAATGCATGGTAGACAAATTTCGTTCTAGTACCACTCGTTTTGGCCAGAATGCTTCGTTCTGGTAATAAGTGCAAATTTCAGTAGGTATCAATCGTATTAGTGTGTATCAACTGATTTCACCTGTACTGGCTGGAATATGGTGTACTAGCTGGTACTAAAAAATAAATTAAAAATTAAAAATTTTATTATATATTTTGGATTTTTTGAATTATGGGTTGTTATATGCATTATATGATATCTTATTGTTTAATTTATGAAATATTTT
Organism: Gossypium sturtianum; assembly: GCA_025698515.1. Taxonomy (NCBI): domain Eukaryota; kingdom Viridiplantae; phylum Streptophyta; class Magnoliopsida; order Malvales; family Malvaceae; genus Gossypium; species Gossypium sturtianum. The sequence continues at coordinate 58,683,331 of CM046948.1, forward strand.
TTTCCTGCCTGTTTATTTTGAGTTTGTTTAATGAAGGATTGGATTTGTGATGTTTATTAAACAATATTTTATATAATTGATGAGTAAATTACATTTGGTATTTATTTAATATTATTATTTGATGTCTGCAAATAATTTTTTATATATAATGTTTTTAAAAAATAACGATAAATCCAAAATAATACACCAAATAAATTGGTATCGATGGTACCAGTACTAGTAGAAAAATAAATGTCCACCAGTACCGTATTGACTACCTTGAAAAGTGTCAAATTAAAGTAAAAAAAAAAGAAGAAGTCAGATTCAGTACTAAATTAGAAAAAAAAAAACTTAAGTGCCGAATTAAAAAAAAAATACATAAATTTAATTAAAAAATATTATATTATGCCAAAAAAAAAAAAAAAACCTTTAGTTGAAATTAAACTCATCTTCCTTTTTAATTTTTTTAAATATTCAATTAGAGAATTATATAATTAATTTTAATGCATCGATGATCCATAATTTAATACAATGTAAATGAATTCAATGGTGATACATCATAAAAAATATCATTTGCTATCATTATATGGTTCACTAACTGCATAGAATTATACAATACCGGTTAGTCAAATATAAATGAATAATTATATATGAAATGAGGTGAAAGTATTATAGAGGTCTCTAAAAATGGATAAATAAGTCTTTGTTGTTTGTATGTCAGAAAAAAGTGCAAATTAATTTCTTAGTTAAATATTTCATCTATTTGCTTTGTTAAGTAATGAGTTCATTTTTAAAAAAATATTATGTAAGTGGTGTGGAATTAAAGGATGGGTAGGATTAGGAAAAAAAAGTGTCATGGAAGCCCTTTATTAGGATTTGGATTGCATTTTATTCTCTCTACTAAAAAAATTATGCTAATTAGTCCTTGTATGTAGATTAAAGAGTAAATCGATCATTTTATTAAAAAATTTATCTATTTTTACTATTAAGTGATGACATGGCCATAGAACAATCAGATAACGACATTTGATATGACATATGTACCTCATGCTAACTTTGCATTTTGCCACGTCAACAAATATTTAAAAGACTAAAAGAATCCTAAAAATAAATATTTTTAATAATTTTTTAAAAACCAGTTTAGGATGAATCAAGACATGATTTTTTAAATAATTATATACAACTACTTAAAAATTATTAAAAAATATTTAAAAAAGATTGAAAACAACGTCTGGAATGAACTTGGATAAATAGTTTCTTAAATAATTATAAAAAATACAAAAAAATATTAAAAAATATTAAGAATTATAAGAAATTATAAATAACTAGATTTATGGAACAATCACAATGTGGGGGAAAATTTATATAACAAATATATTTATTAAAGTTTAATATAAAAACTATAGGCTTATATGTCAAAAAAATCCTTATGAAAATGCAAAAAATTAATTAAGACCTATATTAAATTCAGACCCAATTAAGCCCCTGTTCTTAACTAAAATAATCAATTAAACCGCTTCATTAATATTTTTCATCATTAATCACGTTGACCGTTAAAATGAATTGATAGAGCAATCAAATGATGACATGCGACAACTTCTAGTTTAATATAATATTTCCCATAAAAATTATTGAAAAACTTAAAAAAAATTACATAATATAAAAGTTATAAAAACATATTAGAATTTTTAAAAAATCATAAAAAAAATGTAAAAAAAAACTATAAAAAATATTAAAACTCATATAAACTTATAAAAATTATAAAAAATTCATAGAAATTTGAACTGGATTGGATCACTCAATTTGACCAATTACACCCAATTGTATCAATGTAGAGAAAAGACCGATTAACTAGGGGACTGGGCTGTTGAATCAAATTTTTTTTTTCAAACCAAAATTTTATTATCCAACTATTAGTATATATTAGAATGAAATATTCTGACCAAGGTTTTCAAAACCGGAGTGATGGTCGAACAGGTTAGGTCACCGATTTGCTAGTTTGATTGGTCCGACTAGTTTAATTAAATAAAATATTAAAATATATATATATATATTAAAAAAGAAAAGAAAAGAATCGGTTTAACCATCCGTTTCCTAGGTCAAACAATCTAATGGCTTTCTTCGGACCGATTTAGTCTAACCAGTCCAATCAACTAATCTAGCCCGGTTCAAGTTTTAATGTTTTTTCTATAACTTTTATAAGTTCATATCAATTTTAATATTTTTATAATATCTTATTTTTTTTATAATTTTTAATGTTTTTTTATAGAATTTTAATACATTTTTATAAAATTTTAAATATGTTTTATTAATTTTATAAAAAAATTATGATTTCTGAGAATTTATTATATATTTTTATAATACTTATAATTTTTTTTTATAATTTTTATAAGTTTATATCAATTTTAGTATTTTTTAAATATTTAATAATTTTATTTTTTAATTATTTTTATAGTAAAAATATTAGATTAAATCATAAACTGACACGTGTCACCATTTGATTGGTCCATCAATTTATTTTAACAGTCAACGTGTCACTAATGGAAACCATTAATAGATGGGTTTAATTGATTATTTTAGTTAACCGCAAGGGCCTAATTCAATTTATTTTTTTTGCATTTTTAAGGTTTTTTTTCCTACATATAAGCCAAAATTATAAATTGTTTTTGTTCTAATGGTAAAACTAAAAGTTTTGTATGCATGAGGTCCTTAGTTCGAATCCCATAATGGGTAATTTTTGTTAATTTATAAAAATATTTAAAAAAGATAAAAATACCATTATAACAAATAAAATAAATTTTTTTAGTAATTCCTTAATTGAGTTGTGACTCGGTTGATGGGTGACATGCTTTATAAGTATTAAAGAATATAAAACTTTTAAAAATTAATAATAAAAACTTATTATTATATGTTACTATTATATATATTTGAATTATAATAAATTAATAAAATATGACTCATTAACATAATTAATTAAAAGTATCAATTCAATTAAGAAGATACATACGTGTATATATGTATGCATATTTGAATTCTTTAAATATATTATATGTGTTTTATAATTTTTAATAATTTTAAAATTATTTATAATTTCTTATAATTATTTTTTTAAAAATTTCTATAATGTTTTATAATTATTTAAGAAACTATACCAAAATAAACAAGAACAAATGGTTGTGAAGGTTCATTTGAGTTTGGACAACGATTTGTTTAGGTTCACTATGGACATTGTTTTTAATAATTTTTAATATTTTTAGTAATTTCTTATTGTTCATAATAACTTTTAAATAATTTTCTATATTTCTATTTTTTTTTATAATTATTTGAAAAACCATGTCTAGGATGAACATAGACAATTTTCTGGACGTGGTTTTTAAATAATTATAAACATTCTTATTTTTTTAGGATTTTTTTAATTTTTCAAATATTATCATGTCAACATGAGGTACACATGGTATGTTCTGTGTCACCGTTTGGTTTTTTCGTTAGTCACATTAGTACTTGACAGTAAAAATGGATGGAATTCTTTTTTTAAAAAAAAAAAACTAGTTTAATTTTTGATCTAACCTTCATATACGAATTCATCTATTTTTCGAGTAAAAAGGATAAAATGTAATCCAACTCTTAATACATAAGCCTTTCATAATATACCACATTAGATTTTATGTTTTTTTTTTTAAAAAATAAAAATATCCATTTAAAATATTAGATTCCACATCATTATTTAGTGGTGAATTTTTAATAAAAAATTAATTTGCACATATTTTTAACGTATATATATTAATTTATTATTTTTAATTAAAAAATAAAATATAATTTAATACTTAATATAATTACTACAATATAAAATGCTATGCTTAATCATTTCGATTTGCCTCAACTTGATTGCTTGGATGGTGTTTATGGCTGACAGCAATCGAAATTTGCCGGTAAACAACAACCTTAGGAGTATTGGACAAATATCTGGGTCCAATATATGTGGGTGTCCTAGTTTGCAGCAGGCCGTCTTTTCTCCTGCCAGATGCCAAGGCGCACACCTCACGTCTGACAGCACGCTCTTTGTCAGCTTCGTAATTTGCTGCCCCCACTCGAAGTTTCAGACCATTCCGAGGTTTAGGACCCATGTATCCTCCCATTAATGAGATCCTCATATTTGATATAATAAATTTCTTTTCTGGGTATTAAAATTTGACGGCCTTTTGGATATCAGGCTCATTCTATCAACGCTCATAGCCGAATGAAGTGATGATTAGAAAGAATATTTTGGGCCATCAAATTGGACCATTAGGAGCACAATGCTTGGTTCTATTGGGTTTCAGAATACAATTTCAAGTGCACGTTAGTCACCTTCAATAAATTTTACGTTGAAATTTTAGTACTTAAAAGTTGGCTTTATCTACTTTAATTTCATTTAATTATCTGTGAGTATAAGTTGAATTTTCTCGTATAGGCCGTAATATAATGTACTGGTCGGTATAAAAAAATTAAAATTAAATTTTTTAAATTTAGATTTTTATTATTTATTTATACCAAAAAGATAATTCTAAAATATATTTAAAATTTTATTATTTATTTTGATTATCTAAAATTGATCAAAATTGTGTAGGTTAGAAATTAAGTAACACATTATTTTTTTATAATTAATGTATTTTTTTATGTTTGTTTTACTATTTATGAAAATTAATTTTTTCAAACTTCCTGCTTATCCTTTTTAATAATATCATATTCAAGATTGCATTATATTTTACTATTATTGATCTTAATAATTTTTTTAAAATAATAAACCAACACTCATTTTTGTTTATTCATTACTTACAACCTTTTTTCAAAAGAAAATTGTGTATATATATATGAAAAATTATTTGGTACATGGTCAATAAAATATTTTAGACTATATAAGTAGGTTGAGAATTTGATAAGTATATCATAGGGTGTAATAAGGCAATAAATAAAATTAATTATATAAATAAATGTCACGTTTGTTACACTCTCAACTCACTTGTGAAATCTAAAAAATTCGGTATCAAATAATAACTCTCTATAATTTATAATTTATAATTTATCATTAATATATCTTATAAAATTAAGAATGAGAGATTATGAGTAAGAGGTTTAATATCTATGATATAGCTATAATAAAATTACAGTTAAGATCTTTCTAGTTTCATAATTTTCGGCCAATTGCCAATTTGGCCCAGAAAAACAAAGCTAGCCGGATTTATGATCATGAAAAGTGTCATTAATCAATCCTTAATCTCAATCGGCTGCAAGAAAATAAGAAGAAAGGGACATTTCTTGTTGTCAAATTAACAAGGTGAGATTAAATCATTCGGCACTATACCATCTCATGAAATATTTCCAAGTTCCTAACACTGAGATTATAAGATTGAAGTCCTTGTAAAAAAAATAATAGTTACTGTATATAAATACAAAACTCATTTGGGAGGTTCTGAAATCCAATTTAATCGTCATCATGGGTTTCATAAAATTCTCAGGTTCATCTCTCCTTCTCTTCCTAGTGTTTTCTCTCCTTTTGGTTAACTCCATGAGTGACAATGATGATGATGACAACGATGACTCCGCTTCCATGGCCAAGCTTGCGGCGGCTCTTAATCCTTTGCCGTGGACTTGGTCCACCAATTCATCTTCTTCTTATTGTGAATGGCATTATGTCAAATGCGACAGTTCCAAGCACGTTCTAGAGATTGATCTCCAAGCCAGGACTCTCAGTGGTTCTTTGCCATCCCAATTCCCTCCTTTCCCTTTCCTTCAAGTCCTTGATCTTTCAAAGAATAAGTTAACTGGTTCTCTTCCTTCTTTAAACAAACTCCCTTTCTTGAAGAGACTTTACCTAAATATCAACAACTTCACAAGAATACCACCAGGCTTTTTTCAAGGACTGTCTAGCAGTTTGCAGCTCTTGATGCTTGGTGGTAATCCCTTTCTAAGTACCTGGATGATACCCTTTGAATTTACCAAGTTGGGCAATCTTACAACATTCTCTGCTTATAATACAAATTTGGGAGGTTCTATTCCAGACATTTTCCATTCTCTAGCTTTAACAAATCTGAGCCTTCATGACAATAACCTGACTGGATCTTTGCCACCCTCTTTTTTGAGATCCCAAATTAAAGATTTGCATCTCCAAAATCATAAGGTAGTGTTGGAACCAAGATAGCATGTTAACATGCAATGTGTATGCAATGTGCATCTGATTTTTATGTGAAAACAAAAGAAGAAAAGGAGGAATAGAAACTATGAAAAAACTTGGAGACACTCAAGTTAATGGTTAAACTTATCAACCATTCCATTGATATGAGAATATATACATAAAATACAAAGATTGAATAGTCAAAAAGACTATCACCTAGTGAATCAACCACTCCCACTAGACTTTGACCAATACAAACTTAGATTATACATAAAATAATAGCTAATACACTAGCTATTACATCAGTTCAAATCAACCATTATATCCTACTAGTTTGCTATTACATTACAAAAGGATTAAGCTAAGTTACATAGGAGTAAAATCAATCAAAATGAACAAAACTAGCTGCTGCACTAGGTTCAGCTCCACTGCTGCTTCTGCTGGCTGGTTTCCTGTTGCATTGCAAGCCAAAAGTCTAACACTCCTCCTTGGACTGTATGCAACAAACACCAAGATGTTTCCTCAAAAATTCAAATCGTAATGTACCAATAGGCTTAGTTAGAATATCTGCCAACTGGTCTTGTGAGCTACAATGAACAAGACTAACTTCTTTGGACTGCTCAGCCTCTCTAACAAAATGAAACTTAATTTTAAAGTGTTTTGTCTTCCCATGAAAGACTGGATTCTTGGCTATGGCAATTGCAGATTGATTATCAACAAAAATTTCAGTTGGCTCAGTTTGTTCTTCATTCAAGTCAAATAGAAGCTTTCTAAGCCAGATAGCTTGATTAACAGTTTGCAGATCTTTGCAATGTACTCACCTCTCTTTGTTGGTGAGCAACAATTTGTTGCTTCTTAGAGATCCAACAGAATACACCTGAGCCAAGTGTGAAGAAGTAACCAGAGGTACTCCTCATATCATCAACCGAGCCTGCCCAATCGCTATCAGAGTAGCCTGTTAGTTTAAGCTCCTTTTCACTCTTAAACCTGACTCCATGCCCCAAGGTGCCTTTGACATATCTGAGTATCCTTTTAGCAGCCTTAAAATGAACAACATTACAGCAGTGCATAAATCTCGATAGGAGACTAACACCATAAGTGATGTCTGGTCGAGTTGCTGTTAAATATAACAAACAGCCCACCAAGCTTCGATATTCCCTTTCATCAACTCTTGCATGATCACCATTCTTTGAGTCGACTTTTCTCCTTGTGCATTGGTGTCTTCGATTGTCTTACAATTTTGCATGCAAAATCTATTAAGGATCTTTGATGCAAAGGCATGCTGGTTGATAAAAATGCCATGATCAGATTGGTTTACTTCCATCCCAAGGAAGTATGTCATGACCCCCAAATCTATCATTTCGAAAACTTGTTGCATTTGCATCTTGAATTCAGAAATCAACTCATTTTTGCTTTCAATTACAAGCAAGTCATCGACATAAAGAGACACAATCAGCAAGGTTTCTCCTTCTAACCTTTTCACATAGAGTGTTGCTTCACTAGCACTCTTTTCAAACCCAAGCCTAGACAGGTAAGTGTCTATCCTGTCATACCAGGCTCTTGGTGCTTGTTTCAGGCCATACAAAGCCTTCTTCAGCCTATAGACTTTGTCTTCATCACCTTTCAGCTTGAATCCATCTGGTTGCTCAATAAAAATTTCTTCTTTAAGAAAGCCATTAAGAAATCTTGACTTAACATCTAGTTGATGAAGTTTCCATTGTTTACGGCGGCTATAGCAAACAACGGTTTAATGGTGTCGGTCTAGCTCTTTGGAGCAAATGTTTCCATGAAGTCTATCCCATATTGTTGTTTGTAACCCTTGACCACGAGCCTTGCTTTGTGCTTGTTTAGAGAGCCATCAGCATTGTACTTGGCCCTAAACACCCATTTCACACCAATGACCTTCTTATATGGGTCAGTGCGTCACCAACTCCCATGTGTCATTTTTATGGATCATTTCCAATTCAGCTTCCATGGCCTTTCTCCAATGTATGTCTTTAGAAGCTTCCACAAAATCTGAAGGTTCAACTATTGCAACATCACATCTTTGATAGATGTCAGCAACAGTCCTTGTACCTCTTATGGGAGTATCATCAAAATCTTTATTGCTAGAATCAGTTTCAACAATTTCCAGATTTCTATCATGTTGATCTTCTTCAATAATGTTTGTGCTTGAGTTATTCCAATTCCAAACCCTCTCTTCATTAAATCTGACATCTCTACTCACCAAAACCTTCTTTGTTCTTTGGATCAAACACCCTGTAACCTTTGTTTATATCTTTGTGTAGCCAACAAATATCCTGGAGAATGCTATTCTTTCTAGCTTAGTTCTCTTTTCTGCTTTGGAATGAGAACATAGCAAACACAACCAAACACCTTTAAATGTGAAACATTAGGCTTGAGTCCATGCCAAGCTTCAAAAGGTGTCATATCTTTGATGACATGTGTTGGCAACTTATTAAGTAAATACACTTTGAGGTATTGATCGCTTCCCATTAAAACTTGCTTGGTAGCTTGCTTTCAAATAATAAACACTGGCCATGTCCATCACGATTCTGTTTTTTCTTTCACATACTCCATTTTCTTTGAGGAGTATATATCTGTGGTCGATTGGTGATGGATTCCATTTTGCTCACATAGTTTTGAAACTTTTGAGATAGGTACTCTGGGCCATTATGCATTCTCAAGGCTTTAATTTTCTGACTTGTTTGATTTTCAGCTAGAGCTTTAAATTTGATGAAGGCTTCAAAGACTTCAGATTTCTGCTTTAAGAAATAGACATAACAAAATCTAGTCAAGTCATCAATAAACAGCACAAAATACCTGCTGTCATTCAAGGAGGGAGTCATCATTGAACCAGCTCAAGCTTCTCTCGAGCTCTAAATGCTTTGTCAACTAGAAAGGGCAATCTAGCTTGCTTACCAAACTGACAGACTTCACAAATAGACTGTTTGACTTTAAGCTTGCACAAATCATCAACCAAATTCAATCTATGCAGCAAATCTAATGATTTATAACTGGCATGGCCTAGCCTTTTATGCCATAGGTTAGCACTATTAACTAGACTTGTGTAGGCCTTCTTTTCAATCATATTCACATCAATCATGAAGCTCCTATCAATCATTGCTACTGTGATCAGCTCCTGACCATGAGAGTCTCTAACAATGCAAGAACCATTCTCAAAAACAAGTGAGTGACCCTTTTCTACTAACTGTCCAACACTTAGCAAATTTTGATCTATTTCAGGTACAAAGAGTACATCAGAAATTACTTTGTTACCTGAGGTAGTGTTAATCACCACATTGCCTCTGCCCTTGGCTTCAATCAGATCTCCATTGCCAATTCTGATTTTTGAGGCAAAGCTTCTGTCAAGGTCTTTAAATAGCCCTTCATTAGCTGCCATATGGTGCGTGCAACCACTGTCCACTAGCCACTCCACTTTAGCCTTGCTAGATGTTGCAAAGCTTGTTGATGTGAAAACATACTCCTCCTGAGCTTGAAGGTCCTCAGCAGCTTGAGCCTTAACCTCCTGCTGTACAGGTGCCTTGCCTTTATTTTTACAGACCTTCTCTACATGTCCAAACTGCTTGCAACTCCTACATTGAATGTCTGGTCTATACCAGCAATATTTTTCCAAATGTGAGGTCTTTTGGCAGTGTTTGCATGGTGGGAACCTCCTTTTGCCTGATTCTTTTCTTGGTTTCTCTTTCTTATCGAGCCAAGGCTTCTTTCCTTTTTGACTTGAGCCTTCCCTTGTCTTTGCTTGAAAGGCTCCCTCAGGATTGTCTTCTTGCCTATTAGCCCTTCTTTGCTCGAGTGCATAGAGAGAATTCACTAGTTCAGATAGAGAGATGGTTGTGAGGTCTCTCGAGTCCTCCAATGAGGAGATATTTGACTCAAATCTCTCGGAAAGAGTGGTGATCACCTTCTCAACAATCCTACTTTCACCAAAGTCTTCACCAAGTAGCCTTATGCTATTGACAGTGGCCATTATTCTGTCTGAATATTGCTTGATGGTCTCAGCTTCTTTCATCTTCAAGTTCTCAAAGTCTCTCCTCAAGTTGATTAGCTGTTGTATCCTTGTCTTTTCAGACCCCATGAACTCCTCCTTCAGCTTCTCCCATGCCTGCTTAGGTGAGTCACAAGCCATGATTCGAGTGAATATCACATCTGATACTTCATTTTGCAGGCAAGCCATGGCCTTGTGCTTCTTGGCTCGTTCCTCGCTATGCTGTCTCATCTGAGCAATGGTGGGATTAGCTCTCAATGGAGGTGGCTCAACATCACTCTCAACTGCACTCCACAAGTCTTGTACCTAAAGATGTGTTTTCATTTTTACTGACCATATATGGTAGTTTTCACCAGTGAACATAGGTGGTGGAGGTGTTGTGTAACTCATCCTGTTACAACAAGTTCAGCAGCCTCGATTTCTTCTTTCTTAAGCTTTCTTTCACAAATCAATAACAAACAAAGGAGTCCCTCAAAGATAATCGGCTCTGATTACCATTTGTTGGAACCAAGATAGCATGTTAACATGTAATGTGTATGCAATGTGCATCTGATTTTTATGTGAAAACAAAAGAAGAAAAGGAGGAATAGAAACTATGAAAAAACTTGGAGACACTCAAGTTAATGGTTAAACTTATCAACCATTCCATTGATATGAGAATATATACATAAAATACAAAGATTGAATAGTCAAAAAGACTATCACCTAGTGAATCAACCACTCCCACTAGACTTTGACCAATACAAACTTATATTATACATAAAATAATAGCTAATACACTAGCTATTACATCAATTCAAATCAACCATTATATCCTACTAGTTTGCTATTACATTACAAAAAGATTAAGCTAAGTTACGTAGGAGTAAAATCAATCAAAATGAACAAAACTAGCTGCTGCACTAGGTTCAGCTCCACTGCTGCTTCTGCTGGCTGGTTTCCTGTTGCATTGCAGGCCAAAAGTCTAACAGGTAGGGCTGACAGGAACCATTGATCTATTATCAAACATGACTTCTTTGTACAGTGTTAACCTAGGATTCAATCAATTTATAGGCACCATCCCGGATTTATCTAATTGTAAAAGTTTGGAATTATTAGACTTGAGTAACAATAATATCATAGGAGTTTTCCCGTCATATCTAGCTTCTCATCCTAGTTTAGTAGTCATTATCGTCAATGACAACAAGTTGCAGGGTCCTTTCCCTGCTTATATGTTACTCCATAAGTTTACCACTGTTGAGAATAATAATTTCTGCACAAACACAGCAGACTCGTGTGATAGTCAAGTTACAATATTGCTTGAGATTGCGAGCACTTGGATGTATCCTTATGAGTTATCCGTAGCTTGGGAAGGAAATGATGCATGTAGAAATTGGTCATTTGTGACACGCGACTCGGAGAAAAGTATTGCGAAAATCAGTCTTCAGAAGCAACGATTGCAAGGAACAATTTCTCCATCATTCGCTAATCTAACTGCGTTACGGTATCTCAATCTAAATGACAATAACTTGACGGGTCCTATCCCTAAGAGCTTGGTGAAGTTACCTAACCTTGAAGTCATGGATGTTTCCAATAACAATCTCTCTGGGATTATCCCTACTTTTGCAACATCGGTGAAGCTAATAACCAGCGGAAATGACTTGCTAATTCCAAGCAGAACAACAGGCAATACATCTGATTTCCCTCCAGAGGGTATGACCCCTTGTCTACTTCGATTTGTAGTGAACATATGATTTTATTCAATCCCTTTCGTGCATCGCAGATTGTGATTGCCCTTATCCTCTAACAATAGGAGGGTAGTCATATTTCTCTAATTTCCATATAGGAACTTATTTTTACTTTACCTAGCTAGCGATCTTAGCTTACAATATTTATACCATGTTTCAATTTACAGGGCAAAAAAGAGGCATAATAGTAGGAATAGTTGTGGGAACAATTGTTGGTGTCATCTTCTGTATTTTCGTTGGAAGGAGGATAATTACTACTATAGGTATGATGATATTAATATCAATAAATATTGACACATTATATTCATACATGTATAACAACATTAACTAGTCACTGATGTAGTGACAAATGATTTTTCTTGCTTAAGTTTTTGTTGACATAGGTATTGGGTTTAAACTTGGACAATCCCTTTCCTATCATTGATAAAAAGGAATTTATTCACAAATTTACCCTTAAAATATATTTCAATTCACAAAAAAAAAAAAATTCTTTCTTAGAATAAGAATTGATATGTAAGCTATCAAAATTTAAAACAGAACAAATATTAACCACAATATTAACCAATAAGAATGTGATGCGTGGCATACTTTTTAAGTAAAATAAAAAAAATTGATTGTTTTAAAAAAATATATAAATGAACTATCAATATTAAAATTCTGTTATAATTGAGTCAATTTATTAATAAAGTCTAAAAATATACATGTTTAATAGCTTTTAAAAAAAAATATTTATAGCTTAATTTTTAATTCAGCAAAGAAAGGAAGTGAAGATGAGTTTAGGAAAGATGAATCATGTTTAGAGTTATTTTTTCACAACATGCTGGGGAAATCTCAAAATGGAGTCAAATTACAAGAGCTTCAACTATTAGATTTTGGGAAGCTAGCCACTGCAACAAATAATTTTCATCCAACAAATATGCTTGGAAAGGGAGGTTTTGGACCAGTATACAAGGTAACATGCTACTTGTAGGTTAATTTCTTCATATTGCCAGTTGGGTATCAATAAGATTAAAGTTATTAAACAACCCATATGGTTGAAATTCTAGATTCTAAAATGATATTTGAATATTGTAGGGGAAACTCCATGATGGGCAGGAAATAGCAGTGAAAAGACTTTCTAGAGCTTCAGGGCAGGGGCTAGAAGAATTTAGGAATGAGGCAATGGTGATTTCAAGACTCCAACATCGAAATCTTGTAAGGCTTCTTGGTTGTTGCGTTGATGGGGAAGAAAAGATGTTAGTCTATGAATACATGCCAAACAAGAGCTTGGATGTTTTCCTTTTCGGTTAGATACATTTTCTTTATTATTTATGGAAAATATTATTATTAAACCTAAAGCAAATCTAGCTAACACTATTTGGATACTTTTTAAAAATATATTTAGATGCAGAAAAATAAAAACTTCTTGATTGGAAAATACGTCTCAATATTATAGAAGGAATTAGTCGAGGACTTCTCTATCTTCATAGGGACTTAAGATTGCGAATTGTTCATAGAGATCTAAAAGCAAGTAATATTTTATTAGATGATGAACTAAATCCGAAAATTTCAGATTTTGGTATAGCAAAGATATTTTGTGGCAATGAAAGCCAAGCAAATACTAGGCGGGTTTTTGGAACATAGTAAGCTATCCTTCATTTTTCTATCAAAATCTAAGATTTAAATATATAATATATGCATATATCACGTTGGCTAAAATGATTTTTTTTGCGTTGATGAATTAAATGCAGTGGTTATATGTCCCCTGAGTATGCAATGAAAGGACAATTTTCAGAAAAATCAGATGTTTTTAGCTTTGGGGTATTGACATTGGAGATTGTTAGTGGAAGAAGAAACTCGAGTTTCCAAGATGATGAGCATTCACCGAGCCTTTTGGGATACGTAAGTATTAGCTAGTAATAAAATCTCTAGATTCCAACGCCTTAACATTTGTACTTTTTCAGGCATGGAAATTATGGAGCGAAGGCAACTTTTTGGAATTAATAGATCCAGTGATCTCATCAGATCCAAGTTGTCATAGGAAAATGCTGAGATGCTTTCATGTGGGATTGTTATGTGTGCAAAACTTTGTGAAAGATAGACCAACTATGATGGTTGTGGATTCCATGCTTAGCAGTGAGATAGAAAATCTTCCTACACCAAAACAACCACCTTTCTTTGATGAGAAAATTGTGATGGATCACTCGCAATTACAACAAGCCAAATAATTTTAACCATTGACAATATTTTCTAAAATCTTGTTGTATAAGCAAATTTTATGCTGAAAACGTGTCTAGAAAAAATTGGAGGCAACTATTTTTTTATTTTAATTTTTTTTGTTAGAAAATATGGACATCACATATATAATAAGAGTAATTACATGTTATTATTTATTATCATAAAAGGTTAGCCCATATTAAAAGTGATCTAATTTGGTTAAGGTTTATTGGTCTTTAATTATTAAACAAAGTATGAGTCAAATATGTATAGATACTCTAGAAACAAATTTCTAATTGATAATGGACTGACTATAAATTAGGGTTAATGTGCAAAAGTTATATATTAGGGTTATGGTCCCTAAATTACATACATGTAACTTTTCTAATATCTCATCTTTAGAAAAGATAACCACTTTCTGTGAATTACTTGTGCGCTAATTTGGAAGATCAAAACTACAATATCGAAGATTCTAAGAAATCAATGTATTCAAGTACGCTTCCGCATTTAGGCTCCGTTTGTTTGCCAGTAAAATGTTTTCCGAAAAATGATTTCTGGAAAATGATTTACTTTTCTGGAAATGATTTACTTTTCTGGTTTTTGGATGAATCTGTGTAAAATATTTTCTGTTTTTTGGCAGATTTCCTGGAAATATTTTTCAGAAAAGCTGTTTTTACATATATTAATAAATTTATAATAAATCAAATTAAAGTTAAAAACAAAAGTCAAATTTATTTTTTATTACCTGAGTAAATATTTGCGCCTTCAGTTCAACTTAATACAAAATTCACCAATATAAATGAGATTATATTATTGTGAGAGAACAGTATAAGAACTATAGAAAGGTATACTTATCAAACAACAGATAAAACCTTATTCATCCAAGTAAAGCTAAGTAGAAACTTGGACTTGATTATTTCGAACACGATACAAAACATGACACAATAACATTAGAATAAATACATACACCATAGTAATACATGAATTGGGAGATTACTAACTACAAACCACAGGCAGAAGTTTGTTTTATTTGGGAAATACAGGCTTCACCTCTCACTGAACCCTCCATTAATGGCAATTCAAAGCTTTTGTACTGCATCTATACGAACTTCCAGTCTTTCAGTGGTTGCAGTTTCCCCTTGAAGTGTCGCTACCATTTAAGAACGAAATCTGAAAGAATAATTAACGAGGCAATAGAAGAAAGAGAGAATGAAATTCTATTTATCATTCATCATCAAACAATACATATATATATATATACAAGTATGAGTCTACTCTCTAAGGAAAGTAAATAAAATCAAATCCCTAATAATCAACTATATTATTCTATTTACATATCTTATCAAACCTTTCCTAACATTTTCAATAAATACTTTAAGAAGGGGTTTGATGTAAAGAATTTTCTCAGCTAATTCGGTGAAACCTCTGTTTCTTCAATCTGTTGTTTACTTGGCTTTATTTTACGGACAGAAGAATTACTCCAATTTAAACCACATATATGGATTGAATTTTTAATGAACACAGCTTAGATTTTAATAATTCAAATAGAAGAGACATCTTGTGGCCTAATAGCTGAAAAGATTTTGAGATTGATACATGTTGGCCAGAAGGCCATAGATAAGGATTAAAGCGAACAGCTCGATAACCATCCTAGCATGAAAAATCAGATCGTAAGCATGGTTCTCATAATAAAATAGAACAAAAATAAAGTTGTCTAATAAAAGAAAATAAATCAAAACCTTCAAAATGAGATCTTCAAGTCGCTTAACTCCAATTCCATTTTCTGCAGGATTTGCAAGACGACAACCAACAAATTTGGTGGGATGTTTCTTTAGGACACTATCAATCATTCAAAATATTAGTATTCAAAGCATGCAATGCTTTCACGATTTGTTCAAGAAATTAGGTAGTGCTGAAACATTGCAAGTACATGAACCTTCGATAGCAATTGGATCATCCATTCATTTCTACCATGATATGAGGGCCAATTCTTAGAAGGAACTCAACTAAAAAGTGTAATTAAATGCTAAAATTTCTCAATCATCGGCTTCAACCCTCTATCTGAGAGAATTTATAGTTTTATGTATATATAACCAAAATGGTAACTTCTTAACCATAATACTAGTCAACTCCCTAAATGATTTATCCATTTCACACCAATACTTTCATATGGCTTTATAGCTTAATTCACAAAATGATAGTTAAAGAAATGATAAGAAATTGGCAAATGTTAGTAATTTATCTTCAAACTCGAAGCGGACTGGTCACCAATGAATGATCAAACTTGTGATTGATGAAATTTGGACAATGAGTGCACCTTCTACACTTGCTTCTTCCATACACTCGGGAGAAAAAAATCAAGAATAGTTTATCGGAGAATAAATAAGCAAAAGCATAGTCTCTCTCTATCTCTCTCGAGGCTACATCTTACACGGAGCAAGAAATCCAAGTGTCCAGCAAAGTAGGTTCTTGGCCGGGAAAGTAAGGATATTTATTGACTGTACACCCAAACACAAAAAGGAAAAGGAAAAGGCGTGATTTGTGTTCTTTGTTTGTCCAATCCCATAAACTTGGTTTTCCAAAGAATCATTGGTGCAAGGAAGAGAGGATTTTACCTCTTGACGGGATGCCCATATGTGCAAATGTGAACCGATAGTCTTGGGTCTGCCTTGGGCATTAGTTGACGCCATTTTTGTTGTAGAAGCTTTGTATTGTGTTCTCCTATATAGGACAGAGATGAATTCTTCCAAGAGATTAGCCAAGACCCTGTGAAACCAAGGAGGAACCGGAAAATGTCTGAGAAAGAGAGAAAGAGATTTTCCTGAGAAAGAATGAAGGAAGGAAAAGGAATAAAGAACGGAAGAAGGAGAATGACTTACCTGGATGAAGGAGGAACGAGAAAATGTCTTACAGAAATGAAATTCGTAAGACATTTTCCTTAAAATGTAAGCCATTTTACCCGTGTAATAGAAAACATTTTCCAAATGGAAAATGTTTTCAGTCAAACAAACCCATGAAAACTGGGAAAACATTTTCTGGAAAATGTTTTCCTGCAAACAAACGCACCCTTAGTCTTGTTCTTGATGATTTTACATGACAGATCCTGGTTTGTTAAGTTTTATATTAGATATTGTTTTACGATTCTAACAAGTTGCATCCGAGCCACATCATGTTGAATCATTAGGAGTTGATTAAGTTTCTTTATTTTATTTTTTATGGATTTAATAATTCGATTATATACTATGTTGAATCTTTAAGATTCTAGATAAAAAATTTTAAGTTTTGATTCTTTATATTAAGTTTTAGGGTTTTATAAATATGTATTGTTGATTCGGCTTGCGAGAATTGCTTAGATGTTTAATTCTTGGGGCTGCTATATATATACATGACTTAAGTGTTTATGATATAATAAATCTTTTATTTAAGTTCTAGATATCATGAATATCATATGCTTTTGAATCATGATGCTTTAATTTGAAAAATGCAGTGCATGCAAAATCACTAAAGGATTAAGTGCTAAGTTGCCTTATTATCTTTAGCGCTTAACAAGGTTATATTGTAGTAATGATGATCCTAACATGGTTATTCATATATTTTGCTTGGGCTAACATTTTCCAATTGGCTGGAATATATGAGATATTTGCATGTTGCTCGGTATGTGATGCTTATTTACCGAAAAGCTTCAATTGGCTTGAAATGACGAGGATATCATTTTATGAATATATGTAAGCAATGAAAATAAGATATGACAAGCCACTAAGCATTCGTTAAAGTTGGTAATAGTTTACTATGATTAGATATTTATGTTCACTATGATACGAAATTTGGTTTTAAGTTCAGTTAAATTTTAATTTTGTATTTTATTCTAAAAATAATAATTTTGGATTGGTGCTTGTTTAAGCTATTAAAAAATCAGTTAAAGATTAAAGTTTCGGTTCTTTTATTGCATCATTTATACAACCTTATTTTGGGTTATTTCAGAAATTATAGCATGATAAAAAAGTTTAGTTTTGGCCTTTGACTGTTATGAAAATTTTAAATTTGAATATTGGTATATTTATATATTTTTCAAAATAACTCAATTGAAACAATAAGTTGTCAAAGTGACCTCTGTTGTTGAAATTATTTTGTTTTAAAATATAAAAGGTTGTGTGCATGTAACTTAAGCTACGTTAATATTGATCGGTCCAAAGGAAAGTTAATATTTAACAAAATTACATGTGCAACTGTGGTAATAAACATATGACAATTTTTGATTTTACATGTGTGTAATAAATCAACCCAAAGGAATATTTATGGCTCAACAAGTTCTTATTTTCAGTGTTTGATTACTAAACTAAGATATCACTTACAAGTTAAATTTTTTTCCAAAGATGAAATATTAATGGAGGGTCTGATAACTTGAGATGGGGTTTTCCTTTATTCAAATTATTTTGGTTTAAGTCTTATGTGAGGTTGTTTTGATTTATTCAACTATTATTTGTAATAGCCCATTTTCAGTGAAATCGAAACAGTGGTTTTGGGACCACAAATCCAATGAGAAAATTATTATTTTATTATTATTTTAATGTTTATAGGATTATATTAGGGTCGTGTTAAAATTTCATTAAGAAATTTTGATGTTTGCATGATTAATTAAGTGAAAAAGACTAAATCGTAAATAGTGTAAAAGTAGAGTTCCATTAGTTAAAAGGGTCAAATAGCTATGAAACTTTAAAGTGAGTGGACTTAGATGGTAATTAGACCATTTCTATAGTCAGTGGATATTCATGGCAAGGTTTTATTGAAATTTTGATTTTTTAAAGGGCAAAATGGTAAATGGTAAATAAAGATAAAAATAAATAGGCAAAAACCATAATCTTCCTCCCATTTGTTCGTTCTCAACTGATTCTTAAATGGAGAAATAGCCAGGGTTCAGCCAAGCATTGTTTCACTTGCATGGTATGTACTTTTGTCCCGTTTTTAATGATTTTTATGTTTTTGAGGTCGTTTTAGCTTAATTTAGCTAGCATAGGGGTCAATTTGTAAAACTGTTAAAGATTGAGGGTTATGCCATGAATGTTTTTGTATGATTCTTGATGTTTAATGGTAGATTATGAGTCCTTGTTGATAAAAAAACAAGTTTTGTAAAGTGATTTTTGATGAAATTTACATTTAGGGATTTGTTTGTAAAAATAGTAAAAGTTCATGGAAAATTTATGAAATGATGGTTTGTATGTGTTGATATAAGTCCCTAATAAATTTGGTTAGGTTGAATGGGGGATTAAAATGCTTAGATTTCAATTTATGAGCTTAATGACTAAATTGTGAACAGTTAAATTGTTAGAGGCAAAATAGTAATTTTGCATAAATATGAAATGTGGACTAAATTGAATACTAGAGGTATTAAATGGATTGAAATTTGTCTATTTAGATCAGGATAGACCACGTACGGGCTTAGATCAAGGCAAGCAAAAGCTTCGGAATAGCTCCATTTAACCTTCACGCCCCTAGTTGTCGAGGTAAGTTTGTGTGAATAGTTATTGTATTAATGCTATTTAAATTGTATGTTAATATGTTATTTATAATGTTAACTGAGCGATGTATAAACAAATCAATGCTATGATGGTTATCGAGTCCCGGTTGAACCTTAGGAATTCGTAGGATACAAATGACATGTCATTAGGGATTTCATGTTTCAGGTGCTGGTCTTAAATGTCCTACCGATGGTTGAGGTCTTGCATTTGTTGCGGATACTCCACAGCTCGTGTGAGTTGCATCGTGTAGCTTACATTCTGACCTATAGCTCGTGTGAGGAGGCCCATTTCATAGCTCGTGTGAGCAATATTGTAAAGGAAATGTTACAATTATGTAAAGGCACACTTCGTGTGAGCTTTCCCGAGTATCCAATGAGATTCTAGATGGTTCAACAGATATGAAAAGGAAAGGAAATGGTAAGTGTTCAAATGGAATGTATCATGAACTTATGAAAAGGAAATTTTGACCTAAATGAGATGAATAAATGTGCAAGTTACTAGTTATGGATGAATTCATTTGAACCATGTATAAATGCACTAACTTGTGTATTTGGTGATGTTGTATAGGCATTGTGCCAAGCTTATGTGTAACACCCCTTACCCGTAACCGACACCGGTATAGGGTACAAGGCGTTACTTGACTTAATAACGTACATACAAACATTTCTAGAATATGAAATTTCGTTCAAATTTAAAACTTTTCAAACTACATCTTAAAATCCTTAATATGGGCCTACGAGGTCCAAAATATACTTTAGAAATGATTCGATACTAAACTAGGCACTTTAGAAAACTTTGGAAAACTTTTCTAAAAAAATAGGGGCACACGCCCGTGTGGACTCATGGCACGATCGTGTGGCTGGCATGGCCATGTCTTTAGCCCGTGCGTGAGCCTGACCTATGCCTCGCGAGAAATCAGGATGTCACACGGCCTGGCACACGCCCGTGTACCCAGTCCGTGTGCTAATATGAGTTTTTACAAATTTGGTACAGGGGACACATGACCTCAACACATGCCCATGGGGCAACCGTGTGTCACACACGGCCTAGACACACGGCCATGTGTCTACCCGTGTGGACGACTGTTAGGCTATTTTCCAAGCCTCCTTGTCACCCCTTACAAGCATACATCTACACACATCATATAGTACCGTCAAAAGTACAAACACATGACTAAATCAGTCCCAACCAAGGCATCCACGCCTCAAATCCAAGTTATTTTCTATCACCTACAACATTTCTTATTATCAACCAACCCATGTAATAACCACATTCATGAAAACACCAACATTTGCATTTATCAACAACAAGTATTAATCATCAACTATGGCCTTATACAAAATGAATTCCTCTTCAAAACAAGCCAACACATTTGGCCGAAACAATATGACACTTAACAAAATACCAAGTTCCTATACATGCCATACTTAAAAATGATAAATCTAACTATACCAAATGTTCAGATTGATAGTGTGATTGATGCCTCTGACGTCTGATGATCCCCGAGCTAACTTGGCGGCACTGTAAGAAAATGGAAAGGAAAGGGAGTAAGCATAAAGCTTAGTAAGTCGCATGTAAATAATTAACAACAATTACTATGCATAATCATACTCATAGCATAATACAAACTTGCACATGATTCTCGAATGATTAAAGACATAACTTACTCATGTCTACCCTTAATAATCACACAACATAATTCGAGCTCATTTCTCATGAATCTCATGTATTTAATTGTATCACTTACAACATAGGCGTAACTTTTCACACTTTTGACACAATCTTTTATTTACCCGTTGAACCCATTGGAATACCAAAGGATATCCGATAAGCCTCACACAAGAGGGCACAATGCCTAAGCCATGTCCCAGACATGGTCTTACACTAGCGCACATATCAACGCCGATGCCATGTCCCAGACATGGTCTTATACTGGCTATCCATAATGTGGCCAATGCCATGTCCCAGACATGGTCTTACACTAGCGCACATCTCGCTCAAATGTCATGGCTTGGATATCCAATCTATTCCTAAGGTTCAACCGGGAATATATCACATCAACTTTCGTCATGCATATTCATGGCAATAATCAAACATTTTATGCAATATCAATTGTTTAAAGCATAAATATAATAACGTTGTATTATTTACGTACAACTTACCTCGGTATACAAAAAGTGAGCGGCTAAATTGAATTAGTCTATTAGCTTGGCTTTCCCCCGGTCTAAGTCCGGACTCTATTTTTCTTGTTCTATAATGATAAAATTCACTTATTTAATCACCACATTAATCAAGACATTTCAAAATTCCTACTTTGGCAAAATTATCATTTTGCCCCTAGACTTTCATAAAATTACGTTTTCCCCTAGGCTCGTAAATCGATTTTCATCAAATTTCCTCATTAACCAAGCCTAGCCGAATCTATTTTAAGCTTATAGTAACTCACAAATCCAATTATTTCATACATTTACCACCTATTTAACAACCTTTACAAAAAGGCCCATTTTAGGTGTTTTTCATAAATACCCTTTTTACAAAAGTTATTTATTTAACAACCAAGTTTCATTTTCTTCCATAAAAATTCAGCAAACATCACAAATGTTCTCATGACAAAACCCTAGACTCATAACCATTTTGCAAAATAGTCCCCTCATTAGCTAGATTAAGATTTAGGGGTTCCAAAAGTACAAAAATTATCAAAAAACGACCATCAAAATCACTTACTTGCAAAGGTTTAAGTTGCTGAAAATTTCAAGCTTTCCAAAGCTCCTCTTTGCTGAAAATTTCGGTGGTAGGGAGGATGGAGAAGAGATAATATCTTTTTCTCTTTATTTTATTTTATTTCTAGTCAATTTGTCACCAAAACCTCACCTAATCCCTTGACAAACTTATTTCTTTGTCCCCTATGGCCGCCCAACACTCCTTAAAGGTTCTAATTGCACATAAAGGACCTCCAATTTAAGGTTCTATAGCTAATTGACACCTTTATCTTGTAGGACAAAACTTTCGCACTTTATGTGATTTAGTCCTTTTTCAAAATTAAGCATGCAATCACTAAAATTAATTCACCAAAATTTTCATGTACTCATATAATCATGCTATAACACATAAAATAATATTAAAAATAATTTATCCAGCCTCGGATTAGTGGTTCTGAAACCACTATTTCGACTAGCCCCAAAATCGGGCTATTACAATTCTCCTCCCTTAGGGATTTTCGTCCCCGAAAATCTTACCAGTGAAAAGGTTCGGGTATTGATCTCTCATAGTGTTCTCGGGCTCCCACGTGGCCTCTTCAACCCCATGTCTATGCCATAATACTTTCACGAGTGCTATACTTTTATTCCTCAATTTCTTGACCTCTCGATCTAAAATCTTAACCTGCTCTTCACCATAGGTTATATCTGAACAAATCTCAACCTCTGTTGGTGAAATCACATGTGATGGGTCAGAACGGTAATGGCACAACATAGACACATGGAATACTTCGTGGATCTTTTCTAACTCGGACGGCAAAGCTAATCGGTATGCTACCAATCCAATTCTCTCAGTCACCTCGTATGGTCCAATAAATCGTGGGCTTAATTTTCCTTTCTTGCCGAATCTGAGGATTTTCTTCCACGGAGATACTTTCAAGAACACATTATCACCGACTTGAAACTCAATTTCTTTTCGTTTCAAATCCGCGTAAGATTTCTGTCTATCTGAAGCGGCCTTCAAACAACCATGAATTATTTTTACTTTCTCTTCGGTTTCTCTGACTAAGTTAACTCCGTGTATCTAATTTTCTCTGAGTTCGGTCCAATACAAGGGCGTTCGGCACTTACGCCCATACAAAGCCTCATAAGGCGCCATTTTCAAACTCGACTGATAATTATTGTTGTAGGAAAACTCTACCAACGGTAAGTGCCTTTCCCAACTACCTTGAAACTCAAGAATACAACACTGCAACATGTCTTCGAGTATCTGAATTACCCTCTCCGATTGGCCGTCGGTTTGCGGGTGAAAAGCAGTACTAAAATTCAGTTTCGTTCCCAACACTTCTTGCAACTTTTTCCTAAACCGTGATGTGAACCTCGGATCCCTATCCGAAATGATCGATAAAGGTACTCCATGAAGTCTCACAATTTCAGAAACATACAGATCAGCCAATTTCTCAAGTGGGTAATCGGTACGCACCGGTATAAAATGAGCTGACTTAGTTAGCCTATCAACCACAACCCATACATCATCTTTCTTCCTTGGTGTCAACGACAATCCTGACACAAAATCCATGGTAATACGGTCCCATTTCCACTCAGGAACCATCACGGGTTGAAGTAAACTTGAAGGTACTTGGTTTTCGGCTTTCACTTGCTGACAAGTTAAACACTTAGAGACAAACTCTGAGATGTCTCTTTTCATTCCCGACCACCAATACATTTTCTTCAAGTCATTGTACATTTTCACACTACCCGAATGAATAGACATACAACTACTATGTGCCTCATGCAAGATTTTCCGAATAAGCTTATTGTCTTTGGGTACACAAATTCTGCCTCAAAACATTAAACAGCCATCTGAACCAATCTGAAAGTCTGATTCTATACCCGTCTCGCACTGGGTTATCTTAGCTTGTAACTCTTCATCACTCTTCTGAGCTTCAAAAATTTCTTGCAGAAACATCGGTCTAGCTCTTAACTCTGCTATGACCGAACCATCATCAGTCACAGATAACTGGGTATTCATAGCCCTCAAGGCAAACAATGACTTCCTACTCAAAGCATCGGCGACCACATTCGCCTTCCCAGGGTGATAGTCAATTACCAACTCGTAATCTTTTATCAACTCTAACCATCTTCGCTGCTGTAGGTTTAACTCTTTTTGAGTCATCAAATACTTTAGACTTTTATGGTCAGTGAACACTCGGCATCTCTCGACATACAAATAATGTCTCCAAATCTTCAGTGCAAACACTATGGCGGCTAACTCTAAGTCGTGAGTCGGATAGTTTTTCTCATGCGGCTTCAGTTGTCTCGAGGCATAAGCTATCACCTTGCCTTCTTGCATAGGCAAACACCCCAATCCATTTAAAGATGCATCACTATACACCACAAATTCCTTTCCCGATTCTGGTTGCACTAAAATTGGAGCTTCAGTCAACACTGCTTTTAGTTTCTCAAAACTCTGTTAGCACTTCTCTGTCCATTCGAACTTGATATCTTTCTGTAGTAACCTCGTCATCGGAGTAGCAATCATGGAAAATCCTTTAACAAACCGTCTATAGTATCCAGCTAAGCCAAAAAAGCTTCTAATCTCTGACACATTCCTCAGCGGTTTCCAATCAATGATAGCCGATATCTTACTCGGGTCAACTCTAATTCCATCACCCGACACGATGTGTCCTAAGAATCTGACTTCTCGAAGCCAAAACTCACTTTTGCTAAACTTAGCATACAACTGCTTATCTCTTAAAGTCTGCAAAACAGTTCTCAAATGCTCCGCGTGCTCACTCTCATCACGAGAATAAATTAATATGTCATTGATAAAAACAACGACAAACTTATCAAAATATGATCAGAAAATACGATTCATTAAATCCATAAACACGACATGAGCATTTGTTAAGCCAAAGGGCATGACCAGGAAATCATAGTGGCCATACCTCATCCGAAATGTAGTTTTTGGCACATCCTGCTCCTTAACTCTCAACTGATAGTAACTAGACCTCAGGTCTATCTTAGAAAACACTGTGGCTCCCTTCAATCGGTCAAACAAATCGTCGATCCTTGGCAAAGAATACTTGTTCTTAACTGTAACCTTATTGAGCTGTCGGTAGTCTATACATAATCTCATCGACCCGTCTTTCTTTTTAACGAAAAGTACAGGAGCAACCCACGAAGAATAACTCAGCCTTACAAAACCCTTATCGTTAACTCTTGCAACTGGATTTTCAGCTCCTTTAACTCCGTCGGAGCCATCCTATATGGGGCAATCGAAATAGGTACCGTACCAGGGACCAACTCAATACCAAACTCAACTTCTCTAGCTGGAGGCAATCTAGGTAATTCTTCCGGAAACACATCCGGATATTCGCATACTACAGGCATTGACTCAATCTTTACCTCCAACTCTTGAGTATTCAACACAAACGCGAGATAAGACTCATACCCCTTTCTCATGTATTTCTCAGCAGTCATAGAAGAAATCAATACATGTAAGCTATCCGGTTCACCTGATTCAACCCGAATAATATCCTTATTTTCACATCTCAGTTCAATTAACTTACTACCACAATTTACTGACACGTTATGAACAGTCAACCAATCCATGCCAAGAATTAGGTCAAATTCATCAAACGATAGTAACATGAGGTTAGCCGGAAAATAATAGCCTCTAATCATCAAAGGACAATTTCTACACACTTTGTCAACTAGCACATGCTTGCCTAATGGGTTTGACACTTTTATGACAATTTTTGTGGACTCAACAGACATATTCATACTAGATACCAATTTCATACAAACATATGAATGGGTAGACCCCAGATCAATCAAAGCAACAACAGAGATATCATGAAGAGAAAAAGTACCCGTAATCACATCTGGTGACGATACCTCTTCGCGAGCGCGAATGGCATAAGTCCTTGTAGGCGTTGAGCCCTCAGACCTCACAAAGGAATCTCTAGGCGCACCTTTGCTGCTAGCCCCACTTCCCAGGTTCTTCTGTGGTCTACCCTTAGAAGGAGCATTACCCGCTTGCACTTCTTGCTTTCTGTCTTTTCCTTCCATTTCAGGACAATTTCGGATTACATGGTTTAGTGAACTTCACTTGAAACAACCTCTTTCGTTTCCTCGACACTCACCGAAATGTCGTCTACCACACTGCGAACACTCCGGTTTATTTGGTCGAGCACTACCCATACTCACAATAGAAGTGGTTTGAGCTTTAGATGCCGATTACTGCTTACTCCTATTTCTAGTCGAGAATCCCGCTGAAGTATTTGATCGAGTGGTGAACTCTTTTGACTTCTTAGATGAGGACTGAAATGATTTCCCCAACTGTCTCTTTTTTGAGTCACGGGACTCGATATCAGCTTTCTTTTTCTCTTTGGCCAATTCCTCGGCCTTGCAAGCTCTATCCACTAGTACAACAAATTCTTTCAATTCTAAAATACCAACAAACAAATCGGATGTCCTCATTTAATCCATCTTCAAACCTCTTACACATGATGGCTTCGGTGGATACGCACTTTCGAGCGTATTTACTGAGCCTCATGAACTCACGCTCATACTCGGTTACTGTCATTCGGCCTTGCTTCAATTCTAGAAACTCTTTCCTCTTCCGATCTATAAACCTCTGACTAATATACTTCTTTCGGAACTCCTCTTGGAAAAACTCCCATGTAATCCTTTCCCTTGGTACAACCGACACAAGGGTATTCCACCATTGGTAGGCCGAGTCTCGCAGGAGTGATACAACACACTTCATACACTCCTCAGGTGTGCAAGACAACTCATCGAATACCCTAATTGTATTTTCTAGCCAGAATTCTGCCCTCTCTGGGTCATCATCTATATTATCTCTAAATTCCTCAGCCTCTTGCTTTCGAATTCTGTCTATCGGAGGTTTTTCTCTTCTAATCGTTTCCACTACTTGGGGAGTTCTAGGGGTAGGATGAGGAATTGGAGAGGGTGGAGGAGGCGAAGCATTCGGGTTTGCACGAACAAACTCCGAATACCATACATTCATCATATGGAGGAAGGCCTCTCTAGTCCCTCCACCTTGACTTAGTGTCACGGGCCCACTTTCATCTGGCGCTGTGCCTTTTGCGGGAGCCGACGCATTACTCTCGACATCATCCACCACAGCTCCGTTGGGATTCATTTACTATATAAAAACATATTTTAAAATGTCAATAGTCGTCACACTATCATAATCCATATATGGCAAGTATAACTAGACTCGTACACATGCTAGGTTAGTTCGAGAATCGACTAAACCATAGCTCTGATACCACTAAATATAACACCCTTTACCCGTAACCGACACCGATACAGGGTACGAGGCGTTACTTTACTTAATAACGTACATACAAACATTTCTGGAATATAAAATTTCGTTCAAATTTAAAACTTTTCAAACTACATCTTAAAATCCTTAATATGGACCTACGAGGTCCAAAATAAACTTTAAAAATGATTTGATACTAAACTAGGCATTTTAGAAAACTTTGGAAAACTTTTCTAAAAAAAATAAGGGCACACGCCCGTGTGGACTCATGGCACGGCCGTGTGGTTGGCATGGCCATGTCTTTAGCCCGTGCGTGAGCTTGACCTGTGCCTCGCGAGAAATGAGGATTTCACACGGCCTGGCACACGCCCGGTTACCCAGTTTGTGTGCTAATCTGAGTTTTTACAAATTTGGTACAGGGGACACACGGCCTCAACACATGCCCATGGGGAAACCGTGTGTCACACACGACCTAGACACACGGCCATGTGTCTACCCATGTGGACGGCTGTTAGGCTATTTTCCAAGCCTCCTTCTCACCCCTTACAAGCACACATCTACCCACATCATATAGTACCATAAAAAGTACAAACACATGACTAAATCAGTCCCAACCAAGGCATCCACGCCTCAAATCCAAGTTATTTTCTATCACCTACAACATTTCTTATTATCAACCAACCCATGTAATAACCACATTCATGAAAACACCAACATTTGCATTTATCAACAACAAGTATTAACCATCAACTATGGCCTTATACAAAATGAATTCCTCTTCAAAACAAGCCAACACATTTGGCCGAAACAATATGAAACTTAACAAAATACCAAGTCCCTATACATGTCATACTCAAAAAGGATAAATCTAACTATACCAAATGTTCAGATTGATAGTGTGATCGATTCCTCTGACGTTTGATGATCCCCGAGCTAACTTGGCGGTACTATAAGAAAATGGATAGGAAAGGGAGTAAACACAAAGCTTAGTAAGTCGCATGTAAATAATTAACAACAATTACTATGCATTATCATACTCACAGCATAATCCAAACTTGCACATGATTCTCGAATGATTAAAGACATAACTTATTCATGTCCACCCTTAATAATCACACAACATAATTCGAGCTCATTTCTCATGAATCTCATGTATGTACCAGTATCACTTACAACATGGGCGTAACTTTTCACACTTTTGACACAATCTTTTATTTACCCGTTGAACCCATTGGAATACCAAATGATATCTGATAAGCCTCACACAAGAGGGTACAATGCCGAAGCCATGTCCCAGACATGGTCTTACACTGGCTCTCATAATGTGGCCGATACCATGTCCCAGACATGGTCTTACACTAGCGCACATATCAACGCCGATGCCTTGTCCCAGACATGATCTTACACTGGCTATCCATAATGTGGCCGATGCCATGTCCCAGACATGGTCTTACACTAGCGCACATCTCACTCAAATGTCATGGCTTGGATATCCAATCTATTCCTAAGGTTCAACCGGGAATATATCACATCAACTTTCATCGTGCATATTCATGGCAATAATCAAACAGTTTATGCAATATCAATTGTTTAAAGCATAAATGTAATAACGTTGTATTATTTACATACAACTTATCTCGGTATACAAAAAGTGAGCGGCTAAATTGAATTAGTCTATTAGCTTGGCTTTCCCCCGGTCTAAGTCTGAACTCCGTTTTTCTTGATCTATAATAATAAAATTCACTTATTCAATCACCACATTAATCAAGAAACTTTAAAATTCCTACTTTGGCAAAATTACCATTTTGCCCCTAGACTTTCACAAAATTACGATTTCGCCCCTAGGCTCGTAAATCGATTTTCATCAAATTTCCTTATTAACCAAGCCTAGCCGAATCTATTTTAAGCTTATAGCAACTCACAAATCCAATTATTTCATACATTTACCACCTATTTAACAACCTTTACACAAATGCCTATTTTAGGTGTTTTTCATGAATACCCCTTTTACAAAAGTTGTTTATTTAACAACCAAGTTTCATTTTCTTCCATAAAAATTCAGAAAACAACACAAATGTTCTCATGGAAAAACCCTAGACTCATAACCATTTTGCAAAATAGTCCCCTCATTAGCTAGATTAAGCTTTAGGGGTTCCAAAAGTACAAAAATTATCAAAAAATGACCATCAAAATCACTTACTTGCAAAGGTTTAAGTTGCTAAAAATTTCAAGCTTTCCGAAGCTCCTCTTTGCTGAAAATTTTGGTGGTAGGGAGAATGGGGAAGAGATGATATCTTTTTCTCTTTATTTTATTTTATTTCTAGTCAATTTTTCACCAAAACCTCACCTAATCCCTTGACAAACTTATTTCTTTGTCCCCTATGGCCGGCCAACACTCCCTAAAGGGTCTAATTGCACATTAAGGACCTTCAATTTAAAGTTCTATAGCTATTTGACACCTTTATCTTGTAGGACAAAACTTTCGCACTTTATGCGATTTAGTCCTTTTTCAAAATTAAGCATGCAATCACTAAAATTAATTCACCAAAATTTTCATGTACTCATATAATCATGCTATAACACATAAAATAATATTAAAAATAATTTCTTCGGCCTCGGATTAGTGGTTCCGAAACCACTGTTCCGACTAGCCCCAAAATCGGGCTGTTACATTATGGTTTTAGTTGGTGTTATAATTATGCTATTTACATTATGCAAATGAAATGGTAAGTTGTGTTTATGTTATACGAATTTACTAAGCATTAACTGCTTACGTAATTTCTTCCAAAACTTGAATTACTATTTCTAATTGGCCATCAGTTTGAGGAAATAGCGTGGTGCTAAATTTTAACTTAGTTCCCAGTGGTTGTTGTAACTTCTGCCAGAATCTTGAAGTAAACCTTGGATCCTTATTATACACTATGGGTGATGGTACCCTGACCGGCTGCGCTCGTGCGCGTTAAAACAACAAATTTATATATAACAATTTTTAAAGTCGGTTTTACTTCAACCGTATAGTGATAGTTGTAATATTTATAGTTCGATGGAACACAAAGTATTCCAATGGGTCAAACCCAAAGGAGTTGGTAATTCAGCGATTTCTATTAAAAAAATGCAAGAAAGGAGTCTAGCTAGCTACTCACTAATTACTATAGTATGATAATTCATTAATGAAGTTAATTAAAACTAATTACTTATCTAAGACAGAAAATGACTAAATTGTAAAGAACACAAAACTAAGAAATTATCCAATAAATAACTAACGGTGGTTGGTTCATTTCAATATGGTTCACCAATCCTCGAATAAGGAGCCGAATTTGACACATCAATTTGTGCAGATCAACTCCCCCACACTTAATTCTTTTCTTGTCCCCAAACAAACACACAAAACATGCAAAAAGACGACGATCCTTGAACAATGAATTTATTTGACCTTTTGTGAATGGGAATGCACTATATATCAACTTATTTTTATTGTACAACTCAAAATTGATGCATTGCAAAATTGTAGCTTTAAGAGCAAATCGTCTTAGTTCAAAAAGTTATAGAGCAAACAAAAGTATAAATAGTTTATGAAAATCAAATTTTATACATTATTCAATTACAATAAAACATGAAGGTATGATGTATCTATGTATGAAATAATTTAACTTATTCATTTACAATTAGTTTCCACGAGTTTCAGTTTGTAAAAGGAGTCGCTAAGGTCACATAGGACTTAACAGCTTGTAATGTTCTGAGGCTTAGGTTGGTACGGATTCAAAGAAATATAAGCTCAAAATAGTTCAAGCACTATGAATAGTATAACACACGACATTGTTTGATCTTACTGCCTTATTTCTTCTTCTCTCACCTTCATTATCACTCCAATAATGTGGAAGAGATGGGTCGATTTTAGCTCATTTTTGTGCACTATGATTTTGAGCATATTTTTCATTTGTTTGTTCTTTTCTCTCACAATGGTTTTGATCCCCACTATATTTTCTTTCTTTCATATTTTCATTTCTTCTTATGCCCAATTTTTAGTAAGAATCAATTACGAGCTAAATCAACCTCTTTTCACTAGTCACTCAAGTAAATTTTGTAAGAAACCTCTGCAATGTTTCTACCAAACCCTCGATGTCCATGGCCTGATGTACATTTGATAGTGCAATACAATGTTTAGGGACTATGAAGGGTTAAGTTTTGAAGTCAATTTCGGCTCAAGGTTTCAAATATAAAGGGTCATCAAGAAAGGACAATGTAATGCTCAAATTTGAGAACTATGGATAATGTAGCATCTAAGATTGGTTCTTTAGATTGGTTCTTTAGGCTCTAGGCTACATAAACAATGTCTTAGGTCATCCCTTAGCATTTCAATGAATACAATACTAAAATATGTTTCTATTTATTTTAATGAATAATGACAATTTCTAAAACATGCATGTATACACCTATCTTTATTCTTATTGATCATTTGGATAAAACAAAAAATTTTCATCTACCTCTATCCTATTATACAATGTAATTAATTGAACTAAACAATTTATTCACAAAGCAAAGAATTCATCAAGCATCAATTAAAATTTGCACATTCAAAGTACTTAATAAACAATATCATGCTACAATCCATCGATTTCAATCACTTCATGTTCAAGCACCATACATAGAATAACAAAAATAAAATCAATAAAGAAAAATATTTTTGAGAAAATTTGAATTTTTTTTTGAAAAATGACATAAAAGTTGAAAACTTGCAAAACACGTATAAAAAAAAAGCAAAATAAAATAATATGCCTCCTCCCACACTTAAATTACACATTGTCCTTAATGTGTAGCCCAATACAAAAGATTAAGAGGTTACCAGACTTTCCTAGAAGGAACATCAAACTAGCTCGGGTAGTCCACCTTCACATTTAAGCTCAAATTTGTTGTGTAATCTTCGAATGGGCGGCCTGCACAGGAAACAAGCAAGCACACAAAAGAAAATGTATTTGGGAGATTAGGACTAAATATTAAGAAAATTTTAGTTTTAAGGTTAAATAGAGTGAAAGCACACGGGTCGAAATACCTAAAACAAGTATTTTGTAAAATCTAACAGGGTATCATGATACTTAGAGTTAGTATTGTGATATACTTAAAATTTTTAAAACCCCAAACTGTAACACCCCTTACCCGGGTTCTACACCGGGAACCGGGCCCGAGGCATTACCGAACTGAAACCGCTTAATCGCCACTTAGGCTCAACGTCATTACTCGCTATAACCTCATTCTCGACTTACGAGGCCTCACTCATACACATGAGGACTCTCGAGACTAATCCAGAACTTTTACGATCCTTAAAATTTTTCTCTTTTATACAGGTCTCACACGCCCGTGCAAGATTAGACACGCCCGTGCATGAGCACACACGCCCATGTCCCCAGACCATGCCTAAAAACCCAAGCATTCTGCCAAATGCCCCACGGCCATGGCACGCCCGTGCTCCCCAATCGTGGTGAACACTGACTTCCCTCGCACGGCCTAGAGTCTAGACACACGCCCGTGTGGCTAGCCCGTGGCCAACACTGATTAATCCCACATGCCCTAGGCACACGCCCGTGTGACTAGTCCGGGGTCTATTCTGTTTTCAAATATTAACATGCAGGGGACGACGACGGCCACAAAGACACGCCCGTGGGCCGATGTGTGTGTCACACATGGTCTAGACACACACCGTGTGTCTACCCACATGGTCAAGAACAAGACTAAGTGTCAAGTTCTTTTCACCCTTCTAATATACACAACATATACTCATCTAACACCATCAGAATCAACTCAAACTGAAGTGCATTCTCACATAGAAAACTACATCTTTCTTTCATATAATGTAATAGCCAACAACCATGGAATTATACAAAATAAGCTATCCATCTATAGGCCAACACATCTTAGCCATTTACAACAAAATTTACTAACTTATCTAGCCCCTATACATGCCATATACAAAACATTAAGTTTCATGTACCAAAGTGTCTTTGATATGTGGGCTATCTTCTAATGATCCTCGTATCTCGATTCAACGCTTTAATCTATAAGACAAGGGAAAAGAAAGAGAGTAAGCTTTGAGCTTAGTAAGTTTACACATAAACAAATAAGCAACATAGTATAAGCTAAGCAACTATTAGCATTATACCAACAAATCATTCACAACTATGCTTACTCTTTCTATCCCTTACCACATTTCCAACACATCATGAGTCACATACTCATAACAATTGAAATGCACCCCTGCATTCAATATCACATTTACGTAATATACAACACATCATTATTTATCGTAATACATCCACACAGTCAATCCACATAACTTATCCACACAGCTCATCCACACAGCTAGTTTACATAACTAATCCACACTACTCATCCACACAGTTAATACACACAGTCAATCCACATAACTTATCTCGGTGGTTTCGCACTTAGCACACCACATTTGATTAATAAGGTGGTATCGCACTTAGCCTACCACAATGGTATTCGTAGTGATTCAGCACATAGCTCACTAGATGATATACCTCCCAATAGCATCGCACATAGCTAGCTCATCGTCAATATGCATTAGGATGGTATCGCACTTAGCCTACCATCTAGCATTATCACAACACATGCACAAGTCTACTTAAACCACATAGATTCCCAATCATTCTCGATCATACATTCATTCACCATTTCTACTACATTTATTCTACTTGAACCACATAGGTTCTAAATCAATCTCGAATTAGCTACACACTAGCTATCATCAACAAATTGTAAGTATGAATGCATTGTTTATGCATAGACTTACCTCGATACTCAAAAGTATTGAAATGTGCAATTTAGTCCACCACCTTGCTTTTGCCTCAGTTTCGATCCGGGCTTCGTCTTTCTTGATCTATAATGAATAAATCAGCTTATTCAATACACACATTGACTAAATTGACCCACATCTCATACTTTAGCAAAATTACTATTTTGCCCCTAAACTTTCTCATATTTACACTTCAGTCCCAAAGGCTCGTAAAGTGATTTTTATTCAACTTTCTACTCTTTCATGCTTAGCCGAACCACGTACTCAACTAAAGCATTCATCAAATCTCACTAAATCACCCATGTATGACCAAACTTAAGATTTTCACAACTAAGTCCCTACATGCATTTTCATGGAAAATCACTTAGCAAAAGATGTTTCTACTACATCAAGCCTTCATATTCTTCCATAAAACATCAAAATACATGCATGTCATACATATGTACATTTTTGAACATCCATGATAGCTCACCAAATAGCTATAAATAGCTTACTCATGCTACCGAGACTTCAAAAATACGAAGAATATCAAAAACCGAGCTTAAGAGCACTTACTAGCAAGCTTGAAAAATTGAAAGAACCCTAACAATGGCTTCTCAAATTTTAGTGACTATGGGAAGAAGATGAATGAATTTCTATCATCTTTTCATCTATTTTAATCACTTAATTGATAAATGACCAAAATGCCCTTTTTGATAAACTTTCAATTTTAACTCATCCATGCCCATTTTTGTCCAAAAATTAGAATTTGGATAAATTGCTATTTAAGGACCTCTAATTAATAATATGAAGCTATTTCACACATATAGCTTCTAGAAACACACATTTTGCAACTTTTGCAATTTAGTTCAACCATAATTTCACAAAATTACTTCATGAAACTTTCACACTAGCATGCATACATATTATAAGCCTCAAAAACTCATTCATGACCTTCGAATTTGTGGTCTCGAACCACTATTCTGACTAGGCCCTAAACCGGGATGTTACACAAACTATCTTGGATATTGCGATACTAACCTATAGGTTTCGTGATAGCATTGTAATGTATAAAAAAAAACTCTTAATTTTTTAGTCTAAACTCCCAACTATACAAAAATTAAACCTACCAAATCCTAAATTTGAACATGCAACAAATTTTAAATCTAAACTAAACAAAAGTAAATAGAGTATCATCTCGAATAAGTTTAATTATTTATAAAATAAGTTTAAACTTAAAATCGCTCTCCGATGATACGTCATGCCCCCGAAGTGGAACTTCCACAAAATTCTCAAGACTTTGACCCTTCTCTTGTTCATCATCAGGTTGATTAGGGCCTCTTTTAGCAAATGAACATATTGAACTTGCCTTAACTTAGGTTGTGTCGATATGTACACTTCGAGCCAATTCTTATTGAAACTGAACCCCCTCTAATGCACCTTTCGAGGAATCGTCAATGTCGGGATTAGAAACTCAACATGTTCTGAGTTCTTCACCTCCATTTGAGCAAACCTCTGTTGGAGCACTTCTTCGATTGATTCTTGTCATGAGGTTTCTTATAAAATGTCCAAGAAGTGTGGTGACTCCTCCACATTTTTACCTCATTAGAGCCGGAGATTTCCTCTTTAATGCCTAATACTTCACTCAAGTTTTTGACCTCTATTTTTTGTTGAGCATCAACCTTCAAGTCTTGTTGCTCAACGATTTCATAGGGACCTCTTCCTCCACTTCAACTTTGTCTGGCTCGACACACTCGTCCACCGAAGTTGCTCCCTAGCTCAGTGTTGAAGGAGTTGAAGTATTAGGCCCAATTGGTTCTTGATAGCTTCCATGTTTTTTTGTCATTTTGACATTCCATTCTTAAAGGCATGATCCCAATGGATCTGATCGTGATCGTCATTAAGCACATTCGAATTCTGGTTGTCGCTAGCCACCAAGTACGAGTAGGTATACCAATCATAGCAAGAGTTGTATACTTATTTTTCAAAAGAGTCGTAATCATCCCAGCTAAGTATTGAAGTGCCATCAACATTAGACACGAATTGTAACAGCCCGTTTTTAGTCGAATCAAATAAGTGGCTTTGAGACCACAAATCTGAGATCAAAATAATTATTTTATTATTATTTTAATGTCTACAGTATGATAGTATGATTGTGTGAAAATTTCGTTAAGAAATTTTATCGTTTGAATGCTTAATTTGATAAAAAGGACTAAATCGCGTAAAGTGTAAAAGTGGTGTTCTAATAGCTAAAGGTGTCTAATATCTATAGGAACTTAAAGTTAAGGTCCTTAGATGGTAAATAGACCATTTTTTATTTGAGTGGACAAAGATGGACACATGACTAAGTGTTTTTAATGTTAATAGCTAAGGTTAGTTTAGTAAATCAATAAATAAAGTAAAATAACATAAAATAAGATACCATCTTCTTCATGCTATTTTTCCACCGAAAATTGAAAGGAGAAAAGCCATAGATAGGGTTTTTGGTTCGGCAAGTTCATCCTTGTGCATGTAAGTGATTTTGACTCAGTTTTTAGTGATTTCTATGTTTTTGGAGTCGTTGTAGCTTAATCTAGTTAGCCCAGGGACTAATTTGCAAAAATGTTAAAGGTTTAGGGTTTTACCATTGATGAATATGTGTGTATTTTTAAGTTTGATGATAGAAAATGTATGGTTGTTGTTAGATAAACAACATTTGTTAAGTGATTATTTGGTAAAATTTCAAATTAGGGATTTATTTGTGAAAAATGAAAATTTTGTGGTAAATGTGTGAAATAATGAAAAATATGGGCTGCTATGATAATAAGGGAAATTCGGCTAGCATGGGTAGGGACTTAATTGTATGAATTTGTATTTTTATGAGCTAAGGACTAAATTGTAAAAATGTTGAAATATTAGGGGCAAAAGTGTAATTTTGCCATAATGTGATTTATGGGCTAAATTGAATAGAATGATAATTGACTAAGTTAAATTTGATATTATATAGATCAAGAAAAATGAAATTCGGATCTAGACCGGGGGAAAAATAATGTATTGGACTAGTCGATCCATTTCGTCGTTTTTGCGATCGAGGTAAGTTCGTATGTTAATAAGCATTGTTATAGTTGTGTTTTAAATGCTTTATTATTGAATTTAATTGTGAATATGACCTTACGGATATGTTTGATGAAGATTTGGCACTGTGAAATCCCGGTTGAACCTTAGGAGTAGATTAGGATACAAATGACATGTGATTAAGGGTTATGTGTTTTGGGTGCTAGTCCGTACGTCCTACCAGTGGCTAAATTTTTCGGCATGTGTTACGAATTCTCATCAGCTTGTGTGAGCAGCACCGTGTAGCTACGTCATGACCGTCAGATTGTGTGAGCAGACCCGTTGATAGCTCGAGAGTGAGCATTATATGAGATATGAGATTGAGATAGCTTCGGCTATATATTTGGTACTTAGGGTGCGAGATTCCTGGGTATTCGATATTATTCCGAATGGTTCAACAGGAATATCGAAGATATGAAATAGTGAGAGATAGTTACATATCAAGACAAGTATGTATGGAAATTCATATGAGT
Source organism: Gossypium sturtianum (assembly GCA_025698515.1). NCBI lineage: Eukaryota > Viridiplantae > Streptophyta > Magnoliopsida > Malvales > Malvaceae > Gossypium > Gossypium sturtianum. The sequence continues at coordinate 58,721,257 of CM046948.1, forward strand.
ATTGAATCCATGAAATTATGAGTTCACGATCATTATGTGAATGAATATATATTAACCTTGTGATTAAATGGTTTTGTAGTATATTATGTTATATTACTTGAATTGTGAATGAAGGGTGAGTTTTACTTATTAACTACACGAGCTTACTAAGCTTTATAGCTTACTTTGTTTACTTTTCCGTGTTTTATAGTGAATATCAAAGCTTGCTCAGATTTGGGAGTCGTCGGAGATCTCATCACACTATCAAGCTATCACTTTGGTACTTTTGAACTTATGTATTTGGTTATATTGCATGTATAGGAGTTATGGTCATTTTGGTATATATGTTGATAATGGAATTAGCCATTTGATTTGGCTTGTAAATGATAAGTGCTTGGTTATGTGTATAGCCATGTAATTTGGCTTATTTTGGTATGCTTGGTGATGTATATATATGTGCAAATGGCCTTTTGATATGTTGTGTATAATTGCTATATAGATGCTTGATGTGAATTGGTGTTAGGAGTTCCAAATGGTAATATACGAGGGGTTCCAGAATCCTACCGGAATCCTTTGCGATCTTAAAATTTCTTTCACCTTGACAAGGGCTACACGCCCATGTGAAATGGGACATGCCCGTGGGAGCAGGTCGTGTGGTCACACACGCCCATATCCCTACCCCGTGTATAAAAACTTGGGTATTCTGCTTGTATTACACGGCCTAGGCACGTCCGTGTGGCTAGCCCGTGGTCGACACTGAGTTACCACCTTAACATGCAGGGGACACACGGCCAAGTCACACACCCATGTGGCTAGCCCGTGTGTCACACACTGACTAGACACACGCCCGTGTGTCTACCCGAGTGGACAAGAACAAGGCTATTTGCCAAGCTCCTTTCACCCCTCTAGTTCAGACAACATGTATCATCAAACAATTCATGTTTTGAAATATAAACTCTCATGGATAACTACATCTTTTCATATAACAAGATAAACCATTAACCATGGCATTATACAAAATAGATTATCCATCAAAAGGGCCAACACATCTTTGGCCAATACGACAACATAAACTAACTTGTCTAGCCTCTATACATGCCATATACAAAAGCACTAAATCTAAATATACCAAGTGAGCTGATAGTGTGGGCAATCTTCCAAATTATCTGCATATCTCGTCCCGATTCTTTAGCTCTATAAGACAAGGGAAAAGAAAGGGGAGTAAGCTTTAAGCTTAGTAAATTTACATAAGCTTTAAGCTTAGTAAATTTACATATAAACAATTTACATCATAGTATGAGCTAAACAAGACAATTCACATCCACAACTATGCTTACTCATTCTATCCCTTACCATATTTCCACCACATCACAAGCTTAATGCTTACATTCATTCATTTGGATACCTGCACTCAACACTACAATTTCTGAACCACACATCTAAATCACTCGGTGGTTTCGCACTTAGCCCACCACAATCAAATAGTAGGGTAGTATCGCACATAACCTACCAAATAGGGTAACTATAGTGGTTTCGCAGATAGCCCACTAAATGATATACTTAACGAAAGCATCGCACACAGCCCATCGTAGTTAAGTATTAAGGTGGTATCGCACTTAGCCCACCGTCAAGTATTATCACTACACATTCACACATCTATTTTGTAATTCATACATCAATTACTCAATAACTACCACATTCAATCCACTAGAACCGTATAGGTTGTCAATCATGCTATACACTAGTTAGCATCAACAATGAATATGTATAAATGCATTGTTTACACATAAACTTACCTCGGTATTCAAAATGTGTGAAGACGTGCAATTAAGTCCACGACTTTGCTCTTGCCTCGGTTTCGATCCGGGCTTCGTCTTTCTTGATCTATAATGATAAATCAACTCATATAATACACACATTGAGTAAATTGATTCATATCTCATACTTTGGAAAAATTGCCATTTTGCCCCTAAACTTCCTCATATTTACACTTTTGCCCCAAGGCTCGTAAAGTGATTTTCATTATACATTCTAGTATTTCATGCTTAGCTGATTCATACTCTCAACTATAGCAACCTTCAATTCTCACTAAATCACTCATGTATGACCATTTTCAAGACTTTTACAAACTAGTCCTTACATGCATTTTTCATGGAATTCACTTAGAAAAAGATGTTTATTCTACATCAAACTCTCATAATCTTCCATAAAACATCAAAATACATGCATGTCATACATGGGTATATTTTTGAACATGAATCCTAGCTCAACATATAGCTAAAAATAGCTAACTCATGTTACGAGGACTTCAAAAATACGAAGAATATCACAAACGGGGCTAGGATGCACTTACTTGCAAGCTTGAAAAATTTGAAAAACCCTAGCTATGGGTTCTTGAAATTTTCGGCCAAGGGAAGAAGATGAGCATAAAATTTTGACTATTTCATCTTGTTAATCATTTATTTGACAAATGACCAAAATGCCCTTTTTACCATACTTTCAAATTTCACCCACTCATGCCCATTTTTGTCCAAAAATTAGAAATTGGGATAATTACTATTTAAGGACCTCTAGTTAATAATCTAAAGCCATTTCATACTTAAAGCTTCTAGAATCTCACATTTTGCAACTTTTGCAATTTTGTCCTATTGGACAATTCAATCACAATTAGAAAAATTACTTCATGAAACTTTCATACTTTCATGCAAACATATCATAAAATTTAAAACTCATGTTTCTACTTCAGATTTGTGGTCTCGCACCACTATTCCGACTAGGCCTAAATCGGGATGTTACAACTCTCCCCCTTTAGAAATTTTCGCCCTCGAAAATCTTATCGGTAAAAAGGTGTGGATGTTGCTCTCTCATGGCTTCTTCCGGTTCCCACGTAGCCTCTTCTACACTGTGTTTTTGCGATGACACTTTCACTAGGGCTATGTTCTTATTCCTCAACTGCTTCACTTCCCGAGCCAAGATTTTAATCGACTTTTCCTCATAAGACATATTTGGTTGCATCTCAATTTTCGTTGAAGGAATCACATGCGAAGGATCGGAGCGATATCGTCGCAACATCGACACATGGAACACATTATGAATCTTTTCCAATTCCACCGACAAAGCCAACTGGTATGCTACTGGCCCAATTCTATCGGTAATTTCATACGGCCCTATGAATCGCGAACTCAATTTCCCTTTTCGTCCAAATCTCAAAATTTTCTTCCACGGGGACACTTTCAGAAATACCTTGTCGCCCACTTTAAACTCGATTTCCTTTCTTTTTAAATCTGCATACAACTTTTGTCGGTCCGAAGCTACTTTCAAACTATCATGGATTACTTTCACTTTCTCCTCGGTCTCTTTTACTAGATCGACCCCATGGATTCGCTTCACACTAAGCTCGGTCCAATACAAAGGAGTTCGGCATTTACGACCATACAAGGCTTCATATGGTGCCATCCGTATACTCGATTGATAATTGTTGTTGTAAGCAAATTCGACCAAAGGTAGATATCTCTCCCAACTACCTTCGAACTCTAACACACAACATCGGAGCATATCTTCGAGAACTTGAATTACTCTTTCAGATTGACCATCGGTTTTCGGATGGAATGCAGTACGAAAATTTAATCTTGTACCCAAGGCTTCCTGTAACTTCTTCCAAAACCTTGAAGTGAACCTCGGATCTCTATCCGAGATGATAGATACAGGCACTCCATGTAATCTCACTATCTCTACAATATACATGTCGGCCAACTTATCCAGTGAATAATCAACACGCACCGGTATAAATTGAGCCGACTTCGTTAGTCTATCAACGACAACACACATAACATCTTTCTTTTTCGGAGTCATGGGCATTCCAGACACAAAGTCCATGGTAATCTGATCCCACTTCCACTCGGGAACCATCATAGGCTAAAGCAATCCCGAAGGCACTTGATGCTAAGCTTTCACTTGTTGACAAATCAGACATTTTGTCACAAACTCAGAGATGTCTCTTTTCATACCCGGCCACCAATAAAATTTCCTCAGATCGTTGTACATTTTCGTACTCCCCGGGTGTACTGACAAATAACCACTATGTGCCTCATGCAAAACTTTTCGGATCAATTCATCATCTCTGGGTACACAAATTCTGTCATGATACAACAAACAATCATCTGAGCCCACTCGAAAATCAAAATCATTTTCCGATTCACACTTAGCTCTCTTAGCTTGCATCTCACTATCATTCCTTTGAGCCTCACATATCTGTTGAACAAATAGTGGCTTAGCTCTCAACTCGGCCAATATAGCACCATCACCAGACAATGCTAAACTCGTGCTCATAGCTCTCAAAGCATACAGGGATTTCCTACTCAAGGCATCTGCAACCACATTCGCTTTTCCCAGATGGTAATCGATGACTAACTCATAGTCCTTCAATAACTCAAGCCACCACCGTTGTCGCAAATTCAAATCCTTTTGATCCATCAAATACTTCAAACTCTTATGATCTGTGAAGATTTGGCACCTCTCACCATATAAATAGTGTCGCCAAATCTTTAATGCGAAAACAATCGCAGCCAATTTCAGATCATGAGTCGGATAATTCTTCTCATGCATTTTTAACTGCCTCGAGGCGTAAGCGACTACCTTACCCTCTTGCATCAACACACAACCAAGACCATTTAACGACGCGTCACTGTAAAACACGAACTCTTTCCCCGATTTTGGTTGAACCAAAACTGGCCCCTCAGTCAACAATGTTTTCAATCTCTCAAAACTCTGTTGACATTTCTCAGTCCATTCAAACTTAACAAACTTATGTAACAGTTTTGTCATCGGGGTAGCAATCATAGAAAACCCCTTTACGAAACGTCTGTAGTATCCTACCAGACTCAAAAAGCTTCTGACTTCCGACACGTTTCTCGGTGATTTCCAATCCACAATAGCCGAGATCTTACTCGGGTCGACTCTAATACCATCACCCGACACAATGTGTCCTAAGAATCCGACCTCTCGGAGCCAAAACTCACTCTTGCTAAATTTAGCATACAACTGCTTGTCTCTTAAGGTTTGTAAGACAATCCTCAGGTGCTCTGCATGATCACTCTCATCCCTAGAATAAATCAGTATGTCATCAATGAAGACAACCACAAACTTGTCCAAATACAGTCGGAAGACACGGTTCATCAAATCTATAAAAATCGCAGGAGCATTCGTTAAACTGAACGGCATGACCAGAAACTCATAATGGCCATACCTCGTCCGAAATGTAGTTTTCAGCACATCGTGCTCCTTAACCCTCAAGCGGTAATAGCGGCACTCGAGGTCTATCTTGGAGAATATCATGGCTCCTTTAGTTGATCAAATAGATCATCTATCCTTGGTAAATGATACTTATTTTTCACCGTCATTTTGTTGAGTTGTCTGTAGTCTATGCACAATCTCATCGACCCATCTTTCTTCTTCACAAATAATTCCGGAGCACCCCACGGTGAGTAGCTCGGCCTTGCAAAACCCTTATCCGTCAAATCTTGCAACTGAACCTTCAGTTCTTTCAACTCTAATGGTGCCATCCTATACGGAGCAATCGAAATAGGTGCCGTCCCCGGAATTAACTCAATTCCAAACTCGACCTCTCTGACTGGAGGCAATCCCGGTAACTCTTCCGAGAATACATCCGAATACTCATATACCACCGGCACTGTTTTGATCTTTACCTCAGACTCTTGAGTATTCAATACAAAAGCGAGATAGGACTCGCATCCTTTTCTCAAATATTTCTCGGCCACTAAGGAAGAAATCATCACCGGTATACTATCTGACCCACCTGATTCAACCCGAATAACATCTCCATTCTCACATTTCAATTCAATAAATTTACTACCACAGTTCACTAAAACACTATGGGTAGTCAACAAGTCCATACCAAGAATTAAGTCAAAATCATCAAACGGCAACAACATAAGGTTTGCTGGAAAACAATGACCCTTAATTGTCAAATGACAATTCCTACACACCTTGTCAACTAACACATGATTACCTAACGGGTTTGACACCTTAACTACAATTTCCGTAGACTCAACGGTCATACTCAAACTAGATGCCAGTCTCATGCAAATATAAGAATGGGTAGACCCTGGATCAATCAAAGCAATAACAAAGGTGTCATGAAAAGAAAAAGTACCCGTTATTACATCTGGGGATGATGCCTCTTCGCGACCGCAAATGGCATACGTCCTCGTAGGTGCCTGACCCTCCAGCCTCACAGCAGAGTCTCGTGACGCACTTCTACCACTAGCCCCACCTCCTGGGTTCTTTGGTGGCCTACCCCTTGTAGATACATTGCTGGATCTTATCTCTTGCTTCCTTTCCTTGTCATCCTTCTCGGGGCAATTTTGGATGAAATGGTCAGGGGAACCACACTTATAAAAATTTTGGTTGTTTCCCCAACACTCTCCAGTGTGATATCTACCACAACCTGTACACTCTGGTTTGGTTTTCGGATTGCCCACACTTTCCATCGAGGTTGCTTGAACTCTCGAGTTCGAACGAGTGTTGCCTTGGTCTCAATGTGAATATCCAACTGATGCAGTCGTCCGAGGATTTGCTTCCTTGGATCTTTTCGACTGAGTTTGATACGACTTGCCCATCAGCCGTTTCCGTGCATCTCGGGCCTCACTCACAGCCTCCTCTTTTCCTTACTCAGTTCTTCGGCCTTACTTGCCCTATCAACCAACACTACAAACTCTTTTAACTCCAAAATGCCAACTAGGAGTTTAATATCCTCATTTAGCCCATCTTCGAACCTCTTGCAAAAAATAGTTTCCGTTGACACACATTCTTGCGCGTACTTGCTAAGCCTAACAAATTCGCGCTCATATTCACCTACAGTCATTCTTCCTTGCTTTAACTCAAGGAATTCCTTCCGTTTCTGATCAATCAATCGCTGACTTATATACTTCTTTCAGAATTCCTCCAAAAAGAAGTCCCACGTCACCCTCTCTTTTGGAACCACTAATGTCAACGTTTTCCACCAATGGTATACCGAGTCCCTCAGCAAGGACACGGCGCACTTTAAGTTCTCCTCCGGTGTACAAGAGAGTTCATCAAATACCCTCATTGAGTTCTCTAGCTAGAACTCCGCCCTCTCAGGGTCATCATCTAATTTAGCTCTAAACTCCTCAGCCCCTTATTTCTGAATCTTATCTACCGGGGGCTTCGTTACTCTCACTACTTCTATACCTTAAGGAGCCACTGGAACTGGCTGAGGTATAGGAGGAGGTGGAGGAGGTGGAGCATTAGGGTTTGCTCGAACATACTCCGAGTACCAATTACTCATCATCTGGAGAAAGGCTTCCCGAGCCTATTCTCCTTGACCCCTAATCTCGGGTCCACTCTGAACAGGCGCGGTCCCTGTCACAGGAGCCGGCGCATTACTAGCTGCGTCATCAGCAGTCGATTGATCGGGATCCATATACTATATAAAACAAAGTTTAGAATCATCAGAAGCCACCACACTATCATTATACGCTTATGGCATGTATGGCTAGACTCTTACACCTGCTACGATAGTCCGAGAACCGACTAAACCATAGCTCTGATACCACTAAATGTAACACCCCTTACCCGTATTCTACGCTGGAACCGGGCCCGAGGCATTACCAGACTTAATCCAATTTAGTCCCAACTTGACAACTCTCTATAGTCACCAAAATGACCTCATTAAAGACCCACGAGGCCTTAAACATACATACGAGGGGTTTTAGAATCCTACCGGAATCCTTTGCGATCTTAAAATTTCTTTCACCTTGACAAGGGCCACACGCCCATGTGAAATGGGACATGCCCGTGGGAGTAGGTCGTGTGGTCACACACGCCCATGTCCCTACCCCGTGTATAAAAACTTGGGTATTCTGCTTGTATTACACGGCCTAAGAACACGCCCGTGTTCTCCATCCGTGGTGAACACTGACTATCTTACATGGCCTAGGCAGGTCCGTGTGGCTAGCCCGTGGTCGACATTGACTTACCACCTTAACATGCAGGGGACACACAGCCAAGTCACACACCCATGCGGCTAGCCCGTGTGTCACACACAGCCTAAACACACGCCCGTGTGTCTTCCCGAGTGGACAAGAACAAGGCTATTTTCCAAGCTCCTTTCACCCCTCTAGTTCACACAATATGTATCATCAAACAATTCATGTTTTGCAATATAAACTCTCATGGATAACTACATCTTTTCATATAACAAGATAAACCATTAACCATGGCATTATATAAAATAGATTATCCATCAAAAGGGCCAACACATCTTTGGCCAATACGACAACATAAACTAACTTGTCTAGCCTCTATACATGCCATATACAAAAGCACTAAATCTAAATATACCAAGTGAACTGATAGTGTGGGCAATCTTCCAAATTATCTGCGTATCTCGTCCCAACTCTTTAGCTCTATAAGACAAGGGAAAAGAAAGGGGAGTAAGCTTTAAGCTTAGTAAATTTACATATAAACAATTTACATCATAGTATGAGCTAAACAAGACAATTCACATCCACAACTATGCTTACTCATTCTATCCCTTACCATATTTCCACCACATCACAAGCTTAATGCTTACATTCATTCATTTGCATACCTACACTCAACACCACAATTTCTCAACCACACATCTAAATCACTCGGTGGTTTCGCACTTATCCCACCACAATCAAATAGTAGGGTAGTATCGAACATAGCCTACCAAATAGGGTAATTATAGTGGTTTTGCACATAGCCCACTAAATGATATACTTAACGAAAGCATCGCACACAGCCCATCGTAGTTAAGTATTAAGGTGGTATCGCACTTAGCCCACCATCAAGTATTATCACTACACATTCACACATCTATTTTGTAATTCATACATCAATTACTCAATAACTACCACATTCAATCCACTTGAACCGTATAGGTTGTCAATCATGCTATACACTAGTTAGCATCAACAATGAATATGTATAAATGCATTGTTTACACATAAACTTACCTCGGTATTCAAAATGTGTGAAGACGTGCAATTTAGTCCACGACTTTGCTCTTGCCTCGGTTTCGATCTGAGCTTCGTCTTTCTTGATCTATAATGATAAATCAACCCATTTAATACATTGAGTAAATTGACTCATATCTCATACTTTGGAAAAATTACCATTTTGCCCCTAACTTCCTCATATTTACACTTTTGCCCCAAGGCTCGTAAAGTGATTTTCATTATACATTCTAGTATTTCATGCTTAGCTGATTCATACTCTTAACTATAGCAACCTTTAATACTCACTAAATCACTCATGTATGACCATTTTCAAGACTTTTACAAACTAGTCCTTACATGCATTTTTCATGGAATTCACTTAGAAAAAGATGTTTATTCTACATCAAACTCTCATAATCTTCCATAAAAAATCAAAATACATGCATGTCATACATGGGTATATTTTTGAACATGAATCCTAGCTCAACATATAGCTAAAAATAGCTAACTCATGTTACGAGGACTTCAAAAATACGAAGAATATCAAAAACGGGGCTAGGATGCACTTACTAGCAAGCTTGAAAAATTTGAAGAACCCTAGCTATGGCTTCTTGAAATTTTTGGCCAAGGGAAGAAGATGAGCGTCAAAATTTGACTATTTCATCTTTTTAATCATTTATTTGACAAATGACCAAAATGCCCTTTTTACCATACTTTCAAATTTCACCCACTCATGCCCATTTTTGTCCAAAAATTAGAAATTGGGAAAATTGCGATTTAAGGACCTCTAATTAAAAATCCAAAGCTATTTCATACTTAAAGCTTCTAGAATCTCACATTTTGCAACTTTTGCAATTTAGTCCTATTGGACAATTCAATCACAATTAGCAAAATTACTTCATGAAACTTTCATACTTTCATGCAAACATATCATAAACTTTAAAACTCATGTTTCTACTTCGGATTTGTGGTCTCGCACCACTATTCTGACTAGGCCCAAAATCGGGATGTTACATGGAAATAACATGAATTAGACTTGATTGAGATTGGTTGGAATGCCTATTTATGCCATGTTATATGCCATTTGGTGTGTGTAGGTGAATGAAAGTTTAGGTAAGAAAAATGGCTTGATAAATAGCCTATTTTTGTCCACACGGGCAGAGACACGGGCGTGTGTCTCAGCCTTGTGTGACACACGGTCAAGTGACACAGCCGTGTGTCCCCTGGTGTTTAATTAGAAAACAAGTCAGTATGCTCCACACGGCCCAGCACACGGGTGTGTGACTTGGTCGTGTTGCATAAGTCAGTGTACCCTACAGTTTTGGCACGGCCTAGCACACGAGCGTGTGTGGCCATTTCAAAGGGCACAGGGGCTAGTCACATGGGCATGTGTGTTGGCTGTGTGACCCAAGTCAGAGAGTTACACAGGGTCGGACACGGGCTGGGACACGGCCATGTGATCCCATTTCGAATGTGTACACGGCCGGGCCACACGGGCATGTGTCCCTTGTATTTTGAAAATTTTTCTAAGATTTCCAAAATTTTCCTGAGTTATCAATTTAGTCTCGAACCACTTCTAATGCATGATTTGAGCCTCGTAGGCTCGTATTAGGGACAATGTGATTGATTGTGAATGATATTTATTTGGAATTGGAAAATGTATGTGACCCTATTTATGAAATAATTCCGGTAATACTTTGTAACCCTATTTCGATGACGGATACGGGTTAGGGGTGTTACACGAACGGTCCTTCAGGCCACCTATAGTTACCATTAAACATGACTATTAGTCAACAATCAACAAAACAAAACCAAGAAAACCATAAATTTTTTTTCTATGTATAGACTTAATTTTTGCTAATTATGTTTCTAATGAGCATGTAATAATTAATCAAAATTCACCAAAGCTTACATCGACTCCCCAGCAACAGCGCCAACAACTTGACCGAATGTGCGTGTGCGTGTTAAAATGATGAATTTATATAAAAAAATTTAAAGCCTAATTTTACTGCAACCGTACAGTATCAGTTGTAATATTTATAGTTCCGATGGAACATAAAGTATTCCTAGGGGTTGAACCTAAATGTGTAACAACCTGATTTTGGGGCTAGTCGAAACAGTGGTTTCGGAACCACTAATTTGAGACCAGAGAAATTATTTTTAATATTATTATATGTGTTATATCATGATGATAAGAGTGCATGAAAATTTTGGTGCATTAATTTTGATGATTTCATGCTTAATTGCGAAAAAGGACTAAATCGCATAAAGTGCGAAAGTTTTATTTTACAAGCTAGAGGTGTCTAATAGCTATAGAATATTATATTGGAGGTCCTTAATGTGTAATTAGGCCATTGGGAGAGAGTTGGTCGGCCAAGGAGACAAATATGAGACATGGTCAATGGTTATGGTGGGTTAGGTGACTTAATTGAATAAAATAGAATAAAACAAAAGAAAGGTTATCATCTTTTTCATTCCCCTTCTTCCTCCACCGAAAATTCTAGCAAGAATAGGGGTTTTTGAAGCTCAAACTTTCAGCCAAGCTATCCTCTTGGAAGTAAGTGATTTTTAAGGTCTTCCTTGATAGTTTTTGTACTTTTGGGACCCCTAAAGCTTAAGCTAGCTAATGAGGGGACTATTTTGCAAAATGTTTGAGAGTCTAGGGATTTTCCATGTGAAAATTTGTGTTGATTTCTGAAATTTTATTGAAGAAAATGAATCTTAGTGGGTTAAAGAAGAACTTTTGTGAAAGGACTTTTGCATGAAAACTCCTAATAGGACTACTTTGTAAAAGTTATAAAATAAATAATAAGTGTGTGGAATAATTGAAATTGTGAGTTGCTATAAGAGAGAAAATGAATCAGCTAGGCTTGGATATGTGAAAAATGAACAAATTTCATTTTACGAGCCTTGGGCAAAAGTGTAATTTTGTGAAAGTATAGGGGCAAATGGTAATTTTTCCAAAATAGAAATTTTGAAATGTTTTGAATAATGTGGTGATTTAATAAGTTAAATATGTCATTATAGATCAAGAAGAACGTGGAATCAACCTTGACCGAGGAAAAGGCAAGGTTTCAGACTAAATTGCAATTGGGATAAGTTGTATCGAGGTAAGTTTATGTGTAAACGATGCATCCTTATTATGTATGTTTTTAGCTATTAATGCATTGTGTGGATGTAAATGCTATTTGGTGATATTTATTAAAAATGGTAGAAAATGAGGAAATTCTCGGATGAACCTTCGGGATAGGAATATGGGTACGGATAAATATCCGTAAGTATGTAATTATTGGTGGGCTGTGTGCGATACCACCTTGTTACTTATTAACGATGGGCTGAGTGCAATACCATCGTATTTATTATCATTGGTGGGCTGTGTGCGATACCACCGTAAACATGTAATTAATGGTGGGCTGTGTGCGATGCCACCAAGTATCTAACAATATTCTGAAGTGTTCATCGAGAGACTTGTCTAAGTGAAATTACATGTGGCTTTGTGGTGATAAGTGCAGGGTATAAGTGCAAGTAAATGTGAGTAATGTTTATGATATATGTTTGGGATGTGGTAAGGTTTGAAATGAGTAAGCATAATTATAAGGATACGAATTGTTTTTACATAGTATGTAATGTTTCTGATTGATAAGTATGTGGTATGATGCTTATTGTTTAGATGTAGACTTACTAAGCTTAAAGCTTACTCCCTTTTCTTTTCCCTTGTTTTATAGTGTCGAAGAGCCAGCTCGGATACAGAGATAATCAGAAGATCACCTACACTATCAGCACATCTTGGTATAGTTAGATTTAGCATTTTGAGTATGGCATGTATAGGGACTAGACTTAGTTGAATGTCATATTGTTTTGGCCAAATGTGTTGGCTCATTAAAAGATGATGTAACAGCCCGGTTTAGACCCTAGTTGGAATAGTTGTTTCGAGACCACAATTTCGAGGTCGAAAAAAATATTTTAATATTATTTTCTGTGTTTACAGTATGTGATTGAGCATGTGTGAAGATTCTGTGTGAAAATTTTATCTTTTGTGTGCCGAATTGTGAAAAAGTACTTAATCGCATAAAATGTAAAAGCTGTGTGCTATTTGTTAAAGTGCTTATTTGGCATGGCTTTATAAATAAGAAGTCCTTATGTTGATATTAGACCATTGATAGTGGGAATGGACATAAATGGTCTAATGTTTGATGAATAAATGGTTTAATAACTAAGGGTAAAATGGTAAAATGTGTGTTAAGGTATAATAAATAAAACAAAAAATAATTTTTATGCATAGATTCTCATCTCTTCCACCGAAACTAGAGAAAAGAAATAGCCATTGAAGCATTTTTAGGTTCGGCAAGCTCAAGCTTCAATTGGTATGTGTATTTAACTCGGTTTTTTATGATTTCTAAATTTTTGTGATCGTTGCTTTGTACTCTAGCTAACCCATGTCTTAATTTTTGAATTTGTTGGTGATTTTGAAAGATTCCATTGATGAATGTTTGAGATTTGTGTTAGTTGATGATGAATAATGAATAATTGTTGATAGATTTTAATGTTTTGTAAAGTGATTTTTGACAAAAATGTCAAAAATGGGCTAAATTGTGAAAATAAGAAGTTGAAGGACTAAAATGTGAAATAAATGAAATATGTGGGTTTGTATGAGCTAGGAGAAGGTTCGGCCTAAGCATGGTGTAATGAAATTTTGGGTATTTTGTGATTTTATGAAATAGGGACTAAAATGTTAAAATGTGAAAATGTGAGGGCTATTTTGTAAAATGCCCTAAATATGTGTGTTTGGATTAAATTGAATGAATTGGTGATTGAATGAGTTGAGTTTAATATTATATCGATCAAGGAAAGAGAGACTCGGATCGAGATCATGGTAAAGACAAGGTGCTCGATTAATCGACCTGTATCGTGTTTTTATGTCCAAGGTAAGTTCGTATATAATACGAGTTGTTTTTATCGTGTTCAGATATTATTTAAGAAATGAATATTTGTGGATGATGAATTGGTAAAGTTATATGTGAATTGAGTATTGTGGCACTAAGTGTGCGAAATAGAATTGATACAGTGGTGAATGGCACTGTGTGTGCGAAATAAAGAAAGCTTCTACTATGTTGATTGGCACTGTGTGTACGATATTGAGTTAAATTCAGTTTAATGTAAAGGCACTAAGTGTGTGAAGATATTAAAGCTTCGGCTAAAGAATTGGCACTAAGTGTGCGAGTAAATCGAATGTTTAAAGAGAATCGAATGAGTAAAGGTTTAGAGCATTGAATGGCAAATGTGGTAGTTAAATACGTGATGGTACAGGTATGTACGGAACCTATGTGGTTGATGATATCGTGACTGAATAAATGGATGAGATTGTGTATTATGGTGAATTGAACCATGAGATAGTTTATTTTGTATATTGAAATTGATTTGTTAAGTTAAATGTATTATATGACGAACTTACTAAGCTTTTAAGCTTACTGTGTGAAGTATTTCTCTATTTTACAGTGTCATTAAAGCTAGCTCGGATCCGGGGATCGTCAGCGACTCAATCACACTATCGGCTATCTATTTTGGTACTTTTGGAAGTTGTATGTATTTGGTATATGGCATGTATAGGCTAGTGAATATGGTATGTTTTGAGATTTATAGTTCTTGCCATCTGATATGGCTTGGAAGATGAACACCTTTAGTACATGTCTTGAATATGTGAGAATGAAGGTTATAATGTATATATGTGACTTTGTGTGAGAGACCTTTATGAAATGTTTTGGTAACATGGTAGTAGTTTGTTTCTTGCTATGCATTGGTAAGGAAAAAATGTTGAATGGATTACAAGTTTTGTTGTGAAGTTGATACTTTGGATTGGTATATTTGAATTAGATTTGAATATGAAATGGTTGATGATGTTAAGAGGATAAATTTTGCATGTTTTGGTATGTTTTGGATGTGTTTGGAGTATGATATTGGAATGGTTTGATGCTTGTAGGTGTGACCCAATGTGTGGGCGGCAAATTGGCCTTGCAAATGGCCTATATTTGCCCACACGATTGAGCACACGGGCGTGTGGCTCGACCGTGTCCCCTAAGTTTTCAAATTGAAACAAGTCAGACTCGCACACGGGCTAGACACACGAGCGTGTGACTAGCCGTGTGAAATAAGTCAGTGTCGACCACGGGTGAAGCACACGGGCGTGTCTACAGCCGTGTGGACAAGTCAGTATGTATGCCCTGTTTTGACACGGCTTGGACACACGAGTGTGTCTGAGGCTGTGTGAGGCACACGGCCTACCCACACGGGCGTGTGACCTCTGTAACTTTGAAAAAAAATGTTAAGTTTTTGGAAAAAATTTGTATGTGTTCGGTTTAGTCCCGACCCCTTCCCAATGCATGTGTAAGGTCTCATAGACCATATTAAGGGACTTAATGATAGTGATTGATTATGTTTTAATGATGTATGAACAATGAAGGTTAAATGTTACGATTTGATCGGTAATACCTCGTAACCCTAGTCCGGCGATGGATACGGGTTAGGGGTATTACAGATGAATTCTTTTGTATAAGGCCATAGTTGATGGCTCTTTCTCATTAATCTATGAAATGATGAGGCTATTCATGAATGTGCAAGTTGCATGGTTGATTAATTGGTTTAATTATGCATGAATGAGTTAGTGGCTTGTTGTGGTTTATGTTTGTATAAGTTGGGGTGGCAAAAAATGCTTGGCAATTAGCCTTGTCCTTGTCCACACGGGTAGACACACGGGCGTGTGTCTAGGACGTGTGTGACACACAGTGTTCCCCATGGGCGTGTGGTTGGGCCGTGTGTCCCCCTGCATCTTAGGTTGGAAAAACAGAATGCCTAGTAGTAGCCACACGGGCTGAGACACGACCGTGTGTCTCAACCGTGTGAGAGGCACGGCCAAGGACATGGGCGTGTGCCCAGGCCGTGTGAAGTCTGTACCTGAATTAGGAATTTAATTTGCCACATGGTCTAAGGACACGGGCGTGTACCTTGACCGTGTGACATTTATGGGACGATGACGTCAGAAACAGAATGTCAAGGTTTTTGCACACGGGTGTGGAAGACGGGCATGTGATATACCACACGGGCGTGTCCCTTCCTCTACACGGGCGTGTGGACTGTTTGATGAGAATTTTTCTAAGTCTTTCCTTAGATCTTCTAAAGAGTTTAATTTGATTCCAAATCGTTCCAAAAGTATGTTTTAAGCCTCGTAGGCTTGTGTAAGGGGTGATATGAGGGTTCATGAAAAGTTTTAAATTAGAGTGGAAGAATCATGTCTCGGTTTGTTTAATTGTTTGCGTATAAGTCTGGTAATGCCTCGTACCCTGTTCTTGTGTTGAATACGGGTAAGGGGTGTTACAGAAGGAGTTGGCGATTCAGCTATTTCTATTAAAAAATGCATGCAAGAAAGGAGTCTAGCTAGCTACTCACTAATTACTATAGTACGACAAACCATTAATGAAGTTAATTAAAACTAATTAGTTATCTAAGACAGAAAAAGACTAAATTGTAAAGAACGCAAAACTAAGAAATTATCTAATAAATAACTAATTGTGGTTGGTTAATTTCGATATGCTTCACGGATCCTTGAATAAGGGACTTAAATCACTTAAATTACTAAGTGGATCCGTTTTATCTTCCAATCTCAATTTTACCGACTTAGACGAATTAGTTCTGATTTATCTTTCGATCTCACTGGTCAATCCGGGACCAGTGAACGGGTGCACGATAAGATTACCTCCCGGTCTCACTTTATCTTGATATTCTGTTAGGGCCATCACTATCTAAGTTCTTAGTTCTATCCGATTTAGTTATCCATGTTAACAATTGAGTAAATAAATGTAAAAATCAAAACTTTAACAACCATGAACATAAACCCTAAGGAAAACATAAAAGTTAGGATTTTTACTATTTGAAACTTGCAAGAAAGATAAATAGAAGCATCTAACAGTGAAATCGAAAGCTAGGAACATAAAAGGAACAACCTTTAACTGATTAAACATAAAAAAATAGAAAATTTTCAAACTTAAAGCTGAAAATGTCATTACAAGAAAGGAAAAAGAATTAAAGATGTAAATAAACCTAGCTACAGTAACAACAAACCTAACTAACTACCATTAACACTAAGAAGAACAAGAAAATGTGCATGAAAAGTAAACCCTAAGCTATGGAAAAGAAAACTACTATAAACTTAAACTAAAGGATGAAAGAAAACCCAAAAGAAAGAGATTTCTAAAGCTAAACTACAACCTTATTTTTTCTCAGCAAAGAGTGGCTTTAAATAGCTTATTTCTGACCAAATAATGTTACCTAAAGTGCCCTTGAACACTGGCTTTTGATTGGTGTTTTATGTTGACAAAATCTGTCCCTAATGTTATTTTTTGTCCCCACACGATAAGGATATCACAATAACCAGGTTAGGATATCACAACACCTTAGTCAGAATACATAGTGGAGTTATCATGCGGTGGGTATCGCGATACCCTGAGGGGATATCGCAATACCCCTGTAGCTTGGTCCCAAATGTCCTCCATTTAGAGTCTGTTGATGGTATTGCAGTACCTTAACTTTGATATCATGATACTACTGGTTGTGGCTTGAATTGCACTCCATTTGGGCCACCTACATGTCCCTACAACACTAAAACACACATTTGGGTCCCCAATGGCATAATTGGCCATTTTAGGTATCAAAAGTGTTAAAAACACAACATTTAATTTATTAAAGATAAAAAAGAAAACTAAGTAAAAACATAATATAAACATATAAATTGCTTGGAAACAAGCTCGTTAAGTGTAATAAGAAGCCTAATTTGACACATCAATTTGTGGCAGATCATACCCCATGTAGCGCACTACTTCAGTAATACATAACTCAACCAGGTTCTTCAATGAATATGTAGTATTCACTAGCATGAAATGTGTTGGTTTTGGTAGCTTATCTACCACTACCTATACAGAGATCTTCATGGAGGGGGTAAGAGGCATTCCATATACAAAATCCATGGTGATTCTATCCCATTTCCATTCGGGAATATCCAAAGGATAAAGTTTTCCTGATGGAACTTGATGATCTGCCTTTACTCTTTGGCAGGTTAAACATGTGGAAACATATTTCGAGATTTTCTTCTTTATACCAGGCCACTAGTATGAATCCTTCAAGTCTTTATGCATCTTGATGCCATCAGGGAAGAGTGAAAAAAGCCATTGGTGAGCTTATCTTAATAATTCCTTTCTTAATTCATTTCCTTTTGGCACAAATACTTGAGTCCTGAACTTGAGTTCGCCATCTTTGCCCATACTGAAGTGTTTTTCTTTTTCTGTTAGTATTTTTTGTTTAAGTCTCTCACACTGACTACCCTTTCCTCGTTCTTCCAAAATTAAGGAGAGATGGGTTGGTTTCACAACTAGCTCCGCCAATAAGGCTTTATCATCGGCTAGGGTCAACTTGGCTCATAGGGACAACAAAGCCGCAATAGTTTTCCTACTCAATGCATCTGCCACTATATTTGCTTTTCCTGGATGGTATTTGATGGTTAGATCATAATCCTTAAACATTTCCAGCCATCTTCTTTGGCGTAGATTCAGATCCTTCTAGGTCATTAGGTACTTTAGACTTTTATGATTAGAAAAGATATGGCATCGTTCCCCTTTTAAATAGTGTCTCTCGAGCTTTAATGCTAAGAACACAACTGCCAATTCCATATCATGCGTGGGGTAGTTCATCTCATGCGATTTTAATTGACATGAAGCCTAGGCTATGAATTTCCTTTTTTGCATAAGGACACAACCTAGTCTATTCAATGACGCGTCGATGTAAACTGTATATTCCACTCCAGGCTCTGGCTGTGCCAACACTTGAGAACATAATACTCGATTAATCTAATGAACGAGATTTTTATTAATCTAAATCTAAACCGAGCGATCTATTGAAACGCTTACCCTCGATATCGTGAACGACCACGATTTGTCTATTCTCACCGGATGATGGTCCACAACCCGGTGGGAAATCTCGAACCGCCGAAACCGCTCTACGCTTAAACTTAGAAGTAGGAATAGCAAATCCACTCCTTTTGTGATCTCCAATTACTTTCCCTTTCGAATCAGTACCAATTGCCTCCATCGGAAAAAGCTTAATCAAAACAATATTACGATGATATAAAACAATTATCTAAGGAAATAGGTTCGGCTTACCACTATTTTCGTATGATCAACAAGTGTATAGGAACGATCGATATAGTCCCTAAAATAAACGATTAGTCAAATCCATCATTCCGTTTAGCAAACTAACCGAGTAACGAGATAGATCAAAATGAACTATGACGAATCTCTTACCTTAACGATGGTAAAACCGATTCCCAACGATTGTACTTATGGTTACGGATGAGTCAAAGATAATTGATTCGGCTTTCCCACTATTACACTACAATAAGATAACGATTAAGATATGAGAGAGTATGGAAAACACCATTTCGGTTTAGAAATAATATGAAATAACCAAATGATGAAGAACAATCATTCGGCTAGAGAGAAAAGAGAATGAAAAGATTAGAATAAAGTCATTTACCCGATTTAATCAAGGAAGAAAATGACCAACTTGCAAGATGAAGAAGAGAAGATCAAGATTCGGTTAATGGAGAGAAATGGAGAAATATTGAAGGAATTAGTGAATAAGAAAAGAAGTGATAACCCAAGAGGAATTAGGGAGTTTCGGCCATCAAAAGAAAATGAGCAAAAGTGATTTGAGGGTCACGGCAAAGCTAGGAAGAAAATGACCAAATGGACTAGGAGGTTTCGGCCAAGGCAAGGAGAAAAGAAATTTGAAAAGAGAGTACCAAAATGACTTTAGTGTTTCGGCAAAACAAAGGATCAAAATGAACTATTTTGGCCTAATGTGTTTCGGCAAGAAAGGAAAAAGGTTTAGAAAAGAAACACAAAATGTTCAAACAAAAGAAAATATACTTCTCATGCACTAAACTAGCAAAAAGCTAAAGGAAAATTTGGCTCTCCCTTCCCCCTCACAAAACCGTGTGACACATTTGCCTAAAGGGTGAATGTTGACCAAAATATTCTTTCCAAAACATCACCCCCATAATAAGCCAACATGTTCCCTTATCTTGCCTTTTTCTTTTGATTCTTTCCTTCATTTTCCCTTGTTTTCCTCCATACCATATTTCTTTAGCCATCTTTCCATAATTAAAAAGTCTCCCTTACCAAAAATACTACCATGGCCGACACTTTGGGAAGAAGCACAAAAATTTAGTCAAAATAATTTGCACTAGGTGGGATTTGAACCTCTTCCCTCCATGCTCTTCATGTGACGCCACAACCTCCTTGCCATATGCTCATTTATGCTAGCAATTACTCTCTTATTTCCTTAAGCCTTGATGTCACTTACCTATCTCTCCTTAAGGTGCTTAAACATAAAAATTTTGCTAAGGCCCAATTCAACCCCGAACCTTCTTAGGACCCCTAAACATACACAATAAATATTTTTAACTAACCTATCGCATGGTATAATGCAACACATAAATTCTGAATTTTAGGATGTTACAAGATGCAATCGGCCAAGGGAAAAATAGGCAGAAAAGTAACAAAAGGATGCCTAAATGGTAACACAGAAACGACTAAGAAGAAGATAGAGTGAAACAGAGCAAAAAGAATGCACGAGAGGTCACTTTTAGTGTAGTTTCGGCAACATCCAGAAAAAGAGAAAAGTAGCTTCGGTTTGGTAACTAAACTGATCAAAAGAAAAGAAAAAAAAATAAAACTCAACAAAGGCGAAATATGCACCAAAATCCCCCTTTGGCCGAATTTCTTGAGTGCTACACTCAAATTTCGGCTCCAACCTCCTCCAATTCCAATTCCTCATTTTTCTCCTCCATTTTCTCCTCCAAATCTTTACCAACTTCTATCCCTATCCCAAGAATCACTCCCCCAAGACCGATTCCACAACCACCTTAGCAGAACTCCACTCCAACTCAAACACTAGGCATCCCGTCAGCAAAATAAATACTCCGTTGCTTATCCCAAGACTTGAACCTTAGACCCCTTGCCACACCTGGAATGTCACTTCCATTAGACCATAAGGCTCCTTATGTCACTTCTTAACCACAAGTAACTATAAGGTCTAATTCTAATCATCAAGGGTTCACTTAGGAGCAAAAATAATAATTTTGTAAACGCCAGGACTTGAACCCCAATCCTCCTATACCACCCTTGGCGTCACTTACCATTGGAGTCCAAGCTCCTTTCGTGTCATAAATCCACCACAGATATAAATAAGGCCTTCAAACTAACGCCAAATTCACTTAAGGGAAAAACTAAAATTTTTGCTAAAGCCCAGGTTTGAACCCAAGGCTTCTCCAATACTCCTCAGGACCCTTAATCACCAAAGCAGACATACATTTGTGTTATTCACTTGCACAACTAAATTCTAATTCCTCCGATACGTGAAGCCCATTTCTTCTAGGCCCAAAATTCGGGGTGTTACATTGTCCTCTTGATTACACTTTAACTCTTTAATAACCCATCCTAACTGAGACAACCAATATTCAGTTGTAGTGGGGTCATCTCCCTTATCTCCCAAAAATTCCTTTGCTCCTCTTTTCTGAATCTGTAAGATAGGATCAGATATCGGGAGAGTCACTGCAGGTACAGGAGGAGTAGGTTGTGTTGGGCGTACTGCCTCAGGGCGGGGGTTGAGAAGGGTGTTATGGTTGCTGAGGCTTCTCAGGTTGTTGCTCAAATTTAGTACCCATGACCTACTCAAACAGTTGTGCCATCATGGTGAAGAACATATTTCAGAATGCATTTCCTGCATTCCTAGTGTTGTTGTTATTGGCGATAGTAGCTTGTTCTTGGGTGGGAACATGGCTCTCCATATCCGCACAAGCGGCCTATCTCGAACTTTCAGATATTTCCTTCTCTTTCCAAAAGAAATATAAATTTTGTATGTTACGTTAAGACTAAGACAGAGGCATACTATGCATGACAGGGGTGTTACACTATCCTCAGTTTGCCCGAGAATCGGCTAAACCTAGGCTCTAATACCAAAAACTTGTAGTGCCCCAAACTTGACCCTTGAGGAGGATCTAGGAATGGCATGTCATAGCCTGAAATTCTTTTTCAAAAATGCAATTGGAGAAAACTTTGGT
The DNA here is from genome assembly GCA_025698515.1 of Gossypium sturtianum. Taxonomy (NCBI): domain Eukaryota; kingdom Viridiplantae; phylum Streptophyta; class Magnoliopsida; order Malvales; family Malvaceae; genus Gossypium; species Gossypium sturtianum. The sequence goes on from CM046948.1 coordinate 58,743,406, forward strand.
TAACATAAACGATTGGGTATATGTATAGTAATAAACAATATATATAACTTTCAGGCTTGAAGGGGTAAAACACTTAATGTCATAAATTTTCATTGTAAGATTTAGGAAAGAACACAGTTTGGCAAATAAATTTTTAGTTACATAAAATATCATTCTTCAAAATCTTATGTCTTTTGACGTGAACTCTGTTACAAGATTGAAACTCGATTCACGATTTTATGCTCTCGATCGTCTAAATAGGTACTTGCTTGAATAATAGTAGAAATATGAAGGAAAAAGTAAAAAAAAAGGTAAACTTGGATATAACTCACGAATATAAATGAACCAGAAAAGAACTGACACTATATGGCAACGCGAACCATTTTCTATATTGTTCTTTAACACTCGAAAGTTTGAAAAATGACAAAGACCTTTACCCACTATCTATAATGAGATAAGAACTAGAGCAATAGAACAAGTAGAGAAGAAGAGGAGTGCACTAGTTTGGCTTCAAATAAATACTGTATTTGCTTTCTAGTTCCCTTCTCTATAATTTTCTTGTTTATGTTGAGATTATGAATTTGAAGGATTATTTTGTTATTGTTCTTCTTCTAATTAAAATGACTTAAATTAATTCATGTTAGCTTGATTGCATTATGTCCACTTGAATTATTAAAATCATGTTTGTGTTGTTATATGCCTTGGTAAGTTGTTCAATTAAATAAAATCATGCTTATGTTATACTTGCATTATAAAATGTAAGGTAAAAAATGAATTAATTATTAAACGTATTGAAATTATAATTAATTGATATAGTATTTAATTGGTGCAGGTTTAATCTTCTAAGGCAGTCGAAGGTTAAATTAGCGACAGTATTAAACGATACATTAGCCTTGCATAACTTGCAAGATTATTGTTATTAAACTGTTTCAATATAGAAATATATTGTTACCTTACTTATTCTTTTATGTGCTTATGAAGGTTGATTAATTGTTTGAATTGGCATTGAAAAATATTCAAGAGTTAATTAATTTAGTAAGTAGGTATGAGTAGTAGTTAGCAAATTACCAAGTTGCTGTGAAAATATTCCTAACAACATGAACATGGGTTTAGTAATTCTAAGTTAAGGAATGTAATTGATCTAACACAATTATTCCATATTTATTAAAACTATCTTTTGAAATCGTGCATTGAAATTTTTTATTTTTAAAATTTAGTTTTTAATCACTTCCTCAAAATCAAAGTATTTTTAAACACCAAAGTGTTTGATTTACATATCATAAATATTTTTCTTTCACGGTCCCTGTGGGTACGATAACTCGAGATTTACTTGTCGCTTTATTACTTGTGATTGTGTACACTTGCACATTTCCGTCATTGCAAGTTTTTGGCGTCGTTGCCGGGGACTGTTTTAAAAGACATTATTTGTGAAATTGTTAATTTTGCATTTTGGTCTATTTTTTTCTTCTAAATTTTAATTCCCTTTTTGTGTGTGTTTGTTTTAGGTGTTTATGAGTATTGATAAAATTATTGACTTACTCCCCTTAGACCTTGAATCTGAAAACACTTTCAGACAAAGGATAAGACAAGGAAAACAAAGAAGGACCGAAGAAATGAATTTCGAGAATCAAAACCAAAATCAAGGAGGAGCATTCGTATATAATACTCATAGTCTGATCATTGTTGCTGATGATAGAAACTGGACTATTCGACAATATGCCATTCCTCTCTTTATCAAGCTCAATCAGAGTATTGCGAGACACGAAATTGAGGCACCGCAATTTGAACTAAAGCCAGTCATGTTCCAAATTTTGCAAAATATGGGTCAATTTAGTGGGATGCCTACTGAAGATCTACATCTTCATCTTAGACTATTCATGGAAATGAGTGACTCATTTAAACTAGTCGGGGTGACAGAGGATGCCTTGAGACTAAGATTATTTCCATACTCCTTAAGAGATAGAGCACGAGCATGGTTGAACTCCCTACCATTCGGTTCCATAACTACATGCAAAAAGTTGGTTGAACATTTCTTATTTATACGAGGCATGGGAGCAGTTCAAGGAGTTATTACGAAAATGGCCTCATCATGGCATTCCTTACTGTGTTCAAATGGAGACTTTCTATATTGGTCTCAATATTTGTACTAGAATGATGGTGGATGCTTCGAAAAATGAAGCCCTTCTTTCTAAGTGTTATAACGATGCTTACGAGATTATTGAAAGAATTACTAGCAGTAACTATATTTGGCCAACCAACCAAGTAGCCTTAGAAAGATGAGTAGCAAGAGTATATGAAGCGGACACACTTGCTTCTTTGGCAGCCTGGGTATGTTCTATGTAACACCCCTCACCCGTATTCAACGTCGGAATAGGGTTACAGAGCATTATCGGACTTACAACACTTATAAACATACATTTCATATACAATTTATCATGTCAAATATAATTCAATTACAACCAATGATAGTGTCCCTTAATCGAGCCTACGAGGCCTTAAACATGTTTTAGAAATGGTTCGGGACTAAACAGATAGCTCAGGAAATTTTTGTGAAACTTAGATTTTTTTTGCTTCAAACAGAGGACACACGCCCGTGTGACCAGGCCGTGTGTCTCACACGGCCACCAGACACGCCCGTGTCACAGGTCGTGTGAAAATAGGGGGTACATATTGACTTATGCAACACGGCCAAGTCACACGCCCGTGTGCTAGACCGTGTGCCAATTAGGGGAGTATACTGACTTGTACCACACGGCCGATCACACGCCCGTGTGTGAGACCATGTGGAGCATACTGACTTCATTTTAAATTCAACACCAGGGGACACACGGCCGTGTAACCTGACCGCGTGTCATACACGGCTGAGACACACGCCCGTGTCTCTGCCCGTGTGGACAAAAATAGGCTATTTACCAAGCCACTTTGCCACCCATCTTTGCATATACCTACATAACCCAAATGGTACCAATTCAAGACACAAATATGCAGCCAAAGGTCATCAACCAGTACACAATTCATACTATATCTATTTCCACCATTTCAATACTCAATTCAATTCCATTTACCTATTCAAATACTTATCAATTCAACCTACTTTACTAAACATAATACATCTAACTCATCATCCAAAACCAATCCACATTAAACATATCTCAACCAAATAAATACCTCATACCATAATAAACATTTGAGTAACATGATTCAACATCAACCATAACACATGGCAATATACACAACAAACCACATAATTTTCATAAGCTACCTCATATAGCTCAAAATACATTTCTATCAAACACATCAAAATGACCAAAGCCTATACATGCCATATACCATATATACACAACTCAAAAGTACCAAAATAGATGTCTGATAGTCGATGAAGTTCCTGACGATCCCCGGTTCTGAGCTAGCTTCGGTATACTATAAAACGTAGAAGAAAATAAAAAAAGTAAGCTATAAAGCTTAGTAAGTTCGTATGTAAATATGAGATAATCTCAACATTTATTAGCATTTCAAAATGAATAACATAATTAGCATTTAGAGCATTAATCAACGAGTTAACATATACTTAAACCACATCGTAACTCATAAGTCCTCAACTTCTTCTAACACGTTACTTGAGAAGTTTTTCGTACATACTTGTACCGATACTTATCTATCTCTCAACAATTCTCTTATCAAACCACTCCGGCTTATAAATACTTATGATACAAATTCATCGATTTTCCGATGCCATAGTCCAACTATGGTCTTACATGTACATTGCCAAGGCCATGCCGTGGTCTTACATTCACATGCCATAACCCGGTTATGGTCTTATTATCTGATTTGCCATAGCCCAGCTATGGTCTTATTCAGCAAGTCGTATGCTTAAACCGTACATTTAAATTCAATATCTCCAAGTTTAACTAATGGAATACATACAATCTCAATTCTATCCATCAATTAAACAAATGTACAATTATGTTCAATTATACGAACTTACCTCGTGTAAGGAAATGACGAAATAGACCGACTATTCAATTACTTTGCTTTTTCCCCGATCTAAGTCTGAATTCCTCTGTAACACCCCAAACCCGCTCCAGACGTCACGACCAGATTTGGTATGTCACAGAGAAGGAAGAAAAGAAAAAAAGACAAATTTTGTAAAAACGAATTTAGAAATTTTAGGAAAATACCGCAAGTTCGAAACTCTTCGTTTTAGGTGATATTTTGGAAACAGTGGTTTGTAGTTTAAGGGGAATTTCCCGAGTTGAGTTAACTGAACATTTGTCATCTTTGTTATTACTTGAAAGAGATGGTTGTATGTTATATATATATATTTAATTATTTTATTTTTTTTGAAAAACTCCATATTAACGTTGCTTAAAATAAATAATGACAGCATATCATAAAAATCCAAGTTTTAAGTTACGAAGGCCTTATTACATAACAGAATCCCAATTATAAAAAGTTTTTAGGAAAGAAACGAGTTTACGAAAAGAAACATTTCATGGCCACCACGAGTCTGCCTCGGCTCCCAGATCCACGATGTACTGATTTCCTGCAGGGTCAAGGAGAGGGGTGAGTCACCAAGACTCAGTGTGTAATTCCCCCATATAACACAAACGGCTCAAGCTCACAATGGCACGTTAGGCCCTAGCCCACACAATATGGCATACAAAAGATATGAATGCAATGTAACCCAGCCCAACCTAATTTTCCATCCTCTACACGCCACCCGTACCAGCCAAAACACACCTGTGGGGATTTCTACAATCAACCCTCCATCCGCTACACACCTCATATGTGGTACCAAACCACTGGTGACAAAGTCACTAAATATAACATGTGGGGCCAACCCACCTGTGGTGCCAAACCACTGGTGACAATCCCTGATAACATACGTGGGGCAAACCCACTGTGGTACCAAACCACCTGGACAAGTCACAGAAATAGTATATATGTGGTACCAAACCACTGGTGGTTCCAAACCACTGAGACATAGTCACTGTATGAATTATGTGGGGCCAACCCACTTGTGGTACCAAACCACTGGTGATGATCTTTACTTAATGCATTCCCCTTTCGCATCATATCCCAAGCCCATGCATATGTTACATCATAAAATGAATGCAAACATGCTTACAAAGTAGAGTGGTGAATTATAACATACATTCATATACTCATTAATAGAATGGTATAGGCACTTACCCGATGTCACCAACTTTACCCACAAGGGTATCACGATTGTCTCACACGATACTTGCTTTCAAACCGATCTGATTAATAACATAATTTAATAACAGAGTGTGAAATTTATGCACTTGATAACGCGCAATACTAAGCTTTCTACGTTGACGCTCCCACTAGTAGAGACAATGGCTATTTGCCTATTCCAGGCAGACGTTGGCTCTCTACCACAGCCCGATGGAAAATCTCGAACCGCCGACACAACACGCCTCTTAAAGTTTGGAATGGATACTATAGGTACACTCCCCTCCTCAACTTGACCGTTTCTTGCATCCATGAATGGACTTGATCAGTGGTCAAAGAGAACCTTTGATTGGCTAACCAAAAGATTCGATTAATACAGAGTATAACGGAAGAGAGAGACCAAACGTGAAAGACTAAAGAACTCCTTACCTTTGTTACTAACGCAAACGAGCAAAATTGCTTGGGACAAAGCTTTCGGCAACTAGAGAAGCCTCAGCACTTCTCTTCTTGATATTCGACTTCAAGCCATGAAGAATGGCAGAACGAGTTATAGAAGAATAAATGATCGGTTTGTTGAATAAAAGTAAAGGAGATGAAAAGAAACTAACAAGAGAGTCCCCTACCTTGATCAACCAAAACCGATTGTATAGGCTCTCAGCAACCTAGGATTTCCAGCACCCTGCCTCTTGGTAATCGGCCTGGACAGAGATATCGATTCACACCCTAGAAGATTCGGCTATGGTGAAAAGTAAAAACGAAACACAAAGAGGAGGGAATGAGAAATAGGTTTTGTCTTTAGAAGAAGAAATAGAGGAGAAAGATGAAACACCAAGAAGTGAGGTGAAGGTTTCGGTTATGAGGTTTAAGAGAAATAAATGAAAGAAAAGATTCGGCAGAGGGGGTGGCTTCAAGAAGTTTCGGCTAGCAAGAAAGATGGTAGAGGAGAAAGAAGGTTTCGGCTTTTAGAGAAAAGTGTAGCCAAGAGAAGAAAAATAAGATGAAATGAAAAGGGAAGATGATGAGGAGAGTTTCGGCCAAGAGTGCCTTTAGTGACTCTAACGAATAACAAAGCACAAAATAAAAGTCTAACACAACCCGAAAATAATGAGAAGAAGTAGAGAAGAACCAAAAAGAATTCCACAAGAAAATACCTTGGATGAACTAGGGAATTTAGGCACACATCACAACTAAGTAACCCGAAAAAATGCTTCCCAAACCCCCTAGCCGAATTCCTCCTTCCCACAAACCCCACATTCAACCAACCACTTCCTCTCACCCTCAAATCCCACGATTTCCTCCTTAACTCACTCCCCTTCACTCCTTTGAACAAATTTGAATAATTCAAACTCCACTACTTCCTCATGGCCACACATTCAAACTCTTTGACTCATTCAACCATCATCCTTGAAGAGTCCCTGCCGAAACAACCTTCTTCCCAACCAGGTGCCAAAAATAAAGCTTCAAAGTGAGGGTTATAGGATTCGAACCTCCTCCCCCTGCTGCTACCCAGTGACGCCACTTCCCTGCACCTTAAGTGGCGTCTCCTTGCCACTTCACCACACCACTTCTTGTGTCACCCAACACAAGTAATTACCCTTAAGGCCCGCCTCAGCTAGATCTCCCCTAAAGTGCCTAAAAACAAAATTTTTGCCAAGGCCCTGACTTAACCCCGGGCCTACCCAGAACCCCCAAACACACCGAATTAACATGCAGAACAAATAAAACACACAAAAACACATAAAATGCAGAACCCCTAATTCCAGGATGTTACATACTCTTTTCTTGATCTATAAGTAATAAAAATCAACTTATTTATTCTTCTATTTATTCAATTCAATCCAAAACACACATTAGGGCTATTTTACACATTTGCCCCTAAACTTTCACATTTTTACAATTTAGTCCTTATTTCCTAAAATCACAAATTCATGCAATTTAATCCAATTTCACCATATCCAAATTTCACTAGTGTCCCTAGAAACCCACATATTTAATTTATTTCACATATTTACCACACAATTTACACATTTATCAATTTAATCCCTATTTTCCATTTTCACTAAAAATCACTTTACAAAACTTATTTAACTAACATCAAATATCCATATACTATCATTAAACATCAAAATACTCATATATTCATCAACGGAAACATTTAGAATCTTTAACAGTTTTGCAAATTAGTCCCTGGGCTAGCTAGTACTAGCTGCAACGATCTCAAAAACATAAAAATCATTAAAAACGGGACAAGAATCACTCACCAATTGAACTAGGAAGATTGGCCGAACTTATCCATGTTTTCCTTAGGTTAAAATCGGCTATGGTTGATAAAATGAAGAAGATGGATGTTATTTTACTAGTTTTAATTATCATTAATTACTAAATTACTATTATAACCTTTAAAAACTTTAATAATTACACAAAATACCAAGCCACTATAATCCACAAACATTTTAATGGGTTATTTACCACATAAGGACCTTAACTTTAAGGTTCTATAGCTATTAGACACCTTTAGCTATTAGAACTCAAGTTTTACACTTTACGCGATTTAGTCCTTTTTATCAAATTGACCTATCAAACGATAAAATTTCTGAATGAAACTTTCACACAATCATTCAATCATGCTGTAAACATTAAAATAATAATAAAATAAATATTTTGATCTCAAATTTGTGGTCCCAAAACCACTGTTCTGATTTGACCAAAAATGGGCTATTACATTCTATGTCTTTTATGCTTAAGAACATAATTGTTAATGGTTTCAATGGTAATCTGACAGGTCAGCGGTCGAACCAGTTCAAGAATATTTCTTGTGAATACTATGGAGATGGCCATTTCTTTGAAAATTGCCTATTGAATCAAGAGTAAAAATATTACATGGGAAATCAAAATTGGAATGGTCCGCAATCAAATTCTTACAACTCTTCATAGCAGAATCATCCAATTTCTCCATGGAGTAATCAATAGGTGGACCATAGCAAATCTTCTCTGCCATTTCAACCAAATTATCTGGTAGAATATTCTCAACAAGTGCTATAACCCCACCAACTGAATCTTCAAGTGATCTTGAGAATCTGTTGAAGGCACGCATAGTGAAAAATGATGCCACTTTATGAAATCTAAAGAATCAAATGGGTCAGCTCACCAATGTACTTCGAAATAAACCCCAAGGAGATTTGGCTAACGATACTGAAAATCCAAGAATTTAGGGCAAAGAATATTGCAAAATAGTCACTTTGCCAAGTGGAAAGACGTTGGAGCCCAAGAGGGTTGAGGTTCAAGATGAGCCTGTTGTAGCTCAAGACAAAGAGGAAGTTAAACCGAGTGTTGAAACTCCTGTTTCATAGAAGTCAGATTCGGTGATCCTTGATGAGCTAAACTCAAAACTAGTCAGTTATGATTATCTAACACCCTTGTCAGATGCAGAAAAATTTCCATAGAAGAGTTGTCCGATTAAAACTAAGATTCCACCACTGCCATATCCTCAAAAATTCGAGAAGCAGCAACAAGATACTTAGTTGAAAGAAATTTTTCATGATGAGGTGACTTTTAATGACTTCGATGCTGTTAAATCCCTAGATGTAGTTGAAGACTACTCTGCTATTTCCAAGATGGAATCGTTGGCTTCTACAGAATTGAAGCTCAATTCTCTAGATGATCCGTTAGAATGTATTCTGCTAGCGGATTTGCCAAGTGATTATGAAGATGAGGAATGTTTGGCTTTGTTAGAAGGTAAAACGAAGGGATTCACCTAGGAAGTTCCAATGGAATCATTAGAGTTATTATATCGGGAGTACACACAACCAAAAGTGTTGATTGAAGAGCCAACTGAATTGGAACTGAAGACTTTGCCTCCTTATTTGAAATATGATTATTTGGGTTTATCTCTAACTTTACGTATCATGATTTCAGTTGAGTTCACAAAGAATCAAGAAGAAGAGTCACTTGTTGTTTTGGCAAAGCACAAGAAGGGTGTCAGATGGATTATTGCAGATTTTTGAGTCATGGGTTAGAGGATTTGTAGAAATTACAAGAAGTTAAACAATGCCACCAGGAAAGATCATTCTGGGTTTTCTTTCCCTAATAAGATGTTGGACATATTTTATGGGAAAGAATATGATTATTTCCTAGATGGGTATGGTTGGTATGACAAATGGCCATTTGACACCACCATGGTCAATGACGATCCTGAATAAAACGGAGGGAGTTCTATTCACTTTCTCTATCGTTATTTTATATTTTTAGTTTTTTTTCTCATTTGAATAAAATGGTAGACTTAGATAAAATTTTCTTTGGTTCATTACATTAATTAAAATTCTATCTTGGAGATTGGGAGTTAAACCAGACCATCTGTGACCTCTCCTGTCTTTTCTGGGAGTTTAATTTAATGTACTTTTTTGAATAATATGTTTCTAAGTAGCTAGGAGAATTTAATTATTTTTTTTGTTCAATAAAGGGTCAAATTTTAACCCAAACACTAATTTCTTTGAGTTTTTTTAGTTTACTTTTAGTACAGGAGCTTAGGATCCAAAAAGGAGCTACCATTGACACTGTTAGGAAGGGAAATATTCAACCCTTTTTCGCAGAAACCTATAGCCCTTACCTTGCTCCACCGCCACTCCCAAGTAGCCCAATAGTGCATCTCACTTAACCCCTTAATGTCACAGCCCTTAACTCCCTAAATCACCACCCCAAACACCTTCATTCGAAGTCACCAACTATCACACCTAAACTGTAACAGCCCATTTTTAGTCAAATCAGAACAGTGGTTTTGGGACCAAAAATTTGAAGTGAAAATAATTATTTTATTATTATTTTAATGTCTACGACATGAAAATATGATTGTGTGAAAATTTCGTTAAGAAATTTTATCATTTGAGTGTTTAATTCGGTAAAAAGGACTAAATTGCGTAAAGTGTAAAATGCATCTTCTATTAGTTAAAGGTATTTAATAGCTAAGTAATCTTAAATTAGAGGTCCTTATGTTGTAATTAGACCATGATTAGTGTGAGTGGACAAAGATGGACATGATTAATGAATTTTAATGAATTATAATAAAGGTTATTTAGGTAATTTATTAAATAAACTTAATAAAAGAAATAAAAAAATAAGATATCATCTTATTCTTCTTCTTGTTCAACCGAAACTAGGGCTAAGAAAACACCATTGTTATGTTCTTCATTCAGCTATGCTTGTATAGCTAATTAAGGTATGATTTTTGTCTCGTTTTTAATGATTTTTATGTTTTTGAGATCGTTGTAACTAGGTCTAGCTAGTCCAGGGACTATTTTGCAAAAATGTTAAAGATTTTGAATGTTACCTTTGATGAATAAGCATGAGTTTTGAAGTTTCTTGATAGATTATGAATGCTTGTTGATAGATATACAAGTTTTGTTAAGTGATTTTTAGTGAAAATGCAAATCAGGGGCTAAATTGTGAAATATGTGAATTTATGGTTAAAATGTGAAATAAATGAAAAAATATGGGCTTCTAGGTACCTACTTGTAATTCAGCTAGCATGGGTTGGTATTGAATTTCATGAATTTGTGATTTTATTAAATAAGGACTAAATTGTAAAAATGTGAAACATTAGGGGCAAATATGTAAAAGTGCTTTAAAGTGAATTTTGGACTAAATTGAATAGTGAGATAATTAAATAAGCTGATTTTGATTACATATAGATAAAGAAAAGTGAAACTCGGGTCTAGATTGGGGGAAAAAAGTTCTCGACTAATCGATCAGTTTAGCTATTTTTACATCTGAGGTAAGTTCGTATGTGATAAGCATTGTTATAATTATGTTTTAAATGCTTTGATTTTGCATAAATTGTGTATACGAGACTACAGTTGTGTTAGACAACAATTCAGATAATTATGGGCACATAGTGTGCGAAATCGAGATAGCTTCGGTTAAATATTTGCACTTAGTGTGCGAGATCGAGATAGCTTCGGCTATATATATATTGGCACTTAGTGTGCAAGATTGATACAGCTTTGGCTATTTATTTGGCACTAAGTGTGCGAGTTTTTCGAGTATCCAAAAATATTTCGAATGGCTTAACGGATATGTCAAAGATGTGAATGAGTATGAGTTAAATACGGGAAGGTACAGGTATGTACAGGAATCGAGTAATACACTAAAATGATGAAAATTATGGAAATTACATCTAATTTGGTGGATGTAAATGTGTTAGGTTGATGATTCATTGTGAGATATGTTATGTTATGTTTTTGGCTTAATTTGAGTATATATGATGAGTTGATATAAATGCTATACAAACTTACTAAGCTATAAAGCTTACTTTGTGTATTTCTCTGTGTTTTATAGTGATTTCAAAGCTAGCTCGGATTCGGGGATCGTTGGAGATATCGTCACACTATCCAACTATCAATTTGGTACTTCCGAGTTTATGTTTTGAGTATATGGCATGTATAGGGACTTTGGTCATATTGGTTATGTTTTGGCAGTGAATTTTGCCAATTGAGTTGGCTTGTGATTTGTTATGTTTTGGTTTATATATATGGCCATGAAAGTTGGTTTGATTATGTAAATATATGTGCATATATGGCTTGTATTGTAAGTTCATGGATGGATTTGTGTATGGCTTATATTATGAAGCTTATGGATGTAGCTATGATAGATGCTAAATGGTTAAAATTGGAGAACATATAGGTTTGTGAGTTTGAGCACAATGATGCATAATTTGGAAGGTATAATTAGATGAATTGTATATGTGATTTTGGTATAAAGGGTATGGTATATTTTGTGACTTGTGTGTATGAAGAAAGGTGATATTGATTTTGCGTAAACTAGGTTTGAATTGGTTTGTAACACCCCTTACCTGTGTTCGATGCTGGAATAGGGTACGAGGCATTACCGAAACAAAACACATACAGTCATACTAAACCGAGACATAAAATTTACATCCAAATTTAAAACTTTTCAATTTTCATCACACACTCATTCAACCTATTCATGCATCTCATAAATTGCAACATCATAAACATATAACTTGATCAATAATAGCCAACATCAATGGCCTTATACAAAATGAACTATCAAATAACATAGGCCAACATTTTAGGCCAAATCAATTATGATACATAAAAAAAATAACCAAGTCCTCTATACATGCCATAGACTTAAAAATACTTGAAAATCGTTGATACAATACCAATCAATAACTTGTTAGTGTGATAGAATCTCCGACGACCTCCAACTCGAGCTAGCATCTGTGACACTATAGGAAAAAGGAAAGGAAGGGGATAAGCATTATAGCTTAGTAAGTAGGTATGTAAATAATAAGTAATTTATTATCATGCTTTTATAAGTCTTCACAATATGTTCTCAAGATAATACAATCATAATTGCACATAGTTCCACTAGTTACTCATGTTCATCTCAAGCTGTCTACTCGAGTCATAGTCACTAAATTATTTATATCTCGAGCTACAGAACTCCAAATTAAGATCCGTTAATTTTACCTGAAACTATACTCATATATCTTCTTACCGTAAAATTTTCAGAATTTTTGGTTTAGCCAATAAGTACATTTTATTCTTTAAAGTTTCCCCTGTTTCGCTATCCGATAGTTCTGACCCCTCTTCACTAAAAATTAATTATCTCATCGCACAGAATTTGGATAATGATCTCGTTTGTTTCTATTGAAAGTAAACTCATTAAAAAATTTAAGCATATAAATTACCATAATTATTTTTATAAAATTTTTAATGATTTTCCAAAGTCGGAACAGGGGATTCCGAAATCATTCTGACCCTGTCTCACAAAAATTCGAATATCATAGAATATGAAATTCTTTTGTTTACATTGTTTCTTTTAGGTGAAAATAAACTAATTCAGATTTAATTTCATATCTTATTCAACCTTTAATTTGATTTCCACCATTTTTTGTGATTTTTCAAAGTCACACAACTGCTGCTGTCCAAAACTGTTTTGTTGCTAAATTTACTCTTTCATAATCTCACTTACTCCATTTCATCTTACCGAAGGTTCGGTCAAATATCGAGTACACTGTTCATAAATTTTCACACTTATACCTGCACTTATCCATCACATAGTCATATTCAATTATAATTAGTTGTTACATGATCACATGTATTTTCACTTAGTCAATTTCCCGTTGAACTCATCGGAATAATAATAGATACACGGTGGCCTGCACATAGTACCACCCTTGTAACCGAAGCTATCTGGTGCACATAGTAGCCTACACTTAGAACTACACATGTGACCAAAACCATCACTTACACATAGTGGTCTGCACTTAGTACCACACATGTGATCGAAACTATCGGGTACGCATAGTAGCCTGCACTTAGTACTACACATGCAACCTATCCGTCTGGTACACGTAGTAGCCTGCACTTAGTACTACACACGTGACCTAAAACCATCCCGTAGCTCTCTTGTACACATAGTGGCCTACACTTAGTACCACACATGTGACCTAGCTACCTCATTCGTATCTTTCTATTCCGAAGGTTCAACCGGGAATTTTCACTTTTTAACATTTTACCAATTCATCCATAATCATTCACAATTCATAATTTAAATCAAATAATTACTCCATATTCAACCATATTTCATATAATATAATAAAATATTAAAACATAAATAAAAACGATGTGTTATTTACATACAAACTTACCTCGGTAGCACAATCGGTGAAAAGGACTTATTCGTCAATTTCTCATTTTTCCCTCGTTCTAGTTCCAAACCTCATTTTCCTTGATCTATAATATCACATTTAATTTATTTATTAGTTACATTATTCAATGTGACCCAAAAATTATATTATGGAAAATTATGTTTTTGCCCCTAAAGTTTCACATATTTACAATTTGCCCCTAGGCTCGTGAAATCATTTTCATTCAATTTCTTTATACTTTAAGCCTAGCTGAACCATTTTCATAACTATAACAGCCCACAATTTCCATTAAAACACACTTTTATGACACATTTTATAACTTTTACAAATTAGTCCTTTTTAGCGTTTTCACCAAAAATCACTTAGTATAAGTCATTTCTCTAACAATAAACATGCATTTCATACCATTAAACAAAAAAAATACACACATATTCATCATGGGTCAAAACCCTAGACTTCAACCATATCTCAAAATATTGGTAGAAATAGATAGATCAAGTGATAACGACTTCAAAAACGTAAAAATCATTAAAAACGGGGCTAGAACGGACTTACAATCGAGCTTGGAAGCTTGTAAAACCCTAGCCATGGTTTTCCCTTGTGAAATTCAGCGATGGGGTTGAAGATGGACAAAAATTGGCTTTTAATTTTGTTTATTTAATCATTTAATCACTAAATGACCAAAATGCCCCTAACTTAAAAATATCCCATTTCACCTATTTCATGTCCATTTTTGTCCAACAAATTAACCAATAAGGACCTCCAATTTAAAATTTCATAATAATTGGACACCTCTAATATGTAGAACTCAACTTTTGCACTTTTTACAGTCCTTTTGACTAAATTGAGTACCCAAACGTCGAAATTTTTGAACAAAATTTTCACGAAATCATTCCGTGAAATTGTAGACCATAAAAATATAATAAAAATAAAATTTTCCTCGTCAGATTTGTGGTCTCGAAACTACTGTTCCGACTAGGCTCAAGTTCAGGCTGTTACATGGTTGGGTTAATTGTCAAATTATGCTATGTTTTGGAGCCAATTGGATTGATGTAAGTGTGCTCAAGTTTGGGTGGCAAATTGGCTTGGTAAATAGCCAGTTTTTGTCCACGCGGGCAGAGACACGGGCGTGTGTCTCAGCCGTGTATGATACACGGTTATGTAAACAGCCGTGTGTCCCCTGGTGTTGAATATAGAACCAAGTCAGTATGCTCCACACGGCCTCACACACGGGCGTGTGACTTGGCCGTGTGGCATAAGTCAGTATACCCTACAGGTTTGGCCTGGCCTAGCACACGGCCTGGCACACGGAAGTGTATGGCCATGTTTAGGGCACAAGGGCTAGCCACACGGGCGTGTGTGTTGGCCGTGTGACCTAAGTCAGAGAGTTACACGGGGTTGGACACGGGCTGGGACACGGCCATATGCCCCCATTTTGAATATCCACACGGCCTGTGACATGGACGTGTCTGTTGGCCGTGTGAGACACACGGGCGTGTGTCCCCTATTTATGAGAAAATTTTCTAAGTGTTTAAAAAGTTTCCAAAGTTATTGGTTTAGTCTCGAACCACTCCCAATGCATGTTTAGGGCCTCGAAGGCTTGTATTAGGGACGATAGGAATGTGTTAATTGATATTTGAATGAAATTTGGAAATGTATGAGTAAATGTATGTGTAATTGTGTTATAAGTTTGGTAATGCTCCGAAACCTTATTCTGGCATTGAATACGAATGAGGGGTGTTACATAAACTATCCTTAAAATCGCCACCCTCTTCAACTCTAAACCTTACCATTGGCTAGTCAACCACTTGGTCGAAACTGAAACCACCCTTAACATATTTTCTAAGCTCGACGCCGAGAGTCCCTTCATCTAGCACCATTTTATGAAGTGAACAGTTTGATATAATGGCTATGCTGCAACACATACAGTTGCAGCAACAACCTTACTAGAGATACTGAAAAATACGGGATGACTCAATCAGATATGCATTTAAAATATATATTTCAGAACTCGTTTGTTTTTGTGCTTGAATTTCCAGACTTTACACTCGAACCATGGACTCTGATGTCGAGGAAGGAACAAGGTGGTCGTATTTAGAGGGGGTTGCAAATAAATAAAAAGGGGAATCTTGTTTTTACTTTATTTTAATTTTTAGGATATTTTAAGTTTTTAGTTTTAAGCTATTTTAGGAATTTATTTCTCACATAATAAAATAAGAGGTGAAAATCATCAATAAAATTGAACAAATTGCAAAATAAGAAGTCTAGGATTGGATTTTCTTTGGACAAGATTGGTATGTAAGTAGTCAAAATTGACTCACCTCTTTTAACTAGGGTCCTACCTGATGTACATTATTTATTCACTTCTATATTTTCATTCTCTCTATTGTTTTAAACAATGGGGACATTGTTCATCTTAAGTAGGGGGGCCAAAAATTTAAATTGTTTTTCAAGATACATTATTATTATAATTATGGTTAAGTTATATTTTTTGTTCAAAAATTTGAATTTTTGTTAATTATGCTATCTTCTAGTATAAAAAAAGTTATATTATCTCAATAATTGTTATGTTAGCTGAACTATGACATAATGTTACTCTTAATAAAGTTTTCAAATCATACCATAAAATTTTTAATTCTTTAGGAGAGCTAGACATGCATGAAAGTTTAAGTCTCTAGAATTGACATAGTAATTTCTAGAGGCAAAATCCAAGAAAGCATGAAATTTTTAAAATGACTTACGCAAACTTTTGTTTGGACCAATTGTGAAACAACCCAATTTTCAGTGGTGTAGGAAATAGTAGTTTTGGGACCACAAATCCGACGAGTAAGTTCGTATAATTGGTACTAGAATTATACGAGTTAATAGTAACTTTTACATTGGATTTTGATATGATGATTTTAAACAATTGGATTATAAGTTAGTGCTAGTGATTGGGTTCAAAAGTCAAGTGGTCATTAAAAATGAGGTATTAGGACCTCATTTCAGTAATATAAAGTCGTAAGTATTTTTATTCGATATTTACAGAGTTGTATTATATGTGAATTGAAGTTGGGTCCGGTAATTTTGGTGATTTATTGCTTAATTGAGGTAAAAGGATTAAATTGTAACAGAATTAAAACTTAATTTCTATATATTTAAAATAGTAAAAGGACTAAAATGGTAATTAAACCATGGTAAAAAATTCCAAGCGGTGGTGGCAAGATTAAATCCACTAACTTTTGGGCTATTTGCTCATTTAGTCCTAATTAGTTTAGGATTAAATGGAAAATAAGGTTGTTTAGTTAAAATTTAAATTAATTGAAGGACTAATGGTGTAACTGGACACTCCTTAAATGACCTAATAATAGAAATTATATGAAATTTTCTAGATTTTGGTAAATTGCAATTAATTCCTAATTAGTTGAGGATTTACTAATTAATCCGTTTTCCAGTATGATCAGAAATGGTGGTTTTGGGGCCATAATTTTGATGTGTCAGATCATAAAAATTAATTATTTAATATTTACCGAGTTATTAATGTCGTGTTAAAATTTTTTTATGAAATTTTATCATTTAGATAGTTAATTAAGAGAAAAGGATTGAGTCGTAAAAACTGTAAAAGTGGAGTTCTATAGATTAAATGCATCAAATGATAATCGGAATGTAAGGCAAGGCCCTTAAATGGTAAATATACTTTTTCAAGGTATAGTGGACGGTTTTGGTTTCCTTTTTTGCTAAAATATTAAGTGAAATTAAAGGGTAAAGTTGTAATTAAGTTAATCATCTTCTTATTCACTTGATGAAATTTAATTTGTAATTAAGTTGTAATTAAGATGAAATTCAATCATCTTCTTCACTCTATTCTTTTCATTTTAGCCGAAACCCTAGTATAAGAGGAGAAAACCATTCGTCCACGCTTAGTTCCATAATAGGTAAGTGAAATCTCGCCCGTTTTTAGTAATTTTTATGTTTCTGAACTCGTATTAGCTTAATCTAGCTAACTCGAGGACCAAATTGTGAAACTTTTAAATGTTTTGGATTGTTTCATTGTTGAGTTTTAGTTATTCCTGAAACTTTATGAAAGAATATTGATTTTGGTTGTTAGATAGGACTATTTTGTAAAGTAGTTTTTGATGATTTTAAGGTTTAAGGACTAAATTGTCAAAGTGATAAAGTTACAAGGACTTAATGAGAAATAATTACAAATATGGGTTGTATTGAGCTCATTTAATATTCAGCCATAGATGTTTTTAAATAAAAAAATTGTTAATTTGCATGATTAGGGCTTAGGGACTAAATTGAATAAAAATAAAATGTTGTGGTAATTTTATAAAAATGCCAAAAAGGACTTAATTGCATAAAATGAGTTAACTTTACTGTTGCAATTAGTTAATTGAGTGGAAATATTATTTTAGATCATGAATGAGTGGAAAATCAAGGGAAAGAGAAATTACTGAATAGTCCCTGTACCTTTGTCATTGCTGCAATTTAGTCAGGTAAGTTCGTACGGTTTAATTTTAGTACATTTTTAAATGTATTATAGGAACATAATTTCATAATATTGAATTATATTGATGTGTGTAATTGGAAATGGAAATAAGGAATTAAAATGACATTGATCACTGATTGAGATACTATGAGTCGTTACTGCAAATTAATCCTGTAAGTTCGTGCATTTAATTATGATTCCAATAATCCTTGTACTCTTTGTTAATATAATGTTATTGAATGTTATACTATATACCAAATGAGATCAGCAAGTGTTACCCATTGATATAGTAATTGGTGCTCAGAAGAGCCATACCTACTGAATCTACTGAAACGTATGTGCTTTCGAACCATACTGAATCTATTGAAACGTATGCGCTTTTGATGCCACACCTACAGAATCTACTGAAACATATGCGCTTTCGAGCCATACCTACTGAATCTACTGAAAAGAATGCTCTATCGAGTAAAAGAAATCTACTCGTATACTGAGTAAAGCTCAAACGAGCATTATCCACTGAATATACTGAACTATTGTACTGATTGTTAATTTATGATAAAGATTGCATTTTATGGAATTTCAACATTTAATTTTAACTGTTTACTATGTTTAATTGGAAAGGTTTATCAATATATACAAACGAACTTACTAAGCTTTATTCAAGCTTGCCTGTATTTAATTCATTTTTTAGATTTACGTTGTGAAGGTTTAGAAGATCAGATCGACGCAAGAAACCATACTATCTGGTTGGCCTTTGGTAGACTTTGTTTTGTTGGTATATATGGCATGTACTAGGACTCTTTTGTATGTGTGATATTGAATCCTAGTTGTGCAAGTGATATCTTTAAACTTATGTTGCTAGGTTGAATAACTTAGAAAATATGTTTGTTTGCTTAAGTTGAAATGAATGATTTAAGTGAAATCATTGACCCTATATGGAATTTTGGTAAGTGATGAAATGGAAGTAAACTTCATTATATATGTGTGCTTTATGCATGTTAGTATAGAAGTGTTTTTTCATGAAGTTTTGAGGTGTCGATGATGGAACATTGGTTAGACACTTGAATTGATTCTATTATATATTTTGGATGCCACTAAGGGTGTCTAATGACCTATAAAATTGTATGTTTGAAAATGTTTTATTTGTCTAAGCAAATAGATAAAAATTGTGCATAGAATGGGTCATTTTTGGGCTCATACGGCCTCGGACACAGGCTATCACATGGCTGTGTTAAGCACACAGGAAACTGACACGGGCATGTGCCCAGAACATGTTTTTAAATAGTATATGTACAGATATCACAAGGGTAGACAGACGGCCTACGACACAACCGTGTGGTCCAAATCAGAGAGTTACACGGTTCATGCACATGAGTGTGTAAGGTCGCACACGAGCATGTAGGTTAACCACACGACCATGTTTGGAGCGACATGGGCTGGACTCTGTCACACGGCCTGGACACTTGGCTGTGTGACCCCTGACTTGAAAATTTTTGAATTTTTCCTGATAGTTCGGATTTGTTCTGATTTGGTCCCTAAATATTCGTAACTTATTTTTAGAGCTTCGAAAGCTTGATTTAAGACCCGAAACCGAATGATATCTTTTATATTGAATATTACTTATAATTATGGAATTGAATTTATTTTTGAATGTGAATCATATTAATTGTTCCAACTTGACTGGTAACATTCGGTATCCTATTCTGGCAATGGAAATGGGATATGGGTGTTACACTTAGTGGTATCAAAGCTACGATTTAGTCGATTCTTGGACTAAATGTAATGTGTTTAAAGATTAGAAAGTACATGCCATATAAACCTGTGATAGTAGGATATTGATTGGTCCAATCTAACCCATGTTTCATTGTAGATTTTAATGATGTCATTTGATTCTAAACGTGATGAAATTAATGAAGTTAACAACAACATTCAGACTACTAAATATGGTGCAAGTCATAGTATACCGGTTTTACAACTGTTTGAAACGAGGGTAAGAATATTTTCTTATAGATTTAATAAATGCTAATAGAATCTGATCATATTGAGCTTGATGAGGAAAAAGGTAAAGGTATTATTTTGAGTTTTAAACAAGAAGTAAGTTCATAGTGATTGTTGCTCAATGTAGTTCACTTGTAATTTATTGTTGTTTTCTAGTTAATTGATTGATATATATATATATATGTGTGTGTGTGTGAAATTTCTTTGGTTATTTATATAACAATGAGAGTGGCAAGTATTTAAGTATATATATGAAACTGAGAAGAGATTATTGGTAGTGTTTCTTGAAATTGTATTAAATTTATATGTGAATGAAATGAATTTTAGTGTGTATATGGAAATGAAAAAGTGCCCCTGTTTGCATTTCGGTGCCCCTGAATGCACATCTGTGCCCCTGTTTGTACTTCGGTGCCCTTGAATGCACATATGTGCCACTGTTTGGACTTCGATGCTCCTAATCACACATTTGTGCTCCTGATTGCACTTTGGTACCCCTATTATGCATCTATGATGCCCCTAGTGTGATTTTTGTTACTAAAAAAATTTGAGTCAAGTTATTTGATTCGATGAACTAAGTGATAAGGAGATTTACAAGTTAGTTATATGCTTGTATGTTTTGGTTTATTTGTATGTAATGGGCTTGATAAGTGAAAATATAAAAATGTATGATTTATATAGGTACATGGAATGTCATTTTGAATATGTGTGATTTCACTACGATAAGCTTTTGAGAAGTAAAAGGTTAAAAACCATTTGAATATGGGTACAGGTAATATTATAATTCATGTTTTGGTATGGATGATTAGGAATTTGTACAGGTTAATGAAGACAATCGAGGAAAAAAATTGTGTTTGTGAATAGTGTTAAACAATATCTATGTTTTAAAAAAGGCAAATGCCCTGGTCAGAGTAATAATACAAAAATTAAATGTAGTGGGATCGAAGACACAATTGTTAGATCTGGAGCTACTGTATTTGATATTATATCTGGTACGTTCTATCTCTTCGAAATTATTATTGCATATGCATTGGATAATACTGTATCAACTTACTCACATATTTACACTACATTAGTAACAAAAAAGGATCTATGTTTTGAATCAACTGAGTTTGATTTTCGAGTCACAATCCAGTGGGTTAGAGTGTAATGGTTATTTTGGTATGAGAAACTATTTACTGAAAATCTATGACTATGACTTTCCTATTGATCTGATGTTACTACCATCTTATGAATTTGATATTGTTATGGGAATAGATTGGCTAAAGGTTATATGATACTATAGTAGACTGTATACCGAAAGGAATTGATTTGGAAATGTCAGATTTGTGAAATGATCATAGTGAGTTTGGTAAATCAGATAGTACAAGTAGAGTTATTTTAGTTATCTTTATACAGAAAATGATTTGGGCAATTGTAAAATATTTTTGGTATATTATATATAACAGTGTTATTAAAAGATAAATACAGATCCGATTATTATCAGTTGCAAGTTAAAAATTGTAGTATATTGAAACTGCTTTCAAGCTTGATGTAGTCATATGGATTCTGATAATGTTTCCTGGAGTAGTCAATGTTCCTGAGAATCTATAAATATGATGAATTGGGTTTTTCAGTCTCATCTGGATATAGATAGTCGTATTTGTGTTTACTGGTGATATTCTGGTCTATTCTAAAATAGAATCCGAGCATGCTCAACATTTAAAAATTTTATTACAGATTTTACTTGAGAAGCAGATTATGAGAAAGTTAATAAAGGTGATTTTTGGTTCAACAAGGTTAGTTTTCATGGTTATGTAAATTTGATAAATGGGATTCGTATAGATTCGAGTAAACTCTTTTCCATTGTTATTTGGAATCTCTAAAAATGTCTCTGAAAGTTTTGACTAGTCGAAAGTCTTACTGATGGAAGTTTAGTACTGATCCAACCCGAATCCAAAAAGGAATATATTGATTATAATAAGGGTTTTGTATTAGTTGATTTGGAAATAGACTGGTGCCTTTACAAAGAATTCATGAATTGCATGATGATGGCTTGAAGACTAATACCTAAGTGAGATTAAACCCAAAGTGATTCATTTACAGGAGTTACGGTGGATATTGATAATGTAACACCCCTAACCTGAATCCGTCGTTAGAATAGGGTTACATAGTATTAGCGAAGTATACAATTTAGATGGACAGAAAATTCAAACATTTCATATCAAAACATATACCGGGAATGAAACGTGATATCTCTAATTTTGTATCTAGATGTTTGATATGTCAGCAAGTTAAAGCTGAACATCAGGTACCTTCAAGACTGTTACAGCAAGTGATGATACCAGAGTGGAAATGGGATAAAGTTACTATGGATTTCGTATCGGGGTTACACCTATCTCCAAGAAAGAAAGATGTTATCTGGGTTATTGTTGATCACTTGATAGATTAGTTGGGTTATATTTTTCTAATATTGTCAGATTACACGGGGTGCCAGTATCCATTATTTCGGATAGAGATCCGCGGTTTACATCGCGATTCTGGGGAAAGTTATAGGAAGCTCTGGGTACGTGGTTGCATTTTAACACTGTATTTCATCCTCAGACCGATGGTCAGTCCGAGTGTGTGATTCAAATTCTCAAAGATATGCTTCGATGTTGCGTATTAGAGTTTGAAGGCAACCGGGAGAAATATTTGCCGTTGGTCGAATTTGCGTATAATAACAATTTCCAGTCGAGCATAAAGATGGCACCGTATGAAGCTCTATATGGTTGTAAATGCCGAACTCCGTTATACTAGACTGAGATCAGTGGGAAAAAGATACACGGGGTTGATCTCATTCGCGAGACTGAGGAGAAAGTGAAAGTGATCCAGGATAGTTTGAAAGCAGCTCCAGATCATCAAAAATCTTATGCAGATCTTAAACATAAAGATATAGAGTTCCAAGTTGGCAATAGAGTATTTTTGGAAGTATCACCCTGGAAGAAAATTCTCCAGTTTGGTCGTAAAGGAAAGCTGAGTCTGCGATTTATCGGACCTTATGAGATTACTGAAAGAATCAGACCTGTTGCGTACCGATTAGATTTATCATTAGAGCTTGAGAGGATTCATAATGTCTTTCACGTGTCTATGTTACGAAATTATCGATCTGACCCTTCACATGTTATCTCTCCGACGCATGTTGAGATTCAGTCGATATGACATACAGTGAAGAACCGATCAAAATTCTTGCACGAGAGGTGAAAGAGTTGAGAAATAAAAACATAGCTTTAGTAAAATTTCTCTGGCAGCGACACAGAATAAAAAAAGCTACTTGGGAACCCGAGGAAGCTATGAGAAAGCAATATCCGAACCTTTTTTTCTGGTAAGATTTTCGGGAACGAAAATCTCCTAAGGGAGAGAGTTGTAATAGCCCGTTTTTATTGAAATCAAAATAGTGGTTTTGGGACCACAAATCTAAAGTTGAAAAATTTATTATATTATTTTATGGTCTACAGCATGATAGTATTACTGTATAAAAATTTCGTTAAGAAATTTTACCGTTTACATGCTTAATTTGATAAAAAGGACTAAATCTTGTAAAGTGTAAAAGTTGTGTTCTAATAGCTAAAGGTATTAAATAGCTATAGAACTTTTAAGTGGAAGTCCTTATATGGTAATTAGACCATTTAACTTGATAGTGGATGTACATGGCATGGCAATTGTGTAATTATTAATGTTTTAAAAGGTTAAATTAGTAAAAAGGTAATTACATGTTAAATTAAATAAAACCAAAAATGAAGTATCATCTTTTTCTTCTTATTTTCAACTGAAAGTTGAAGCAAAAGGAAACCACTGTTGAGCTAGGGTTCGGCTAGTCTTATTTCTTTGATTGGTAAGTGATTTTTATCCCGTTTTTAATAATTTATATGTTTTCGGGATCGTTGTAGCTTAATCTAGCAAGCTTAGGGACTAAATTGTGAAATTGTTAATGTATTTGAATTTTTGCATTGATGAACATGTTAGGGTTTTGAAGTTTAATGGTAGAAAATGAATGGTTGTTGTTAGATAAACAACTTTTGTAAAGGAATTTTTTATGAAATTATCAATTAGGGATTAAATTGAAAAATGTGATAAATTGTGTGCTAAAATTGTGAATTTGTGAAATATATGGGCTGCTATAAATATGTTTATAATTCAGCTAGGCTTGGGAAGGGATAAAATTGAATGAATTTCATTTTCTGAGCCTAGGGACTAAATTACAAAGAATTAAAAGTATAGGGGCAAAATGGTAATTTTTCCAAAAATATGTGTTGGACTAAATTGAATATGAATTATATTGAATTGAGTTAAATTCATTCGTATAGATCCAGTTAGACCTCGTACGGAGTTAGACCGAGGCAAACAGAAAATCTCGGATTAGCCGCCTCCGTATCTACGAACACTCGTCGAGGTAAGTTCGTGTAATTAAATTGTGTAATTATATGCTTTGATTGAATTAGATGTATGTTATTTTCATTATCATCATATATGAATATCGATCGCATATCCGACGACGTACGACGATTACCGAGCCCCGTTTGAACCTTAGGAATTCATAGGATACAAATGACATGTCATTAGGGTTATCGATTTCAGCTCTTATGAGCTTACCAATACTCAACTCGTATGAGCTTACCGTTATTCAGCTCGGAGGAGCTTACCGTTTACAGCTCGTATGAGCATACATGTACATGAATTGACAGATTATAGTTCAGTACACCTCGTGTGTACTACCCGCGTATCCAATGATATTCTAAATGGTTCAACGGGCACAGTTCTGTTACGAGTTTATATCAGTTTGATACGAACTAGTACAGGTATTTACATGAATTACATGGAAATGGTTTGTATATGATATATGGATACATGGTATAGATGTTACATGTATATGGAGTTTGAATAGTTGTTGAATTCATACATGATTCTCGGTTTTTATATGAATTACACGGCTAACATGGTTGATGAATATGTGTTAGGCTTTTGGCCAAATTGAGTTGAGATATGCTTTGGTTTACTTACCTTAGATTAAAATGGTAAGTTAAATTCTCTATTATATGAACTTACTAAGCTTAAAAGCTTACTTTGTGTTATTTTTCGTGTTTTATAGTGATTCAGAAGCTCGTTCGGGTTGGAAGCTTGTTGGAGCTATATCACACTATCCATCAGCCCTTTTGGTACTTTCGGTTATTTAATTTTGGTTATAATGGCGTGTATAGGTTAATTTGGCCAATGTTGGCATATAAGTGTTTTATTGAGAGTAACCACTTATTTGGCTTGTGTTTGGTATATTTTGATGTGTATATATATGTGGCCTTATCATATTTGATGTGTGTTTGATATGGTATAATGATGGAAAGTAAAATGTGGTTTGAATATACATATAAGATATGTTATATACCTTGGTGTGATTTAGTGTTTTGTTATAGAAAACTTATAGGTATAGTAATGTAAGTTAGAATGGTATATTTGATACCATTTGGAAATATTGGTATGTTTTGGTAAGTAAGTTAAGTGACATGAAATGATGCAAAATGATTTACTGTAACACCCCTAACCCGTATCCGTCGTCGGATTAGGGTTACAGGCATTACCAGACAGATCGAAGACTTTTACAGATAATTCATAACTTAATCATCATTTCACATCAAAGCGTCCCTTAATTAGGTCAACGAGACCTTAATCATGCTTTAAAACTAAACCGAACACATACTAAAGTTCTCAGAAATTTAAAACTTTTCAAAGTTACAGAGGTCACACGCCCATGTGGGTAGGTGCAAGTATACACAATTGCAACAAGTAATAAAGTGACAAGTAAATGTCGAGTTATCGTACCCACAAGGATTGCAAAAGACTTATTTATGAAAATGATTTTAAGCACTTTGGTGAAGGAAAAATATTTGGTTTTGAGAAATAGTTAAAAGCTAAAAGAAAAACAAAGTAAAATAAAATAAAACAAAGTTCTAATGCACGATTTCAAAAGCTGATTTTAATCAAGATGATCTAATTGTGTTGGATTAATCACATTTCTTAACTTAGAATTATTAAGCTTATGCTTATACTTGTTACGAATAAATCACGGCAACTCGGTAATTTGCTAACTTATGTACATATTTACATGTTATTGCACATACATACTAATTAAATTAAACAGTCTCTCGCATATTCCTATGTGATTCAACCGATTAATTCGACCTAATAAGCATATAAAAGATCATGTGAGGTAACAAAGTATCCTTACCTTGAAACAATTTAATCACAAAAATCTTGCAAGTTATGCAAGGCATATGTATCGCCAAATACAATGCTAATTTAATCTTCAGCTACCTTAGAAGAATTAAACATGCACAGATTAAGTATTGTGTCCATTAATTATAATTTCAATGCGTTTAAATAATTAATTCTTTAGTTATCCAAACAATTAAAATGCCAAAATAACTTAAGCATGATTTTACTTAATCAAGCATCTTACCGAGGCCTATAACAGTATAAACACAATTTTAATAATTTAAGATGACGAAATGCAATCAACCCAACACAAATTAAATTCAAGCTAAGCTGATTAAATTAACAATTTCAATAGCATAAATATTCATAAACATGTTTGTCAAAACAACAACGAAATTTAAAGAGATAAGGAACAAGAAGCAAATCCGGTGTTTCTCTGTGGCTTGATTGATTGCTCCGTTCATCGTTCTCCGTTGTCCTCGGCTATCAAGGTGGCTTATGAAAACTCCACTTGCTGCTCCAAATGGCTGGAAAAACACCTCTTTTCCAAGAGGGGAAATCGGCAGAAGAAGGAGGGGAAATGGAATGGAAAAGAAGAGAGAATGGAGAGAAGAGAGAATGAGAGAGTGAATGAGAAATGAAGGATCGAGGGATGGTTTGAATGATTAGCAAGGCGTGGTATTTATAGCTGATCAACTGCTTAAAATAGCAAGTAGTAGCAGCAAAAGAGACCTCCCTTGGCTGGCCATCTATGTGGCAAAGTTGATGGTTTCAACTTTGCTAAATATGGCATGGGGCAAATCTACAAAGCCACCATATTTGGAGGGGTTTGAATGCAACTTTGAAAATTCTTCAAGGGCTTCTTTGCAACTTAATTAATCAGCTAATAAGCTGATTTGGGCCAGCAATATGGATGGTTTGGGCTGCCCAACTCTTTGCTCGGTTCGGTTCAACCAGTTTGGTTCAACTGATGCAGTTCAATTGGGCCTTTTTCATAATTAATTAAGATTAATTTATTTAGCCCAAATTAAATTTGGAATATATTAAAATTAATTAAATTATAAATAAATATTCATAATTGGATCGTCTTGGGCTGGAAATAAATTCGCCTTGATACTTCAAATTGCTTCTGGGGTTTATTCTTCGAGCAGTGTCTGCCGAGCCAATTTTCGCCCTTTGTGCGAATCTGTCGAAAATAGTCAAAAATAGTCAAAATTAACTATAAAATTAATTAAAATTCATCATGTTCATATTTTTAGCACAATTTAATTATTTTATAATATTTAATTATTTTCTGACAAGAATTCAATCGAAACCGCATAAATTTGAGTTAAAAAGGGCATGAAAAAGTGTATAAATTTTTGTGTTTCTACACCCCCAAACTTAATTCATTGCTCGTCCCGAGTAATACGGAAATTTGAAAAGAATTTTCTCGGAAACACCTTTGAAAAACTCCTTCAGAACAACTTTCTTCTCAAAATTATGGATTCAATATACTTAGGCTCAAAAATAAGAAATTTGATAATTATGCTACTTAAGTATACATATTGTTCAAATTACACCCAACAACTATTATACTAGCAAAATTAGACTAAATGTTTCTTAATAAAGACATGTTAACCCCTACCAATTTGATTTTAATTCCTTATTCAAAATTAAACTGCAATCATTAAGCTTAACTGATGTCTTCATATGTCGAACAGAACAATTTCTCTCCACTAATGTAGGTAACATTGGAATTTTGAATCAATAGGCCTTTAATAAGGTTGTAACGTGGCTTGGCTTAGGAGTAGGTAAAAGATAGACAAATTATTGGCTTAAAAACCATAGACTCAGCTTAAAATCGAACCTTCGGAATTCTCACCCTTGATACACCAACTTTTGCTCTTTCGACCATTTTCGAGTACATATGTTTTTTTTTTAAATTCCAAGATCAAATTCGAGCACTTGCTTCATGTACTATAATTTTTCGAGCAATTGATACTTCTTTTTAACTCCACCAAACTTATTTCCAAACGATATTCTGAATAGTACTGAGTCTAGTGTTTGGGACAATTTTAAAAGTAATGAAGAGAAAATTGATGGCTAAATATTGCATAGGTCCAAATAAAATTGGGCGATATAGTCTCAAAGTTGGGTCTCAAAGGATAATTTTATCAGGGTCGGCTTGAAAGGCTCAAACGGTCCAAACAATAGTTGCCTAAATCATTTTCAATATTCCATGCTTCCTAGGATTTTGCCTCAAGAAATTACTAAGTCAATTCTAAAGACTTAAACTTTCATGCATGCCTAATTTTGTCGTAGGGAACTAAAAATTTTATGGTATGAATTTGCATGCTTTATTAAAAACACATTCATATCATTATTAAGCTAAAATAATAACTTGTTGAAATAATAGAACTTTATTAATACTGAAGTTCAGCATACTTAACAAGATTTCAAATTATTGAACAAAATATATCCTAATCATAATTAAAAGAAAAATTTTATTCTGAGTGAAAGTAATTCAAATTTTCGGTCCTCCCTACTTAAAGTGAACAATGTCCTCATTGTTTAAAGTGAATAGATACTATACACCAGGTAGGATATTTAGAAAAGAGGAGGTGAGTCAAATTGACTGCTTAAGTACCAAGCTCTCTCTAAAATCCAATCCTAGACATGTATATATCTATTGCCACACTTTAGCCTTTGGGACTTGTCAGATTTTATTCATGATTCCTATCTCTTGTTTTATTATGCAAAAATGAAAATTCCTAATTCACCTAATCCTAAAATAACTTAAGAATAAAAATAAGCTAAAGTTGAAGTCCTCCCTTTTTTATTTGTTTACCGATCCTCCCGAATTCGACTCATCTTTTACTCCATCAGTATTGCCTTTGCATGAATCGCCTTGCTCCTTCTTTGACGGTGAAATCCATGGTTCAAATATGAAATCTGGAAACTCAGGCACAAAAATAAATGGATCATTATAAATTTTCTTGAGAGCACTCCTCATCGAGTCATCTCTTATTTTTGAGTATCTCCAGTAGGCTTGTTGCTGCCATTGCATGTGTTGCATTAAGTCCATCGGCTTTAATGACTCATCACGAAGATCTGGGCTAGGCGGTGGAGCTCCAAACATTGAGGTTTCGATATCAGGTTCAGCTTCTGGTTCCATTGATTCTGCCTCATTAGGGACTTCAGTTGATTGCTCTGACGGGATTTATGTGGGATCATCTTCCACTTCTTCAGGATCCTCGCTCTCTTCAACTCATTGCTGTAGAATCGAATCTTCGGCTATTCGATAGAGGTCCCAATCGGTGATTGTGCCTTGACTATACTCTGCCCCTTTCACGTCCGTAAGGAGTTTTGCTTTTAAGCATAAAATTGTTATTGTAAAAGGGAAATAGGCCGGGCCAGAACGTCTAACGGCACAATTTTGTATTTATCTCAAGATGATTTTCACACATCAATGGTCTTTCCAGTTAGAATCGAGTATGATAGGACCATTCGCTCTAATGAGATTGTAGTCCCATGTGAACTAGGCATAAGGCTGAAACGAATGAAATAGAACCATACCTTCGCAAGTGGTTTCAAATACTAACACGTGTGGATTCCTTGCTTTGACACAGTCCACTTAGAACCTGGAACTGTAAGTTCCTCGAGTATCTCTTGCAAATTTTTAGGATTAATGTTGCTCAACAGAGAAGAATATTCATCGTTGTCGAAATCAGGTAATTCAAAGAATACATTAATAGCATTCGAATTTATTGGTACCTTGATTCCGCAGACTGGAACTTCGGTCAATTCGCTTGAGGTTAAGTTCGCGTAGAATTCTCGAACTAGTTCCTCATCCACACTTGGTCTCTTTTCACAAAACAATTCCCAATTGAGGGCTTCAGCAACTTGACGAATACGTGCAATAAAGTCTCTGTAGTTGCTTTCCTTCAGTGTGAAGCCTTTCTCTGGATGCATCTATTGATCTTTGAAAATACTTTCGTATCTTACTTTGGCTTCTTCACAGTGAAATTTGTTTTGAGCTTCGTCAATTTGGGCGGAGGCACGAGTTCTCTTGCGAGGCATGATTAACCTGAAAATAAGATGGAAAAATTTATTTTTCTCAAAAATTCAATTAAAAATTACTAATAATTCAATAACTTGAAAAATTAAATAATTGAATAAAAATTAAACTTAAGGAAAAAAAAATTTCTTACCACCTTCCTTGTAAAAATTAAGAACTCTGAAAATAAAATAACTAATGAACAAAAGATGGAAATTAAAGAAGGCTTTTGGCTTAGGTTGGGTGAAGGAGGGGTGTGCGTGGTAGAGGCTGCACATAAGCAGCAGCGCGCAAAGCCTTGCGCCAGGTAGGCCACGAGCTGGTCGGGTGTGGGGGGGAGATGATGCGCAGCAAGCACACGGGCTGGAGGCAGCAGGCGTGAGGCCCCAACCTGGGCATTTCTTGGAGTCTGGAGGCGTGCGGCGTGTCTTTGAAGCGAAGGTTCTGGCCGAATGGTTGCTGTGGCTAGGGACTTGCGGCACTTTGGTGGGTTGATGCTTTGGGGTATTGAGTGATGAATGAATGGGGAGAACAAGGGTGCAATTTATAGAGGGGGAAGTAGGAATTAGAGTAGAACTCTTAGAATAATTAAAGAATTAAAAATAAGAGTCCAATTCTAATTTTACTCAAGATTAACAACAATTAATAATTAAATATACACATATGAAATTATCAATTGCTATTAAATTATTAAGATAAACATAAAATAAAATTAATCCTAAGCTAAGTTAAATTGATAAAAATTAATATATAAATTATAATGAATATAATTATATATTAAAGTTTATCAATGATTTATAAATATGGTATTAAGTAAAAATATTTTGTAACAACCCAAACCCGGCCCAAACATTACGACCGAATTTGATTTGCTACGGAGAAAAAACCTTTTGAACACCATTTTAAAACCAATTAAGTTTTGTTGAAAACTTCTCGTTTTTGGTTATCTTGCCGAAACTATACTTAGATTTAATTTGGAAATTTAATTAAATCCGGTTATTATACAAATTTCAAGTGTGCCCGATGGCATGATAAAACATTTTCGTGTTAATTTAAGAAAAACATGTGATTTTAATTCAGTTTTAATAATATAGTTTAAACAAAATATCCAACATATAAGAAATAACAAAAATAAAGTTTATGGAGGCCTTAGTACAACCAGAATAAAAACAACCCAATAAAATAAAATAACTAAGTTTAAAGTTCAGTTTATGCAAGTCCACTGCATAGCCACCTCGAGTCCAACCGCCTCCTCAACCGCCATCTACGAGTCACCTGAAAAATGTTAAAGGAGAAGGTGAGTCACCAAGACTCAGTATGTAACCCTTCCCTCGTATTTAAACAATTTCATACACAGCATATAATCAATCATCATGTACTAAGTCATGCACCCGACCTAGCCAACCAAACGCCTTTGTCTACCCCATGTGGTACCAAACCACTGGTGACCGTAGTCACAATGTGTTACCAAAACACTGGTGGTGCCAAACCACTGGTGACATATAGTCACGATGTGCTACCAAAGCACTGGTGTCCGTGGACACAAATCGGGTGATGGGGCCAACCCATCGTGTGATACCAAATCACTGGCAGACGATCCCATATCTCAAGTGGGGCCAACCCACGGTGGTGTTAACCACAGGGACGAGTCGCTATGAGGTACCAAACCTCTGGAGGTACCAAACCTCTGGTGACATATAGTCACAGTGTGTTACCAAAACACTGGTGCTCGTCAGCACGAAATATCACTGCCCCCTCCACTCATCAATCCCACATCAACATTTATATCACATAATTTATGCTACCATATACTTAATCACATGTACAGGTTTTATCATCAGCATTAAGCAACGTGTACTAGACACACCATGCTTCCCAAAAGCATCTTAAAATATTTCATAGTCAACAAGGACTTACCTGTTTCCTTGCTTATACCATTCATGGTATTAATCCGAATCTACAGATCCAGGTTAGCACACACAATGATTTAGTACATTTAATTAATTATAAGTGTGTATGTACACACTGTCACCCTTGGATGCTCTAAATCCGAAAAGAAACGTTGGCCACCCTAGATCTCACTGCACCTATATTCGGCCAACTATGGGATTAGTACCATGGCCTATTCGGCCAAACCAAAATATTAGAGAGGGTTCCTTGTGAACCGAAATCTCACCTTTGCCTTTGCTACTCACCACGGCACTCAATTCCGAACTGGTTCACAAACTATAATCGGTCAATGGACAATGTCGGTAGCCTTGGCTTTTAATCACTTAGAAGAATAATCCATTACAAGTAGGCACTTACCACCACTTACCCAAATCCGATTGAGAGGCGGAGAGTTAGATCTACTGCTTGGAAGATCCCGAAATTCCTAGATGACATCGATTTCAAAGAAAGATTAGCCGAACTATTACCAAATACCGGATTTCGACTTTTCCTCACATCCAAATCGACAGAACATAAGAGAAATTATTAGCACATTCGGGTAATGCCCCTTACCTACTGAAACCGATTGAAAGGAGAGTCTCGAAGAGTCTTATACCACCTTTAGTGTTCGGCAAAAGTGCATCCAAAGAGGAGAAGGGAATTTCGGCACTCTAGAGAGGTATATTCGGCCAAAACTTTGAAAATATGGAGAGGGGAAATTCGGCTATGGCTAGGGAGTAGGTTCGGCTAACTAAGAAAAAGGGAAGAGGAAGGATTGGGGATTCGACAAAGAAGAGAGTAGAGGAGAGTTTCGGTTCAAGGAAGAGAAGAAAAGAGGAAAATGGAAGATGAGAGTGAGTAGAGAATTTCGGCAAAACCTAAGAAAAGAAGAATGGTTTTCTTTTTTTTTCCTTGAGAGAGTTTGAAAAACAAAAAGAGGTGCTAATGAAATTATCAAGAAGACTCAAAAGAATTCGGCACCCTCCCTTTTCCTAGTCTCCTTGTCAGTCCACTCTCTTTGAACAAAGAGTTCAAAATTCGGCAAATACCCAAAACAACTCTAGGCCACTTGTTTGAAATTATTCAAATAATTTGAATAATAATCACATAATAATCCATTTAGAATAATGTCCTTGATTATCCCTTATTATCACTATAATTAAACAAATAAAACTCTCATATTATCCTTGATTTTAAAAGAATTTAAAAGAGAAAGTCTCTCCCCCTTGTGCCGATCCACTTAAAGAGCAAAAAGAGAGGATTTTGTGATTCGAACCAAGGCTCTCCCTTGCTCCTTGGTGGCGTCACAAGCACTCTTAAGTGGGCTCACTTTGCCACTTATTCTAGGCTCATCTTTGTGTTAAAATACCCACATCTATTCTTATAACACCCTCCTGCTTGATGCTCCTTGCTTTTAAAGTTAAAACTGAAATTTTTCTATCAAACCGGGCACACTCAAAGCCTTAAATTAAGCTCTATTATTCCATTAATAATATCATGTGATTCATAATAAGAAAATAATTAAATTCCAAATAACCCCATATTTGGGATGTTCTGATTCTACCCCCTTAAAATAAATTTAGTCCTCGAAATTCCTTGATCAAAAGAGATGGGGGTATTGTTGCCGCATCACCTCCTCGGGCTCCCACGTAGCTTCTTCCACTCCGTGGTTCCGCCATATCACTTTCACTAAAGGCACTGCCTTCCTACGTAGAACCTTCACATCTCGGTCTACAATCTGAACCGGTTCCTCTTCAAAAGATAAATCCGAGTTCACCTCAATCTCTGCTACTGGCACAACGTGCGAAGGATCTGACCGATACCGTCTCAACATCGATACATGAAATACGTCATGAATCTGACTCAGTTCTGCCGGCAGCTCTAGCTGATAAGCTACCGGTCCTACTCGCTTTACAACTGTATATGGCCCGATAAACCTTGGGCTCAGCTTCCCTTTTCGTCCAAATCTTAACACCTTTTTCCAAGGCGACACTTTCAAAAAGACTTTGTCTCCCACAGCATACTCCATTTCCTTGCGTTTGAGATCGGCATAAGACTTCTGCCTATCCGATGCTTCCTTGAGACGAGACCGAATCACCTTGACTTTGTCTTCCGTCTCGGTTACCAATTTCGGACCCGAACTTGTCGTTCTCCCAACTCAGTCCAACATGTAGGAGTACGGCACTTTCGTCCATATAGGGCCTCATATGGAGCCATCTCGAATACTCGCTGATAAGCGTTGTTATAAGCGAATTCCGCTAATGGTAGGTACTCCTCCCAATTACCACTAAAATCCAAGACACAACCTCTTAACATGTCTTCTAAGATGCGTATCACCTTTCCGATTGTCAGTGATTTGTGGATGGAAAGCCGTCTTGAAATCTAACCGTGTACCCAAAGCTTGATGCAACGCTTCCGAACCTCGACGTGAATCGGGATCCCTATCCGAGATAATCGATCATGGCACACCATGCAACCTCACTATTTCACCCACATACGACTTCGCTAGCTTCGGAGTGAGTAATCCATTCTCACCAGGCATGAAGTGAG
Source organism: Gossypium sturtianum (assembly GCA_025698515.1). Taxonomy (NCBI): domain Eukaryota; kingdom Viridiplantae; phylum Streptophyta; class Magnoliopsida; order Malvales; family Malvaceae; genus Gossypium; species Gossypium sturtianum. Next base: position 58,778,461 of record CM046948.1, read on the forward strand.
CTGATTTCGTCAAGCGATCCACAATTACCCAAAGCGCATCCTTCTTCTTCGGGCGTAAGGGTAGCCCACTAACAAAATCCATGGTGATCCTCTCCCATTTCCATTGAGGGATCTTTATCGGTTGAAGTAGTCCCGATGGTAACTGATGTTCAGCCTTAACTTGCTGGCACGTCAGACACTTCTATACGAACTCCGTTATCTCACGCTTCAACCCAGGCCACCAGAACTGTTTCCGCAAGTCTCCATACATTTTACTGCCCCCAGGATGCATAACGTATGGGCTGCTATGTGCATCTTGGAGAATTTTCTGCCTTAATTCGGTATCCCTTGGCATACAAGCTCGTCCTTGAAAACAAAGCACTCCATCACTAGACAGACCGTACCCTTCCAAGCCACCATCTTGAACTTGTACCCTCTTAGCGCTCAAGCCTTCATCCACTAACTGCTTTTCCTTAATCTCCTCAATCCAAGTCGGCTTTACTTGAAGTTCCGCCAAAAGACTCCCATCATCATATATACTCAACCGAGCAAACATTGCCCTTAAGTCCGTCACCATCTTTCGGCTCAATGCGTCAGCTACCACATTAGCCTTACCCGGATGGTACTCGATTGAACAATCGTAATCCTTTAGTAGTTCAATCCACCGACGCTGTCTCAGATTCAGATCCTTTTGAGTCAGAAGATACCTCAAGCTTTTGTGATCCGTGTAGACTATCGACTTCTCTCCATACAGGTAATGTCTCCATATCTTCAGAGCGAAGACGACTGCTGCTAACTCCAAGTCGTGCGTTGGGTAGTTAACCTCATGCGGTCTTAACTGACGGGATGCATAGGCTACTACCTTCCCATCCTGCATCAACACACATCCCAAACCGGTGTGAGATGCATCACAATAGACTGTGAATAACTTTCGCTTGGTGTACCAAAACCGAGCTTAGTCAAAATTTTCCTTAGCTTATCAAAGCTTCCTTGCTCGCTTCTCCGTCCATACAAATGGAACACCTTTCCTTAGTAACTTGGTTAACTTGGTATTTGCTATTAGAGAGAATCCTTCCACGAATCTCCGATAGTACCACCGCTAAACCCAGAAAACTTCGTATCTCAACCACACCGACCTAGGTGGTTTCCAATCCAATACTGCTTCAATCTTGCGAGGGTCTACTCTAATTCCTTCAGCTGATACTACATGACCTAAGAAAGCCACTTCCCTAAGCCAAAATTCGCACTTACTGAATTTGGCATATAACTACTTCTCCCTCAATACTTGCAGAACTATCCGTAAATGCTTGTCATGCTCCTCTTCTGTCTTTGAATAAACCAATATGTCGTCTATGAACACCACGACAAATTGGTCCAAGTACTGTTGAAATACTCTATTCATCAAGTCCATAAATGCCGCCGGTGCATTGGTCAACCCGAATGGCATCATCAAGAACTCGAAATGCCCGTACCGAGTTCGAAATGCCTTCTTGTGAACATCCGCCTCCTTCACCCTTAATTGATGATAACCTGACCTAAGGTCAATCTTTGAGAATACTGACGCATCTTTCAGTTGATCAAACAAGTCATCGATCCGAGGCAACGGGTATTTGTTTTTGATCGTTAACTTGTTTAACTGACGGTAGTCGATGCACATCCGCATAGAACCGTCCTTCTTCTTGACAAACAACACAGGTGCTCCCCACGGAGATATACTTGGTCGAATGAACCCTCTATCCAAGAGCTCCTGAATTTGAGCCTTTAGCTCCACCAATTCCTTTGGTGCCATTCCGTATGGTGCTATAGACACAGGTGCCGTTCCAGGTAGCAAGTCTATACCGAATTCGACTTCTCGATCCGGAGGCAAACCCGGAAGTTCTTCTGGGAACACATCAGCAAATTCCCTAACCGTTCGGACCTTTCCAACTACTAACCCTTTAGCTTCCAAAGCACAGATTTGAACCAAATACGCCTCACAACCCTTCTTGACCATCTTTTCAGCCTTCAAGGCAGTCACTACATTGGATAGATAATTCCTTCTATCTCCTATCATAACCACTTCCTCACCTTCAACCGTCTTAAGGACCATGCGCTTAGCCGCGCAATCCAAATTCGCTTGATACTTAACCAGCCAGTCCATTCCAAGGATCAAATCGAACTCCCCAAATGGTAGTTCCATTAGATCAGCTACAAATACTACCCCTTGAAGTTCTAGGGGTACGCCTCTATAAAGTCTATCTACGACTACGGAGTGACCTAAAGGGCTAACTACGGTCATCTCCCTAGAAGCGGTTTGAGTTTAGGTCCATAGTTCCTACCACACTACTAGCATATGTACGAGTGCGTCGAGCCCACATCAATCAATGCAACATAAGGAAAACCAAAAATTAGAAAGCGTGCGGTTATGACATCCGGTGCGTCACCTTCTCTCGCGACACCTCATTGCGTAAACTAAGCCGGTGCCTAGCCTGTGTTGTTGCTGAACCTCGCGCTTGAGTTCCACGACCTCGATTAGGACCGTTGTTTCTCTGCCATTACCACGACCCTCTGCGTGGTCCTACATTTCTATCCCGAGCGCGGTTACGCCTCTGGGCCGCTTCTTAGTTAGTTTTCGGGGACAATCTCGACACGATGCTCCAAAGACCCACACTCAAAACATCCTTTATCACCGGTCCAACAACCTCCACAATGGGTCTTTCCACAGCGATTACACCGAGTCGGCCTCACGATTAGTAGTTGTGGGCCTTGCCGCTTTGATTTGGCCCACTCGGCCTAGCCTTTTACGAGCACTACCGCTTGATCCTGTGACCCAAATCCTCTCTTCGATTGTTCTTACTATAGCTCGCCTCACGGCCTCCTTGATCCCGCCGACACGTTAGCCTTCTCCACTAGGGATGAGAACTCACGAACCTCTCTGCGGGGCAATCAAGTAACCTTAAATCATCTCGAGTCCGTCCTCAAAGCGGACCACGGCGCTCATGTTCGATGAGACACGATGCCTCTCGCATACCTACTCGGCCTTAAAAATTCCGCCTCATATTCCGACACGGACTTAGTTCCTTGCACTAATCCCGAGAAAAGCCTTTCTCTGCGCATCAGCGTCAGTTGATACCCACATACTTTTTTACGATAGGTGGTTCGAAATACTCCCAAGTCAAATCATCTGCTGTAGCCCCATCTCGAACCGTAAGCCACCAACGATACGCTTCCTCCTTTAGAAGCGACACGCGCCTTTTCGACTTTTCTTCCTCGGTCGAGTCAAGGTCATCCATGATTCTTTCATTGACTCTAGCCAGTATTCCATTGCTGCGGGTGCCACTCCTAACACACACCTCGGAATACCTCCGCTCCGTTAGATCGGAGTCGCTCGGGGACGATTTCCGAGCTCCCCATTTCCACCAGCCCGACCACCATCTCCAAGACTCGCAACACGACTTGCGATACCGCTCGCCACCGGTCCGATCCGGCTCCTCGGCTCTAAAAGTAGGAGGTGGTGGTGGCGGTGGTACCTCATTTTCGAACCTTGTCACGACTGACGGGTTCGGACACCGTCATCCTACCCCTACCACGTCCACGGCGCCCACGTCCTCTAGAACTCATTCTATCTACCGCGCTTTTAATCGATTAAGAAAAATTTTATGCGTTAGCATTTGTTTCACTTTATTACTCATGAAGAAATTTTATGGATAAGGTTTAATCGAGAGATTCTTTCGAGCAAACAATGTTTGATTTCCTATCCTAGTTCACAAAGAAGTTCATGCATCCATTCCTTAATACTTTCCATACCTATTCGCTCATCGGACATTTCTGCCCATTTCTAACCCAGGGGTATTTTCGTTTTTTTTCCTACAGGGGCATTTTCGTAATTTTCCAGAACCAAAATATTTTGCTGATGATTTTCAAAGCAATATTTTTGAATGTCTGTAAAATCATTGAAATTTTTGGGCAAAACCATTGAATTAATATTTTATGGGTCAGGGGCATTTTGGTAATTTTACTCCTAAGGGTATTTCTGAAATTTTTCACAAGTCAAGTTTTCCGAGAAAAACGTTGTAAAAGTAATGTTCTAGGGTTTGAGAAAGTTATTGGACAAGTTTTGAAAACATTAGGGTTTGTTGTTTCATTCTTTTTCGAAAACATGGCTGATTCCCTTTTTGGGTTTTAATCATTGTGTTTAGCCTATGACCGAGCCCTCCTGGTCGGGGTGAACCAAAGCTACGCACTGTGCGTAAGTCGAGTGAAGAGGAGGTGGGTCACGCGGACCGCTTAAATACCAAGCTCTCACTTGAACCTTTCTAGACATGCGCATGCAGAGGTTACCACACCACCGAGCCCTGCGAGTTAGGGTGAACCGAAGCTACGCACTGGTAGGATACTGCGAAGAGGAGGTGAGTCACGAGGACCGCTTAAATACCGGGCTCTTCCGGATCCAATCCTAGACATGCGTACAGGGGTTACCACACCCTAGCTCATTGACTAGTCATAGGTTGGTTTAATTCCTTAAGTCTTATGTTCTGTTTGTGTTTGAGTAATCTAACCTTAGGGTCCAAGTCCTACAAGTCTATCCACGTTCCATGCTTCCTACCCGTCTACAGAATATAATTCACCAAGGGGTTTAGATATACTTACCTGGGCGGATTGGTGCCGGAGACTCGGGCCATGCTGTTCAAAAACCAAAAAAAATCATTCCATAAGGCCTACCAAAACATTTTTGGGCCTTGGGCCCCACAGGAGCTTTGAACTGGGCTCTGATACCAATTTTGTAACAACCCAAACCCGGCCCAAACATTACGACCGAATTTGATTTGTTATGGAGAAAAAACCTTTTGAACACCATTTTAAAACCAATTAAGTTTTGTTGAAAACTTCTCGTTTTTGGTTATCTTGCCGAAACTATACTTAGATTTAATTTGGAAATTTAATTAAATCCGGTTATTATACAAATTTCAAGTGTGCCCGATGGCATGATAAAACATTTTCGTGTTAATTTAAGAAAAACATGTGATTTTAATTCAGTTTTAATAATATAGTTTAAACAAAATATCCAACATATAAGAAATAACAAAAATAAAGTTTATGGAGGCCTTATTACAACAGAATAAAAACAACCCAATAAAATAAAATAACTAAGTTTAAAGTTCGGTTTATGCAAGTCCTTTGCATGGCCACCTCGAGTCCAACCGGCTCCTCAACCGCCATCTACGAGTCACTGAAAAATGTTAAAGGAGAAGGTGAGTCACCAAGACTCGATATGTAACCCTTCCTCGTATTTAAACAATTTCATACACACGCATATAATCAATCATCATGTACTAAGTCATGCACCCGACCTAGCCAACCAAACGCCTTTGTCTACCCCATGTGGTACCAAACCACCGTGACCGTAGTCACAATGTGTTACCAAAACATTGGTGCTTTCGTCGACGAAATATCACCGCCCCCTCCACTCATCAATCCCACATCAACATTTATATCACATAATTTATGCTACCATATAATTAATCACATGTACTGAGTTTTATCATCAAGCATTAAGCAACGTGTACTAGACACACCATGCTTCCCAAAAGCATCTTAAAATATTTCATAGTCAACAAGGACTTACTGTTTCCTTGCTTATACCATTCATGGTATTAATCCCGAATCTACACAGATCCAGGTTAGCACACACAATGATTTAGTACATTTAATTAATTATAAGTGTGTATGTACACACACTGTCACCCTTGGATGCTCTAAATCCCGAAAAGAAACGTTGGCCACCCTAGATCTCACTTTGTACCTATATTCGGCCAACTATGGGATTAGTACCATGGCCTATTCGGCCAAACCAAAATATTAGAGAGGGTTCCTTGTGAACCCGAAATCTCACCTTTGCCTTTGCTACTCACCACGGCACTCAATTCCCGAATCTGGTTCACAAACTATAATCGGTCAATGGACAATGTCAGTAGCCTTCGGCTTTTAATCACTTAGAAGAATAATCCATTACAAGTAGGCACTTACCACCACTTACCCAAATCCGATTGACAGAGACTGGAGAGTTAGATCTACTGCTTGGAAGATCCCGAAATTCCTAGATGACATCGATTTCAAAGAAAGATTAGCCGAACTATTACCAAATACCAGATTTCGACTTTTCCTCACATCCAAATCGACAGAACATAAGAGAAATTATTAGCACATTGGGTTAATGCCCCTTACCTACTGAAACCGATTGAAAGGAGAGTCTCGAAGAGTCTTATACCACCTTTAGTGTTCGGCAAAAGTGCATCCAAAGAGGAGAATGGAATTTCGGCACTCTAGAGAGGTATATTCGGCCAAAACTTTGAAAATATGGAGAGGGGAAATTCGACTATGGCTAGGGAGTAGGTTCGGCTAACTAAGAAAAAGGGAAGAGGAAGGATTGGGGATTCGACAAAGAAGAGAGTAGAGGAGAGTTTCGGTTCAAGGAAGAGAAGAAAAGAGGAAAATGGAAGATGAGAGTGAGTAGAGAATTTCGGCAAAACCTAAGAAAAGAAGAATGGTTTTCAGTTTTTTTTCCTTGAGAGAGTTTGAAAAACAAAAAGAGGTGCTAGCCGAAATTATCAAGAAGACTCAAAAGAATTCGGCACCCTCCCCTTTTCCTAGTCTCCTTGCCGCCCACTCTCTTTGAACAAAGAGTTCAAATTTCGCAAATACCCAAAACAACTCTAGGCCACTTGTTTGAAATTATTCAAATAATTTGAATAATAATCACATAATAATCCATTTAGAATAATGTCCTTGATTATCCCTTATTATCACTATAATTAAACAAATAAAACTCTCATATTATCCTTGATTTTAAAAGAATTTAAAGGGAGAAAGTCTCTCCCCTTTTGCCGGTCCACTTAAAGAGCAAAAAGAGAGGATTTTGTGATTCGAACCAAGGCTCTCCCTTGCTCCTTGGTGGCGTCACAAGCAGCTCTTAAGTGGGCTCACTTTGCCACTTATTCTAGGCTCATCTTTGTGTTAAAATACCCACATCTATTCTTATAACACCCTCCTGCTGATGCTCCTTGCTGTTAAAGTTAAAACTGAAATTTTTCTATCAAACCGGGCACACTCAAAGCCTTAAATTAAGCTCTATTATTCCATTAATAATATCACAACAGTTCATAATAAGAAAATAATTAAATTCCAAATAACCCCATATTTGGGATGTTACATATTTATTCTAGAGGCCTTTTAAAAATATTTACAAAGAGAGGCACCTAGTTTTTATTATTTATGAAAATAGCAACCAAATTTTAAAAATAATTCAATTAAGTCCCTAGACTTAATTAAAATTTGAAATTGAGTTGCAATTTAAGACTTTGGTCAAAATTGACCTTTTTATTTGGAAAACAAAAAAAAAATTATTTTGTCATTTAGGGGCTAATTTCTCGAAAAATTATGCAAAAATCAATTCCCAGGAAAGATTGGAGGGGTCACAAACGGTCCCGCTTAAGTTCCAATCTCCTAGACAAAATTTATTTAAACATACTAAACCCGAAAATAGACCCTAAATAATTTATTGAAAACAAGAAATTTTAAAGATCAGATAAACTGGACAAGATTTGATCTCGTTCAGGTCTTTCTCCGTAGTAATGTTTCAACCGCTGAGCATTGACTTGAAAATTACCTCCCTTACCTTAGAGTTCAACAACTCTGTATGGATAGACGCGATGAATCATAAATGGACCGGACCAACGTGATTTTAACTTACCTGGGAAGAACTTCAATCTGGAATTGAATAACAAGACTTGCTGACCTGCTTCAAACTCTCGAACTCGAATATGCTTGTCATGCCATTTCTTGAGTCTTTCTTTAAGTAATTTGGCATTTTCGTATGAGAACATTCGAAATTCCTCTAGCTCGTTGAGTTGGAGCATTCGTTTCTCTTTAGACAGCTTGAAATCCAAATTGAGTTGTCGAAGAGCCCAATAAGCTTTATGCTCTAACTCCAAAGGTAGATGACAGGCTTTCCCAAAGACCAACCTATAGGGTGACATTCCTAAAGGTGTCTTGTATGCTGTTCTGTAAGCCCATAAAGCATCATCTAGTCTCTTGGACCAATCTCGTCGGTTCGGGCAAACTACCTTCTCAAGTATGCCTTTGATCTCCTTATTCGCTAGCTCAGCTTGCCCATTTGTTTGCGGATGGTAAGCTGTAGCAACCTTATGTTTCACTCCATGTTTATCTAGTAACCATTTTAACCACTTTTTCACAAAATGGGTCCCTTCATCGCTGATAATAGCTCTTGGGGTTCTGAAGCTTGTGAACACATGTTTCTGCAAGAACTTCATCACAACCTTGGCATCGTTCATCGGATAAGCTTTAGCCTTGACCCACTTGAACACATAATCTACTGCTACCAATATGTACTTGTGACCAAAAGACGAAGGAAAAGGACCAAGGAATTCAATACCCCAAACATCGAACAATTCTACCTCAATGATATTTGTTCGAGGCATCTCATTTCTGTTGGTGACATTTCCAACCCTCTGACATCGATCACAGCTCTTTACGTAAGCGTATGCATCCTTGAATAGTGTTGGCCAAAAGAATTCGGCTTGTAATACTTTGGCCATTTGCAGACGAGTACCTCCGAAGTGTCCCCACTCGGAGTCGAATGATGATGGTATAAAATCTTGATGATTTCATCTTCTCGCCACACATCTCCTGATCATCTGATCTGCACACTTTTTAAACAAATATGGCTCTTCCCAGAAATAGTACTTCTCATCGTGAAGAAACTTTTTCCTTTGCTAATATGTTTTATTAATCGGCATCAAACCACAAGCTAAATAGTTAGCAAAATCAGCAAACCAAAGAATATTATGGACATGATTTACCTTCAGTATGTGTTCATCTGGAAATGTCTCTTGGATCGGTAAGAGTGGAGAATTTCCCTTCTTGCGGCTCTAATCTGGATAAGTGATCTGCTACTTGGTTTTATACTCCCCTTCGATCTTGGATTTCTAGATCAAACTCTTGAAGTAGAAGCACCCACTGGATCAATCTCGGCTTAGAATCTTTCTTGGCTAATAAGTACTTAATTGCAGAGTGGTCTGTATAGACAATCACTTTGGTACCTACAAGATAAGATCGAAACTTGTCAAAAGCAAACACAATATCCAGTAACTCTTTTTTTGTTACCGTATAGTTCAGTTGAGCTCCGGTTAGATTTCTACTTGCGTAGTAGATGGGATGAAAAACTTTGTTCCTTCGCTGGCCCAAGACAGCTCCAATTGCGAAGTCACTTGCGTCACACATCAATATGAATGGCAACTCCCAGTCTGGTGTGACGATTATGGGTGCCGTGACTAATCGACTCTTCAAATTTTTGAAGGCTTTCAAGCATTCCTCATCAAACTTGAATATCGAGTCCTTCTCCAATAATTTGCATAAGGGTTTAGCAACTTTGGAGAAGTCCTTGATAAATCTTCGGTAAAACCCGGCGTGGCCCAAAAAGCTCCTAACACCTTTTACGGATGTTGGAGGTGGGAGTTTCTCGATAACGTCTACTTTTACTTTGTCCACCTCGATCCCATGTCTTGTTATCCGATGCCCTAGAACAATTCCTTCTCGTACCATAAAATGACACTTTTCCCAGTTGAGTACGAGATTCATTTCTTCGCATCGCCTCAGTACCTTAGCTAGATTGGCTAAGGAATCATCATAAGTATCTCCAAATACTGAGAAATCGTCCATGAAAACTTCCAAGTACTTCTCAACCATGTCAGTAAAAATAGACATCATACATCTTTGAAATGTAGCTGGTGCATTACATAAACCAAATGGCATGTGTCTGAATGCAAATGTACCGTACGGACAAGTGAATGTCGTTTTGTGTTGATCTTCCGGTGCTACTGTAATCTGATTATACCCTGAGTATCCGTCGAGAAAATAGTAGTAATCTCGTCCTGCGAGTCTATCCAGCATCTAGTCCAAGAACGGAAGAGGAAAGTGATCTTTCCTAGTCGCCTTGCTCAGCTTCTGGTAATCGATGCAGATTCTCCATCCCGTAACTGTTCTCGTTGGTATCAACTCGTTGTTCTCGTTCTCCACGACCGTGATACCTCTTTTCTTCGGCACGCACTGGATGGACTCACCCATGAATCATGCGAGATGGGGTAAATTATACCCGCATCCAACCACTTGATAATTTCCTTTTTCACTACATCTTTCATGATGGGGTTCAGTCTCCATTGTCCATCAATCGTTCCTCTCTCGCCATCTTCTAATATGATCTTGTGCATGCATACAGATGGGCTAATACCGCGAATATCGGCTATGGTCCATCCGATAGCCTTCTTGAATTGTTTCAAAACTATGATAAGTTTCTCTTCTTGTTCAAGAGTTAATTCTCTTTGAAACAATCACATGAGCAGAGTAGAGGCGTTACCTAAATAAACATATTTTAAGTGTGAAGGTAATACCTTGAGTTCTAACTTAGGTGGCTCCTCGATTGATGCTTTTATTTGGTTTGTAATCTCTTTTCTCTAATTCCAAAGATTCAAAACGGGATTGCAGATTAAATCCTTTTTTATTAGCTTCTAGCACAGCTAAGTATTCATCCTCCTCTTCATCATTTGGGGGATTCGATGTCAAAATTCTTTCCAGTGGGTCCTCAACACAGTTAAGTTCCTTCTCTATTATTAATCCCTCTAAATCGAATACTGCCGAACAATCATCCATCGTGTTAGGAAATCGCATTAACTTAAAAACATTAAATGTTACCTGATCATCCTGAACACGCATAGTCATCTCGCCCTTTTGCACATCAATAAGGGTCCTTCCAGTTGCTAAGAATGGTCTTCCTAGGATAATTGGCACTTCTTTGTCTGCTTCAAAGTCTAGAATTACAAAGTCAGCAGGAAAGATAAATTTATCTACACGTACCAATACGTCCTCGATTTTTCCTTCTGGATGTGCTAAGGATCGATCTGCTAGTTGAAGTGTAACCGTAGTTGGTCTAACTTCTCCTATTCCCAATTTCCTAAATATTGACATAGGCATCAAGTTGATACTTGCACCTAAGTCGCATAGTGCCTTACCACAGTATGTTGATCCAATGTTGCATGGTATGGTGAAACATCAAGGATCCTTCAATTTTAGGGGTAGTTTGTCCTAAAGATATGCACTGCATTCTTTTGTCAGAGCTACCGTCTCAAATTCTCCAAGTCTTCGTTTCTTAGACAAGATATCTTTCATGAACTTGACATAGTTCGGCATTTACTCAAGTGCTTCAAACAACGGGATGTTGATGTGAAGTTGTTTGAGTACGTCAAGGAACTTCTTGAATTGAATCTCCTGCTTTGGCTTCTGAAGTCTTTGAGGGTAGGGTGGTGGTGGTTTCATTACTGGAACTGAGTCTGGTTGATTCGCTTTTGGCGGTAATTTTACATCTAACGAAGTTGTTGGATGATCAGAATTAACTAGTCCTGAGGTTACTTTGCATGGTTTTCCAGATTTCGGTTCTGGTGAAACTAGGGTTTCAACATTTGGTTGAATTTCTTCTGAGTCTTGAGCATCAGCTTGCTCTTTTCTAGCTTCAATGGTGTTGGGCTCTACTATCCTTCCGCTCCTCAATGCCAACGCTTTACAATGCTCCTTTCCCGGATTTCTCGGATTTTCCGTATCATTGGGTAAGGTACCCTATGGTCGGTTCCTGAGTTCAGTAGCAAGCTGGCCCACTTGATTCTCCAAATATTTCAATGTAGCTTTTTGGCTCTGGATTAAGGCATCATTCTTTGCTATGTATGTCTTAAGCAAACTTTCCAAGCTATTGGATGCTTCAGCTTGAACTGGTTTGTGAACTTGTTGTGGAAAATTAGGCGGCTGGGTTGGTCTGGGTTGGGTGTACGTGGTACTGGTTCCAGCCCCTTGGTTACTCTAGGAGAAATTTGGGTGGTTTCTCCACGATGGGTTATAGAAATTCGATTGCAGCCCTTGCCTTCCTCGATTTTGGTTCTGATTACCCATGTAGTATACAGATTCTGGGTTCGACGGACATTCTTCAAATAAATGTCCTTCGCCACAATAGACACAGGCTATATTCTCAAATTGATTCAGTGGGTGTCTTTGCAAAACTATTAGACCTATTAGTAGTAAGGTTTTTAAGCATTGAGGATATTGATGATACCTGAGATGCGAGTGAAGTAAGGGCGTCTACTTCATGAATTCTGGTGACTCGTCTTCCTGACGCTGCATGACTGGTTGGCCATTGATAATTGTTGCTGGCAATCCTCTCAATAATTTCATAAGCCTCGTTATAAGACTTAGAAAGAAGAGCACCATTAGCAGAGGCGTCCACTACCATCCTTGTGTGAGCGTTAAGACCATTATAGAATGTCTCAAGTTGAATGCAATGTGGGATTCCATGATGAGGGAATTTTTGTAATAATTCTTTAAATCTTTCCCATGCCTCATACAAGGACTCATCATCCATTTGGTGGAAGGCAGTGATCTTATTCCTCAGCTTAGCATTCTTGTTTGGCGGGAAATACTTCATGAGGAATCTCTCGGCTAACTCTTGCCATGTAAAGATGGAGTTCGACGAGCTCTGTCCCTTAACAAATATGGGAACAACTTCAATCGTAAGGAATCTTCGGGTACTCTGGCTAACTTGAAAGAATCGCTCACTTCCATAAATAGTCTTAAGTGAAGATGAGGGTCTTCGGTAGGCATTCCACTGAATTGGCCCACTGTCTGAAGCATTTGGAACATGACTGGCTTCAGCTCGAATTGTTGTGCCTCGATTTCGGGTCTCCTAATACCCGGATTAAGATTGTTAACATCGCACAAAGATAACAGAAAGCTCTATCCCTATCATCAGCAATAAGGATAGGATTCTGAGCAGGGTTTGCTCCGTTTCCTTGATTCATATTCTCGAAGTTCATCTCTTCGGTCCTTCTCTGGTTCGCTTGTCTTCTTCGTTATCGAAAGGTTCGTTCTATTTCAGGGTCCACAAGGAGTAAGTCAATAATCTGGTCAATACTCATAAACACCTGAAATAATCACAGAAAATTGAGTAAGTAAGAATTTCAATACGAAAATAAATAAACCAAAATGTAAAATAGATTCACAAATAATGACTTTGAAAAACAATCCCCGGCAACGGCGCCAAAAACTTGGAACGGTGGAAATGTGCAAGTGTACACAATCGCAACAAGTAATAAAGTGACAAGTAAATGTCGATTTATCGCATCCCTGAGGATTGCAAAAGACTTATTTATGAAAATGATTTTAAGCACCTTGGTGAAGGAAAAATATTTGGTTTTGAGAAATAGTTAAAAGCTAAAAGAAAAACAAAGTAAAATAAAATAAAACAAAGTTCTAATGCACGATTTCAAAAGCTGATTTTAATCAAGATGATCTAATTGTGTTGGATTAATCACATTTCTTAACTTAGAATTATTAAGCTTATGCTTATACTTGTTACGAATAAATCACGGCAACTCGGTAATTTGCTAACTTATGAACATATTACATGTTATTGCACATACATACTTATTAAATTAAACAATCTCTCGCATATTCCTATGTGATTCAACCGATTAATTCTACCTAATAAGCATATAAAAGATCATGTGAGGTAACAAAGTATCCTTACCTTGAAACAATTTAATCACAAAAATCTTGCAAGTTATGCAAGGCATCTGTATCGCCAAATACAATGCTAATTTAATCTTTAGCTACCTTAGAAGAATTAAACATGCACAGATTAAGTATTGTGTCCATTAATTATAATTTCAATGCGTTTAAATAATTAATTCTTTAGTTATCTAAACAATTAAAATGCCAAAATAACTTAAGCATGATTTTACTCAATCAAGCATCTTACCGAGGCCTATAACAGTATAAACACAATTTTAATAATTTAAGATGACGAAATGCAATCAACCCAACACAAATTAAATTCAAGCTAAGCTAATTAAATTAACCATTTCAATAGCATAAATATTCATAAACATGTTTGTCAAAACAACAACGAAATTTAAAGAGATAAGGAATAAGAAGCAAATCCGGTGTTTCTTCGTGGCTTGATTGATTGCTCCGTTATTCGTACTCCATTGCCCTCGGCTATCAAGGTGGCTTATGAACACTCCACTTGATGCTCCAAATGGCTGGAAAAACACCTCTTTTCCAAGATGGGAAATCGGCACAAGAAGGAGGGGAAATGGAATGGAAAAGAAGAGAGAATGGAGAAAAGAGAGAATGGGAGAGTGAATGAGAAATGAAGGATTGAGGGATGGTTTGAATGATCATCAAGGGGTGGTATTTATAGCTGATCATGGCTTCTAAAAATAGCAAATAGTAGCAAAAAAATAGACCTCCCTTGGCCGGCCATCTATGTGGCAAAGTTGATGGTTTCAACTTTGCTAAATATGGCATGGGGCAAATCTACAAAGCCACCATATTTGGAGGGGTTTGAATGCAACTTTGAAAAGTATTCAAGGGCTTCTTTGCAACTTAATTAATTAGCTAATAAGCTGATTTGGGCCAGCAATATGGACGGTTTGGGCTGCCCAACTCTTTGCTCGGTTCGGTTCAACCATTTGGTTCAACCGATGCGGTACAACTGGGCCTTTTTCATAATTAATTAAGATTAATTTATTTAGCCCAAATTAAATTGGGAATAAATTAAAAATAATTAAATTATAAATAAATATTCATAATTGGATCGTCTTGGGTTGGAAATAAATTCACCTTGATACTTCAAATTACTTCTCGAGTTTATTCTTCGAGCAGTGTCTGCCGAGCCAATTTTCGCCCTTTGTGCGAATCTGTCGAAAATAGTCAAAATTAGTCAAAATTAATTATAAAATTAATTAAAATTCATCATGTTCATTTTTTAGCACAATTTAATTATTTTATAATATTTAATTATTTTCTGACAAGAATTCAATCGAAACCGCATAAATTTGAGTTAAAAAGGGCATCAAAAAGTGTATAAATTTTCGTGCTTCCAGCAGGCCGTGTGCCTCCCACAGCTACTAGACACACCCATGTATCCTGGCCGTGCCAAAACAGAGCTTGTATACTGATTTAACTCCACGGCCACGAGCACGCCCCGTGTGCCGCGTGGCCGTGTACTCTTAGGCTAGAATCGACTATTTCACACGGCTACCGTGCACGTCCCGTGTACCATGGCGTGTATACTTGGGCTAGCTATCGACTAAATCCCACGGTCACTAGGCACGCCCGTGTGCAATGTCTGTATAAGCAAAACAGGCCATTTGCAAGGCCATAATGCCACCCACACTTGGGTTTACCCTACAAGCAACATACCAATTCATTTCAAACACATTTGACATTCAAAAATTATGTCAAAAGATCAACATTAAATTTCATCCAATCACAACTCCAATCATGATAACTTATATACCAATTTGTACAACCAAAACACATATACATCCAAGCATGATTCATCCACATTTACCTTCCATGTAACCATTTCATTGATCAAACATACATACTCATAATGCATTCATAAGCTTACCATAGCCTTGACCATTTCAATAGCTAACTTGCCATACCAAAACATGCATCATATATCATATTTACTCATGCATATTACCAACACTTATCTAGCCACATCTCATGGCTACTTTTACACAAATCAAACATATCCAAAATGACTAGCCTATACATGCCATATCTAGCTATATACATATTTCAAAAGTACCAAAACAAGTTGAGTAGTGTGATGATGATCCTCGACGATCCCAGAGCCTTCAGTAGCTTTAACGATCTATAAAACAGTGCAAGCACACACAGAGTAAGCTTTCAAAAGCTTAGTAAGCCATATACAAATAAACTTAGCATAAAATGCATATAACCAATTTGGTACAATAACATTCTTGATTCTCTTAACAAATTAATCAAATATATTCTTTGGCTCATTTGCTTAGCCATATCTTAACATATTCTTCAACTTAAATATCACATATACACATGCCTCATTCAAGCATATCTTCACATATTATCTAATCATTTCCATATACATAATCATCTTAGTAAGTTCATAAAGATACTTACCTTTCATACACACTTAGTGTACATATCAAACGTACCTGAAACAGATATACAAATCACATAGTCGTTCGTATCTCAGATTTGCTCGTTGAACCGTTCGGAATCTAATAGGATACTCAGAGTGCGCGGAATAGTCGTACAATGCCAATGTCCCAGACGTGGTCTTACATGTAATCAGATATTGATGCCACTGTCCCAGACAGGGTCTTACACGAATCAAATACGATGCCAATGTCCCAGACATGGTCTTACACGTAATTCTCATATCGATGCCAACGTCCCAGACGTGGTCTTACATGAAATCTTGAATCAACGCCAACGTCCTAGACGTGGTCTTACATGATATCACAAAACGGACACCTATGTCATGACATATACTATCCTATCTATTCCTAGGTTCAAACGGGACTTCTCGGACATTGACACTATGTCGATTCTATCTCGGAATTCATGTATACATCATCTCATATGCATTCATCCTTATCAATAATCATATGAACATATATAATTCAATACAAATACATTTATTTGTATATCGACTTACCTCGGATTTGGATGATTGATCGGATTCGGTTATTCGACTACTTTAGCTTTCCCGCGATCTAAATCTGTTTTCTTCGGTTCTTGATCTATACATATTCAAATTTAACTCTTTTATTCACTAGCTCATTCATTTCAACCAAAGAACAAATATTTAGGGCAATTTGCAAATTAGCCCTCACATTTCACATTTGGACAATTTAGTCCCTAATTCACAAAATCACAAATTACACAAAATTTCTATATACCCATGCTTAGCCGAATATTCATGTGTCTCATACAAGTCCATACATTTCATCAAATTCACAATTTAGTCCCTCAAAATGATATTTTCACAAATTAGCCTTAATTAGCTAAATTCATCAGAAATTCAAGAACAAAACATGTTCATTAAACACATATCTTTCATTTAACACCTAAACTCATCAAAAAACTCACCATTTCATCAATGGCACATTTCATAGACAACATCAATTCTCAAAATTACAACATGGGTTTTATAGCATACAAAGCAACGATTGCAAAAACGTAGAAATTATCAAAAACGAATCAAAAACTAACCTTGAATCAAGCCTAAACCATGGCCGAAACTCTTGCTCACTCTTTTCTTTCTTTTCTTTTAATATCCAGCTAGATGAATGAATAAAAGATGAACACTTTCATCTTTTTGTTTTATTATTATCATAATATTAATCTAATTACAAAATTAACCTTTTAATAAACATTTAGTAACATATAAGCATAAGGTCACTAATGTCTTTTAATCATCCACTAACTTAATAGTGGTCTAATTGCCTCATAAGGCCTCCTCTTTTAAAAGCCACAACACATAGGTACTTTAACAAATAGCATGCTAGTTTTGCATTTAATGCAATTTAATCCTTTTATCAAATTAATCACTCAGATGGATAAATTAACTTACGAAACTTTAACACATGCTTAATCACATATCAAAGGCATAAAAAATAATATTAAAATGTTATTCAGACTCGGATTTGTGGTCCTGAAACCACTGTTCCGACTAGGGTCTAAACTGGACTGTTACAATTCTCCCCTCTTAGGGATTTTCGTCCCCGAAAATCTTACCGTTTAACAAATTTGGATATTGCTATCTCCTTGATTCTTCAGGCTCCCACGAAGCCTCTTCCACTCCGTGTCGATGCCACAACACTTTCACTAACGAAATTTTCTTGTTTCTCAACTCTTTCACTTCACGAGCTAAGATACGGATCGGCTCTTCTTCGTAAGTCATATCATATCAGATTTCAATTGTAGACGGAGCAATCACATGTGACGGATTAGATCGATATCTACGGAGCATCGAAACATAAAATACATTATGTATCCTTTCTAGCTCAGGTGGCAACAACAATTTGTATGCAACTGGTCCAACACGCTCAATAATTTCATACGGTCCGATGAACCTCGGACACAATTTGCCTTTACGTCTGAATCGAAGTACTTTCTTCCACAGAGACAATTTCAAAAACACCTTATCGCCGATTTCAAATTCTATATCTTTTCGTTTCAAGTCCGCATAGGATTTCTGACGATCAGACACTATTTTCAAACTATCTCGGATCACTTTCACTTTCTGTTCTGTATCTTTTATCAAATCAACCCCGTGTAACTTATTTTCACTAAGCTCAGTCCAATACAGTGGTGTTCGACATTTACGTCCATACAAAGCTTCATATGGTGCCATTTTAATACTCGATTGAAAACTATTGTTATATGCAAATTCAATTAATGGTAAGTACTGTTCCTACGTACCGTTAAACTCAAGGATGCAACATCTCAACATATCCTCAAGAATCTGAATAATCCACTCGGATTGACCATCCGTTTGCGGGTGAAAAGCGTTACTGAAATGCAATTTTGTACCCAAAGCTTCTTGTAGTTTCTTCTAGAATCGTGAAGTGAACCTCGGATCTCTATCTGACACAATGGATAATGGCACTCCGTGCAATCTCACAATATCAGAAATGTAAAGCTCAGCTAACTTATCAAGTGGATAATCAGATCTCATCAGAATAAAATGGGCAGATTTCGTCAAACGATCAACTACGACCCAAATCGTATCTTTCTTTCTCGGTGTCAAGGGCAAACCAGAAACAAAGTCCATCTTCACTCTATCCCATTTCCACTCGGGAATCAAAATCGGTTGTAACAAACCAGATGGAACCTGATGTTCAGCCTTAACTTGCTGACAGATTAAACATTTCGACACAAAGTCAAATATGTCTCGTTTCATACCAGACCACCAATAATGTTGCTTCAGATCATGATACATCTTCGTACTGCCCGGATGAACAGATAGTCAACTGTTATGTGCTTCATTCGAAATCAACTGAACTAACTCTAAGTTTATCGGAACACAAATTCGATCTTGAAATCTCAAGCAATCATCATTGTCAATTCGAAATTCAGAATCAGAGTTCGGATCACACTGAGTTTGCTTTGCTAACAATTCGTTATCAACCTTCTGAGCTTCACATATTTTTTGTATAAACAACGATTTCTCTTTCAATTCAGCTAACACTGAACTATCATCAGACAGATCTAATTGAGCATTCATAGCACGTAATGCACATAGTGAGTTTCGACTAAATGCATCGGCAACTACATTAGCTTTACCCAGATGATAATCTATCACAAGTTCATAGTCTTTCAACAGTTCTAGCCATCTTCTCTGTCGCAGATTCAAATCTTTCTGAGTCATCAAGTATTCCAAACTCTTGTGATCTAAAAACGCGTGACATTTCTCGCCGAACAGATAATGTCGCCAAATCTTTAATGTAAATACAATCGCAGCTAGCTCAAGGTCATGTGTCGGATAATTCTTTTCATGAGGCTTTAGTTGTCTCGAGGCATAAGCTATTACTTTGCCTTCTTGCATCAATACACATCTCAGACCATTCAATGAAGCATCACTATAAATCACAAACTCTTTGCCTAATTCTGGTCGTACTAAAATCGGAGCTTCAGTCAATAAAGCTTTCAACTGATCAAAGCTTTTCTGACATTTATCGGACCATTCGTACTTTACATCTTTTTGAAGCAATCTAGTCAACGGAGTAGCTATCATCGAAAAGCCTTTTATGAATCTTCGATAATAACCAACAAGTCCCTTAAAGCTTCGTAATTCAGACACATTTTTCAGAGGGTTCCAATCCAGAATAGCAGAAATATTGCTCAGATCAACTCGTATTCCAGAGGCCGATACAATATGTTCAAGAAAACTGACTTCACACAGCCAAAATTCACATTTGCTGAATTTCGCATACAATTGTTTTTCTCTTAGAGTTTGCAACACAATTCTCAGATGTTCAGCATGTTCAGTTTCATCACGTGAATAAATCAGAATGTCATCTATGAATACAACAACAAATAAATCTAGGTACGGTCTAAAAAATCTGTTTATCAGATCCATAAAAATAGCAGGAGCATTTGTTAGTCCGAACGGCATAACTAAAAACTCATAATGCCCGTACCTCGTTCTGAAAGCAGTTTTCAGAATGTCTGAATCTTTCACTCTCAACTGATAGTAACCCGATCTCAGATCTATCTTTGAAAATACGGTGTCTCCTTTTAGCTGATCAAACAAATCATCAATCCTTGGCAACGGATATTTATTCTTTATAGTCACTTTGTTCAACTGACGGTAGTCAATGCACATTCTCATTGTGCCATCTTTCTTTTTCACAAACAGAACAGGAGCACCCCAAGGTGAGAAACTCGGTCTAGCAAACCCTCTGTCAATCAATTCTTGCAACTGTGACTTTAATTCTTTCAATTCTGTTGGTGCCGTTCTATACGGAGCTATCGAAATAGGTGTCGTACCAGGAAACAAATCTATTCCAAATTCAACTTCTCGTATCGGAGGCAAACCCAGCAATTTTTCAGGGAATACATCAGAAAATTCACAAACTACTGGCACTGATTCAACTTTCTTCTCAGATACTTTTGAGTCAATTACATAAGCAAAATAAGCTTCATAACCCTTTTTCATATAGCTCTGAGCTTTCAACACAGATATCACAACAGGTAAACCGTTCAATTCACCAGACTCAATTCGAACTATTTCGTTATTCTGATTTCTCAAATCAATAGTCTTTCTTTTGCAATTCACAATAGCATCATGCAATGTCAACCAGTCCATACCCAGAATAATGTCAAACTCAGCAAATGGTAATAGCATCAGATTAGCAGAAAAACAAGTATCTCTAAACATTAACGGACAGTTCTTGCATACCTTGTCAACCAAGACACTCTTACTGTAACACCCTGGTTTAGGGGCTGTGCGTATGGGGTATAAATCAAGTGTTAGTAGGTTTTTGGGAGTGCTTGGTTGAGTTTTAGAGGCTCTAAGAATGTTGGGATGAGAAGGGAAGGCTTTGGAAAATTTAGATTTTTAGGGTAAAAAGGAATTGGGCCTAGGAGAATTGAGCCCAATGGGCCTTAGGCGTAGTAGCGTTTAAATTTTTGGAGAACAATAGACTGGCTTAAATGCAAGTTGGACCTATTGGATAAGTGATTTTGGAAGGTTAGAAGGCTTCTATGAAGTCCCGGGATCAAATATTAGCTTTGGGGAAATTTTAGTTTTAGGTGCAAAAAACCCTGGAAGTTGGCAGGTAGGCCTTAAGAATAAAATGTGGGGAAAAATGACACAAGTGGAGTGTGTGGTGGAGTGGCAAAGTGACGCCACATAAGAGAGACACGGGGTGATACAAGGGAAGGAAGGAGGTCCAAGGTTCAAGTCTTGGCTTTTGCATTTTGGTTTTCCTTTTACTTGGACCTCAGAATTTGGCTATAGATTTATATTTAGTTGCGCATGGTTTAAGACACAAGAGGAGCTTGTGGCCAAGTGGTTAACAGCGTGGATTATGTTGCAAGGAGCACAGGTTCGAATCTCATGAGAAGCAAGGGAGTATTTATTTTGCGATGCAGGTGGAAGAGTTTCAGTTGAATTTAAACTCTCTCGACGAAGGGATCCCACATCGGAAAGATACAAAGAAGGAAGGTGAAGTGCTAGCTATATAAGGAGCATCCTAGGAGGAGAGTAAACACATCTTGGGGCGTTTGGGCACGGGAGTGGTCGAGTGCGGATTAACACGAGTCCTATCGGTGTGTGTAACTCTCTACTCTAGGCGTAGAGCGGCAAATGCCGAAGTGCCGATCACGGCAATGGTAGTTACACGAGCGCGCGGCGCTGCGTGTGGGGCTTCGACGCGATAGTTGAGGCCATCGAGTAGTATTCTTGTGGGTTGAAATTTGCTTGGGCGCGATGGGCCGAAGGGGGCCCAATGGGCTGTGGGCCCAATATAGTAAAATGTATGATGGTGTAGTATATAGTGAACTAGACTAGGTGAATCTCATATACGTGGCTAGATTTGTGTTAGGTGGGCCACACGAGCGTGTGGGCCCGAATGGGCCGAAATTGGGCTTTAGGCCCAATAGTCCATTTCGACAGAAATGGTAGTTGGGTCACTCGGGCGACACCTGGGCCTTTGGAAAGGCCATTCCAGGGTACGAAATTACCGAAAATGCCCTTGGTGGGTAAATTACCGATATACCCTTAGTAGGTAAAATTACGATTATACCCTTAAAGGTTGATTAGCATGATTATGTTGTTTAGTTTTGGCCGATTGTAGGGGAAGGCTTGATCTCGCATATCTCGGGTTGTGGCTAGTGCTCGAAAAGTGTTAAGGAAGGGGGATCTAGTACGTTAGATCTTGAAAAAAATGTTTAGAAAAATATATATCTGTTCTTTTTGTTGAAATATGGCACCCGAGTCTCCGGCACCAATCCGCACTGTAAGTTTCCGATACTTTTCTTTGTTATATGTTTGTATTTTGAATATCTATTACTGTGTGTTTGGGTTGGATGTGATGTTCGGATATAGAGTTGATTGCGTCATTGAAATATTTATGCGCTTTAATGGTTAGGTTTTTTTAGTATGTGTAGGATTTCTAAATTCTAGTTAAAAGTATATTAGGGTTATTGGTATCGAGCCAGTTCAAAACTCGGCTTTGAGGGTTTTGGGCTCAAGCAGATTTTCAAAATGGGTTTTTGCAATATGGGTTTTAAGAAACTTTTCAGTTATTCGGCATGGCACCTGTACCTCCGGCCGAAGTCCACGAGGTAAGTACCCCTTACTATTGCTTGTGAGTTATTGATGTGATCGGATGATTGCAATAGTGGATTACTTTAGAAACCGAAACTTTGATTGCTCGAAAGAACGACTTCCGAAACTTGTTCATAAAATTTGCTCGTGGATTAAGCGAAGTGGAACAAAATTTCTAATGCATAAAACTTTTAATCGATTAAATCGCGACGCTAGATATGAGTTCTAGGGGCGTGGTCGTATTTCTCGTGGACGTGGTAGAGGCGTTTGGTGGATTATTTATTTTGTTGCTCGTAAAGTATGTTAGCTCTTGGAGATCGAGTGCGCAGCGATAGCGTAGTGGAGAGAATTGGACTATTAGTTTAGACAAGTAATTTCGAGGACGAAATTATTTTAAGGAGGGTAGAATTGTAACACCTGGTTTAGGGTCTGTGCGTATGGGGTATAAATCAAGTGTTAGTAGGTTTTGGGAGTGCTTGGTTGAGTTTTAGAGGCTCTAAGAATGTTGGGATGAGAAGGGAAGGCTTTGGAAAATTTAGATTTTTAGGGTAAAAAGGAATTGGGCCTAGGAGAATTGAGCCCAATGGGCCTTAGGCGTAGTAGCGTTTAAATTTTTGGAGAACAATAGGCGGCTTAAATGCAAGTTGGACCTATTGGATAAGTGATTTTGGAAGGTTAGAAGGCTTCTATGAAGTCCCGGGATCAAATATTAGCTTTGGGGAAATTTTAGTTTTAGGTGCAAAAACCCCGAAGTTGGCGGGTAGGCCTTAAGAATAAAATGTGGGGAAAAATGACACAAGTGGAGTGTGTGGTGGAGTGGCAAAGTGACGCCACATAAGAGACAAGGGGGTGACATACAAGGGAAGGAAGGAGGTCCAAGGTTCAAGTCTTGGCTTTTGCATTTTGGTTTTCCTTTTACTTGGACCTCGGAATTTGGCTATAGATTTATATTTAGTTGCGCATGGTTTAAGACACAAGAGGAGCTTGTGGCCAAGTGGTTAACTGGCGTGGATTATGTTGCAAAGGAGCACAGGTTCGAATCTCATGAGAAGCAAGGGAGTATTTATTTTATGGTGCAGGTGGAAGAGTTTGATTGAATTTAAACTCTCTTGTGAAGGGATCCCACATCGGAAAGATACAAAGAAGGAAGGTGAAGTGCTAGCTATATAAGGAGCATCCTAGGAGGAGAGTAAACACATCTTGGAGGGCGTTTGGGCACAGGAGTGGTGGCTCTGAGTGCGGATTAACACCAGAGTCCTATCGGTGTGTAACTCTCTCTACTCTAGTCAGAGCGGCAAATGCCGAAGTGCCGATCACGGCAATGGTAGCTACACGAGCGTGCGAGCGCACGTGTGGGGCTTCGACGCGATAGTTGAGGCCATCGTAGTATTCTTGTGGGTTGGGGTTGCTTGCCGCGCGATGGGCGAAGGGGGCCCAATGGGCCTAATGGGCCCAATATAGTAAAATGTATGATGGTGTAGTATATAGTGAACTAGACTAGGTGAATCTCATATACGTGGCTAGATTTGTGTTAGGTGGGCCACACGAGCGTGTGGGCCCGAATGGGCGAAATTGGGCTTTAGGCCCAATAGTCCATTTCGACCGAGTGAAATGGTAGTTGGGTCACTCGGGCGACTTTGGGCCTTTGGAAAGGCCATTCCAGTACGAAATTACCGAAAATGCCCTTGGTGGGTAAATTACCGATATACCCTTAGTAGGTAAAATTACGATTATACCCTTAAAGGTTGATTAGCATGATTATGTTGTTTAGTTTTGGCCGATTGTAGGGAAGGCTTGATCTCGCATATCTCGGGTTGTGGCTAGTGCTCGAAAAGTGTTAAGGAAGGGGATCTAGTACGTTAGATCTTGATCTACGGATTTGATAGTCGCATTAGTAACCGGTGTGTAAACTAACATACTTCTTGCTTTGTATATGTTTGATAAAGCGATTGATTGGTAAAAGCGAAAAAAGTATGGTTGAGTGATATGATACCCTATGGGGTATGTGCACGGATTCGTAAGTCCGTTTCATTATGAGTCTTTGTTATTGATACATGATGTCATGATTTATGATGTATGTGCTATGAGATGCAACGTTAAACATGTTTGCATGATTTGAATACTATACATGAGTTGGTATGATGATGGGTGATATGAGTGGAGGGGCAAAGTGATATTTTGTCTTTGTGAGCACCAGTGTTTTGGTAACACAACTTTGTGACTTTGGGTCACGGAGGTTTGGCACCTCCAGAGGTTTGGTACCTCGGCGTCTCGCCCCTCGTGGTTTGACCACCGTGGGTTGGCCCCACTTGAGATATGGGATCGTGCGCTAGTGATTTGGTATCACACGATGGGTTGGCCCCATCATCGGATTTGTGCTGCGGTCACCAAAGTGATTTGGTATCACTGCTTTGTGTCTTTGGGACACCGGAGGTTTGGCACCTCATTGCGACTCGTCCTCGTAGTTAGCACACCACCGTGGGTTGGCCCCACTTATGAGATACGGGATTGTCGCTAGTGATTTGGTATCACGCGATGGGTTGGCCCCATCATTAGATTATTCGTGACTTTGGGTCACCAAAGTGGTTTGGCACCACACTTATGGATATCGTGACTTTGGGTCACCGGTGGTTTGGCACCACCAGTGGTTTGGTACCACATGGGGTAGAAAAGGTGAATGGATGGTTAGGAGTGGGTGCATAATAATTGGATGCATGATGATTATGTTATGTTTGCATATGATGTTTTGCTAATCCGGGAAAAAGGGTTGCACATCGAGTCTTGGTGACTCACCTTTTCCTTTAACCATTTCAGTATTGCATAAAGTGGACCGGGATCGGAGAGGACAAGGTGGCCCATGCCGAAGATGATGATTTAATATTTTATGCTTGGTTTTGATATAAGTACTTTATTTGAATTATTGGGTTGTAATAAAGGCCATTTTATTATTTTGGTATTACTTTAACCATGGTTTATCTAATTTGGATTTCTATGTGAAAATGGTTTTAATTCCAGCATACCTATTTATAAAAGTATGTTTAATAAAGTATTTTTGGACAATTTGTAACTTCTAAAGTTTGCATATTGCTTTAAATGAACATGGTTTTCAAAATTGAATTCTTTCATGCTTTATGCTAAGTTAATAAAGATTTTCATCCGACTTTCCCCAGTGACATAACCAGATTCGGTCGTAGCGAATGGGCCGGGTTTGGGGATGTTACACTTACCTAAGGGGTTCGATACTTTTATAACAAACTCAGTAGACTCTACAGGTAAAGTCTTACTGGATACCAAATTCATGCATATATACGAATGAGTAGAAACAGGGTCTATCAATGTAATCACAGAAGTATCATAAAGTGTAAATGTACCCGTTATAACATCTGGAGATGAAGCTTCCTCACGAGCTCGAATGGCATACGCTCTGGCAGGCGCTTTAACTTCAGATCTCGCAACGGTATCTCTCGTAGTTCTCTGGCTACCACTGACATTTCTTACATTTCGTGAAGGTCTACCTCGTACTGGAGCATTATCAGATCTCGGATTCTGGGCAGTTTCTTGCTCAACAGATTCTTGGCAATCACGGATAAAATGATCTAATGATCCACATCTAAAGCAAGCTCGATCATTCAATCTACAACTTCCCGAATGTCTTTTTCCACAATGCTTACATTCAAGTCGCTCGGATCGTACATTTCCAACACTTACCATTGAAGTTCTCGGAGCTTTGGAACTCGATTTTGTTCTAACTCGATCTCTATTAGAATGTCCCACATTAAATTCGAACGGCTTTGTTCATCTCTAAATTTCTTCGAAGGAGACTGAAATGATCTACTCTGAAATCTCTTTCTCACATCTCTAGCTTCAGACTCAGCTTTTCTTTTATCTTTCCCTAGGGCTTCGGCTTTGCACGCTCGATCAACAAGTACCACAAACTCTTTTATCTCCAGAATCCCAAAGAGTAAACAGATGTCTTCGTTAAAACCATCTTCGAATCTGTTGCACATTATTACCTCGGTGGATACACATTCACGAGTATACTGACTCAGTCTCACGAACTCTCGTTCGTATTCAGTAACATACATACGACCCTGTTTCAAATCCAGAAATTCCTTTCGTTTTTGATCAATGAATCTCTCACTGATGTATTTCTTCTGGAACTTAATCTGAAAGAAATCCCATGTTACCCGCTCTTTCGGAACAACAGAAACCAGAGTCTTCCACCACTGATATGCCGCGTCTTGTAACAATGGTACAACACATTTTATACATTCTTCCAGTGTCAGTGACATCTCATCAAATACCCGGATTGTGTTTTCTAACCAGAACTCGGCTTTCTCAGCATCATCGTCATTAGTAGCCCTGAACTCTTCGGCCCCATACTTACGGATTTTGTCGACCGGAGGCTTGTTCAACAGATTCAGATTCATAGTCTGAGGCATAGCAGATGTCTGAGGGGGATAAACTGGGGGCAGAGCTTGTGAAATAGCCGGATTATTTCTCACAAATTGAGTGAACCATTCACTCATCATCTGGAAGAGAGCATGTTTAGCTTCTCCCTCTTGACCGCTCATAGCCGGTCTCGGATCAGAGGGCGCTGTCCCTTGCGCGGGAGCAGGCGTATTACTTTATACATCATCAGCTACGACTCTTTCGGGATCCATTACTATACAAAAATCACATTTTACACGTCAGGATTCATCACACTATCACAATTTAGATATATGGCATGTATAGCTAGACTCTAACTTGCTACGTTAGTCCGAGAATCGGCTAAATCGTAGCTCTGATACTAACCAAATGTAACACCCCTAACCCGTATCCATCACCGGATTAGGGTTACAGGCGTTACCAGACAGATCAGAGACTTTTACAGATAATTCATAACTTAATCATCATTTCACATCAAAGCGTCCCTTAATTAGGTCAACAAGACCTTAATCATGCTTTAAAATAAGATCGGGACTAAATTGAACACATACTAAAGTTCTCAGAAATTTAAAACGTTCCAAAGTTACAGAGGTCACACGCCTGTGTGGGCAGGCCGTGTGCCTCCCACGGCTACTAGACACACCCATGTGTCCTGGCCGTTCCAAAACAGAGCTTGTATACTGACTTAACTCCATGGCCACCAGGCACGCCCGTGTGCCATAGTCATGTACTCTTAGGCTAGATACTGACTATTTCACACGGCTACCAGGCACGTCCGTGTACCATGGCCATGTATACTTGGGCTAGCTACTGACTAAATCCCACGGTCACTAGGCACACCCGTGTGCCACGACCGTATAAGCAAAACAGGCTATTTGCAAGGCCATAATGCCACCCACACTTGGGTTTACCCTACAAGCAACATACCAATTCATTTCAAACACATTTGACATTCAAAAATTATGTCAAAAGATCAACATTAAATTTCATCCAATCACAACTCCAATCATGATAACTTATATACCAATTTGTACAACCAAAACACATATACATCCAAGCATGATTCATCCACATTTACCTTCCATGTAACCATTTCATTGATCAAACATACATACTCATAATGCATTCATAAGCTTACCATAGCCTTGACCATTTCAATAGCTAACTTGCCATACCAAAACATGCATCATATGTAACATCCTAAAATAGGGCCTATGCATTTTCGGTTTAATTGTATGAAGTGACATGTTTTACGTATTATGAATAAATTTTGAACATTTTTGGAAACCCGGAAATGAGTGAAAATAAGTTAGAAATGAACATTTTTGGAAACCTGAAAATGTATGGAAATGTTAAGTTTAAAAATGGAAGGTGAACATTTTTGGAAACTAGGAAATGTAAGGAAAATGGAAAGTGAACATTTTTGGAAACTTGGAAATGTAAGGAAATGTCAAGTTTACAGAGCCGATCGAAAATTTTTGGAAACTTAGAAATGACCTAGAAATGACGAGTTTTAAGGTTTAAAAGGGGAAATTAAGGCAAGGTGGCCTTAAAAGAAAAAGTTTGTGAAATTTGACACACAAACAGAAGCTTGGAAAAGTGGTCTGAAGATGCCACTTAGGGCCTATGAAAATGGCGCCATATGCAAGAGGAATGGGCCTAAGTTCGAGTCACATGGGAAGCAAATAAAAGAAATTTTATTTTGCTACAAGGAGCAGAGAGAGGTGGACGGCACATGGCTATAAATTAGGAGCTTTTATTATTTTATAAATAGTGGATAAATAAGGGATTTATTTATCATTATTTTCAAGAGATAATTGTTGGATTAAATTCTTTTAATTTGAATAAAGAGATAAAGAGGAAAATAAGGGAGAAGTGATGGCCAAGTAAGGGACTTTGAGTTTAATAATTTCGGCTAAGTAAGGATAGTTGCTGAATTATCTTTTATTTTAAGTGATAATTAAAGGATAAAGTTATCAAATAGAGGAGTGGTGGCCAAGTAAGGGACTCCTTAGATGATAATTTCGGCTATAAAAGGAAGGAAGGAGGGCTACTCATCAATTTGTGCTTCCTCCTTTCTCTGCCGAATTCTTAGTGCTCTCTTCTCTTCTTTTCTTTCTTTTATTTTTGCCAAGCCGAAATACCTTGTGTTCTAGCCGAATCCTCCATCTTTATTCTTCCTTCTCTTTTCTTTCTAATCCTCCAAAAGCCGAAAGTTGTGAGATCATCATCTAGCCATAGCCGAATCTCACGAAGGTTGAAGTGAAGGTGCAATCGATTTCTTCAAGTAAGGGTAAGATCTCATTCGGTTTCATCCTTTTTCTTAAGATTTGCGAAATCTAGGACTAACCCCATTAATATCTTGTTGCCGAAACTTTGAAGAGATCTTTTGGGATTTACTAAGTGTCGACTACAAGGAAGGAGAAGTTCTTTTCAGAAGGCACACCATAGGCCACGTGTTCCCTAGTTATTCGGTGAGTTTCGGATTTAAAATCCACAAGGTAAGTGTCTATAGTATTCGGCCAAGGCCATGTTTGGTAAATATATGTGTTCATTAATTATTCAAAAGCGAAAACTAACCAAGTTAATTGATTCAATGCTTGGCGAATGCAAGAAGAGTATAGCGAGAGATTTCAAGACTTGATTCTTAAGTCAAACGGCAACAAGGTAAGTTTAAGTATACTAATCCTACTAGGATTTGGATTTATGGCGAATGGCTTTTTATTAAAGTAGCGGTGATTAATCAAATGTAGGGATTAAGGATCTAAGCATTAGATCAAGCTTTTAGGATTTCAAGACCCTTTCGGTAAGTATGATAAGTTGTGGATATTTGGTTAAGAATTCGTATATTGATGATTAAATTGATTGTTCGATTAAGTGTGTTGATGGAGGCGAATACCATTCAAGAAGGAAAGGAAGGTCCCTATCCAGAAGTTTAAGAAGAGATCTGTCTCGTAGTTAGGGATTGGCCACCGGGGTGTGGACCCGTCGTCGAACAAGAAAGTAGGCAAATAGCCGTAGTATCGCCTAGTGATAGCATCGATATCGAAAGCATAGTTCTCCAAGTGATCGGTGTGTGATTAACCCACCGTTTTCGGGTGTATGATATGTATGTGAACTGTGTATGTATTATGAATGTGCTAACTAGTGCGGTGGAAATTGTGATAAGGATACCCTCAAGGGGTATGTCGATAATCCGGTAAGTACCAAACACGATGATATGTGATTATTAATATGAATATGTGATAATATGCTTGATGAACATGCTCATGCATCATTACATTGTATCATTATTTTATGTGGCATGTGCATGGGTTGGGATATGAAAGAAGGTACGGGTGTACTTGAGCACGTGGTTTGATGTTAGCCTTGAGCTACATCGTGGATTGATGTTGACCGAGGTCGCGTTGTGGATTAATTGCGATTTAGTTCGCGTGGCTTGATGAGTGGCTATGTGCCTCATCGTGGTTGATATCGGCTATGTGCCATATCGTGGTTGATGAGTATTTGTGTGTCCCATCGTGGTTTTTGATGTTAGCCTTGAGCTACATCGTGGATTGACGTTGGTCGAGGTCACGTTGTGGATTAATTGCGATTTAGTTCGCGTGGCTTGATGAGTGGCTATGTGCCTCATCGTGGTTGATATCGGCTATGTGCCATATCGTGGTTGATGAGTGATTTGTGTGTCCCATCGTGGTTTTTGATGTTAGCCTTGAGCTACATCGTGGATTGACATTGACTAAGGTCACGTTGTGGATTAATTGCGATTTAGTTCGCGTGGCTTGATGAGTGGCTATGTGCCTCATCGTGGTTGATATCGGCTATGTGCCATATCGTGGTTGATGAGTGACTATGTGTCCCATCGTGGTTTTGGTGTTAGCTACGGCTACATCGTGGATTGGCGTGATCGAGGTCGCGTTGTGGACTATTGTGTAATTGCACGTGGGACGGCAAAGTGATTGCCTTTGGAGTGAAAATGAGAGGGTGATTTGATAATCCCTGGTGTGGTAATTTGGATAAGGGGTGTGTAGCGGATGGACCCTAGGTTTGGGTTGGGCTTCATAATTGCATGATTTCGTATGTGAACATATGTGGAAATGGGCCAAGCCCAATATGATATGTGGATTAATGTGGAAATGGGCTAAGCCCGGTATGTGGAAATTATGTGGTTAACTACCCTATTAGATGAATGTGATATGAATATGGGCCAAGCCCGAATGTGATAACATGTGAATTTGATAATTGATATCCGATATATGAGTTAATATGTGGTTAACATGTGGGTGGAATTCAAGTGGACTAATTACACATCGAGTCCGTATGACTCACCCAATTTTTATTAAACATCATGAGATGATTCGTGGTGATTGGACCGGGTTGGAGTGGATACGAGGTGGCCCATGCAGAAGACATCTTCTTTATTTTATTCATTTATTACTAAGAACTTTTGTTTAATTATTTATTGTAATAAGGCCCAGTTAAAGTATTTAAGTATTTCTATTTGAGCATTTTTATTATGTTTAAGCTAGACGACCATTAAATTATTATTTGGAAGTGCTTTTAATTTGGATATTTTTGTCAAGCTTATATTATTTAGAATTTTTAATTGGACATGGTTTTCAAATGACAAAATTTTTAATGTTTTTCCCAAAAGTGAAATCAGTCTTCAAACGTTTTTCCGCAGTGGCATCTCAAATCCGATCGTAACGAATGGGCCGGGTTTGGGGTGTTACATCATATATCATATTTACTCATGCATATTACCAACACTTATCTAGCCACATCTCATGGCTACTTTTACACAAATCAAACATATCCAAAATGACTAGCCTATACATGCCATATCTAGCTATATACATATTTCAAAAGTACCAAAACAAGTTGAGTAGTGTGATGACGATCCTCGACGATCCCAGAGCCTTCACTAGCTTTAACGATCTATAAAATAGAGCAAACACACACAGAGTAAGCTTTCAAAAGCTTAGTAAGCCATATACAAATAAACTTAGCATAAAATGCATATAACCAATTTGATACAATAACATTCTTGATTCTCTTAACAAATTCATCACATATATTCTTTGGCTCATTTGCTTAGCCATATCTTACCATATTCTTCAACTCAAATATCACATATACACATGGCTCATTTAAGCATATCTTCACAAATTATCTCATCATTTCCATGTACATAATCATCTTAGTAAGTTCATAAAGATACTTACATTTCATACACACTTAGTGTACATATCAAACGTACCTGAAACGGATATACAAATCACATAGTCGTTCGTATCTCAGATTTGCCCGTTGAACCGTTTAGAATCTAATAGGATACTCAGAGTGCTCGAAATAGTCGTACAATGCCAATGTCCCAGACGTGGTCTTACATGTAATCAGATATCGATGCCACTGTCCCAGACAGGGTCTTACACGAATCAAATACGATGCCAATGTCCCAGACATGGTCTTACACATAATTTTCATATCGATGCCAACGTCCCAGACGTGGTCTTACACGAAATCTCGAATCAACGCCAACGTCCTAGACGTGGTATTACATGATATCACAGAACGGACACCTATGTCATGACATATACTATCTTATCTATTCCTAGGTTCAAACGGGACTTCTCGGACATTGACACTATGTCGATTCTATCTCAGAATTCATGTATACATCATCTCATATGCATTCATCCTTATCAATAATCATATGAACATATATAATTCAATACAAATACATTTATTTGTATATCGACTTACCTCGAATTCGGATGATTGATCGGATTCGGTTATTCGACTACTTTAGCTTTCCCGCGATCTAAATCTGTTTTCTTCGTTTCTTGATCTATACATATTCAAATTTAACCCTTTTATTCACTAGCTCATTCATTTCAACCAAAGAACACATATTTAGGGCAATTTGCAAATTAGCCCTCACATTTCACATTTGGACAATTTAGTCCCTAATTCACAAAATCACAAATTACACAAAATTTCTATATACCCATGCTTAGCCGAATATTCATGTGTCTCATACAAGTCCATATATTTCATCAAATTCACAATTTAGTCCCTCAAAATGATATTTTCACAAATTAGCCTTAATTAGCTAAATTCATCAGAAATTCAAGAACAAAACATGTTCATTAAACACATATCTTTCATTTAACATCTAAACTCATCACAAAACTCACCATTTCATCAATGGCACATTTCATAAACAACATCAATTCTCAAAATTACAACATGGGTTTTATAGCATACAAAGCAACGATTGCAAAAACGTAGAAATTATCAAAAACGAATCAAAAACTAACCTTGAATCAAGCCTAAACCGTGGCCGAAACTCTTCCTCACTCTTTTCTTTCTTTTCTTTTAATATTCGGCTAGATGAATGAATAAAAGATGAACACTTTCATCTTTTTGTTTTACTATTATCATAATATTAATCTAATTACTAAATTAACCTTTTAATAAACATTTAGTAACATATAAGCATAAGGTCAATAATGTCTTTTAATCATCCACTAACTTAATAGTGGTCTGATTGCCTCATAAGGCCTCCTCTTTTAAAAGCCACAACACATAGGTACTTTAACAAATAGCATGCTAGTTTTGCATTTAATGGAATTTAATCCTTTTATCAAATTAATCACTCAGACGGATAAATTAACTAATGGAACTTTAACACATGCTTAATCACATATCAAAGGCACAAAAAATAATATTAAAATATTATTCAGACTCGTATTTGTGGTCCCAAAACCACTATTTTGACTAGGGTCTAAACCGGACTGTTACAATTCTCCCCCCTTAGGGATTTTCGTCCCCGAAAATCTTACCATTTAACAAATTCGAATATTGCTGTCTCCTTAATTCTTCAGGCTCCCACGTATCCTCTTCCACTCTGTGTCGATGTCATAACACTTTCACTAACGGAATTTTCTTGTTTCTCAACTCTTTCACTTCACGAGCTAAGATACGGATCGACTCTTCTTCGTAAGTCATATCAGATCGGATTTCAATTTTAGATGGAGAAATCACATGTGACGGATCGGATCGATATCTACGGAGCATCGAAACATGAAATACATTATGTATCCTTTCTAGCTCAGGTGGCAACAACAATTTGTACGCAACTGGTCCAACACGTTCAATAATTTCATATGATCCGATGAACCTCGGACTCAATTTGCCTTTACCTCTGAATCGAAGTACTTTCTTCCACGGAGACACTTTCAAAAACACTTTGTCGCCGATTTCGAATTCTATATCTTTTCATTTCAAGTTCGCATAGGATTTCTGACGATCAGACGCTATTTTCAAACTATCTCGGATCACTTTCACTTTCTGTTCGGTATCTTTTATCAAATCAACCCTGTGTAACTTATTTTCATTGAGCTCAGTCCAATACAGTGGTGTTCAACATTTACGTCTGTACAAAACTTCATATGGTGCCATTTTAATACTCGATTGAAAACTGTTGTTATATGCAAATTCAATTAATGGTAAGTACTGTTCCCACGTACCGTTAAACTCAAGGATGCAACATCTCAACATATCCTCAAGAATCTAAATAATCCGCTCGGATTGACCATCCGTTTGCGGGTGAAAAGCGGTACTGAAATACAATTTTGTACCCAAAGCTTCTTGTAATTTCTTCCAGAACCGTGAAGTGAACCTCGGATCTCTATCTGACACAATGGATAATGGCACTCCTTGCAATCTCACAATATTAGAAATGTAAAGCTCAGCTAACTTATCAAGTGGATAATCAGATCTCACCAGAATAAAATGGGCAGATTTCCTCAAATGATCAACTACGACCCAAATCGCATCTTTCTTTCTCGGTGTCAAAGGCAAACCAGAAACAAAGTCCATCGTCACTCTATCTCATTTCCACTCGAGAATCAAAATCGATTGTAACGAACTAGATGGAACCTGATGTTCAGCCTTAACTTGCTGACAGATTAAACATTTCGACACAAAGTCAGATATGTCTCGTTTCATACCAGACCACCAATAATGTTGCTTCAGATCATGATACATCTTCGTACTGCCCGGATGAACAGATAGACGACTGTTATGTGCTTCATTCAAAATCAACTGAACTAACTCTGAGTTTATCGGAACACAAATTCGATCTTGAAATACTGTTATGTGCTTCATTCAAAATCAACTAAACTAACTCTGAGTTTATTGGAACACAAATTTGATCTTGAAATCTCAAGCAATCATTATTGTCAATTCGAATTTCAGAATCAGAGTTCAGATCACACCGAGTTCACTTTGCTAACAATTCGTTATCAACCTTCTGAGCTTCACATATTTGTTGTATAAACAACGGTTTCGCTTTCAATTCATCTAACACTGAACTATCATCAGACAGATCTAATTGAGCATTCATAGCACGTAATGCACACAATGACTTTCGACTCAATGCATCGGCAACTACATTAGCTTTACCCTGATGATAATCTATCACAAGTTCATAGTCTTTCAACAGTTCTAGCCATCTTTTCTGTCGCAGATTCAAATCTTTCTGAGTCATCAAGTATTTCAAACTCTTGTGATCTGAAAACACGTGACATTTCTCACCGAACAGATAATGTCGCCAAATCTTTAATGCGAATACAATCGCAACTAGCTCAAGGTCATGTGGCGGATAATTCTTTTCATGAGGCTTTAGTTGTCTCGAGGCATAAGCTATTACTTTGCCTTCTTGCATCAGTACGCATCCCAGACCATTCAACGAAGCATCACTATAAATCACAAACTCTTTGCCTGATTCTAGTCGTACTAAAATCGGAGCTTCAGTCAATAAAGCTTTCAACTGATCAAAGCTTTTCTGACATTTATCGGACCATTCGTACTTTACATCTTTTTGAAGCAATCTAGTCAACGGAGTAGCCTTTTACGAATATTCGATAATAACCAGCAAGTCCCATAAAGCTTCGGACTTCAGACACACTTTTCGGAGGGTTCCAATCCAGAATAGCAGAAATCTTGCTCGGAATAACTCGTATTCCAGAGGCCGATACAATATGTCCTAGAAAACTGACTTCACACAACCATAATTCACATTTACTAAATTTCGCATACAATTTGTTTTTCTGTCAGAGTTTGCAACACAATTCTCAAATGTTCAGCATGTTCAGTTTCATCCCTTGAATAAATCAGAATGTCATCTATGAATACAACAACAAATCGATCTTGGTACGGTCTGAAAATTTTGTTCATCAGATCCATAAAAATAGCAGGAGCATTTGTTAGTCTGAAAGGCATAACTAAAAACTCATAATGCCCGTACCTCATTCTGAAAGCAGTTTTCGGAATGTCTGAATCTTTCACTCTCAACTGATAGTAACCCGATCTCAGATCTATCTTTGAAAATACGGTGGCTCTTTTTAGCTGATCAAACAAATCATCAATCCCGAGCAACGAATATTTATTCTTTATAGTCACTTTGTTCAACTGACGGTAGTCAATGCACATTCTCATCGTGCCATCTTTCTTTTTCACAAATAGAACAGGGGCACCCCAAGGTGAGAAACTCGGTCTAGCAAACCCTCTGTCAATCAATTCTTGCAACTGTGACTTTAATTCTTTCAATTCTGTTGGTGCCATTCTATACGGAGCTATCAAAATAGGTGTCGTACCAGGCAACAAATCTATTCCAATTTTAACTTCTCGTATCGGAGGCAAACCCGGCAATTCTTCAGGGAATACATCAGAAAATTCACAAACTACTGGCACTGATTCAACTTTCTTCTCAGATACTTTTGAGTCAATTACATAAGCAAAATAAGCTTCGTAACCCTTTTTCATATAGCTCTGAGCTTTCAACACAGATATCACAGTAGGTAAACCGTTCAATTCACCAGACTCAATTTGAACTATTTCGTTATTCTGATTTCTCAAATCAATAGTCTTTCTTTTGCAATTCATAATAGAATCATGCAATGTCAACCAGTCCATACCCAGAATAATGTCAAACTCAGCAAATGGTAATAGCATCAGATCAGTAGAAAAATAGTTATCTCTAAACATTAACAGACAGTTCTTGCATACCTTGTCAACCAAGACACTCTTACCTAAGGGGTTCGATACTTTTAAATAAACTCAGTAGACTCTACAGGTAAAGTCTTACTGGATACCAAATTCATGCATATATACGAATGAGTAGAACCAGGGTCTATCAATGCAATCACAGAAGTATCATAAAGTGTAAATGTACCCGTTATAACATCCAGAGATGAAGCTTCCTCACGAGCTCGAATGGCATACGCTCTGGCAGGCGCTCTAACTTCAGATCTCGCAACGGTATCTCTCGTAGTTCTCTGACTACCACTGACATTTCTTACATTTCGTGAAGGTCTACCTCTTACTGGAGCATTATCAGATCTCGGATTCTGGGCAGTTTCTTGCTCAACAGATTCTTGGCAATCACGGATAAAATGATCTAATGATCCACATCTAAAGCAAGCTCGATCATTCAATCTAAAACTTCTCGGATGTCTTTTTCCATCTTACATTCAAGTCGCTCGGATTGTACATTTCCAACACTTACCATTGAAGTTATCGGAGCTTTGGAACTCGATTGTGTTCTAACTCGATCTCTATTAGAATGTCCCACATTAACTCTCGAACGGCTTTGTTCATCTCTAAATTTCTTCGAAGGAGACTGAAATGATCTACTCTGAAATCTCTTTCTCACATCTCTAGCATCAGACTCAGCTTTCCTTTTATCTTTCCCGAGGGCTTCGGCTTTGCACGCTCGATCAATAAGTACAACAAACCTTTTTATTTCCAGAATCCCAACAAGTAAATAGATGTCTTCGTTAAAACCATCTTCGAATCTGCTGCACATTATTGCCTCGGTGGATACACATTCACGAGCATATCGACTCGATCTCTCACGAACTCGTTCAGTATTCGATGAATGAACATACGGCCCTGTTTCAAATCCAAAAATTCCTTTCGTTTCTGATCAATGAATCTCTCACTGATGTATTTCTTCCGAAACTCAATCTAAAAGAAATCCCATGTTACCCGCTCATTCAGAACAACAGAAACCAGGGTCTTCCACCACTGATATGCTGCGTCTCATAACAATGATACAACATATTTTATACATTCTTCCAGTGTCAGTAACATCTCATCAAATACCCGGATTGTGTTTTCTAACCAGAACTCGACTTCTCAGCATCATCATCATTCGTAGCCATGAACTCTTCGGCCCTATACTTATGAATTTTGTCGACCGGAGGCTTGTTCAACAGATTCAGATTCATAGTCTGAGGCATAACAGATGTTTGAGGGGGATTAATCGGGGGCAGAGGTTGTGAAACAGTCGGATTATTTCTCACAAATTGAATGAACCATTCACTCATCATCTGGAAGAAAGCTTGTTTAACTTCTCCCTCTTGACCGCTCGTAATCGGTCTCGGATCAGAGGGTGCTGTCCCTTGCGTGGGAGCAGGTGCATTACTTTCTACATCGTCATCTACGGCTCTTTGGGGATCCATTACTATATGAAAATCACATTTTACACGTCAGGATTCAGCACACTATCACAATTCAGATATATGGCATGTATAGCTAGACTCTGACTCGCTACGTTAGTCCAAGAATCAACTAAATCGTAGCTCTGATACTAACCAAATGTAACACCCCTAACCCGTATCCGTCGCCAGATTAGGGTTACAGGTGTTACCAGACATATCAGAGACTTTTAAAGATAATTCATAACTTAATCATCATTTCACATCAAAGCGTCCATTAATTAGGTCAACGAGACCTTAATCATGCTTTAAAATAGGACCGAGACTAAACCGAACACATACTAAAGTTCTCAGAAATTTAAAACTTTTCAAAGTTACAGAGGTCACACGCCTGTGTGGGCAGGCCATGTGCCTCCCACGGCTACTAGACACACCCATGTGTCCTGGCCGTGCCAAAACAGAGCTTTTATACTGACTTAACTCCACGACCTAAGGGCATATTTTTAAATTTGTATACTGACAAAACAGAGCTTGTATACTGAAAAAATAGACTGTAAGTTTGGATACATGGTTGACATGTTTTTAAGTTGTCATTTCAGGTGCCTAAGGGCATATTGGTTGTATGTGATTATAGTATATGGTTAAAGCTTGTTTATGTTTTTTTTGGATGCTTGATTATAGCTAGCATATATGTGCATTTTGGGGAGTAGGTTGATGTCATTTTTGGTTGAGAAATGTGGGTTAAAAAATTGTAACAGCCTGTTTTTAGTCAAATCAGAACAGTGGTTTCGGAACCACAAATCTGAAGTCAAAATATTTATTTTCTTATTTTAAAAAGGTCTACAGCATGATAGAATTTTTTTGTGAAAGTTTCGTTAAGAAATTTTATAGTTTGAACGGTCAATTTGATAAAAAGGACTAAATCGCGTAATGTGTGAAATTTGAGATCTATAAGTTAAATGCACTAATTGGCTATAGAATGGAAATATATGAGCACTTGCATGGTAATTAGACCATTCATTTTGTAAGTGGACATATATGGACATGTATTAAGGCATTAAAATGGTTTATGAATAAGGATAATTTTGTAATTTAGTTAATAATACATAATTAAATGATAAAAAATTCATATCATCTTTTTATGTTCTTCATCATCAACCGAACACTCAAAAGGAAGAAGCCATTGTTTTGCATTTAGGGTTCGTTCATTTTGGGATTAAATTGGTAAGTGATTTTAGTCCCGTTTTTAATGATTTCTATGTTTTTGAGATTGTTGCTTCGTATTCTAGCTAGCCCGTACCTTAGATTTTGAAACTGTTAAAGATTTATCATGTTTCCGTTTTTGAAATCTTGAGTAAATTGATGGTTGATGATGGATTTTGAATAGTTGTTGATAGTTAAACTAGTTTTGTAAAGTGATTTTTGATAAAAATGTCAAAAAGGGATTAAATTGTGAAATTGTAAAATTATGTGGGTAAAAGTGTGATTAAACAAAAGATATGGGCTGCTAGGGACTCCATTAAAATTTTACTAGCATAGTTAAGGGTCTAATTGCATGAATTTGCATTTTTACAAGCTAAGGACTAAATTGTAAAAATGTCAAAATAGTAGGGGCAAAAGTGTAATTTTGCCATAAGGTGATTTTCGGGCTAAATTGAATGGAATGAATATTGAATGAATTAATTTTGATATTATATAGATCAAGATAAGCCGAGATCAAAATTAGATCGGGGAAAAAGAAAAGTGGACGAATAGCCGATATTTGCTATCCGAGCGATACGAGGTAAGTTCGTATAATTAGAATCGAACTTTTAAATACTTGTAATTATTTGAAATGAATGTATGTAGTTGAGTAAATGATTTACTTGAAATTCAAATGCCTTATTGATATATTATGATGGTTACCGAGTCCCGTTTGAACCGTAAGAATTCGTAGGATACGAGTGGCATGTCACTAGGGTTACTGTTTATGTTGAGATCCTGCATGTGTTGCAGACTCACCGCAGCTTGTATGAGCTTACCGATGTATCAGCTCGTTAGAGCTTACTGTTTCAACTCAATAGAGCTTACTGTCCATCAGCTCAAGAGGAGATTACTGATCATAGCTCGAAAGAGCGAAAATGATAATGAATTGACGGATTATTGATTTATATGTTATGTATATCACCAGAGTATCCCTCGATATTCTAATAGGTTCAATGGGCATAAATTATGTTATTGGTTATGCGAAAAAGATATGTGTTATATGGATGAAGTACTATTTATACGAATGAGTTACTATTACTATTATCGAATGAATTACTTTTTATATAATTGAGAATGAAATGTTATAAATGATGTACATGATATATGTGAATTTGATATGATACAATGTATTGGGTATTAAATTGAGATAATGGATGATTACATGTACTTATATGACTAACTTGTTGATGAATGCTTGTGTATAGGCATTTTTCAAGTGAATTTGATATACTTTGTTTACTTATTTGATTATGTATAATGATAAGCTTAATTTTGAATTATACAAGCTTACTAAGCTTTAAAGCTTACTCTGTTTCTTTTCCATGTTTTATAGAGGTTCGATAGCTCGCTCAATCCGGATAAAGTCGGAGTTACGCATCACACTATCCAATTTCTGTTGGTACTTTTGAACTCTTGGATATTGTAAATATGGCATGTATAGGCTAGTTATAAAGATGATAGTTATGGTTATTTAAGATAGTGATCTTGGTACATGATGTGGTATAAGTTAAAGCCATGTGATTTGGCTTAACTTGGTGTAATGTTTTGGTTGTGTATAAGTGTTCAAATGTGGTATGTTTTGGCAAGTAGTAGATGGAATGAAAATATGCAAATGTTGTCTTGATAAGTAGTAGACTTATGAATGGAAAATTCATGATATAAATTAGGTATTTGAATACTATGTTGAATTGGTATAAAATGTGTTTGAAATGTTGTGGATTGGCTGCCTATTGGGTTATGAAATGTTGCATAATACACTTGTGCAGGTATATGAATATAGGGTGGCAAAATGGCTTTGCAAATAGCCTATTTTTGTCCACATGGGCAGTGACACAGGTGTGTGTCTCAGCCGTGTGTGATACATGGTTACACGACCGTGTGTCCCCTGGTGTTGATATTAGAACCAAGTCAGCATGCTCCACACGGTTTCACACACGGGCGTGTGACTGGCCGTGTGGTACAAGTCAGTATACCCCCTAATTAGCACACGACCTAGCACACGGGCGTGTGACTTGGCCGTGTTGCATAAGTCAGTATACCCTACAGTTTTGGCATGGCCTAGCACATGGCCTGGCACACGGGTGTGTGTGGCCACTTCGAAGGGCACACGGGCTAGACACATGGGCGTGTGGTTGGCCGTGTGACCCAAGTCGACGCGTACTCTGTTTTCACACTACCGAGACACAGCGGGCGTGTGCAGTGGTCGTGTAAGACACACGACCTGGTCACACGGGCGTGTGTTCTCTGTATTGAGAAAAATTTTCAAAGTTTTGTGGAAGTTTATAAGTTTTCGGTTTAGTCCCGAACCGCTCCTAAAGCATGTTTAAGGCCTCGTAGGCTATTGTAAGAGACAAATCGAATGATGATTGTATGAAATGGTTGAATGTATGAGAAAAGTACTGTTATATATGTTAAAAGTCCGATAATGCTCCGTAACCCTATTCTGGCGTTGAATACGGGTGAGGGGGTGTTACAAAAATAGCCTATTTTTGTCCACATGGGCAGAGACACTGGCCTGTGTCTCAGCTGTGTGTGACACACGGCCAGGTGACACGATCGTGTGTCCCCTATATCTTTTAAAGAGTGCAAGTCAGTATGCACATGTGGCTTGGTTGTGTGACCCAAGTCAGTGAGTTACACGGGCACGGACACGGGTTGGGACATGGCCATGTGTCCCTATTTTGAATGCCCACACGGCCTAAGACATGGACATGTCTCTTGACCGTGTGAGTCGCACGGCCTAGCCGCACGCCCGTGTGACCCCTGCAGCTTTGAAAATTTTAATTGTTTTCGAAAAATTCTCTGAGTTTCCGATTTAGTCCCGATTTGTTTCTAATGTGTATTTTTGGCCTCGAGGGCTCGTATAAGGGACAAAACATATGATTTTGATAGATTTTCAACATGTATATGTTTTGATATGAACTGTTTGAATTTTTTGTCCGTCTAAATTGTATACTTCGGTATTACTTTGGAACCCTATTCCGACGACAGATTCGGGTTAGGGGTGTTTTGAATAATCTAGAGATAAACGAAACATTTTATCTAAGGTTCACAGCAGCACTTATTCTGTTGTTTCGGATAAAAAAAACTAAAAATCAATTACTGTTGGAATTATCATAGCCTGTCATGATTTTTGAGTGGAAATGGGAGTGAGTCACGAGGGATTTTGTATTTGGTATTCCTGTGTTATCGAGAAATAAATTTTGGATCTAGGTTATGGTCGATAGATTGTCAAAGTCAGCTCATTTACTCTAGACAAAATTGATTATCCGTTGAAGAAGGAGCCGAGTCATATGTGTCAGAGATTGTCAAATTTCATGGAGTGATAATGTTTATTATTTCTAACACTGATCCGAGATTTACTTTTAAATTTTGAGTAAACTTTGTGGGGTTATAGATACTGAACTTAATTTTAGTACATGATTTCAACCGTAGGAAGATGACCAGTCAGAGTTGTAATACAGGTTCTGAAAGACATGTTACGATGCTACATATTTAAGTTAAAGATAACTGGGAAATGTGGAACCCCGATATACTTGTTAAATTGAGCGAAAACTAAACAGTGAGATAGACATTAGTAGTGAAACCGAAGATAAAGTTCGCATTATTCGAGATGGTTATTGGATTGATACCTTTCATATTCGAATGAACCAGTGACGATTTCTGTTTGTGAGGCAAATTTCAGAATAAACAGGTACTGCTATGTAACAGCCCATTTTTCAGTGAAATCGGAACAGTGGTTTCGGGACCACAGATCTGACCCAAAATATAAAATTACTTTTATTTTATTATATGGTCCGTAATATGATAGACGTGACATGTGAAAATTTTGACATGAAAATTTTATCGATTTAGTGCCTAATTACGAGAAGGACTAAATCGCATAAAATGTGAAAGTTGAATTCTAGTGGCTATAAGGATCAAATAGCTATGTAATTCAAAACTAGAGGTCCGTATATGGTTATTAGACCATTAAGAAAAGTATGTAGATTTTTCATGGTGACTCTTCCATGGAATTATAGAAAAAGGTTAAGGACTAAATTGGAAATAGCAAAAACTTAATTAATTAAAAGATGATAAAAGAAAATATCATCTTATTATTGTCATCTTCAACCTAAAATTTTATGGAAACCATAGGAGAGAGAGGGGAAACTTTCAAGGCTTAATTGGGTAAGTTCTCTTGTCCCGTTTTTAATAATTTTAGTATTTTTAAAATCGGGATAGCTTAATATCTCTATTTGAAGGATTAATTTGAAAAGTTATCAAGGTATGAAAATGGGTCATTGATGTATTATGCTTGAAATTTGAAATTAAT
Organism: Gossypium sturtianum; assembly: GCA_025698515.1. NCBI lineage: Eukaryota > Viridiplantae > Streptophyta > Magnoliopsida > Malvales > Malvaceae > Gossypium > Gossypium sturtianum. The sequence continues at coordinate 58,822,655 of CM046948.1, forward strand.
GATAGAAAATGAAAGATTATTGATAGATAAAGGCATAATTGTAAAAAAAAACCCTCAACGTTTGGGGGCTTTTGGTTTTATGCCCTTAACCTTTTTATTTTTTGATTAACACCCTCAACGTTACAATTTTTTTCAGAAATCAGCCCATTTTTAACGGGCAACGTGAGTTGACCGTTAATCAAACTATAGATCAACATAGTAGCCCATGTGGCATGCCACATAAGCGCACGACGTCATATATAACATCATCTATTTAACTTTTTTTTATTTTGTTTCCATTTTCTTTCTTCTACCCTCTTTCTCTCTTCCCCTGTAAATCACACCATTGAAGAGCTGAATTCTTGTTGTTAGAACTAGATGTTTTATTCAGTGTTAAAGCAAAAGAACAAGTAACAGTCCCATCACTTTCAGGGCCAAATTCATTAACAATCCCAGTAGCATAAAGAATAATGAAATTGAAACAATCGGTATCGTGTGAGCGATTACCATCGATAGCCATTAACCGTGAATGAACCTCGTTACCAGCACGGAGACAAGTATCACACACCGTTAAATCACCAAGATTAGCTTTGCAACCTTGGTCTAACAATGTGGATTGACCTAATTTAGTGACCCAATCTTTAGTCGTTTCTATCTCGCCACAAAGATCAGGCGTAATCACGAACTGGGTCGGCTCAAAACAAAGTGAAACGATGTCGTTAGGGAGAGAAAGCAAATCGAGCTTGGACTGGAAATCATGTAGGCATGAAACGAAAGTGGGCAAATCAGGGAGCTGAAAAAGACTAGTTTCTTTAAGGTGTTTGGCTAACCCAATGTCGAAAATTGAAAACAGTGAAACACAATAGTTTTGTTTCAAGATTTCAGCTTTGGGTGTTGAATTTGAAGGGTGAAAATCATTGCAAAGAGTTGAGTTCCATGAGATTCTCGTTACATAGTTGAGATCCATTGGACAAGAAGCAGTTATGGTTAATGAAATGGTTGATAGGAAAACAATGGACGAGGTTGAAAACTTTAAACTATTGATGATATTCATTCCTTGGGTGGTGTTTTTTTTTTTAATTTTTTTTATGATATTAATATGAGGAAGAAAATTTTCATTTCTTTGAAATTTGCCATTGTAGTGGTGGTTATAAAGAGCAAATTTAAAGCTTTGGGTTTTAGAAGAATCCTTCAATGGTGTGATTTGCAGGGGAAGAGAGAAAGAGGGAAGAAGAAAGAAAATGGAAATAAAATGAAAAAAAAAGTTAAATAGATGATGTCATATATGACGTCGTGCGCTTATGTGGCATGCCACATGGGCTACTATGTTGACTTACAGTTTAATTAACGGTCAACTCACGTTGACCGTTAAAAGTGGGCTGATTTCTAAAAAATTCGTAACGTTGAGGGTGTCAATCAAAAAATAAAAAGGTTAAGGGCACAAAACCAAAACCCCCAAACATTGAGGGTTTTTTTTACAATTATGCCATAGATAAACAACTTTTACAAATTGAATTTTTATGAAAACTTGAGTTAGGGACTAAAATGTAAAATTGTGAAATTGAAACAAAAAGTCTGAAATTTTATGTATACATGTGCTGTAAATTTTGTAATGGGACTTTGGTTAGGCTTGGAATAGGGAGTAATTTGCACAAGTTTCATTTTCCGGCCTAGGGACAATCGAAATTTATGGAAAAGTTAGGGGCAAAATGGTAATTTTGCCTAGGACGTAAATTGAGTCCATTTAAATATGAAATGTATGAAATTGATAGTTAAATTCATTTATATAGATCCGAAAAACACAAACTCGAGCCTAGATCGAGGAAAAGAAAAGATTTTGGATTAGTAGATTATTACGCGAACAAGTGTTGAGGTAAGTTCGTGTAACTTAATCGAACATGTAATTATGTTAATTGAATGTTGTATTTGTATGTAATGTGCTTTACTTGTACGCTATGATGGAAAATTTGCTACAAGCTTAAAATGGTGATAAAGGGGTTAGTCTCGAATGAATGTTGAATTCTGATGATTATATGCGCTTTCCTGAAACTAATAGGGTCCTGCATTTGTTGCGGACGGGATTTAGCTCGGACGAGTAATCCCATTAACCTTGTTATATAAAGGATTTAGCCCGGACGGGTAATCCTAATATAATACCTCTCGAGTATGCATTAAGATTAGGGTTTAGCCTGGACTGGTAATCCTAATCGAGCTCCTCCGAGCTTACGTTATATAAAGGATTTAACCTTGACTGGTATTCTTGTTATACGATATGTGGCTCGAGAGTGTGTTCCTTGGTTAAGTTCCCTAAGGGGTAACTTTGAATAAGAAATTGACGGATTATGGAACCGTACACTTCGAGTGTACTACTTGAGCATCCATCGGAATTCAATGGTTCAATGGGCATGAATCTCTTGACTTGGCATGAAAATCTTGAGATGTAATTATAATGACTTGAAAGAACATTGCATGATGAGCTCATCTATTTTTTCTTGACATGTTTGTAAGTGTTGTTACTAACATGTTTGATTGAAGGCATGTGCTTAGGAAATTTTGCTAATGGATGGAAAACATGATGTTGTGTGCTTAAATTTAATAACAGGATTGGTAAGTTTAGTTTCCATTATACGAACTTACTAAGCATGTAATGCTTACTCCGTTTATTTTTCCATTGTTTTATAGTGCTCGGAAGCTCGTGAAGGTTGGAAGATCATTGCAGCATCGTCACACTATCAACTAGCATTTTGGGTATATTTAGTGAAATCATTTTGGGTATAATGGCATGTATAGGACAACTTGGCCAATAGTGGCTTAAAATGTTATTTTGTAACCTAGCCATTGGAATGGCTAGTATTGGTTCATTTTGGTATGACTAAGTAGATTATTATGATATACATATATACACATGTTTTATGTTAAAAATATGTGATCAATGTTGGGAATGCCTAAGTTAAACTAAGGTAAGGTTGTGATCATGTATGCTTGTAGTGATATGCCTTGTGAATGATAGAAATTGCCCAATTTGAATGCTTGAATTGGTTGGTATTGGATGTGTGTTTCAAGTGCAGGTCTTGGGTGAAATTTTGGGTTAGAAATGAAGCTAGAAATGGCTTCATTTTGTCCACACGGGCGTGTGTCTAGACCGTGTGTGACACACGGCTTGGTAACACGGGCATGTAGTTAGGCCGTGTGTCCCCTGCACCTAAATTTTGAGAAATAGAATGCTCAGAATTGGGCACACGGGCAGAGACACGGGCATGTGTCTCAGCCATGTGTGCCACACAGCCTAGAACACGGGCGTGTGTCTTGGCCTTGTGAAACCTGCAGCTAATTCAAATTAATTTAATTATCCACACGGCCTAGCACACGGGCGTGTGGCATGGCCATGTGGCGCAAGTCAGAGAGCAACCCAAATCAAACACGGCCTATAGCACGGGCGTGTTCCAGGGTCACACGGGCGTGTCCCTTGGACCACACAGGCGTGTGAGTCCTACACCTTAGAAAAATTTTGTAATTTTTCAAAAAAATCTTTGAGGTTTCGCTTAAGTCCCGATTCGATTCTAATGCTCATATTAGGCCTCGAAGGCCCGATCAAGGGACATTATGGATGGTCTCGGTAAATGAATAGTAAATTCACGTAGTTTAATAGAAAAATGTTTTGAATGTTTTGGTAATGCTTTGAAACCCTATTTTGGCGACGGGTACGGGTTAGGGGTGTTACATGCTAGGTAAAATTTTGAGGACAAAATTTCCTTAGGGGGAGAGTTGTAACAACCCATGTTTCAAAGGTTTTAGGAATAGTGGTTTTGGGACCACAAATTTGATGAGTAAGTTCGTATAATTGACATTAAAATTGTACGCGTTAATAGTAATTTTTTACATTCGATTTTGATATGATGATTTTAAACAGTCGAATTAAAAGTTAGTGTAAGTGATTGGGTTTAAAAGTCAAGTGGTTATTGAAAATGAGGTATTAGGACCTCAGTTCCATAATATAAAGCCGTAAATATTTTTATTAAATATTTACAGAGTCGTATTATATGTGAACTGAAGATGGGTCCAGTAATTTTGATGATTTATTGCTTAATTGAGATAAAAGGATTAAATTGTAAAAGAGGTAAAAGTTAATTTCTATAGATTTAAAATAGTAAAAGGACCAAAATGGTAATTAAACCATGGTAAAAAAGGCATGATTAAATCCACTAACTTTTAGGTTATTTGCTCATTTAGTCCTAATTAGTTTAGGATTAAATTGAAATTAAGCTTGTTTAGTTGAAATATAAATTAATTGAAGGACTAATGGTGTAATTGGACCTTCCTTAAATGACCTAATAATAAAAATGATATGAAATTCTCTATGTTTTGGTAAATTGCAATTAATTCCTAATTACTTGAGGATTTACTAATTCATTTGTTTTCCAGTATGATCGAAAATAGTGGTTTTGGGGCCACAATTTGGTTATGAAATTTTATCGTTTAGATAATTAAATAAGTGAAAAGGATTGAATCGTAAACAATGTAAAAGTGGAGTTCTATAGATTAAATGCATCAAACGATAATGGGAATTTAAGGCAAGGCCCTTAAATGGTAAATATACAATTTCAAGGGATAGTGGACGGTTTTGATTTCCTTTTTGCTAAAATATTAAGTGAAATTAAAGGGTAAAATTGTAATTATGTTAATAAGTTAAATTTCTTTAAAATAAGATGAAATTTAATCATCTTCTTCACTTTATTCTTTCCATTTTAGCCAAAACCCTAGTGTATATGGAGAAAACCATTCGACCATGAGAAAACCATTCGACCATGCTTGGTTCCATAAGAGGTAAGTGAAATCTCACCCGTTTTTAGTAATTATTATATTTCCGAGCTCGTATTAGCTTAATCTGGCTAACCCGAGGACCAATTTGTGAAATTGCTAAATGTTTTAGATTGTGCCATCGTTATATTTGAGTTATTCTTGAAGCTTTATGAAATAATATAGATTTTGGTTGTTAGATATGACTATTTTGTAAAGTAGTTTTTGATGATTTTAAGGTTTAAGGACTAAATTGTTAAAGTGATAAAGTTACAAGGACTTGATGAGAAATAATTACAAATATGGGCTGTATTGAGTTCATTGAATATTCAGCCATGGATGTTTTTAAATAAAAATTTTTAATTTGCATGATTAGGGCTTATGGACTAAATTGAATAAAAATAAAATGTTGGGGCAATTTTGTAAAAACTCCTAAAAGGACTTAATTGCATAAAATGAGTTAACTTTACTGTTGGAATTAGTTAATTGACTGGAAATATTATTTTAGATCATGAACGAGTGGAAAACTGTGGGAAAGATAAATTACCTAATAGTCCCTGTACATTTGTCATTGCTGCAATCTAGTTAGGTAAGTTTGTACGATTTAATTTTAGTATATTTTAAATGTATTATAGGAACTTATTTCATAATATTGAATTATATTGTGTGTGTAATTGGAAATGGAAATAAGGAATTAAAATGACATTGATCACTGATTGAGATACTATGAGTCATTATTGCAAATTAATCCTGTAAGTTCATGCATTTAATTATGATTTTAATAATCCTTACACTCTTTGTTAATATAATGTTATTGAATGTTATATTATATACCAAATGAGATCAGCAAACTTTACCCATTGATATACTGATTGGTGCTCAGAAGAGCCATACCTACTGAATCTACTGAAACGTATGCGCTTTTGAGCTATACTTACTTAATCTATTAAAACGTATGCGCTTTTGATGCCACACTTATAGGATCTACTGAAAGGTATGCGCTTTCTAGCCTTACCTACTGAATATACTGAAAAGAATGCTCTATTGAGTAAAAGAAATCTATTTATATACTGAGTAAAGCCCAAACGAGCATTATCCATTGAATATACTAAACTATTGTACATATTGTTAATTTATGATAAAGATTGCATTTTATTGAATTTCAACATTTAATTTTAACTGTTTACTATGTTTAATTGGAAAGGTTTATCAATATATTAAAACGAACTTACTAAGCTTTATTTAAGCTTACTTGTATTTGTTTCATTTTGTAGATTTACGTTTTGAAGGTTTAGAAGATTGGATCAACGCAAGAAATCACACTATCCGGGAGGTCTTTGGTAGACTTTGTTTTGTTGGTATATATGGCATGTACTAGGACTCTTTTGTATGTGTGATATTGAATCCTAGTTGTGCAAGTGATATCTTTAAACTTATGTTGCTAGTTGAATAACTAAGAAAATATGTTTGTTTGCTTAAGTTGAAATGAATGATTTAAGTGAAATCAATGACCCTATATGGTATTGTGGTAAGTGATGAAATGGAAGTAAAGTTCATTATGTATGTGTGCTTTGTATATGTTAGTACGGAAGTGTTTTTCCTTGAAGTATTGAGGTGTTGATGATGACACATTGGTTAGGAATTTTAATTGATTATATTATATGTTTTGGATGCCACTAAGGGTGTCTAATGACCTATAAAATTGTATGTTTGAAAATGTTTTATGTACCTAAGCAAATGGATGAAACTTGTGCATGGAATGGGTCATTTTTGGGCTCACATAGCCTGGGACACGAGCTGTCACACAGCCGTGTGAAGTACATGGGCAACGCACACTGGTGTGTGCCCAGAGTGTGTTTTTAAATAGTATAGGTGCAGATCTCACATGGGAAGACACACGACCTGCGACACGACCTTGTGATCCAAATGAGAGAGTTACATGGTTCATGCACACGGGTGTGTAAGGTTGCACACGAGCCTGTAGGTTAACCACATGACCATGTTTGGAGCCACACGGGCTGGACTCTGTCACATGGCCTGAACACACGGCCGTGTGACCCCTAACTTGAAAATTTTTGAATTTTTCTTGAAAGTTCTGATTTGTTCCGATTTGGTCCCTGAATGTTTGTAACTTATTTTTAGAGCTTCAAAAGCTCGATTTATGACCCAAAACTGAATTATCTCTTTTATATTGAATATTACTTGTAATAATTGTATTGAATTGATTTTGAATGTGAGTCGTATTAATTGTTCCAACTTGACTGGTAACATTCGATATCCTATTTCGATAACGGAAATGGGATATGGCTGTTACAGATTGAGCCTTTCAACCCAGCCTTAATGAATATTTATTCTTTGAAACCCAACTTTGAGATTATATGACTTAATTTTATTAGAACCTTTGCAATATTTAGCCATCACTTCTCTCATAATTATCTTTAAATTGTCCCAAACACTAGACTCAGTACTATTTAGAATATTCTTTGAAAATAAGTTTGGAGGAGTTGAAAAGAAGTATCAAATGCTCAAAAATTTGTAGTGCATACAGTAAAATGCTCGTGTTCAAAAGAAGAAGAAGAAGAAGAAGAAGAAGAAGAAGAAAGAACATATGTACTCAAAAGTAATAGATGTACAAAAGAGCATGTGAAAGAAAAATGAGTTGGTGTACTGAAGGTATTTATTCTAAAGGTCCGATACAAGCTGAGTTTAGGGTTTTTAGCTTAAAATTATATATCTTTCACCTACCCCTAGCCCAACCATGTTACAACCAATTTAAAATAACTTTCGATTCAGATTACCGTGCTACCTACATTAGTGGAGAGAATTTGCTATGTTCAACATATGAGAACATAAGTTAAACTTGGTGATTATAGTTCAGTCTTAAATAAGGGAATAAAAATTATGTGCTGAGAATTAACATGTCTTTATTAAGAAAACATTTAGTCTATTCTTGCTAGCATGATAACAATTGAGAATAATTCGAACAATATGTATACTTGAGTTGCATAATTTCTAAATTCTTGTTCTTGAGCATAATTACACTAAACTCATAGTTGTGGGGGAAATGTATTCTAAAGACATCTTTCAATGATGATCTCAAGCCCTTCTTTTCAATTTGTGCATTACTCGGGACAAGCAATGAATTAAGTTTAAGGGTGTGGAAACACAAAAATATATAGACTTTTTTAGCAACTTTTGAGCCCGAATTGATGTAGTTTCGTAGTAAATTTGGTCAAAATTGTAACACCTTGAATTTGGGCCTAGAAGGAAATAGGTCTTGAGCGTGGGAACACATAAAAGTTTTTGTGTGCAAGAAAATGACACAATTGATTATTTGCTTTGTTGGTTAAGTGATTTAGGAGTGTTTGGGAGTGTCTGAGAAGTCCTGGGTTCAAGCTCTGGCTTTTGCAAAATTTTGGTTTTCTCTTAAGTGAACCTTGGTGTTAGCATGTAGGCTTTAAAAGAAATTATGGCGGAATTATGACACAAGTTGAGCTTGTAGTCCAGTGGCAGTCGCGTGTTTAAGGCTGCAAGGGAGCTCAAGTTCGAGTCTCATGATGCGCAAAGGAGTATTTATTTTACATTCTCACTGTATGAGTAGTAGAGTTTTACTAAAACTCTGCAAGGTGGAGTTTGAATAAGTCTTATATGGAGAAAATCAGGGAGGAGATAAAGGAGGATTTTTAGGAGGAAATTGTGGAGAAAATCAAGGAATATTGGTTTGGGGAAAAGAGTTGTGCCATATGGGGAGTGTGGGAACTGAAGAAATCGTTTTGGGATTTGGTGTTCTCTCCATTTAGGTTTTCCATCATACTTTGTTGCCTTTTGTTACTATACCGACTACTGTTAGGGGTTTTGGCCTTCGATTTTACTTGTTCCTCCAATACCCCGTTTAGCGATTTATTTTCCTCTCTTTTCTGCTCTTTCAATTTACTCAATTTTCTTCTCTTTCCACAATACTCTTTTAGGCCGAATACTGTTGTCTGGTGAGAATGGAATTCCTTTCCTTGCTAATATTTGTGGTGGCCGATTCTCTGCTTTCCTTTTCCTCTCCATTTCCTTTTCTCTCATCTTTTCTTTCCTCTTCCAAACTATCTAGCCATTCTCTGAACGCTGATCCTTCGTTCTTCCATATTAGATACTTGGTCGAATTCCATATCCCTCAACTTAGGCCGATTGTCTCCCTTATTTTTTTCCTATTGGTGTTGTGATTTCGGTTCTGCAAGAGTGGTAACAAATAGGTAGGTACTCATATTTTCCCTTTTCTGTTTCCCTAATTTTTTTTCATGTCTACAGTTCTGTTCTCTTTTATTTTTTTCTAAAAATCCAAATGTGACTTCTTTTTATGTTTGTTGATTGCGGTTCTGTCCCTTCCTCGCGATTGGAGGTTCATTGGGTTCTAGGTATTCTCGAGAAGTGAAGGAGTGCAAGTTTTACTCAGGCAATCAAACCCTTTTCTTCTATTACTCAATTAAGGTAAATACGTTACCTTATTTTCCTTTGGGTTTAGGCCGAATATGTTCTATTATTTCTTAAGCTGATATTGGTGGTTTTAGGCCACACATATGATCGATCTTGGTTAATAAGATCTGTGTATTGTAATATAGAAAATCAACAAGGGCGTGTGATCGTTTCTGAACAGCGGTCTTAGAGGACTAAAGTCACCCTCGTTCAAACGAGGTTTGGTGCTCGTGGATCTTAGCACGGTTTCGCAAAACAAGTGTGTAACCGTACCCTACAAACGGTAATAGGCATAAAAGTCGGTAAAGTGTGTACACACACACTGATTAGATTGTAGAAAGGCAAAAGCCAAAACGTTGGGCGTTGAGCGTGTGAACGCTCGTATGGTAAACCGAGCCCACAAAATGTAGGCGTACGACGGAAAAGGCCTCCATGAGCGATTTCATGAGCTTAGGCCATAATGGGCTTTGGGCCCATTTACACTGTCTGTATTGCTATGGTCGCTCGAGTCGCTCAAGACGACTGTGGGCTTACTGATGGGCCTAAGTGTACTTAGGCCCAAACTGGTAAAATGACCGTAATGCCCCTGTAGGGTAAAATGACCGTAATGCCCCTGTGGGGTAAAATGACCGTAATGCCCCTGTGGGGTAAAATGACCGTAATGCCCCTGTGGGGTAAAATGACTGTAATGCCCCTGTGGGGTAAAATGACTGTAATGCCCCAGTGGGGTAAAATGACCGTAATGCCCCTGTAGGGTAAAATGATCGTAATGCCCTTGTAGGGTAAAATGACCGTAATGCCCCTATAGGGTAAAATCACCGTAATGCCTCTACAGGGTAAAATGACTGTAATATCCTTGTAGGGTAAAATGACCATAATACCCTCAAAAGGTAAAATGACTATTTTGCCTCTCGTGGGTAAATGACTAATTTGTCTGTGATTGAAATGACTGATTTGTCTGTGATTTAAATGACTGATTTGTCTGTTTTGTAAATGACTGATTTGTCTGTGATTTAAATGATTGATTTGTCTGTGATGTAAATGACTGATTTGTCTGTGATTTAAATGACTGATTTGTCTGTGATTTAAATAACTGATTTGTCTGTGATGTAAATGACTGATTTGTCTATGATGTAAATGACTGATTTGTCTGTGATTTAAATGATTGATTCTGAGCATGGCATTCTGCATACACGACATACTGCATGGGGTTGGGATTCTGATATGGTGGAAGTACTGTTACTGGTGGCTCTACCACATTCTTCATTCTTGGTGGGGTTACCACATATACGATTCTTGATACTCTCTCTTTGCATTATTATCTTCGCGGCTATCTTTGCGATATTGGTGTGCTAGCTGGGTGGGTCGATTTTATCCCCACATGGTGTGTTCGTTGGTACGGGTGGTGTGTTGGCTGGATTGGGGTGGGTTGCATATTTGCACCGTACTGATACAGTATTGGGCTTAGGCCCACACTGTTACTAAAATGGGCTATGGCCCACACTGCACTGTTACTGAATAGGGCCAAGGCCCAGACTGTTACTTCATATATTGTTACTGACTCACTGATAAGGGATTACACACTGAGTTTTCGTAAACTCACCCTTTCTTTTGACTGTACATGTAATCCCTAGCCTTAGACGATTTGGAGCCGCGAGAGACTCGGAGGTGGCCACACGATCGCTGATGTTCTGCTTTAGACTTATTTATATAAATTTCTTATTGGGATATTGATTCTGTAATAAGGCCTCTTAAACCTAAGTTATGTTATTTTGGCTTTATTTATTTGATACTTAACTGATAGTGATAGAACGCTGGTTTTTAAAAAGATTAACTGTTTTCAAAACACCGCGTTTTTGCAACATTTTTGGATATTGCTTCCGCAACAAACAATGTTTTTAAAGTAAAGACGTTTTAAATGGTTAGTAAATGGTTAAGATGATTTGAGTTTTAACAAAGAGATTTCAACTCAGAAACGAATTTCTATCAACAAGTCCAATTTTCGAAAGACACATCAACGAGGCACGCTAGATTCGGCCATAACGTCTAGGCCGGGTTTGGGCTGTTACAAAAATTCACACTTTGATTATAAAATAATTAATTTTCACCTAAATTATTAACATATTGAATTTTAATTATTTTATAACAAATTTTCACAAATTTGGTGTATTTTCGACAGTTTTGCACAAAAGGTGAAAATTGACTCGGCAGACACCTCGAAAGGCTTGAACCGTTGGGGAATTTTTGCATCAAGTAAACCAAGAGCAGGGCTGAATATTTTTCCAGCCAAGGATGGTCTAAATTATGATTATTTTATGCACTTTATGTAACATCCTAAAATTTGAATTTTTATATGTTGCATTATTTTGGTGCTCAGCTAGTTAAGCTATCCAATGTGTGTGTTAAGGTAGTCCTGAGAAGGCTTGGGATTTATTTGGAATTAGTAAAATATTTTGGCATTTAGTACTTTAAGGTAATGGAGTAAGTGACCTTAAAGCTTAAGGAAATAAATTGGTAAATAACTAGCATAAGTGAGCTAGTAGTAAAGAGGAGATGGCGCCATATGTATTACCTTGAGGGAAGGAGTTCCAATCCCTTAATGTGCATTTGTGATTTTTATTTTTGCTTTCCTTCCTTATAGTGTCGGCCAAGAACTAATTATGGTAAGTTGGACTTTTATTTTTATGGCAAGATGGCTAAGAGAAAAGGCAAGATTGAACTTAGGGAAAGGAATCAATTGGAAAAGGCATGTAGGGGGAACATAAGGCTTATTCCAAGGGAGATGTTTTGGAAAGTTTGGGTGGCCAAAATTTGACCATTTGGCCATGCACTTGGACAGTTTTTGGGCTAGGGGAGGATGGCCAAATTTTTGGTTAGCATTTGGTAAGGTAGGTGCTAGTTTTGGTCATTTCTCATTTTGGCATTTTGGTGTATCAATAGTTTTCCTCTCCAAAACTCTTCTCCCTAGCCGAATGTGTCTTGAGCAATAGGTAAAATTTGTGTTTTGTTTTGGCCATTTCATTTTGACCATTTCGGTATTATCTTTCATTCTCCCCAAAATCTTTTCCTCTTGTGCCAAAACCATACAATCTTGAAGGGCATTTTTCTTTTCTTTTCTTTTCTTCTCTTACCGAATGCACACTAGCCTCAAGACTTTTTCTTTGTTCATCTTTCATTCTTGAAAAACTGAAACATAAACACCCTATTTTCTTCTTCTTTTCTTCTTGCAAAAACTCTCAAACATCACTCCCTCTCTAATATTTTCACCATGGCCGAATATCATTGATCATCTCCCTATAGCTGAATCTTCCCCTTCATACATATTTTCTTCTCAACTATATTTCTACTCACACTTTGATCAATCGGTAAGTGATCCATTACAACATTTTTGTATTTTTATTTTAACCTTTCTCTTAGTGCCGAATCTATACCTTGGTGTGGATGGCCATATTGATTGAGACCATCACCATACTTTCTCTCATATGAAATCACTTTTCTTTGCCATAGAAATATAGTGGAAGGCCAAAACTTAGAGTTTCTGAAGTCATCATCTAATCGCTAGGATTCGGTCCAAAAGTCTCTAAGGTAAGGATTCTTCGAGGACTCTATAATCACTTTTTATTCATTAAGATAGTGTTGATTAATCGATATTATTATAGGGACTTTATCGGTCGATCTTTCATCTTAAGATCATACGGATCTTTATGGTAAGCCGACTTCACTTCTAAGATCAATCATTTATAACAACGTAATATTAGTTTGGACTAATATTTATTTTCAATGGAGGCAAACAAGATCGAATCAAAAGGGGTAGTGATTGGTGATCGAAAAAGGAGCGGATTTACGATCCCTACTAGATTCAAACGAAGGGCTGTTTCGGCGATTCGAGACTTTCCACCGGGTTGTGGACCCTCATCTAGTGAGAATCAACTATTCGAAGTTGTTCGCAATTGTGAGGTATCAGCGATTCGGGATTTTCCACCGGGTTGTGGACTGTCAACCGGGGAGAACTGACAAATAGTAGTTTTTCGTAATTTCGAGGGTAAAAACCTAGACCGTTTATCTTAGAGTAGATTTACTATAAGTGTACATGATCTAATCGAGCGTTAAAAATATTTTTAGGTGTCGACGATCAGGAAAGTGTAGTGCTTACCATAATCAGGTGTGTAATCTCACACCGTATTCCATGGGTTAAATAATTATATTATGTTAATCGCTTGATTAAATCACATGTTAGCAAAATCGGGTAAAATGGCATAATTATCACTATGTTGGTAAAGACTATGAAATCGATATTAAGACTGTGAAAATTACGAAATTGCCCTAAATGGGCCAAATCGATAAAGGTGATATTTGATATATGGGCCAATTGTGATATTTGATATGTGGCCCAATTGTGATATTTGATATATGGGCCAATTGTGATATTTGATATATGGGCTGGATTGTGATATGGGCCAAATTGTGATAATTGTTATAATGGGCCTTATTGTTCGTAATAAATATTTGAATGAATTGTTGTAAATTAATATGCATTATATACATGGATTGCATGGGATGGGATATTATGAAGAGAAGTTCTGGTAGCTTTGCTACAAAATTCTGGTGGCTCTGCCACAAATCTGAAAAATGGCAATGCCATGTAAACTCTGTGAATCTGGTGGCTTGTCCACAAATTAATATAAACGGCTTAATGCCTACTTTGGTGTGTTGGCGGGGTGGGTGACTAAAGCTCCCCGCAGGTGTGCTGGTTGGTACGGGTGGTGTGTAGCGGATGGAAATTAGGTTTTATTTGGGAATTACATATCATATTCAAATTATATATGTTATTATTGTATTATAATTTTAAATGGGCTTTGGCCCAATAAATGCTTAATTGGATTTTGTGATGGACAATGGTAAGTGGGTTACACTTCGAGTTCTAGTAACTCACCCGTTTTCCTTACCCTTCTCGGTAATGATCAATCGATGCGGAGACTTGGGCCGTGGACGACTCGAGTGGAGGACATACTACGAATAATTGGTTATTTAAATTCCGGATTTCTTTTAAGTACTTTTAATTATTTTGCTATTTTAAGTTAAATTGTAATAAGGCTTCTGGTTAAATTTTAATGTTGTTTAATGTTTGATGGATTTTATAATTTGCTTAAATTACTTCAAGTGGGATTTTTTCTAAAAATTTTAATAAATGTTTTTCTCAAATGGATATGCAAAAAGGGTTTCATAATAATTTTCTTAAATAATTTAACTCGGAAAATTTTCTCTTAACAATGTTCTTACAAATTTTATTTTCAAACTCTTTTAAATCTTCTCGAAATTTTAATTAAATTTTATTTAAAGGGCTAGATGTACATTTATTTCGTGTGACATGCCAAATCTGGCCTTAACGCATAGACCGGGTTTGGCGTGTTTCACTTTACATTTAATTATTATCCAAAGTTAATTGAGTTAAAAATTAATACAAAGCTTGAAGGAGAAAGTGGCTCAATTTTGCTAATAAAAGAAGGCTGATCCAACAAGAGAAATGGTAGCCCAAAACCATCCAAAAAGATGACCGAATCAGCTGAATTTTGCTTATTTTTATGCTTGCAAAACAGCCCTCGAAGTTTCCTTAAACTCCATTCAAACCCCTCCACTTTTTGTGCCTTTGAAGATTTGCCCCTAGCTTAAAATAACAAGTTTGAAATATTCAAACTTGCTTGTTGTATGGCCGGCAAAGGAGGAGTGTGTGGCTACTAATTATTTTCTATTTTTAACAGCCACTCCCACCTATAAATACCCCTCTTTGCTACTTCATTCAACACACCTTCATTCCCACACATCTCTCTCTCTTTCACTCACTTTCTTCTCTTTGTTTTTTCCCTTTTTCTTGTCCAATTTTCTTTCCGATTTCCCTATTGAAAAAGAGCCTTATTTCTCCTTGGAATAGAATCTTTCAATTGTTTTTAGAGGCCTCAGTTCAACAGTAACGAGCACATGAAGAAGAAGAGGAGCATATTAGTCTAACTCGGAGAAATCTTTGGATTTGCTTTCTAGTTCCCTTCTCTTTAATTTTCTTGTTTATGTTGATATTATGAATATGAAGGATTGTTTTGTTGTTGTTCTTGTTCTAATTTAAATGGCTTAAATTAATTTGTGTTAGATTGATTGCATTCTATCCACTTGAATTATTAAAATCATGTTTGTGTTGTTATAGGCCTTGGTAAGCTGTTCAATTAAATAAAAACATGCTTATGTTATACTTGCATTATAAAATGTAAGGTAACGAATGAAATAATTATTAAATGTATTGAAATTATAATTAATTGAAAGAGTATTTAATTGGTGCATGTTTAATCTTCTAAGGCAGTTGAAGGTTAAATTAGCAACGGTACATTAGCCTTGCATAAATTGCAAGATTATTGTGATTAAACTATTTCAATATAGAAATATATTGTTACCTCACTTAATCTTTTATGTGCTTATGAAGACTGATTAACTGTTTAAATTGACATTGAATGTTGCTGGGGCTAGAACTGGGCCAGCAGCTCGTGGATCAATTTCGGAACGACTTAGATCGAGCGGTGCTGAGGTTTTTAGGGGTGTCTCGGGTGTAGCCCCAAATGTAGCGAAATATTGGCTCGAGGCAGTGGAACGGATCATGGATGATTTGGAGTGCACCACCGAGCAGAAACTGAGAGGAGCTGTGTCCTTGTTGAGAGACGAAGCATATCTATGGTGGCTTACTGTTCGGGAGGGCACTCAGGCCGATCGTGTTACTTGGGATTTCTTCAAAACATCATTTCAAGGAAAGTATGTTGGGGCTAGCTATGTGGACGCCCGAAGGAAGGAATTCCTTAATTTGGTTCAAGGAAGTAAGATCGTGGCGACTTATGAAGCGGAATTTCGCGCTCGAGTCGTTATGCGAGGTATTGTGCCAATCGACTATGAGCGCTGCGTGCGTTCGAGGATGGGTTGAGTGATGAATTGCGGTAATGCGATAGCCCCACGGCAAGAAAGGAATTTTTCCACCTTTGGTGGAGAAAGCGAAGATAGCTAAAGAGGCTAAGTACTCGAGCGTGGCGAGAAAAAGATAGAGGCAAGAGTAGAGAGGACTTTAAGTATGCGAGTCCCTGCAAAAAGGTTTGAAAAGGCCCGGGAATGATGAGCAGCTCAAGCTAGAGCACTGCTTGCTACCAATCGAGATACAACCATGTGCCGTGTGGAAGACGACACCACAGTGAATGCTTTGGAAGAGAAGCGGTGGTTGTTTCAAATGTTGTTCTAAGGACCATCGGCTTAAGAATTGTCCTCGACGAATTTGCGCCCGACTCGGGAAGTTTGGTAACCATGACGCACTGACCAGCTAGAGGCGCCGGCAACCACTAAGGGTCGTGGACCAGGTCGAGGTGGTAATGGCGCAGGTCAAGGTCAAGGTGCACCGGGTAGAGGTAATGGCTTCAGAGGTAACGCGGAGGCGAGACAGCCAGGGTTGGTTTATGCGGTCAGACGCCGAAAGGATGGCGATGTACCTGATGTGATAACCGGTACGTTTTTCATCTCTGATGTACCTGTTACTACTTTGATAGATATCGGATCTACCCATTCGTATGTTGCTAGTGCTATATCTGGAAACCTGAACATTAGATCTAAGATTTCTGATAGAGAGATGACGGTAATTAGTCCCTTAGGACAGTCTGTGATGGTGAATAGATTGTTTAGAGACGTGCCCTTAGAAATTCAAGGAGAAATTTTTTTGGCGAATTTGATGGAATTGCCTTTCGGTGAGTTCGATCTTATTTTGGGCATGGACTGGTTGGTGAAACACCGTGCGAACTTAGATTGTGCTGCAAAGCGGATGACGATAAGAACTTCGGAAGATAAAGAAGTGGTGATGATAGGTGAAAGGAGAAATTATCTATCGAATGTGGTATCATTTTAAAAGCGCGAAAAGTTGGTGCGAAAAGGGTGTGGAGCCTTCCTAGCCTTCATTAGCGCGTTGGATGCCAAGGAAGTATCAGTAGAAGGTGTTAGAACGGTGAAGGAGTTTTCAGACATCTTTCTCGAAGAACTTTCAGGTTTACCTCCGGATCGGGAAGTAGAGTTTGGCATTGAGCTTTTTCCCGGAATGGCTCGGTTGTCCATTGCTCCTTATAGGATGGCGCCGAAAGAGTTAGCGGAGCTTAAAGCTCAAATTCAGGAGTTGTTGGATCGGGGATTCATTCGACCGAGTGTGTCACTGTGGGTAGCACCAGTCTTGTTCGTCAAGAAGAAGGATGGGTCGATGCGTATGTGCATCGATTATAGGCAGTTGAATAAGTTGACAATCAAGAATAGGTATCCATTGCCGAGAATCGATGATCTGTTTGACTAGTTGCGAGGAGCTTCGGTTTTCTCTAAGATAGATTTGAGATCGGGTTATCACCAACTCACGGTTAAGGAGGCGGATATTCATAAGACGGCATTTCGAACTCGTTATGGTCACTATGAGTTCTTGGTGAAGCCATTTGGTTTGACCAATGCACCAGCTGCATTTATGGACATGATGAACCGGGTCTTTCAACCCTATTTAGATCAGTTCGTGGTGGTGTTCATAGACGATATATTGGTATACTCGAAGAATGAAGAAGAGCATGATTCACATCTGCGAATAGTATTACAAATATTAAGGGAAAAGAAGCTTTATGCCAAATTCAGTAAGTGTGAATTTTGGCTAAAGGAAGTGACTTTCTTGGGACATGTTGTGTCAGCCGAAGGAATTAGAGTTGATCCTCGGAAGGTAGAGGCTGTGTTGGATTGGAAACCACCGAAGTCAGTGGCTGAGATTCGGAGTTTCTTAGGGTTGGCTGGTTATTATAGACGTTTTGTTGAGGGGTTTTCGTTGATTGCTGCACCCCTAACTAAATTGTTGCGCAAGGGAGTA
This sequence comes from Gossypium sturtianum, assembly GCA_025698515.1. Taxonomy (NCBI): domain Eukaryota; kingdom Viridiplantae; phylum Streptophyta; class Magnoliopsida; order Malvales; family Malvaceae; genus Gossypium; species Gossypium sturtianum. The sequence goes on from CM046948.1 coordinate 58,840,794, forward strand.
CCATTTGTGTGGTCAGATCAACAGCAAGAAAGTTTCGAGAAATTGAAGAAGATTTTGACGGAGCGCGTGATTGATTCAACTTTGAAGCTGGAAAAGAGTTTATTGCCTACTGCGATGCGTCACACACGGGCTTAGGATGAATATTGATGCAAGGTGGGAAAGTGGTAGCTTATGCATCTCGTCAGTTAAGGCCGCATGAAGTGAATTATCCTACCCATGATTTGGAGTTTGCTGCAGTGGTATTTGCTTTGAAAATTTAGAGGCACTACCTGTACGGTGAGAAGTCAATCATTTATACGGACCATAAGAGTCTAAAGTACCTCCTTACCCAAAAGGAGTTAAACTTAAGACAGAGGAGGTGGATAGAACTGTTGAAGGATTACGACTTCTCAATCGAGTATCACCCCGGAAAGGCTAACGTGGTGGCAGACGCGTTGAGTCGTAAAGAGATATCGGAGTTAAGAGCAATGCTTGTTCATCTCAGTTTGTATGAAGATGGTAGTCTGCTAGCCGAACTTCAAGTGAAGCCTATGTGGTTAGGTCAGATTAAGGAAAAGCAGTCATTAGATGAAAAACTGGGTCCCTTACTTCAGCAAGTGGAAGGTGGTGTGATAGGGGATTTTGGATTGAATAATGATGGAGTACTGTGTTTTCACGGAAGAATCTGTATGCCCAAAGATTCGGAATTGAGACAAATGATTCCGCGTGAGGCGCATAGTAGCCCTTATGCTATGCACCCCGGGGGAAATAAAATGTATCGAGATCTCTGGGAGCAGTATTGGTGGCCAGGGTTGAAGCGAGAGGTTACTGATTTTGTGAGTAGGTGCCTGACATGTCAGCAAGTGAAGGCGGGACACCAATTACCATCGGGATTGTTGCAACCGGTAAAAAATTCCATTATGGAAATGGGAACGGATAACGATGGACTTTGTTAGTGGGTTACCCTTATCACCTACTAAGAGGGATTCTGTCTGGGTAATAGTGGATCGATTGACGAAGACCGCCATTTTACTGTTCGCATGCATTACTCACTACAGAAGTTGGCTAAGTTGTCTGTATCAGAGATCGTGAGGTTGCATGGAGTACCAGTGTCTATTATATCGGACAGGGACCCTAGGTTTACATCACGGTTTTGGAAAGCTTTACATGAAGCTTTGGGAACAAAGTTAAATTTCAGCACGGCTTTTCATCCTCAGTCAGATGGTCAGTCAGAAAGAGTAATCCATATTTTGGAAGACATGTTAAGGGGTTGTGTGATTGACTTCAAGGGTAGTTGGGAGAATTTCCTACCGTTGGCAGAATTTGCGTATAACAATAGTTATCAATCCAGTATCCAGATGGCACCCTATGAGGCATTGTATGGTCGTAGGTGTCGTACTCCTACTTGTTGGACTGAATTGGGGGAGCGGTAGTTACTGGGTCCTGAGCTGATATCAGAGACGGAGGAAAAGGTAAAGGTAATTCGGGCACAGTTAAAGGAAGCTTCGGATAGACAAAAATCATATGCGGATCTGAAGCGTAAGGATATTGAGTTTGCGGTGGGAGATCAAGTCTTTCTAAAGGTCTCACCTTGGAAGAAAATCTTCAGGTTTGGAAGGAAGGGCAAATTGAGCCCTAGATTCATCGGACCGTACCGTGTATTAAAGCGTGTTGGGCCCGTGGCTTATCAGTTTGAGTTACCTCCAGAGTTGAATCAGATACATAGTGTATTTCACGTCTCAATGTTAAGGCGTTACCGATCTGATCCGTGTCATATAGTACCGGTAGAAGAAATTGAGATAAGGCCTGACTTGTCGTTCGAGGAAGAGCCAGTGCAAATTTTAGATCGAGATGTTAAGGTGCTGAGAAGGAAGTCAGTACCGTTAGTCAAAGTTCTATGGCGTAATCACGGAGCGGAGGAAGCTACGTGGGAGCCTAAGGACACGTTTTAGCAGCAACATCCTCACCTCTTTTAACCAGGTAAATTTCGAGGACGAAATTTTCTTTAAGAGGGGTAGAATTGTAACATCCTAAAATTTGAATTTTTATATGTTGCATTATTTTGGTGCTCAGCTAGTTAAACTATCCAATGTGAGTGTTTAGGTAGTCCAGAGAAGGCTTGGGATTTATTTGGAATTAGTAAAATATTTTGACATTTAGTACTTTAAGGTAATGGAGTAAGTGACCTTAAAGCTTAAGGAAATAAATTGGTAAATAACTAGCATAAGTGAGCTAGTAGTGAAGAGGAGATGGCGCCATATGTATTACCTTGAGGGAAGGAGTTCGAATCCCTTAATGTGCATTTGTGATTTTTATTTTTGCTTTCCTTCCTTATAGTGTCGGCCAAGAACTAATTATGGTAAGTTGGACTTTTATTTTTATGGCAAGATGGCTAAGAGAAAAGGCAAGATTGAACTTAGGGAAAGGAATCAATTGGAAAAGGCATGTATGGGGAACATAAGGCTTATTCCAAGGGAGATGTTTTGGAAAGTTTGGGTGGCCAAACTTTGACCATTTGGCCATGCACTTGGACTATTTTTGGCCTAGGGGAGGATGGCCAAATTTTTGGTTAGCATTTGGTAAGGTAGGTGCTAGTTTTGGTCATTTCTCATTTTGGCATTTTGGTGTATCAATAGTTTTCCTCTCCAAAACTCTTCTCCCTAGCCGAATGTGTCTTGAGCAATAGGTAAAATTTGTGTTTTGTTTTGGCCATTTCATTTTGACCATTTCGGTATTATCTTTCATTCTCCCCAAAATCTTTTCCTCTTGTGCCGAAACCATACAATCTTGAAGGGCATTTTTCTTTTCTTTTCTTTTCTTCTCTTGCCGAATGCACACTAGCATCAAGACTTTTTCTTTGTTCATCTTTCATTCTTGAAAAACTGAAACATAAACACCCTATTTTCTTCTTCTTTTCTTCTTGCAAAAACTCTCAAACATCACTCCCTCTCTAATATTTTCACCATGGCCGAATATCATTGATCATCTCCCTATAGCCGAATCTTCCCCTTCATACATATTTACTTCTCAACTATATTTCTACTCACACTTTGATCAATCGGTAAGTGATCCATTACAACATTTTTGTATTTTTATTTTAACCTTTCTCGTAGTGCCTAATCTATACCTTGGTGTGGATGGCCATATTGATTGAGACCATCACTATACTTTCTCTCATACGAAATCACTTTTCATTGCCATAGAAATATAGTGGAAGGCCAAAACTTGGAGTTTCTGAAATCATCATCTAATCGCTAGGATTCGGTCCAAAAGTCTCTCAGGTAAGGATTCTCCGAGGACTCTATAATCACTTTTTATTCATTAAGATAGTGTTGATTAATCGATATTATTATAGGGACTCTATCGCTCGATATTTCATCTTAAGATCATACGGATCTTTGTGGTAAGCCGACTTCACTTCTAAGATCAATCATTTATAACAACGTAATATTAGTTTGGACTAATATTTATTTTTAATGGAGGCAAACAAGATCGAATCAAAAGGGGTAGTGATTGGTGATCGAAAAAGGAGCAGATTTACGATCCCTACTAGATTCAAACGAAGGGCTGTTTTGGCAATTCGAGACTTTCCACCGGGTTGTGGACCCTCATCCGGTGAGAATCAACTATTCGAAGTTGTTCACAATTGTGAGGCATCAGCGATTCGGGATTTTCCACCGGGTTGTGGACTGTCAACCCGGGAGAACCAGCAAATAGTAGTTGTTCGCGATTCCGAGGGTAAAAACCTAGACCGTTTATCTTAGAGTAGATTTACTATAAGTGTACATGATCTAATAGAGCGTTAAAAATATTTTTAGGTGTCGACGATCAGGAAAGTGTAGTACTTACCGTAATCAGGTGTGTAATCTCACACCGTATTTCATGGGTTAAATAATTATATTGTGTTAATCGCTTGATTAAATCACATGTTAGCGAAATCGGGTAAAATGTCATAATTATCACTATGTTGGTAAAGACTATGAAATCGGTATTAAGACTGTGAAAATTACGAAATTGCCCTCAATGGGCCAAATCGATAAAGGTGATATTTGATATATGGGCCAATTGTGATATTTGATATATGGCCCAATTGTGATATTTGATATATGGGCCAATTGTGATATTCGCTATATGGGCTAAAATGAAATATTGGTTATATGGGCCAATTGTGATATTTGATATATGGCTCAATTGTGATATTTGATATATGGGCCAATTGTGATATTTGATATATGGGCCAATTGTGATATTTGATATATGTGCCGGATTGTGATATGGGCCAAATTGTGATAATTGTTATAATGGGCCTTATTGTTCGTAATAAATATTTGAATGAATTGTTGTAAATGAATATGCATTATATACATGGATTGCATGGGATGGGATATTGATGAAGAGAAGTTCGGTAGCTTTGCTACAAAATGCAGTGGCTCGCCACAAATCGAAAAATGGCAATGCCATGTAAACTCTGTGAATCTGGTGGCTTGTCCACAAATTAATATAAATGACTTAATGCCTATTTTGGTGTGTTGGCGGGGTGGGTGACTAAAGCTCCCCACAGGTGTGCTGGTTGGTACGGGTGGTGTGTAGCGGATGGAAATTAGGTTTGGTTTGAGAATTGCATATCATATTCATATTATATATGTTATTATTGTATTATAATTGTAAATGGGCTTTGGCCCAATAAATGCTTAATTGGATTTTGGCCCATGGACAATGGTAAGTGGGTTACACACTGAGTTCTAGTAACTCACCCGTTTTCCTTACCCTTCTCGGTAATGATCGATGACGGAGACTTGGGCGTGGGCGACTCGATGGAGGCCATACTACGAATAATTGGTTATTTAAATTCCGGATTTCTTTTAAGTACTTTTAATTATTTTGCTATTTTAAGTTAAATTGTAATAAGGCCTCTGGTTAAATTTTAATGTTGTTTAATGTTTGATGGATTTTATAATTTGCTTAAATTACTTCAAGTGGGATTTTTTCTAAAAAATTTAATAAATGTTTTTCTCAAATGGATATGCAAAAAGGGTTTCATAATAATTTTCTTAAATAATTTAACTCGGAAAATTTTCTCTTAACAATGTTCTTCCAAATTTTATTTTCAAACTCTTTTAAATCTTCTCGAAATTTTAATTAAATTTTATTTAAAGGGCTAGATGTACATTTATTTCGTGTGACATGCCAAATCTGGCCTTAACGCATAGACCGGGTTTGGGGTGTTTCACTTTACATTTAATTATTATCCAAAGTTAATTGAGTTAAAAATTAATACAAAGCTTGAAGGAGAAAGTGGCTCAATTTTGCTAATAAAAGAAGGCTGATCCAACAAGAGAAATGGCAACCCAAAACCATCCAAAAAGATGACCGAATCAGCTGAATTTTGCTTATTTTTATGCTTGCAAAACAGCCCTCGAAGTTTCCTTAAACTCCATTCAAACCCCTCCACTTTTTGTGCCTTTGAAGATTTGCCCCTAGCTTAAAATAACAAGTTTGAAATATTCAAACTTGCTTGTTGTATGGCCGGACAAGGAGGAGTGTGTGGCTACTAATTATTTTCTATTTTTAACAGCCACTCCCACCTATAAATACCCCTCTTTGCTACTTCATTCAACACACCTTCATTCCCACACATCTCTCTTTCTTTCACTCACTTTCTTCTCTTTGTTTTTTCCCTTTTTCTTGTCCAATTTTCTTTTCGATTTCCCTATTGAAAAAGAGCCTTATTTCTCCTTGGAATAGAATCTTTCAATTGTTTTTAGAGGCCTCAGTTCAACAGAACGAGTACAGAAGAAGAGGAGCATATTAGTCTAACTTCAGAGAAATACTGGATTTGCTTTCTAGTTCCCTTCTCTTTAATTTTCTTGTTTATGTTGATATTATGAATATGAAGGATTGTTTTGTTGTTGTTCTTGTTCTAATTTAAATGGCTTAAATTAATTTTTGTTAGATTGATTGCATTCTATCCACTTTAATTATTAAAATCATGTTTGTGTTGTTATAGGCCTTGGTAAGTTGTTCAATTAAATAAAAACATGCTTATGTTATACTTGCATTATAAAATGTAAGGTAACGAATGAAATAATTATTAAATGTATTGAAATTATAATTAATTGAAAGAGTATTTAATTGGTGCATGTTTAATCTTCTAAGGTAGTTGAAGGTTAAATTAGCAACGGTACATTAGCCTTGCATAACTTGCAAGATTTTTGTGATTAAACTATTTCAATATAGAAATATATTGTTACCTCACTTAATCTTTTATGTGCTTATGAAGACTGATTAACTATTTAAATTGACATTGAAAAATGTTCAAGAGATTAGTTAATTTAGTAAGTACGTATGAGTAGTAGTTAGCGAATTAACAAGTTGCCGTGAAAATATTCGTAACAACATGAACACGGTGTTTAGTAATTCTAAGGTAAGGAATATAATTGATCTAACACAATTATGTCACCTTGATTAAAACTATCTTTTGAAACCGTGCATTGAAATTTTTATTTTTATTTAATTTAATTTTAGTTAGTTAAATTTTAGTTTTTAATCACTTCCTCAAAATCAAAATATTTTTAATCACCAAAGTGTTTGATTTACATTTCGTAAATATTTTTCTTTCATAGTCCCTGCGGGTATGATAACTCGACATTTACTTGTCACTTTATTACTTGTTGTGATTGTGTACACTTGCACATTTCTGTAGTTCCACATAGCAATTAGTATACTCCTCTTCAGCTATCTTCAGGGTTATGTTGTGACACCATTAGTCTGTGTCACGACATCGAAGGCAGTCTTGAGCTTTCTCTATTCTGCTCCCTATGTTGCGACATCGAGTCATCCGTGTTGTGATATAGCGACTTGTATCCATTTAGTACACCTTCTAATGGTCTCCTGCACTCTCACAGAATGCATTAGATCACCCTTAGGCCTCATTCAGCCCCTAAGGTCAGTAAAAGACTTAATTTGCACATTTTATTGAATATAAATAAAATTAAGAAAACTTAACTGAAACATCACAAAAATACTTTTATTCAAGCTCCTTAAATGTTAAAACTAGTTTAATTTGCTACTCCAAATTACGACAGATTAAGCTCCCCCGCACTTGAGTCATTGCTTGTCCTTAAGCAACATAAACAAAAATGACAAATAAAAATGATGACCCTTGAGAAAATATGATACAAGTATTGACTTCAGAGCATATGACTTAGGAATTTAATGCTTACTAACAACTTTAACATGATGAATAATTTACTTACCATTTTTTATCACTAGCATCCAAGTTCAGTATGTTACAAAATATACTAGCATTAAGGGTCTCACCTGTAGGGGTCCATCAACAAATCGTACAAGTACTTTGATTATCTGTGTAACAGCCCGGTTTAACTAAATTAGAACAGTGGTTTTGGAACCACAAATCTGAGGTCAGAAAATTATTTTAATATTATTTTTGGTGCTTACAGCATGATAGTATGTATGTGTGAAAATTTCGTGAGCTAATTTTATCGTTTAATAGCTCAATTTGAGAAAAAGGACTAAATCGCGTAAAATGCAAAACTTGCATTCTACATTTTAAGGTGTCTAATTGCTATGATTTATTAAATGAAAGGTCCTTATAATGTTATTAGACCATTGATAGTGGAATTTGACATAGATGGCCTTATATTTGATGATTGAAATGTTTATTAATTAAGGTTAATTTAGTAAATTGTGAATTAAGTTTAATTAAACAAAACAAAAGCCATTTTCATGCTATCATCTTCTTCAATAGCCGAATGTAAGGAAGAAAATAAGGGTTTTAAAGCATTGAAGGTTCGACCATTGTTGTTGAAGCATGTAAGTCCATTTTGACTCGATTTTTGATGATTTTTAAGTTTTTGAGATCGTTGCTTCGTATTCTAGCTAGCCCGTGCCTTAATTTTTGAATTCGTTCATGATTTTGTGAAGTGCCATTGATGAATACTTGAGCTTTTGAATGTTTGATAATGGAAAATGACTATTTGTTGATAGATTTAATAGTTTTGTAAAGTGATTTTTGACAAAAATGTCAAAAAGGGATTTAATTGTGAAATATGCAAATTGAGTGGTTGAAATGTGAAATAAATGAAAGTTTTGGGCTGCTAGAGACTTATATGAAATTCAACCAAGCATGAGTATTGTTGAATTGTGTGAATTTTGTGTATTTGTGAAATAGGGACAGAATTTTAAAAATGTGGAACTTTAGGGGCTAAAGTGTAAAAATACCCAAATATGTGTTTGTGGACTGAATTGAATGGCTTGATAAATAAATGAATTAATTTTGAATGTATATAGATCAAGAACCAAAGAAATCGAATTTAGATCGGGGAAAATCAAAGGTTATTGAATAGTCATTCCAGTCCGTTTATCCCGAATAAGAGGTAAGTTCATATGCAAATAAATGTCTTTAAATTGAATTATATATGTTTAATTGTCATTGAACTGCTATGAATGTTGAATGATTAAATACGAGCAAGAATCAGCGAGGTTACAATTCAGAAAGTCCAAATGCAGAACCTTAGGAATAGTATAGGATACGAATGTCATGACATTAGGATTATCGAGATGTGATTATGTGTAAGACCATGTCTGGGACATTGGCATCATTATGTGATTACGTGTAAGACCATCTCTAAGACATTGGCATCGTTATTTGATTTCATGTAAAAACATAGCTGGGCTATCGGCATCGATATGTGATAACATGTAAGACCATATCTGGGATATGTCATTGTACGAGCTATATGTGATTTTCGAGTATCCTTAACAATTCCAAAAGGTCCAACGGGCAAAGTCAAGTCGAGAAAGAATTTGTGAATGAGTTAAGTGACTCAGGTACGTACGAGATTCATACAAGTATTGAAAAATGAAGTATTTGATGAATTCACTTATGATATTGAATATGTATACATTGGGAAAGGTTTGTGAGCTTATATGTGCTTACTCATAGTTTGCCTATTGATGGAAATGATGTTGATTCATGTGGTAATTTTATTTGTATATGGTTTACTAAGCTTTTAAAACTTACTTGGTCTGTTCTTTCCCAGTTTTATAGATAATTGAAGCTAGCTCAGACTCGGGGATCATCAGGAACACCGTCACACTATCGATCAACTTGTTGGTACTTTTGGTGCTTTGTAACTATGGTATATGGCATGTATAGGCTAGTGATATGATGAGATATTTTGGTTGTGATAATGGCCATGAGATTTGGCTTGTAAATGGTATATGTTTTAGTATGTATATATAGTCATGAGTAATGGCTCATTTTCTTATGTTTGGCAAGAATGTGGTTATGGTTATATTTGAATTTGGAAATTGATTTATAAGGTGTGATTGAAGTTGATAGTTTGATTAGTTAAGTTCTTATGAATTGATGTTTAATGATATAAGTATTTGAATAGGTAAATGATATGGAATTGAGTATTGAAATAGTTGAAATGAATATGGTATGATTATGTATTGGTTGATGACCTTTGGTTGCATATTTGTGTCTTAGATTGATGTCATTTGAGCTTGTGTAGGTATGTGCAAAAAGGGTGGCAAATTGGCTTTGCAAATGGCCTATTTTTGTCCACACGGGCAGAGACACGGGCGTGTGTCTTAGCCGTGTGCGACACACGGCCCTGCTACACGGCCGCGTGTCCCCTGGTGTTGAAATTGAATTGAAGTTAGTATGCTCCACACGACCACACACACGGGCGTGTGACCGGCAATGTGGCACAAGTCAGTATACCCCCTAAATGGCACACGGCTAACACACGGGCGTGTGACTTGGCCGTGTTCCATAAGTCAGTATACCCTAGAGGATTGGCACGGCCTAGCACACGGCCTGGCACACGGGCGTGTGTGGCCATTTCGAAGGGCACACGGGCTAGACACACGAGCATATGGTCAGCCGTGTGACCCAAGTCAGTATGTATGCCCTGTTTTCACACGGCTTGGGACACGGTCGTGTCTGGAGCCGTGTGAGGTACACGGCCTGTTCACACGGGCGTTATATCCCTGTATGCTTGAAAATTTTATAAGTTTTCCAAAGTTTTTAAATGTTATTGGTTTAGTCCCGAACCTCTTCTAGGTATGTTTTAAGGTCTCTTGGAGCCTTATAAGGGACAATATGACTATGTTGGATTGATGTTTATGTATTAATGGATTCTTGGATGAGAAATATATGTTGTATGTTCTGATTTGATAGGTAATGCCTCGTAACCCTATTTCGGCTACGGATACAGGTTAGGGGTGTTAGAATTTGAGTAGAATACAAATAGTCGTTTATGCGTATGTGTAGTATTATGTACATTCATGTATAGGGATATTTAGGTCACATAGGAATTTTTTGCTTGTAATGTAACATCCCGGTTTAAGGCCTAGTCGGAATAGTGGTTCGAGACCACAAATCCGAGGGTCATGAATGAGTTTTTGAGGCTTATATTATGTATGCATGCTAGTGTGAAAGTTTCATGAAGCAATTTTGTGAAATTGTGGTTGAATTGTCCAAAAGGGCTAAATTGTAAAAGTTGCAAAATGTGTGTTTCTAGAAGCTTTATGTGTGAAATAGCTTTAGATTATTAATTAGAGGTCCTTAAATAGCAATTTATCCAAATTCTAATTTTTGGACAAAAATGGGCATGGATGAGTTAAAATTGAAAGTTTATCAAAAAGGGCATTTTGGTTATTTATCAATTAAGTGATTAAAATAGGTGAAAAGATGATAGAAATTCATTCATCTTCTTCCCATAGCTGCCGAAAATTTGAGAAGCCATTGTTAGGGTTCTTTCAATTTTTCAAGCTTGCTAGTAAGTGCTCCTAAGCCTAGTTTTTGATATTCTTCATATTTTTGAAGTCCTAGTAGCATGAGTAAGCTATTTATAGCTATTTGGTGAGCTATTATTGTAACATCCTAAAATTGGGGTTATTTGTGATTGAATTATTTTTGCTTGTGATTGGATTGTTATGATGTTGTTGCGGTGTAATAAGGCTTAATCATGGATCTTGGGTAGGCTCGGATAGTAGAAAAATTTTATTTGTAAGCTTTAAGGATAGGGAGCCTTAGTAAGTAGGGGTTACAAGTTAAATAAGGGGAAATTTGTCACTAAAAAGGCCTTGGAAAAGTGGCAAAAGGGAGGCCACTAAGGAGCTGGAATTGACGCCACAAGGGGAGCAAGGGAGCCTAGGTTCGAGTTGCTGAAAACCCCTTTTTGCTCTTTATTTTAGACAGCAAAGAGAGAGAGAAATGCTCAATTTAAACACTTGAGGATAATAAGGATATTATTAAGATTTTAATTGGATTTTATTTGTATAATCTTAAAAGGGTGGCAAGGAGAAAAAGGAGTTTGATTTACTCAAATTATTTTGAATATTTTCAAATGGTTGGCCAAGAGGAATTTTAGGTGGTTGCCGAATTTTTGAACTCCTTGTTGGAGAGGAGTGGACGGCTTGGTGGCTAAGCAGGGGGTGTGCCGAATTTTCTTTAGGCACTTACTTGACAATTTCGGCTAGCAATTACTCATAATTCACCTCTTTTCTTTCTTTTTCATCCTCTCAAAACCGAAACCTTCATTGCCATCTTCATCTTTTTCTTCTTTTTGATCCTTGGCCGAATCACCTATCCTCCCATCCCTCTCTTTTCTTCTCTATTTTGGTTAAACAAGAAAACACTCTCCCCTCATACCTTTCTTTTCTCTCCTCAACCCCTTTGGCGAAACTTCTATTTCACTTCTTCTTCTTCCTCTTTTTCACTCAAAGCCGAACCTTGATTGTTATTTTGATCAAACCATAGCAGAACCCCTTCTTCTTATTTGGGGTAGTTTTGGTAGAACATCAAAGTAAAGGTGATCTCCTCTAGTCTTTTCTCCAATCGGTTTATAAAGGTGGGTAAATGGTCAAAGCTGAATGCCTATTTCTTCCTCTCTCTATTCTCTCTGTCGACTTTTTACAAGGGTAAGGGCCGATTTTGGCATTGGATTGCAGGTGTGAATCACTTGATTTGGAATCGGTTTGTTGTAGGGCCTTGAGGTGTTGGAAGCAATCTAGTGAAGTCGTCATCTTTGATTAATTGCTTGGTAAGTGGTGGTAAGAAATTAAGTGAGTTATTTATTTGGTATTTGTAAGTCAAGGCTATTAAAGTGGCTACTAATGATTGCCGATTGTAGGAAAGTGAAGCGAAACACATAGTGTGTGGTGGTTGATAATCAAAGGCGTTTAGGTGAGGTTTCGGGTTCATCGTTAACCCTTTTGATTTATTTGGTTTGACCGAATGGTCTATGGCACTAACCTTTATGTTGGCCGAATATAGGAGCAAAGAAATCTAGTGTGGCCGATTGACTCTTTGGGGATTTAGGGCTATCGTTGGTAACAGTGTGTACATACACACTTTATAACTAATAAGCGTGCTAAATGCATTGTATATGCTAAACCGAATTGATGTAGATTTGGATTTAATACCATCATGGTATAGGCAAGGATTCAGTAAGTCCTTGTTGTTATGAGTTTTCTTTATGATGCTTTTGGGAAGCATGACATATTTGGTATATGTGGCAAATAAATATGTGGCTGATGATAAATCCAGTATATGTTGTTAAATAAACATGTTGGCATGATTTCTGTTAAATGCATATCATTGATTGATGTGGGTTAAACGAGTGGAGGGGGAAGTGTTATCCGTGTCTTTGGGACACCAGAGGTTTGGCACCTCCAGTGGTTTGGTACCATATATTTCGTGACTACGGTCACCGGAGGTTTGGCACCTCATAGCGTCTCGTCCCGGTGGTTTGGTACCACAAAGGTTGGCCCCACAGATAATACAACGGGATTGACGCCGGTGATTTGGTATCACACGATGGGTTGGCCCCATCACTACTATTCGTGACTTCGAGTCACCGGTGGTTTGGCACCACTATATTGATGGATATCGTGTCTTTGGACACCGGTGGTTTGGCACCACCGGTGGTTTGGTACCACACGGTAGTAGAAAGGAGCATTGGATGGCTAGGTTGGGTGCATGTTAAATTTAGTGCATGTTAACTTAGTTATAAATTGTGTATGATGTTACACTAAAGCGGGGAAGGGTTACACATTGAGTCTTGGTGACTCACCTTCTCCTTTAACTTTTTGGTGACTCGTAGATCGCGGATGAGGAGCCGGATGGACTCGAGGTGGCCATGCAATGGGAATGTGATTTAAACGAACTTTGGGTTATTTTTATTTTATTTTGGATTTATTCGTTCAAGTTGTAATAAGGCCTCCTAAGATTTTTATTTTGCTTACTTTACATATTTTGGATAATTTGTTTAAATTACTTAATGACTTTAAAGTGGGTACACACGGTTTCTTAAATTTAAACGCAAAAAAAATGTTTTATTGTGCCATCGGGTACATTCAATATCGGTAACAACCTGACTTAATAGATCTTTAAATATAACTAAGTGCGGTTTCTTCACACACCTGAATGGTTTTAAGAAAACGATATAAAATGAGATGTTTTCACCCAAACTTAAGCGGCTAAAGGAATTTTTACAAAATGTTTTCCTCTGTAACATACCAAATTCGGTCGTAATGTTTGGCCCGGGTTTGGGGTGTTACAAAATTGGTATCAGAGCCCAGTTCAAAACTCGGCTGTGGGGGCCCAAGGCCCAAAATGTTTTGGTAGGCCTTTTTGAAATATTTTTGGTTTTGAACAGCATGGCCCGAGTCTCTGGCACCAATCCGCCCAGGTAAGTACTTCTGACTTCTGTATGAATTATTATTGGTAGAAGGGTAGGTATGGAACGTAGATAGTGTGATAGGTGTTTTAGGACTAGCCCACTCCAACAAAATACATAAGACTTTAAATGCTTAATTAAACAAACCTACGACCAAGTCGTAGAGTTAGGGTGTGGTAACCCTTGTGCGCATGTCTCAGAATTTGGATCAGGAAGAGCTTGGTACTTAGCGGTCCTCGTGACTCACCTCCTCTTCGCAGATTCCTACAGTGCGTAGCCGGTTCACCCTAACCAAGAGGACTCGGTCATAGTCCAAACACAATAAATAATACCCTGACTTTGGAAATTACGAAAATACCCCTGTAGGAAAAAGACGAAACTACCCCTGGGATGAGTGAATAAGTATGAAAGGTATTAGGGAATGGATGTGCTCTTCTGTGTAAACTAGGATAGAGGACTTAAACCTTTGATTGATCGAAAGAATCTCTATTAAACTCTCTTTATAAAATTCTTCGCGGATAACCAAGTGAAACAAGTACTAATCCATGAAAATTTCTTAATCAGATTAAAGCGCAATTGTTAGAATGAGCTCTAGAGGACGTGGCCGTCGTGGACGCGGTGGAGGCAGGATCACCGTGTCGGAACCCGTTAGGTCAGGTCAAGGATCGGACAATGAGGCACCACCGCCACCACCACCCCAAGCTGTGGGCGTTGAGCAGCAAGCCCAAACGGGGATGACGCCAGATCGCAGCCGTCTTTGCGAGTTCTAGAGTTGGTGGCTGGTGCGGAGGAAATTCGGGAACTCGAAGTGCATACCCGGCGACTCCGATCCAACGGAGCGGAGGTATTCGGGTGTATCGGAGTGGCACCAAAGGCGGCGGAATATTGGTTAGAATCGACCGAGAGAATCATGGATGATCTTGACCTGACGAATGAGGAGAAGCTGAAAGGAGCGGTGTCGCTTCTAAAGGATGAGTCATATCAATGGTGGCTCACGGTTCGAGATGGTGCTACGGCAGATGATCTTACTTGGGAGTATTTCAAAAGCGCTTATCGAGAAGAAATGCGTGGGGACCAGCTACACTGATGCGCAGAGGAAAGCTTTTCTGGGGTTGGTACAAGGAAATAAGTCTGTGTCGGAGTATGAAGCAGAATTCTTGAGGCTGAGCCGCTATGCTCGGGGAATTGTGTCAACAGAGCATGATCGTTGTGTCCGCTTTGAAGACGGACTTAGGGATGAGTTAAGGTTGTTGATTGCTCCACAGCGCAGAGCGTGAGTTCTTTGTTTCGTGGAAAAGGCTAAGGTAGCCGAAGGGGTCAAGGAGTCCGTGAGACGAACTATGATAGGAATAAGCAGAAAAGAGGCTTTGGGTCGTCTGGATCGGGTAGTAATGCACAAGAAGAGGGCTAGGCGGAGTGGGCCGAATCGGGCGGGGAGGCCCATGGCTGCTAATCGAGACCAGCTCAGTGTAATCGCTGTGGGAAATCACATTGGGGAGGTTGTTGGACCGGTGAAAGGGGATGTTTTGAATGTGGATCGTTGGATCACCGTGGGACCTGTCCTCGGAAGTTAGCTAAAAATCGCCGGAGGGTCGAACCGTACTCGGGTTAGAAACGAAGGACCACCACGAGAGGGTCGTGGTAATGGTAGAGGATGCAATGGTTCTAGTCGAGGTCGCGGCACCGGGCGCAGAGGTGCAGCAACACGAGGCGAGACGGCTGGGTTTAGTCTACGCAGCAGAAGGCGTCGAGAGGAGAGGGTGACGACCGGACGTCATAACCCGTGACGTTCTAATTTTTGGTCTTCCATATGTTGCATTAATTGATGTGGGTTCGACGCATTCATACGTTGCTAGTAGTGTGGTAGAGACTATGAACTTAGACTTTGAGGATCGCTTCTAGGAGATGACGAGTAATTAGCCCTCTAGGTCACTCTGTAGTTGTGGACAAGCTATATAGAGATGTACCCTTAGAACTCAAGGGGTAGTATTTATGGTCGACTGATGGAACCGCCATTTGAGGAGTTCAATTTGATTCTTGGAATGGATTTGGTTGGTTAAGTATCAAGCAAGGTTGGATGCTTGTTGCTAAGCGCATGGTTCTAAAGATGGTGAGGTGATGAAGTGGTCATGATAGGCAATAGAAGAGATTACCTATCTAACGTGGTATCCGCTTTGAAGGCCGAGAAGATGGTCAAGAAGGGTTGTGAGGCGTTTCGGTTCGTATATGTGCCTTGGAGGCTAAGGAGTCACTTGATTGAGAAGGTTGAACAGTAAGGGAATTCGCCTGATGTATTTCCGAAGAACTTCCGGTCCGCCTCCGGATCGGAAGTTGAGTTCGGTATAGACTTGTTGCGGAGCGGCACTGTGTCTATAGCACCGCATCGAATGGCACCAAAGGAATTGGTGGAGCCGAAAGCTCAAATTCGAGAACTCTTGGACCGAGGGTTTATCCACCAAGTATATCTCCATGGGAGCACTTTGTGTTGTTTGTCAAGAAAAAGGACGGTTCAATGCGAATGTGTATCGACTACAAATCACTAAACAAGTTAACGATAAAAAAAAGTATCCGTTGCCCCGGATTGATGACTTGTTTGATCAACTGAAGGGTGCATCGGTGTTCTCGAAGATAGATCTTAGGTCGGGTTATCATCAACTTAAGGTGAGGGAGGTTGATGTGCACAAGACGGCATTCTGTACTCGGTATGGGTATTACGAGTTTTTGGTAATGCCATTTGGGTTGACCAATGCACCGGCATCATTCATGGACTTAATGAATAGGGTGTTTCAGCAGTACTTGGATCAGTTTATCGTGTTGTTTATAGACGACATATTGGTCTATTCAAAGACGGAGGATGAGCATGACAGGCATTTGCGTATAGTCTTACAAGTACTAAGGAAGAAGCAGTTATATGCTAAATTCAGTAAGTGCGAATTTTGGCTTAGGGAGGTGGCTTTCTTAGGTCACGTAGTATCAGCTGAAGGGATTAGAGTGGACCCTCGTAAGGTTGAGGCGGTGTTGGAATGGAAACCGCCTAGGTCAGTGGCAGAAATTCGAAGTTTTCTGGGTCTGGCAGGGTACTATCGAAGATTTGTGGAAGGATTCTCTTTAATCGCAGCGCCGTTGACTAAGTTATTACGGAAAGGAGTTCCATTTGTATGGTCGGAGAAGCAGCAGGAAAGCTTTGACAAGCTAAGGAAGATTCGCGGAAGCTCGGTTACGTTCACTGAGGTGGAAAGTTGTTCACGGTTTATTGTGATGCATCCCATACTAGTTTGGGGTGTGTGTTAATGCAAGAAAGGAAAGTAGTGGCTTATGCATCCCGTCAGCTAAGACCGCATGAGGTTAACTATCCAACTCACGATTTGGAGTTAGCGGCAGTAGTCTTCGCTTTGAAAATATGGAGGCATTACTTGTATGGGGAGAAGTCGATAGTCTACACGGATCACAAAAGTCTGAGGTATCTTCTGACCCAGAAGGATTTAAACCTGAGGCAGCGTCGATGGATTGAGCTGTTGAAGGACTACGATCGTTCAATTGAGTACCATCGGGCAAGGCTAACGTGGTGGCGGCGACGCGTTGAGCCGGAAGGTCGTGACGGACTTAAGAGCGATGTTTGCTCACCTCAGTCTATACGATGACGGAAGTCTTTTGGCAGAGCTGCAAGTTAAGCCAACTTGGATCGAGGAGATTAAGGAAAAACAATTGGTAGATGACAGTTTGAGTGCGCGGAGGTTACAAGTTCAAGATGGTGGTTTGGAAGGGTATAGTTTGTCTGGTGATGGTGTACTATGTTTTCAAGGACGAGCCTGTATGCCAAAGGATGTGGAATTGAGGCAAAGGATTCTTCAAGATGTACATAGCAGTCCATACGCTATGCATCCTGGAGATAGCAAGATGTATGGAGATTTGCGGAAGCGATTAGTGGCGGGGTTGAAGCGTGAGGTGGCGAATTTGTGGGAAAGTGTCCGACGTGTCGCAGGTTAAGGTCGAACACCGGTTGCCATCAGGGTTACTCCAACCAGTGAAGATCCCTCAGTGGAAATGGGAAAGGATCACTATGGACTTTGTCAGTGGGCTACCCCTCACGCCCAACAGGAAGGACGCAGTTTGGGTGATTGTGGACCGTCGACTAAATTAGCTCACTTCATATCGGTAAGGGTGGATTACTCAATTCGAGGAAGCTAGCTAAGTTGTATGTATCGGAAATAGTAAGATTGCATGGCGTGCAAGTATCAATTATCTCGGATAGGGATCCGAGGTTCACATCAAGGTTCTGGAAAGCGTTGCATCAAGCTTTGGGCACACGATCGATTTGATCTGACATTCCATCCACGATCGACAGGCGATCGGAAAGGGTCATTCAGATTTTTAGAGGATATCTTTGAGAGGATGTGTTTTGGATTTGGTGGTAGTTGGGAGGAGTACCTACCGTTAGCAGAATTCGCTTATAACAATAGTTATCAAGCGAGTATCCAGATGGCACCATATGAGGCACTGTATGGACGAAAGTGCCGTACTCCTACATGTTGGACGGAGTTGGGTGAACGACAAGTTTTGGGTCCGAGTTGGTGTAAACGAAGACAAGGTTAAGGTAATTCGAGCTCGTCTCAAGGAAGCGTCGGATAGGCGTAAGTCCTACGCCGATCTTAAGCGCAAAGAAATGGAGTACGCAGTGAGGGGATAGTTTTTTCGAAGGTGTCGCCTTGGAAGAAGGTATTGAGATTTGGGCGAAAAAGGAAGCTAAGCCCAAGGTTCATCGCCCATATCTGATGTTAAAGCGAGTGGGACCGGTAGCTTATCACTCGAGTCAGTGCTGGCAGAGTTGAGTCGATTCATGACGTCTTCCATGTGTCAATGCTTAGGCGATATCGGTCGAGATCCATCACACGTTGTGCGATGAGCAGAGATTGAGGTAAACTCGGACTTATCTTTCGAAGAAGAACCACCCGGATCTTGGACCGAGATGTCAAAGTTCTGCGCAGAAAGTCGATTACCTTTGGTGAAAGTACTATGGCGAGAACCATGGTACGGAAGAAGCCACGTGGGAACCCGAGGATGTGATGAGACAAGCAATACCCCACTCTTTCTAATCGGGTAATTTCGAGGCGAAATTTATTTTAAGGGGGTAGAAGCGTAACATCCTAAAATTGGGGTTATTTGTGATTGAATTATTTTTGCTTGTGATTGGATTGTTATGATGTTGTTGCGGTGTAATAAGGCTTAATCATGGATCTTGGGTAGGCTCGGATAGTAGAAAAATTTTATTTGTAAGCTTTAAGGATAGGAGCCTTAGTAAGTAGGGGTTACAAGTTAAATAAGGGAAATTTGTCACTAAAAAGGCCTTGGAAAAGTGGCAAAAGGGAGGCCACTGAGGAGCTGGAATTGACGCCACAAGGGGAGCAAGGAGAGCCTAGGTTCGAGTTGCGAAACTCCCCTTTTTGCTCTTTATTTTGGACGGCAAAGAGAGAGAGAGAAATGCTCAATTTAAACACTTCAGGATAATAAGGATATTATTAAGATTTTAATTGGATTTTATTTGTATAATCTTAAAAGGGTGGCAAGGAGAAAAAGAAGGAGTTTGATTTACTCAAATTATTTTGAATATTTTCAAATGGTTGGCCAAGAGGAATTTTAGGTGGTTGCCAAATTTTTGAACTCCTTGTTGGAGAGGAGTGGACGGCTTGGTGGCTAAGCAAGGGGGTGTGCCGAATTTTCTTTAGGCACTTACTTGACAATTTCGGCTAGCAATTACTCATAATTCACCTCTTTTCTTTCTTTTTTCATCCTCTCTCAAAACCGAAACCTTCATTGCCATCTTCATCTTTTTCTTCTTTTTGATCCTTGGCCGAATCACCTATCCTCCCATCCCTCTCTTTTCTTCTCTATTTTGGTTAAATCGAAAACACTCTCCCCTCATACCTTTCTTTTCTCTCCTCAACCCCTTTGGTCGAAACTTCTATTTCACTTCTTCTTCTTCCTCTTTTTCACTCAAAGCCGAACCTTGATTGTTATTTTGATCAAACCATAGCCGAACCCCTTCTTCTTATTTGGGGTAGTTTTGGCCGAACATCAAAGTAAAGGTGATCTCCTCTAGTCTTTTCTCCAATCGGTTTATAAAGGTGGGTAAATGGTCAAAGCCGAATGCCTATTTCTTCCTCTCTCTATTCTCTGTCGACTTTTACAAGGGTAAGGGCCGATTTTGGCATTGGATTGCAGGTGTGAATCACCTGATTTGGAATCGGTTTGTTGTAGGGCCTTCGAGGTGTTGGAAGCAATCTAGTGAAGTCGTCATCTTTGATTAATTGCTTGGTAAGTGGTGGTAAGAAATTAAGTGAGTTATTTATTTGGTATTTGTAAGCCGAAGGCTATTAAAGTGGCTACTAATGATTGCCGATTGTAGGAAAGTGAAGCAGAAACACATAGTGTGTGGTGGTTGGTAATCAAAGGGCGTTTAGGTGAGGTTTCGGGTTCATACGTTAACCCTTTTGATTTATTTGGTTTGACCGAATGGTCTATGGCACTAACCTTTATGTTGGCCGAATATAGGAGCAAAGAAATCTAGTGTGGCCGATTGACTCTTTGGGGATTTAGGGCTATCGTTGGTAACAGGTGTGTACATACATACTTTATAACTAATAACTGTGCTAAATGCATTGTATATGCTAAACTGAATTGATGTAGATTTGGATTTAATACCATCATGGTATAGGCAAGGATTCAGGTAAGTCCTTGTTGTTATGAGTTTTCTTTATGATGCTTTTGGGAAGCATGACATATTTGGTATATGTGGCAAATAAATATGTGGTGATGATAAATCCAAAGATATGTTGTTAAATAAACATGTTGGCATGATTTACATTAAATGCATATCATTGATTGATGTGGGTTAAACGAGTGGAGGGGAAGTGTTATCCGTGTCTTTGGGACACCGAGAGGTTTGGCACCTCTCGGTGGTTTGGTACCACATATTTCGTGACTACTACGGTCACCAGAGGTTTGGCACCTCATAGCGCCTCGCCCCGGTGGTTTGGTACCACGGTGGGTTGGCCCCACGAGATAATACAACGGGATTGACGCCGGTGATTTGGTATCACACGATGGGTTGGCCCCATCACTACTATTCGTGACTTCGAGTCACCCGGTGGTTTGGCACCACAATATTGATGGATATCGTGTCTTTGGACACCGGTGGTTTGGCACCACCGGTGGTTTGGTACCACACGGGGTAGAAAGGAGCATTGGATGGCTAGGTTGGGTGCATGTTAAATTTAGTGCATGTTAACTTAGTTATAAATTGTGTATGATGTTGCACTAAATTGGGGGAAGGGTTACACATTGAGTCTTGGTGACTCACCTTCTCCTTTAACTTTTTCAGGTGACTCGTAGATCGCGGATGAGGAGCCAGATGGACTCGAGGTGGCCATGCAGTGGGAATGTGATTTAAACGAACTTTGGGTTATTTTTATTTTATTTTGGATTTATTCGTTCAAGTTGTAATAAGGCCTCCTAAGATTTTTATTTTGCTTACTTTACATATTTTGGATAATTTGTTTAAATTACTTAATGACTTTAAAGTGGGTACACACGGTTTCTTAAATTTAAACGCAAAAAAAATGTTTTATTGTGCCATCGGGTACATTCAATATCGGTAACAACCTGACTTAATAGATCTTTAAATATAACTAAGTGCGGTTTCTTCACACACCTGAATGGTTTTAACAAAACGATATAAAATGAGATGTTTTCACCCAAACTTAAGCGGCTAAAGGAATTTTTACAAAATGTTTTCCTCTGTAACATACCAAATTCGGTCGTAATGTTTGGGCCGGGTTTGGGGTGTTACAATTATGGATGTTCAAAAATGTACATATGTATGACATGCATTTATTTTGATGTTTTATGGAAGAATATGAAAGCTTGATGTAGTAGAAACATCTTTTGCTAAGTGATTTTCCATGAAAATGCATGTAGGGACTTAGTTGTGAAAATCTTAAGTTTGGTCATACATGGGTGATTTAGTGAGAATTGTTGAATGCTTTAGTTGAGTAAGTGGTTCGGCTAAGCATGAAAGGCTAGAAAGTTGAATAAAAATCACTTTACGAGCCTTTGGGACTAAAGTGTAAATATGAGAAAGTTTAGAGGCAAAATAGTAATTTTTCAAAAGTATGAGATGTGGGTCAATTTAGTCAATGTGTGTATTGAATAAGCTGATTTATTCATTATAGATCAAGAAAGATGAAGCCCGGATCGAAACCGAGGCAAAAGCAAGGTGGTGGACTAAATTGCACATTTCAATACTTTTAAGTATCGAGGTAAGTCTATGCATAGACAATGCATTCATACTTACAATTTGTAAATGCTAGCTAGGGTGTAGCATGAATGAGAATGGATGAGAATGATTGGGAACCTATGTGGTTCAAGTAGAATGAATGTAATATAGATGTGAATGGATGAATAATTGGGTAAATAGACTTGTGCATGTGTTGTGATAATGCTAGATGGTGGGCTAAGTGCGATACCATCCAAATGCATATTGACGATGAGCTGGCTATGTGCGATGCTATCGTTAGGTATATCATTTAGTGGTTATGTGCGAGATCACGATGATTACCTTTGTGGTAGGCTAAGTGTGATACCACCTTATAAACTAATAGTGGTGTGCTAAGTGGGAAACCACTGAGATATTGGATGTGTGGATTAATTGTGTATATTAGCTGTGTGTAATAGCTGTGTGGATAAGATATGTGGATTAGCTGTGTGGATTAGCTATGTGGATGCATTATTGAGCAATAATAACGTGTTGTATATTGTGTAAATGTGATATTGAATGCAGGGGTGCATTTCAATAATTCTGAGCATGTGACTCATGATGTGTTGGTAATATGGTAAGGGATAGAAAGAGTAAGCATAGTTGTATATTATATGTTGGTATAATGCTAATTGTGGTTGGGCTTATACTATGATGCTTAATTGTTTATGTGTAAACTTACTAAGCTCAAAGCTTACTCTCTTTCTTTTCCCTTGTCTTATAGATTAAAAGCGTTGAATCGAGATACGAGGATCATCGAGGAAGATAGCCCATGTATCAAACACACTTTGGTACATGAAACTTAATGTTTTGTATATGGCATGTATAGGGGCTAGATAAGTTAGTAAATTTTGTTGTAAATGGCTAAGATGTGTTGGCCTATAGATCGATAGCTTATTTTGTATAATGCCATGGTTGTTGGCTATTACATTATATGAAAGAAAGATGTAGTTTTCTATGTGAGAATGCACTTCAATTTGAGTTGATTATGATGGTGTTAGATGAGTATATGTTGTGTATGTTAGAAGGGTGAAAAGAACTTGACACTTAGTCTTGTTCTTGACCATGTGGGTAGACACACGCGGGCGTGTGTCTAGACCATGTGACACACACAGTCACCCTACTACGGGCGTGTCTTTGTGGCCGCACGTCCCCCGCATGTTAATATTTGAAAGCAGAATAGACCACGGACTAGTCACACGAGCGTGTGCCTAGGCGTGTGGGATTAATCGATGTTGGTTACGGGCCAGCCACACGGGCGTGTGTCTAGACTTTAGGCCGTTCGAGGGAAGTCGATGTTCACCACGGTTGGGGAGCACAGGCGTGCCATGGCCGTGGGGCATTTGGTAGAATGCTTGGGTTTTTAGGCACGATGCGGGACATGGGCGTGTGTGCTCATGCTGCGGGCGTGTCTAATCTTGCACGGGCGTGTGAGACCTTTATAAAAGAGAAAAAAAATTTAAGGATTGTAAAAGTTTCGGATTAGTCTCAAGAGTCCTCGTGTGTATGAGTGAGGCCTCGTAAGTCGAGAATGAGGTTAGAGCGAGTAATGACGTTGAGCCTAAGTGGCGATTAAGCGGTTTGAGTTCGGTAACGCCTCGGGCCCAGTTCCCGGCGTAGAACCCGGGTAAGGGGTGTTACATGTAATGTTCTAAGGCTTAGGACAGATATGGAATTCAAAAATAGTAAGCATCAAAGGATTACAAACACGAAAATAGTTTGGCACATCGTATTGATCCCTATTCTTCCCCCTTAGTGACTCTTACCCACTCACTGCCTTATTTCTCATTCTCTCACCTTCAATGTCTCTCCATGTATAGGAAATCATAGCATGACATAGTAACTACGGCTAGCCTATGAATTTCTATGCACTAATGAATGAGTTTCTCTTTCTTTTGTGACTTTCTCACTTTCTTTTTTAGCTCATCTTACTGAAGAATGCTTTTCATTCTTCCAGAAATTTTTCTACTTGTGTTAATTTTTTTAGATTTTTCTTTTATCTTGCACATTTCAGGCTAACCTATAGTCCCCATATCACTCTAATCCTTCTTATTTCACTCTGTTTTTACAAATTCCTCCTTAATGTATCCACTTAACCCTCAATACATATGGCTAGATGTCTATAATTATGCAGTGTAGGACCAAAGAAAAAGGGTGAATACAAATTAATGTTTTTAAGCTTGAGATTTGTAATGAGGTTCATCAATAAGTTACAATAGGCTCAAAAATCGATACTAAGGTGAATATTAATAGGTTGGATTTTTGGCTTTGGATGTGTTCCAAACAATTCCTTAGGTCATCCCTACATATCTCAACATGCACAAATTTTGTCAACCAAATGAACTCAAATTCAACAATTTATCATTCGTACTAGCAAGCTCGTTTCCTTGTATTTTCTATATCACTTGGTACAGTTGATTGCTTAATGCCTATTACAATGTAACATATAGAACTTTAGTATTCTAATAATAAAAAAATTTAAATCACCTATAATCATGCCAAATTTATTTCTAAACACAAGCAACCTATGTACATGCTCCTTATAACAACCCGTTTTTGGTCAAATCAGAACAGTGGTTTCTAGACCACAAATCCGATGTCAAAATATTTTTATTATTTTAATGTCTACAGAATGAATATATGATTGTGTGAAAATTTTGTTAAGAAATTTTATTGTTTAAATGGTCAATTTGATAAAATGGACTAAATCGCGTAAAATGTAAAACTTGAGTTCTAATAGCTAAAGGTATAAAATAGCTATAGATTTAAGGTCCTTATGTTGTAAATGGATCATTATAATGGTGAGTGGACAATTATGGGCATTAGTTATGAAAATTTTAAGGTTAATTGTAAAGGTTAATTAAGTAATTTATAATTTAAAGTTAAAATAAAAGAAATAAAACAAAACATCATCTTTTCTTCTTCATGTTTCAACTGAAATGTAACAGCCCGTTTTTGGGTCGAATCGGAATAGTGGTTTCGAGACCACAAATCTAAGGTAAAAATATTTATTTTATTATTTTAATAAAGTTTACATCATGATAGAATTATTACGTGAAAGTTTCGTAAAGAAATTTTACCGTTTAAGTGCTTAATTCGGTAAAAAAGACTAAATCGCGTAAAGTGTAAAATTTGAGTTCTATAAGAAAAAGGTGTCTAATTGCTATGGTTTTTAAATATGTTGGCCTTAAGTGGTAATTCTTCCATTTATAAAGATAGTGGACAATTATGGGCACTTTATCAAGTGAATTTGATGTTATTATTAATGGATAAATATGTAATTCATTAAATTGGTATAATAAAATAATGGAAACAAAGATATCATCTTTTTTATTTTTCATCTTCCACCGACTATTGAGGTGAAAAACCATGGAAGAAAGCTTGCTAGGGTTCAGCCATGTTGATGCTCAATTAAAGGTCCGTTTTTGTTCTGTTTTTAATGATTTTTACGTTTTTGAGATCGTTGCTTCGTTCTAGCTAGCCCGTACCTTAGATTTTGAAATTTTTAAAGGTTTAACAAGTTTCCATTGTTGAATGCTTGAGTAATTTGATGACTTATGATAGATTATGAAAGTTTGTTAATAGTTAAACTAGTTTTGTGAAGTGATTTTTTGACAAAAAATGTCAAAAAGGGATTAAATTGTGAAAAGTGCAAATTGAGTGGTTGGAATGTGAAATAAATGAAATATGTGGGCTACTAGGGATACTAGTGAAATTCGGATATGTTGAAATTGGATTAAATTGCTTGAATTTGTATTTTTTTGAAATAAGGACTAATTTGTAAAAGTTGTGAAATAATAGGGAAAAATGTAATTTTGCCAATATGTGTAAATTGTGCTAAATTGAATGAAATGATGATTAAATAAGTAAATTTTGATATTATATAGATTGAGATAAACAAGATTTGGATCTAGAACGGGGGAAAATAAAGTATCGGATTAGTCGACCTAATTCATCGTTACAGCGAACGAGGTAAGTTTGTATGTTACAATTTCATTACGAATGTATTTTATATGCTTTGATATATCATGAATTGTGATAATGTGATTACGGATGAGTTCGGGAATGATTCGACGATGATTCGACAAGCGTAAAATCCTGGTTGAACCTTAGGAATAGTTTAGGATGCTAGTGACATGTCATTAGGTTATCGTGTTAGCTTCGAGCCATGATGTCGGTACTTCGAATGCGAGTGATACCTTGATTTGGCTATGGGCCATGGTATAGGTACTCTGGGATAAGTTACCTTGATTTGGCTTCAGGCCATGGTATAGGTACTTATCGATTGAGATCTTTGAGTATCCGACTTCTATTCTGAATGGTTCAACGGGTGAATGAAAGACGCGAAGGTATACGAGGTTGGTATGAGTTGGTACAGGTATGTGTATAATCCGTTCTAGCTTTGAATCAAAGGATTGATGACGAATGTATATAGTTTTATGAATGAGCACTTGAAAGGTTTGATTGTTAAGGAAAGTTACATATTGATGTATTGAAATTATTGAATTATATTTATGTGATTACATTGAGTTTATTCATACGAACTTACTAAGATTTATAGCTTACTTTGTTATCTTTTCTATAGTTATAGTGATTCGGAGGCTCACTCGGGTTGGAAGTCATCGGAGATCATATCACACTATCCAGCTATGGTTTGGTACTTATAAGCTTTGTGATATTGGTTATATAGCATGTATAGGTTTTGTGGTTATTTGTTGAGTATAGGTAATTTTGGTGATTGATGCATATATGCTTGATATGTATTTAGCCATGAGATTTGGCCTGATAATGATGTAAGGTTTGGTAAGTATAAGCTATGGTTACTTTGGTTTGGTTGTTGGAAGTGTTTTTGGCTATTTGAAATGGCATGATTAAGTTATGTGGTTTAAAGTATATATATATATTCCCATGTGATATGGATTATTTTGGTAAGCTTAATGATGGTTTAAGATATTCAAATGGCCATTTGGTATGTGTTATGTAGTAGTTTGAGATGTACTTGGTTTTGGTTTGGTTTTTTAATACCAAATTTGTTAATAAAGTAGATTGATATAGTATATGTTATATATGTGAATCTTGGCTTATGAATCTTATTGATTAGTATGTGATTTAGTTAAGTAAATGATTGTGATATAAGCTTTGAACAGATTGGAATTGAAATGGTCTATAATGTGATGATTTGAGATTGATTTGGCTTTTTAAATGTGTATGGAAATGCTACTATTTTGCCTTATGTAGGTACATTGAAATTGGGGCGGCAAATTGGCCTTGCAAATGGCCTATTTTTGTCCACACGGGCAGAGACACGGGCGTGTGTCTCAGTCGTGTGTGACACACGGTCATGCTACATGGCCATATGTCCCCTAGTGTTGAAATTAAATTGAAGTCAGTATGCTCCACACGGTCTCACACACGGGCGTGTGACCGGCCGTGTGGTACAAGTCAGTATACCCCCTAAATAGCACACGGCCTAGCAAACGGGCGTGTGACTTGGCCGTGTTGCATAAGTCAGTAAACCCTACAAGTTTGGCATGGCCTAGTACACGGCCTGGCACACGGGCGTGTGTCGCCATTTCGAAGGGCACACAGGATAGACACGCGGGCATGTGGTCGGCCATGTGACCCAAGTCAGTATGTATGCCCTGTTTCCACACGGCCTGAGACACGAGCGTGTCTGGAGCCGTGTGAGGCACACGGTCTGTTCACACGGGCGTGTGACCCATGTATGTTTGAAATTTTTCTAAGTTTCCAAAATTTTTATATGTTATCGGTTTAGTCCCGAACATCTTCTAAAGTTTGTTTAAGGCCTTGTAGGCCCATATAAGAGACAATGTGATTATGTGAAATGATTTATGAGAATGAATGCTTTATGTTTGAGTTATGTTTGTTATATATTGTGAATTGATCGGTAATACCTTGTAACCCTATTCTGATAGTGAACACGGGTAAGGGGTGTTACATTTATTGGTATCAGAGCTACGATTTAGTAGATTCTAGGACTAACGTAGCATATGTGAGTTTAGCTATATATGCCATATAGAACTTGTGATAGTGTGATATCTCCTGACTCTCACGAAAATTGTTTTAATTAGACAGATATGCTTTCCAACCGAGCTAATTCCGATAGTGCAGAAAGTGGTACTCAAATATTTGAGCAAAAATGTGTTTATGAGGAGTTGAAATTCATAAAGGTATGAATAAAGGTTCATAATATTATGTTATTGATAAATGTTATGTTATGTACATGTATATGTGAGAGTTAAATTTGAGGCTTTACGACCCTCACCCCCTTATCAGTATAGTGTTACAATGAAATCCGTAAGATTTAGATTGAATAAGTTCACAAGTGTGGAATTACAGAGTTCTGTGATTAAAGGATTAATACTGTGGTCAGATAAGAGAATGAGTCAACAATAAAGGCAGTACTAGAAGAGATATCAAATTGTTTTGAAGGCTATTTGGATTATGGAAAGGCACTATTAAAGAAAAGTTGACTTCGATGAAACAAAATATTCAGGTATGATATCTAAAGAATGTATTAACTGGAAGTTCTACTTAATTGATTTCTGTTAGTGATGGGATAAAGAGGAATCAATAATGACAAAATTAGACAGTGGAATAATGTTTGAATTGTAAAGATATCTGAGTACAGCAATATAGTCGGATAGCTTATAATGATATCGTCTGGGTATTCTATGTGATCAAATATTCTCAGAGGTATATGTGGCTATTTATTTTCGAATGAAACTCTTATCGTTTGAGAACACTAGCTAAACATATTGATTGTAACAGCCCAATTTTGGGCCTAGTCGGAACAGTGGTTTTGGGACAACAAATCTGACACAACAAAGTTCATTGTTATTATATTTTTATGGTCTATAGTTTCACGGAATGATTTTGTGAAAATTTCGTTCGAAAATTTTGACGTTTGGGCACTCAATTTAGTCAAAAGGACTAAATTGTAAAAAAGTGAAATAGTTGATAATTCATTTTGTAAATGGCCATTTGATATTGGCTAATATTGGTTAAGTATATATACATATGATGATGTTTTCATAAATATGGGAAATTGCATGGTTTGAGATGCTAAGTATGTGATGTTTGTATGTGATAAATGATAGCATGTAAATGATATGTGGATGCCTTATGTATGGCTGATTGGGTTGAAAGTATATGCTTAGATTGGTGCTATGTTTTGTTGTGTAGGTTGGTGCATGGATGAGTGGCAAAAAGGCTTGGTAAATAGCCTTATATTTGTCCACACGAGTAGACACACGGGCTTGTGTCTAGGCCGTGTGTGACACACGGTCTGCCCCACGGGCATGTGTTTCGGCTGTGTGTCCCCTGCACCTTAATTATTGCAAAACAAAATGCTCAGTAATGAGCACACGGACAGAGACACGGGCGTGTGTCTTAGCCGTATGGACGACACAGCCTCGAACATGGGCGTGTGCCCTGGCCGTGTGAAGTCTGCACCTATTTTATGAAAAATTATGAAAACATAATTGATCACACGGCCTAAGCACACGGGCGTGTGACCTCAAATTTGATGATGACGTCATAAACAAAATGCTTCCTAATTTGAACACGGCCTGAAGCACAGGCGTGTCATAGGGTCACACGGGCGTGTCCCGAACCCACACGGGCGTGTGACCCCTTTTTCATGAATTTTTTTCTAAGTTCTCCAAAAGTTTCCAAAGTTCTCGGTTTAGTCCCAAACCACTTCTGATGCATATTTTGGTCCTCATAGGCTCGTTTTAGGGACGATACGAATGTTTTGAAAATTTTTAAATTTGAGTGGAAATTCATGTCTCAGTTTTGAATGTTTACTTGTGAATAAGTCCTGTAATGCCTCGTATCCTATTCTGGAATCAAATACGGGTAAAGGGTGTTACATTTAGTGGTATTAGAGCTACGGTTTAGCCGATTCTTGGACTAGTATAGTGTAACAGCCCGATTTAGGGGCTAGTCAGAATAGTGGTTCTAAACCACTATTCCGAGGTTATAGAAAATTTCTTTTATGATATTTTATGAGCTAGATCATGATTATATGTGTACATGAAATTTTTAGTGCCTTAATTTTAGCGATTTCTTGCTTAATCACGAAAAAGGACTAAATCGCATAAAGTGCAAAAGTTCTATTTTATAAGCTAAAGGTACCTAATAGCCATAGAATATTAATTTGAGGACTTTAAAGGGCAATTAGCCACTTTGTAAATGGTTGGCCGGCCATAGGGGATCATAGGAGACAAGAATTGACAAATTGGTCAAAGTTGGTAATAGTTGTTGACTAAATTGATAAATAGAATAAAATAAAGAAAATATGATATCCATATTTTCTCTACATCTTTCTCCACCGAAAATAGCAAGCAAAATAGGGGTTTTGAAAGCTCAAAATTTTAGCAAACTCAACTTCATTCAAGTAAGTGATTTTAATGATTTTTCTTAAAGATTGTTGTACTTTTAGAACCCCTAAAGCTTAAGCTTTCAAATGAGGGGACTAGTTTGTAATATGGTGAAGGGTTTAGAGATTTTCCATGAGAGCTTTCATTGTTATTTGCTGCATTTTTATGGAAGAAAATGAGTCTTGGTTGTTAGGTGAACAACTTTTGTGAAAGGTGTTGCCATGAAAACACCTAAATGGACCTTGTTGTAAAGGTTATAAAGTTTGTAGTAAATGTGTGAAATGTTGGGTTTTGATGATAGCCATAAGAGAAATAAATGTTCACCTAGGCTCATTAAAGGTAGAAATTTGATTAGAATTAATTTCCGAGCCTAGGGGTAAAATGGTCATTTTGCCAAAGTCTAAGGGAAAAATGGTAATTTCGCCAAAGCATGATTTTTGAAATGCATTTATTAATGTGATTATTAAAATGAGCTAATTTTCTATTATAGAGCAAGAAGAACCAAGAATCAACCTCGATCGGGGAAAGAATAAAGTCTCGGACTAGATCGACGATCTAGCTTATTTTGAAATCGAGGTAAGTTTGTATGTGATAAATTCAACATTTATGCTCGTATTGTGGAGAATGTTTGATATTATATTGATGTACGATATTCTAAGAAATTTAAATGTTGAAGCCCCGATTGGACTATAATAAATGTGAGTATAATATTATTGAGACATGAGATAGATACGGTCTCGTGTAAGACCATGTCGGGGACATGGCCTCGGCGCCGAATTGAGATTCCATATAAGACCATATCGAGAGTATGGCTTCGGCATTGAATATGAGAATCGTATAAGATCGTATCCGGGATATGGCATCGATACTTGAGGTGAGATTCCGTATAAGACCATATCCGGGATATGGCATCAGAAATCAAAGGTAATCCCATGTAAGACCGCATCTGGGATGTGGCATTGGCTTCGGGTTCATGTTAAGTGATAATGAATATGCATCTTGAGTATCCCTAGTGATTTATTGGGGTAAATAAACCAACTGAGATATAGAATTGAGGTTGGTATTAAAGTTATGTGATTGAGTGAAACAGGTACCCGTAAGTAATTCACGAGGAACATTTACGATATGTGGCTTGATATGTGCTAGATAAGGGCAAATATGCATAAGTTATAGCAAGCTCCTGTGACATTGTGTGTGGTTATCTAACGCAATGGAGGGATATCTTTATAAATTCATTGTTGCTATTTATTTCCATGCAAACTTACTAAGCTTAATGCTTACCCCTCTCATTTCTCTTTTCCTTGTAGTATTGCCAAGATAACTTGAGAAATTGGGGATGTCGGAGTTTGGAGATCACACTATCGACCACTTTTTGGTATAGCCAAATTAGATTTATTTTGAGTATGGCATGTATAGGACTTGGTCTTTTTATTATGTCATTTGGCAAGCCAAATGTGTTGGCTACTATGGTTGCTCAATTTATTTTTTTATATGGTCATTGAAGTTTGCCAATACTTGACAAGTTTATATATATTCATTGATGATGAATTATGAAGTTTAAGCTTGTGTGGATGTATGATTTGAGTTGGTATAAGTATGGTGGCTATGTAGGGTGGCATTTGGCTTGGAATATAGCATTTTTAATGTCCACACGGATAGATACACGAGCGTGTGTCTAGGCCGTGTGTGACACACGGTCAGCCCCATGGGCGTGTTATTTGGCCGTGTGTCCCCATGCATGCTGGGTTTACAAGTCAGTATGCTCAGTAGTACACACACGGGTAGAGACACAGTCGAGTAGACCGGAATACCCGCAATGTGGCAGGCATTATTCTGGTGAGTGCCGAGCAAATGAGAAGGCTTGTTTCAGATGTGGGTCCTTAGACCATTTTATCAGAGATTGCCCCGAGGTGGGTGAGAAAGAGAAGTCTCAGAATGCAAGACTGGGAAGTGCTACTAGAGGAAGACCGCAGAGAAACCCGGGGAATGAAATGAGTAACAAGAATCCATCTAGAGAGTAGACTGCACGAGTCGAGGGTAGAGCACTGGCGAGAACATATGCCATTCGTGCTCGTTAATAGGCATCTTCCCCTGACGTAATCACGGGTACCTTTTCTCTCTATGATACTCGTGTTATAGCTTTAATTAATCTGGGATCTACCCACTCATGTGTCTCAGCCGTGTGGAAGAGACGGGTATGGACATGGGCGTGTGCCCAGGCCGTGTGAAGTCTGCAACTAGAATTTAGAATTTAATTCAACACACGGCCTAAGGACACGAGCGTGTACCTTGGCCGTGTGACCTTAGTGAGGTGATGACGTAATAAACAGAATGCTAAGGTTTTGGCACACGGGCTAAGACACGGGCGTGTCAAGGCCGTGTGAGGGACACGGGCCACGGACACGGGCCTGTGTCCGGCCGTGTGTATTAAGTCAGTGTCGACCATGGGTGAGGAGCACGGGCATGTCTCAAGGGCACACGGGCGTGTCCCTTGAACAACACGGGCGTGTGGCCCCTATTTAGGAAAAATTCTTCTAAGTGTGTAAAAGTTTCCGATTAATTCTAGAAACCTTCCGGAAGTATGTTTAAAGCGTCGTAGGCCTAAGGTGAGTGTGTTATGGGTTTGAATGGAAAGTTTTTATGACGAAATTTTATAGCCTGAAATGTCATGTTTAAGCGAGTAAAGTTAGGTAATGCCTCGTATCCGGTCCTGGCTTCGAACTGGGGTAAGGGGTGTTACATTTATTGGTATTAGAGCTACGATTTAGTCGATTCTAGGACTAATGTAGCGTAAGTATGAGTCTAGCTATACATGCCATATTTAAGAGTAACTATGTAATGATAGTGTGATGGCTCCTGACGTTTAAAATCGTGTTTTTATATAGTAAATGGATTACGATCCGCACCGAACTGCGATTGATGATCTTTGCTGAGTAATCCGCCGCCCCGCCAGTGGGACCGCGCATGATGGATAGTAGACACGAGACTTGGGTCGGGGAGAAGAGGCCCGAGAAGCCTTTCTCCGTATGATGAGCAAGCGTGGTATCGAGTATACCCGAGAAAATCCTAATGCTCAACCCCCTCCACCCCCACCTATTCCTCAACCCGCTCCCGTAGCTCCTCAAGTGGTTGAGGTAGTGAGAAGAGAAAGGCCTCCGATCGATAAGATCCATAAGTAAGGAGCAGAAGAATTTTGGGATAGTAAGGATGATGATCCGGAGAGAGCGGAATTCTGGCTCGAGAATACCATCAGGGTATTTGATGAGTTGTCATGCACGCCTGAGGAGTGCTTAAAATGTGAGGTATCTCTCTTGAGAGATTCGGCCTATCAGTGGTGGAACACCCTTGTGTCGGTTGTACCAAGTGAGAGAGTTAGCTGGGAATTCTTCCAAGAGGAATTCCGAAAGAAGTATATCAGCCAGAGATTCATCGACCATAAGTGAAAAGAGTTCTTGGAATTAAAGCAAGGCCGAATGACGGTGACCGAATACGAACAGGAGTTCGTAAGGCTTAGCAAGTATGCCTGGAAGTGCGTGTCTATCGAGGCTATCATGTGCAAGAGATTTGAGGACGGGTTAAATGAAGATATCCGTTTCTATGTTGGATTCCTCGAACTAAAAGAATTTGTAGTGTTGGTGGATAGGGCTTGTAAAGCTGAAGCGTTGGCTAAAGAGAAGAGAAAAGCTGAGTTTGAGTCCCGTGACTCGAGAAAAAGGCAATTGAGTAAGTCCTACCAATCCTCATCTAAGAAATCGAGGGATTTTGCTACTCGACCAGCCACTTCAGTCGGGTTTTCAAATCGAAGTAAGGGTAAACAGTTTTCGGGGTCTAGGGTGCAGACCACATTAGTTGCTAGTGTGGGCAACGTTCGACCGAGTAGACCGGAATGCCCGCAGTGTGGCAGGCGTCATTTTGGTGAGTGTCGAGCAAATGAGAAGGCTTGTTTCAGATGTGGGTCCTTAGACCATTTTATCAGAGATTGCCCCGAGGTGGGTGAGAAGAGAAGTCTCAGAATGCAAGACCGAGAAGTGCTGCTAGAGGAAGACCGCAGAGAAATCTGGGAAATAAAATGAGTAACAAGAATCCATCTAGAGAGCAGACTGCAAGAGTCGAGGGTAGAGCATCGGCGAGAACATATGCCATTCGTGCTCGTGAAGAGACATCTTCCCCTGACGTAATCACGGGTACCTTTTCTCTCTATGTTACTCGTGTTATAGCTTTAATTGATCCGGGATCTACCCACTCATACATGTGAATGAAATTAGTCTCTAGAATGAGCATGCCTATAGAGTCTACTGAATTCGTAATAAGAGTGTCTAATCCCCTAGGCAAATATGTGTTGGTTGATAGAGTATGTAAAAGTTGCCCATTGATGATTAGGGGTCATTTCTTTCCAGTTGATCTTATGTTATTACCGTTTGATGAGTTCGATGTCATACTTGGGATGGATTGGTTAGTTACTCATGACGTGATTGAGAATTGTGGAAAAATGTCTATCGAGTTAAAATGTGAAAGTGGAGATCTTATTCGTGTTGAATCAAATAAATTGGACAGATCACCGGTAGTGATATCATCCTTGTTGACTCATAAATATTTAAGAAAGGGGTACGAAGCTTACCTTGCCTTTGTGATGAATTTTAAAGAGACTGAGTTGAGAATTGAATCAGTGCCTATAGTATGCAAGTATCTAGATGTTTTCCCGGAGGAATTGCCAAGGCTACCTCCAGTTAGAGAAATCGAATTTGGGATTGACCTAGCTCTGGGTACCGCCCCCATTTCTATTGCTCCATATAGAATGGCTCCAACCGAGCTAAAAGAGTTGAAAGCACAGTTGCAAGAACTAACGGATAAAGGTTTCGAAAGACTGAGTTTTTCTCCGTGGGGTGCTCTCGTTTTATTCGTGAAGAAGAAAGATGGTTCTATGAGATTATGCATAGATTATCGGCAACTTAACAAGGTAACTGTGAAGAACAAGTACCCGTTGCCGAGAATTGATGAATTATTTGATCAATTGAAGGGAGCCACGGTATTTTCCAAGATAGATTTGGGTCAGGGTACTATAAGCTGAGGGTCAAGGACTCGGATGTACCGAAAACCGCATTTAGGACTAGGTATGGCCACTATGAATTTTTGGTCATGCCTTTTGGTCTAACGAATGCCCCTGTCATTTTCATGGACCTGATGAACTGCATTTTTCGGCCATACTTGGATAAATTTGTAGTGGTCTTCATCGATGACATCCTGATCTACTCTCGAGATGAGAACGAACATGCCGAGCATTTGAGTATGGTTCTGCAAATTTTGAGAGAAAAACAATTGTATGCCAAGTTCAGCAAGAGCGAATTTTTGCTTAAGGAAGTAGGATTTTTGGGGCACATTGTCTCGGGAGATGGAATTAGAGTCGACCAGAGTAAAATTTCAGCAATTGTTTATTGGAAATCGCCGAGGAGCATAACTGAAGTAAGGAGTTTCCTAGGCCTAGCTGGCTATTATAGGCGTTTTTTCAAGAGGTTCTCCATGATAGCTACCCCGATGACGAGACTATTGCAAAAAGACGTGAAGTTTGAATGGACAGAGAGGTGTCAACAGAGTTTTGAAAAACTAAAGGCGTTGTTGACTGAGGCTCTTGTTTTGGTGCAACCTGAACCGGGAAGAGAATTTGTAGTTTACAGTGATGCATCCCTGAATGGATTAGGTTGTGTACTTATGCAAGAGGGTAAGGTGATTGCATACGCCTCTAGACAATTAAAGCCGCACGAGAAGAATTACCCGACCCATGATCTAGAGTTGGCAGCCATTGTGTTTGCATTAAAGATATGGAGACACCATTCGTATGGTGAAAAGTGTCGGATATTTACCGACCATAAAAGCCTAAGATATTTGATTACTCAAAAAGAATTGAATTTGAGGCAAAGAAGGTGGTTGGAGCTGATTAAGGATTATGAGTTAGTGATTGACTACCATCCGGGAAAGGCGAACGTAGTCGCCGATGCTTTGAGTAGAAAATCATTGTTCGCGCTGAGAGCCATGAATACTCAGATGGATTTGTTGGATGATGGTTCTATTCTAGCCGAGCTAAGGGCTAGACCATTATTTCTTCAAGAGATTTGTGAAGCTCAGAAAGAAGACAGTAGCATACAAGCTAAAAGAGTTCTTTGTGAGTCAAATGTTGAGTCAGACTTTCGGGTAAATCCTGATGGATGTTTGATGTTTCGAAATAGAGTCTGTGTACCTAGAAATGATGAACTTATTCGTAAGATTTTGCATGAAGCGCATAGAGGATGTTTAACTGTGCACCCAGGTAGCACGAAGATGTACAATGACTTGAGGAAGTGGTATTGGTGGCCTAGTATGAAGAAGGACATTTTTGAGTTTGTATCGAGATGTCTGATTTGTCAACAAGTGAAGGCTGAACACCAAGTACCTTCGGGTCTACTTCAGCCCATTATGGTTCCTGAGTGGAAGTGGGACCGTATTACCATGGACTTCGTGACGGGTATACCGTTGATACCCGAAAAGAAAGATGCTGTGTGGGTCATAGTCGATAGGCTCATGAAGTCGGCCCATTTTATACCAGTGCGAGTCGATTATTCGCTTGATAAATTGGAGGACTTATACGTGTCAGAGATAGTAAGACTTCATGGTGTACCATTGTCGATCATTTCGGATAGAGATCCGAGATTCACATCACGGTTTTGGAAAAAGTTACAAGAGGCCTTGGGCACAAAACTGAGTTTTAGTACAGCCTTTCATCCACAAACCGACAAGCAGTCGGAAAGAGTAATTCAGATACTCGAAGACATGCTTTGATGTTGTGTTTTGGAATTCCAAGGTATTTGGGAGAAATACTTACCGTTGGTGGAATTCGCCTACAACAACAGTTTTCAGTCAAGTTTGAAAATGGCACCTTATGAGGCATTGTATGGGCGTAAGTGTCGAACGCCTTTGTATTGGTCAGAACTCAGAGAGAAACAGATTCACGAGGTCGATTTGATTAGGGAAACTGAAGAAAAAGTAAAGGTGATACGCGAGTGTCTGAAAGCGGCCTCAGATAGACAAAAGTCCTACTCGGATTTAAAAAGGAAAGAGAGTGAATTCCAAGTCGGTGATAAAGTGTTTCTAAAAGTATCACTATGGAGGAAGGTCCTCAGATTTGGCCGGAAAGGAAAATTAAGTCCGCGTTTTATCGGACCTTATGAAATTACTGAGAGAATAGGACCAGTAGCTTATCGGTTGGCCTTGCCACCTGAGCTGGAAAAGGTTCATGATGTTTTTCACGTGTCCATGTTGCGCCGATACCGTTCAGACCCTTCACATGTCATAGTACCAACAGAAGTAGAGATCCGATCGGATTTGACTTACAGTGAAGAGCCGGTTAGAATTTTGGCAAGGGAGGTTAAACAACTGAGAAATAATAGCATAGCCCTTGCTAAAGTGCTATGGCAGAGACAAAGAATAGAAGAGGCTACATGAGATCCCGAAGAATCTATGAGAAACCAATACCCCAACCTTTTTACCGGTAAGATTTTCGGGGACGAAAATCCTTAAGGGGGAGAATTGTAACAGCTCGATTTAGGGGATAGTTAGAATAGTGGTTCGGAACCACTAATCCGAGGTTATAGAAAATTTCTTTTATGATATTTTATGAGCTAGAGCATGATTATATGTGTACATGAAATTTTTGGTGCCTTAATTTTAGCGATTTCTTGCTTAATCGCAAAAAAGGACTAAATCGCATAAAGTGTGAAAGTTCTATTTTATAAGCTAAAGGTACCTAATAGCCATAAAATATTAATTTGAGGACTTTAAAGGGCAATTAGCCCCTTTGTAAATGGTTGGCCGGCCATAGGAGATCATAGGAGAGAAGAATTGACAAATTGGTCAAAGTTGGTAATAGTTGTTTACTAAATTGATAAATAGAATAAAATAAAGAAAATATGATATCAATGTTTTCTCTCCATCTTTCTCCACCAAAAATAGCAAGCAAAATAGGGGTTTTGAAAGCTCAAAATTTCAGTAAATTCGTCTCCATTCAAGTAAGTGATTTTAATGATTTTTCTTGAAGATAGTTGTACTTTTAGAACCCCTAGAGCTTAAGCTTTCAAATGAGGGGACTAGTTTGTAATATGGTGAAAGGTTTAGAGATTTTCCATGAGAGCTTTCATTGTTATTTGCTGCATTTTTATGGAAGAAAATGAGACTTGGTTGTTAGATGAACAACTTTTGTGAAAGGTGTTGCCATGAAAACACATAAATGGACCTTGTTGTAAAGGTTATAAAGTTTGTAGTAAATGTGTGAAATGTTGGGTTTTGATGATAGCCATAAGAGAAATAAATGTTCACCTAGTGTAACACCCCTTACTCGTCTTCAAGCCGGGACAGGGTTCGAGGCATTACCTAACTAATCTTACTTAAACATCTCGAATAGGGTTACAAAGTCTCGTTTAAACCCATCACTTACTTATACTTGGCCTAAGAGGCCCTAAACATACTTTCGAGAGGTATCGGGACTATTCCGGGGACATTTACGAGTTCGAGAAACTTTTCAACAAAACAGGGGTCACACGCCTGTGTGAGTCTAGGGACACGCCCGTGTGCCCCTAAGACATGCCCGTGTCTACCACCCGTGGTCGAAACTGACTAATTTCACACGGCCTTGACACGCCCGTGGCCTTGGCCTGTGTGCCAAACCTTGGCATTCTCACTAATCCACACGGCCCACACACGCGCCCGTGTGTTTCAACCGTGTGGCGATTTAAATTCAAAGTGCATGGTACATACTTCATACGGCCTGGGCACACGCCATGTGTGCTAGCTGTGCCGCTCACACACGGTCTAGACACACGCTGGTGTGTCTACCCATGTGGAAAATTAGAAGGCTATCTACCAAGCCCTTTGCCACCCTACATTGCAAACATACATACTCCAATTCCATTCAACATAATTCATGACCCAAAGACACATCTAAATACTCAATTCAACATTCATACGCAAGGGCATACACTTCAAGAAAATCACTTTCATTAAGCAAAAGAATTTGCCAAGTATTTGCCTAACTTAAGGCCATTTACAAAATGACTTTAGTAACATACATAGCCAACACTTTGGCTAACAATTACAACTTAACAAAATACTTGAGTCCTATACATGCCATACTCAAAATAAGTCTAAATTGTTATACCAAAGTGATGTCGATAGTGTGATTTCCGAACTCCTACGTCCATGATCCTCGAGTTATCTTGGCAATACTACAAGGAAGAAGGGCAATGAAAGGGGTAAGCATAAAGCTTAGTAAGTTTGCATGAATATAAATAGCAACAATAAGCTCATAAAATAATCCATCCATGACATTAACTAACCATACACAAGTCATAGGCATCTTGCCATACTTACTCAGAATTTCCCTTATTTAGCACATATCGTGCCACATGTCGTAAACATTTTTTCGTGACTCATTCACGAGTACCTGTATTCACTCATTCATATGACTTTAGTGCAAATCTCATTTCCACTTCTAATCTCATCTACTTATCCCTTTAATCACTAGGGATAGTCAAGACGCATATTTGACGTCGTTCATGTAGAGACGAAGCCAATGCCACATCCCCGAAGTGGTCTTAAATGGAGTTACTACTAAATGCCAATGCCATATCCCGGATATGGTCTTATATGGATTTTCACATCAATTATCGATGCCACATCCCATATGTGGTCTTAACGAGTTTCTTATTCTTTTTCGAAACCATATCCCGGATATGGTCTTATACGAGAGCTTAACTCGGTGCCGAGGCCATGTCCCAGACATGGTCTTATACGGGACCTTATCTAATTCACATCTCGATGATAGCAATCCCATATTCATTATAGTACACTAGGACTTCAACATCATATTCAACATCAATTTCTCATTTCAATGAAGTATCATAAATCAATGTGATACCAAGCATTTTCAATTATGCTAACATAAATATTTGATTAATCACATACAAACTTACCTCGTTTTCAAAATGAGCTAGCTCGACGATTTAGTCTGAGACTTTGTTCTTTCCCCGGTCTAGGCAGATTCTCGGTTCTTCTTGCTCTATAATAGCAATTTAGCTCATTTTAATCATCTCATTAATAAAAGAATTTCAATAATCATGCTTAGGCAAAATTACTATTTATCCCCTAGACTTTGGCAAAATGACCATTTTGCCCCTAGGCTCGGAAATAAATTCTAATCACATTTCTACCTTCAACAAGCCTAGGTGAACATTTAATACTCTTATAGCTATCATCAAAACTCAACATTTCACATGGTAACTACAAATTTGTAACCTTTTCGTCAAGGTCCAATTAGGTGTTTTCAAGACAACACCTTTCACAAAAGTTGTTCATCTAACAACTAAAACTCAATTTCTTCCATAAAAGTGCAGCAAATAACTATGATAGCTCTCATGGAAAAACTCTTAACTTTTCCCTATATTGTACAATAGTCCCCTCATTTGAAAGCTTAAGCTTTAGGGATCTCAAAAGTACAATTATTTTCAAGAAAAGTTCACTAGAACACTTACTTGTGAAGGGATGAGTGTGCTGAAATTTTTTGAAGCTTTCTACCCCTTATTTGCTGAAATTTTCGGTGGAAGAGATGAAGGAGAAACATGATATCTTTTCTCTCCTTATTCTAATATTAAACTATCAATTAAGTCCACCTACTCACCAACTTTGACCAACATGGTCAATCCTTGTCCCCTATTGCCGGCCAAGCACATATTGGGGGTCTAATTGCCTTTTAAAGACCTCCAATTTGCATTCTAAGGCTATTTGGTACCTTTAGCTTAACTTTCGCACTTTATGCGATTTAGTCTTTTTTTCGTGATTAAGCATGAAATCGCTAAAATTAAAGCGCCAAAATTCTCATGCACATATACTATCATGCTCTGACTCATAATATAACATGAAAATAAATTTCTCAAGTCTCAGATTAGTGACCCCGAGATCACTATTCTGACTAGCCCTTAAATCAGGCTATTACAATTCTCCCCCCTTAAGGATTTTCGTCCCCGAAAATCTTACCGGTAAAAAGGTTGGGATATTGGTTTCTCATCATTTCCTCGGGCTCCCAAGTAGCCTCTTCTATTTTGTGCCTTTGCCATAGAAATTTCACTAGAGCTATGCTTTTGTTTCTTAACTGCTTGACCTCTCGCGCCAAGATTCTAATCGGCTCTTTGCCATAAGTCAAGTCCGTTTGTATCTCTACTTCTGTCGGCACTATGATATGTGAAGGGTCCGAACGGTATCGGCGTAACATGGATACGTGAAAGACGTCATGAATCTTTTCTAGCTCAGGTGGCAAGGCCAATCGATAAGCTACCGGTCCTATCCTCTCGGTAACCTTATAAGGTCCGATAAAACGCAGAATCAATTTGCCCTTCCGGCCAAATTTGAGGACTTTCCTCCAAGGTGACACTTTCAAGAACACTTCATCACCGACTTTGAACTCGATCTCTTTCCTTTTCAAATCCGAATAGGATTTTTGTCTGTCTGAGGCGACTTTCAGACAGTCACATATCACTTTTACTTTCTCTTCAGTTTCCGTAACCAAGTCGACCCCATGTATCTGTTTCCCTTTGATTTCTGACCAATACAAGGGCATTTGGCACTTACGCCCATACAACGCCTCATAAGGTGCCATCTTCAAACTTGACTGAAAACTGTTGTTGTAGGCGAATTCCACCAGTGGTAAGTATTTCTCCCAACTACCGTGGAATTCTAAAATACAACATCGAAGCATGTCTTCAAGTATCTGAATTACCCTCTCCGACTGTCCGTCGGTTTGTGGATGGAAGGCTGTACTGAAACTCAATTTCGTGCCCATGGCCTCTTGTAACTTTTTCCAAAACTGTGATGTGAATCTTGGATCCCTATCCGATATGATCGATAACGGTACACCATGGAGTCTTACTATCTCTGACATGTATAAGTCTGCTAATTTATCAAGCGAATAGTCGACTCACACTGGTATAAAATGGGTTGACTTTGTGAGTCTATCAACCACAACCCATACTGCATCTTTCTTCTTTGGAGTCAACGGTAAGCCTGTCACGAAGTCCATTGTAATACGGTCCCATTTCCACTCAGGAACCATAATGGGTCAAGTAAACCCGAAGGTACTTGATGTTCGACCTTTACTTGTCGGATGGATCGGGCATTTCGATATAAACTTGGAAATGTCTTTCTTCATACCAAGCCACCAATACCATTTCTTCAAATCATTGTACATCTTCGTGCTGCCTGGGTGTACATTCAAACATCCGCTATACGCTTCATGCAAGATTTTATGAATAAGCTCGTCATTTCTGGGTGCACAGACCCTATCTCGAAATGTCAGACATCTATCAGGATTTACCCGAAAGTCTGACTCCACGTTCGACTCACATAAAACTCTCTTGGCTTGCAAGCTGTTATCATCTTTCTGAGCTTCACAAATTTCTTGGAGAAACAAGGGTTTAGCCCTCAATTTGGCTAAAACGGAACCATCATCCAACAAGGTCATCTGAGTACTCATGGCTCTTAGTGCAAACAATGATTTTCTGCTCAAAGCATCAGTGACTACGCTCGCCTTTCCCAGATGGTAGTCAATTACTAACTCATAATCCTTAATCAGCTCTAACCACCTTAGTTGCCTCAAATTCAATTCCTTTTGAGTCATCAAATATTTTAGGCTTTTATAGTCGGTGAAAATCTGACACCTTTCACCATATAAATGATGCCTCCAAATTTTTAATGCAAACAGAATTGCGGCCAACTCTAAATCATGAGTCAGGTAATTCTTCTCGTGCGGCTTCAATTGCCTAGAGGCGTAAGCAATCACCTTACCCTCTTGCATGAGTACACAACCCAATCCATTCAAGGACGCGTCACTATAAACCACAAATTCTCTTCCCGGCTTAGGTTGCACCAAAACAGGG
Source organism: Gossypium sturtianum (assembly GCA_025698515.1). Classification (NCBI taxonomy): domain Eukaryota; kingdom Viridiplantae; phylum Streptophyta; class Magnoliopsida; order Malvales; family Malvaceae; genus Gossypium; species Gossypium sturtianum. The sequence goes on from CM046948.1 coordinate 58,884,154, forward strand.
GCCTCAGTCAACAATGTCTTCAGTTTCTCAAAACTCTGTTGACACTTTTCTGTCCAATCGAACTTCACATCTTTTTGCAAAAGTTTCGTCATCGGGGTAGCTATCATGGAAAACCCCTTGACAAAACGCCTATAATAGCTGGCTAGGCCTAGAAAACTCTTTACTTCAGTTACGCTCCTCGACGGTTTCCATTCAATAATTACTAAAATCTTACTCGGGTCGACTCTAATCCCATCTCCCGAGACAATGTGTCCCAAAAATCCCACTTCCTTGAGCCAAAATTCACTCTTACTGAATTTGGCATACAATTGTTTTTTCTTTCAAAACTCGTAGAACCATATTCAAATGCTCAGCATGTTCGTTCTCATCCCGATAGTAGATTAGTATGTCGTCGATGAAAACCACAAAAAAATTATCCAAGTATGGCCGAAAAATGCGATTTATCAAGTCCATGAAGATTGTCGGGGCATTCGTTAGACCAAAAGGCATGACCAAAAATTCATAGTGGCCATATCTAGTCCTAAACGCGGTTTTCGGCACATCCGAGTCCTTAACTCTTAGCTGATAGTACCCTGACCTCAAATCTATCTTGGAAAATACCGTGGCTCCCTTCAATTGATCGAATAAATCATCGATCCTCGGCAACGGGTACTTGTTCTTCACAGTTACCTTGTTAAGTTGCCGATAATCTATACATAGTCTCATGGAACCATCTTTCTTCTTTACGAATAAAATGGGAGCACCCCACGGAGAATAACTCGGCCCTGCAAAACCTTTATCCGTTAGCTCTTGCAACTGTTCTTTTAGCTCCTTTAGCTCGGTTGGAGCCATTCTATAGGGAGCAATAGAAATAGGGGCAGTACCCAGAGCTAACTCAATCCCAAATTCGATCTCTCTAATAGGAGGTAGCCCTGACAACTCTTCCGGGAAAACATCTGGATACTCGCATACTATGGGTACCGACTCCATTTTCAATTCAGTCTCTTTAGTGTTCAACAAAAAGGCAAGATAGGCCTCGTATCCCTGCTTTAAATACTTCTGAGTCGACAAGGTTGACATCACTACTGGTACCCTATCTGGCTTATCTGATTCAACACGAATAAGGTTACCATTTTCATCTCTCAACTCAATATGCTTCTTCCCACAATTCACAATTACTTTATGAGTAACTAACCAATCCATCCTAAGGATGACCTCAAAATCATGAAACGGTAATAACATAAGATCGATCGGGAAACAATGACCCTTAATCATCAAAGGGCAACCTTTGCAAACTCTATCAACTAACACACACTTGCCTAGGGGATTAGACACTCTTATTATGAATTCGATAGACTCTATAGGCATGCTCATGCTAGAGACTAATTTCATGCATATGTATGAGTAGGTAGATCTCGGATCAATTAAAGCTACAACACGAGTATCATGGAGAGAAAAGGTACCCGTGATTACGTCGGGGGAGGATGCCTCTTCACGAGCACGAATGGCATATATCCTCGTCTGTGATCTACCCTCGACTCTAGCAGCTTGCTCTCTATATGGATTCTTTCTACCCATCTCAATTCCCGGGTTTCTCAGTGGTCTTCCCCTAGCAGTACTTCCTGATCTTGCATTCTGAGGCTTTTCTTTCTTGCCCACCTCGGGGCAGTCTCTGATAAAGTGGTCTAAGGACCCACATCTGAAGCAAGCTTTCTCATTAGCTCGACACTCACCAGAATAGCGCCTGCCACACTGAGGGAATTCCGGTTTACTTGGTCGGACGTTGCCCACACTAGTAACTGTGTGGTCTGCCCATTCGACCCCGAAAATTGCTTGCCTTTAATTCGGGTTGAAAACCCTGCTGAAGTGACTGATCGAGTAGTAAAATTCCTCGATTTCTTAGATGAGGATTGGTGAGACTTATTCAGTTGTCTCTTCCTCGAGTCACGAGACTCATTCTCAGCTCTTCTCTTCTCTTTAGGCAACTCTTCGGCTTTAAAGGCTCTATCAACCAACACTACAAATTCCTTTAGTTCGAGGACTCCCACGTATAAATGGATATCTTCATTTAATCCGTCCTCGGATCTCTTGCACATGATGGCTTCAATAGACACGCACTCCTGTGCATACTTGCCAAGCCTTACGAACTCCCGTTCATAGTCGGTTACTGACATACGACCTTGCTTCAGTTCCAAGAACTCCTTCCTCTTATGGTCGATGAACATGCGATCGATGTACTTTTTCCGGTATTCCTCTTGGAAAAATTCCCAGCTAACTCTCTCCCTTGGCACCACCGACACCAGGGTGTTCCACCATCGATAGGCTAAATCTCTCAGGAGAGATACCGCACACTTTAAGCACTACTCAGGTGTGCCGGATAACTCATCGAATACCCTGATGGTATTCTCGAGCCAAAATTCTGCTTTCTCCGGGTCATCATCCTTATTTGCCCGAAATTCCTCGGGTCCTTGCTTTCGGATCTTATCCACTGGAGGTCTTTCTCTTCTCACCACCTCAACTACTTGAGGAGCTACTGGAGCAGGTTGAGGGATTGGTAGGGGTGGAGGGGGTTGAGCGTTTGGATTTGCTCGGGTATACTCAGTACACCAGTTGCTCATCATGTGGAGAAAGGCTTCTCGATCCTCTTCCCCCTGACCCAAGGTCTCAGGTCTACTATTAGTTGGCGCGGTCCCTTGAGCGGGAGCCGGCGCGTTACTCGCAGCATCATCGGCTGCAGTTCGGTCTGGATCAGAATCCATATACTACATAAAACACAATTTCATACGTCAAGAGCTATCACACTGTCATTACTCAAACACTCTTACATATGACATATATAGCTAGACTCGTACTTACGCAACGTTAGTCTTAGAACCCACTAAACCGTAGCTCTGATACCAATAAATGTAACACCCCTTACCCGTCTTCAAGCCGGGACAGGGTTCGAGGCATTACCTAACTAATCTTGCTTAAACATCTCGAATAGGGTTACAAAATCTCGTTTAAACCCATGACTTACTTACACTTGGCCTAAGACCCCTAAACATACTTCCGAGAGGTATTAGGACTATTCTGGGGACATTTACGAGTTCGAGAAACTTTTCAACAAAACAGGGGTCACATGTCCGTGTGAGTTTAGGGACACGCCCGTGTGCCCCTAAGACATGCTCGTGTCTACCACCCATGGTCGAAACTGACTAATTTCACACGGCCTTGACACGCCCGTGGCCTTGGCCCGTGTGCCAAACCTTGGCATTCTGACTAATCCACACGGCCCACACACACGCCCGTGTGTTTCAACCGTGTGGTGATTTAAATTCCAAGTGCATGGTGCAGACTTCACACAGCCTGGGCACACGCCCATGTGCTAGCCGTGCCGCTCACACGGTCTAGACACACGCCCGTGTGTCTACCCATATGGAAAATTAGAAGGCTATCTACCAAGCCCTTTGCCACCCTACATTGCAAACATACATACTCCAATTCCATTCAACGTAATTCATGACCCAAAGAAACATCTAAATACTCAATTCAACATTCATACACAAAGGCATACACTTCAAGAAAATCACTTTCATTAAGCAAAAGAATTTGCAAAGTATTTTCCTAACTTAAGGCCATTTACAAAATGATTTTAGTAACATACATAGCCAACACTTTGGCTAACAATTTATATAATGAATGATCTAGCCTAGAAACTAACTGTGACAACGATTGAGGCAAGCGCACCTATCGAACAGTAGTATAGTTTAGTGGCAAGACCGGAATGTCGAACCCAAAGGAACCAAAAGTACTAATACTAACTTTCTTTCTATTATTTAGCCTAAGAATTGAAGTGAATTATTGTTTAATTTAAAATTATCTAACTACTAAGCTAAAGGCGCTAAGACAAAGAGAATGAATTGGGGAAGTACTTGTGGGAAAAACCAATTGATTAAAACAATACCCAATGAAGAATCCACCTAGACTTCACTTGTTATTCAACTCTGAACCAGACAATTTATTCACTTGACTTGATCCGTAGGATTCCCTAATTTATATTAGTACCTCTTTCGAGGCTACTAACGTCTAACCCTAGGTTGATTAATTGAAATCTCTTTCTAATTAAAACCCCTAGAATTGCATTAACTCGATCTATGGACTCCCATATTAGGTTTGACCCTAATCCGGCAGATTTTTATCACCCTATCTCTAGGCGTGCGAGCAACTCCGCTTAACTATGCTAGATCTACTCTTAGGCAGGGTCTATTCCTCCTCTGCCTAAGCACATCAATACTTGCATCAATATCCTGAAATATCAAAACAAGAATTAAGAACACATAATTAAGAACAAATCAAGTATTTATCATATAGCTCAAGAAAACAATAACAAGATCCGTCTTAGGTTTCATCCCCTCGGTATCTTGAGGGTTTAGTTCATAATCATAAAAATATACATCTCAGAAGAAAAGATAAAACAAAACATAAGAAAAACCCTAAAACCCCCTGAAGGAATTTAAGAGAAGATCTTCCGTCTTGAGTTTGACTCCGGCTTCTTGAGATGAATCAACTGGCTTTCTTCGAGTAAATCTCACGATTCTGACCTCTCTGGCTTGGCTCCTTGGCCTAGCTGGACGCCCTCGATAGAAGGCTTCTGTCGACTCCCCTTTTTAGGTCATACTTATGGTGTTTATATAAGCTTCGGAATGTGTTTCTTTGCCTCTAAGTATCCTATTCCGAGTGGAATTCCTCTTTGTCACGGAAGGGACACGCCCGTGTGGCACGCCCGTGTGAATCGACTTCAGGCCGTGTTCGAGCCTGCTAAAGGGGCAAGGCTGTGTGGTGAAACCCCAGGCCGTGTTGATTTCTCACTTTGGCCCATTTGCCCCGTTTTAAGCCCGTTTTTCGTTCTTTTCATCCTCCTATGCTCTCCTGAGTATAAAACATGAAATTAAAGGATTAAGAGCACCAAATTCTATAATTCAAGGGATAAATCATCCAAAAGCATGCTGAATGTGGAGATAAAATATGTTACTATTACAATTTATCAAATACCCCCATACTTAAGCTTTTGCTTATCCTCAAGCAAAATTCTCAACTCACAATTAAAATGAACTTCCTCAATTCATAACCTTCATCAACAATGTTTCATCATAATTCATAGGTAATTCATACATTGATAATTTAACCGGAAGGTTCCTAAAGATTCAAACAATCAAAGTCATAGTTTTTATAGTACAAAAAATAGGTGTTTCCCCTTACCTAAATAATTACCTTTAATTCAAAATCGACGAAAATTGACATCCTCACTAAAGATTCACTCAAATCACTCAAAGTGTTTAAGCTTCAAAAATAAGCACTCAGAAGTCGAACATGAAAAGTTAATCCCATAGGCTTGCATGAAAATCAAATCTCCACCACTGTAAAATGAGATGATACACAAATCAAAAGGTCTTTTATGGGTTGTAACGGGGCTTGGGTTAAAAGTGTGGATAAAGGCTTGAATTAGAGGGTTAGAATTGAGACCGAATTGACAAATTACCTAACTAAAAAGTCGTACTAATACTAAATAATTACATCACGGAAACTTAATACTAATAACATGAGCTTCTTCTAAATATAATGAAATTAACAGTTTGAGCTTAAATAACATAGAGTTAATAATGAATATACTTCGTTTTTTTTAAGAACAAATCAAATACAATAATAATAAGATAGAATTTAATAACTGAAATAACGAAAATAGTTACGTAACCGATCAAATCGAATCTCGATATAGGGGTAGTCAAGAGAAATGGTGATAACAAATACAAAGTGGGTTATGGGTTAATATTAATGGGTGAGTCAATAAAAGGGTTGTTAGGATCAAATGGGTTCACTAGGGGTTAATTATGGAGGTAGGCTTTTTGGGAGTAAGTGGGTTAAAACCTAGGTGCCTTTATCATCTTAGTATATCAAATCAATGGTGTGGTCTTGACATGTATAATCGATGCAAGTTCTAGAATAACAAATCAATGTTGACACACTCATAATCAATAAAGTGAGCACGAAAAGGAATATGCTCTAAAAGGCTCAAAATCTCACAAAAATTATGGGCTTTTTGATATCAACCTTGTAAATTTCAAACTTCAAAGTAATCATTAGATTCAGGTAGACAACCTAACAAAATTTTTTCTTCTGAAAAATAGACTTATCATGCTTGATTCTCTAGTCTCCTAAAGTTTAAATCATCACTGCATAATTAACTATGACCTAATCCAAAGCATATCAATGAAAATCATAAATCAAAGAAAGTTTCATTTTAACAGTAAAATGAGAAATTTACTTAGGAACAAGACATAATTCAGGAATTTGAGAATAATTGGTAAACCGTAAAAGTAACATATTTTAGGCCCACATTTAGTATGCTTTTGGATGAATTATCCCTTATTTTATGTAATATGGTACTCTTAATCCTTTCTTTTCATGTTATATACTCAGGAAAGCAACAGGGGATGAAAAGAATGCAAAACGGGCTTAAAACGGGACAAATGGGCCAAAGCATGAAATCGACATGGCCTAGACCAAAGATCACACGGTCGTGCCTCCTTAAAGATCTCGAACACAGCCTGGACCATGATTTACACGGCCGTACCTCATTAATGAAGTCCACACGGCCTGGCCACGATTCATACGGATGTGTGACATGGGCGTGTCCCTGCCGCGGCCAAGAGGAGTTTTACTCGGATTTGGATGCTTGGAGGCAAAGAAACACACTCCAAAGTCTAATTAAACCCCCAATTAGGAATTGCACTCAAATTAGGATACTTGGAGGCCAAGTAACACATCTCAAAGCCTATAAAAACACCCTAGGGGGCAACTTAATCGTGGAGTTCGACAGAAACCCTCTGTCGAGGGGGGCCCAAAGCCATCGTTTAGGGGCGTCTTGCTGGGCCAGAGAAGGCAGATTTGTGGGGATTCACTCAAGGATAGCCAGTTGATCCATCTCAAGAAGCTGGAATTCTACTAAAGACGGAGGATCTCCTCTTCAATTCCTTCAGGGAGTTTTAGGGATTTCTTATGTTTTGTTTTATCTTTTCTCTTGAGATATTTTCTTATTTAGTTATGAACTAAACCCCTCAGATACCTGAAGGGGATGAAACCTATGATGAATCTTGTTGTTATTTTCTAAATTATATGATAAATACTTAGTTTGTTCTTAATTATGTGAGCTTTATCCAAATTTAATGTGCTTAGGTGGAGGAGGAATAGACCCTGCCTAAGAGGAGATCTAGCATAATTAAGCGGAGTTGATCGCACGCCTAGAGATAGGGTGACGAGATTTTGCCGGATTAGGGTGAAACCTAATATGGGAGTCCATAGATCAATTTACTGCTATTCTAGGGGGATATTATAAGAGAACGAGAGTTCCACTAATTAACCTAGGGTTAGACGTTATTCGCCTCGAGAGAGGGTTTAATATACGTTAGGGAGTCTTACGGATCAAACTAAGTAAATAAAATCATATGGTTCAGTGATAGATAACAAGTGAAGTCTAGGTGGATTCTTCTTGAGGGTATCATCTAAATCAACTAAGTTTTTCTAAAAGTTATCTCCCCAATTTTAGTCTTTTTTCGTCTTTGTGTCCTTAGCTTAGTAGTTCGTTAATTTTAGATTAAAAGCAACTTCACTTATTTTAGGTTAAATAATAAAAAGAAAGTTAGTATTAGTACTTTTAGTTCCTTTGGTTTCGATAACCCGATCTTGCCTAAGCTATACTATTGTTCGATAGGTACACTTGCCTCTAATCATTGTCAGAGTTAGTTTCCAGGTTCGATCGTTCTTTTTATAAATTTTAAAGCTCTGATTCACAGCGATCAAGTTTTTGGCACCGTTGCCGGGGAACTAAAATATTAAGAAAGCTTAATTTTTATTACTTTAGCCAATTTTTTTTATTGCAATTTATTTTTTTATTATTATTAGTTTCATTTTTTTTATTTTGCTAATTTTTCTTTTATTTACTTTGATAGGTAATTTTAGTTTATAGAGGAGATGGCACTAAATAACTATCAGTGGCAAGTTATGAGGACAACGCCAACAAAAGCCGCCAGTTTCTTCAACCTCGACGTGGTCACCATGTTATCTAACCAGCTAGAGGTGATGAATGAAAAGATGGATGGTTTGTATAGTCTCTCGCAGGTACACCCAGAAATACAATATGATTCGAATTTAGGAGGCGTGGCGAATCCTGAGTACCCACTCTACGGATATGGCATGGAAAACGAGCAAGCTCAATATACGGGTAACTATTCTAAACCTCAAAATAAATTTTATAATGACACTTATAATGCAAATTTCTCGTGGGATGATCAAAGTAGCCAAGGACCGGAACTTCCTCCAAATTTTCAACAACCACCTTACCAACAGGAAGAGGAGTCAAACCTCGAGGAGATACTGATAAAATTCATGGCAGCCACAGATAACCGTCTCCAAGACACTGAAACCACCCTTAAAACCCAACAAGCATCGATCAAAGGGATCGAGAGCCAAGTTAGGGAAGTCACTAAGTCAGTTATACAACTTGCTAAGCTGATCTCAGAACTACCACAAGGAAGCTTGCCAAGCAATACTGAAATTAACCCGAGAGAGCAAAATCAAGCCATTTACGATAGTGAAGGGTTAGACGAACCAAACCCAATGGAAGAACCTGTGGTAAGTGAAGGTAAGGTTGAGGTGTGCCATGATATACCAAAATCGACAATTACAGAGTACCAACCTCGTGTGCCATATCCCGATGCAATAAAGAAAGACCACACAGAGGAAGAATTCGGTGAACTCACACTTCGTGTAGACAACGAAACAATCACTCTTCAAGCTCTTGACTCAGCTAGGACATCGAGTAATAAAGGTACGAACATTAATTCTATTGATAACCATTTGGTTCAACCTTCTTTATAGGAAGCATCACGAAATCACCTAGCTGAGCTAGATCTTAGATCTTGTACCCATAAAGAAATAATTCACGAAGGACTAAGGCTTGTATGATGAACTAGACAAGTGGAAAACACACATTAAAGAGAAACTAGGAATACACGAAGTGAAACCGAAGGAAACCCCAGACGAGCTGATAGGAACAACAAATCACTTCAAAATAGGGGATCAGGTATTATTGAATAAGGAAGACCCTCGAATCACCAATTCAGACCTTAAGACAAACGAAGAAATCACTTTTGAGGTACTTAATGTCTTCCTATACGGCACAGTCGAGGTAAGTAATCCTAAATTCAACACTTTTGAGGTAAACACTACTCGACTTAAACTTTATATCCACAACCGAATTGATCGCATGAGAAAGGATTTTCACCTCCTCAAACCACCTTGACCATATGAATGAGAGGTAAAGTCTAGCTTAAGACTATAAACGAGCGCTTCTCGGGAGGCAACCCGAGCACTAACCCCATTAACTCTTACATTTTTTATTTTCTCTTATTTATTCTATTTTACCCTTTCTTTATAGTATCTAGATTTAAACTAACCAAAAAGTGCAAATTTCCAGGCCACACGGCCTAGCACACGGCCATGGCCGTGGCCGTGTGGATGCCCCAGATCGCCGTATTGACATGGCAGAGGTGGTACGAGTCAGAGAGAATCAAATCTTCGAAGTCACGGACTCCAACCACCGCCTCACGGGCACCGAAAAAATGCCACGACTGTGCGACGCGGTCGTGGACGACACTGACTTATCACCAACGGGCATGGAAATCTGTAAAACGGGTGTGGGTGAACCAACACACCTAGACACACGGCCGTGCAAGGCGGCCGTGTGAATCGACACGCCTAAGGAGCACGGGCGTGGAATGGTACCAGGTTTGAAAATCTATTTAAACCACCCACCCCCCTCTTCTCACTTATATTCCCACCCTTCTTCCTCCCTTACACCATTCTACACTCTTTATAATTTCTTTTCATTTTCCTTTTCTCTATACCCTTGAGCTAAACCAAAACAATGCCAAAGAAGCAGAAGAAGCCAAGCAAAGTATCCTCAAAGGAGACCGATACATATAAGTTCATGCCGACCGCTTCAATCATTAGACGAGCCAAGGATATTTGAGGCCATTTAGTTTTTATTTCGTTTTTATCTTCTCCTTTATTTTCCTTCTCTTTAACAATCTTATGCTCAATTTAGTTTATTTTATCTTAGTTTCTTGATTTTAGGTTCTAAAGGCTGCTAGGGAATCACGCCACTACCACCACCATATCCACAGCCTTAGAAATCACACCCAACAATAAGGACTCCATAGTCCATTCTTCTTTTCCTTTAGTTTTCGTTTCATCTTTATTTTTCTCCACTTTAGCTTGCTTTTCTTTAATTATTTAATTAGTATAGTTTTAATTATTATTAGTATATCCTGGCTAATCCTATATGAGCTACCCAATTTCTTCATCTAGCGCAGGATCGTCATCCAGACCGGCCCTCCAACTTATCTTTCACCACAACCACTGCCAACATGAAGATGTCATCCATAATTCAGGGAGTTTCACTTCTCTCCATAACTTATGATTTGATTACTATGATATTACCTATCTTTGTACATTGAGGGCAATGTACATCTTAAGTGTGGAGGGTGAATCTTAGACGTGCCTAATTTTTTTCATTATTCTCAAAATCCTGAATTTAGTCTTGTTTTTAAGTAATTTTCTCATATTACTAATTAGGATGAAATTTCCATGATTTATGATTTTTATTGATATGTTTTAGAGTAAGTCATTGGTAATTGTGCATTGATAACTAAATTTTAAGATACTAAAGAATCAAGCATGATAAGTCTACTTTTCAAAATTAAAATTTTCTAGGTTGTCGAACTGAGTTTAAATATTACTTTGAAGTTTAAAATTTACGAGGTTGATGTCAAAAATACCCATAATTTTTGTGAGATTTTGAGCCTTATAGAGCATATATTCTTTTTCTTGCTCACTTTATTGATAATGAGTATGTCAACACTGATTTGTTATTCTAGAACTTGCATCGATTATACATGTCGAGACCACACTTTTTGATTTGATATACAGAGATGATAAAGGCACCTAGGATTTAACCCACTTACTCCACTAAAAACCCACCTTCATAATTAACCCCTAGTGAAAACCCCTTTGATCCTAACAACCCTTTTTATTGACTCACCCACTAATATTAACCCAAAACCCTTTGTATATTTGTTATCACCATTCCTTGACTCCCTTTTTGTCTAGATTTGATTTTGAGCAGTTGCCTAACTATGTTCTATATTTCAGTTGTTAAAGTTCTTTATTATTACTTGTTCTTAAAAAAAACGAAGTATATTCATTATTAGTTTTTATTAGTTATGTGATTAAGTGAGCTTATACGTTTGAATTCCAAATATTGAAGAAGAAACTCGTATTATTAGTTTCAAAGTTTCTATTCATGTAATTATTTATTTATCAGTTCATTTTTTCTAGTTAGGTAATTTGTCAATTCAGTCTCGATTCTAACCCTCTAATTCAGCCTTATTCCACACCTTTAACCCAAGCCCCGTTACAACCCTTTCAAAGACCTTTTGATTTCTGTTTCATCTCATATTTTAGTGGTGGAGATTTGATTCTCATGCAAGCCTATGGGATTAACTCTTCATGTTTGACTTTTGAGTGCGTAATTTTGAACCTTAAACACTTTGAGTGATTTGAGTGAATCTTTAAGTGAGGATGTCAATCCTTGTCGATTTTAAATCAGAGGTAATTGTTTAGATGAAGGGAAACACCTATGTTTTGTGCTACAAATGTATGACTTAGACTGTTTGAATCTTTAGGACTCTTTGAGTTGAATTATCCATGTATGAATTATCTCTGAATTATGATGAAACACTATTAATAACTATTATGAATTGAGGGAATTTCGTTTTAATTATGAGTTGAGAATTTTGCTTGAGGACAAGCAAAAGCTTAAGTGTGGGGGTATTTGATAAACCGTAAAAGTAACTTATTTTAGGCCCACAATTAGTATGCTTTTGGATGAATTATCCCTTATTTTATGTAATTTGGTGCTCTTAATCCTTTCTTTTCATGTTATATAAGCAGGAAAGCACCAGGGGATGAAAAGAATGCAAAACGGGCTTAAAACGGGACAAATGGGCCAAAGCATGAAATCGACACGGCTTGGACCAAAGATCACACGGCCGTGCCTCCTTAAAGATCTCGAACATGACCTGGACCATGATTTACACGGCCGTGCCTCATTAATGAAGTCCACACGGCCTGGCCACGATTCACACGGGTGTGTGACATGGGTGTGTCCCTGCCGTGGCCAAGAGGAGTTTTACTCAGATTTGGATGCTTGGAGGCAAAGAAACACACTCCAAAGTCTAATTAAACCCCCAATTAGGAATTGCACTCAAATTAGGATACTTGGAGGCAAAGTAACACATCTCAAAGCCTATATAAACACCCTAGGGGGCAACTTAATCCTGGAGTTCGACAGAAACCCTCTGTCGAGGGGGGCCCAAAGCCATCGTTTAGGGGCGTCTTGCTAGGCCAGAGAAGGTAGATTTGTGGGGATTCACTCAGGGATAGCCAGTTGATCCATCTCAAGAAGCTGGAATTCTACTCAAGACGGAGGATCTCCTCTTCAAATCCTTCAGGGAGTTTTAGGGATTTCTTATGTTTTGTTTTATCTTTTCTCTTGAGATGTTTTCTTATTTAGTTATGAACTAAACCCCTCAGATACCTAAAGGGGATGAAACCTATGATGAATCTTGTTGTTATTTTCTAAATTATATGATAAATACTTAGTTTGTTCTTAATTATGTGAGCTTTATCCAAATTTAATGTGCTTAGGTGGAGGAGGAATAGACCCTGCCTAAGAGGAGATCTAGCATAAATAAGCGGAGTTGATCACACGCCTAGACATAGGGTGACGAGATTTTGCCGGATTAGGGTGAAACCTAATATGGGAGTCCATAGATCGATTTACTGTTATTCTAGGGGGTTATTATAAGAGAACGAGAGTTCCACTAATTAACCTAGGGTTAGATGTTATTCACCTCGAGAGAGGGTTTAATATATGTTAAGGAGTCTTACGGATCAAACTAAGTAAATAAAATCATATGGTTCAGTGATAGATAACAAGTGAAGTCTAGGTGGATTCTTCCTGAGGGTATCATCTAAATCAACTGAGTTTTTCTAAAAGTTATCTCCCCAATTTTAGTCTTTTTTCGTCTTTGTGTCCTTAGCTTAGTAGTTCATTAATTTTAGATTAAAAGCAACTTCACTTATTTTAGGTTAAATAATAAAAAGAAAGTTAGTATTAGTACTTTTAGTTCCTTTGGGTTCGATAATCCGGTCTTGCCTAAGCTATACTATTGTTCGATAGGTACACTTGCCTTTAATCGTTGTCAGAGTTAGTTTCCAGGTTCGATCGTTCTTTTTATGAATTTTAAAGCTCTGATTCACAGCGATCAATAATGCAAAAAGTTAGGCACTTTTAAGATTCACCCCCACACTTAAGATGTATATTGCCCTCAATGTACAAAGATAGATAATAATCATGTAGTAAGAAAATCAAAAGAGAGGGAGAGAAGTGAAACTTCCTAAATTTTGGATGATTAATGATGATGACTTAGGTATAGGTGAATGTGGTGGTGAATACTCTGGTCATGTGTTCGTTGTTGGAGTGGCAAATTGAACCTATTTAAACTGCGAAGTCATCAGTTAAATGTTCAGGGAGTACTATTTAATAGATGTTGTTAGAGATACTCGAGATTTATACAGCCAGTGTTAAAAGAAATTAAACTGTACTAATAAGAGTTTTAAACAAGAAAGGCAAAAAGTTTTACTTAAGAACAAAAATAGACTAATAAAAATGAAAAATAAATTTTAAACATGAAAAATTAATAAAATAAAAGGACTCAAAGGTCCTCGTCATCGGCTGGGTCGCGAGGTGGTAGTGGCGGCGATATGTGAAAAAGCTGATAATATCGACCACGGCCACCTCGCATGGCCTTGTGGATTTATCTCAGCCCGTGTTCTTTAGGCAGTTTCGACCACGGTCGCGTTGCACGACCGTGGCATTTAGTCAGAGCCCGTGTCTTGGGGAAAATTTTCATCCTATTTCTGCACGATATCTGCCACGCCGATATGCATACTCGTGGTGTCCACACGGCCACGGCCATGCCCGTGTGTAAGGCCGTGTGGTATGGAAACCTACGCCTAAAAATTTGGTTAGTTTTTAGTTAGATGCTAAAATTCAAAAATATGGACGTTAGTGGGGTTAGTGCTCGGGGTGCCTGCCGAGAAGCACTCGTTTAAAGTCTTGAGCTAGACTTACCTGTTATTTGTATGGCCATGGTGGTTTACGGATTCAAAACTCCTTTTTCTTACTATCAATTCTATCAACATATGGTTTGATTCGGGTAATATTTACCTCAAAAGTGCCGAAATTAAAATTTGTTACCTTGACCGTTCCGTGTGAAAAGACCTTAAGTATCGTAAAAGGAGTCGCACCGTTTGTATTAAGTTCTGAAGCGACTATTCGAGAGTCCGTTGTATCTAACAGTACCTGGTCCCCAACTTTGAAGTGATTGGTTCCACCTTTAATACTCGATGTCCTAGCCGTGTCAAGAACCTGAAGAGTGATCGTTTCATCACTTACACGAAATGTGAGCTCACGTGGTAGTTTATTTCATAGAATGGCTGGGCACACTGCGTTTAGCTCCAAATGCAACGTATCGTCTAACTTCCGTTTGTTTGTCAAAAACTCTTTTGAAAATTTCCTTGAATCTGGCATCTGCGAAAGAGCTTCAAGAAATGGCAAGTTAATATGTAATTTCTTTGGAAGTTTAAGAAATTTACCGAATTGTTCCTCTGTGTGGTCTTTCTTCATCGCATTGGGGTATGGCACACGAGGTTGGTACTCTGTAATTACCGGGTTTGGTTTATCATGGCTTACCTCAACCTTACCTTCCTCTACCACATTCTCTTGTTTCAATTTTAGTTCATCTAACCCTTCACTATCGTGAGCAGTTATTGTTTGAGGTTGCTCTCTTGGGTTAGTTTCGGTGTTGCTAGACAAGATACCTTGTGGTCTTTCTGAGATCAGCTTAGCAAGCTGACCTATTTGATTCTCGATCTCTTGAATCAACGCTTGCTGATTTTTAAGTGTTGTTTCAGTGTTTTGAAAGCGTGTTTCTGACACCGAGATAAATTCCGTTAGCATCTCCTCAAGGTTCGACTTCTTTTCTTGCTGGTAAGGTGGTTATTGAAATCCTGGGAGGGGTTGTTGTCTCTGATGTCCTTGGCCATCCCAAGAGAAATTGGAATGGTTCCACCAACCTACATTACAAGTGTTACTATAGGGATTATTTTGAGGTCTAGAATAGTTACCCATATAGTTGGCTTGTTCGTTCTCTGTGCTAGGGTTGTAGGATAGATATTATTCGTGTTGTTCACCCCTCCTCCATTTGTATCGTCATTGTATTACGGATGTACCTGTGTAGAACCATACCAACCATCAAATTTTTTATTTAAAAGCTCTACCTGGTTAGATAACATGGTGATCGCGTCAAGGTTGAAAACATCGGCTGCTTTATTAGGCATTGTCTTCATGTCTTGCCATTGATAATTATTCAGTGACATCTCTTTGGTTTCTGCGAGTGGTATGTTTTATTTCACTGTCAAAAATCAAGGGTCCTGACGGGTTTCTTCTAGTCATAAACTATAAATACCTGCCAGTAGCAAAGAAAGAGAAAAATTAGCAAAGTTAAAATAAAATAAAAATAAATTGTAAAAATTAAAAATGGCTAAAGTAATAAAAATTGAGCGTTCTTAATATTTTGGTTCCCCAGCAACGGCGCCAAAAACTTGATCGTTATGTCAGAGTCTTAAAATTTATATAATGAATGATCTAGCCTAGAAACTAAGCGTGACAACGATTGAGGCAAGCGCACCTATCGAGCAGTGTAGTATAGTTTAGTGGCAAGACCGGAATGTCGAACCCAAAGGAACAAAAAGTACTAATACTAACTTTCTTTCTATTATTTAGCCTAAGAATTGAAGTGAATTATTGTTTAATTTAAAATTATCTAACTACTAAGCTAAAGGCACTAAGACAAAGAGAATAAATTGGGGAAATACTTGTGGGAAAAACCAATTGATTAAAATAATACCCAAGGAAGAATCCACCTAGACTTCACTTGTTATTTAACTCTGAACCAGATGATTTATTCACTTGACTTGATCCGTAGGATTCCCTATTTTATATTAATACCTCTCTCGAGGCTACTAACGTCTAACCCTAGGTTGATTAATTGAAATCTTTTTCTAATTAAAACCCCTAGAATTGCATTAACTCGATCTATGGACTCCCATATTAGGTTTGACCCTAATCCGGTAGATTTTCGTCACCCTATCTCTAGGCGCGCGAGCAACTCTGCTTAACTATGCTAGATCTACTCTAAGGCAGGGTCTATTCCTCCTCTGCCTAAGCACATCAATACTTGCATCAATATCCTGAAATATCAAAACAAGAATTAAGAACACATAATTAAGAACAAATCAAGTATTTATCATACAGCTCAGAAAACAATAACAAGATCCGTCTTAGGTTTCATCCCCCTCAGGTATCTGAGGGTTTAGTTCATAATCATAAAAATATACATCTCAAAAGAAAAGATAAAACAAAACATAAGAAAAACCCTAAAACCCCCTGAAGGAATTGAAGAGAAGATCTTCCGTCTTAAGTATGACTCTGGCTTCTTGAAATGAATCAACTGGCTTTCTTCGAGTCAATCCCATGATTCTTGAGATGAATCAGCTGGACGCCCCCGACAGAAGGCTTCTATCGACTCCCCTTTTTAGGTCATACTTAGGGTGTTTATATAAGCATCGAAATGTGTTTCTTTGCCTCTAAGTATCCTATTCCGAGTGAAATTCCTCTTTGTCATGGCAGGGACACGCCCGTGTGGCACGCCCGTGTGAATCAACTTCAGGCCGTGTTCGATCCTGCTAAAGGGGCACGGCCGTGTGGTGAAACCCCAGGCCATGTTGATTTCTCACTTTGGCTCATTTGGCCCGTTTTAAGCCCATTTTCGGTTCTTTTCATCCTCCTATGCTCTTCTGAGTATAAAACATGAAATTAAAGGATTAAGAGCACCAAATTCCATAATTCAAGGGATAAATCATCCAAAAGAATGCTAAATGTGGAGATAAAATATGTTACTATTACGGTTTATCACCTATACACGCCATACTCAAAATAAGTCTAAATTGTTATACCAAAATGATGTCGATAGTGTGATTTCCAAACTTTTACGTCCACGATCCTCGAGTTATCTTGGCAATACTACAAGGAAGAAGGGCAATGAAAGGGGTAAGCATAAAGCTTAGTAAGTTTGCATGAATATAAATAGCAACAATAAGCTCATAAAGTAATCCATCCATGACATTAAGTAACAATACACAAGTCATAGGCATCTTGCCATACTTACTCACAATTGCCCTTATTTAGCACATACCGTGCCACATGTCGTAAATATTTCTTTGTGACTCATTCACGAGTACCGATATTCACTCATTCATATGACTTTAGTGCAAATCTCATTTCTACTTCTAAACTCATCTACTTATCCCTTTAATCACTAGGGATAGTCAAGATTCATATTTGACGTCGTTCATTTAGAGACGAAGCCAATGCCACATCCCCGAGGTGGTCTTACATGGAGTTACTTCTAAATGCCAATGCCATATCCCGTATATGGTCTTATATGGACTTTCACATCAATTATCGATACCACATCCCGTATGTGGTCTTAACGAGTTTCTTATTCTTTTTCGAAACCATATCTCGAATATGGTCTTATACGGGATCTTAACTCGGTACCGAGGCCATGTCCCGGACATGGTCTTATACGGGACCTTATCTAATTCACATCTCGATGATAGAAATCCCATATTCATTATAGTCCACTAGGACTTTAACATCATATTCAACATCAATTTCTCATTTCAATGAAGTATCATACATCAATGTGATACCAAGCATTTTCAATTATGCTAACATAAATATTTCATTAATCACATAGAAACTTACCTCGTTTTCAAAATGAGCTAGCTCGACGATTTAGTCTGAGACTTTGTTCTTTCCCGGTCGAAAGTGATTCTCAGTTCTTCTTGCTCTATAATAGCAATTTAGCTCATTTTAATCATCTCATTAATAAAATCATTTCAATAATCATGCTTAGGCAAAATTACTATTTTGCCCCTAGACTTTGGCAAAATAACCATTTTGCCCCTAGGCTCGAAAATAAATTCTAATCACATTTCTACCTTCAACAAGCCTAGGTGAACATTTAATACTCTTATAGCTATCATCAAAACTCAACATTTCACATGGTAACTATAAATTTGTAACCTTTTCATCAAGGTCCAATTAGATGTTTTCAAGACAACACCTTTCACAAAAGTTGTTCATCTAACAACTAAAACTCAATCTCTTCCATAAAAGTACAGCAAATAACTATGATAGCTCTCATGGAAAAACTCTTAACTTTTCACTATATTGCACAGTAGTCCCCTCATTTGAAAGCTTAAGCTTTAGGGATCTCAAAAGCACAATTATTTTCAAGAAAGGTTCACTAGAACACTTACTTGTGAAGGGATGAGTGTGCTGAAATTTTTGGAAGCTTTCTACCCCTTATTTGCCGAAATTTTTGGTGGAAGAGATGAAGGAGAAACATGATATCTTTTTTCTCCTTATTCTAATATTAAACTATCAATTAAGTCCACCTACTCACCAACTTTGACCAACATGGTCAATCCTTGTCCCCTATGGCCGGCCAAGCACATATTGGGGGTCTAATTGCCTTTTAAAAACCTCCAATTTGCATTCTAAGGCTATTTGGTACCTTTAGCTTATAGAATGGAACTTCTGCACTTTATGCGATTTAGTCCTTTTTTCGCGATTAAGCATGAAATCGCTAAAATTAAAGCACCAAAATTCTCATGCACATATACTATCATGCTCTGACTCATAATATAACATGAAAATAAATTTCTCAAGTCTCAGATTAGTGACCCCGAGATCACTATTCCGACTAGCCCCTAAATCGGGCTGTTACACCTAGGCTCATTAAAGGTAGAAATTTGATTAGAATTAATTTTCAAGCCTAGGGGTAAAATGGTCATTTTGCCAAAGTCTAAGGGTAAAATGGTAATTTTTCCAAAGCATGATTTTTGAAACGCATTTATTAATGTGATGATTAAAATGAGCTAATTTGCTATTATAGAGCAAGAAGAACCAAGAATCAACCTCGACCGGGGAAAGAATAAAGTCTCAGACTAGATCGACGATCTAGCTTATTTTGAAATCGAGG
Organism: Gossypium sturtianum; assembly: GCA_025698515.1. NCBI lineage: Eukaryota > Viridiplantae > Streptophyta > Magnoliopsida > Malvales > Malvaceae > Gossypium > Gossypium sturtianum. The sequence continues at coordinate 58,903,470 of CM046948.1, forward strand.
TAAGTTTGTATGTGATAAATTCAACATTTATGCTCGTATTGTTGAGAATGTTTGATATTATATTGATGTATGATATTCTAAGAAATTGAAATGTTTAAGTCCCAGTTGGACTATAATGAATATGAGTATAATATTATCGAGACATGAGATAGATACGGTCCCGTGTAAGACCATGTCGGGGACATGGCCTCGGCACCGAATTGAGATTCCGTATAAGACCATATCGGGAGTATGGCTTCGGCATTGAATATGAGAATCGTATAAGACCGTATCCGGGATATGGCATCGATACTTGATGTGAGATTCCGTATAAGACCATATCCAAGATATGGCATCAGAAATCAAAGGTAATCCCATGTAAGACCGCATCCGGGATGTGGCATTGGCTTCGGGTTCATGTTAAGTGATAATGAATATGCATCTTGAGTATCCCTAGTGATTTATTGGGGTAAATTGAGGTTGGTATTAAAGTTATGTGATTGAGTGAACACAGGTACCCGTAAGTAATTCACGAGGAACATTTACAATATGTGGCATGATATGTGCTAGATAAGGGCAAATATGCGTAAGTTATAGCAAGAGCCTGTGACATTGTTTGTGGTTATCTAACGCAATGGAGGGATATCTTTATAAATTCATTGTTGCTATTTATTTCCATGCAAACTTACTCAGCTTAACGCTTACCCCTCTCCTTTATCTTTTCCTCGTAGTATTGCCAAGATAACTCGAGAAATTGGGGATGTTGGAGTTTGGAGATCACACTATCAACCACTTTTTGGTATAGCCAAATTAGATTTATTTTGAGTATGGCATTTATAGGACTTGGTCTTTTTGTTATGTCATTTGGCAAGCCAAATGTGTTGGCTACTATGGTTGCTTAATTTATTTTTGTATATGGTCATTGAAGTTGGCCAATACTTAACAAGTTTATATATATTCATTGATGATGAATTATGAAGTTTATGCTTGTGTGTATGTTTGATTTGAGTTGGTATAAGTATGGTGGCTATGTAGGGTGGAATTTCGCTTGGAATATAGCCTTTTTAATGTCCACACGGGTAGACACACGAGCGTGTGTCTAGGCCGTGTGTGACACATGGTCAGCCCCATGGGCGTGTTAATTAGCCGTGTGTCCCCATGCATGCTAGGTTTACAAGTTAGTATGCTCGGTAGTAAACACACGGGTAGAGACACGGCTGTGTGTCTCAGCCGTGTGGAAGACACGACCATGGACATGGGAGTGTGCCGTGTGAAGTTTGCACCTAGAATTTAGAATTTAATTCGACACACGGCCTAAGGACATGGGCGTGTGCCTTGGCAATGTGACCTTAGTGAGGTGATGACATCACAAACATAATGCTAAGGTTTTGGCAGACGGGCTAAGACACGGGCGTGTCGAGGCCGTGTGAGAGAAACGGGCCAAGGACACCGGCGTGTGTCTGGCCGTGTGTATTAAGTCAGTGTCGACCACGGGTGAGGAGCACGAGCATGTCTCAGGGGCACACGGGCGTGTGGCCCTGTTTAGGAAAAATTCTTCTAAGAGTGTAAAAGTTTCCGGTTAATTCCCGAAACCTTCCGAAAGTATGTTTAAGGCCTCGTAGGCCTAGGGTGAGTATGTTATGGGTTTGAATGGAAAGATTTTATGACGAAACAAAATTTTATAGCTTGAAATGTCATGTTTAAGCGAGTAAAGTTAGGTAAATCCTCATATCCGGTCCTGGCTTCGAACCCGGGTAAGGGGTGTTACACGTAGCGTGTGTAAGAGTCTAGCTATACATGCCATAAATAAACTGTGATAGTGTGATGACTCTTGACAACTTTAAATTGTGTTTTCATATAGTAATGGATCCCAATCGAGCTAAGGCTGATGAAGTCGAAAGTAATGCGCCGGCTCCCGCTCAAGGGGTAGCGCCGTCTGATAATAGACCCCCTACGATTAGTCAAAGAGAAGAAGGCTGTTACAGTCTGGATTAGACCCTAGTCAGAATAGTGGTTTTGGGACCACGAATTCGAGTTAGTGAAATATTTTAATATTATTTTATGTGCTATTGATAAGTGATTAAGCATGTGTTAAATTTCTGTAAGTTAATTTGTCCTTCTGTATGCTTAATTTGATAAATGTATTAAATTGCATTAAATGAAAAACTAGCATGCTATTTGTTAAAGTACCTATGTGTTGTGACTTTTAAAAGAGGAGGCCTTATGAAGCAATTAGACCACTATTAAGTTAGTGGGTAGATAAAGGACATAAATTCCCATAATGTTTATCTGCCGATTTCTCGCGTGTGAAGTGTATGTACACACCTGGTAAATGATACGTGTTACACTACCCTCAGCCTTGAACCTACAACCAATACCAACCTCCAATCAATCACACACTTAACCACAATATTTACCAAAAACCGAAGCCTTACCATAACCTTACTGTGTGCCACCAGTCCTAATAGCCCTTTCTTAGCTACCACTCATGAATATCCCCTAGATATGCATCAATCTTAATCATTAAAGACAAAATAATAGGTGAATTCTATCCACTTAAGTCACCATTTCCCTTACTATAGACTATTCGGCCAACTTATCCCAAAATCAAGAACACTTACCCAAAAGCTAAAACGTATGGATAGCTTTTCGGCAGAGACTTGTAGATCCAAGCTTAATTCTGATTTTTCCAAGATCTGGTTCACCAAAAATCAAAGGAATGATGCCAACATGACAGAGATTTGGTCACTAGAGTATTCGGCACAAGTTTTGGGGCGATGAAGAAATCAGATTCAGGAGCAAAGGTTTTCAGCTTTTGAAGTCACGAATATTTGGTCCCCAACAATTGAGATGAAGGTGGGATGACACAAGCAATGGAAAAAGAAGAGAATGATATTCGATTTAAGGCTTTAGGAGAGAAGAAAAGAAAACACATAAGGAAGAGGCGAGGTTTAGAACAGAAAAAGTGGAGGAGAATTCGGCAGAGCACTATAGTTGCCGAAATAGCACAAAGGGAATTCCAATTGCCGAAATAGCACAGAGGGAATTTGGCACTCCTCATTTATACACAAACTGAAACTCTGCAAAGTCCCAATCAGTTCCAACTCTTCCCCATCTCATCTCCTCATTTTTCTCCCTGCTAACTCCCCAATCCTTTTCCTAAATTTTCTCTTCTGATCACTCTCCTTAGAGTCCATCATCACACCACTTCCAACCTTCTAGAAGGCTAAAATTAAACTCCTAAAAAAATACTAAGCTAGGATTCGAACCTAGGATCTCCTTGCTAGCCCATAACGCCACCTCCCTATACCCTAAGTGGCGTCACTTAGCCACTCCACCACAAGACTCTTTGATTGCATTTTTCCCTATTTTTATTTAAAAGCCCAACTACTCACCGCCCTAGTTCCTTTAATAATTAACTAAAAATTCCTTCTCCTCAAATTTCGAACCCAACAATTCTCCAATACCCCTAGACACTCCAAGTTTATTAAACCTTTAAAGCCAACATGTCATTTGTCATTTTCTTGCTTTAAAAAAAATTATGAGACCCAAAGCCTAATAGGCCCAATTCTACTAGGCCCAAATTCGGGGCGTTACAGAATCCAAGTCAGTGAAATATTTTAATATTATTTTTTGTGGTATTGATAAGTGATTAAGCATGTGTTAAATTTTCGTAAGTTAATTTGTCCGTCTGTATGCTTAATTCGATAAAAGGATTAAATTGCATTAAATGCAAAACTAGCATGCTATTTGTTAAAGTACCTATGTGTTGTGACTTTTAAAAGAGGAGGCCTTATGAAGCAATTAGACCACTATTAAGTTAGTGGATAGATAAAAGACATAAATGCCCATAATGTTTATATGTATATATGTTTAGTAAAAGGTTAAAGATGTCATTTATGTATTAAAATGTCTTTTGATAAAAACAAAACATGAAAAAGGGCATTAATTCATTCATCCTTCCACCGAAAACACAAAAGAAAGAAAGAGTTTGAAGCTTTCTAACATTCGACTCTTTGTCTTCTTGATTAAGGTAAGTTTTGACTTCGGTTTTTGATAATTTTTACGTTTTCGAAATCGTTGCTTCGTCTACTTCAAAACCCATGTTGTAATTTAAAGAATTGATAATGTTCATGAGATGTTCCATTGATGAAATAGTGAGCTTTGTGTGAGTGTTGGTGTTAAATGAAAGATATGTGTTTAATGAGTATGTTTTGTTCTTGAATTTTCGATGAATTTAGCTAATTAGGGCTAAATTGTGAAAATAGCATTTTAAGGGACTAAATTGTGAAATAAATGAAATGTATGGATTTGTATGAGATACATGAACATTCGGCTAAGCATGGTGTATGGTGATTTTGTGTATTTGATGATTTTGTGAAAAATGGACTAAATTGATAAAATGTGGAAATGTGAGGGTTAATTGGTAAATTACCCTAAATGTATGTTTTTGGATGAAATTGAATAAGTTGATGAATGAAAAGATTAAATTTGGATATGTATAGATCAAGAACCGAAGAAAATGGACTTAGATCGTGGGAAAACGAAGGTAGTCGAGTAACCGAGTCCGAACGAATATCCAAATCCGAGGTAAGTCGATATACAAATAAATGTATTTGTATTGAATTATTTTAGTGTATATGATATGTGAAATACTATGATTATCAATTGAGATGGAATGCATGTGAAATCTGATTTGGCTAATAAGTCGATAAGCTGATAAAGTCCGAGAAGTCCCATGTGAGCCTAGGAATATATAGGAATTACGTATGTCATGGCATAGGTGTCTGTTATGTAATATCATGTAAGACCACGTCTGGGGCGTTGGTGTTGATTCGAGATTTCGTGTAAGACCACGTCAGGGACGTTGGCATCGATAAGAGATTTCGTGTAAGACCACGTCTGGGATGTTGGCATCGATATGAGATTTACGTGTAAGACCATGTCTGGGACAGTGGCATCGATATCTGATTACATGTAAGACCACGTCTAGGATGTTGGCATTGTACGATTATTCTGAGCACTCTGACTATCCTATTAGATTCTGAACGGTTCAACGGGAAAATCTGAGATACGAATGACTATGTGAATTGTATATCCATTTCAGGTACGTTTGGTATGTACACTAAGTGTGTATGAAAGGTAACTATCTATATGAACTTACTAAGATGATTATGTATATGAAATGATGAGATTATATGAGAAGTTATGCTTGAAGGAGCTATGTGTATATGTGATATTTGAGTTGAGGAATATGGTAAGATATGGCTAAGCAAATGATAAACCGTAAAAGTAACATATTTTAATCCCACATTTACCATGCTTTTGGATGAATTATCCCTTATTTTATGTAATTTGGTGGTCTTAATCCTTTATTTTCATGTTTTATACTCAGGGAAGCACCGGAGGATGAAAAGAACAAGAAACGGGCTTAAAATGGGCCAAATGGGCCAGATCACGAAATCAGCACGGCCTGGACCAAAGACCACACGGCCGTGCCTTATTAATGAAGTCCAACACGGCCTGGCCATGATTCACACGGGCGTGTGCCATAGCCGTGCCCCTGCCGTGGCAAAGAGAAGTTTCATTCGGATTGAGATACTTAGGGGCAAAGAAACACATTCCAAAAGCCTATATATACACCCTAAGTATGACTTAAAAGGGGGAGCCCAAGGCTATCGTCTAGGGGCATCTTGATAGGCCAGAGAAGGCAGATTTGTGGGGATTCACTCGAGGATAGCCAGTTGATTCATCTCTAGAAGCCGAAATTATACTCAAGACGGAGGGACTCTCCTTCAATTCCTTCAGGGATTTTTAGGGATTTCTTATGTTTTGTTTTATCTTTTCTTCTGAGATGTTTTCTTTTATTGTTATGAACTAAACCCTCAGATACCTGAGGGGGATGAAACTTAGATGAATCTTGTTATCGTTTACTGAACTATATGATAAACATTTGACTTGTTGTTCTTAATTCTTGTGTTGATATTTCCGGGATATTGATCCAAGTTTGATGTGCTTAGGTGGAGGAGCAAAAGTCCCTGCCTAAGAGTAGATCTAGCATAGTTAAGCGGAGTTGACCGCGCGCCTAGAGATAGGGTGACGAGATTTTGCCGAATTAGGGTGAAACCTAATATGGGATTCCATAGATCGAGTTAATACAATTCTAGGGGTTTTAATTAGAAAGAGATTTCAATTAATCAACCTAGGGTTAGACGTTATTTGTAACACCCCTAACCAGTATCCGACGCCGGATTAGGGTTAAAGGCGCTACCAGACAGATCAGAAACTTACACAACACTTCATACATTGCATTCATCATTAACGATCATAGTGTCCCGTAGATGAGTCATCGAGACCCAAAGCATGCATATAAATCGAGTTGGGACTAAACTGAAACACATATGAAATTTCATCACACTATAAAAAAATCACATTTATACGTCAGGATCCATCACACTATCACAATTCAGAAATATGACATGTATAGCTAGACTCTAACACCCTACGTTAGTCCGAGAATTGGCTAAATCGTAGCTCTGATACCAACCAAATGTAACACCCCTAACCCGTATTCTACGCCGGATTAGGGTTAAAGGCGCTACCGGACAGATCCAAAACTTACACAACACTTCATGCATTACATTCATCATTAACGATCATAGTTTCCCGTAGTTGAGTCATCGAGACACAAAGCATGCATATAAATCGAGTTGGGACTAAACTGAAACACATATGAAATTTCATCACACTATACAGAAATCACATTTATACGTCAGGATTCATCACACTATCACAATTCAGAAATATGACATGTATAGCTAGATTCTGACACCCTACATTAGTGTGAGAATCGACTAAACCGTAGCTCTGATACCAACCAAATGTAACACCCCTAACCCGTATCCGACGCCGAATTAGTGTTAAAGGCGCTATCGGACAGATCGAAAACTTACACAACACTTCATACATTACATTCATTATTAACGATCATAGTGTCCCGTAGATGAGTCATCGAGACCCAAAGCATGCATATAAATCGAGTTGGGACTAAACTGAAACACATATGAAATTTCATCACACTATACAGAAATCACATTTATACGTCAGGATTCATCACACTAACACAATTCAGAAATATGACATGTATGGCTAGACTCTGACACCCAACGTAAGTCCGAGAATTGGCTAAACCGTAGCTTTGATACCACCAAATGTAACACCTCTAACCCGTATCCGACACCGAATTAGGGTTAAAGGCGCTACCGGACAGATCAGAAACTTACACAACACTTCATACATTACATTCATCATTAACGATCATAGTGTCCCGTAGATGAGTCATCGAGACCCAAAGCATGCATATAAATCGAGTTGGGACTAAACTGAAACACATATGGAATTTCATCACACTATACAGAAATCACATTTATACGTCAGGATTCATCACAATATCACAATTCAGAAATATGGCATGTATAGCTAGACTCTGACACGCTACGTTAGTCCGAGAATCGGCTAAACCGTAGCTCTGATACCAACCAAATGTAACACCCCTAACCTGTATCCGATGCCAGATTAGGGTTAAAGACGCTACCGGACAGATCGGAAACTTACACAACACTTAATATATTACATTCATCATTAACGATCATAGTGTCCCGTAGATGAGTCATCGAGACCCAAAGCATGCATATAAATCGAGTTGGGACTAAACTGAAACACATATGAAATTTCATCACACTATACAGAAATCACATTTATACGTCAGGATTAATCACACTAACACAATTCAGAAATATGACATGTATGGCTAGACTCTGGCACCCTACGTAAGTCCGAGAATCGGCTAAACCGTAGCTCTAATACCACCAAATGTAACACCCCTAACCCGTATCCAACACCGGATTAGGGTTAAAGGCGCTACCGAACAGATCAGAAACTTACACAACACTTCATACATTACATTCATCATTAACGATCATAGTGTCCCGTAGATGAGTCATCGAGACCCAAAGCATGCATATAAATCGAGTTGGGACTAAACTGAACACATATGAAATTTCATCACACTATACAGAAATCACATTTATACGTCAGGATTCATCACAATATCACAATTCAGAAATATGGCATGTATAGCTAGACTCTGACACGCTACGTTAGTCCGAGAATCGGCTAAACCGTAGCTCTGATACCAACCAAATGTAACACCCCTAACCCGTATCCGATGCCAGATTAGGGTTAAAGGCGCTACCAGACAGATCGAAAACTTACACAACACTTAATATATTACATTCATCATTAACGATCATAGTGTCCCGTAGATGAGTCATCGAGACCCAAAGCATGCATATAAATCGAGTTGGGACTAAACTGAAACACATATGAAATTTCATGAAAATTAAAAAATTTTCTAACTTTCAGGGGAGGCACGCCCGTGGTAGGAGACCGTGTGCCCTCCACGGCTTCTAGACACTCCCATGTGTCCATCCGTGTTTACATACTGACTATATCAACACGGTTACTTGGCACGTCCGTGTGCCATGACCGTGTGCTACCAAACCATATACTGACTTTTCCAACACGGCCAACAAGCACGGTCGTGTGCCATGGCCGTGTGCTCTTAGCTAGCTACTGAATTATACACCACGGCCAGCTGACACGCCCATGTCGAGGCCGTGTGCTATTTAAGCTACATTCTGCCAATTCAACCACGGCCTTAGGCACGCCCGTGTGCCACGACCGTGTGGCATTATAGGCCATTTACAAGGCCAAAATGCCACCCATAAGGGTCAACCTACAAGCCATATTTTCCAACATATCTCATGCACATATAACCATAAAAAACATACCAAAATAATCATTCAAACCATGCATTCAATACTATTTCCAACCATGACCATTTTAAAGAAAAAAACTCATATTATTACAAGCATAATTCATTCATTTGCTCACCCAAACCTTGGCCATTTCACATGCTTTCACCATATCAAAATATGCATCATGTATCACATTCATTTAAGCAAAGTCTTAATTCAAAAATAGCCAAATCACATGGCTAAGATCACATACCAATTTGTACTAAAATACTAGCCTATACATGCCATATCTAAATTTATATATTTTCAAAATGTACCAAAATGATTTTAGTAGTGTGATGATGATCATTGACGGTCCCGAGCCTTCAGTAGCTTTGACGACCTATAAAACAGAGAAAACATGCATGAGTAAGCTTTCCAAAAGCTTAGTAAGTCATTTACAAATAAACTTAACATATAAAACATATGAGCATGATACCACATTGGCACATTTCATATACATAGCAAATTTCTCACATATATACTTTGGTCCATATCTTTTGCCATATTTGCCACATTCATCAATTTAAGAATCATAGTAAGATCACATAGGTACTTACCTTATATACACACTTTGTGTATATATATCAAACTTACCTGGAACAGACAATCAATCACTTAATTTATCATAGCTCGGATTTGCAATTCGTATCTCAGACTTACCCGTTGAACTGTAAGGAATCTAGTATGATACTCAGAAGGTTCAGAATGGTTGTACAATGCCAACGTCCCAGACGAGGTCTTACGTGCACTCAGACATTGATGCCACTGTCCCAGACAAGGTCTTACACATATCAATACGATGCCGATGTCCCGGACATGGTCTTACACGTAAAGCTTATATCGATGCCAACATCCCAGATGTGGTCTTACTCATAAAACTTATATCGATGCCAACATCCCAGACGAGGTCTTACACGAAGTCTCAAATCAACGCCAACGTCCTAGACGTGGTCTTACATGATAAAACAGAACAGATACCTATGTCATGACATATACTATCCTATCTATTCTAGGTTCAGACGGGGCTTCTCGGACATCAATATTTAGTTGATACCAATTATCGGATTCTGCATATATCTCATCTCGAACATATTCATAGCAATTCAAATTTCATATATGCACAATTAAGTCAATTCAAATACATTTATTTGTATATTGACTTACCTCTAGTTCGGTTTAATGGAAACAGATACGGCTACTCGATTACTTTCGATTTCCCGCGATCTAAGTCTGTTTTCTTCTGTTCTTTATCTTGAATTGAATCAAAAGCTAGCCGAATGCCCTAGCTCAATTTCCTTTTTCTTTTCTTTTATGTTTCGGCAATATGGATGATACTGGCTTATTTTTAAGCCTTTTGTTTTATTAAATATCATGTAATTAACAAATTACAAATATAACATTAATGAAACAATTTTATCATCTTATGCATGGATATAAATGTCCACTTACTCATAATGGCATAATAACCTTTTAAGGACCTCATATAATAAAGACATTAGCAAATAGATTTCCTTACATAAAACATGCTAATATTGCATTTAATGAAATTTAATTCTTTTCTCAAATTAAGCACACAAACAGACAAATTAACTTACGAAACTTTACCACATGCTTAGTCACATATCAACGGCACAAAAAATAATATTAAAATATTATATAGACTCGGATTTGTGGTCTCAAAACCACTGTTCTGACTAGGGTATGAACCAGACTGTTACAATTCTTCCCCCCTTAGGGATTTTCATCCCCGAAAATCTTACCGTTAAACAGATTCGGATATTGTTGTCTCATTGAATCTTCAGGCTCCCATGTAGCCTCTTCTATTCCGTGACGATGCCATAGTACTTTCACTAACAGAATTTTCTTATTTCTTAGCTCTTTCACCTCACTAGCAAGAATACGGATCGATTCTTCTTCATATGTCATATCAGATCGGATTTCAATTTTAGTTAGGGTAATCACATGTGACGGATCAGATCGATATCTACGGAGCATTGAAACATGAAATACATCGTGTATCTTTTCTAACTCGGATGGCAACTTTAATCTATATGCAACAGGCCCGACACGTTCAATGATCTCTTACGGTCCGATGAACCTTGGACTTAATTTGCCTTTACGTCCAAATCGAAGCACTTTCTTCCACGGAGACACTTTCAAAAATACTTTGTCGCCAATCTCAAATTCTATATCTTTACATTTCAAGTCCAGATATGACTTTCGACGATCGATGTCGCTTTCAAACAATCTCGGATCGTTTCACTTTGCATTCGAATCTTTTATCAAATCAACACCGTGTAGCTTATTTTCACCGAGTTGGTCCAATACAGAGAGGGTACGACATTTACGCCCATACAGAGCTTCATATGGTGCCATTCTGATACTCGACTGAAAACTATTATTATACGCAAATTCGATCAACGGCAGATACTGTTCCCACGAACCATGAAACTCAAGTACACAACATCTTAACATATCTTCGAGAATATGAATGATTCGCTTGATCGACCATCCGCTTGCGGATGAAAAGTCAGATCAAGTGTAATTTCGTACCCAAAGCTTCTTGCAATTTCTTTCAGAATCTTGATGTAAACCTAGGATCTCTATCTGACACAATGGATAGTGGCACTCTGTGCAATCTAACAATCTCGAAAATATATAGCTCGGCTAATCTATCAAGTGAATAATCAGATCTTACTGGAATAAAATGGGCAGATTTCCTCAGTCGGTCAACTATGACCCAAATTGTATCTTTCTTTCTCGTAGTCTGAGGCAAACCAGAAACAAAGTCCATTGTTATTCTATCCCATTTCCATTCAGGAATCAGAATCGGCTGAAGCAATCCAGACGGAACTTGATGTTCAGCTTTTACTTGCTGACAGACTAAACATTTCGAAACAAAGTCAGAAATTTCTTGTTTCATACCAGACCACCAATAGTGTCATTTCAAATCCTAATACATTTTTGTACTTCCCGGATGAACAGATAGACGACTATTATGTGCTTCGCTCAAAATCAGCTGAATCAACTCCGAATTTCTCGGAACACAGATACGATCTCGGAATCTCAAACAGTCATCAACAACTCGAAATTCAGATTCAGAATTCACTTCACACTGAGCTCATTTCGCTAGCAATTCATTATCTACCTTCTGAGCATCACATATTTACTGTACAAACAACGGTTTCACTTTTAACTCAGCTAACACAAAACTATCATCAGATAAATCTATTTGAGCATTCAAACTGCGTAGTGCAAACACTGATTTTCGACTCAGTGCATCTGCAACAACATTTGCTTTACCCGGATGATAATCTATCACAAGCTCGTAATCTTTTAACAACTCAAGCCATCTTCTCTGACGCAGGTTCAAATCTTTCTGAGTCATTAGATACTTCAGACTTTTATGATCTGAAAATATGTGACATTTCTCACCATACAAATAATGGCGCCAAATCTTAAGTGCAAACACAATCGCAGCTAACTCAAGGTCGTAAGCGTCGGATAATTCTTTTCATCCGCTTTAATTGTCTCAAGCATAAGCTACGACTTTGTCTTCCTGCATCAAAACACATCCCGGCCCATTTAACGAAGCATCATCAGTAAATCACAAATTCTTTGCCCGATTCTCGTTGTACTAACATCAAGCTTGATTAACAGAGTTTTCAATCGATCAAAACTTTTTGACATCTATCGGACCATTCAAATCTAACATCTTTCTGAAGTAATTTCGTCAACGGAGTAGCTATCACTGAAAATCCTTTCACAAATCAAAGATAATAACCAGCTAGGCCCAAAAAGCTACGGACTTCAGACACGTTCCTCGTAGGTTTCCAATCCAGAATAGCAGAAATCTTGCTCGGATCAACTCGAATTCCAGAAGCTGACACAATATGCCCCAGAAAACTAACCTCGTGTAACCAAAGTTCACATTTGCTAAATTTTACGTACAATTTCTTTTCTCGCAGAGTTTGCAATACGATTCTAAAATGTTCAGCATGCTCAGTCTTATCCCGTGAGTAAATCAAAATGTCGTCAATAAATACTACAACAAATTAATCTAGGTACGGTCTGAAAATTCTATTCATCAGATCCATAAAAATAGCAGGTGCATTAGTTAGTCCAAATGGCATAACTAAAAACTTATAATGCCCGTACCTCATTCTGAAAGCAGTCTTCGGAATGTCTGAATCTTTAACTCTCAGCTGGTAGTATCCCGATCTCAGATCAATCTTGGAAAACATAGTATCTCCTTTTAACTGATCAAATAAATCATCAATTCTGGGCAATGGATATTTGTTCTTTATTGTCACCTTATTCAACTGACGGTAATCGATGCACATTCTCATCGTGCCATCTTTCTTTTTCACAAACAGAACGGGAGCACCTCAAGGTGAGAAACTCGGTCTAGCAAACCCTCTATCAGTCAATTCTTGTAACTGTGACTTTAACTATTTCAGCTTTGTTGGTGCCATTCTATACGGAGCTATTGAAATAGGCGTAGTACCCGGCAACAACTCAATACCAAATTCAACTTCACGTATCGGAGGCAAACCCAGCAATTCTTCCGGAAACACATCAGAATATTCACAGACAACAGGCACTGACTCAACTTTCTCTTCAGACACCTTCGAGTCAATAACATAAGCGAAATATGCGTCATATCCCTTTTTCACATAACTTTGAGCTTTCAAAACCGGTATCACAGCAGACAATTTATTCATATCATTAGACTCAACCCGCACAGTTTCATTATTCGGACATCTCAAATCAACAGTCTTTCTTTTACAATTTACAACCGCATCATGCAAAAACAACCAATCCATATCCAAAATAATATCGAACTCGTCAAATGGAAACAGCATCAGATCAGTAGGAAAACAGATATCTCGAAACATTAACGGACAGTTCTTGCATACTTTGTCAACAATGACACTTTTACCTAAGGGGTTCGATACTTTTATAGTAAACTCAGTAGACTCTACAGGCAAAGTCTTGCTGAATACTAAATTCATACATATATATGAATGCGTAGAACCAGGGTCTATCAAAGCAATCACAGAAGTATCATAAAGAGTAAAAGTACCCGTTATAATGTCAGGCGATAAAGCTTCCTCTCGAGCTCAGATCAAAAGATACGCCCGCAGCGCCTAGCTTCAGATTCGATCGACAACATTGTCTCTTGTAGTTCTCTCGACTACCATCGACATTCTTTACATTCTTCGATGGTCTACCTCACACGGTGCAATATCGGATCTCGATTTTGAACCGTCTCGCTCAACAGCTCGGGGCAATCACGGATAAAATGATCAAGTGATCCACATCCAAGCAAGCTCGCTGCTCAATCTCTGACTTCCGGATGCCTTTTTCCACAATGTTTACATTCGTGTCTCTCAGTCCGGACATTACCAACATTGGCTACTGAAGTTGTTGGAGTTTTGGAATTCATTTGCGGTCTAGATTGATTTCTGTATAGTAATGGATCCTGAAAGAGCCATAGCTGACGACGTAGAAAGCAATGCGCCTGATCCCGCGCAAGGGACAGCGCCTTCTGAATTGAGACCGGCTACTAGCGGTCAAGGGGAAGAAGCTAAACAAGCTTTCTTCCAAATGATGAGTGAGTGGTTCACTCAGTTTGTAAAGAATAACCCGGCTGTTTCACAACCTCCGCCCCCAAATAATCCCCCTCAGACTATAGTTGTGCCACCGGTTATGCATCCAAATATGTTAAATAAGCCTCCGGTAGAGAAGATTCGCAAGTATGGAGCTGAAGAATTTCGATCTACCAATGATGATGATGTTGAAAAGGCTGAGTTTTGGTTAGAGAATACGATTCGGGTATTCGACGAAATGTCTCTGACTCTGGATGAATGCATAAAGTGTGTGGTATCATTACTCCGAGATGCAGCTTACCAATGGTGGAAAACTCTGATTTCTGTTGTTCCGAGAGAACGAGTTACATGGGACTTCTTTCAGATTGAGTTCCGAAAGAAATATATCAGTGAAAGATTTGTTTATCAGAAACAGAAAGAATTTCTAGAACTTAAACAGGGCAGAATGACTGTTTCTGAGTATGAACGAGAATTCATGAGACTGAGTCAGTATGCTCGGGAATGTGTATCATCTGAAGCTATAATGTGCAAAAGATTTGAAGACGGACTTAATGAAGACATTTGTTTGCTAGTTGGTATTTTAGAAATAAAAGAGTTCGTTGTACTCGTTGAACGAGCTTGTGAAGCAGAGGCACTCAGAAAATATAAAAGAAAAGCTGAGTTTGATACCGGATTAGGGTTAAAGGCGCTACTGGACAGATCGAAAACTTACACAACACTTCATACATTACATTCAACATTAACGATCATAGTGTCCCATAGATGAGTCATCGAGACCCAAAGCATGCATATAAATCAAGTTGGGACTAAACTGAAACACATATGAAATTTCATCACACTATACAGAAATCACATTTATACGTCAGGATTCATCACACTATCACAATTCAGAAATATGGCATGTATAGCTAGATTCTGACACGCTACGTTAGTCCGAGAATCGGCTAAACCGTAGCTCTGATACCAACCAAATGTAACACCCCTAACCCGTATCCGATGCCGGATTAGGGTTAAAGGCGCTGCCGGACAGATCAAAAACTTACACAACACTTCATACATTACATTCATCATTAACGATCATAGTGTCTCGTAGATGAGTCATCGAGACCCAAAGCATGCATATAAATTGAGTTGGGACTAAACTGAAACACATATGAAATTTCATGAAAATTAAAAAATTTTCTAACTTTCAGGGGAGGCACGCCCGTGGTAGGAGACCGTGTGCCCTTCACGGCTTCTAGACACTCCCGTGTGTCCATCCGTGTTTACATACTGACTATATCAACACGGTTACTTGGCACGTCAGTGTGCCATGACCGTGTGCTACCAAACCATATACTGACTTTTCCAACACGGCCAACAAGCACGCCCGTGTGCCATGGCCGTGTGCTCTTAGCTAGCTACTGACTTATACACCACGGCCAGCTGACACGCCCATGTCGAGGCCGTGTGCTATTTAAGCTACATTATGCCAATTTAACCATGGCCTTAGGCACGCCCGTGTGCCACAACCGTGTGGCATTATAGGCCATTTACAAGGCCAAAATTCCACCCATAAGGGTCAACCTACAAGCCATATTTTCCAACATATCTCATGCACATATAACCATCTAAAACATACCAAAATAATCATTCAAACCCTGCATTCAATACTATTTCCAACCATGACCATTTCAAAGAATAAAACTCATATCATTACAAGCATAATTCATTCATTTGCTCACCCAAACCTTGGCCATTTCACATGCTTTCACCATACCCAAATATGCATCATGTATCATATTCATTTAAGCAAAGTCTTAATTCAAAAATAGCCAAATCACATGGCTAAGATCACATACCAATTTGTACTAAAATACTAGCCTATACATGCCATATCTAACTTTATATGTTTTCAAAATGTACCAAAATGATTTTAGTAGTGTGATGACGATCCTTGACGGTCCCGAGCCTTCAGAGCTTTGACGACCTATAAAACAGAGAAAACATTGCATGAGTAAGCTTTCCAAAAGCTTAGTAAGTCATTTACAAATAAACTTAACATATAAAACATATGAGCATGATACCACATTGGCACATTTCATATACATAGCAAATTTCTCACATATACACTTTGGTCCATATCTTTTGCCATATTTGCCACATTCATCAATTTAAGAATCATAGTAAGATCACATAGGTACTTACCTTATATACACACTTTGTGTATATATATCAAACGTACCTGGAACGGACAATCAATCACTTAATTTATCATAGCTCGGATTTTCAATTCGTATCTCAGACTTGCCCGTTGAACCGTAAGGAATCTAGTATGATACTCAGAAGGTTCGGAATGGTTTTACAATGCCAACGTCCCAGACGAGGTCTTACATGCACTCAGACATTGATGCCGCTGTCCCAGACAGGGTCTTACACACATCAATACGATGCCGATGTCCTGGACATGGTCTTACACGTAAAGCTTATATCGATGCCAACGTCCCAGACATGGTCTTACTCATAAAACTTATATCGATGTCAACATCCCAGACGAGGTCTTACACGAAGTCTCAAATCAACGCCAACGTCCCAGACATGGTCTTACATGATAAAACATAATAGATACCTATGTCATGACATATACTATCCTATCTATTCTAGGTTCAGATAGGGCTTCTCAGACATCAATATTTAGTCGATACCAATTCTCAGATTCCGCATATATCTCATCTCGAACATATTCATAGCAATTCAAATTTCATATATGCACAATTCAGTCAATTCAAATACATTTTTTTGTATATTAACTTACCTCTAGTTCGGTTTAATGGAAACGGATACGGCTACTCGATTACTTTCGATTTCCCGCGATCTAAGTCTGTTTCCTTCAATTCTTGATCTTGAATTGAATCAAAAGCTAGCCGAATGCCCTAGCTCAATTTCCTTTTTCTTTTCTTTTATGTTTCGGTAATATGGATGATAATGGCTTATTTTTAAGCCTTTTGTTTTATTAAATATCATGTAATTAACAAATTACAAATATAACATTAATGAAACAATTTTATCATCTTATAATGCATGGATATAAGTGTCCACTTACTCATAATGGCATAATAACCTTTTAAGGACCTCATATAATAAAGACATTAGCAAATAGATTTCCTTACATAAAACATGCTAATATTGCATTTAATGCAATTTAATCCTTTTCTCAAATTAAGCACACAAACAGACAAATTAACTTACAAAACTTTACCACATGCTTAGTCACATACCAATGGCACAGAAAATAATATTAAAATATTATACAGACTCAGATTTGTGGCCCTGAAACCACTGTTCCGACTAGGGTATGAACCGGACTGTTACATTATTCTTCTTTGTCTAAGAGTCTTTACTTTAGTAGTTAATTAATTTATATTAAACAACAAATTCCCTTTATTTTAGGCTAGATAATAAAAAGAGAGTTAGTATTAGTATTTTTAGTTCCTTTGGGTTCGACATTCCGGTCTTACCACTAAACTATACTACTGTTCGATAGGTGTGCTTGCCTCAAATCGTTGTCATAGTTAGTTTCCAGGTTCGATCATTATTTTTATAAATTTTAAGACTTTAACATCGCGAAAACAACGATCAAGTTTTTGGCATCGTTGCCGAGGAACTAAAATATTAAGAACGCTAAATTTTTATTACTTTAGCCAAAAAAAATTTTATTGCAATTTATTTTCATTATTATTTTTTATTTTTACTTTTATTTTTTTTACTTTGCTAATTTTTCCTCTAATTGCTTTTGGCAGATAATTTTAGCTTATAGAGAAGATGGCACTGAATAATTATCAATGGCAAGTCATGAGGACAATTTCCACTAAAGCAGCACACCCAGTAATGCAATATGACTTGAATCTAGGAGGCGTGGCGAATCCTGAGTACCCACGCTACGGATATGGCAGGGAGAACGAACAAGTCCACTATATGGGTAACTATTCTAGACCTCAAAATAAATTTTATAGTGACACTTATAATGCAAGTTGGAGGTACCATCCCAATTTCTCGTGGGATGATCAAAGTAGCCAAAGATCGAAACATCCTCCAAATTTTCAACCACCACCTCACCAACAGGAAGAGGAGTCGAACCTCGAGGAGATGCTGACAAAATTTATAGCAGCCTCAGAAGATCATTTCCAAGACACAGAAACACGTTTCCAAAAGATAGAAACAAAACTTGAGGCATTGACACAAGAGTTCAAGGATCAAATTGGGCAACTCGCTAAGCTGATCTTAGAACAACCACAAGAAATCTTGCCAAGCAACACTGAAACTAACCAAAAAGAGCAAATTCAAACCGTAACAGCTCATGACAGTGAAAGGTTAGTGGAATCTGACCCGAGGCAAGAACCTGTGGTAAGTGAAGGTAAGGTTGAGGTAAGCCAGGATTTACCAAACCCGGTAATTACAGAGTACCAAGCTCATATGCCATACCCCAATGCGATAAAGAAAGACCACACAGAGGAACAATTCGGTAAATTTCTTAAACCTCTAAAGAAATTTCTTATTAACTTGTCGTTTCTTGAAGCTCTTTTGCAGATGTCAGATCCTAGACCTCGTGTCAATAAAGAAGAAATTCATGAGGAACGAAAGCTTCGGATCGATGAACTAGACGAGTGGAAGATACACTTCAAAGAGACACTAAAAATACACGAAGCAAAAACGAGGCAACTCCACAAGAAACTTAACGATGGGACAACCCAGCTTAAGATAGGAGATCAGGTACTCAATATCTTCCCAAATGGAACAGTCGAGGTAACCAATCCTAAATTCAGCACTTTTAAGGTAAACACTACTCGACTTACACTATTTATCAAAAACCGAATTGATCGCATAGGAAAGGATTTTCACCTCCTCAAACCACCATGACCATACGAATGAGAGGTAAAGTCTAGCTTAAGACTATAAACGAGCGCTTACCCAAGCACTAACCCCATTAATTTTTACATTTTTAATTCTTCTTTTACTTTTATTTTTCCTTTTTAGCACCTAACTATAAACTAACCAAAGTGCAGATTTCCAGACCACACGGCCTTACGCACGGCCGTGGCCGTGGCCGTGTGGCCACCACAGGAAGGTACAAGGGCGAGGGTAACCACCAGATCCATAATCTCCATTTAGAGCCCCCTTCTTCCTTTTTCTTTTCCAATTGTCTTTTTTTCTTTCAATTTCCATTATTTACTTTTATTTTTATTGTTATTGTTATTGTTATTTCTTTTATTTTTCTTTCATTTTCTTTATTATTTTCTTCTTATTCTTCATGCCATTTAGATTTAGATTAGGATAAAATAAAATCAGGCCAGCTACCTCGAGGATTCAAATTCAAACGGTTCAAGGCGCTCCCCCACGTTCACCTTTGCCAATTCCTATCCGGTTTCTTTTCATTGACTCCATCCAAAATTCAGGAAGTTTCACTTCTCTCCCTATCTTATGATTTTATTATTATTTTGCTATTATCTATCTTTGTACATTGAGGGCAATGTACATCTTAAGTTTGGGGGGTGAATCTTAAAAGTGCCAAACTTTTTGCATTATTCTCAAATCTTGAATTATGCCTTGTCTTAAAGTAAGTTTCTCATATTATGATTAGAATGAAATTTCCCTGGTTTATGATTTTTATTGATATGTCTTGAATTAAGTCATTGATAATTGTGCATTGATAATTAAATTTGAAGGATACTAGAGAATCAAACATGATAAGTCTATTTTTCAGAAATTAAAAATTTTTCTAGGTTGTCTACCTGAATTTGAACATTGCTTTGAAATTTGAAATTTACGAGGCTGACATCAAAAACCCATAATTTTTGTGAGATTTTGAGCCTTATAGAGCATCAATTCTTTTTCTTGCTCACTTTATTGATTATGAGTGTGTCAACATTGATTTGTTATTCTAGAACTTGCATTGATTATACATGTCGAGACCACACTTTTTGATTTGATATACAGAGATGATAAAGGCACTTAGGTTTGAACCCACTTACTCCACTAAAAAACCTACCTTCATAATCAACCCCTAGTGAACCCTGTTGAATCCTAACAAACCTTTTTATTGACTTACCCGCTAATATTAACCCAAAACCCTTTTTTATTTGTTATCACCATCCTTTTTAACTACCCTTATATCGAGATTTGATTTGATTAGTTGCCTAACTATGATTTTTATTTCAGTAATTTATCCTTTATTATGACTTATTCATAATTAAAAAAAATCGAAGTATATTCATTATTACTTTTGTGATTAAATGAGCCTATACGTTTGAATATTGAAGAAGAAGCTCGAATTATTAGTACTATTAGTTTTCAATTGATGTAATTACTTATATTCAGTTTGTTGTTTCTGGTTAGGTAATTTGTCAATTCAATCTTGATTCTAACCCTTTAATTCAGCCTTTGTCCACACTTTTAACCTAAGCCCCGTTACAACCCTGTTAAAGACCTTTTGATTTGTGCATCATCTCATATTATAGTGGTGGAGATTTGATTTTCATGCAAGCCTATGGGATTAACTCTTCATGTTTGACGTTTGAGTACTTAATTCTGAACCTTAAACACTTTTAGTGATTTGAGTGAATCTTTAGTGAGGATGTCAATCCTTGTCGGTTTTGAACCAGAGGTAATTATTTAGATGAAGGGAAACACCTGTGTTTTATGCTACAAATGTATGACTTAGATTTTTTGAATCTTTAGGACTCTTTGAGTTGAATTATCCATGTATATAATATCTTTGAATTATAATGAAACATTATCAATGACTATCATGAATTGAGGGAAGTTCGTTTTAATTATGAGTTGAGAATTTTGCTTAAGGACAAGCAAAAGCTTAAGTGTGGGGGTATTTGATAAACCGTAAAAGTAACATATTTTAATCCCACATTTAGCATGCTTTTGGATAAATTATCCCTTATTTTATGTAATTTGGTGCTCTTATTCCTTTATTTTCATGTTTTATACTCAGGGAAGCATCGGAGGATGAAAAGAACAAGAAACGGGCTTAAAATAGGCCAAATGGGCCAGATCACGAAATCAGCACGGCCTGGACCTAAGACCACACGGCCGTGCCTCATTAATGAAGTCCAACACGGCCTGGCCACAATTCACACGGGCGTGTGCCATAGCCGTGCCTATGCCGTGGCAAACAGAAGTTTCATTCGGATTGGGATACTTAGGGGCAAAGAAACACATTCCAAAAGCCTATATATACAACCTAAGTATGACCTAAAAGAGGGAGCCCAAGGCTATCATCTAGGGGCATCTTGATAGGCCAGAGAAGGCAGATTTGTGGGGATTCACTCGAGGATAGCCAGTTGATTCATCTCTAGAAGCCGGAATTATACTCAAGACGGAGGGACTCTCCTTTAATTCCTTCAGGGAGTTTTAGGGATTTCTTATGTTTTGTTTTATCTTTTCTTCTGAGATGTTTTCTTTTATTGTTATGAACTAAACCCTCAGATACCTCATGGGGATGAAACTTAGATGAATCTTGTTATCGTTTACTGAACTATATGATAAATATTTGACTTGTTCTTAATTATGTGTTCTTAATTCTTGTGTTGATATTTCCGGGATATTGATCCAAGTTTGATGTGCTTAGGTGGAGGAGCAAAAGTCCGTGCCTAAGAGTAGATCTAGCATAGTTAAGCGGAGTTGATCGCGCGCCTAGAGCAAGGGTGACGAGATTTTGCCGGATTAGGGTGAAACCTAATATGGGATTCCATAGATCGAGTTAATGCAATTCTAGGGTTTTAATTAGAAAGAGATTTCAATTAATCAACCTAGGGTTAGACGTTATTCACTTCGAGAGAGGGTTTAATATACATTAGGGAATCTTACGGATCAAGTCAAATGAATAAATAAATGCAGTTCAAATGTTAGATAACAAGTGAAGTCTAGGTGGATTCTTCCTTGGGTGTCGTCTTAATCAATTGGTTTTTCCTCAAGTTATTTTCCCCAAATTCATTCTTCTTTGTCTTAGATTCTTTACTTTAGTAGTTAATTAATTTAGATTAAACAACAAATTCCCTTTATTTTAGGCTAGATAATAAAAAGAGAGTTAGTATTAGTACTTTTAGTTCCTTTGGGTTCGGCATTTCGGTCTTGCCACTAAACTATACTACTGTTCGATAGGTGCGCTTGCCTCAAATCGTTGTCATAGTTAGTTTCCAGGTTCGATCATTTTTTATATAAATTTTAAGACTTTGACAGCACGAAAACAACGATCAGCAAATGAGACAAAGAATATATGTGATGAATTTGTTATGAGAATCAATGATTTTATTGTTTCAATTTGGTTATATGCATTTTTATGCTAAGTTTATTTGTATATGGCTTACTAAACTTTTGAAAGCTTACTCTGTGTGTGTTTGCTCTGTTTTATAGATCGTCAGAGCTACTGAAGGCTCGGGACCGTCGAGGATCATCATTACACTACTTAAGCTCAGTTTGGTATCTTTTGAAAATGTTTATAGCAAAATATGGCATGTATAGGCTAGATATTTTGGTATATGTTTGGGTTGTATATAGCCACATGATATGGCTAGATAGTTGTTGGTTATATGCATGAGTAATATGGTCTATGATGATGGTTTTGGTATGTTTATATGTCCATGATATGGTAAAATTTGTGGTAAGTAAATTGATGCTATAAGGGCATATATTTGTCATCAATGAAATGATTATATTTTGGTAAGATGTGAATGTACCATGCATGGTTATACATGTGAATTGGCTATGCAAATTAGTATATGAGTTGGCCTGATTAGAAATGAGATTGAATGAGATGCTATGTTGTTTATTTGATATGATTTTTGGTTGCCAAATGTGTACGGAAATAGGTTTGTTTGAGCTTGTAAGGTAGACCCAAGTGTGGGTGGCATTATGGCCTTGCAAATGGCCTATTTTTCTTACACGGTTGTGGCACGCGGGCGTGCCTAGTGGCCGTGGGATTTAATTAGTAGCTAGCCCAAATATGCACAGCCATGGTACACGGGCGTGTCTGATAGCCGTGCGAAATAGTCAGTATCTAGCCTAAGAGTACACGGCCATGGCACACGGGCGTGCCTGGTGGCTGTGGGGATGAGTTAGTATACATGCTCTGTTTTGGCATGGCTAGGACACGTGAGTGTGTCTAGTAGCCGTGGGAGGCACACGGCCTGCCCACACGGGCGTGTGACCTCTGTAACTTTGAAAAGTTTTAAATTTCTGAGAATTTCTGTATGTGTTCGGTTTAGTCTCGACCCTTCTCTAAAGCATGCTTAAGGTCTTGGTGACCTATCTAAGGGACATAGTGATTGCAATTGATGACTTGCATTATGAAATGTTTGTAAACATTTCTGATCTGTCCGGTAATACCTTTAACCCTAATCTGGCAACGAATACGGGTTAGAGGTGTTACATTTGGTTGGTATCAGAGTTACGGTTTAGTCGATTCTCGGACTAACGTAGCATGTCAGAGTATAGCTATACATGCCATATATCTGAACTATGATAGTGTGATGAATCCTGACGTGAAAAATGTGAATTTCGTATAGTAATGTATCCCGAAAGAGTCGTAGCTGACGATGTAGAAAGCAATGCACCTGCTCTTGCTGAAGGGACAGCGCCTTCTGATCCGAGACCGGCTACGAGTGGTCATGAGGGTGAAGCTAAACAAGCTTTCTTCCAGATGATGAGTGAGTGGTTCACTCAGCTTGTGAGAAATAACCCGACTGTTTCACAACCTTCGCCCCCGCCTAATCACCCTCAGACATCTGCTATGCCTCCGACTATGAATCTGAATCTATTGAACAAGCCTCTGGTTGACAAAATTCGTAAATATGGGGCTGAAGAGTTCAGGGCTACTAATGATGATGATGCTGAAAAAGCCGAATTCTGGTTAGAAAACACAATCCGGGTATTTGATGAAATGTCGTTGACTCTGGAAAGTTTTAAATGTGTTGTTTCACTACTACGAGATGCAGCCTATCAGTGGTGGAAAACTTTGATTTTTATTGTTCCTAAAGAGCGAGTCACGTAGGATTTCTTTTAGATTGAGTTCTGGAAGAAATGCATCAGTGAGAGATTCATCGATCAGAAACAAAAGGAATTTTTGGAATTGAAGCAAGGCCGCATGTCTGTCACTGAATATGAACGAAAGTTCATGAGACTGAGTCAGTATGCCCGAGAATGTGTATCATCGGAAGCGATAATGTGTTAAAGATTTGAAGATGGCCTCAACAAAAATATTCGTTTGCTAGTTGGGATTCTAGAGATAAAAGAGTTCGTTGTGCTTGTTGATCGAGCGTGCAAAGCTGAGGCACTCGAGAAAGATAAAAGAAAAGCTGAATCTGAAGTTAAAGATGTGAGAAAAAGATTTTCGAGCAAATCATTTTAGTCTGCTTTGAAGAAATTCAGAGATGAACATAGCCGTTCAAAGACTAATGTGGGACATTCTAGTAGAGATCGAGTTAGATCACATTTGAGTTCCAAAGCTTCGGTAACATCAATGTCAAGTGTTGGAAATGTTCGGTTTGAACGACCTAAGTGTAAGCATTTTGGTAAAAGATATCCGAGAAGTTGTAGATTGAATGATCGGGCTTGCTTCAGATATGGATCGTTAGATCATTTTATTCGTGATTGCCCAGAGTCTGTTGAGCAAGAGGCTGCCCAGAATCCGAGATCTGATAATGCTCTAGTGAGAGGTAGACCTTCCCGAAATGTAAGAAATGTCAGTGGTAGTCAGAGAACTACAAGAGATACTGTTGCGAGATCTAAAGCTAGAGTGCCTGCCAGAGCGTATGCCATCCGAGCTCGTGAGGAAGCTTCATCTCCAGATGTTATAACGGGTACATTTACTCTTTATGATACTTCTGTGATTGCTTTGATAGACCCTGGTTCTACTCATTCGTATATATGCATGAATTTGGTATCCAAAGAAGACTTTGCTCGTAGAGTCTCATCGAGTTTGTTATAAAAGTATCGAACCCTTTGGGTAAAAGTATCCTGGTTGACAAATTATGCAAGAACTATCCGTTAATGTTTCGAGATATCTATTTCCCTGCTGATCTGATGCTATTACCATTTGATGAGTTTGATATAATTCTGGGTATGGACTGGTTGACATTACATGATGCTGTTGTAAATTGCAAAAGAAAGATTATTGATTTGAAAGGTCAGAATGGTGAAATAGTTCGTATTGAGTTGGATGATTTAAATGGATTGCCTGTTGTGATATCTGTGTTGAAAGCTCAGAGTTATGTGAAAAGGGGTTAAGAAGCTTATTTTGCATATGTGATTGATTCGAAAGTGTCTGAAAAGAAAGTTGAATTAGTGCCAGTTGTTTGTGAGTTTTTTGATGTATTCCCTGAAGAATTACCGGGTTTGCCTCCGATATGAGAAGTTGAATTTGGAATAGATTTTTTGCCTGGTACGACACCTATTTTGATAGCTCCGTATAGAATGGCACCAACAGAATTGAAAGAATTAAAGTCACAGTTGCAAGAATTGATTGACAGAGGGTTTGCTAGACCGAGTTTCTCACCTTGGGGTGCTCCTGTTCTGTTTCTGAAAAAGAAAGATGGCACGATGAGAATGTGCATTGACTACCTTCAATTGAACAAAGTGACTATAAAGAATAAATATCCGTTGCCCTGGATTGATGATTTGTTTGATCAGCTAAAAGGAGCCACCGTATTTTCAAAGATAGATCTGAAATCGGGTTATTATCAGTTGAGAGTGAAAGATTAAGACATTTCAAAAACTACTTTCAGAATGAGGTACAGGCATTATGAGTTTTTAGTTATGCCTTTCGGACTAACAAATGCTCCTGCTATTTTTATGGATCTGATGAATAGAATTTTCAGACCGTACCTAGATCGATTTGTTGTTGTATTCATAGATGACATTTTGATTTATTCACGGTATGAAACCGGACATGCTGAACATCTGAGAATTGTGTTGCAAATTCTGAGAGAAAAACAACTGTAAGCGAAATTCAGCAAATGTGAATTATGGTTACGTGAAGTTAGTTTTCTGGGACATATTGTATCGGCTTCTGGAATACGAGTTGACCCGAGCAAGATTTCTGCTATTCTGGATTGGAAACCTCTGAAGAATGTGTCTGAAGTTCGTAGTTTTCTGGGAATTGCTGGTTATTACCGCAGATTCGTAAAAGGATTCTTGATGATAGCTACTCCGTTGACTAAATTACTTCAGAAACATGTGAGATTCGAATGGTCCAATAAATGTCAGAGAAGCTTCGATCAGTTGAAAACTTTGTTAACTGAAGCTCCAGTGCTAGTACAGCCAGAATCAGGCAAAGAGTTTGTAATATACAGTGATGCTTCGTTGAACGGTCTGGGATGCGTATTGATGCAGGAAGGCAAAGTAATAGCTTATTCCTCAAGACAACTTAAACCTCATGAGAAGAACTATCCAACACACGACATCGAGTTAGTTGCGATTGTGTTTGCACTAAAGATTTGGCGTCATTATCTTTTTGGTGAAAAATGCCACGTGTTTTCAGATCATAAAAGTCTGAAATATTTGATGACCCAGAAAGATTTGAATTTGCGTCAGAGAAGATGGTTAGAGTTGTTGAAAGACTATGAGCTTGTGATAGATTATCACCCAGGTAAAGTAAATGTTGTTGTTGATGCACTGAGTAGGAAATCATTGTTTGCACTACGTGCTTTGAATGCTCATTTAGATCTATCTGATGATGGTTCAGTAACAGCTAAATTGAAAGCAAAACCGTTAGTTTTACAGCAGATATGTGATGCTCAGAAAGTTGATAATGAAATAATAGTGAGACGAGCTCAATGTGATTCGAATTCTGATTCTGAATTTCGAGTTGTTGATGATTGTTTGAGATTTCGAGATCATATATGTGTTCCAAGAAATTCTGAGTTATTACAGTTAATTTTGAGTGAGGCTCATAATAGTCATCTATCCGTTCATCCGGGAAGTACAAAGATGTACCATGATCTGAAGCAACATTATTAGTGGTCTGGTATGAAACGAGACATTTCTGACTTTGTGTCGAAGTGTTTAGTTTGTCAGCAAGTTAAGGCTGAACATCAAGTTCCATCTGGGTTGTTACAATCGATTCTAATTCCCGAATGGAAATGGGATAGAGTGACGATGGATTTTGTTTCTGGATTGCCTTTGACTCCGAGAAAGAAAGATGCAATTTGGGTCATAGTTGATCGATTAACGAAATCTGCCCATTTTATTCCGGTACGATCTGATTTCTCGCTTGATAAGTTAGCTGAGCTTTTTATATTTTTGAGATTGTGAGATTGCACGGGGTGCCACTATCCATTGTGTCTGATAGAGATCCGAGGTTTACATCTCGATTCTGGAAGAAATTGCAAGAAGCTTTAGGCACAAAACTGCATTTCAGTACAGCTTTTCATCCGTAAACGGATGGTCAATCTGAGCGGATCATTCAGATTCTTGAGGATATGTTGAGATGCTTCATTCTTGAGTTTGATGGTACGTGGGAACAGTACTTATCACTTATTGAATTTGCATATAATAACAGTTTTCAGTCGAGCATCAAAATGGCACCTTATGAAGCTTTGTACGGACGCAAATGTCGTACACCTCTGTATTGGACCGAGCTCAGTGAAAATAAGATACACGGGGTTGATCTGATAAA
The DNA here is from genome assembly GCA_025698515.1 of Gossypium sturtianum. NCBI lineage: Eukaryota > Viridiplantae > Streptophyta > Magnoliopsida > Malvales > Malvaceae > Gossypium > Gossypium sturtianum. The sequence continues at coordinate 58,931,585 of CM046948.1, forward strand.
AGACACTGAACAGAAAGTGAAAGTAATCCGTGATAGTCTGAAAGCAACGTCTGATCGTCAGAAATCCTATGCGAATTTGAAACGTAAAGATATTGAATTCGAGATCGGTGACAAAGTGTTTCTGAAAGTATCTCCGTAGAAGAAAGTACTCCGATTCGGACGTAAAGGCAAGTTGAGTCTGAGATTCATCGGACCGTATGAGATTATCGAGCGAGTTGGGCCAGTTGCGTACAGATTATTGTTGCCATCTGAGCTTAAAAAGATACACAATGTATTTCATGTTTCGATGCTCCGTAAATACCGATCCGATCCGTATTTTAGCTCGTGAAGTAAAAAAAATGAGAAACAAGAAAATTCCATTAGTGAAAGTATTGTGGTATCGACACAGAATTGAAGAGGCTACGTAGGAGCCTGAAGATTCAATGAGACAGCAATATCTGAATCTGTTTAACGGTAAGATTTTCGAGGACGAAAATCCCTAAGGGGGGAGAATTGTAACAATCTGAATTAGACCCTAGTCAGAACAGTGGTTTCGGGACCACGAATCTGTAACACCCCAAACCCGGCCTAGAAGTTAGGCCCGAATCCGGCGTGTCACATTGAAGTTTTTTTGCGAAAACCATGTTTTCATTGAAAACCCTTCTAAAGAAAACTTAAGAAAAATCCAGTTTGCTTTCAAAACGAGGTGTATCCAAAAAAAAACCATTTCCTTGTTACTATGAAAAAAAACATTCCTTTGACAGAGGAAGCTCATTCTTAAATCACAATTATTTTCAAAAACTTGAAATATGCTTAAAAGAAATAAATCGAAGTTCCGTTTCAAAATTACAAAGCCTATTACAATCCGAAATAACTTAAAATAAACAACTTAAAATCAAGAATTTAGATATTAAGGAAAACAAGTCTAATCGTCTTGCTAGTTGGCCACCTCTGAGTCCCTCCATCCGTCGAACCGCCTACTGAGGATCACATGAGAAAAATAAAAGAGGGAGTGAGTTTTCGAAAACTCAGTGTGTACGACCCTCGTCAAACAAATAGCATACATATCATATTATTAACATAATAATATCATACATGCAATGCAGTGCAAACCCTCTCCAAATAATCCATCTGGTACACATCACCTCCGTCCAACCGAAACACTTCTGTGGGGATTTCTAAATCGACCCACCCATCCGATACACATCAAGGGTAGCCCGGTTGCGGTACTACCTAACATTGCAGCAAAACTGCCAATCATATAGTAGGCTTAGAAAGCCATCGGTGGATCCACAGTTGTCAAGCAACCATGCGATCCTCATATACCTCCTCCGTTCCATAATTCCCACCCCATATGCAACCTAAACAAAATATCATATGAATGCAGCAAATGTACATGTAACATCCATAAGTCTTACATTCAACACATAAGGGCATTTTAGTCATTTCACAAATCAAGGGTATTTCGGTAATTCTACCCTACAAGAGTATTTCAGTAATTCTTAACAGTATGGGTCTTAATTACGAACCTTGGCCCGTCAACAACTCCTCGCGGCTAAAGTGAACAGACACTACGCACCAGGTAGGATTCCAGAGAAGATGAGGTGGGCCACTAGGACCGCTTAAGTACCAAGCTCTCCCTAGATCCAATCCTAGACATGCATATGTCCATTGCCACACTCTACCCTAGCGACTTGTCCACGGACATGTTTAATTATTAAGTTAAGTTTTATGCCGTTTAAGAATTCATCAGAACTAAGCCTAGAGACCATTAAAACCCTAGAATGCATTCCTTAAATCCCATAAGGCCCACTAAGCCCAATAATGTCCACATAGCCCATTAAGCCAAATCATGTATATGTAGCCCATTAGGCCCGATCATAATTGATCATTGTATTTTAGAGTTTTAAATTTATAATGATCGATCCTGGAACTAACTATAACAACGATTGAGGCAAGTGCACCTATCGAACAGTAGTATAGCTTAGGCAAGACCGGATTGTCGAACCCAAAGGAACTAAAAGTACTAATACTAACTTTCTTTCTATTATTTAGCCTAAAATAAGTGAAGTTGTTTATTAATCTAAATTAACTAATTACTAAGCTAAAGACGCAAAGACAAAAAGAATGAATTGGGGAAATACTTGGGAAAAACTCAGTTGATTAAGACGATACCCTTAGGAAGAATCCACCTAGACTTCACTTGTTATCTAACACTGAACTGCAGACGATTTATTCACTTGACTTGATCCAGTAGGACTCCTAATTTATATTAAACCCTCTCTCAAGGCGAATAACGTCTAACCCTAGGTTGATTAATTGAAATCTCTTTCTAATTAAAACCCCTAGAATAACAAATAAATCGATCTATGGACTCCCATATTAGGTTTCACCCTAATCCGACAAAATCTCGTCACCCCTATCTCTAGGCGCGCGATCAACTCCGCTTAATTATGCTAGATCTACTCTTAGCGGGGACTTTTGCTCCACCACCTAAGCACATTCAACTTGAATTAATATCCATGAAATATCAACACAAGAATTAAGCATACATAATCAAGAACAAATCAAGTATTTATCATATAGTTCAGAAAACAATAACAAGATTCATCTAGGTTTCATCCCCCTTCAGGTATATGAAGGGTTTAGTTCATAATAATAAAGAAAAACATTTCAGAAGAAAAGATAAAACAAAACATAAGAAATCCCTAAAACTCCCTGAAGGAATTGAAGGAGAGATCCTCCGTCTTGAGTAGAATTCTGGCTTCTAGAGATGGATCAACTGGCTATCCCTTGAGAGTTTCCCACAAATCTGACCTTTTCGGCTCGGCTCCTTAACCTAGCTAACTGCCCCTAAACGATAGCTTTGGGCTCCGGCTTCTACTGAACTCCCCGCTTAAGTTGCCCCCTAGGATGTTTATATAGGCTTGGAGATGCCTTACTTCTCCTCCAAGTATCCAAATCTGAGTGAAGTTCCTATTTGGGTGTTTAATTAGACTTTGGAATTTGTTTCTTTGCCTCCAAGTATCCAAATCCACGTAAAACTCCTCTTGGCCGCGGTAGGGGCACGGCCATGGCACACGCCCGTGTGAATCGTGGCCAGGCCGTGTTCAGGTCTGATAAGTGAGGCACGGCCGTGTGGTCTTGGGCCCAGGCCGTGTGGATTTCGTGGATGTGGCCTATTTACTCCGTTTTGGGCCCGTTTTTCCTTTCTTTTCATCCTTCGGTGCTTCCCTGAGTATAAAACATGAAAACAAAGGTTTAAGAGCACCAAATTACATAAAATAAAGGATAATTCATCCAAAAGCATGCTAAATGTGGGATTAAAATATGTTACTTTTAGGGTTTATCAAATACCCCCACACTTAAGCTTTTGCTTGTCCTCAAGCAAAATTCTCAACTCATAATTAAAACGAACTTCCCTCAATTCATGATAGTCATTGATAATGTTTCTTCGTAATTCAAAGATAATTTATTCATGGATAATTCAACTCAAAGGGTCCTAAAGATTCAAACAGTTTAAGTCATACATTTGTAGCACAAAAACATAGGTGTTTCCCTTCATCTAAATAATTACCTCTGGTTCAAAACCGACAAGGATTGACATCCTCACTAAAGATTCACTCAAATCACTAAAAGTGTTTAGGTTGTAATTAAGTACTCAAAAGTCAAACATGAAGAGTTAATCCCATAGGCTTGCATGAAAATCAAATCTCCACCACTGTAATATAAAATGATGCACAAATCAAAAGGTCTTTATCAGGGTTGTAATGGGGCTTAGGTTAAAGGTGTGGATAAAGGTTGAATTAGAGGGTTAGAATCGAGATTGAATTGACAAATTACCTAACTAGAAACAATTAACTGAATAAAAGTAATTACATCAATTGAAAACTAATAATACGAGCTTCTTCTTCAATAATTGGAATTTAACGTATAAGCTCACCTAATCACAAAACTAATAATGAATATACTTCAATTTTTTTGGAACAAGTAATCAAATATGTATAATAATAAGAAAGTACTTTAACAACTGAAATATAGAATATAGAAAGGCAACTGCTCGAAATCAAATCTCGACAAAAAGGGCAGTAAAAAAGGATGGTGATAACAAGTACAAAGGGTTTTGGTTGAGAATTAGCGGGTAAGTCAATAAAAAGGGTTGTTAGGATTAAAAGGGGTTCACTAAGGGTTAATTATGGAGGTAGGTTTTTTTTAGTGGAGTGAGTGGGTTAAATCCTAGGTGCCTTTATCATTTCTGTATATCAAATCAAAGATGTGGTCTCGACATGTATAATCGATGCAAGTTCTAGAATAACTAATCAATGTTGACACACTCATAATAAAAAAGTGAGCAAGAAAAAGAATATATGCTCTATAAGGCTCAAAATCTCACAAAAATTATGGGTATTTTGATGTCATCCTCATAAATTTCAAACTTCAAAGTAATATTTAAATTCAGGTAGACAACCTAGAAAAAATTTTAATTCTGAAAAATAGACTTATCATACTTGATTCTCTAGTATTCTTAGAATTTAATTATCAATGCACAATTATCAATGACTTAATCTAAAACATATCAAAAAAATCATAAATCAGGGAAATTTTCATTCTACCCATAATATGAGAAACTTACTTTAAGACAAGGTATAATTCAAGGATTTTCAAAAAATGCTATAGTTAACCCCCCCACACTTAAGATGTACATTGCCCTCAATGTATAAAGATAGATAATAGCAAAATAAAATCATACGACAGGGAGAGAGGTGAAACTTCCTAAATTTTGGATGAAGTCAATGAAAAGAAACCGGATAGGATTGGAGGTGAACGTGGGGAAGCGCCTCGAACCGTTTGAAATTGAATCCTCGAAGCAGCCGGCCTGATTTTATTGTATCCAAAGCTAAATCTAAATGGTATGAAGAATAAGAAGAAAAGAATAAAGAAAATAAAAATAAAAATAAAAATAAAAGTAAATAATGGAAAATAAAAATAAAAATAAAAATAAAAGTAAATAATGGAAAATGAAAGAAGAGAGACAACTGAAAAAGAAAAAGGGAGAAGGGGGGTCTAAATAGAGATTATGGAGCTGGTGGTTGCCCCCACCCTTGTACCTTCCTACGGTGGCCACACGGCCACGGCCACGGCCGTGTGCAAGGCCGTGTGGTATGGAAATCTATACCTTGGTTAGTTTATGGTTAGGTGCTAAAAGGAAAAATAAAAGTAAAAATAAAAACAATGTAAAAATTAATGGGGTTAGTGCTCGGGTTGCCTCCCGAGAAGTGATCGTTTATAGTCTTAAGCTAGACTTTACCTCTCATTCGTATGGCCATGGTGGTTTGAGGAGGTAAAAATCCTTTCTCATGCGATCAATTCGGTTATTGATATAAAATTTAAGTCGAGTAATGTTTTCCTCAAAAGTGCCAAAATTAGAATGTGTTACCTCAACCGTTCCATCTGGGAAGATTTTGAGTACCTGATCTCCTATCTTAAGCTGGGTTGTCCCCTTATTAAGTTCGTCGTGGAGTTGCCTCGTCTTTGCTTCATGTGTTTTTAGTCTCTCCTTGAAATGTGTCTTTCATTCGTCTAGTTCATCGATCCAAAGCCTTCGTTCCTCATGAATTTCTTCTTTATCGACACGAGGTCTAGGATCTGGCATCTACGAAAGAGCTTCTAGAAACGACAAGTTAATAAGAAATTTCTTTGAAAGTTTAAGAGACTTACCGAGTTGTTCCTCTATGTGGCCTTTCTTTAATGCTTCGGGATATGGTATGCGAGGTTGGTACTCTTTGATTACCGGTTTTGGCTTATTATTACTTACCTCAACCTTACCTTCTTTGACCATATTCTCTTGCTTTGAATTGGGCTTGTCTAACCCTTCACTTTCTTGAGCTGATATGGCTTGGATTTGCTCCTTTGGGTTAATCTCAGTGTTGCTTGGTAGGCGCCCTTGTGGTCGTTCGGAAATTATCTTTGCGAGTTGTCTAACTGTGTTAGTAAGTTGTCCAACTATCTTAGTGAGTTCCCCAACTTGGCTCTCGATCCCTTTAATTGATGCCTGTTGATTCTTAAGGATGGTCTCAGTGTCTTGGAGACGGGTATCTGTGGCTGCCATGAATTTTGTCAGCATCTCCTCGAGGTTCAACTCCTCTTCCTGTTGGTAAGGTGGTTGTTGAAAATTTGGAGGAAGTTTCGGTCCTTGGCTACTTTGATCATCCCACGTGAAATTAGGATGGTACCTCCAACCTGCATTGTAAGTGCCACTATAAAAATTATTTTGAGATCTAGAATAGTTACCCATATAGTGGACTTGTGCGTTCTCTATGCCATATCCGTAGGGTGGGTACTCAAGATTCGCCACGCCCCGCTTGTTTCAATCATTGCATAACCGGATGTATCTGCGAAGAACACAAATCATCAAACTTTTATTTAACATCTCTAACTGGTTTGATAGCCTAGTTATTGGGTCGAGGTTGTAGATATCGGCTGCTTTTGTTGGCTTTGTCCTCATAACTTGCCACTGATAGTTATTCAGTGCCATCTCCTCTATCTGCCAAAATCAAATAAAAGATAATTTAGCAAAGTAAAAAAATAAAAATAAAAACAATAATAATAATAATAATAATAATAATAATAATAATAATAATGGCTAAAGTAATAAAAATAGAGTTTTCTTAATATTTTAGTTCCCCGGCAACAGCGCCAAAAACTTGATTGTTGTATTTCAGAGTTTTAAATTTATAATGATCGATCCTGGAACTAACTTTAACAACAATTGAGGCAAGTGCACCTATCGAACAGTAGTATAGCTTAGGCAAGACCAGATTGTCGAACCCAAAGGAACTAAAAGTACAAATACTAACTTTCTTTCTATTATTTAGCCTAAAATAAGTGAAGTTGATTATTAATCTAAATTAACTAATTAATAAGCTAAAGACGCAAAGACAAAAAGAATGAATTGGGGAAATACTTGGGAAAAACTCAGTTGATTAAGACGATACCCTTAGGAAGAATCCACCTAGACTTCACTTGTTATCTAACACTGAACCAGACGATTTATTCACTTGACTTGATCCGTAGGACTCCCTAATTTATATTAAACCCTCTCCCGAGGCGAATAACGTCTAACCCTAGGTTGATTAATTGAAATCTCTTTCTAATTAAAACCCCTAGAATAGCCGTAAATCGATCTATGGACTCCCAGATTAGGTTTCACCCTAATCCGGCAAAATCTCGTCACCCTATCTCTAGGCGTGCGATCAACTCCGATTAATTATGCTAGATCTACTCTTAAGCAGGGACTTTTGCTCCACCACCTAAGCACATTCAACTTGAATTAATATCCGCGAAATATCAACACAAGAATTAAGCACACATAATCAAGTATTTATCATATAGTTCAGAAAATAATAACAAGATTCATCTAGGTTTCATCCCCCTTCAGGTATCTGAAGGGTTTAGTTCATAATAATAAAGAAAAACATCTCAGAAGAAAGGATAAAACAAAACATAAGAAATCCCTAAAACTCCCTGAAGGAATTGAAGGAGAGATCCTCCGTCTTGAGTAGAATTCCGACTTCTGGAGATGGATCAACTGGCTATCCCTTGAGAGTTTCCCACAAATCTGACCTTTTCGGCTTGGCTCCTTGGCCTAGCTAACCGCCCCTAAACGATAGCTTTGGGCTCCAGCTTCTGTCGAACTCCCCGCTTAAGTTGCCCCCTAGGATGTTTATATAGGCTTGGAGATGCCTTAATTGGCCTCCAAGTATCCAAATCTGAGTGAAGTTCTTATTTTGGTGTTTAATTAGACTTTAGAATGTCATTCTTTGCCTCCAAGTGTCCAAATCCGAGTAAAACTCCTCTTGGCCGCGGCAGGGGCACGACCATGGCACACGCCCGTGTGAATCGTGGCCAGGCCGTGTTCAGGTCTGATAAGTGAGGCATGGCCGTGTGGTCTTGGGCCCAGGCCGTGTGGATTTCGTTAATGTGGCCCATTTACTCCGTTTTGGGCCCGTTTTTTCGTTCTTTTCATCCTCCGGTGCTTCCCTGAGTATAAAACATGAAAACAAAGGTTTAAGAGAACCAAATTACATAAAATAAAGGATAATTCATCCAAAAGCATGCTAAATGTGGGATTAAAATATGTTACTTTTGCGGTTTATCAATTATCAAATCATCCAACCATCCATATCAATCCATCAATCAATTTCACATATCAACTCTTGCCGATTTGGGCCCACGAGCTCGGCAAGCCCATTTAACCCCTTCTGGCCCGGTTGACCAAACAGTGGCCCGAGACCATGAGATCGCTCTCTTGGTCCCAGTAATCGTATCGGTGTTCCCACACAAATGTTTGCACGCTCGTGTGGTTGCCGTCGCCAACCTTTCGGCTTTTTGACTTTTCGGCACTCCTAGTTTTTGGGATTTCGACTTTTGCCGATTTGTCATGTGTGAAGTGTATGTACACACCTGGTAAATGAGACGTGTTACACTATCCTCAGCCTTGAACCTACAACCAATACCAACCTCCAATCAATCACACACTTAACCACAATATTTACCAAAAACCGAAGCCTTACCATAACCTTACCGTGTGCCACCAGTCCTAATAGCCCTTTCTTAGCTACCACTCATGAATAATAGGTGACTTGTATCCACTTAAGTCACCATTTCCCTTACTATAGACTATTCGGCTAACTTATCCCAAAATCAAGAACACTTACCCAAAAGCCGAAACGTATGGATAGCTTTTCGACAGAGACTTGTAGATCCAAGCTTAATTCAGATTTTTCCAAGATCTGGTCCACCAAAAATCAAAGGAATGATGCCAGCACGACAGATATTTGGTCACTAGAGTATTCGGCACAAGGTTTGGGGCGATGAAGAAATCGACTTCAAGAGCAAAGGTTTTCAGCTTTTGAAGTCACGGATATTTGGTCCCCAACAATTGAGATGAAGGTGGGATGGCACAAGAAATGGAGAAAGAAGAGAATGATATTCGATTTAAGGCTTTAGGAGAGAAGAAAAGAAAACACATAAGGAAGAGGCGATGTTTAGAACAGAAAAAGTGGAGGAGAATTCGGCAGAGCACTATAGTTGCCGAAATAGCACAAAGGGAATTCCAATTGCCGAAATAGCACAGAGGGAATTCGGCACCCCCTATTTATACACAAACCTAAACTCTGTAAAGTCCCAATCGAATCCAACTCTTCCCCATCTCATCTCCTCATTTTTCTCCCTGCTAACTCCCCAATCCTTTTCCTAAATTTTCTCTTCTGATCACTCTCCTTAGAGTCCATCATCACACCACTTCCAACCTTCTAGAAGGCCAAAATTAAACTCTTAAAAAATATACTAAGCTAGGATTCGAACCTAGGATCTTCTTGCTAGCCCATAACGCCACCTCCCTATACCCTAAGTGGCGTCACTTAGCCACTCCACCACAAGACTCTTTGATGCCATTTTCCCTATTTTTATTTAAAAGCCCAACTACTCATCGCCCTGGTTCCTTTAATAATTAACTAAAAATTCCTTCTCCTCAAAGTTCGAACCCAGCACTTCTCCAATACCCCTAGACACTCTAAGTTTATTAAACCCTTAAAGCCAACATGTCATTTGTCATTTTCTTACTTTAAAAAAAATTATGAGACCTAAAGCCCAATAGGCCCAATTCTACTAGGCCCAAATTTGGGGCATTACAGAATTTGAATCAGTGAAATATTTTAATATTATTTTCTATGCTATTGATAAGTGATTAAGCATGTGTTAAATTTTCGTAAGTTAATTTGTCCGTCTGTATGCTTAATTCGATAAAAGGATTAAATTGCATTAAGAACTTGCATGCTATTTGTTAAAGTACCTATGTGTTGTGACTTTTAAAAGAGGAGGCCTTATGAAGTAATTAGACCACTATTAAGTGAGAGGATAGATAAAGGACATAAATGCCCATAATGTTTATATGTATTTAGGTTTAGTAAAAGGTTAACTATGTCATTTATGTATTAAAATGTCTTTTGATAAAAACAAAACATGAAAAAGGGCATTAATTCATTCATCCTTCCACCAAAAACACAAAAGAAAGAAAGAGTTTGAAGCTTTCTAACATTCGGCTCTTTGTCTTCTTGATTAAGGTAAGTTTTGATTTCGGTTTTTGATAATTTCTACGTTTTCGAAATCGTTGCTTCGTCTACTTCAAAACCCATGTTGTAATTTGAAGAATTGATAATGTTCATGAGATGTTCCATTGATGAAATAGTGAGCTTTTTGATGAGTGTTGGTGTTAAATGAAAGATATGTGTTTAATGAGTATGTTTTGTTCTTGATTTTTTGATGAATTTAGCTAATTAGGGCTAAATTGTGAAAATAGCATTTTAAGGGACTAAATTGTGAAATAAATGAAATGTATGGATTTGTATGAGATACATGAACATTCGGCTAAGCATGGGTGTATGGTGATTTTGTGTATTTGATGATTTTGTGAAAAATGGACTAAATTGATAAAATGTGCAAATGTGAGGGTTAATTGGTAAATTGCCCTAAATGTATGTTTTTGGATGAAATTGAATAAGTTGATGAATGAAAAGATTAAATTTGGATATGTATAGATCAAGAATCGAAGAAAACGGACTTAGATCGCCGAAAAATGAAGGTAGTCGAGTAACCGAGTCCGAACGAATATCCGAATCCGAGGTAAGTCGATATACAAATAAATGTATTTGTATTGAATTATTTGAGTGTATATGATATGTGAAATACTATGATTATTAATTGATATGGAATGTATGTGAAATCCGAGTTGGCTAATAAGTCGATAAGCTGATAAAGTCCGAGAAGTCCCGTGTGAACCTAGGAATATATAGGAATTACGTATGTCATGACATAGGTGTCTGTTATGTGATATCATGTAAGACCACATCTGGGACGTTGGCGTTGATTCGAGATTTCATGTAAGACCACATCAGGGACATTGGCATCGATAAGAGATTTCGTGTAAGACCACGTCTAGGACGTTGGCATCGATATGAGATTTATGTGTAAGACCATGTCTGGGACATTGGCGTCGTATTTGATTCGTGTAAGACCATGTCTGGGGTAGTGGCATGGATATCTGATTACATGTAAGACCACGTATGGGACGTTGGCATTGTACGATTATTCCGAGCACTCTGACTATCCTATTAGATTCTGAACGGTTCAACGGGCAAATCTGAGATACGAATGACTATGTGAACTGTATATCCATTTCAGGTAAGTTTGGTATGTATACTAAGTGTGTATCAAAGGTAAGTATTTATATGAACTTACTAAGATAATTATGTATATGAAATGATGAGATTATATGAGAAGTTATGCTTGAAGGAGCTATGTGTATATGTGATATTTGAGTTGAGGAATATGGTAAGATATGGCTAAGCAAATGAGGCAAAGAATATATGTGATGAATTTGTTATGAGAATCAATGATGTTATTGTTTCAATTTGGTTATATGCATTTTTATGCTAAGTTTATTTGTATATGGCTTACTAAGCTTTTGAAAGCTTACTCTGTGTGTGTTTGCTCTGTTTTGTAGATCGTCAAAGCTACTGAAGGCTCGGGACCGTCGAGGATCGTCATCACACTACTTAAGCACATTTTGGTATCTTTTGAAAATGTATATAGCAAAATATGGCATGTATAGGCTAGATATTTTGGTATATGTTTGGGTTGTATATAGCCACATGATATGGCTAGATAATTGTTGGTTATATGCATGAGTAATATGGTTATGATGATGGTTTTGGTATGTTTATATGTCCATGATATGGTAAAATTTGTGGTAAGTAAATTGATGCTATAAGGGCATATATTTGTCATCAATGAAATGATTATATTTTGGTAAGATGTGAATGTACCATGCATGGTTATACATGTGAATTGGCTATGCAAATTAGTATATGAGTTGGCATGATTAGAAATGAGATTGAATGAGATGCTATGTTGTTTATTTGATATGATTTTTGGTTGCCAAATGTGTATGGAAATAGGTTTGTTTGAACTTGTAAGGTAGACCCAAGTGTGTGTGGCATTATGGCCTTGCAAATGTCCTGTTTTGCTTACACAATCGTGGCACACAGGCGTGCCTAGTGGTCGTGGGATTTAATCAGTAGCTAGCCCAATTATGAACGGCCATGGTACACGGGCGTGCTTGATAGCCATGTGAAATAGTCAGTATCTAGCCTAAGAGTACACGGCCATGGCACACGGGCGTGCCTGGTGGCCGTGGGGATGACTCAGTATACATGCTCTGTTTTGGCACGGCTAGGACACGTGGGTGTGTCTAGTAGCCGTGGGAGTCACATGGCCTGCCCACACGGGCGTGTGACCTCTGTAACTTTGAAAAGTTTTAAATTTTTGAGAATTTTCGTATGTGTTCGGTTTAGTCTCGACCCTTCTTTAAAGCATGCTTAAGGTCTCGGTGACCTATCTAAGAGACATAGTGATTGCAATTGATGACTTGCATTATGAAATGTCTGTAAACGTTTCTGATCTGTTCGGTAATACCTTTAACCCTAATCCGGTGACGGATACGGGTTAGGGGTGTTACAGAGGCAGGGAAGCCTTTCTCTATATGATGAATGAGTGCTATACATAATTTGTTCGAACAAATCCGAATGCACAACCTCCTCCACCCCCACCCATTCCTCGACCAGTTACCGTAGCCCCACAAGGTATGGACTTTGTAAGGATGAATAAGCCCTCGGTTGATAAAATTCGAAAGCATGGGGCTAAAGATTTCTGAGCTAATGTGGATGATGATCCCGAGAGAGCTGAGTTTTGGCTCGAAAACTCCATCAGGGTATTTGATAAGTTGTCCTACACACCAGATGAGTGTTTAAAGTGTGCTATCTTGCTTCTGAGAGATTCTACATACCATTGGTGGAATACACTTATATCTGCAGTTCCAAGAGAAAGAGTCACCTGGGACTTCTTTCAAGAGGAGTTTCGAAAGAAGTATATTAGCCAACGGTTCATCGACCAGAAATGTAAGGAATTTCTTGAGTTGAAACAAGGTCGTATGACAGTGACTGAATATGAGCGAGAATTTGTCAGATTGAGTAAATACGCTCGAGAGTGTGTTTCTACGGAGGCTATTATGTGCAAAAGATTTGAGGATGGATTGAATGAAGATATTCATTTGTTAGTCGGGATTTTAGAGCTGAAAGAGTTTGTGGTATTGGTTGAATGGACTTGTAAGGCTGAAGAATTAAACAAAGAGAAGTGGAAAGCTGATCTTGAAGCTAGAGACTCGAGGAAAAGATTGATGAGTAAGTCATTTCCATCTTAGTCTAAGAAATCAAAAGCGATGTATTCTCGTTCGAATGTTTCAGCGGGGTATTCACGCAGAGATCGTGAGAAACAACATTCGAGTTTTAAATCTCAAGCTACTTCGATGGCAAGTGTGGGTAATGTAAAGTCTAATAGGCCCAAATGTCAACATTGTAGAAGAAGAGATCCTGATGAATGTAGAATGAATGACTGGGCTTGTTTTAAGTGTGGTTCTCAAGATCATTTTATCAGAGATTGCCCGGAGATGGCACAGAAAGAGAAATTTCAGAGTGCAAGGCCTAGTAATACTGCTTCTAGAAGATGACCCTCGAGGAGTACTGGAAATGGAGCCAGTAGTAAAGGTGTGACAAAAGAAACCGCGGTGAGATTCGGAGCTCGAGCACTTGCTAGAGCCTATGCCATCCGTGCTCGCGAAGAAGCGACATCTCCTGATGTTATTACTGGTACTTTTTCTCTTTATGATACTGACGTTATTGCATTAATTGACCTGGATCTACTCATTCGTATGTTTGTATGAATTTGGTAAATAATAAGAAATTGCCTGTTGAGTTTACCGAATTTGTGATTAAGGTGTCAAACCCTTTAGGCAAGCATGTTTTAGATGATAAAGTATGTAAGAAATGTCCTTTGATAATTAGAGGTCACTGTTTTCCAGCTGACTTGATTTTGTTGCCATTTGATGAGTTTGATGTCATTTTGGGTATGGATTGGCTGACGTTGCATGATGCTATAGTAAATTGTAGACAGAAAGTTATTTAATTGAAATGTGAAAATATTGAAATTCTTCGGATTGAATCAGATGAGTCAGATAGATTGTTTGTGGTGATTTCTTCAATGTCAGCTCAGAAATGTATAATAAAAGGGTGTGAAGCTTACCTAGCCTATGTGTTAAACATGAAAGAGTCTGAATTGAAAATTGAATCTGTGCCGGTGGTGTGTGAATATTCGGATGTTTTTCCAGAGGATTTTCCAGGATTGCCTCCAATTAGAGAAGTTGAGTTTGGTATTGAGTTAGTCCCCGGTGTTTCACCGATATCAATTGCTCCGTACAAGATGGCTCTGACTGAATTGAAAGAGTTAAAGACTCAGTTACAAGAATTGATAGATAAGGGTTTTGCGAGACCAAGTCTCCCTGGGGTGCTCCAGTATTGTTAATAAAGAAGAAAGACGAGACTATGAGACTTTGTATAGATTACTGACAGCTCAATAAGGTAACCATTAAGAACAAGTATCCTTTGCCGAGGATTGATGATTTATTTGACCAACTGAAAGGAGTGACAGTGTTCTCGAAGATAGATTTGAGATCTGGTTACTATCAGTTGAGAGTATATGCCGAAAACCGCTTTCAGAACAAGGTACAGACACTATGAATTTCTTGTCATGCCTTTTGGACTGACGAATGCTCCTGCAGTTTTTATAGACCTAATGAATCGAATCTTTAGATCGTACTTGGACAAGTTTGTAGTTGTTTTTATTGATGGCATACTGATTTATTATCGTAATGAGTCCGAGCATGCCGAACACTTGAGAACTATTTTGCAGACTTTGAGAGATAAGAAGTTAAATGCTAAGTTCCGTAAAAGTGAGTTTTTGCTCTGAGAAGTCGGATTTTTAGGACAAATTGTCTCAGGTGATAGTATTCAAGTTGATCCAAGTAAGATTTCAGCAATTGTTGATTGGAAACCGCTAAGGAATGTATCTGAAGTTAGAAGCTTTTTGGGCTTAGCCAGTTACTACCGCCATTTTGTCAAATGGTTTTCGATGATTGCTACCCCTATGACCAAGCAGTTGCAAAAAGATGTCAAATTTGTATGGTCCGAAAAATGTCAGCAAAGTTTTGAGAAGTTTAAGGCTTTATTGACTGAGGCACCGGTTTTAGTGCAACCTGAACCGGGAAAAGAGTTTGTGATTTATAGCGACGCGTCACTGAATGGATTGGGATGTGTGTTGATGCAAGAGGGCAAAGTGATAGCCTATGCCTCGAGACAGTTGAAACCACACTAGAAGAATTATCCGACGCATGATTTGGAGTTAGTCGCCATTGTGTTTGCTCCAAAAAATTTGAGACATCATTTGTACGGTGAGAAAAGCCGTGTTTTTAGGGATCAAAAGAGTTTGAAATATTTGATGACTCAAAAAGACTTAAATTTGCGGCAACGAAGATGGCTTGAGTTACTGAAAAATTATGAGTTGGTGATTGATTATCACCCAGGTAAGGCGAATGTAGTTGCAGATGCCCTGAGTAGAAAATCCTTGTTTGCCTTAAGAGCAATGAACACGAGGTTAACATTGTCTGATAATAATTCGATTATAGCTGAGTTGAGAGCTAGACCGTTATTTCTTTAGCAAATTTGTGAAGCTAAAAAATGTGACCGTGATTTGCAAGCCAAGAGGGCTCATTGTGAATCAGTTAGTGATTCAGATTTTCATGTCAGTTTTTATGATTTTTTGATGTTCCGAGGTAGAGTTTGTGTACCGAAAAATGATGAACTTATTCAGAAAATTCTTTATGAGGCGCATAATGGTTGTTTATCTGTGCATCCGCGTAGTACAAAAATGTATAATGATTTGAAGGCATTGTACTGGTGGCAAGGTATGAAACGAGATATTTCAGAGTTTGTTTCGAGATGTTTGATTTGTCAACAAGTGAAAGCCGAACACCAAGTACCTTCGGGTTTACTTCAGCCAGTGATGGTACCCGAATGGAAATGTGACAGAGTTACGATGGATTTCGTAACGGGTTTGCCTTTAACTCTGAAAAAGAAAGATGTCGCCTAGGTTGTTGTCGATAGATTGACGAAATCGTCTCATTTTATTCTGGTACATATCGATTATTTGCTTGATAAGCTAGCTGAGTTGTACATTACTGAGATTGTAAGATTGCACGGGGTGCCTACTTCGATTATTTCGGATAGAGATCCGAGGTTCACTTTGAGATTTTGGAAGAAGCTACAAGAGGCTTTGGGTACGAAATTGAATTTTAGTACTGCATTTCATCCACAGACCGACGGTCAATCCAAAAGGGTAATTCAAATACTTGAAGATATGCTTCGATGCTGTGTTCTAGAATTTGAGGGTAGTTGGGAAAATATCTATCATTGGTGGAATTTGCCTATAACAAAAGCCATCAGTCGAGTATAAAAATGACACCTTATGAGGCACCTTATGAGGCATTGTATGGCCGCAAGTGCTGAACACATTTGTATTGGACCGAGCTTAACGAGAAACAGATTCACGGGGTTGATTTGGTTAAGGAAACCAAAGAAAAAGTAAAGGTAATCCGAGATTGCTTGAAAGCCGCTTCAGATCGACAAAAGTCGTATGCAGACTTGAAAAGAAAAGAGATCGAATTTTAGGTTGGTGATAAAGTCTTTCTGAAAGTATCTCCGTGGAAGAAGATTCTAAGATTTGGCCGTAAAGGCAAGTTGAGTCCACGTTTCATTGGGCCGTATGAAGTTATTGAAAGAATAGGGCCACTGGCATATCGGTTAGCTTTACCGACAGAGTTGGAAAGAATCCATAATGTGTTTCATGTGTCTATGCTGCAACATTATCAATCAGACCCTTTTGATGTGATCCGGCCCGGGTTATTCGAGTCGTTTCACTTGTTGCCCGATCGTCGACGAGGAGATTCGTTCACAAAGTCTTCAAATTGGTTTTAAATAGGCTAGGTAGGCTTAATGTTGATGAAATGGTTCAAAAATTGGCTAAGTTGTGATGGTAGGTTCAGCTAAAAAGGAATCAAAGGAAGGTGGCTATTTGGATGGGCTCGATCTAATTAACAAGTTAATTAAGGATAGATGGTGTGAATGGAAAACGATCTTAAACTTCAAGAATGATTCAACACTAAAGAGTGTCACCCTGATTCCTATATCGTTTAAGGTGGATTGGTGGATTGGTAGATTGGTGAACGCCATACCGGGTTACGGTGATAAGTTCAAAAACAAGACGGGAAGACGCCACTAGCACGCTAGATAAGTCAACAAGACTTGTACGGAATATGAGAGGAGATAAACTCACTCAAGAAAACAATGTTCATTTAACAAATTGGCAAAAGTCAAAAGTCCCATACAAATGAAAATGGCTAAGTATTTATAGCCTAATTCTAGGATAGTCGAATGGACAAAACACAAACTTAACGACTAAGAAATTCGGCTATGAATATGCTAGAATATTCTAGAATAAAATCATTAAAAGACTAAGGCTAGGTTCGGCTGAATGGGAGCTCCAATGGACAACTTCTTGACTAAGGAATTCATCTTGCATGAACTTGGAAGCTTGATGAGTACAATGCATTGTCTAGGTTCGGCCATGGGTCTTTATGAGCTCATTGAATGAGCAACTCTTGGCTGAAAAGATATCAGCTTTAAAGAGCATCTTTTAACAACCTTTGATGTCTGAACATCCAAATTTGAAAAGTCTTCATGGTGTGAATAGGCATAGCCGAATGGTCATAGGTGTGAACACCAATATGAACGGCATTGATGCTGCCTTGGGGAAATGACCGGCCAAGCTTGGGAAATTAACTTTCTAGTAACCTTTGGCCGAATGGACACCTTGGGCAGCCAAATGAATCAGCCACCATTCATTGAAGCGGACCATACATGAACCGTCCCATACATGAACCTTCCATTCATGAACCTAGCTTAAATTCACTCCCAAATTTGGCTCACCTACAAAAGACATGAACTAACATTAATTCAAGTAAAATTCAGCTGAACATAATTAAAATAGAATTTAGACACATTAAATAAACACTTAATTAAAATAGACAAATTTAATAAAGTCTTAAACAAGACATATTAAATTCGGTTATGGCTAAAAGACATATTAAAAACATGTAATAAGCTAAGTTAAATTTATGAGCTGCAATAATACTATCAAATTTAATTTAAACACTTAACTTATTCTAGAAATTAAATTTAGTGAACTAAAAGAAATTAAATCGAGCTCAAACGAGCTGAATTAGGCTCAAGTGAGCTGATTCAAGCTAGACAGAGCTCGAGGAGCTGAGTTCGAGCTAAAATTAGCTCGCATTAAGGTGCGTTGAGTCCTTGAATTGCTGGCCCGAGTTCGATTCATGAACTTAGTGAGCAGCCTCGAATAATATTTGCTCATTTCAGAAAAGGTCCCGGTCGTGCTCACATCATTCCCCCTTCTTCAAAATGAATTGTCCTCAAGTCGAGTCGTTGGTTCACTCGATCATAGCTTCTCTTATAGGGCTTTCTTTGGACGAATAGGGCGAATGGCAAATAAGTCATCTGAAATTTATAGCCATGAGTTAGGAAAAAACATTTCAAACAAATTTGTAATCCAAGCGTAAGCATAACAAGACAGGTAAAACGCATGCCAATGGACAGATGCAAAGCACCATGTTTACTACCATGCAAACAAATTAATTTACTTGCCAATGCCTCGTCTAATGTTCAAAACAAAAATGGACATGTTTGAAGTCATTCAAATGACTCAAATTGTTTCCACAATTCATGACGGGAATGCGAGTAATGAGTCAGAAGATAGACGTAATCATCGCAAACAGGTAATTGAAAAGATTCACATGGTTCATGAATTCGCATAATCAAATCTTGCATTGGAAGATTGACTATAGACTCACCCACAAATGCATCATCACAATTATCAAAAACAAGAATCTTTTTGTCAACAACCAAAACAGATAGATCGTGTTCAAACGAAGCAAAACAGTTAACCACATCACGAACTAAGTATCTTTCAAAAACCAAATCATCAACACGATGGTTGTCACCACCCGAAGAGAACAAAAATGTTTCAAAACTTTCAAGAGTCTTACCTTGTTAATCTTCAAGACCAAGAAAACAAAATATCATTTTTACCTTGTTCGATTAACACAAATCTTCTCTCCTCGGGAACATAGTGTAGTCGAAACTCCATGCTTGAATCTACCTTTTCGTGATGAAATATAAATCTCATGTACAGCCACATAAAATATTCAAGGAACGATTTTAAATCGAAAACAAAATTGTCAAACTTCATTTCCTTATTCAAAAACCAAGTATCAAACAAATAGAAATTATCCGCTCGAAAGTTAAGATGCTTGATTTTCCCACAAAACGAACCAAAACAAATTCCGGGTTTAAAAACGTTAGTTTGATTACTTATGTCGAAGTGTAGCAAAGGTTTCATTAAATCAAACATGTCAAACCAAAAGGATTTTTGCATACACAGAAACATACAATCAAACCTCTTTTCAGTCATCGAAACAGATTCACACAAGTCCAAAGATTTCACACAAAACTTTAGTGGGTGCACGTTAATATCATATTCAAACAAATTATGCACTTTTCGTGAAAACCCATTATCACGCATGATCAAGTTTGTGGTTTGTCGATCGGACCGAACAACATCAACAAAGTTTTCTTCACAAGGCAAATCAAGAGAAAAACTCCTTGTGCTTTCTTTTGGAACGAGCTCATTAACTACAATCAAGGAATAGCAATTAATCGGATGAAAATAAGGGTAGCTTTTAAAAACTAAGTCACTGAAAACTTCTTCAACAACTTTCAAACCTAATTGTTGTGACTCGGTTGTTAAAAAATTCCTTACCTCGCTTACCTTCGAACTCGTATGGTGTGATTTCATCTTCAACCTTACCTATGCTGATCATACGAAAGTGTCTTTCATCAGAAAGGTATTGAAGTTGAATATTATTATTCGGTCTTTCAGAAACCTGAAAAGAAGAAACAGAACAAGAACAACTCTTATGTGGGTTAGTTGAAACAACACTCACTTGTTCTCGCTCGTCTTTTTCTTTCGTTTCTTTTTCTTCTTCAATTTTCTCTTTTTCCTCTCACTTTTGTTCAATCTTAATCTCGTCTTTCTTTTTCTCACTCTCATTTTCTTTCTCAAATTCTTTTTCGATTTCTTTCTCTTTTTCAATTTCTTTTTCTTTTTCCTCTTTTTCAACTTCTTTTTCTTTTTCCTCTTTTTCAGTTTCTTTTCGATTTTATTACAGCATGAGGACGATACAAGAGAATAAAAAAGATAAGTGTTTTGCTCAAAGGAATAGAAAGTATTCTCATGGGTATCACGATCAATTCTTCGTGAACGATTCTCCGGGAGTGACTTCTTTGAGGCATACGAAGAATAACTCGTACTTTCTCGTTCGTCATCTCGAAAAGTCTCAAACTCAAAACTTTCTTCTCTTTGTCTCGAATTCCTTGACGAGTAGGAATCCCGATAAGAATCTCTTCTCGAATAATGTCATCGTGATGAACTTAACTCCATTTCTCGACTTGGTGGAGTTTGCTTCCGTCGGGCTCTTTCCTCCACTCGATCCAACCGTCTTTGTAACGGACCTAGTTTTCTTTCAAACAATCGGCCCATCTCTTTCACCAAGTATTGAAATTCATCGGCTAAAAGTTCTTCTCGAGACAGGATTAAATAATAACAAGAAAAGTGTTAAACAAAAACAAAAAGTAAATACCTCACTACAAACCTCACTAAAGCCACTCGGAAAGAAAAATAAAATTTTTGCACTCACACTCGTGTTTACACTCGTTTAAGGCTTCTTCTTAACACTCTTTCGCGCTCACACACTCACGCCTTTTTCCACTCGACCTTGCTCTTGCAATTTCGTATTTCATCTCAAAAGACCTATTTGGTTGCTTCGGGGTCGGTTTCAAAATGGTTACAAGGGATAATTGAGTTTGGTGTAGGGTAGGCTGAACAAAAAGAAAGTTTGGGTATAAGTGTGGCGTAGGGGAGGGAAAGTGATGGTAGAATGAATGATTCAATGCTCGGGAATAGAAGAAATGAAAACAAACAAGAACAAGAACTTCACACTTCACTTTTTTTTTATACTCGTATTTCCTTTTTTTTTTAATTTCATTTTTTCTCCATTTTTTTTCACATCAAATACAACGAATTACAACTTGAATACAACTTTTGAATTTTTTTTAAATTTCGAATTTTATTTTTCACTTCACGAACCTATTCTAACTTGATTCGATCTTCAGCGCACCTCGTTTTCTAGCTCTGATACCAAATGATGTGATCCGGTCTGGGTTAATCGAGTCTTTTCACTTGTTGCCCAGTTGTCGACGAGGAGAGTCATTCACAAAGTCTTCAAATTGGTTTTAAATAGGCTAAGTAGGATTAGTGTTGATGAAATGGTTCAAAAATTGGCTAAGTTGTGATGGTAGGTTCGGCTAAAAAGGAATCAAAGGAAGGTGGCTATTTCGATGGGCTCGGTTTAATTAACAAGTTAATTAAGGATAGATGGTGTGAATGGAAAATGATCTTAAACTTCAAGAATGATTCAACACTAAAGAGTGTCACCCCAATTCCTATATCGTTTAAGGTGGATTGGTGGATTGGTAGATTGGTGAACGCCACACCGGGTTACGGTGATAAGTTCAAAAACAAGTCGGGAAGACGCCACTAGCACGCTAGATAAGTCAACAAGACTTGTACGAAATATGAGAGGATATAAACTCACTCAAGAACACAATGTTCATTTAACAAATTGGCAAAAGTCAAAAGTCCCATACAAATGAAAATGGCTAAGTATTTATAGCCTAATTCTAGGATAGCCGAATGGACAAAACACAAACTTAATGACTAAGAAATTCGGCTGTAAATATGCTAGAATATTCTAGAATAAAATCATTAAAAGACTAAGGCTAGGTTCGGCTGAATGGGAGCTCCAATGGACAGCTTCTTGACTAAGGAATTCATCTTGCATGAACTTGGAAGCTTGATGAGTACAATGCATTGTCTAGGTTCAACCATGGGTCTTTATGAGCTCATTAAATGGGCAACTCTTGGCTAAAAAGATATCAGCTTTAAAGAGGATCTTTGAACATCCTTTGATGTGTGAACATCCAAATTTGAAAAGCCTTCATGGTGTGAATAGGCATAGCCGAATGGTCATAGGTGTGAACACCAATATGAACAGCATTGATGCTGCCTTGGGGAAATGACTGGCCAAGCTTGAAAAATTAACTTGCTGGTAACCTTTGGCCGAATGGACACCTTGGGAAGCCAAATGAATCAGCCACCATTCATTGAAGGGGACCATACATGAACCGTCCCATACATGAACCTTTCATGCATGAACCTAGCTTAAATTCACTCCCAAATTCGGCTCACCTTAAAAAGACATGAACTAACATTAATTCAAGTAAAATTCAGATGAACATAATTAAAACAGAATTTAGACACATTAAATAAACACTTAATTAAACTAGACAAATTTAATAAAGTCTTAAACAAGACATATTAAATTCGACTATGGCTAAAAGACATATTAAAAACATGTAATAAGCTTAGACAATTTTATGAGCTACAATAATACTATCTAATTTAATTTAAACACTTAATTTATTCCAGCAATTAAATTTAGTGAACTAAAATAAATGAAATTGAGCTCAAACGAGCTGAATTAAGCTCAAGTGAGCTGATTCGAGCTAGACGGAGCTCGAGGAGCTGAGTTTGAGCTAAAATTAGCTCGCATTAAGGTGCGTGGAGTCCTTGAATTGCTGGCCCGAGCTCGATTTGTAAACTTAGTGAGCTGCCTCGAATAATCTTTTCTTGTTTCGGTAAAGGTCCCGGCCGTGCTCACATCACCTTCACATGTGATTTCGCCGACAGAGGTTGAGATTCGACCTGATATGACTTATGGTGAAGAACCGATCAAGATTTTGGCTCGGGAAGTTAAACAGTTAAGAAATAAGAGTATAGCCCTACTGAAAGTTTTATGGAAACGACACAGAGTCGAAGAGGCTACATGTGAACCTGAGGAAGCTATGCAAAAATAGTACCCAAACCTATTCTCTGGTAAGATTTTCGGGGACGAAAATCTGTAAGGGGGAGAGTTGTAAGAACCCGATTTTGGGCCTAGTCAGAACAGTGGTTTCGGGACCACAAATCTGACACAAAAAAGTTTATTTTTATTATATTTTTATGGCCTACAGTTTCATGGAATGATTTCGTGAAAATTTTGTTCAAAAATTTTGACGTTTGGGCACTCAATTTAGTCAAAAGGACTAAAGTGTAAAAAAGTGCAAAAGTTGAGTTCTACATGCTAGAGGTGTCTAATTGCTATGAAATTTTAAATAGAAGGTCCTTAGATGGTAATTAGACCATTTGTTAAGATAGTGGACAAAAATGGACATGGTGAGATAAAATTTCAAAGTTCTAAGTGAAGGGCATTTTGGTCATTTGGTAAATAAAAGAATAAAAAGGGAAAATCAAGCTAACATCTTGTCCACCTTCTCCCTCAAGTGCCAAAAATTAGAAGAAAACCATAGATAGGGTTTTTCTCAACTTTCGACCTTGATTGTAAGTGGATCCTAGCCCCATTTTTAATGCTCTTTATGTTTTTGAAGTCGTTATCATCCGATATATCTATTTCTACCATTAATTTAATGAAATATCAAGGTCTAGGGTTTGAACCATGTTGGATGTTTGTGTATTTTGAAGTCTAATGGTAGATTATGCATGTTTGATGTGTGATAAACAACTTTTGCTAGGAGGTTTTTGATGAAAATGTCAAAAGGACCTATTTGTAAAAGTTATAAAATATGTAGTAAAAGTGTGTTTTAAGGGAAATTGTGGGCTGTTATAGTTATAAAAATGGTTCGGCTAGGCTTGTACATTAAATAAATTGCACACGTTTCATTTTACGAACCTAGGGGCAAAAATGTAAATATGTCAAAGTTTAGGGGCAAAAATGTAATTTTTCCATAATGTGATTTTTGGACTGAATTGGATAATGTGGATAATAAATAAGTTAAATTTGCTATTACAGATCAAGAAAGACGAGGTTCGGACCTTGATCGGGGGAAAAACAAGGTTTTTGACGATTAGGTCCATTTATGCTATTTTTGTACCGAGGTAAGTTCGTATGTAAATAATGCATTATTATTTATGCTTTAATTGTGTTATTACTGTATGAATTTTGATTTACTCTTGAATGAAATTGACAAAGTTCGACAAACGAGAAATCCCGATTGAACCTTAGGAATAGTTAGGATACAAATGTCATGACATTAGGGTTATTGAGATTTCGTGTAAGACCATATCTGGGATATGGCATCGATATAAGACTTCGTGTAAGACCATAGCTGGGCTATTGCCATCGATATGAGATCCCATGTAAGACCATATCTGGGATATGGCATTGGTATGGTACTGTGAGTATGAGATGTCCCGAGTATCCTTTAGTATTCCAAGTGGTTCAACGGGTAGTTCAAAGGAAACGTTAAAGTTGTGAAATACTATGGTATGATGTGAAATATTATGGTAAGTTGCAAGTTGGTATAGGTATGTACATAAAACTCATGCTTAATGAGCTCGATATGTGATGAAACCTAGGATTGGTTTGATTGAGTAAGTTATGATGTTAAGATTTTAATAACATCTATGCTAAGTTTGATTATGAATTCACAATGACAATTATGTTAATTTACTTTATGTTAAATACATGTTAAAGTGTGTATGATGCTTATTATTTGCATAGGGACTTACTAAGATTTAAAGCTTACTCCCTTTTCTTTTCCTTTGTCTTATAGTGTCACCAAGCCAGCTCGGGGATCGAAGACGGTCGGAGATTCATTCACACTATCAAATTATCATTTTGGGTACTTATGATTTCAATATTTTGAGTTACGGCATTTATAGGGACTTGGTCTTTTTGTTATGTGTCATAATTGATTTGGCTATAAGTGATGGCTTCAATAGTTTATAATTCATTTTGTAAATGGCCATTTGGTATTGGCTAATATTGGTTAAGTATATATACATATGATGATGTTTTCATAAATATGGGAAATTGCATGGTTTGAGATGCTAAGTATGTGATGTTTGTATGTGATAAATGATAGCATGTAAATGATAAGTGGATGCCTTGTGTATGACTGATTGGGTTGAAAGTATATGTTTGGATTGGTGCTATGTTTTATTTTGTAGGTTGGTGCATGGAAGGGTGGCAAAAAGGCTTGGTAAACAGCCTTATATTTGTCCACACAGGTAGACACACGGGCGTCTGTCTAGGCCGTGTGTGACACACGGTCTGCCCCACGGGGATGTGTTTTGGCCGTGTGCCCCCTGCACCTTAATTGTTGCAAAATAGAATTCTCAGTAATGAGCACACGAGCAGAGACACGGGCGTATGTCTCAGCTGTAACACCCCTAACCCGTATCCGTCGCCGGACTAGGGTTAAGAGGCATTACTGGACATATCGGAACATTTTATGCTCATTTCACAACATCAATCATACAACATCGTTTCATAATAATTCATACTCATATAGTCCCTTTAGAAGGTCTACGAGACCTAAAACATGCTTTAGAGAAGGTTCGGGACTAAATCGATCTCATACTAAAACTTTGTGAAACTTAGAAATTTTTTCTTTCAAAACAGGGCACACGCCCGTGTGGCTAGGCCGTGTGCCTCACACGGCCGTACCTTGGACCATGTATCAGCCCGTGTGCAACACTGACTTGGGTCACACGGTCTGGTACACGCTCGTGCTTCTTGCCCGTGTGGCATCCTGACTTGCTTCGAATTGCATCCTTGAGATACACGGTCAAGACACACACCCGTGTGTTCAACCATGTGGGAAAATATAGGCCATTTGCAAGGCCAATTTGCCACCCAAAACTGGGTCATACCTATAAGCATCAATTCATGTCCCAAAGATAGCCAAAAACATACCAAAATTGACCATTTATTTCGGCCATTCATGAGCATATCAAAACATACCAAATTTCGCATCACATAGCATGCACTAAATTCACTCCATAATCACATTCATTATCAAGCCATATCACATGGCTATAAAATGCATATCTCAAAACATATCACACTAGTCCTAGCCTATACATGCCAAACTTTTAACATTTACACTTCTAAAAGGTACCAAAATAGAGTTTGATAGTGTGGTGATGATCCTCGACGATCCCCGAGCTTTCAGTAGCTTCGATAATCTATAAAACAATGCAAACACACACAAAGTAGGCTTTCAAAAGCTTAGTAAGCCATATACAAATAAACTTATCACATAAACAATTACAAACTATTTCATTCATATGAACTATGGCATAACACAGTAGCAAATTCATATTTCTCATCTAGCTCAATTTTTCAAAACCACTTGCTTATAAACATATCACATTTTCATGTAGCTCACATATCAAATGATCATATTCATACTTATCTTCCATTTCCAAATTTAATATATAGTTCATACGTACCTGAAGTGGATACTTATTCGCATATTCAATCATATCTCGGAATGCCCGTTGAACCGTTCGGAATCAATAAGGATACTCGGATAGCTTGTATAGCTTGTAAAGCTCATAAAATGCCAACGTCCCAGACGTGGTCTTACATGTAATTAAATATCGATGCCTCTGTCCCAGACAGGGTCTTACACGAAATCATATACGATGCCGATGTCCCAGGCATGGTCTTACACGTAAATCTCAAATCGATGCCAACGTCCCAGACGTGGTCTTACACGATAACTCATATCGGAATCCTATGTCATGACATATGTATCCTAACTATTCCTATGGTTCGTACGGGGCTTTTCTGTAACACCCCTAACCCGTATCCGTCGCTAGATTAGGGTTAAAGGTATTACCAGACATATCGGAAACGTTTACAGACATTTCGTAATGGAAGTCATCAATTGCAATCACTGTGTCCCTTAGATAGGTCACCGAGACCTTAAGCAAGCTTTAGAGAAGGGTCGGGCCTAAACCGAACACATACAGAAATTCTCAGAAATTTAAAACTTTTTGAACACTGCAGAGGTTACATGCCAGTGCAGTCAGACTGTGTGCCTCCCACGACTACTAGACACACCCATGTGTCCTGGCCATGCCAAAATAGGGCATGTATACTAACTTATCCCCACGACCACCAGGCACACCCGTGTACCATGGCCGTGTACTCTTAGGCTAGATACTGACTTAATCCCATGGTCACTAGGCACGCCCGTGTGCCGCAACTGTGTATGCATAACAGGCCCTTTGCAAGGCCAATATGCCACCCACACTTGGGTTTACCTTACAAGCATCATACCAATTCATTTCAAACACATTTGACATTCAAAAATTATGTCGAAAGATCAACATGTAATGAAACACCCCAAACCCGGCCCACGAGATTTGCCCAGATTTGGTATGTTCCTCAAGTAAACCGGTTTCAAAATACTTTCGTTACCTAGAGAAAACTTGTGCGATTTTGAAAAAAAAACATTGTTTGGGTTGGGCTTGTGTTGAACACGAATTCAATTCTTTATATTAAAAAGTTTACTTAAACTTTAATAGGTAAAACTCATAATCATAATAAATAGAAATAAATGGAAAACCATTCAACTATGGCCTTATGGCCTTATTACATCAAATAATTTCCAAGTTATTTAAGTACTTAAATAAAAATAGTAGTTCATAAAATAAAAACTTCATGTTGAGCATGGCCACCACAAGTTCTCGCCGTCCCGGTCCATCACTATTCATCACCAAACATGGTCCCTAAGGGGTGAGTCAAACAGACTCAATGTGTACACAAACACTAAATCAAAATAGAATCGGGCATACAAATGTTACGCATTCATATCATAGCATACAAATTATGATGCATTCCCAAACCCAAACCTAATTGTCCATCCGCTACACTCCCCGCACCAACTCGCACACCGTGGGGACTACTAAGTCGACCCTCCTTCCGCTACACTCCAAATTGCGGTCTTAGGTCACCGCATTCGTGGTCTTAGGTCACCACGTTCAGTTTTTATTGTGGTCTTAGGTCACCACTTTCAGACATCGTGGTCTTAGGTCACCACTTTGAGATATCACGGTCTTAGGTCACCGTGTTCGTGGTCTTAAGTCACCACATTCACTTCCCCTTTCAAACAAACCCATATGCCCCATATAATAATGATATGCATAAATATGCCGAGTTCACATTCTTATCATATTCTCATGTTACTAATGACCTTTTTCATATTCTTTGTAGAAGTAGGAAACGCACTGAGTACTTAGTACCATAAAATGGTACCCTAGCCACTTTCATATTCTTAATATCACATATTTTAATAAACAGGCCATGAAACATATTAAGAAGTAGTGTGGGGTACACACTGATTTGCTTAACCACTTCAATCGAAATCCCGAAATCGATCTATCGCTTTTAGATCTCAAGTTCCTTGGTGTCGATTTGATGATTTAATCAAATCCCGAAACTCGTATTTTTCCCCTTTGAAATCGGCTAGTCACTAAATCCCTTGAATTGGTTAGTTTTCGGCTTAAAACACATAATAATAGATCTACTACTAAAATAGGCCTTGGCCGAATTTACCTTTGTTCTTACCTTCCAAATCTTAAATCCCAAATTGGATCCTTGCTTCTTTATTGTTTGTGCCGAAATCCCTATGTACCCATGTTAGATCCAATCTAACATTAAATCATAATAATATAGCTTATGGCCGAATGGTATTCATAACTTACCTTAGATCTTAGAAGTTCCGAAGGATACCTTCTTGTAGTTGACAATTTCTTAAATCCGAAAACACCCTTCCATAACTCGGCCAAAATCCATAATAGAGATTAGTCCCTAAATTTTAGATAGGTTTAAAATATAAAAGAATTGAAACCAAACTTTGGATCTTACCCTTTTTAAGAAATCGGTAGCACCCTTGTTAAAAGCCCCTTAAAGAATCGGCCTTGATGACTAGATGATAAAGTTTCGCTTTTGGGATTTAATGGAGAAGTTGACTAGAGGTTCTCTTGGGGTATTTGGTTTCCACGAAAATAAGGAAAAGAAACTTGAGAATTTTGGCAATGGTGGACTATAGATTCGGCTTGACAAAAGAAAAGAGAAGAGAAGAGAGGAGAGCACTGTAAATTCTAGAGAGAGAGGAGGAGGAAGAAAAATTGATGAGTAGCCCTATTTCCTTCCTTTTATAGCCGAAACTACTCCTCAGAATCCCTTACTTGGCCACCACTCTTCTTTATTTGATAGCTTTATCTCTTAATTTAAAATAATTAGAGAATAATCCTTTATTATCTCTTCAAAAATAATCCAAATTAAATCCCTTATTTATCACCTTATTAATCGAATATTAAAGAGAATAAAACGCTCCTTTCTAGAAGGCTTGTGCCGTCCACCTCAGAGCTTCGGAAGCAAAAATAAAACTTCTTTTATTTGCTTCCCAAGTGACTCAACCTGTGCCCAACACCTTGCATGTGGCGCCATTTCTAGAGGCCCTAAGTGGCATCTTGTGCCACTTTTCCAAGCCTGTTTGTGTGTCAAATTTCACAAACTTTTTCTTTTAAGGCCACCTTGCCTTAATTTCCTCTTTTAAGCTTTAAAACTCGACATTTCTAAGTCATTTCTAAGTTTCCAAAAATTTTCGTTCGGCTCTGTAAACTTGACATTTTCTTACATTTCCAAGTTTCCAGAAATGTGCACTCTCCTATTTTGAATCATTTCCAAATCATTTCCATCCATTTTCAAGTTTCCCAAAAATGTTCAAAATTTATTCTTAGTACATAAAACATGTTACTTCGTACAATTAAACCGAAAATGCATAGGCCCTTTCCAAGATGTTACAGTTCTACCCCCCTTAAAATAATTTCGTCCTCGAAATTTTCTAACTAAAATAATTGAGGGTATTGTTGTCGCATTGCCTCTTCTGGTTCCCACGAAGCTTCTTCCGATCCATGATTGCGCCATAACACCTTGACTAGAGGAACTGACTTCCTCCGTAGCACTTTCACATCACGTTCCAATATGCAAATCGGCTCTTCCTCGTAGGATAAGTCTGGCCTTAGCTCTACTTCTTCGACAGGTACCACATGAGACGGATCCGATCGGTAACGACGTAGCATGGATACATGGAATACGTCGTGCATCGCCGCAACTCGTGGCAACTCCAATTGGTATGCCAACGCTCCAACTCGCCGAAGACTCGATAGGGCCCTATAAACCTTGGGCTTAACTTCCTCTGCGACCGAACCTCATTACCTTTTTCCAAGGCGAGTGTAACATCCTGGAAAGGGCCTATGCATTTTCGGTTTAATTGTACGAAATGACAAGTCTTAAGCACTATGAATAAATTTTTGGTATTTTTGGAATTCTAGAAATGCATAGAAACGGAAATGAACATTTTTGGAAACCTGAATATTTTTGGAAACTTGAACATTTTTCCAAACCTAAACATTTTTGGAAATGTTTCAAAAATGGAAAGTGAACATTTCGGGAAACCTGGAAATGTAAGAAAAATGGCAAGTTACAGAGCCGATCGAAAATTTTAGGAAACTTGGAAATAATCGAGAAATGCCAAGTTTTAAAGTTTAAAATAGGAAATTAAGGCAAGGGGGCCTTAAAAGTAAAAGTTGGTAAAATTTGACACACAAACAGCTTGGAAAAGTGGCTGAAGATGCCACTTAGGGCCTCTCGAAATAGCGCCACATGCAAGGTGTTGGGCCTGAGTTCGAGTCACTTGGGAAGCAAATAATGAAGGTTATATTTTTGCTTCCTGAATAGCTGAGGTGGACGACACTGGTTTCTAGAACAAGGAAGTGTTTTATTTTCACAAATATGTGAATAATAAGTGATAAATATAGGATTAATTTTAATATGATTATTGAGGAGATAAAAGATGGATTAAACACTTTTTTATTTTTAAATAAAAGAGATAATATTATCACAAGGAAGAGTGGTGGCCAAGTCAAGGACTCTTGGCCTAGTAATTTCGGCTAAAGGAGGAGAGTTAGGCTATTCTCTCATCTTTTTCCTAAGTGTGCCGAAAATTCCTAGCCCTCTCTCTCTTGCCGAAATTTTTCCTAAGCAAAACTCCATCTTTTCTTCTCCTCTCCTTTGCTATTGTCGAGCCAAAACACTCTTGATCCTGTTAAATCTCCATAGCCAAATCTCTCGTGACCCTAGGCAAGGAAGCAATCGGCTAAAGGCATTAAAGGTAAGGTTAAGCTATTCAAATTCTTTTCTTTGCTAGTTCGAAGGAGAAGGGTCTAATCCCTATTCTTGTTTTTTTTGGCCGAATGCAAAGGGTCTCTGAGTTTCTACAATTGTTGAAAACAAGGATCAAGGATCTAAGGTAAGATAAATATATATTTGGTCGAAGGTTACGTTTTATATGTTAGATCTAACATATGAATTATAGGAATTTCGATATCACTAAAGGGAGCAAGAAACCGATTTTTGAGATCTCATCTTAAGGTAAGTGGTTATAATCGGCCAAGGTTCTTTCTTAAATGTCTAGATCTATTTGTTTTAATCGAGAGACTAATCAAATCAATGGATTTAATGGTTAGCCGATTTCAAGGGAAGAACACAAATCTTCGGGATTTGATTATCAATCAAATCGGCAAACAAGGTAAGTGTTAGTAATACCATTCCTAGTAGAATTTGGTTTTAAAATCGAAAAGGTTATTAATATGTTTATATATGATGGGCCGAATATAGGAATTAACAGATCTAAAGCCTAGATCGGGATTTTCGGGATCTCAAGGAATCTATTAAGCAGATCAGGTGTGTACTCACACTAATTTTAAATATATTATGGCAATAATTATTTTAATATATGAATATGCATAAGAATGAGAATGTGGCTAAGTACCACAAATGTGGTAAAGAATACCCAGGTACGTTTCCTATTTTTGATAGGATTACGAATGTGATATATTTTGAACATGTGAATAGTAACATGAATGAGAAAATAAGTATGTGGTGCATGATAAAATATGTGGGGCATTTGGGCTATATGTGAAAGGGAAGAAGGTGTTGACTTGGTCTCACCAACGGAATATGGTGACTTCCGGTCACAAAATTTGAATATGGTAACTTCGGTTACATTATCCGAATTTGGTAACCGGTTACATTATTTGAATATGGTGTCTAATGACACAAATTATATGGGCGATGAGCACGTCGATCGCATGATCGCCTTCGATGGTGTGTAGCGGATGGAGGTTGATTTAGTAGTCCCCACGGTGTGATTGGCGTGTACGGGTGGTGTGTAGCGGATGGACAAATAGGCTTGGGTTTGGGTTGCATCATTTTTTTATGAATATGTCTTTGATATGAACATGTATGCCTGAATTGTTGAATGTTAGTTTGTGTACACATTGAGTCTGTTGACTCACCCGGTTGGGAATATTTTTTGAGGAGATGATCGGTAATGGACCGGGTGGCGCAGGAGCTAAAGGTGGCCATGCATAGCAAGGAAAGACTTTTATTATTTGGGATATTATTTATATTAAGTACTTAAATTTTATTATTTTTGGGTTTTGATTGATGTAATAAGGCCATAAGGCCCAAGTGAATTTCTTTATTTTTTTGCTTTACTATTAGATATTATGTCACGAACTAATTTGGATGTAAGTAAGTACAAAATTATTTTTCTTAAAAATGAACTCAAAAATTCTTTTGTCACCTTAATTAAATTGGATTTATAAAATTAAATAAATGGGTTTTTAATCTAAGCCCAACCCAAAACGAAATTTTTCTACGAAAATACACAAATTTTCTCTAAGAAACAAAGAATTTTGAAACCGGTTTACTTAAGGAACATACCAGATCCGGTTGGGCTCGTGGGCGGGTGTGGGGTGTTTCAATGAGACTTTCGAAACACTTGGTCTCCCACTTCAAACTCTATTTCCTTCCGCTTAAGGTCTGCGTGACGACTTACGCCTATCGAGGCTTCCTTTAACCGTGCTCGAATCATCTCAACGTTCTCTTGATTTTTGGCCACTAACTCGGACCCAAAACTCGGACGTTCTCCTAACTCAGTCCAACAAGTAGGAGTTCTACACTTCCGACCATACAATGCTTCATATGGTGCCATCCGAATGCTAGCCTGATAAATTTGTTTGTTGTAGGCGAACTCGGCTAAAGGCAAATAGTCTTCCCAACTTCCTCGGAAAACCATCATCTGACCTCTCAACATATCCTCCAACACTTGTATAACTCGTTGGATCGCCCGTCGATTGTGGTGAAAAGCCGTAGTGAAGTCCAACTTAGTGCCTAAAGCTTGATGAAGTGCCCTCCGAACCGAGGCGTAAACCTTGGGTCTCTGCCGGAGATGATCGATACCTTGGTACACCATGTAACCTCACAATTTCCGCCACATATAACTTAGCCACCAAGAGAATAGTCAACTCTTACCGGGATGAAGTGCGCGGACTTAGTCAAACGGTCCACTATCACCCATACCGAGTCCTTCTTAGTAGGCGTAAGGGAAGCCCACTAACGAAATCCATGGTAATTCTCTCCCACTTCCATTGCGGAATCTCGATTGGTTGAAGCAATCGATGGAACTTGGTGTTCGATCTTAACTGGCGACACGTCAAACATTTCTCCATAAATTCAGTCACTTCTTGCTTAAGATCAGACCACCAAAATTGTTCCCTTAGATCTCTCAGATGACTTAATGCCTCCGGGATGCATAGCATAAGGGCTACTATGCGCCTCCCAAAGAATCCTTTGTCTTAACTCCTTGTCCTTTGGCATACAAACTTTTCCTTTGTAACACAATACTCCTTCATCATTAACGCCATAATCCTTTAATTCCCCGTTCTGCACTTGCTGTAACTTAGCACTTAGATCCTTATCAACCAACTATCCCTCTTTCACCTCCTTCACCATGTGGGCTTGACTTGCAACTCGCCAACAAAGCTTCCATCATCGTACAAACTTAAGTGAGCGAACATAGCCCTTAGATCCGACACAACCTTCCGACTTAGGGCATCGGCTACCACATTCGCCTTGCCCGGATGATATTCTATCGAGCGATCGTAGTCCTTCAACAACTCCACCCACCTTCGTTGCCTCAAGTTCAACTCCTTACGAGTCAATGGATACTTAAGGCTCTTGTGGTGCGTGTAGATCACCGACCTTTCTCCATAGAGGTAGTGCCTCCAAACCTTAAGGCGAAAAACCACTCACGCGGTTCCAAGTCATGAGTTGGGTAGTTAACCTCATGAGGCCTTAGTTGCCGAGACGCATAAGCGACTACTTTTCCTTCTTGCATTAGCACACATCCTAATCCCGTATGCTGGCGTCACGATTACACCACAAAATTCTTCCCGACCTCACATTTGACTAACACTGGAGCCTCCGTCAACACCTTCTTAAGGTTGTCAAAGCTCTTCTGTTGCTTATCAGACCATTCAAAGGGTACTTCCTTCCTTAGTAACTTTGTCAAAGGCGCGGCTATTGACGAGAATCCTTCTACGAACCTTCTGTAATAGCCTACCAAACCTAAGAAACTTCAAATCTCAGCCACGGACCTAGGTGGTTTCCAATCCAACACTGCCTCGATCTTCCTAGGATCCACTCTTATTCCTTCTGCGGATACCACATGCCCTAAGAATGCCACCTCCTTAAGCCAAAATCCACACTTGCTTTGAATTTGGCATAGAGCTTCTTCTCCTTAACACTTGTAGCACCACTCGGAGATGTTCATCATGCTCCTCTTCAGACTTAGAATACACCAAAATATCGTCGATGAACACAACGACGAACCTATCCAAGTAGGGTTGAAAAACTCGGTTCATCATATCCATGAACGCGGCTGGAGCGTTTGTCAATCCAAACGGCATCACCACAAACTCAAAATGGCCATATCTTGTCCTAAAAGTGGTCTTATGGATATCCGCCTCCTTCACCTTCAATGGTGATATCCCGACCTTAAGTCTATCTTTGAGAATCTGCGGCTCTTCACCGGTGATCGAACAAGTCATCGATCCTTGGCAAAGGATACTTGTTCTTGATGGTCACTTATTTAATCGACGGTAATCTATGCACATACGCATAGTTCCGTCCTTCTTCTTTACAAAAAGAAGGTAGTGCGCCCCATGGAGACACACTGGGTCGTATGAACCCACGATCCAACAACTCTTGGATTTGAGCCTTGAGCTCAACTAACTCCTTTGGCGCCATTCGGTATGGAGTGATTGACACAGAGAGTGCTTTCGGTAGTAAGTCTATTCCAAACTCCACCTCCTATCTCGGGGGTATTCACTGTAATTCCTCCGAAATACATCTTCAAAGTCTTTCACCGTTCTAACTCCACCGACACCTTCTTCCTTTCCACCTAACGCACTTATTAAGGCTAAGAACGCCTTGCACCCTTTCTTAACCATTTTCTCGGCCTTCAACTTTGAAACTACGTTGGGCGATGTAGTTTCTTCTCTCTCCGATCATTACTACTACTTCATCCTCCAGGGTCCTTAGTTCCATTCGTTTAGTCGCACAATCCAACACGGCTCGGTGCTCTACTAGCCATCCATTCCAAGTATAAGTTCAAACTGCCAGAAAGGTAGTTCTATTAAGTCACCAAAAGTTCACTCCTCGAATCTCTGGGGTACATTAGAAAGATCTTATCCACCACTACGCTTAGGCCTAATGGGCTTACTACAGTCATCCGCCTATCGGAAGGTTCGAGTCTAGGCCTAGTGTTTCCACTACACTACATGCAACATAGGAATGGGTCGAGCCCACATCAATTAGAGAAAAATAGGGCTTGTCAAAAATAAAGAACGTCACGGTTATAACGTCCAAGCACGTCTCCATCTTCCTCCTCCGTGAACCGCATAAACCAAACCTGGTTGCCTTGCCTCGGCGATTAGCGGGACCTCGCCTTGTGTTCCACGGCCTCTGCCGGCACCATTACCTCTGTTACTCGAACCACGACCTCGTTGAGGTGCGGTCCTCCTCTACCGGTCGACTAACATTACGAGAAATTTGTTGGTCGGCTTTCATCCGATTGCTTAGGACAATCCTTGATCACATGGTCCTTGGACCCACATCTAAAACATCCTCCTGTTTTCTTCCAAAGACTCTCCTAAGTGCTTCTTTCCACACACATCACAAGGTCGACACCGCCCTTACGAACCAACTTGTCGACCTCGCGCCCATCAACT
Organism: Gossypium sturtianum; assembly: GCA_025698515.1. Lineage (NCBI taxonomy): Eukaryota > Viridiplantae > Streptophyta > Magnoliopsida > Malvales > Malvaceae > Gossypium > Gossypium sturtianum. The sequence goes on from CM046948.1 coordinate 58,967,822, forward strand.
CTAGGCCTCTTATGAACCTTTCCGCACGTTCCAAAACCTCTTTTGGGCCTATTCCTATCCATAGCTTGCTTTGTAGAATCCTTGATTCCTCGGCCACCTTGGCCTTTTCTACCAAAGAGAAAACTCCCGCTCTCGATGCGGTGCTATCAATGATCTCGAGATCATCCCTCAGCCCGTCCTCAAAGCGGACACAAGCGCTCGCTCATGCTCGATTGCCACTACTCCTCGAGCATATCGACTCAACCTCGTGAATTCAGCCTCATACTCCGCCACGGACTTGTTCCTTGAACCACCCCAGAAATGCCTTCCTTTGCTCATCAAGATACCCGGTTCCCACATACTTCTTACGAAATGCTTCCTTAACATATTCCCTGTGTCGATCCTCACCGTGGCACCATCCCGAACAGTCAACCACCACCGATACGCTTCATCGCAGAATAAAGTGCCACCATTCCTTTTAACTTCTCCTCGGGGTCAAGTCAAGCTCATCCATGATGCGCTCTGTTGCTTCCAACCAAGATTTCGGTGAACTGGGTGCACACCCGATACCCCACAAAACATTTCGGCTCCATTAGCTCGAGCCGCTCAGTACTGAACTTACGGGTTCCCGAATTTCTCCTGCACCACCACCAACTCCAAAACTCGCGGCGACACAACTGCGACATAGCATCTTCCCCGTGCGAGCTTCTTTGCTCAACACCAACGGTGGGGGTGGTGGTGGCGGTGGTATCTCATTGTCGGACCCTTGACCCGATCTAACGGGTTACGACACCGTCATCCTTCCTCTACCTCGTCCACGACAACCACGTCCTCTAGAGCTCATTTCTAACGTCATGATCTGATTAAGAAGTTTTATGAAATAGTCTTTGTTTCACTTGATTACCCGCGAAGAAATTTTATGAAAAGAGTTTTAGGAGTGGTTCTTTCGTATGCACACAATCTTTCCATTCATTCATCCATACATCCATCAAACAATCATGAACTCTCGTTCATTCAGAGAAAGGTTGTAGTTTTCATTGTTATTGTTTTTTTTCCTTCCACTACCCAGGGGTATTTTCGTAATTTTGTCCTACAGGGGTATTTTCGTAATTTTTCAAAAGGAAAAAGTTCCTTGGTGATTTTGTCACAAAGTATTTTGGTATTTTTAAATTTCCGGGGTATTTTGAAAAATTTTGAAATTCAGGGGTATTTCGGTGATTTTGGACCTCGGGGGTATTTTGGTGATTTTTTTTCCAAGCCGGGGTAAATTTGTAAAATCTTATAAATCAGGGATATTTCAAAGGTTGCAAAACTTTGAGGGTTCTTTTTGAGAATTTTACTTTTCAAAACGGTGATGTTGCAAAAATTTTGGAAATCAGGGTCATTTTGGTAACTTTATAAGTTAGGGGCAAATTTTGAAATTTCCAAAATTCAAGGTATTTTTGATAATTTGCAAATTAGGGTTTTTGAACATTGATAAAATAATGAAATTTTGGCAAAACTGTTGGGTAGTTGGTCATTTTATAAACCAAGGGTATTTTGGTAATTTTACCACTAGGGGCATTTTTGTATAAATCGGAAATCTTTCGGAAAATTTTGTAAAGATGGTTTTCATGAATTTAGAAGAAAGTTTTAAGAATTCTAAAACTAGGGTTTTGTTGTTTTTATAAAAACACGGCTAATTCCCTTTCGGGTTTTAGTTATTGTGTTTAGCCTATGATCGAGTCCTCTTGGTCGTAGGAACCAAAGCTACGCACTGTGCGAGATTCGAGTGGAGAGGAGGTGAGTCACGCGGTGATTAAATACCAAGCTCCCACCGAAACCATTCCTAGACATGCGCACGCAGGTTGCCACACCCCTCGAGCCCTCCGAGTTAGGGTGAACAGAAGCTACGCACAGGTAGGATTCTGCGAAGAGGAGGTGAGTCACTAGGATTGCTTAAATACTGAGGCTCTTAGGATCCAATCCTAGACATGCGCATACGGGGTTACCACACCCTAACTTAGTGACTTAGCCATGGGTTTGTTTAACGTTCCTTAAGTCTTATGTGTTTGTGTTTGAGTAGACTAGTCCTAGGGTTCAAGTTCCTATCATGCTATTCTACGTTCCATTCCTTTTCTACCCTTCTAATATTCATTACACATAATCACACAAATAGTTAGGGGTACTTACGGTGGATCATGGGTCGGGAGACTTTAGGTGCCATGCCAAAAACCCGCTTGTTTCATAAAATATTTTCAAAAAAACTCATTTGGGCTCGCTTTGAAAACGTTTTGGGCCTTGGCCCACAAGCAGTAGAGAGTTTTAAAGCGGGGCTCGATACCAAACTAAAACACCCCAAACCCGCCCACGAGATTTGCCCAGATTTGGTATGTTCCTCAAGTAAATCGGTTTCAAAATTCTTTTCGTTACCTAGAGAAAACTTGTGCGATTTTGAAAAAAAACATTGTTTGGGTTGGGCTTGTGTTGAAACACGAATTCAATTCTTTATATTAAAAAGTTTACTTAAACTTTAATAGGTAAAACTCATAATCATAATAAATAGAAATAAATGGAAAACCATTCAACTATGGCCTTATGGCCTTATTACATCAAATAATTTCCAAGTTATTCAAGTACTTAAATAAAAATAGTAGTTCATAAAATAAAAACTTCATGTTGAGCATGGCCACCACAAGTTCGCCGTCCAGGTCCATCACTGCTCATCAAACAAACATGGTCCCACAACGGGTGAGTCAAACAGACTCAATGTGTACACAAACACTAAATCAAAATAGAATCAGGCATACAAATGTTACGCATTCATATCATAGCATACAAATTATGATGCATTCCCAAACCCAAACCTAATTGTCCATCCGCTACACTCCCCCGTACCAACCTGCACACCGTGGGGACTACTAAGTCGACCCTCCTTCCGCTACACTCCAAATTGCGGTCTTAGGTCACCGCATTCGTGGTCTTAGGTCACCACGTTCAGTTTACTGTGGTCTTAGGTCACCACTTTCAGATTACTGTGGTCTTAGGTCACCACTTTCAGATATCACGGTCTTAGGTCACCGTGTTCGTGGTCTTAAGTCACCACATTCACTTCCCCTTTCAAACAAACCCATATGCCCCATATAATAATGATATGCATAAATATGCCAGAGTTCACATTCTTATCATATTCTCATGTTACTAATGACCTTTTTCATATTCTTTGTAGAAGTAGGAAACGTACCTGAGTACTTAGTACCATAACATGGTACCCTAGCCACTTTCATATTCTTAATATCACATATTTTAATAAAACAGGCCATGAAACATATTAAGAAGTAGTGTGGGTACACACCTGATTTGCTTAACCACTTCACTGAAATCTGAAATCGATCATCGCCTTAGATCTCAAGTTCCTTGGTGTCGATTTGATGATTTAATCAAATCCCAGAAACTCGTATTTTTCCCCTTTGAAATCGGCTAGTCACTAAATCCCTTGAATTGGTTAGTTTTCGGCTTAAAACACATAATAATAGATCTACTACTAAAATAGGCCTTGGCCGAATTTACCTTTGTTCTTACCTTCCAAATCTTAAATCCCAAATTGGATCCTTGCTTGCTTTATTCTTTGTCGAAATCCCTATGTACCCATGTTAGATCCAACCTAACATTAAATCATAATAATATAGCTTATGGCCGAATGGTATTCATAACTTACCTTAGATCTTAGAAGTTAGAAGGATACCTTCTTGTAGTTGACAATTTCTTAAATCCGAAACACCCTTCCATAACTCGGCCAAAATCCATAATAGAGATTAGTCCCTAAATTTTAGATAGGTTTAAAATATAAAAGAATTGAAACCAAACTTTGGATCTTACCCTTTTTAAGAAATCGGTAGCACCCTTGTTAAAAGCCCCTTAAAGAATCGGCCTTGATGACTAGATGATAAAGTTTCGGCTTTTGGGATTTAATAGAGAAGTCGACTAGAGGTTCTCTTGGGGTATTTGGTTTCCACGAAAATAAGGAAAAGAAACTCTAGAATTTTGGAAATGGTGGAGTATAGATTCGGCTTGACAAAAGAAAAAGAGAAGAGAAGAGAGGAGAGCACTCAGAAATTCGGCAGAGAGAGGAGGAGGAAGAAAAATTGATGAGTAGCCCTATTTCCTTCCTTTTATAGCCGAAACTACTCCTCAGAATCCCTTACTTGGCCACCACTCTTCTTTATTTGATAGCTTTATCTCTTAATTTAAAATAATTAGAGAATAATCCTTTATTATCTCTTCAAAAATAATCCAAATTAAATCCCTTATTTATCACCTTATTAATCGAATATTAAAGAGAATAAAACTGCTCCTTTCTAGAAGGCTTGTGCCGTCCACCTCAGAGCTTCTGGAAGCAAAAATAAAACTTCTTTTATTTGCTTCCCAAGTGACTCGAACCCAGGCCCAACACCTTGCATGTGGCGCCATTTCCAGAGGCCCTAAGTGGCATCTTGGGCCACTTTTCCAAGCCTGTTTGTGTGTCAAATTTCACAAACTTTTTCTTTTAAGGCCACCTTGCCTTAATTTCCTCTTTTAAGCTTTAAAACTCGACATTTCTAAGTCATTTCTAAGTTTCCAAAAATTTTCGTTCGGCTCTGTAAACTTGACATTTTCTTACATTTCCAAGTTTTAAATGTGCACTTTCCTATTTTGAATCATTTCCAAATCATTTCCATCCATTTTCAGGTTTCCAAAAATGTTCAAAATTTATTCTTAGTACATAAAACATGTTACTTCGTACAATTAAACCGAAAATGCATAGGCTCTTTCCAGGATGTTACATGTAATTTCATCCAATCACATTTCCAAAAGGTACTAAAATGAGTTTGAGTTGTGTGATGACGATCCTCGACAGTCCCCGAGCCTTCAGTAGCTTTGACGATCTATAAAACAGAACAAACACACACAGAATAAGTTTTCAAAGCTTAGTAAGCCATATACAAATAAACTTAGCATATTATGCACATAACCAAAATGATTTAATAACATTATTGGTTCTCATAGCAAATTCATCCCATATATTCTTTGGCTCAATTGCTAGGCCATATCTTACCATAATCTTCAACTCAAATATAATTCAAATATCACATATACATATGGCTCATTCAAACATATCTTCACATATTATCTCATCATTTCAAAACAAGTATTCATCATAGTAAGTTGATATAGACACTTACCTTTCATACACACTTAATGTACTTATCAAACGTACCTGAAACGGATATAATGATCACCTAATCATTTGTTTCTCAGACTTGCCCTTTGAACCATTCGGAATCTAATAGGATACTCAGAATGCTCAGAATAGTTGTACAATGCCAACGTCCCAGACGTGGTCTTACATGTAATCAGATATTTTGATGCCACTATCCCAGACAGGGTCTTACACGAATCAAATACGATGCCAATGTCCCAGACATGGTCTTATACGTAAATCTCATATTGATGCCAACGTCCCAGACGTGGTCTTACACGAAATCTCGAATCAACGCCAACGTCCCAGACGTGGTCTTACATGATATCGTATAACAGACAGCTATGTCATGACATATACTATCCTATCTACTCCTAGGTTCAAACAGGACTTCTCGGATGTTGACACTATGTCGATTATATCTCGGAATTCATGTATACATCATCTCATATGCATTCATCCTTATCAATAATCATATGAACATATATATAATTCAATACAAATACATTTATTTGTATATCGACTTACCTTGAGTTCGGTTTTACAGAAACGGATACGACTACTCGATTACTTTCGCTTTCCCGCGATCTAAATCCGTTTTCTTCGGTTCTTGATCTATACATATTCAAATTTAACCCTTTTATTTACCAACACATTCAATTCAATCCAAAATCACATATTTGGGGCAATTTGCAAGTTAACCCTCATATTTTCACATTTGGACAATTTAGTCCCTATTTCACAAAATCACAAAATACATCAAATTTCAATACACCCATGCTTAGCAGAATGTTCATGTATCTCTTACAATTCCATATTTTTCATCAAATTCACAATTTAGTCCTTCAAAATACTATTTTCTCAATTGAGTCCAAAATACTCAAATTCAACAAAACTTCAAATACAAACTATGATAATCAAACACCTATCTTTCATTTTTTACCATCAAACATCCTAAAACACATGAATTCATCAAATGCTCATTTCAAAAACATCATCAATTCTCAAAATTAAGATATGGGTTTTAAAGTATACGAAGCAACGATTACAAAAACATAAAAATTATCGAAAATCGAAGTAAAACATACCTTGAATTTGGATTAAAAGCTAGCCGAAACCTAGCTTATTCTTTTCTTTCTTTTCTTTGATATTTTCGGCCAAGAAGATAAGTAAATAGCTTTATTACATGTTTTTGTTTCATTATAATAACTTATAATATATAATATTAATATAAACTTTAACTTATAAAACATATACATTTAATAGCTTGCCGTCCACTAACTTAAAAATTGGCTAATTGCATTTTAAATCCTCCATATTTAAAAGCCACATCAATAGACACTTTTACAAATATCATGCTAGTTTTGCATTTAATGTAATTTAATCCTTTTCTTAAATTAAGCGCATAGATAGACAAATTAACTTATGGAACTTTAACACATGCTTAATCACATGTCAAAAGCACAGAAAATAATATTAAAATATTGTTCTAACTCGGATTTGTGGTCCCGAAACCACTGTTCTGACTAGGGTCTAAACCGGACTGTTACATTTTCAGACGTCATCACATTATCGAAATTTTCTCGGATTTCACATATTCAGCTCCAATAGCCATTCATCACATTTCATTAACATATAAGAAATAATAATTCAATTCAAACACATTTATTTGTATATAGACTTACCTCGTACGAGAAAAAACAGAAACGAACGACTATTCAACTACTTTTGATTTCCCCCGATCTAATTCTGTTTTCTTTTGTTCTTGATCTATACGCATTCAAATTTAACTCTTTTAATCACCAAATCATTCAATTCAATCCATTTGCACATATTTAGGGCATTTTACAAATTAGCCCTCACATTTTCACATTTTGACATTTTAGTCCCTATTTCATAAAATCACAAAATACACATAATTTAATAATATCATAGCTTGGCTGAATATTCCTTTTGCTCATATAAGCCCACATATTTCATTTAGTTCACATTTTAGCCCCTCTATTTCTCATTTTCACAATTTAGCCCATAATAATCAAATTCATCAAAAATCCCAATACAAAATACATTTATCTATCATCCAACACTTATTTTCTATCATCAAACCTTACAAAGCTCACATTATCAACAATGGCATAACTCAAAATCATAATCAATTTCATGAATTTAAGCTTGGGCTAGCTAATATATGAAGCAACGATATCAAAAACGTAAAAATCATCAAAAATTGAACAAAAATCACATACCAATTGAAGCTTCAAATGACCAAACCCTAAATAGCCATGGTTGTCTTATTTCTTCTTCAAATTTCGGCAAAACAAAGATGAACACTCCACTAACCTTTTGTTTTATTTTAATTTATTAACATTAATACATAATTTACCATTTTACCCATGGCTATTTAACTTATAAATTAATTAATGGTTGTCCATAAATGTCCACTAATTAAACAAATGGTCCATTCACAACATAAGGACCTCACATTAATAAACCATGTCAATTCGGCATATAACTAATTAGAAGGCTACTTTTGCGTTTTCTACAATTTAGTCCTTTTTGCGAATTAAGCACACAAACGATAATATTAACTCACGGAAATTTCACACATACTTAATCACATACTATAAACACAAAAAATAATATTAAAATGTTTTTTTGACTCGGATTTGTGGTCCTAAAACCACTATTCTGACTAGGGTATAAATCGGGCTATTAGAACTCTCCCCCTTAGGGATTTTCGTCCCCAAAAATCTTACCGTTAAAGAGATTCGAATATTATTGTCTCATAGCATCTTCGGTTTCCCATGTAGCTTCTTCGACCCCGTGTCGATGCCATAATACTTTTACTAGCGGAATTTTCTTATTTCTCAATTCTTTAACCTCGGGAGTTAAGAGACGGATCGGTTCTTCTTCATAAGTCATATTAGACTGAATCTCTATCTCAGACGGAGAAATCACATGCGAGGGATCGGATTTGTATCATCGAAGCATCGATACATGAAACACATTATGGATCTTTTCTAACTCAGATGGTAGCAATAGTCTATAAGCAACCGGCCCAATACGCTCGATAATCTCATATGGCCCGATGAATCTCGGACTCAATTTGCCTTTTCGGCCGAATTGGAGTATTTTCTTCCACGGAGACACTTTCAAAAATACTTTATCACCGATCTCAAATTCAATATCTTTTCGTTTCAAATCTGCGTATGATTTCTGTCGATCAGACGTTGCTTTCAGACTATTTCGTATCACTTTTACTTTCTGTTCAGTCTCTTTAATCAAATCAACCCCGTGAATTTTATTTTCACTAAGTTCAGACCAGTACAGAGGTGCTCAACATTTCCTACCATACAAGGCTTCGTACGGTGCCATTTTAATGCTCGATTGAAAACTATTATTATACGCGAATTCAATCAATGGAAAATACTGTTCCAATATACCTTCAAACTCAAGAATGAAACATCTCAACATATCCTCGAGTATCTGAATAATCCGCTCGGATTGACCATCCGCCTGCTGGTGAAAAGCAGTACTGAAGTGCAATTTCGTACCTAAAGCCTCTTGCAGTTTGTTCCAAAACCACGAAGTAAACCTCGGATCTCTGTCAGACACAATAGATAGTGGCACCCAGTGCAATTTCACAATATCAGAAATGTATAACTCAGCTAACTTATCAAGCGAATAATATGTTCTCACCAGATTAAAATGATCTGATTTTGTCAATCTATCAACTATAACCCAGATTGCATTTTCTTCCTCGGATTTAAAGGTAAACCTGAAACAAAATCCATCGTCACTCTATTCCATTTCCACTCGGGAATCATAATCCGTTGTAACAAACCGGATGGCAGCTCATGTTCAGCTTTAACTTGCTGACAGATCAAACATTTCGAAACAAAATCAGAGATATCTCTTTTTATTCTAGGCCACCAGTAAAGTTGGTTCAAATCATTATACATCTTTGTACTTCCCGGATGAACCGATAAGCGACTGCTATGAGCTTCTTTCAAAATCAACTGAATTAACTCTAGATTTCTCGAAACACAAATCTGATCTCGAAATCTCAGACAATCATCATCATCAACTTGAAATTCTGAATCAGAGTTCAAATCACACTGAGCTCATTTCACTAGCATTTCATTGTCAACTTTTTGGGCATCACAAATCTGCTGTAAGAACAACGGTCTCGCTTTCATTTCAGCCAAAACCGAACCATCATCAGATAGAACTAAATGAGCATTCATCGCAAATAAGGCAAACAACGATTTCTGACTCAAAGCATCAGCAACAACATTTGCTTTTCCCGGATGATAATCAATCACAAGCTCGTAGTCTTTTAACATTTCTAACCATCTTCTCTGTCACAGATTTAAGTCTTTCTGAGTCATCAAATATTTCAGACTTTCATGATCTGAAAACACATGACATTTCTCACCGAAAAGATAGTGGCGCCAAATTTTTAGAGCAATCACGATCACAGCTAACTCAAGGTCGTGTGTTGGATAATTCTTTTCATGCTGTTTTAATTGTCTAGAGGCATAAGCTATAACTTTGCCTTCATGCATCAAGACGCAACCCATACCATTTAATGAAGCATCACTAAAAATCACAAACTCTTTACCTGATTCTGGCTGTACCAAAACTGGAGCTTCAGTCAAAAGAGCTTTCAACTGATCAAAAATTTTCTGACACTTTTCAGACCATTCAAATTTCACATCTTTCTGAAGCAATCTCGTCAACAGAGTTGCAATCATCGAAAAGCCTTTTACGAACCGTCGATAATAACCAGCAAGTCCCAAAAAACTGTGGACTTCAGACACATTTTTTGGAGGCCTCCACTCTAAAATAGCTGAAATCTTGCTCGGATCAACTCGGATACTGGTTGTTGACACAATATGCCCCAAAAAGCCAACTTCGCGCAACCAGAACTCACATTTACTAAAATTTGCATACAATTTCCTATCACGCAGAGTTTGTAGCACAATTCTCAAATGTTCGGCATGCTCAATTTCATCACGCGAATAAATCAAAATGTCGTCAATGAATACAACAACAAATCGATCTAAATACGGTCTGAAAATTCTGTTCATCAAGTCCATAAAGACAGCAGGAGCATTTATTAGTCCGAAAGGCATAACTAAAAATTCATAATGCCCGTACCTCGTTCTGAAAGTATTTTTTGGAATGTCTGAATCTTTTACTCGCAACTGATAGTATCCCGATCTTAGATCTATCTTTGAAAACACAGTAGCTCTTTTCAACTGATCAAACAAATCATCGATTCTGGGAAGAGGATATTTGTTCTTAATAGTCACTTTGTTTAACTGACGGTAATCAATACACATTCTCATCGTCCTATCTTTCTTTTTCACAAACAGAATGGGAGCGCCCCAGGGAGAAAAGCTGGGTCGTGCGAAACCTCTATATATCAATTCTTGCAACTAAGACTTCAATTCTTTCAATTCTGTTGGAGCCATTCTATACGAAGCTATTGATACAGAGGTCGTCTCCGGCACTAACTCAATGCCAAACTCAACTTCTCGTATCGGAGGTAATCCCGTTAATTCTTCAGGAAATACGTCAAGAAACTCAAACAACTGACACATATTCAACTTTCTTTTTCGTCACTTTCGTATCAATCACATACGCAAGATAAGCTTCACATCCCTTTTTCACATAATTCAGAGCTTTCATCGAAGATATTACGACCTCTAGCCCATTCAAATCACTGGATTCAATTCGGACTATCTCGTTATTCTAACTTCTCAATTCAATAGTCTTCCGTTTGCAATTCACAATAGCATTATCGAAAGTTAGCCAATCCATACCCAGAATTATATCAAATTCATCAAAGGGTAGTAGCATCAGATTAGCCAGGAAATAGATATCTCGAAACCTCAACGGACAATTCTTGCACACTTTGTCAACTAGAACACACTTGCCTAAGGGGTTCGATACGCTAATTACAAATTCAGTAGACTCTATAGGCAAAGTCTTACTGGATACTAAGTTCATGCATATATATGAATGAGTAGACCCTGGATCTATCAATGCAATTACATAAGTATCATAAAGAATAAAAGTACCGGTAATGACGCCTGGAGACGTAGCTTCTTCGTGAGCGCGAATAGCATAAGCTACGGCGCAGTGCTCTCGCCTCGAGATCTCGCATTTGTATCTTTCGTAGCTCTCGGCTACCACTCACATTTCCCGTGTTTCTGGGAGGTCTACCCTTAGCTGAAGCGTTATTCGACTTCGGATTCTGTATAATCTCTTGCTCAACAGACTTGGGACAGTCTCGGATAAAGTGATCTAAGGATCCATATTTGAAACAAGCTCGATCATTTAATCTACAATTTCCTTGATGTCTTTTACCACAATGTCTACACTCGAGTCGCTCAGATCTGACATTTCCAACACTAGCTATCGAAGTAGCTGGAGCTCTGAAGCTCGAATGTGACCTAGCACGATTCTACTCGAATGTCCCATATTAGCCTTTGAACGGCTATAATCATCTTAGAATTTCTTTGATGCCGACTGATATGACTTACTCGTTGTTCATTTTCCCACCTCTCTAGCTTCCAAATTAGCTTTTCTTTTCTCTTTCCCGAGTTCTTCAGCTTTACACGCTCGGTCAACAAGCACAATGAATTCTTTTATTTCTAGAATTCTGACTAACAAATGGATATCTTTATTCAAGCCGTCTTCGAACCTTTTACACATTATTGCCTCAGTTGAGACACATTCTCGTGCATACTGGCTCAGTCTCACAAATTCTCGCTCGTACGTGTACATGCATGGACATACGGCCTGTTTCAATTCAAGAAACTCTTTGCATTTCTGATCTATAAATCTCTCACTGATGTATTTCTTTCGGAATTTAGTCTGGAAGAAATCCCAGGAAATTCGTTCTCTTGGAACAATAGAAGTTAGAGTTTTCCACCATTGGTAAGCTGTATCTCTCAACAGAGAAATGGCACATTTAACACATTCATCAGGGGTACATGACAACTCATCAAATACCCGAATCGTATTCTCAAGCCAGAACTCGGCTCTCTAAGCATCATCATCAGTAGTAGCACAGAATTCTTCAGCCCCATATTTTTTAATCTTATCAACCGGAGGTTTATTCAAACGAATCGGATCTATAACTTGGGGAGCTATGGGAACTTGCGGGGGCAGAGGTTGAGGAACAGCCGGATTTTCTCTAACATACTGAGTGAACCACTCATTCATCATTTCGAAGAAGGCTTGTTTAGCCTCTCCTTCCTGACCGCTAGTAACCGGTCTAGAATCAGATGGTGCTGTCCCTTGAGCGGGAGCAGGTGCATTACTTTCAACATCGTCAGCTACGGCTCGTTCGGGATCCATTTACTATACAAAAAACACATTTTATCTGTCAGGATTCATCACACTATCACAGTTTGTATATATGGCATGTATAGCTAGACTCTCACACGCTACGTTAGTCCCAGAATTGACTAAACCGTAGCTCTGATACCAATAAATTGTAACACCTCTAACCCGTATCCATCGCCGGACTAGGGTTAAGAGGCATTACCAGACATATCAGAACATTTTATGCTCATTTCACAACATCAATCATACAACATCATTTCATAATAATTCATACTCATATAGTCCCTTTAGAAGGTCTACAAGACCTAAAACATGCTTTAGAGAAGGTTCGGAACTAAACCGATCTCATACGGAAACTTTGTGGAACTTAGAAAATTTTTCTTTCAAAACAGGGAACACGCCCTTGTGGCTAGGCCCTGTGCCTCACAGGCCGTGCCTTGGACCATGTCTCAGCCCGTGTGCAACACTGACTTGGGTCACACTGTCTGGTACACGCCCTTGCTTCTTGCCCGTGTGGCATCTTGACTTGCTTTGGATTGCAACCTTAAGAGACACGGTCGAGACACACGCCCGTGTGTTCAACCGTGTGGGAAAATATAAGCCATTTGCAAGGCCAATTTGCCACCCAAAATTGGGTCATACCTATAAGCATCAGACAAGCATCAATTCATGTCCCATAGAAAGCCAAAAACATACCAAAATTGACCATTTCTTTTGGCCATTCATGAGCACATCAAAACATACCAAATTTCGCATCACATAGCATTAACTAATTTCACTCCATAATCACATTCATTATCAAGCCATATCACATGGCTACAAAATGCATATCTCAAAACATATCACACTAGTCCTAGCCTATACATGCCATACTTTTAACATTTAAACTTCCAAAAGGTACCAAAATAGAGTTCGATAGTGTGGTGATGATCCTCGATGATCCCCGAGCTTCCAGTAGCTTCGATAATCTATAAAACAATGCAAACACACACAAAGTAAGCTTTCAAAAGCTTAGTAAGCCATATAAAAATAAACTTATCACATAAACAATTACAAACTATTTCATTCATATGAACTATGGCATAACACAATAGCAAATTCATATTTCTCATCTAGCTCAATTGTTCAAAACCACTTGCTTATAAACATATCACATTTTCATGTAGCTCACATATCAAATGATCATATTCATACTTATCTTTCATTGCCAAATTTCATATATAGTTCATACGTACTTGAAACGGAAACAAATTCACATCTTCAATCATATCTCAGAATGCCCGTTGAACCGTTCGGAATCAATAAGGATACTCAACGTCCCAGATGTGGTCTTACATGTAATTAAATATCGATGCCTCAGTCCCAGACAGGGTCTTACACGAAATCATATACGATGCCGATGTCCCAGACATGGTCTTACACTTAAATCTCAAATCGATGCCAACGTCCCAGACATGGTCTTACATGATAACTCATATCGGAATCCTATGTCATGACATATGTATCCTAACTATTCCTGTGGTTCGTACGGGGCTTTTCGGACGTCATCACATTATCAGAATTTTCTCGGATTTCACATATTTAGCTTCTATAGCCATTCATCACATTTCATTAACATATAAGCAATAATAATTCAAACACATATATTTGTATATAGACTTACCTCGTACGGGAAAGAACGGAAACGAACGGCTATTCAACTACTTTCGATTTCCCCCGATCTAATTCCATTTTCTTTGGTTCTTGATCTATACACATTCAAATTTAACTCTTTTATTCACCAAATCATTCAATTAAGTCCATTTTCACATATTTAGGGCATTTTACAAATTAGCCCTCACATTTTCACATTTTGACATTTTAGTCCCTATTTCATAAAATCACAAAATACACATAATTTAATAATATCATAGCTTGGCCGAATATAAGCCCACATATTTCATTTATTTCACATTTTAGCCCCTCAATTTCTCATTTTCATAATTTAGCCCATAATAATCAAATTCATCAAAAATTCCAATATAAAATACATTTATCTATCATCCAACACTTGTTTTCTATCATCAAACCTCACAAAGCTCACATTATCAATAATGGAATAACTCAAAATCATAATCAATTTCATGAATTTAAGCTTGGGCTAGCTAATATACGAAGCAACGATATCAAAAACGTAAAAATCATCAAAAACCGGACAAAAATCACATACCAATTGAAGCTTCAAATGATCGAACCCTAAATAGCCATGGTTGTCTTCTTTCTTCTTCAAATTTAGCCAAAACAAAGATGAACACTCCACTAACCTTTTGTTTTATTTTAATTTATTAACATTAATACATAATTTACCATTTTACCCATGGCTATTTAACTTATAAATTAATTAATGGTTGTCCATAAATGTCCACTCATTAAACCAATGGTCCATTCACAACATAAGGACCTCACATTAATAAACCATGTCAATTCGACATATAACTAATTAGAAGGCTACTTTTGCATTTTCTACAATTTAGTTCTTTTTGCAAATTAAGCACACAAACGATAATATTAACTCACAGAAATTTCAAACATACTTAATCACATACTATAAACATGAAAAATAATATTAAAATATTTTTCTGACTCGAATTTTTGGTCCCAAAACCACTATTCAAACTAGGGTATAAATCGGGTTGTTACATCATCCGTGTGGACGGCACGGCCTTGAACATGGGCGTGTACCCTGGTCGTGTGAAGCCTGCACCTATTTTATGAGAAATTATGAAAATATAATTGATCACACGGCCTAAGCACACGGGCGTGTGACTTGGCCGTGTGACCTCAAATTTGATGATGACGTCATAAACATAATGCTCCCTAATTTGAACACGGCCTAAAGCACGAGCGTGTCATAGGGTCACACGGGCGTGTCCCAAACCCACACGGGCATGTGACCCCTTTTTCATGAAAAATTTTCTAAGTTCTCCAAAAGTTTCCAAAGTTCTCGGTTTAGTCCCGAACCACTTCTGATGCATATTTTGGGCCTCGTAGGCTTGTTTTAGGAATGATATGAATGTTTTTGAAAAGTTTTAAATTTGAGTGGAAATTCATGTCTCGGTTTTAAATGTTTGCTTGTGAATAAGTCTGGTAATGCCTCGTACCCTATTTCGGTGTCGGATACGGGTAAGGGATGTTACACTGATAGACGAAAGCATCGTTGGTCTGTTTGGGTTATGACCGGCATTGCTCTATCTTTCCCTGGTATTCTATTCCATTGTGTTAATGGAAAAGTCGACGGTAAAATCCGTGTGATGCTAGTATTCTATTTCTATTGGTTATTGTTTTGTTGAATATACATGAAGATTATATTACTTTTTTCACAGTTGATTTCATTGCTTATGAGTAATGTTTTCTTCTGGAATTTCTTTTGAATATCGTTGAGATCTTTATCATTTTATATGGGTTATAATCTTCAAAAATTCTGTATAGTTCCATACCTTGAGATTTCGCTACCTCGGTTTTATTATGATTCTAAGTGATTATCTGCAAGAGATATTCTTTTGACGGGGATGAATATATATCTATTATGATTATAATTTCTGGTTTGATCATGGGAGTACAGTGGTATTGTTATCAGATTTATAGGGGTTATATTTCTGCATTTATTTATGCTAAAATCGTAATTGATTTTTTTCTGTGTTCTAAATACATTATTAACAGCTGGGATATTATCTATTATACGGTTGAAATGTCGGTCTTATTATGGCATTATGATTTTTATCTGACAGATGTGGCTTCAGTATAGTACAATGCTTCGACGATTAATAGTTGAGATAGCTTTATTATAAAATCCTTTCTAGTTTTCTTGAAAAGGGAATTGACATCGGCAAAAGCATAGACGAGATAAGATCAAGTTCAAATCTGTATAATAGTTATCACTTTCAGGTAAATCTTGATATATGTCAATGAGTAAAGACGGAATGTTATGTCATATTCGAATTATGCAGTTTTTTAAGGAGATCTATGACTAGTATCCTGAAGAAATTGCTATAAATTGTATGTCAGAGTTATCTTGACAACAAGAAGAAAGGTTTACTTTGAAAAGTTATTATTTGACAGCCAAGATCGATTCAGTTATTTAGTTTGATCGGGTTATTTGTTTGAAAGGTTAATTGAGTTATATGTGTTTGAGTTTATCCTTGGGTCCGGAATTAAATTTTGTGTGTTCACAGGTAAATAGATGGAT
Organism: Gossypium sturtianum; assembly: GCA_025698515.1. Taxonomy (NCBI): domain Eukaryota; kingdom Viridiplantae; phylum Streptophyta; class Magnoliopsida; order Malvales; family Malvaceae; genus Gossypium; species Gossypium sturtianum. The sequence continues at coordinate 58,984,606 of CM046948.1, forward strand.
AGTCTGAATGAAGAATTCATATTTTATAAGACATGATATAGAATTATATCCGTCAGAACGGTTCTATTTGAGAAATATTGTTGTAAATTAAAGTTGTTTCGATTGTTGAAGTTTTCATTTGTGCGAAGTTTGATTTGGTTTAATATATGTTAATAAAGTTATAAATAGTTGAAAACACTGTTAACTGAAGCATTAGTTTTGGTTAAGCTGAATCGGGTAAAGAGTTTATGATTTTCAGTCATGCGTCATTGAATGGTTTGGAGTGTGTTTTAGTACAAGAATGTACAGTGACGGCTTATGCTTCCATATAGTTAAAGTTACATGAAAAGAGTTATTCGACGCGTGAATTAGAGATGGTTGACATTGTAATTGCATTGAATAGTTAGCGACATTAATTGTTTTGTGAGAAATGTAACCAACTGGATGACTGCAAGAATTTAAAATATTTGATGTTACAGAGAGATATGAATTTGGGATAGCAAAGATGGCTTGAACAGTCGAAAGATTTTGAGTCAGTAATTGGTTATCATCCTGGACAAACGATTATAGTCATGGATATTTTGAACAAGAAATCTTTGTGTGCTTTACAAGCAATGAATACGTGATTGATCTTATTGGATGGTGGATAGATATTAGCCGAGTTCAAAGCTAAATTGATGTTCATCCCTCGATTTTGTGAATATCAGAAATGTATCAATGAATTGCAAGTTAAAAGAGTTCAACGTGGATTGACTTCTGATTTTGAGTTTCAGATTGGAACCGATGATTATTTGTTGTTTCGAGACAGAGTTCGTGTACCGAGAAATCCAGAGATTATACAACAATTGTTATATCTAGCTCACAGTGGTAATTATCTGTTCATTCAGGGAATAATAAGATGTATAATAATATGAGAAAGTTTTATTGGTGAATGAGTCCAAAACATGATACTTCTGACTTGTATCCAAATGTCTGATTTATCAACAGGTTAAAGCTAATTATCAAGTACCTTCGGGACTGTTACAGTCTGTGTTATTATCTGAGTGGAGATGAAATAAAATTTCGTTGGATTTTGTAAAAGGAAGATGTTATCTGAACTATTGTTGATTGTTGTAGAAGTCTGTATATTTTATCTGAGTACGTATAATTTCTCTCTTGATAGACTAACTAAGTTATACATTTCTGAAATTGTCAAAATTTTACAGAGTGCTAGTCTCCATTATTTCGGATAGAGATCTGAGAGTTATATTGTGTTTCTAAAGAAAACTACTGTAAACTTTGGGTATGAGGTTGCATTGTAACACCGCATTTCATTCTCCAACTGATGGATAATATAGAAAAGTGATGCAAATTCTCGAAGATACGGTTTGTTACTGTATCTTAGTATGTGAAAGCAATTAAGAAAGACAATTACTGTTGGTTGAGTTTGAGCATATTAATAGTTATCATATGAGTATAAAGATGACATTGTATAAAGTATTGTATGATTACAATTATCGAACTCCGTTTTTCTGGGATCAAGCTTTGTGAGAAAAAGATTCACGAGATTGATTTCAACAGAGAAATTGAAGAGAGAGTGAAAGTAATTCGTAACAATTAGAAAGCAGTTTCAGATTGAAAGAAAATATATGCAGACTTGATACGTAAAAACATTGGATTTCAGTTAATGAACTGAGTGTTTATGAAAGCATTGCTGTGAGAATAGAATTTTTCAAATTAGCTATAATAGAAGTTGAGTTTGTGTTTCATCGGGCCGTATGAGATTATTGAGAAAATAAAGCTAGTGGCTTATTCAACTTATATTATTGTCAGAACTTGAGAAGATCCATAATATGTTTCTTATATCTATGATGCGACGATTCAGATAAGACTTTTTGTTTATAATATCTTTTTCAGAAGTTGAAATTCAGCTTGATATGACGTATAGCGAAGGATAGATCGGAATCTTAACTCATGAGATTAAAGAGTTGAGAAATCTGAGGCTATGTGAGAAACTAATAAGGTTATAAGAAAGCAAATCTCTATTTTATTCTCTGATAAGATTTTCGGGGATGAAAATCTCTAAGGGGGAGAGTTGTAACAGCCCGTTTTTGGGTCGAATCAGAACAGTTATTTCGGGACCACAAATCTGAGGTCAAAATATTTATTTTATTATTTTAATAAAGTTTACAGCATGATAGAATTATTACGTGAAAGTTTCGTAAAGAAATTTTACCGTTTAAATGCTTAATTCGGTCAAAAGGACTAAATCGCATAAATTATAAAATTTGAGTTCTATAAGAAAAAGGTGTCTAATTGCTATGGTTTTTAACTATGTTGGCCTTAAGTGGTAATTCTTCCATTTATAAATATAGTGGACAATTATGGGCACTTTATCAAGTGAATTTGATGTTATTATTAACGGATAAATATGTAATTCATTAATTTGGTATAATAAAATAATGGAAACAAAGATATCATCTTTGTTATTTTTCATCTTCCACCGAATATTGAGGTGAAAAACCATGGAAGAAAGCTTGCTAGAGCTCAGCCATGTTGATGCTCAATTGAAGGTCTGTTTTTGTTCTGTTTTTAATGATTTTTACGTTTTTGAGATCGTTGCTTCGTATTCTAGCTAGCCCCTACCATAGATTTTGAAATTTTTAAAGGTTTAACAAGTTTCCATTGTTGAATGCTTGAGTAATCTGATGAATTATGATAGATTAAGAAAGTTTTTTAATAGATAAACTAGTTTTGTAAAGTGATTTTTTGACAAAAATGTCAAAAAGGGATTAAATTGTGAAAAGTGCAAATTGAGTGATTGGAATGTGAAATAAATGAAATATGTGGGCTACTAGGGACACTAGCAAAATTCGGCTATGGTGAAATTGGATTAAATTGCTTGAATTTGTATTTTTGTGAAATAAGGACTAATTTGTAAAAGTTGTGAAATAATAGGGGCAAAAATGTAATTTTTCCAAAATGTGTAAATTGTGCTAAATTGAATGAAATGATGATTAAATAAGTAAAATTTGATATTATATAGACTGAGATAAACGAGATTTGGATCTAGAACGGGGGAAAATAAAGTATCGGATTAGTCGACCTAATCTATCGTTACAGCGAACGAGGTAAGTTCGTATGTTGTAATTTTATTATGAATGTATTTTATATGCTTTGATATATCATGAATTGTGACATTGTGTGTAACACCCCTCACCCGTATTTACAGTCAAAATAGGGTTACGAGGTATTACCGATCAATCAACATCATTTAACATACATAATTCATACATTTATGCATTCATACTTAAATGCCATTCAATCATATTCATATTGTCCCTTATGGGGGCCTACGAGGCCTTAAACATACTTTAGAAGGGGTTCGGGACTAAACCGATAACATATAAAATTCTCAAAAAACTTAGAAACTTTTCAAACATACAAGGGTCACACGCCCGTGTGAACAGGCCGTGTGCCTCACACGGCTAGTAGACACGCCCGTGCCTTAGGCCATGTGGAAACAGGGCATACATACTGACTTGCATCACACGGCCGAGGACACACCCGTGTGCTAGGCCGTGTGAGAACTGGAGGGTATACTGACTTGGGTCACACGGCCAACCACACGCCCGTATGTCCATCCCGTGTGCCCTTCGAAGTGGCCACACACGCCCATGTGCTAGGCCGTGTGCCATTTAGGGGGTATACTGACTTATACCACATGGCCAGTCACACGCCCGTGTGTGAGACCGTGTGGAGCATACTCACTTCACTTCAATTTCAACACAAGCTTAAACGACATCATTTGAAGACACAAATATGCAGCCAAAAGTCATCAACCAATACATAAACATACCTAATCCATTTCAACCATTTCAATACTCAATTTCATATCATTTACCTATTCAAATACCAAGCAATTTAACTTGCTTTTCTAAGCATAATTCACATTGTATAATTCATTTGGCAATGTAACACCCCAAACCCGGCCCAGAAATTAGGCCCGAATCCGGCGTGTCACAATGAAGTGTTTTTCGAAAACCATGTTTTCATTGAAAACTCTCCTTAATATCTAAAAACTAAAGTCTCATTTCGTGTCCGTTCAATTTAAAAACGTGGTTCAATGAAAAGTTAATCACTTTTAAAAACGTTATTAACTTTGTTAAAAATCTCTTTTAGTTGCGGAAGCTAATTTAAGGTAAAGAAGTTTAAAACGTATGTTTTTAAAAACAATAATTGGGTTGAAAACTCATCTACGTCTAACAGATATAAAACGTAACAAATCCCAAATTCAAAATTAAATCCAGAGAGGCCTTATTACAGAAATTAAAACTCGAAATGGAATTTAAAACATATATAAAGTCCAAAGCATAACAGCCGCAGTCGTGTGGTCACCTCCGAGTCCCTCGCAGCACCGATCCTCCTAATGCTATGGATTACCTGCACAGTTAAAAACGGGGTGAGTTTACAAAAACTCAGTGTGTAATCCCCTTACTAGAGTAACAGTCAGTATACAAAAACCGAAACCGAAATAGTCTGGCCAAAGCCCTTTAACAGTAATAGTACAGTCCAGTTCAGAGTATACGTGGGCCAAAACCCACTACAATATCATTTGGGTCATAGCCCATAACAGAATCAATTGGGCCTAGCCCAAACCAATAACAGAACAAGTGGCCTAAGCCCAGTACAGTAACAGATCTCATAAACAGATATGCAACAGTATGAGGATGCATCCCACCCCGATCCAGCCAACACACCACACGTACCAACCCTACACTTAAGTGGGGATAAAATCGACCCACCCAGCCAACACACCAAGCTTAGCACTGGTTGCGGCACTAAGTCAACAGAACGGCTCGGTGCCGTGGACAGAACGTCTAAAAGCCATAAACAGAATGGTTATGAATCATAATCAGGATGGCACAAAGCTATCGGTAACTGTAATAAGCTTGGCACATAACCATTAGCGACGGTAATATAATCAGCACACAGCCACGGGTAATTACGATTGACACATAGTGATCAATATATATGTTAGGCACATAGCCACGGGTAAATACGATTGGCACAAAGCCATAATCAAGATGGCACAGAGCCATATTTAGGTTGTCACAGAGCCATAATCAGATTATGCGGCTTTAAGCCGTCCGTCGGTCCACAGTCGTCTCATGCAACCCGTGCGACCTTAACAGATCAATATTGGATCCACAGTTGTCTCATGCGACCCGTGTGACCCTATCAGAACTTCCTCCGTATCAATGTCCCAACCCCATGCAATATGTCGTGTATGTCATGCTCAATCATTACACGTGTATGCAAAATGGCCATGCTCAGTAAAGTCATTTAAACACATATTAAAAGCATATCAGCCACACGACCACAGTCAAGTCAATTAAAACACAGTCATACGATCACAGTCAAATCAGTCAAATTCATTGTCTAAGTTAGTCATTTACCGACAAGGGCAAAATAGTCATTTTACCCTATAAGGGTATTTCGATAATCCTACCTTTCAAGGGTATTTAGGTAATTTTGCAAACCAAGGGTATTTCGGTAATTTCACAAATAGGGGGTATTTCGGTAATTTCACAATCTGAAGGTATTTCGATAATTTCACAAATCGAGGGTATTTTGGTAATTTCGCAATCCGAGGGTATTTCAGAAATTTTACAAATCGGGGGTATTTCGGTAATTTTACAATATGAGGGTATTTCGATAATTTTACAAATCAGGGGTATTTCGATAATTTTACAAATCGGGGGTATTTCGGTAATTTCACAAATCAACTACTGTGACCTTACCAACAATAAAACACCTGTTTCCCCAACTTTCAAACAATTGTCAGACCCCCCTCGTCCACAACCAACCCGCAGAATCGGTTCCAAACTAAAGGAGTAACACACAAGTGTTGGGTAATGCGTTGAGTAAGAGACAAACGATCAGAGAAGATTATTCGGCTTAACAAAATGTGAGTGTATCAAAAGAAAATAAAAAAGGGATGGGCAACGAGATGAAGAGGGGGTTCGGCTAGGAAAGGTACCAAAAGAAACTCCACAAAGAATCAGTTAAGACAGAATCAGAGTACAAGAGAGAGGTTAAATTCGGCCAACAATGGGAAGGTTATTAAGGGTAGAAGAAAAGTAGTTGAAGAGGGAGACAAGGTGTAACACCCCGTACCCGGGACTAATGCTAGGGCTGGATACGAGACATTACCATACCTGGATTCACTTAAACATTCTCTTATAGGTGGAAAAATTTCGTTCCGACATATAAACTTCTCTTTCTTAGTCTAATCATACATTTAATGGGCCTACAAGGCCTTAGGCACAAATCTGATAACTTTCGAAACTTAATCGAAAACTCTTCTTTGAAGCAGGGTTCATATGCCCATGTGACTTAGAACACGCCCGTGTACCCTTAGACACGCCCATGTCTACAACCTGTGGGGAGTTACTAACTATATTCACACGGCCGTGCATGATTAGACACGCCCGTGTAGAGACACACATGCCCATGTCCCCAGTCCGTGCCTAAAAACCCAGGCATTCTACCAATTTGCCCACGGCCAAGGCACGCCCGTGCTTCCCAACCGTGGTCAACACTGACTAAATCCACACGACCTGAACACGCCCGTGTCCTAACCTGCCGTGTGTCATACACGGCTCATACAAACAGCCGTGGGACATGACCGTGGTATATCCTGACTCATAACATAATGGTGCAGGGTACACACGGCCTAGACACACGCCCGTGCGTCTAACCGTGTGGGCACTTAAAGGCTATTTACCAAGCCATTTGCCACCCTGAAATCAAGATCAACTCAAACTCAATTCAATGCATCTCATAGACAATACTACATACTTCATTGACTGCAATAAACATACATACATAGACAATTTTGGCCAATCACCTAGCCAAATACTAAAGAATAATAGAAGAGGCATACACTTCATTAATTTCATCTTCATTGAAAAACAAAGAGTTTGCCAAATATTTGCCTAGCTCAAGAAATCATTTACAAAATGATTACAGTCAACACTTTAATTAACAATTACAACTTGACAAAATACCCAAGTCCTATACATGCCATATTCAAAACAAGTCTAAAATTGTTATACCAAAGTGTTGTTGATAGTGTGATCTCCGAATCCCTGCGTCTACGATCTTCGAGTTATCTTGGTAATACTATAAGAAAGAAGGGCAATGAAAAGGGGTAAGCAATAAGCCTAGTAAGTTGCATGGTAATAATTAGAAATCATACTCCTCATAAAAGAATAATTCATCCATAGTATTAGATAATTATATACAAACTAGGACTTCTTGACAATCCTTACTTACAATCGCCCATATCTAACATTTACCGTAAAACATATAGAGCCAATTTCTCATGACTCATTCAATAGCACTTGTATTCATTCATATCTCTACGATAAGTATAAGGTCAATATCACATTCTCTAAGTGGTCTTACATGAAGTGTCCTTTAGATACCGATGTCATGTCCCGGACATGGTCGTATAGAGAATTACCTCTATGTGCTAATGCCATATCCCGGATATGGTCTTACGCCGGCACTCGTATCAACGCCGATGCCATGTTCCAAACATGGTCTTACACTGGCACTCATAATGTGGCCGATGCCATGTCCCAGACATGGTCTTACACTGGCACTCGTATCAACGCCGATGCCATGTTCCAAACATGGTCTTACACTGGCACTCATAATGTGGTCGATGCCATGTCCCAGACATGGTCTTACACTGGAACTCATAATGTGGCCGATGCCATGTTCCAAACATGGTCTTACATTGGCACTCGTATCAACGCCGATGCCATGTTTCAAACATGGTCATACACTGGCACTCATAATGTGGCCGATGCCATGTCCCAGACATGGTCTTACACTGGCACTCGTATCAATGCTGATGCCATGTTCCAAACATGGTCTTACACTGGCACTCATAATGTGGCCGATGCCATGTCCCAGACATGGTCTTACACTGGCACTCGTAATGGATGATAGTATTTTTCGTATACCTCATGGTCCATTAGGACTTCAATATCACATTCATATAAACTTTTCAATTTATTGAAGTATCATGCATCAATAAGACATCCAGCATTCTGAATTATGCTAATATAATATTGCATTAAAAATCACACACAACTTACCTTGTTTTCAAAATGAGCTAGTTCTTCGGTTTAGTCCACGATTTTGTCCTTTCCCCGATCGAGGCAAATTCTCGTCTCCTCTTGCTCTATAATAGCAAATTAGCCCATTTTAATCATTACATTAACATAAGCATCTCAATAATTATGCTTAGGTAAAATTACCATTTTACCCCTAGATTTTGGCAAAATGACCATTTTGCCCCTTGGCTCGGAAATTAATCCTAATCACATTTTTATCCTCAACAAGCCTAGGCAAACATTTAATGCTCTTAAAGCTATCATCAAAAATCAATATTCTACATACTTACTACAAAAGTTATAACCTTTTCATTAAGGTCCTATTTGGTGTTGTCATGCTAACACCCTTTTTTAAAAGTTGTTCATGTAGCAACTAAAACTCAAGTCCTTCCATAAAAATGCAGCAAATAACTAAGGTAGCTCTCATGGTAGAACTCTAAACCTTTCGTAACATTGCACAATAGTCCCCTCATTTGAAAGCTTAAGCTTAGGGGTCTCAAAAGTACAATTATTTTCAAGAAAAGTTCACTAGAGCACTTACTTGAGTAGATGAGAGCTTGCTGAAATTTTTGAAGGTTTCTACCCCTTCTATGCTAATAATTTTTGGTGGAACATGATAGAGGAAAATATGATATCTTTTCTCTCCTTATTTTATTATTACAAGTCAAATTAGTCCACCTACTACTACTAACTTTGACTAAAATTGAAAATCTTGTCTCCCATGCTTTCTTATAGCCGGCCAAGCCTCTTCCAAATGCTAAATTGCCTTTTTAAGACCCCCAATTAACAAATCATGGCCATATGGTACTTTTAGCATGTAGAATGGAACTTTCGCACTTTATGCGATTTAGTCCTTTTTCGCAATTAAACATGAAATCGCTAAAATTAAAGTACCAAAATTGTCATGTTCATATGCTATTATGGTCTAACTCATAATATATCATGAAAATAATTTTCTTCTAATCTCGGATTAGTGATCCCGAGATCACTATTCCGACTAGCCCTTTAATCGGACTGTTACAATTCTCCCCCCTTAAGGATTTTCGTCCTCAAAAATCTTACCAGTGAAAAGGTTGGGGTATTGGTTTCTTATCGTCTCCTCGGACTCCCTTGTGGCCTGTTCTATTCCATGCCTTTTCCATAGGACTTTCACTAGGGCTATGCTTTTATTTCTTAACTGCTTGACCTCACGAGCCAATATTTTAAGCGGTTCTTCACCATAAGTCAAATCGATTGTATCTCTACCTCTGTCGGCTCTATAACATGTGAAGGGTCTGAACGGTATCGGCGCAACATAGATACATGGAAGACGTCATGAATCTTTTCTAACTCAGGTGGCAAAGCTAGCCGATAAACTACCGGTCCTATCCTTTCGATAATTTCATAAGGTCCGATAAAATTTGGACTCAATTTACTCTTCCGTCCAAATCTGAGGAATTTCCTCCAAGGTGATACTTTCAGGAACACTTTATCACCAACTTCGTACTCTAACTCTTTCCTCTTTAAATCTTAATAGGACTTCTGTCTATCTGAGGCGGCTTTCAGGCAGTTACGAATCACTTCTACTTTCTCTTCAGTTTCTTTAACAAAATCAACCCCGTGTATCTGTTTCTCTCTGAGTTCTAACCAATACAAGGGAGTTCGACACTTACGTCCATACAATGCCTCATAAGGCGCCATCTTCAGACTTGACTGAAAACTGTTATTATAGGCTAATTCCACCAATGGTAAGTATTTCTCCCAACTACTATGGAATTCCAAAACACAACATCTAAGCATGTCTTCTAGTATCTGAATTGTTCTCTCTAACTGCTCGTTAGTTTGGGGATGGAAGGCAGTACTGAAAATCAATTTCGTGCCCAAAGCTTCTTGCAGATTTTTCCAAAACCGTGACGTAAATCTCAGATCCCTATCTGAAATGATTGACAACGGTACACCGTGAAGTCTCACTATCTCAGACATGTACAATTCTGCCAATTTATCGAGTGAGTAGTCGACTCGCACTGGTATAAAGTGGGCTGACTTAGTGAGTCTATCGACCACTACCCAAACTGCATCTTTCTTCTTGGGAGTCAACGGTAAACCCATCACAAAATCCATAGCAATACGGTCCCACTTCCACTCAGGAACCATAATAGGCTGAAGTAAACCCGAAGGTACTTGATGTTCAGCCTTCACTTGTTGATAAATCAGGCATCTTGTTACAAACTCGAAATATATTTCTTCATACCTAGCCACAGTACCATTTCTTCAAATCTTGGTACATCTTTTGTCTTTACTGGATGCACGTTTAAACATCCGTTATGAGCTTCCTACAAAATTTTACGAATAAGCTTATCATTCACGGGTACGGACCGATCTCGAAATGTCAAACATCCATCAAGATTTACTCAAAAAAGTCGACTCAACGCCCAACTCACATAAAGCTCTTTTGGCTTGCAAAGCTGTTATCGTCCTTACGAACTTCACAAATCTCTTGGAGGAACAATGGTTTAGCCCTCAACTCGGCTAATAGGGAACCATCATCTAACAAGGTCATCACAGGTGCTCATAGCTTTTAATGCAAACAATGATTTTTACGCTTTCGGGCGTCGCGACTTACATTTGCCTTTCTGGATGATAGTCAATTACTAGTTCAAAATCTTTAATCAATTCTAGCCATCTTCGTTGCCTCAAATTTAATTCCTTCTGGGTCATCAAATATTTTAGGCTTTTGTGGTCGATAAAAATCCGACACCTTTCACCATATAAATGATGCCTCCAAATTTTCAACGCAAACACGATTGCGGCCAACTCTAAATCATGAATCGGGTAGTTCTTCTCGTGCGGCTTCAACTGTCTAGAGGCGTATGCAACCACTTTACCCTCTTGCATATGTACACAGCCTAAACCGTTCAAAGACGCGTCACTGTAAACCACGAATTCTCTTCCCAGCTCAGGTTGTAGTAATCAGAGAGCCTCGATCCAATGATGTCTTCAATTTCTCGAAACTCTGTTGACACTTTTTAAATCGATCGAACTTTACATCTTTCTGCGAAGCCTGCGTCATTGGTGTAGCTATCATAGAAAACCCTTTGACAAACGCCTATAATAGCACTGCTAGGCCTAGAAAACTCCTTACTTCAGATTATGCTCTCGGCGGTTTCCATTCGACAATTTGCGAGATTTTACTCTGGTCGACTCTTATCCCATCTCCGAGACAATATGCCCCAAAAATCCCACTTCCTTGAGCCAAAATTCACTCGTACTGAATTTAGCATACAATTGTTTTTCTCTTAAAACTTGTAGAACTATATTCAAGTGCTCAGTATGATCATTCTCATCTCGAAAGTAGACCAGTATGTCATCGATGAAGACCACAACAAATCTATCCAAATACGGTCGAAAAATGCGGTTCATCAAATCCATGAAGATAGCGGGGGCATTCGTTAGACCAAAAGGCATGACCAAAAATTCATAGTGGCCGTACCTAGTTCTAAATGCGATTTTCGGTATGTCCGAGTCCTTGACTCTCAATTGATAATACCCTGACCTCAGATCTATCTTAGAAAATATTGTAGCTCATTTCAACTAATCAAATAGATCGTCAATTCTCGGCAACGGATACTTATTTTTCACAGTCACCTTGTTGAGTTGTCGATAATCTATACATAGTCTCATGGAACCATCTTTCTTCTTCATGAATAGAACGGGAGTGCCCCATGGAGAAAAACTCGGCCTCACAAAACCCTTATCCAATAATTCTTGCAACTGTGCTTTTAGCTCTTAAAGTTCGGTTGGAGCCATTCTATCTGAGCAATAGAAATAGAGGCGATGCAGGAACTAGATCAATTCCAAATTCAATTTCTCTCTCAGAGGTAGCCACAGCAACCCTTGCGGGAAAACATCTAGGTATTCACATACTATGAGTGCGACTCAATTTTCGATTCAACCTCTTTAGTGTTTAACACAAAGGCAAGATAGGCCTCATACCCCTTCCTTAGGTATCTCTGAGCTAACATGGTTGATATTACTATTGGTGAACTATCCAATTTATCAGACTCAACACAAATAAGATTACTGTTTTCATCTCTCAACTCGATATGCTTCCTCCCACAATTCACAATTACATTATGAGTAACTAACCAATCCATCCTGAGAATGACATTAAACTCGTCAAACGGTAATATCATAAGATCGAAAGGGAAACAATGACCCTTAATTATCAAAGGACACCCTTTACAAACTCTATCAACCAACACGCACTTACCTAGGGGATTTGACACTCTTATAATGAATTTAGCAGACTCTATAGGCATACTCATGCTAGAGACTAGTTTCATGCATATGTACGAATGGGTAGATCCCAGGTCAATTAAAGCTATAACACGAGTATTATGGAGAGAAAAGATACTCGTGATTACGTCGGGGAAAGATGCTTCTTCACGAGCACGGATGGCATATGTCCTCGCCGATGCTCTACCCTCAATTGTAGCAGCTCGTTCTTTAGGTGGATTCTTGTTTCCCATCTCACTCCTCGGATTTTTCAACGGTCTTCCCTTAGGGGTACTTCCCAATCTCGCATCCTGAGGCCTTCCTTTCACATCTACCTCGGGGCAGTTTCTAATAAAATGGTCCAAGGACCCACATCTGAAACAACCTTTCTCATTAGCTCGGCACTCACCAAAATGGTACCCACTACACTGAGGGCATTCCGGTCTATTTGGACGGACGTTGCCCACACTAGCAACTGATGTAGTTTGCCCTTTTGATCCCGAGAATTGCCTGCCCTTATTTCGAGTTGAAAACCCCGTAGAAGTGACTGATCGAGTAGTGAAATCCCTCGCTTTCTTGGATGAGGATAGGTGAGACTTGTTCAATTGTCTCTTCCTCGAGTCACGGGACTTGTATTCTGCTCTTCTCTTCTCTTTAGCCAACTCTTGACTTCGGGCCCTATCCACAAACACTACAAACTCCTTTAATTCGAGAACTCCCACGTATAAGCGGATATCTTCATTTAATCCGTCCTCGAACCTCTTGCACATGATGGCCCGGTGAGACACGCACTCGTGCATACTTGCTAAGTCTGATGAACTCCCGTTCGTAGTCGGTCACTGACATACGGCCTTGCTTCAACTCCAAGAATTCCTTTCTCTTGTGGTCGATGAATCTTTGGCTGATATACTTCTTCCGATATTCTTCTTGGAAGAATTCGACTAACTCTCTCACTCGGTACCACCAGACACCAAGGTGTTCCACCATCGGTGAAATTTGAATCTCTCGGAGAGATACTGCACACTTTAAGCACTCCTCATGTGTGCAGGATAACTCATCGAATACCCGAATGGTATTTTCGAGCCAGAAATTTGCTTTCTCTGGGTCATCATCCTTATTCGCCCGAAATTCTTCGGATCCTTGCTTCCGGATCTTATCCACCGGAGGCCTTTCCCTCCTCGCCACCTCAACCACTTGAGGAGCTACTGGAGCGGGTTGAGGGATAGGTGGGGGCGGAGGGGGCTGAGCATTGGGATTTACTCGGGTATACTCAGTATACCAGTTGCTCATCATGTAGAGAAAAGCTTATCGAGCCTCATCCCCCTGACCCAAGGTCTCGGGTATACTATTAGCTGGCACGGTCCCTTGAGCGGGAGCCGGCGTATTACTCGAAGCATCATCGGCTGCAGTTCGGTCTGGATCAGAATCCATTTACTACATAAAACACAAATTTATACGTCAGGAGCCATCACACTATCATTACTTAGACACTCTTACATATGGCATGTATGGCTAGACTCGTACTTATGCTACGTTAGTCCTAGAATCGACTAAACCGTAGCTCTGATACCACTAAATGTAACACCCGCACCGGGATCGATGCTAGAAATTTGGATACGAGACATTACCATACCTGGATTCACTTAAATATTCTCTTATAGGCGGAAAAATTTCGTTCTGAAATATAAACTTCTCTTTCTTAGTCTAATCATACATTTCATGGGCCTACAAGGCCTTAGACAAAAATCTGATAACTTTCGGAACTTAATCAAAAACTCTTCTTTGAAGCAGGGTTCGCACGCCCATGTGACTTAGAACACGCCAGTGTACCCTTAGACACGCCCATGTCTACAACCTGTGGGGAGTTACTGACTATATTCACACGGCCGTGCATGATTAGACACGCCCGTGTATAGACACACACGCCCATGTCCCCAGTCCGTGCCTAAAAACCTAGGCATTCTACAAATTTGCCCACGGCCAAGGCACGTCCGTGCTTCCCAACCGTGGTCAACACTGACTAAATCCACACGACCTGAACACGCCCGTGTCCTAACCGTGTGTCATACACGGCTCATACAAACGGCCGTGGGACATGACCGTGGTATATCCTGACTCATAACATTATGGTGCAGGGTACACACGGCCTAGACACACGCCCGTGCGTCTAACCGTGTGGGCACTTAAAGGCTATTTACCAAGTCATTTGCCACCCTGAAATCAAGATCAACTCAAACTCAATTCAATGCATCTCATAGACAATACTACATACTTCATTGACTTCAATAAACATACATACATAGACAATTTTGGCCAATCACCTAGCCAAATACTAAAGAATAATAGAAGAGGCATACACTTCATTAATTTCATCTTCATTGAAAAACAAAGAGATTGCCAAATATTTGCCTAGCTCAAGAAATCATTTACAAAATGACTTACAGTCAACACTTTAACTAAAAATTACAACTTGAAAAAATACCCAAGTCCTATACATGCCATATTCAAAACAAGTCTAAAATTGTTATACCAAAGTGTTGTTGATAGTGTGATCTCCGAATCCCTGCGTCTACGATCTTCGAGTTATCTTGGTAATACTATAAGAAAGAAGGGCAATGAAAAGGGGTAAGCAATAAGCTTAGTAAGTTGCATGGTAATAATTAGAAATCATACTCCTCATAAAAGAATAATTCATCCATAGTATTAGATAATTATATACAAACCAGGACTTCTTGACAATCCTTACTTACAATCGCCCATATCTAACATTTACCGTAAAACATATATCGCCAATTTCTCATGACTCATTCAATAGCACTTGTATTCATTCATATCTCTACGATAAGTATAAGGTCAATATCACATTCTCTAAGTGGTCTTACATGAAGTCTCCTCAAGATACCGATGTCATGTCCCGGACATGGTCGTATAGAGAGTTACCTCTATGTGATAATGCCATATCCCGGATATGGTCTTACACCAGCCCTTGTCCCAACGCTGATGCCATGTTCCAAACATGGTCTTACACTGGCACTCGTATCAACGCCGATGCCATGTTCCAAACATGGTCTTACACTGGCACTCATAATGTGGCCGATGCCATGTCCCAGACATGGTCTTACACTGGTACTCGTATCAACGCCGATGCCATGTTCCAAACATGGTCTTACACTGGCACTCATAATGTGGCCGATGCCATGTCCCAGACATGGTCTTACACTAGCACTCATAATGTGGCCGATGCCATGTTCCAAACATGGTCTTACACTGGCACTCGTATCAACGCTGATGCCATGTTCCAAACATGGTCTTACACTGGCACTCATAATGTGGCCGATGCCATGTCCCAGACATGATCTTACACTGGCACTCGTATCAACACCGATGCCATGTTCCAAACAAGGTCTTACACTGGCACTCATAATGTGGCCGATGCCATGTCCCAGACATGGTCTTACACTGGCACTCGTAATGGATGATAGTATTTTTCGTATACCTCATGGTCCATTAAAACTTCAATATCACATTCATATAAACTTCTCAATTTATTGAAGTATCATGCATCAATAAGACATCCAGCATTCTCAATTATGCTAATATAATATTGCATTAAAAATCACACACAACTTACCTCGTTTTCAAAATGAGCTAGTTCTTCGGTTTAGTCCATGATTTTGTCCTTTCCTCGATCGAGGCGAATTCTCGTCTCCTCTTGCTCTATAATAGCAAATTAGATCATTTTAATCATTAGATTAACATAAGCATCTCAATAATTATGCTTAGGTAAAATTACCATTTTACCCCTAGATTTTGGCAAAATGACCATTTTGCCCCTAGGCTCAGAAATTAATCCTAATCACATTTCTATCCTCAACAAGCCTAGGAAAACATTTAATGCTCTTAAAGCTATCATCAAAAATCATTATTCTACATACTTACTACAAAAGTTATAACCTTTTCATTCAGGTCCTATTTGGTGTTTTCATGCTAACACCCTTTTTTAAAAGTTGTTCATCTAGCAACTAAAAATCAAGTCCTTCCATAAAAATGCAGCAAATAACTAAGGTAGCTCTCATGGTAGAACTCTAAACCTTTCACAACATTGCACAATAGTCCCCTCATTTGAAAGGTTAAGCTTTAGGGGTCTCAAAAGTACAATTATTTTCAAGAAAAGTTCACTTGAACACTTACTTGAGTAGATGAGAGCTTGCTAAAATTTTTGAAGGTTTCTACCCCTTCTATGCTGCTAATTTTCGGTGGAAGATGATAGAGGAAAATATGATATCTTTTCTCTCCTTATTTTATTATTACAAGTCAAATTAGTCCACCTACTACTACTAACTTTGACTAAAATTGAAAATCTTGTCTCCCATGCTTTCTTATGGCCTGCCAAGCCTCTTCCAAAGGCTAAATTGCCTTTTAAAGACCCCCAATTAACAAATCATGGCCATATGGTACTTTTAGCATGTAGAATGGAACTTTCGCACTTTATGCGATTTAGTCCTTTTTCGCAATGAAACATGAAATCGCTAAAATTAAAGTACCAAAATTGTCATGTTCATATGCTATTATGTTCTAACTCATAATATATCATGAAAATAATTTTCTTCTAATCTCGGATTAGTGATCCCGAGATCACTATTCTGACTAGCCCCTTAATCGGACTGTTACACAAGGGCTTGGCCAAATACCACAAGAGTAATGCCGAAAACAACAAGAGAAGAGAAAGGCACTCGAAAGAAACAAAGAAGTACAAAGACTGCCCAAATAGTCACACTCAAAATCAATTATACTTGCAAAAAGAAAGAGAAGAACAAAAATACCAATTCGGCACCACTTGCTCTAAGCCGAAACTACACCAAGAAAGGAAATCCCCCACTCTTAAAATGATAAAACGCACACCCCCAAAAGCCTAAGGGAAAATTCGGCACCTATACAAAAACCAAATGGCGAAAATGCATATCCCATAACCCCTTAGCCGAATTTTGCACCAACCAGTTCCCCAATTCGGCTACAATTTCCCCCAATCTCAAACTCCTTGAAAATATCCATGATCCTCTCCTTTTACCCCTCCTTGATATCCTCCACAACCAACTCACAAGACCAATTCAAACTCTCCAAAAAATTCATCCAAGGCCAAGTCAACAACCACCTCAAGAGAGTTTTAATCCAACTCTACCTCTCTCACCTCATGGAAATAAAATAAAATCCCCTTTTCATCCCATGCGATTCAAACTCAAGAACCCTTGCCACACCATGACGCCTCAACCACTAGACCACATGCTTCCTTGTGTCACATTTCCACCCAAACTATTCTTAAACCCAGGACTTCTCCAATACCTCTCATGTAACACCCCTAGACCCGGCCCAGACGTTATGGCCGAATCCAGTGATGTCACATCAAAGGGATAATTCCAAAACGACTTTATTTATGTTCAGTAGAAAAATTCCATAGTTAGAAAAAAAACTTAAGTTTAAGATTTAAAAATTTATTTAAGCTTAATAATTAAACAATTGAAATAATAATTAAAACCCAAATGTAAAATAAAATTGGAGGTACAAGGCCTTATTACATCCCAATGAAAATAAAGTAATTAAAATGAAGCTATTCGAAACAAATAAAAAAAACTTCTAAGTAGCTTGCAGTGTGGCCACCTCCGAGTCCTCTCCCACGTCGAGCCGCCTATTGTGGATCACCTGAAACATTAAATTAAAGGGTGTGAGTTTCGAAACTCAGTGTGTACGACCCTTGGTAATCCAATCATGCAATTATCACATTGGGCCTAAGCCTTAACAAAATCGGTGGCCTTGGGCCTTAGCCCACAATGACCTCATATCACATCAGTATCACATGAATGCAATCCTCCCATCCCAAATCCAACCCCCGCACTCCATTTCCTTCCACCCTACTACACTCTGTGGGGATATAAATATCAACCCACCCATCCCTACACTCCAAAGGTAGCACCAACAGCGGCACTACTCAACGTTGCAGCAAGGCTGCTAAGCATATAATGGGCTTAAAGCCACCGGTGGATCCACGGTCGTCAAGCGACTATGCGATCCTCACATATCTTCCTCCGTATCACCAATCCCACCCAAGTGCAACATATATCTCATGAATGCAACATAAATATTTTCACACATTAAGCACCTAGGGGTATTTTAGTCATTTCACTACCCATGGGTATTTTTGTAAATTTACCCTACAGGGTATTTTCGTAATTCTACCCTACAGGGGTATTTCCATAATTTCTTTCACCTCGGGTTTTAATTATGAACTTTGGCCCGTTAACAAGTCCTCGCGGCTAAAGTGAACAGACACTATGCACCAGGTAGGATCCCAGAGAAGAGGAGTTGGGTCACTAGGACCGCTTAAGTACCAAGCTCTTCCTAGATCCAATCCTAGTCATGCATACGTCCATTACCACACTCTAACCTATCGACTTGTCCACAGACATGTTTTATTATTAAATTAAGTTTTATGCTATTTAAGAATTTATCAGAACTAGGCCTAGAGTCCATTAAAACCCTAGCATACATTTCTAAAATCCCATAAGGCCCACTAAGCCCAATCATGTCCATATAGCCCATTACGCTCAATCATGTTTATGTAGCCCATTAGGCCCGATCATAATCAGATCATACAACTGTCCATATCAATCCATCATGCAACTTTACATATCAACTTTTACCATTTTGGGCCCACGAGCTCGGCAGGCCCATTTAGCCCCGTCTAGCCCGGGCGACCAAACAGTGGCCCGAGACCATGAGATCACTCTCTTGGCCCTGGTAATCGTATCGGTGTTCCCACACAGGTGTTCGCACGCTCGTGTGGTTGCCGGTGCCAACCTTTTGGCTTTTCGGCTTTTCGCCATTCCAACTTTTCGGGATTTCGGCTTTTGCCGATTTTTCGTGTGTGAAGTGTTTGTACACACCTGGTTAATGCGACGTGCTACACTATCCTCAGCCTTGAACCTAAAATCAATACCAATCTCTAATCAATCTCACACTTAACCACAATATGTACCCAAAAACCAAAACCTTACCATAACCTTACCGTGTGCCACAAGTTCCAGTAGCCCTTCCTCAGCTACTATTCACGAATATCCCCTAGATCTGCACCCACACATATACTATCAAAAAACAAGTGACTCATATTCCACACAAGTCACCTCTATAAGCCACACTTACATTCGGCCAGTTACTAATCCACAATTGAGACGAGTACACTTACCACTTGCTAACGATCCTTACTACGCTTGCGATCTTTGAACCCTACCCTTGTTAATACAGGGTTAACAGCAAGAAAGAGTTAGATAGCCCTTCGGCTTTTACCAAAACACACTAAAGAGGTTGGCTAAGTACTTACCGAATCCAACCTTTGATCCCGCGGCCTAGATAGTTACCAATGAGATCCGACTTTTAAAACTTGATCAAGAGTAAATAACAGCAACCGATTTTTGATGGAGGAAAACAACAAAGAAACGGAAAAAAGGAATGATGGTTGTCGGCAATGGAAGAATTCGGCAATGGGAGAATTCGAAAATGGGAGAAACAGAATGAGGGGGAGAAAATGAAAAGTAATGGAAACGCTTCAAAGGAATTCGACACCCCCCTTTTATAGCCAAAAGGCGAAACTACTTCCCCCAAAGTCCAATTCGGCACCAACACATCCACACTCCTCATCTCCTAACTTTTCTCCATTATCTTTACCTTAAATTTCTCTCCTGAACACTCCCTTCCAGAGTCCACTATGACGCCACTACCTTCCTTCCATGTGCAAAAATAAAACCCTTAAATTCACCACTTTTAAGCCTCGAACCTTGGACCTCTTCACCTGACAATCACGCCACCTTATAGCTCCCCAAGTGACGCCGCCTTGCCACTTGACCACAAGCCCAATTGTGTCCTATTTTCCCCTTAATCTGCTTAAGAGGCCTAATACCTGAGACTAGGGTCCCACTAAGGCAAAAATTAAATTTTTCCCTATGGTCTTCCTTATCCCTAAAACTTCAAATAGCCCTGGTAATACGTTAAAATTAATATTCTAAGTGCTACTTATACATACCAACTTCAGCGCACGAAATTTTAGGGTTTTAGGATTTTGGGGCGTTACAAATCTAGCCCTCTAAAAAAATTTCGGCCTCAAAATTTACCTAATTGAAACAAGTGAGGGTATTGTCATCGCATCACCTCCTCAGATTCCCAAGTAGCCTCCTCGGCATTATGGTTACGCCAAAGCACTTTGACTAAAGGGACTGACTTCCTTCTTAGCACCTTAACATCTTGATCAATTATTCGAATTGGCTCCTCTTCAAAAGTTAGGTCTGGTCTAACCTCGATCTCCTCGATTGCCACGATGTGAGAAGGGTCTGAGCGATAATGCCTTAGCATTGACACATGGAACACATCGTGTATTTGGTTCAGTTCAGAAGGCAATTCCAGCTGATAGGCAACTGGCCCAATTCGCTTCAACACCCAATATGGCCCAATAAATCTAGGGCTTAACTTGCCCTTCCGACCAAACCTTAACACCTTCTTCCAAGGGGAAACCTTGAGAAAAACTAAGTCCCCCACCGCATACTCAATCTCTCTCCGTTTGAGGTCAGCATACGACTTTTGCCTATCCGCTGCCTCCTTCAACCGATCCCGAATCAACTTTACCTTATCTTCGGTGTCTGCTACCAACTCCGGACCCAATACTCGCCGCTCACCCAACTCAGTCCAACAAGTCAGAGTACGACATCTTCGCCCATATAGTGCTTCATATGGTGCCATTCCAATACTTGCCTGATAACTATTGTTTTATGCAAATTTAGCTAATGGCAAGTAATCCTCCCAACTACCTCGAAACTCAATTACACACCCTCTCAGCATATCCTCCAAAACTTGAATTACCCTCTCCGACTGACCAGAAATGCTGTACTAAAATTTAACCTCGTACCCAGTGCTTCATGCAGCTTCTTCCAAAAGAGAGACGTAAAACGAGGGTCCCTATCCGATATAATAGAAATCGGAACCCCATGCAACCTCACAATCTCCGCCACATACAACCTTGCCAACTTCTGTAATGAGTAGTCGGTGCGGACCGGTACAAAATGGGCAGACTTAGTTAACCGATCCACAATAACCCACACAGAGTCCTTCTCAGCAAGCGTTAAGGGTAGCCCATTAACAAAATCCATAATAACCCGCTCCCACTTCCATAGTGGGATCTTAACCGGCTGAAGTAACCCTGATGGTAGCTGGTGTTCCGCTTTCACTTGCTGACATACCAAACATTTGCCCACAAACTCCGTAACCTCACGTTTCAATCTCGGCCACAAATAAAGCTCTCGTAAATCCCGATACATCTTGTTACCTTAGGGGTGCATAGCATAGGAACTATTATGCGCTTCCCGTAGTATAGACTTCCTTAGCTCTTCGTTCCTTGGCACACAAATTCTACCACGGAAACACAACAACCCGTCACTATTTAACCCAAAATCTATCGTTTCCCCTTTCTGAATTTGCTTGAATCGAGAACCCAAAGTTTCATCCAACGACTTCTTAGCCTTAATCTGCTCAACCCACAGTGGCTTCACTTGCAACTCAGCTAACAAACTCCCGTCGTCATACAAACTCAACCGAGCAAACATCGCCCTCAAGTCCAACATAGCCCTATGGCTTAACGCATCAGGCACCACATTTGCTTTGCCCGGGTGATATTTGATCGTGCAATCATAATCCTTTAACAGCTCAATCCATCTGCGCTGCCTCAGGTTCAACTCCTTTTGAGTTAAGAGGTACTTCAGACTCTTGTAGTCCGTATAGATGGTGCACTTCTCTCCATACAAGTGATGCCTCCAAATCTTAAGTGCGAATACCACTGCTGCCAACTCCAAATCGTGGGTTGGGTAATTCCCCTCATGAGCCTTAAGCTGGCGTGACGCATATGCAACCACTTTCCCTTCCTGCATCAAAACACAGCCCAAGCCCACTTGTGACGCATCACTATAAACCGTAAACTCCTTTCCGTGCTCCGGCTGAATCAAAACAGGGGCCTCTGTTAAAACCTTATTAAGCTTCTCAAAGATTTCTTGCTATTTATTAGCCCACAGAAATGACACCCCCTTCCGTAGCAGCTTGGTCAAAGGTGCAGCGATTAGGGAGAACCCTTCAACAAACCGCTTATAGTACCCTGCCAGGCCTAGTAAACTCCAAATTTCTGACACCGTCTTCGGTCGTTTCCAATCCAACACTGCTTCCACCTTTCGAGGATCCACTCTAATCCCCTCAGCTGAGACCACATGCCCTAAGAAAGTAACTTCTCTTAGCCAGAATTCGCACTTGCTAAACTTAGCATAAAGTTGCTTCTCCCTTAGAATCTGCAACACAGTCCTTAAGTGTGCATCATGATCATCCTCCGTTCTCGAGTATACTAAGATGTCACCTATGAAAACTACTACGAACTGGTCTAGATATGGTTGAAAAACCCAGTTCATAAGATCCATAAAAGCAGCAGGTGCGTTCGTTAGCCCAAAAGGCATCACCAAAAACTCGTAATGTCCATAACGAGTTCTGAAATTTGTCTTATACACATCTACTTCATTAACCCTCAGTTGATGGTACCCTGAACAGAAGTCAATCTTCGAGAAAACTGAGGCTCCCCTAAGTTGATCGAAAAGGTCATCTATCCTAGGCAGAGGGTACTTATTCTTAATGGTTAACTTGTTTAACTGTCGATAATCGATGCAAATCCTCATGGACCCATCCTTCTTCTTCACGAATAATACCGGTGCTCCCCATGGAGACACACTTGGTCTAATAAATATGCGGTCCAATAACTCCTGAATCTGGGCCTTCGACTCCACCAGCTCATTCGGTGCCATCCTATAAGGTGCGATGGACACTGGAGCCGTACCTGGTAACAATTCTATTCCAAACTCCACCTCTCTATTGGGAGGTAACCCATGCAATTCCTCCGGAAAAACATCAGGGAATTCTTTTACTATTCTCAAATCCTTAACAGTAACACTCTTAGGTTCCATATCACTAATATAGGCTAAGTAAGCTTCACAGCCCTTCCTCACCAACTTCTCTGCCCTTAAAGCCAAAATCACGTTCGACAAGTAATCACGTCGTTCCCCGATCACTACTACCTCATCATCTTCCATAGTTTTTAACACCATCCGCTTCGCAGCACAATCTAAAGTTGCCAAGTGCCTCATCAACCAATCCATGCCTAAGATGAGGTCGAACTCACCAAATGGTAGTTCCATCAAGTCCGCTAAGAAAGTAACTCCTTGAACTACCAATGGTACATTCCTAAACAACTTACTAACTTTCACCGACTGCCCTAAAGGACTTAACACAGTCATTTCATTCGCAATGGTTTCAAACTCATCCC
Organism: Gossypium sturtianum; assembly: GCA_025698515.1. Lineage (NCBI taxonomy): Eukaryota > Viridiplantae > Streptophyta > Magnoliopsida > Malvales > Malvaceae > Gossypium > Gossypium sturtianum. The sequence continues at coordinate 59,008,402 of CM046948.1, forward strand.
CTACAGTTTTAGTCCTATTGCATGCAATGTACGAATGTGTTGAACCCACATCAATTAGCGCAATATAAGGTAGCTCACGAATAAGAAACGTACCCGTTATCACATCTCGTGCATCTCCCTCTTCTCTGCGACGAGCAGCATAGACTAAAGCTGGTTGCCTCACCTCTGCCTGTCCTGCACCTCTGCCCGGTGCTCCACGTCCTCGTCTTGCACAATTGCCGCCTCTGGCTTGACCACGGCCCCTTGGTGGTTGTTGACCACCCCTCTATGGCTGAAAATTACCTCTGCCATCGGCTCGCACCTGGTCTGGCCTTCTCGGGCACTCTCTAATCCTATGTTCCATAGATTCGCAGCTCAAACAAGCTCCTATTCTCCTCCAACATTCGCCCGTATGCCATTTCCACACACAGTACAAGGTGGTATCCCGGTATTAGCAGCAGTAACAGGGGCCCCAGCTCTAACCGACCCATTCACTCTAGCCCTCATCGTAGGCCTCTGTCCAACCCCCACAGCTTCCACGTTCCATTTGTTCTTGCCCTTCTCCTTCTCTCGATTGAGGTGCTCTGTGCGCTTTACTTCCTCCACTATCTTTTCTTTCTCCACCAAGACCACAAAGTCCTGCTCGCTCTGTGGAGCTATAAGTACTCTAAGGTTGTCTCTTAACCCATCCTCAAACCGTACGCATCTCTCATACTCTGTTGCGACTATTCCTTTGGCATACCGACTAAGGCGCAAAAACTCAACCTCATACTCTGCTACCGACTTATCTCCCTGAGTCAGACTCAAACACTCCTTCCTTCGGGCATCCATATAGCCCGCTCCAATGTACTTCCCCTGGAACATCGATTTGGAGAACTCCCAGGTGATCTGCTCCTGTTGGTTGCCCTCCTTTACGGTCAACCACCACTGATAAGCTTCCTTCCTAAGTAAGGATATCGCCCCTTTCAACTTTTGTTCCGCCATGCAGTCCAGGTCGCCCATTATTCTTTTCGTAACTTCCAACCAGTACCCTGCCACATTCGGGGCCACCTCAGCTACTCCTTTGAAAATCTCTGCCCCATTAGCTCGGAGTCGCTCCGCGATCGACCCACGACTTCCCGTACCATTATTGGGCCCAGCGACCCTTTCTAAAATCCTTAACATGGCCTGCAATACTGCATCTTCTGTAGCGGTAGCCCATTCATATGGTCCCGTTTCAGTTACTGGTGAGGTCAGAGCCTCTTCTACTCCAACGTTGGGCATATGGCCCAACGCCGACGACCCAGCCCTAACACTCCCACGGCCTCTGCCGCAGCCTCTTGCACCTCTTCTAGCGCTCATCGTTGCGTGTGTATTTCTGGATTAGAATTTTTTTTGAAATTAGTTCATAGTTCCACTGTTTAAAACACATGTCTTATGCAAGTAACAATTTAAAAGTTGTTTCGCAGTCGTAAACCCACTACAGGCTTAAGTTTCCTACGGGCTTTAGTCTCTAAGAACCTATTGTTTACAGTAGCCCAATATCTAAATACAGTTCAGCAATTTAAACAAGTGTAATAACAGAAAAACTTACTTGGCTCGACGTCGAGGGCTCGGTGAACCACACTTCAAGAATCCTGCAAAAACTTTTTGATCTACTTGTTTTAAAAACCCAAAATCTAAGGCCCATTTCACAGCCGAGTTTTGCAACTTGGCTCTGATACCACTAAATGTAACACCCCCAAACCCGACCCAGACATTATGGCCGAATCTAGTGATGTCACTTCAAAGGGATAATTCCAAAACGATTTTATTTATGTTCAGTAGAATATCCGCATAGTTAGAAAAAAAAACTTAAGTTTAAGATTTAAAAATTTATTTAAGTTTAATAATTAAACAGTTGAAACAATAATTAAAACCCAAATATAAAATCAAATTGGAGGTACAAGCCCTTATTACATCCCAATGAAAATAAAGTAATTAAAATAAAGCTATTCGAAACAAATAAAAATAAAACTTCTAAGTAGCTTGCAGTGTGGCCACCTCCGAGTCCTCTCCCACGTCGAGCCGCCTATTGTGGATCACCTGAAACATTCAATTAAAGGGTGTGAATTTCGAGACTCAGTGTGTACGACCCTTGGTAATCCAATCATGCAATTATCACATTGGGCCTAAGCCAAAACAAAATCAGTGGCCTTGGGCCTTAGCCCACAATGACCTCATATCACATCAGTATCACATGAATGCAATGCTCCCATCCCAAATCCAACCCTGCACTCCATTTCCCTTCCAACCCTACACTCCTGTGGGGATATAAATATCAACCCACCCATCCCTACACTCCAAAGGTAGCACCGACAGCGGCACTACTCAACATTGCAGCAAGGCTACTAAGCATATAATGGGCTTAAAGCCACCGGTGGATCCACGGTCGTCAAACGACTATGCGATCCTCACATATCTTCCTCCGTATCATCAAACCCACCCAAGTGCAACATATATCTCATGAATGCAACGTACATATTTTCACACATTAAGCACCTAGGGTTATTTTAGTCATTTCACTACTTAGGGGTATTTTTGTAAATCTACCATATAGGGGTATTTTCGTAATTCTACCCTACAGGGGTATTTCCGTAATTTCTTCCACCTCGGGTTTTAATTATGAACTTTGGCCCGTCAACAAGTCCTCGTGGCTAAAGTGAACAGACACTATGCACCAGGTAGGATCCCTGAGAAGAGGAGGTGAGTCACTAGGATTGCTTAAGTACCAAGCTCTTCCTAGATCCAAACCTAGACATGCATACGTCCATTACCAAACTCTAACCTATCGACTTGTCCACAGACATGTTTGATTATTAAATTAAGTTTTATGCTATTTAAGAATTTATCAGAAGTAGGCCTAGAGTCCATTAAAACCCTAGCATACATTTCTAAAATCCCATAAGGCCCACTAAGCCCAATCATGTCCATATAGCCCATTAAGCTCAATCATGTTTATGTAGCCCATTAGGCCCGATCATAATTAGATCATACAACTTTCCATATCAATCCATCATGCAACTTTACATATCAACTTTTACCATTTTGGGCCCACGAGCTCGGCAGGACCATTTAGCCCCGTCTAGCCCGGGCGGCCAAACAGTGGCTCGAGACCATGAGATCGCTCTCTTGGCCCTGGTAATTGTATCGGTGTTCCCACAAATGTGTTCGTACGCTCGTGTGGTTGTCGGTGCCAACCTTTTGGCTTTTCGGCTTTTTGGGATTCCGGCTTTTCGAGATTTTTGCTTTTGCCGATTTGTCGTGTGTGAAGTGTATGTACACAGCTGGTTAATGCGACGTGCTACACTATCCTCAGCCTTGAACCTACAATCAATACCAATCTCTAATCAATCTCACACTTAACCACAATATTTACCCAAAAACCGAAACCTTACCATAACCTTACCGTGTGCCACCAGTTCTAGTAGCCCTTCTTTAGCTACTATTCACGAATATCCCCTAGATCTGCACCCACACATATACTATCAAAAAACAAGTGACTCATATTCCACACAAGTACTACATACCAAAACTTCAAATAGCCCTATCCCTATCCCTAAAACTTCAAATAGCCCTGGTAATACCTTAAAATTAATATTCTAAGTGCTACATATACATACCAACTTCAGTGCACGGAATTTTAGGGTTTCGGGATTTTGGGGCATTACATCTCAGGACCCTTAACACCAAAGCAGACATATTTTTATGTTATTCACATGCACAACTAAATTCCAATTCCTTCGTCACGCGAAGCCCATTTCTTCTAGGCCCAAAATTCGGGGCGTTACAAGTAAAGCTAATCCAAACATTCATCACCACCTCAATCCCATTCATCCATTATGGGTCTATTACCAAACATTAAAAGTAGATCAATTTGCAAATTCATAAGCATCATCAATTTCATCATTTTATGCCAACACAAATGGCCAAATTACACATTCATCAAACATACCAAAATGACTCAAGCCTATACATGCCATATACCATATATACATAGCTTCAAAATTACCAAAATAGATGATCGAAAGTGCGATGAAGTCTTTGACAATTCCCTGATCTGAGCTAGCTTCATAGAACTATAAAACATAAAAACAATTAAACAAAGTAAGCTTTTAGCTTAGTAAGTTCGCATGAGAACATGAAATAATCACAACATTCATTAGCAATTCAAAATAGATATTATCATAAACATTTAAGCCATCAATTCATAAGCTAACATAAAGTTTATCCATATCATCATTCATAAGTTCTCAACTTTAATTAGTTTGATACTCGGATAGTTTTCTGTACATACCTGTACCGAGACATTTCTATTTATCATCAATAATTTTATCGAACCACTTCGGTTTACAAATGTTTGCGATACAAATTCATCAATTTTCCGATGCCATAGTCCAACTATGGTCTTACACGTGCTTTGCCAAGGCCCTACCGTGGTCTTTCGTTCACATGCCATAACCTGGTTATGGTCTTATTATTCGATTGCCATAGCCCCGCTATGGTCTTATTTGACAACTTGCCTTACTCAATTCGTACACTTCATTTAATATCTCAACATTTTTTCCAAAAGAATAAATACTATCTCAATTTCATCCATCAATTAAATAGATACACATTCAAGTTCAATTATACGAACTTACCTCGTATTCAGAATTGACGAATTGGATCGACTACTCGTTAACTTTGCTTTTCCCCCCGATCTAAATTCGAATTCTTTCTTTCTTGATCTATATGAATTCAAAATTGACTTATTCAATCATATACTCTTTCAATTTAGTCCAAAACATACATTTAGGCATATTTTCACTTTAGCCCCTAAACTTTCACACTTTTAAAAATTTAGTCCCTATTTCACAAAAACACAAAATTCACATAATTTCATTATACTCTAGCTTAGCCAAATTACCTATAGGTCCCTAGCAGCCCATAACTTTCATTATTTCACATTTCAACCCCTCAATTTACAAATTTCACATGTTAATCCATTTTTGACACTTTTGTCAAAAATCTGTAACACCCCAAACCCGGACAAGACACCACGTCCGAATCTGGTATGCTACGGGGAAAACGTCTTGGGAAAACTAGATTTTTCGTTTAAAAGTGGGGTGAAAACACAGTGTGTTTGAAACAAATTTGAGTAGTCTTGTTTGGAAAAGCGGTTGATGTATTTGAAACACGGAGATTTTGAAAACTTAGCTAGAGTTTGTAGTTAAAACAAGTTAAAACCATTTAAAACCTCCTTAGTTACTTAATGATACATAAAACACTTTTGAACTTAGGTGAATTACAAGTTATAATTGGAAACCAGTTGAATTTGTTTGTCAAAAAGACTTAGTGTGATACCCGATGGTATAGTTTAAAAACACGTCGCGTTATAATTTTGAAAACATGATCTTTCCAGTTTTAGTAAAATTTATTCCGAGAGTTATTTTGTTAAGGCATATCAAAATCAGCTTAAAATATAAACAACATAAAACATAACTTAAAAGGCCTTTTACAATCAGAAATAAAACCCAATGTAAAGTAATAACTAAAGTACCCAAATAGTAGAGTCTCGAGTAAAACTTTATTAAAGCATGGCATGTGCCCCGAGTCCATCCGGCTCCAAGTCGCGTCTCACGAGTCACTGAAATGCCAAAGGAGAGGGTGAGTCGAGTGACTCGGTGTGCAAATCCCGCTCCCAAAGAATCAACATGCTAACACACATCATACATAGCAACATGATTAATGCAACCCGAACCTAACCATCCATATCTCCTTTTCTACCCCGTGTGGTACCAAACCACTTTGGTGACATATAGTCACAATGTGCTCCCAAAGCCTTTGGTGTCCCAAAGACACAATATCCGTCAATGTGCTACCAAAGCTTTGGTGTCCCAAAGACACAATTGTGCTACCAAAGCTTTGGTGACCGAAGTCACGAATCCAATGATGATGGGGCCAACCCATCGTGTGTTACCAAAACACTAGCGGACGATCCCATATCTCAAGTGGGGCCAACCCACGGTGGTCAAACCACGGGGACAAGTCGCAATGAGGTGCCAAACCTCGGTGTCCCAAAGACACGATGTGCTACCAAAGCACGGTGGTGACCGTAGTCACAAATCGGTGATGGGGCCAACCCATCGTGTGTTACCAAAACAACTTGGCGTCAATCCCGTATAATCATCTGTGGGGCCAACCCCGTGGTACCGAGCCAGCTGGGGACGAGACGCTGAGGTACCAAACCTCTGGAGGTGCCAAACCTCCGTGACCCAAAGTCACAAAGTGTGCTACCAAAGCACTTTGGTGCTCGTCAAGACAATACATCACCGCTCCCTCCTCTCGTATCACCCATCAACATGCCAAACTCATGTAAACATGAATATCATGCTATCATGCATATCATACTATCATGCATATCATGCCAATATGTCTAATCTCATACCCCATGTCACATATCCATAACCATGGTATCATACGGATCATCAATAACTCATAATAATAGATCGACTTACAGAGTCCAAACTCGTACCCATGAGGGTATCATAATAGTCACCACTGTTCCATTAGTCATTGCACAGGTTATTAACGATATTACTAAATATAAGTGTGTTAGTATACACACACGATAGCTACGAGTCTAAAGATCCCTACGAATCACTCGAGTCCCTTGACTATCGGCTCCTAGAATCGGCCAAAAGTAAACCATTAGGCAACCACAATATTCGGCCAACATAGGGTTAGGCACTAAGACCATTCGGCCATAACCAAATGAACCACAAGGGTTAGCGTTGGACCCTTACCTTGCAAAAGTTTGGTTTCCTACCAAACCCGAACCAACTAATAGCCCCTTCTTTGATCACCAATCGGCTACACCTTAAGAGAGAATGGTTAATCCTTTGTCACCTTGACTTAATCGATTTAAGCGAATAGCTGCGAATGATATCTTACCATCACTTACCTAATCGGTTCACAAAGAGAGAAGGCTCCACTGATCGCTTTCGATATCCAAGACCCTAACACAAGATGATAACCAAAGGTTAACATCCTTCCAAACCGACCATAATCGGCCCTTAACCCAAAACATAACCAAATAAAGAACCAAAAGAGGGAGATATGGCCATTCGGCCTTGCACTTACCAACACCCAACACCAAAATTCGGCCAAGAAACCACTAGGGGAGGGAGAGAAGGTTCGGCCTTGGTGTTTTACACACACCTATATTCGGCTTCCAAAGGTGAAAAATGGAGTGCAAACAAGAGAAGAATTAGAGACTACGGCAATGGGTTTTGAGAAGAACAAAAGAAAGTTTTGCAAGTTGATATGGGTTGCACACCCAAAAAGATAGACAAGAAGAAATGGAGAAATCGGTTGGGAAGTGGTGAGTTTTGGCACTAGTGTTTTTCAAGAAGAGAGAGAAAATGAATAAGAAGACAATTGGTACTAGTTTCGACTTATGCGGTGAAGGAGAAGAGAAAATGCAAGAGTGCATTCGGCTACAAGAAGGTTGGAAGAAAAGCAAAACAAATTCGGCAAGCCTTAGAGGTTTGGTATTTTGTTTTTCAAGAAGAAAAGAATAAGAGACTCTCTTGAATTTTCAGTTTAAGTGTTGACAAAAGAAGAAATTTTGTTCCCTACCTTTTGACCGAAACAACAAAATGCCAAATAAATTTCGGCCTAGCCTTCCCACTTACTACCACAACCGGCCACTCCCAAAACTCCCCCAAATATTCGGCCATATCCCCAAAAGCTCCCATACACTCATTTGAATTGAGTGGACCAAGTCACACTCCTATCTTCACTCCACACCTTCCATTTGAAAGTGGAGACCAAGTCATAGGCGAGTTTGAACCGCCTACAAACTCCTCCCTCCATGCCGTCAAAATGAGTGCCAAAAGTGGCCACTCCATGGCTCGAACACAAGGCCTCCACCTTGCTTTAGGCGTTACCCACTCCAAGCCTTAGTGGCGCCTACATTGCCACTCCACCAATTAATTTCTTGTGCTAACAAACTCCCAAAATAAATTTAAAAGCCCCCACTTCCTCACTCCTAATGCCTTAGCTCAAAACCAAAATTTTCTAATTTACTCACCATACACCTAAGCTATAGCTAAGCCCTAAGACATAAAAACAAGCAACACAAAGACACTACAAACATGCAATATCATGCAACACCAAAACGAGCCCCTAACCCGGGATATTACAGTTCTACCCCCTTAAAAATAATTTCGGCCTCGAAATTACCTCGGTCAAAAGAGTTGCGGGTATTCTTTGTCTCATCGTATCTCGGGTTCCCACGTCGCTTCCTCTACGCCATGATTCCGCCAAAGTACCTTAACCAAAGGCACAGATTTCCTCGTAGAACCTTTACATCTCGATCAAGAATGCATGCGGGTGTTCTTCTTCCATAGTCAAGTCCGGATTTACCTCGATCTCTTCCACTGCTACCACATGTGACGGATCCGAACGATACCTCCGAAGCATCGAAACATGAAAAACGTCGTGAATCTGACTAAGCTCACGGCAACTCAAGGCGATACGCTCATTGGTCCAACTCGTCTCAAAATCTTATACGGCCCAATGAACCTCGGACTAAGCTTGCCTTTCTTTCCGAACCTCAGTACTTTCTTCCAAGGCGAGACCTTCAGAAACACTCGATCCCCAACAGCAAACTCTATATCTCTTCGCTTAAGATCGGCATAAGACTTCTGCCGGTCTGAAGCTTCCTTCAATCGAGCCCGAATCAACTTAACCTTGTCTTCTGTCTCAGCTACCAACTCGGGTCCCAACAACTGACGTTCACCTAACTCCGTCCAACACGTAGGTGAGCGACACTTCCTACCATACAACGCCTCATACGGAGCCATCTTGATGCTCGCTTGATAACTGTTGTTGTAGGCAAACTCGGCCAACGGTAGAAACTCCTCCCAACTACCCCTGAAATCCAGGACACGACCTCTCAAAGCATATCCTCTAAGATCTGAATAACCCTTTTCGATTGTCCGTCGATCGCGGGTGAAAAGCCGTCTTTGAAATCCAAACGAGTACCCAATGCTTGATGCAATGCCTTCCGGAACCTTGAAGTAAACACGGGATCCCTATCCGAGATTATCGAAACCGCACACCGTGCAACCTCACTATCTCGACACATACGACTTTGCTAGCTTCAAGTGAGTAGTCAACCCTCACAGGAATAAAGTGAGTGATTTAGTCGGACGATCCACCACTACCCAAATCGAATCCTTCTTGCTTGGCGAAGCGTAACTCCACCGACAAAATCCATGGTTATCCTTTCCCACTTCCATCGAGGAATCTTTACAGTGAAGCAACCGACGCGGCAATCGATGTTCAGCCTTGACCACTTGACAAGTCGGACATTTTCCAACAAACTCCGTCACCTCTTTCTTGAGACCAGGCCACCAAAAAGCGCTCTCTAAGATCCTTATACATCTTGCTACCTCCGGGATGCATAGCATGAGGATCGCTATGTGCGCCTGAAGAATCTTTTGCCTCACTCAACATCTTTAGGCATACAAGCCTTACCACGAAAACACGAACCTCATCACTAGACAAGCTGTAACCATCCACACCACCATTCTCGCACTTGCAACCTTCGCGCACTCCGAACCTCATCCTCTAAACTGCTTTCTCTCGATCCGCTCAACCCAAGTAGGCTTAACTTGCGGCTCTGCCAAAATACTCCCGTCGTCATACAAGCTCAAATGGGCAAACAAAGCTCTTAAACCGAAACAACCTTACGGCTCAACGCGTCACACCACGTTAGCCTTGCCCGGATGATACTCAATAGAACGATCGTAATCCTTCAAAGAACTCAACCCATCTACGCCTCAAATTCAAATCCTTCCGAGTCGGTAGATACTTCAAGCTCTTATGATCCGTGTAGACTATCGATCTCTCTCCATATAAGTAGTGCCTCCAAATCTTTAAAGCGAAAACTACTACCGCTAGCTCCAGATCGTGCGTCGGATAGTTGACCTCATGTGGCCTCGGTGCCTAGAAGCGTAAGCCACAACCTTACCTTCCTGCATCAAAGACACAACCTGCACTGTGTGTGATGCATCGCGAGAGACTGTGTATTCCTTACCGGCCTCAAAGTTGAATTAGAACAGGAGCCTCGGTCAAAATCTTCTTTAACCTATCGAAGCTTTTCTGTTGTTTCTCGGTCCAAACAAACGGAACCTCTTTCCTTAACAACTTAGTCATCGGTGCGCGCTATCAACGAAACCCTCAACAAATCTTCGTAGTATCCGGCCAAACCCGAAAACTACGAATCTCGGCCACCGACCTAGGTGGCTTCCAATCGTAACGACCTCAATCTTACGAGGATCTACTCGAATACCCTCGGTGACACTACATGCCCCAAGAACGTCACTTCCATAAGCCGAACTCACACTTACTAAACTTAGCATAGAGTTGCTTTTCCTCGAATCTGCGGCACCACCTCAAATGCTTATCATGCTCTTCCTCGACCTTGAGTATACTAAGATGTCGTCTATAAAAACCACCACGAACCGATCCAGATCATCTTTGAAACACCTATTCATCATATCCATAAACGCCGCCGGCGGTGCGTTAGTCAACCCGAATGGCATTACCGAGAATTCGTAGTGCCCATACCGAGTCCAAACGCTATTTTTTATGGATATCAACCTCCTTAACCTTTAGCCGATGGTACCCGGACCTCAAGTCGATCTTCGAGAATACCGCGGCACCCTTCGGTGATCAAACAAATCATCTATCCGTGGCAGCGGATACTTGTTTTTAATCGTCGACTTGTTCAATCGGCGGTAGTCTATACACATCCGCATCGCACCATCTTTCTTCTTAACAAAGAGTACCGCGCGCACCCCACGGCGAAACACTCGGCACGATAAAACCTCGATCCAATAACTCCACGGATCTCGAGCCTTAAGCTCCACCAATTCCTTTGGTGCCATCCTATCTGGAGCAATAGACACCCGGCGCGTAGTCCGGCAACAGATCAATCCCAAACTCTACCTCTCGATCTGGCGGCAAACCGGAAGCTCTTCAGAAACACATCAAGAAATTCCTTAACAAAGACGAACCTCCTCAACAGTGAGACTCTTTAGCCTCCAAGGCATACACATGAACCACATACGCCGCAGCCCTTCCCGACCATCTTCTCCGCTCAGAGCAGATACCACATTTGATAAGTAATCCCTCCTATTACCTATCATAGCCACCTCAACGCCATCAACCGTCTTAAGAACCATACGCTTAGCCGCGCAATCCAACCTCGCTCGGTACTTAACTAGCCAATCCATCCCGAGAATTAGATCGAACTCCCAAACGGCGGTTCCATCGGATCGGCGAACAAACACTACCCCTTGGAGTTCTAGGGGTACCTCTCTAAACAGTTTATCTACTACTACAGAGTGACCTAGAGGACTAATCACGGTCATCCGCCTAGAAGATATCTCGAGTCTAAATCCATTGTCTCTACTATACTACGGCAACATAAGAGTGCGTAGAACCCACATCGATTAAAGCGGTATAAGGAGTACCAAAAATCAAAAACGTCACCGGTTATGACGCCCGGTGCGCCGCTCTCCTCTCGGCGCCTCGCAACAGTACACCAACCTGTAGCCGCCTAGCCTCGAGAACTACCGCACCGCGCGCGGTGCTCCACGGCCCACTGCGGATCCATAACCACCTCTCGCCATTACCACGGCCCCTCTGCGGTGGCGGTCCATTACCTACGAACCGACACGGCCCACGACTCTCGATGAATCCTCGGCCATCCTACGCAGACAATCCCTAATGCGATGCTCCGGAGAACCACACTCGAAGCAACCTTTACCTCGGTCAAAGCAACCACCCCAATGAGATTTCCCCACGATTACACTGCGGTGGTCCCCGCCTAGCAAGACAACAAACCTAGCAGATCGATTACGCCCACTCGGTCTAGCCCTCTTCTCGCGGATTGCGGACGAACCGAGAAGACCCAAAGCTCCTCTTAAGCCTACTCCCGTCCATGCTCTGTCTTACCGATTCTTTGACACCTCGGCCACCTTAGCCTTCTCAACTAAGACAAGCAAACTCGCTCCTGGCGAGGAGCAATCAGCGACCTCAACTCGTCTCGAGACCATCCTCGAAACGAACACACCTCTCATGCTCGGTGGCCACAATGCCCCTGGCATACCTACTCGGCCGGGAACTCGGCCTCGTACTCGAGAATGAGACTTACTCCCGAACAAGCCTCGAAATGCCTTTCATTTGGGAGTCGATATAACTAGCTCCGATGTACTTCTTTTGATATGCGGCTCTGAAATAATCCCATGTCAAATCCTCGCCAATTTAATCGCTCTCGCACCGTGAGCCACCATTGATATGACTCATCCCGGAGAAGAGATACGATACCCTTGACTTCTCTTCCGTCGTCAAGTCCGGATCATCCATGATCCGCTCGATTGCCTCCGGCCAATATTCAGCAGATGCTAGGAGCAACACGTAAACACCTCGGAAGAATTCAGCTCCGTAGCCCGAGTCGCTCAGAACCGATTTCCTAACTCCGCACCACCACTAGCCCCGGCTACCCTTTCCAACACTCGCGAAGATCGCTGTGACATCTGCGTCGCCTCCCGCTCGATCTTGGAACTCACCACCTCCGGTGGTGGCGCGAGCCAGTATCTCATTTTTCGAACCTCGCCCGAGATCCTACGGGCTCGTAAACCGTCATTCTACCCTACCTCTACCACGTGTGTTACGACCACGTCCGCCTCGAGTGCTCATGTCAAATCTTTCTACGGATCTCGATTAAAGAGTTTTATGCATCGTTGTTTATTCCACTTGTTTAAAAGCAAGTCTTATGAATATTTAAAGAGGATTTGTTCTCGCAAGTGTACAGAATCCTATCAGTTTCAATCTCTAAAGTAGCATACTATAGCTATTCATCAAATCATATCCAATCAAATCACAAGTAATAGTACGGGGTACTTACGGGCGAATCAGTGCAGGAGACTCGGTGCCATGCCTTTCAAAACCATATATTTCAAAACAAACACCTAAACAGGCTTTTGAAACCATTTTGGGCCTCAGGCCCACAGCCGAGCCTTTGAACTTGGCTCTGATACCACAAATGTAACACCCCAAACCCGGACAAGACACCACGTCCGAACCGGTATGCTACTGGGAAAACGTCTTGGGAAAACTAGATTTTTCGTTTAAAAGTGGGGTGAAAAACAAGTGTGTTTGAAACAAATTTGAGTAGTCTTGTTTGGAAAACAGTTGATGTATTTGAAACACGGAGATTTTGAAAACTTAGCTAGAGTTTGTAGTTAAAACAAGTTAAAACCATTTAAAACCTCCTTAGTTACTTAATGATACATAAAACACTTTTGAACTTAGGTGAATTACAAGTTAGAATTGGAAACCGGTTGAATTTGTTTGTCAAAAAGACTTAGTGTGATACCCGATGGTATAGTTTAAAAACACGTCGCGTTATAATTTTGAAAACATGATCTTTCCAGTGTTTTAGTAAAATTTATTCCGAGTTATTTTGTTAAGGCATATCAAAATCACTTAAAATATAAACAACATAAAACATAACTTAAAAGGCCTTTTACAATCCGAAATAAAACCCAATGTAAAGTAATAACTAAAGTACCCAAATAGTAGAGTCCGAGTAAAACTTTATTAAAGCATGGCATGTGCACCCCGAGTCCATCCCGGCTCCAAGTCCGCGTCACGAGTCACCTGAAATGCCAAAGGAGAGGGTGAGTCGAGTGACTCGGTGTGCAAATCCCGCTCCCAAAGAATCAACATGCTAACACACATCATACATAGCAACATGATTAATGCAACCCGAACCTAACCATCCATATCTCCTTTTCTACCCCGTGTGGTACCAAACCACTTTGGTGACATATAGTCACAATGTGCTCCCAAAGCACCTTTGGTGTCCCAAAGACACAATATCCGTCAATGTGCTACCAAAGCTTTGGTGTCCCAAAGACACAATTGTGCTACCAAAGCTTTGGTGACCGAAGTCACGAATCCAATGATGATGGGGCCAACCCATCGTGTGTTACCAAAACACTAGCGAGGCGATCCCATATCTCAAGTGGGGCCAACCCACGGTGGTCAAACCACAGGGACAAGTCGCAATGAGGTGCCAAACCTCTGGTGTCCCAAAGACACGATGTGCTACCAAAGCACTGGTGACCGTAGTCACAAATCTGGTGATGGGGCCAACCCATCGTGTGTTACCAAAACACTGGCGTCAATCCCGTATAATCATCTGTGGGGCCAACCCACTGTGGTACTGAGCCACTGGGACGAGACGCTGAGGTACCAAACCTCTGGAGGTGCCAAACCTCTGGTGACCCAAAGTCACAAAGTGTGCTACCAAAGCACTGGTGCTCGTCAGCACAATACATCACTGCTCCCTCCTCTCGTATCACCCATCAACATGCCAAACTCATGTAAACATGAATATCATGCTATCATGCATATCATACTATCATGCATATCATGCCAATATGTCTAATCTCATACCCCATGTCACATATCCATAACCATGGTATCATCTGGATCATCAATAACTCATAATAATAGCACTGACTTACCCGAGTCCAAACTCGTACCCATGAGGGTATCATAATAGTCACCACTGTTCCATTAGTCATTGCACAGGTTATTAACGATATTACTAAATATAAGTGTGTTAGTATACACACCTGATAGCTACGAGTCTAAAGATCCCTACGAATCACTCTGAGTCCCTTGACTATCTGGCTCCTAGAATCGGCCAAAAGTAAACCATTAGGCAACCACAATATTCGGCCAACATAGGGGTTAGGCACTAAGACCATTCGGCCATAACCAAATGAACCACAAGGGTTAGCGTTGGACCCTTACCTTGCAAAAGTTTGGTTTCCTACCAAACCCGAACCAACTAATAGCCCCTTCTTTGATCACCAATCGGCTACACCTTAAGAGAGAATGGTTAATCCTTTGTCACCTTGACTTAATCGATTTAAACGAATAAGCTGCGAATGATATCTTACCATCACTTACCTAATCGGTTCACAAAGAGAGAAGGCTCCACTGATCGCTTTCGATATCCAAGACCCTAACACAAGATGATAACCAAAGGTTAACATCCTTCCAACCTGACCATAATCGGCCCTTAACCCAAAACATAACCAAATAAAGAACCAAAAGAGGGAGATATGGCCATTCGGCCTTGCACTTACCAACACCCAACACCAAAATTCGGCCAAGAAACCACTAGGGGAGGGAGAGAAGGTTCGGCCTTGGTGTTTTTTACACACACCTATATTCGGCTTCCAAAGGTGAAAAATGGAGTGCAAACAAGAGAAGAATTAGAGACTACGACAACAGGTTTTGAGAAGAACAAAAGAAAGTTTTGCAAGTTGATATGGGTTCAGCACACCCAAAAAGATAGACAAGAAGAAATGGAGAAATCGGTTGGGGAAGTGGTGAGTTTCGGCACTAGTGTTTTTCAAGAAGAGAGAAGAAAATGAATAAGAAGACAATTGGTACTAGTTTCGACTTATGCAGTGAAGGAGAAGAGAAAATGCAAGAGTGCATTCGGCTACAAGAAGGTTGGAAGAAAAGCAAAACAAATTCGGCAAGCCTTAGAGGTTTGGTATTTTGGTTTTTCCAAGAAGAAAAGAATAAGAGACTCTCTTGAATTTTCAGTTTAAAGTGTTGACAAAAGAAGAAATTTTGTTCCCTACCTTTTTGACCGAAACAACAAAATGCCAAATAGAATTTGGCCTAGCCTTCCCACTTACTACCACAACCGGCCACTCCCAAAACTCCCCAAATATTCGGCCATATCCCCAAAAGCTCCCATACACTCATTTGAATTGAGTGGACCAAGTCACACTCCTATCTTCACTCCACACCTTCCATTTGAAAGTGGAGACCAAGTCATAAGCGAGTTTGAAGCGCCTACAAACTCCTCCCTCCATGCTAGTCAAAATGAGTGCCAAAAGTGGCCACTCATGCAGCTCGAACACAAGGCCTCCACCTTGCTTTAGGCGTTACCCACTCCAAGCCTTAGTGGCGCCTACATTGCCACTCCACCAATTAATTTCTTGTGCTAACAAACTCCCAAAATAAATTTAAAGCCCCCAGCCTTCCTCGGCTCCTAATGCCTTAGCTCAAAACCAAAATTTTCTAATTTACTCAGCCATACACCTAAGCTATAGCTAAGCCCCTAAGACATAAAAACAGCAACACAGCACACTACAAACATGCAATATCATGCAACACCAAAACAGCCCCCTAACCCGGGATATTACAAAATCACTTTACAAAACATGTAAAACTATCATTAGGCTTTAATATTTCAACATTAAACATCAAAGAACTCATAGATTCAACAATGGAAACTCTCAAAAGCTTTAACAATTTCAAAATCTAAGGTACGGGCTAGCTAGATTACAAAGCAACGATCTCAAAAAATGTAGAAATATTTAAAAACCGAGCTCAAAACACTTACCAATTGAGCTATGAAGATGCCGAACCCTAAAACTGAATCTATGGCTTTCTTATTCATCAACATTCGGCCAAAAAGATAGAAAGATGGGCTAAATTCATTTTGTTTTTATTTATGATAAGTTTAATTACCAAATTACCTATTTAACCTTAATGACACAACATTAAAATCATCATATTAATGTCCATTAATGCCCATTAACCTTTAAAATGTCCTAATTACCATTCAAGGCCATCATATTTAAAAGCCAAGGCCAATTGCCACCTTTAACTAATAGCATGCAACTTTTGCATTTTACACGATTAAGCCTTTTTTCTCAAATTGAGCAATTAAACGATAAAATTATCTCACGAAATTTTCACACATATCAAATAACATGCTGTAAACAAAAAAATAATATTAAAATAATTTTCTGACATCGAATTTGTGGTTCCAAAACCACTGTTCTGATTTAGCTAAAACCGGGCTGTTACAACTCTCCCCCTTAGGGATTTTCATCCCCGAAAATCTTACCAGTGAATAGGTTCGGGTGTTGTTTTCTCATAGCATCCTCGGGTTCCCAACTAGCTTCTTCAACCCCATGTTGATTCCATAATACTTTCACTAATGCGATTTTCTTATTTCTTAGCTCTTTGATCTCACGAGCTAAAATTCGAATCGATTTTTCAGCGTATGACATATCTGACTGAATTTCAACCTCGATCGGGGAAATGACATGTGAAGGGTCAGATTGGTATTGTTGAAGCATCGATACATGAAACACATTATGTATTTTCTCTAATTCAGACGGTAAAGATAGTCGATAAGAAACTGGCCCGATTCCCTCGATAATCTCATACGGTCAGATGAATCGTGGACTCAGTTTCCCTTTTCTGCCGAATCTAAGTATTTTCTTCCAGGGTGAGACTTTCAAAAACACTTTATCCCCGATCTGGAACTCAATATCTTTCCGTTTCAAGTCTGCCTATGATTTCTTTCGATCTGACGTAGCTTTCAATCTGTTACGAATTACTTTTACTTTTTCTTCAGTCTCTTTGATCAGATCAACCCCGTGAATCTTATTTTCGCTGAGCTCACTCCAATACAACGGTGTTCGACATTTACGACCGTATAGAGCTTCGTATGATGCCATCTTTATACTCGATTGAAAGCTATTATTGTAAGCAAAATCAATCAGCGGTAGGTATTTCTCCCAGCTACCCTCAAACTCAAGAATGCAACAACGCAACATATCTTCAAGTATCTGAATAACTCTCTCGGATTGACCATCCGTTTGCGGGTGAAATGTAGTGCTAAATTGCAGATTTGTACCTAATTTTTCTTGCAATTTCTTCCAAAATTGCGATGTGAATCTCAGATCTCTATTCGAAACAATAGATAGTCGCACTCCGTGCAATCGAACAATCTCTGAAATATACAACTCAGCCAATTTATCAAGTGAATAATCCGTATGTACAAGAATGAAATGAGTCGATTTTGTCAATCTGTCAACAACAACACAGATAACATCTTTCTTTTTCGAAGATAAGGGCAAACCCGATACGAAATCCATTGTTACTCTGTCCCACTTCCACTCGGGAACCACAATAGGCTATAACAAACCTGATGGCACTTGATGCTCAGCTTTAACTTGCTGACAAATCAAACATTTCGAAACAAATTTCGAGATATCTCGTTTCATGCCATGCCACCAATAAAGTTGTTTCAAATCATTATACAGTTTTGTGCTTCTCGGATGTACTGATAAACAACTACTGTGTGCTTCGTTTAGAATCTTCCGAATGAGTTCAGAATTCTTTAGTACACATATTCTATCATGAAACATCAAACAGTCATCAGACCCTATTCGAAACTCAAAATTAGAAGTCGACTCACACTGAGCACGTTTTGCTTGCAATTCACTATCAAATTTTTGAGCCTCACAAATCTGCTGTAGAAATAACGGTCTTGCTTTCAACTCGGCTACTATTGATCCATCGTCAGACAATGCTAATTGTGTGTTCAAAGCACGTAAAGCAAATAAGGACTTTCGGCTCAACGCATCAGCAACTACATTTGCTTTCCCCGGATGATAATCAATCACTAATTGAAAATATTTTAGCAATTCTAACCATCTTCGCTATCGCAAATTCAATTCTTTCTGAGTTATTAGATATTTCAAAATTTTGTGATCGGTATAAATATGAAATTTCTCACCAAACAAATAATAACGCTAGATTTTCAATACGAACACTATCGCGGCTAACTCAAGATCATGCGTTGGATAATTCTTTTCGTGTGGTTTCAACTATCTCGAGGCATAAGCTACAACTTTGCCTTCATGCATCAAAACACAACCCATGCCATTTAACAATACATCACTGTAAACTACAAATTCTTTACCCGACTCAGGTTGAACTAACACTGGTGCCTCTGTCAATAATGCTTTCAACTGTTCGAAGCTCTGCTGACACTTTTCTGACAACTCAAATCTAACATCTTTTTGAAGCAATCGCGTCATCGGAGTCGCAATCATCGAAAAGCCTTTCACAAATCGTCTATAATAGCCGGCTAGTCCCAGGAAACTACAAACTTCGAATACATTTCTCGAAGGCTTCGAATATATAATCGCAGAAATTTTGCTCAGGTCTACTCGGATACCCGCGACTGAAACTATGTGTCCCAGAAAACTAACATCTCGTAGCCAAAACTCACATTTGCTAAACTTTGCAAATAACTGTTTATCTCTCAAAGTTTGTAGCACGATTCTTAAATGCTCAGCATGTTCGGATTCATCACGAGAGTACATCAAAATATCATCAATAAACACAACTACAAATCGGTCTAAATACGGCCTGAAAATCCGGTTCATCAAATCTATAAAAATAACAGGTTCATTTGTCAGTCTGAAAGGCATAACAAGAAATTCGTAGTGTCCGTACCTTGTTCTAAATGCAGTCTTTGGCACATCCGAGTCTTTCACTCGCAACTGGTAATAACCCGATCTCAAATCAATTTTCAAAAACACTGTTGCCCCTTTCAACTGATCAAACAAATCATCAATCCACGGTAGAGGGTATTTATTCTTTATAGTCACTTTATTCAGCTGTCTGTAGTCAATACACATTCTCATCGTGCCATCTTTCTTTTCCACGAATAACACCGGTGCACCCCAGGGAGAGAAACTCGGTCTAGGAAAACCTTTATCTGTCAACTCTTGCAATTGAACTTTCAATTCTTTTAACTCTGTTAGGGCCATTCTGTATGGATCTATCGATATCGGTGTTGTTCCCGGTACTAATTCAATACAAAATTCAACTTCTCTGATAGGTGGTAAACCTGGTAACTCTTCAGGAAATACATCTTGATACTTGCACACAACTGGTACTGATTTAATCTTTGTTTTTGTCACTTTCGTATCAAGTACATAAGAAAGGTACGCTTCACACCCCTTTCTCACAAATCTCTGAGCTAACATAGATGAGAACACAACTGGCATACTGTTCAGATCATCAGATTCAATTCTAATAGTCTCATTATTTTGACACTTCAATTCAATTATCTTTCGTCTACAATTCACTATAGCATTATGCATCGTTAGCCAATCCATACCTAAAATCACATCAAATTCATCGAATGGAAACAACATCAAATTAGCCGAAAAACAAAAATCCTGATGCATTAACAGACAATTTTTGCATACTTTGTCAACCAAAACACATTCGCCTAAAGGGTTCGATACTCTAATCACAATTTCAGTAGACTCTACAGGCAAAGTCTTATTGGATACTAAATTCATGCATATATAAGAATGATTTGATCTTGGATCTATCAATGCAATCACATTAGTATCATAGAGAGTGAAAGTACCGGTGATAACATTTGGAGATGACGCTTCTTCGCGAGCGCGAATAGCGTAGGCTCTGGCAGGTGCTCTAGCATCTGATCTCGCAGTAGTATCTCGTGTCACACCTCTACCACCACTCACATTTCTAACATTACAGAATTGTATTCCTCTAGTCAACGTATTACTCGGTCTCACATTCGAAGACTTATCTTTCTCATCTAGCTCAGGACAATCCCGGATGAAATGTTCATGCGAGTCGCATCTAAAACATGCTTTATCATTAAATCTACACTCTCCAAAATGTCGTTTTCCACATCGTCCACATTCAGGTTTATTTGATCTAACATTACCCACACTAGCCACTGACATAGCTGGAGTTTTTGAACTCGTAATTTGCTTCCCACGATCTCTACTAGAATATTCCACTAGTGTGTTTGATCGACTAAACAAATCTCAAGATTTCTTTGAAGAAGAGTGATATGCCTTATTCATTGATCTTTTTCTCGAGTCTTTAGCTTCTGATTCTGATTTTCTCTTTTCTTTGCTAAGATCATCGGCTTTACATTCCCTTTCCACCAGAACTACAAATTCTTTCAACTTTAGAATTCCAACTAGTAGTTTTATATCTTCGTTCAACCCATCAACGAACCGTTTACACATAATCTCCTCAGTAGACACATATTCTTGAGCATACTTACTTAACCGCACGAATTCTCTTTCATAATCAGTGACAGTCATACAGCCCTGTTTTAACTCTAAGAACTCTTTATGCTTTTGATCAAGGAATCGTTGACTTATGTATTTCTTTCAGAACTTCATCTAAAAGAATTCCCAAGTCACTCGTTCTCTCGGTACTACAGACACCAAGGTATTCCACCATTGATATGAAGTGTCTCTCAGTAATGATATAGCACATTTAATACAATCCTCATGAGTACAAGACAATTCGTCGAATACTCGAATCATATTTTTGAGCCAGAACTCGGCTTTCTAAGCATCATCATCAACAGTAGCCCGAAACTCTTCAGCCCCATGTTTACAAATTTTATCCGTTGATGGCTTGTTCAACTGTATCGGATCTACAACTTGAAGAACAACAGGGATTTGTTGAGGTATAGGTGGGGGTGGAGGTTGTTGAGCAGCTGGATTAGTACAAATGTATTGCGTGAACCATTCATTCATCATCTGGAAAAAGGCTTCTTTAGCCTCACCTCCGTGACTACTCGACACGGGTCTAGATTCAGTAGGCGTTGTCCCTTGAGCGGGAGCTGGCACATTACTCTTTGCATCATCCGCTGTAGCTCGTTTAGGATCCATTACTATACGAAAACACAATTTAAGCTATAAGGAATCATCACACTATCACAGAGTATATATGGCATGTATAGCTAGACTCTCACACATGCTACGTTAGTCCTAGAATCGACTAAACCGTAGCTCTGATACCAATAAATGCAACACCCCTCACCCGTATTTACAGTCAGAATAGGGTTACGAGGTATTACTGACCAATCAACATCATTTAACATACATAATTCATACATTTATGCATTCATACTCAAATGCCATTCAATCATATTCATATTGTCCCTTATGAGGGCCTGTAACATCCCTTACCCGTATTCAAGCCAGAAAAGGGTTTGAGGCATTACCTAACTAATCTTGCTTAAACATCTCAAATAAGGTTATAAAATTTCGTTTAAACCCATCACTTGCACATACTCAGCCTAGGAGGCCCTAACATACTTCCGAGAGGTATCAGAACTATTTTGGGAACTTTTACGAGTTCGAGAAACTTTTCAACGAAACAAGGGCCACACGTCCGTGTGGATCTAGGGACACGCCCGTTTGCCCCTAAGACATGTCCGTGTCTTCCACCCGTGGTCGACACTGACTAATTTCACACGGCCTTGACACGCCCGTGGCCCTGGCCTGTGTGCCAAACCTTGGCATTCTAACTTATCCATACGGCCTATACACACACCCGTGTGCTTCAACCATGTGGCTGTTTAAACTCCAAGTGTAAGGTGCAGACTTCACACGCCTAGGCATACGCCCATGTGCTAGCCGTGCCTCCCACACGGTCTAGACACACGCCCGTGTGTCTACCCATGTGGACAATTAGCAGGCTATCTACCAAGCCCATTGCCACTCTCATTTGCATACATTCATACACCATCACATAAACTTCACATATCATCAATTATAACTCTTGAATTATCACATTTAATCATAAAAATGAAGTCTTCATCCCATGTACGAGGGAGAACTATTTCTAGTACAATTACAATCTACTTGAGCCATCATCTATGGCTATACACAATCGTTTCACGACTCATTTAGACCAATACATTTGGCACATTAACTATAACTTAAACTAAACAAAAATAGGATCCCTATACATGCCATAACTCATAAGGACTTGAAACCTCATACCAAGTGTCTGCTCGATAGTGTGAAACATCTCCGGCGGTCTCCAACCCGAGCTAGCTAAATTAACCTATAAGAGATGAGAAAGGAAGAGGAGTAAGCAATAATGCTTAGTAAGTTCATACGCAAATAATAATCAACTATTAATATTCATACGATTATACTCAATCACAAGGTATAATAATGAGTTTTACTCTTAAAATCGCGGTTACCTATTCAATCATTCATAATGCTTACTCATTTCGTCTCTTACCACATTCTAACCATATCTCCGGCTTAATGCCCGCATTCATTAACTTACATCCCTGTACTTAACATCACATAGTCACATGGTACACACATCGTAACTTCTCAATGAACCATTCATACTACCAGTCACTCGGTGGTTTCGCACTTAGCCCACCATCAATCTCTAATAGGGTGGTATTGCACATAGCCCACCATTTGCTACTAAACTCGATGGTATCGCACACAGCCCATCAGTAACAAATAATATGGTGGTAACGCACACAGCCCACCATTAATAATATTGTTGATGGTATCGCACACAGCCCATCACTAACAATTAATAAGGTGGTATCACACATAGCCCACCGTTATTATACATTCACGGATATTTATCCACATGCATTTCCCTATTTTAAATGTTCACCCGAGAACGTCCTCACACAACATCATTATTAATTAGCCTTCTACAATAATCGTTCGCATTCACGCTATGCATTAATAATTATAACTTATGCAATTAAGGTGCATCATTTACACATAACCCACTATGGGTTCATCATATGCCGAGTTCATCTCAAATCAGTTCTAACACATACCTGTTGAATCACTCAAAATGCTAAATAATATTCGTGAGTCTCATACACATAAGATCACATTGACATCATATCGAAGCCATGTCCTTGACATGGTCTTATACAATATCTCACACCGAGGCCATATTCTAATATGGTCTTACACGGAACCTTAATCAACATCATATCATACTATTTGTATTTCCCACTATTCTTAGTCTAAGTTAAGACTTTCATTTCTTGACATCACGTCAAAACATATTTAACGTATACATAGAGCAATAAACAAGCCATACAACATCAAAATATTAAATATTTCATTTAGAGTTGCATAATTTTGCAAATGAACTTACCTCGATGTCGGAAAGGGTAAAAAGGGACCTATTTGCCCACATTTCTCTTTTCTCTCGTTCTAGGTCCGAATTACGTTTTCTTTGATTTAGAACAATAAAATTTACTCATCCAATCACTTTATACATCATAATACATCATAATCTATACTCAAACAAAAATGACTATTTTTCCCTTGTACTTTGGCAAAATTATAATTTTGCCCCTAGGCTCGAAAATCACTTTTCGTCACATTTTCTTATTAAACAAGCATAGCTAAACATTTAACCCTCTTAGAACTATCCACAATTCCAACTATTTCATGCATTAATGAACAAACTACAACATTTGCATCTTAGTCCAAATTAGGTACTTTCATGACAACACCTTTCACAAAAGTTGTTTCTCATCTTCCTAACATTCATTTTCTTCCATAAAACTCAGCAACCAACATAAACTCTCTCATGGAAAGTCCCTAGACTCTCAACCATATTGCAAATTAGTCCCCTCATTAGCTAGCTTAAGCTTTGGGGACTCCAAAAGTACAAAAATTATCAACTAAAACCCTCAAAATCACTTGCTTGTAGAGTAGATGAGTTGCTAAAATATTGAGCTTCAAGAACCCCTATTCTTGCTTGTATTTTTGATGGGAGGAGAGAAGAAAATAAAAAGATGATAGCCTTTTGCTTATTTAATCTTATTTTATTCATTTAGTCAACAAAAGTTACCAACCCTTGTCAAACTTTTAATTCTTTGTCCCCTTGATCGTCCATCACTCTTAGGAAGGTATAATTGCAATTTAAAGACCTTCAGTTTACATTCTATAACTATTTGGCACCACTTGTAACATCTCAATTTAGGGCCTAGTCGGAATAATGCTGCGAGACCACAAATCTGAGGGTTATGAATGAGTTTTTGAGGTTTATATGACGTATGCATGCTAGTGTGAAAGTTTCATGAAGCAATTTTGTGAAATTGTGGTTGAATTGTCCAAAAGGACTAAATTACAAAAGTTGCAAAATGTGTGTTTCTAGAAGCTATATGTGTGAAATAGCTTTAGATTATTAATTAGAGGTCCTTAAATAGTAATTTATCCAAATTCTAATTTTTGGACAAAAATGGGCATGGAAGAGTTAAAATTTGAAGTTTATCAAAAAGGGCATTTTGGTCATTTAGTTATTAAGTGATTAAATAGGTGAAAAGATGACAAAAATTCACTCATCTTCTCCCCCAAGCTGCCAAAAATTTCAATACCCATTGTTAGGGCTCTTTCAATTTTTCAAGCTTACTAGTAAGTGCTCCTAAGCCCGATTTTTGATATTCTTCGTATTTTTGAAGTCCTAGTAGCATGAGTAAGCTATTTTTAGCTTTTTGGTGAGCTATTATGGATGTTCAAAAATGTACATATGTATGGCTTGCATGTATTTTATTGTTTTATGGAAGATTATGAGAGCTTGATGTAGTAGAAACATCTTTTGTTAAGTGATTTTCCATGAAAATGCATGTAGGGACTAGTTTGTGAAAAACTTTAGTTTGGTCATACATATGTGGTTTAGTGAGAATTAATGATAGCTTTAGTTGAATAAGTGATTCGGCTAAGCAAGAAAGAATAGAAAGTTGAATAAAAATCACTTTACGAGCCTTTGGGACTAATGTGTAAATATGAGAAAGTTTAGGGGCAAAATAGTAATTTATCTAAAGTATGCGATATGGGTCAATTTAGACAATGTATGTATTGAATAAGCTGATTTATTCATTATAGATCAAGAAAGACGAAGCCCGGATCGAAACCGAGGCAAAAGCAAGGTGGTGGACTAAATTGCATATTTCTATACTTTTGAGTATCGAGGTAAGTCTATGCACAAACAATGCATTCATACTTACAAATTATTGATGATAACTAGTGTGTAGCTTGTTCGAGATTGATTGAGAACCTATGTGGTCCAAGTAGAATGAATGTAGTAGAATTGTGAATGGATGTTTAATTGAGTAAGTAGACATGTGAATGTGTAGTGATAATGTTGTATGGTAGGCTAAGTGCGATACCATCCTAATGCATATTGACGATGAGCTAGCTATGTGCGATGCTATCGTGAGGTATATCGTTTAGTGGGCTAAGTGAGAAACCCCTATAATTACCTTTGTGGTAGGCAAAGTGCGATACCACCTTATTAATCGATTGTGGTGTGCTAAGTGTGAAACCACCGAGACATTTGCTGTGTGGGTTAACTGTGTGGATTAGCCATGTGATTGCATTATTGAGTAAAATAGCTGTATAGATGTATTATTAAGTTAATTAGCTGTGTGGATGAATTATTGAAAAATAATGATGTGTTGTATATTGTGTAAATGTGACATTGAATGCAGGGGTGTATTTCGATGGTTATGAGTATGTGACTCATGATGTGTTGGAAATGTGGTAAGGGATAGAAGAGTAAGCATAGTTGTGAATTACTTGTTGGTATAATGCTAATTATTGCTTAGCTTATACTATGTTGCTTAATTATTTATGTGTAAACTTACTAAGCTCAAAGCTTACTCTCTTTCTTTTCCCTTGTCTTATAGATTAAAAGTGTTGAATCGAGATACGAGGATCATCAGAAGACAGCCCACATATCAGCACACTTTGGTACATGAAACTTAATGTTTTGTATATGGCATGTATAGGGGCTAGACAAGTTAGTGGATTTTGTTGTAAATGGCTAATATGTGTTGGCCTTTAGATGGATAGCTTATTTTGTATATTGCCATGGTTGTTGGGTATTACATTATATGAAAGAAAGATGTAGTTTTCTATGTGAGAATGCACTTCAATTTGAGTTGATTATGATGGTGTTAGATGAGTATATGTTGTGTATGCTAGAGGGGTGAAAAGAGCTTGGCACATAGCTTTGTTCTTGTCCATGTGGATAGATACACAGCGTGTGTCTAGGCCATGTGTGACACACTGATCGCCCACCCACAGGCGTGCGCTTTGGCCGCGTCGGCCCTTGCATGTTAGTATTATAAATCAGAATAGACCACGAACTAGCTGCACGGGCGTGTGTCTAGGGCGTGTGGGATTATCCAGTGTTGGCCACGGGCTAGCCACACGGGCGTGTCTAGACTCTAGGCCGTGTTAAAGTAGTCAGTGTGCACCACGGGTGGTAAGCACGGGCGTGTGCCTTGGCCGTGGGGCATTAGCAGAATACTGGGTTTTTAGGCATGGTTTGGGGACATGGGCGTGTGTGTCCATGCACGGGCGTGTCTAATTTTGCACGGGCGTGTGAGACCTGTATAAAGAGAAAATTTTTAAGATTGGAAAAAGTTCTGGTTTAGTCTCGAGAGCCATCGTGTGTATGAGTGAGGCCTCGTAAGTTGAGAATGAGGTTGTTGAGATGACTTCAGAGAGTAGTTACGACGAGCCTAAGTGGGGATCAAGTGGTTTGAGTTCGGTAACGCCTCGGGCCCGATTTCGGCGTAGAACCCGGGTAAGGGGTGTTACATTTAGTGGTATCAGAGCTATGGTTTAGCCGTTTCTAGGACTACCGTAGCTGGTGTAAGAGTCTAGCTATACATCCCATAAGTGTACAATGATAGTGTGGTGGTTTCTGATGATTTAAATCTTGTTTTATATAGTATATGGATTCTGATCTATTGACTGCTGATGAAGCAGCTAGTAATGCGCCGGCTCCTGTGCAAGGAACTGCACTTGTTGAGAGTGGACCCGAGGCTAAGGGTCAAGGGGAAGAGGCACGGGAAGCCTTTCTCCAAATGATGAGTAATTGGTACTCGGATTATGTTCGAGCGAACCCTAATGCACAACCTCCTCCACCTCCTCCTCCTATACCTCAGCCAAATCCAGTGGCTCCACAAGGTATGGAAGTAGTGAGGATATCGAAGCCCCCGGTGGATAAGATTAGGAAGCACGGGGCTGAGGAGTTTAGAGTTAAGGTAGATGATGACCTTGAGAGGGCAGAGTTCTGGTTGGAGAACTCGATGAGGGTGTTCGATGAACTCTCATGTACGCCTGAAGAGAGTTTGAAGTGTGTCGTATCCTTGCTGAGAGATTCGGCATACCATTGGTGGAAAATGTTGACGCTAGTGGTCCCGAGAGAGCGGGTGACGTGGGACTTCTTTCTAGAAGAGTTTCGAAAGAAGTATATAAGCCAAAGGTTTACTGATCGAAAAAGGAAGGAATTCCTTCAGTTGAAACAAGGAAGAATGATAGTGGCAGAATATGAGCGTGAGTTTGTTAGGCTTAGCAAATACGCTCAAGAATGTGTATCGACTGAGACCATCTTGTGTAAGAGGTTCGAAGATGGGCTGAATGAGGACATCAAACTCCTAGTGGGCATTTTGGAGTTGAAAGAATTTGTGGTATTAGTTGAGAGGGCAAGTAAGGCCGAAGAGTTGAGCTCAAAAAAGAGGAGGGCTGTGAGTGAAGCCCGAGATGCTAGAAAAAGGCCGATGGGCAAGTCATATCAAGCCTAGTCGAAAAGATCCAAGGAAGTGAATCCTCGGATGACAGCACCAGTGGGTTATTCGCATCGAGACTTGGGCAATACTCGCTCGGGTTCGAGAGCCCAAGCTCCCTCGATGGAAAGTGTGGGCAATACAAAGAGTAAATCAGAGTGTCCAAGTTGTGGTAGGTATCACACCCGAGAGTGTTGGGGAAATATTCAAAAATGTTATAAGTGTCGTTCCCCTGACCACTTTATCCGTAACTGTCCCGAGAGGGATGAAAAGGAAGAGAGGCAAGAGCTGAGACCTAGTGATCTGTCTATGAGGGGTAGACCACCAAGGAACCCGAGAGGCGGGAATAGTGGTAGAGGTGCGCCCAGAGATTCTGCTATGAGACCAGAGGGTCGCGCACCTGCGAGGACGTATGCTATTCGCGCTCGCAAAGAAGCATCCTCCCCTGATGTGATAACAGGTACTTTTTCTCCCTATGACACCTTCATTATTGCTTTAATAGATCCAGGGTCTACTCATTCTTATATTTGGATGAGATTAGCATCTAGTTTGAGTATGACCGTTGAGTCTACGGACATAGTGGTTAAGGTGTCAAACCCGTTAGGAAAGCATGTGTTAGTGGACAGAGTGTGTAAGAATTGTCCTTTATTGATTGAGAATCATTGTTTTCCGACAAACCTTATGTTGTTGCTGTTTGATGAGTTTGATTTAATCCTAGGCATGGATTGGTTGACTACCCATAGTGTCTTAGTGAACTATGGTAGTAAGTTTATTGAGTTTAAATGTGAGAGTGGAGATGTGGTTCAGGTTGAATCAGGTGGATCGGATAGTCTACCAGTGATGATTTCTTCCCTAGTGGCTGAGAAATGTTTGAGAAAAGGATGTGAGTCCTATCTTGCTTTTGTGTTGAATACTCGAGAGGTTGGAGTAGAGTTTGAAACAGTGCCAGTGGTATGTGAGTACCCAGATGTATTTCCAGAAGAGTTACCCGGATTACCTCCAGTGAGAGAGGTTGAATTTGGAATTGAGTTGGTTCCGGGAACAGCACCTATTTCGATTGCTCTGTACATAATGGCACCAGTAGAGTTGAAAGAACTGAAGGTTCGGTTGCAAGAGTTGATGAGATAAGGGTTTTGCAAGACCGAGCTACTCGTCGCCGTGGGTGCTCTCGGTATTATTCGTGAAGAAGAAAGATGGGTCTCTCGAGGTTGTGTATAGACTATAGACAATGAAAAAGGTGACGGTGAAGAATAAGTATCCTTTACCAAGGATTGATGATCTCTTTGATCAACTAAAGGGAGCTCTGATGATTCTCCAAGGACTTGAGGTCTAGTTATTATCAGCTCAGAGTGAAAGAGCAAGATGTGTTGAAAACTGCATTTTGGACAAGGTATGGCCATTATGAGTTTTTGGTTATGCCGTTTGGTTTGACGAATACACCTGCGATTTTTATGGATCTGATGAACCGTGTTTTCAGACCGTATGTGGACAAGTTTGTAGTTGTCTTCATTGACGACATATTGATCTATTCTCGGGATGAGAACGATCACGAAGAGCATTTAAGAATTGTCTTGCAAACTTTAAGAGATAAGCAGTTGTATGCTAAGTTTAGCAAGAGTGAGTTTTGGCTCCGAGAGGTCGGATTCCTAGGACACATGGTGTCAGGTGATGGTGTCAGAGTTGACTCGAGTAAGGTATCGGCTGTTATGGATTGGAAATCGCCAAGGAACGTGTCAGAAATTAGAAGTTTCTTAGGATTAGTGGGATATTACAGACGTTTCGTAAAGGGGTTCTCTGTGATTGCCACCCCGATAATGAAACTATTGCATAAAGATGTCAAGTTTGAATGGACTGAGACATGTCAATGAGCTTTGAGAGATCAAGACAATGTTGATCGAGGCACCGATTTTGGTTCAACGAGAGAATCGGGAAAGAGTTCGTGGTTTACAGTGATGCGTCATTTAATGGTCTCGGCTGCGTGTTGATGCAAGAGGGTAAGGTAGTCGCTTACGCCTCGAGGCAGCTAAAGGCGCACGAGAAGAATTATCTGACTCATGATTTAGAGTTGCTTGCGATTGTTTTTGCGTTAAAGAGTTGGCGACATTACTTGTATGGTGAGAAGTGTCGAATCTTTACAGATCACAAGAGTTTAAAGTATTTGATGGATCAGAACGATCTAAATTTGAGACAGAGACGGTGGCTTGAGTTGTTGAAAGACTATGAGTTAGTCATTTATTACCACCCGGGAAAAGCGAATGTGGTTACGGATGCCTTGAGTAGGAAATCCTTGTATGCTCTAAGAGCTATGAGAGCGAGTTTAGCATTGTCTGATGATGGTGCTATTTTGGCAGAGTTGAGAGCTAAGCCACTATTTGTTCAACAAATATGTGAGGCTCAGAGAAATGACAGCGAGATGCAAGCTAAGATAGCTAGGTACGGGTCAGAATGTGATTCTGATTTTCGAATGGGTTCGAATGGTTGTTTGCTTTATCGCGACAGAATTTGTGTTCCTAAAAATGAGGAGTTGATTCGAAAGGTTTTGTATGAGGCCCACAGTGGATGTTTGTCAGTACATCCGGGCAGTACGAAAATGTACAACGATTTGAGGAAGTTTTATTGGTGGCCAGGAATGAAAAGAGATATTTCAGAGTTTGTTGCAAAGTGTCTAATTTGTCAACAAGTGGAAGCTAAGCATCAAGTGCCTTCAGGATTGCTTCAGCCAGTGATGGTTCCCGAATGGAAATGGGATCGGGTTACCATGGATTTTGTGACGGGATTGCCGATGACTTCGAGAAAGAGAGATGTTGTGTGGGTTATTGTGGATAGATTGACAAAGTCGACTCACTTTATTCCAGTACATGTTGATTATTCACTGGATAAGTTAGCTGAGTTGTATGTGGCAGAGATAGTGAGATTGCATGGTGTACCTGTGTCTATCATATCGGATAGAGATCCGAGGTTTACTTCGAGAATTTGGAAGAAGTTGCAAGAAGCCATGGGTACAAGATTGAATTTCAGCACTGCATTCCATCAGCAAATCGATGGTCAGTCTGAAAGAGTGATTCAAGTTCTTGAAGATATGCTTCGATGCTGTGTGCTAGAATTCGAAGGTAGTTGGGAGAGATATCTACCTTTGGTCGAATTCGCCTATAACAATAGTTATCAGTCGAGTATACAGATGGCACCGTATGAGGCATTGTATGGTCGTAAGTGTCAGACTCCTTTGTATTGGACCGAGCTTAGTGAGAAGCGGATCCATGGGGTCGATCTAGTGAAAGAAACCGAAGAGAAGGTGAAAGTAATCCGTAATAGTCTGAGAGTTGCTTCGGATCGGTGTAAGTCGCATACGATTTGAAAAGAAAAGAAATTGAGTTTGAAGTGGGCGACAAAGTGTTTTTGAAAGTGTCCCCGTGGAAGAAGATTATGAGATTTGGACGAAAAGGGAAATTGAGTCCAAGGTTCATAGGGTCGTATGAGATTACAGATAGAGTTGGGCCTGTAGCGTACCGGTTGGCTTTTCCGGTAGAGTTGGAAAAGATTCATAACGTGCTCCATGTGTCGATGTTGCGACGGTATCGCTCCGATCCTTCACATGTGATTCCTTCGACGGAAATTGAGATAAGACCGGATATGTCTTATGAAGAGGAGCCGATTAAGATCTTGGCTCAAGAAGTGAAACAGTTGAGAAATAAGAGCATAGCACTAGTGAAAGTGTTATGGAAGAAACATGGTGTGGAAGAGGCTACGTGGGAAACAGAAGAAGCTATGAGAGAGCAACATCCAAACCTCTTTACTGGTAAGATTTTCGGGGACGAAAATCTCTAAAGGGGGGAGAGTTGTAACATCCCGGTTTAGGGCCTAGTCAGAATAGTGGTGCGAGACCACAAGTTCGAGGGTTATGAATGAGTTTTTGAGGTTTATATTATGTATGCATGCTAGCGTGAAAGTTTCATGAAGCAATTTTGTGAAATTGTGGTTGAATTGTCCAAAAGGACTAAATTGCAAAAGTTGCAAAATGTGTGTTTCTAGAAGCTATATGTGTGAAATAGCTTTATATTATTAATTAGAGGTCCTTAAATAGTAATTTATCCAAATTCTAATTTTTGGACAAAAATGGGCATGGATGAGTTAAAATTTGAAGTTTATCAAAAAGGGCATTTTGGGCATTTAGTTATTAAGTGATTAAATAGGTGAAAAGATGACAAAAATTCACTCATCTTCTCCCCCAAGCTGCCGAAAATTTCAATAGCCATTGTTAGGGCTCTTTCAAATTTTCAAGCTTGCTAGTAAGTGCTCCTAAGCCCGGTTTTTGATATTCTTCGTATTTTTGAAGTCCTAGTAGCATGAGTAAGCTATTTTTAGCTTTTTGGTGAGCTATTATGGATGTTCAAAAATGTACATATGTATGACATGCATGTATTTTGTTGTTTTATGGAAGATTATGAAAGCTTGATGTAGTAGAAACATCTTTTGTTAAGTGATTTTCCATGAAAATGTATGTAGGGAATAGTTTGTGAAAAACTTTAGTTTGGTCATACATATGTGGTTTAGTGAGAATTGATGATAGCTTTAGTTGAATAAGTGATTCGGCTAAGCATGAAAGACTAGAAAGTTGAATAAAAATCACTTTACGAGCTTTTGGGACTAATGTGTAAATATGAGAAACTTTAAGGGCAAAATAGTAATTTTGCTAAAGTATGAGATGTGGGTCAATTTAGTTAATGTATGTATTGAATAAGCTGATTTATTCATTATAGATCAAGAAAGACGAAGCCCGGATCGAAACCGAGGCAAAAGCAAGGTGGTGGACTAAATTGCATATTTCTATACTTTTGAGTATCGAGGTAAGTCTATGCATAAACAATGCATTCATACTTACAAATTGTTGATGATAACTAGTGTGTAGCTTGTTCGAGATTGATTGAGAACCTATGTGGTCCAAGTAGAATGAATGTAGTAGAATTGTGAATGGATGTTTAATTGAGTAAGTAGACACGTGAATGTGTAGTGATAATGCTAGATGGTAGGCTAAGTGCGATGCCATCCTAATGCATATTGACGATGAGCTGGCTATGTGCAATGCTATCGTGAGGTATATCGTTTAGTGAGCTAAGTGAGAAACCCCTATGTTTACCTTTGTGGTAGGCTAAGTGCGATACCACCTTATTAATCGATTGTGGTGTGCTAAGTGCGAAACCACCGTTACATTTGTTGTGTGGGTTAACTGTGTGGATTAGCCATGTGATTGCATTATTGAGTAAAAGAGCTGTGTGGATATATTATTAAGTTAATTAGCTGTGTGGATGAATTATTGAGAAATAATGATGTGTTGTATATTGTGTAAATGTGACATTGAATGCAGGGGTGTATTTCGATGGTTATGAGTATGTGACTCATGATGTGTTGGAAATATGGTAAGGGATAGAAGAGTAAGCATAGTTTTGAATTACTTGTTGGTATAATGCTAATTGTTGCTTAGCTTATACTATGTTGCTTAATTGTTTATGTGTAAACTTACTAAGCTCAAAGCTTACTCTCTTTCTTTTCCATTGTCTTATAGATTAAAAGCGTTGAATCGAGATACGAGGATCATCAGAAGACAACCCACATATCAGCACACTTTGGTACATGAAGCTTAATGTTTTGTATATGGCATGTATAGGGGCTAGACAAGTTAGTGGATTTTGTTGTAAATGGCTAAGATGTGTTGGCCTTTAGATGGATAGCTTATTTTGTATAATGCCATGGTTGTTGGGTATTACATTATATGAAAGAAAGATGTAGTTTTCTATGTGAGAATGCACTTCAATTTGAGTTGATTATGATGGTGTTAGATGAGTATATGTTGTGTATGCTAGAGGGGTGAAAAGAGCTTGGCACATAGCTTTGTTCTTGTCCATGTGGATAGACACACGGGCGTGTGTCTAGGCCATGTGTGACACACGATCAGCCCACGGGCGTGTGCTTTGGCCGTGCGTCCCCTGCATGTTAGTATTATAAATCAGAATAGACCACGGACTAGCTGCACGGGCGTGTGTCTAGGGCGTGTGGGATTATGCAGTGCTCGCCAGGGGCTAGCCACACGGGCGTGTGTCTAGACTCTAGGCCGTGTTAAAGTAGTCAGTGTGCACCACGGGTGGTAAGCACGGGCGTGTGCCTTCGCCGTGGGGCATTGCCAGAATACTGGGTTTTTAGGCACGGTTTGGGGACATGGGCGTGTGTGTCCATGCACGGGCGTGTCTAATCTTGCACGGGCGTGTGAGACCTGTATAAAGTGAAAATTTTTAAGATTGGAAAAAGTTCCGGTTTAGTCTCGAGAGCCCTCGTGTGTATGAGTGAGGCCTCGTAAGTCGAGAATGAGGTTGTTGAGATGAATTCAGAGAGTAGTTACGACGAGCCTAAGTGGCGATCAAGTGGTTTGAGTTCGGTAACGCCTCGGGCCCGGTTCCGGCGTAGAACCCGGGTAAGGGGTGTTACACCTATAGCAAATAAAATAGAACTTTTACACTTTATGCGATTTAGTCCTTTTTTCGTGATTAAGCATGAAATCGCCAAAATTAAGGCACCAAAATTTCCATGCATCCTTTTAAACATGTTATAACACATAAAATAACATGAAAATATTTTCTCTAACCATGGATTAGTGATCCCGAGATCACTGTTAAGACTAGCCCCTAAATCAGGCTGTTACAATTCTCCCCCCTTAGGGATTTTCGTCCCCGAAAATCTTACCCGGAGAAGTTGCTCTTAGCTTTCCTGAAACGTTTCCACCAACTCTTCGAAATCACAAATCGACTTATCCTCAAGTTTCTCTCGCCAACAACCTTTAAGCTGTAGTATACAACGTCGAAGCACAACTTGAGACCTAGATTACTCTTTCTCCAGGGCACATATATTCAGTAATCTTACAACTGTGAACTCGGCACATGTCAAAATGATCATTCAGATTCTTATCGCTTCACTAAAATTCAGATGACAACCCCCTCCTTGGAAATAAAGTCACTTCAAAATTGAAATCTATTGTATTCTATCTCACTTTATCACTAGGATATTCACCGACTGTAATAGTCCTGACTTGCACGCTTTGAAAATTCAGCTTTTAGTGGTCGACTACTTCTGACCATAAACTCAATCATATCGTGAAATGTACTCAATTGTCAAAACATTTATGCATATAACTGCACTTTTTCTTAGTCTTGCATGAGTAGACATGCTATTACTAAGTCTCATACCAAAACCTTCTGTATAAGTTCTGAATTCATCAACATACAATTTCTACCTCAAGGTAACATCAACAATGGAAATCTTATTCGACCTGAATTTTTAATATCTTAGTCAAACTCATTCAGAGCTTAATTAAAATACCATCCATTATTTCACTTCTGAACTCCTTTGTCTCGAAAGGAAAAACTCGCTCCAGTCATTAACCTCGCTGAAACTAGGGTGTTACCAACTAAGGTCAATCGAGTAACTAATTCGCATTGCTTAAACCATGATCTTCCTCCAAACATCTGCATTATGTCTACTATCTGAGAAGTATTTCCAATAACTATACACACCATTGTAATAGTTCAAGCCATTTTCATTAACTCACATTCAAATTTTCTGCAGCATTAGAAACTCTATCTCATTAGGATTCAGAAAACACATGACGTTTTCCCCACAATTTATGTTATAACCTCTATTTCACAACTCAGTCACAAAAGTGATTGTCTCAGGACCACCAATCCAACAATCTATTTCGACGGAATTCCAATCACCCAAAAATGTAAACTACCTCTTTACACTCAGGTATTAAAACACCATCAAAATCATCAACTAAAAGTACAAAAACCATCAACATAAAATTATCTCATTTCATACCTTATCACACACATGTCATAAAATTATCTCATTTCATACCTTATCAACACATGTCATTTCATACCTTATCACTTTATAGCTCTCATTTCAATCATCAACATAAAATTATCTCATTTCATACCTTATCACACACATGTCATAAACTTCTATTCATACCTCTCTGAATTTCAACAATGCATAAGCGCATTTCAATTACCTCATTATCACTTACAACATTAATGGATTTAGCTCGGTTGGCAATCATCTCTGTCTTAACAAAACAATTTCGTTAGAGCCGGGAGATAGCACACTATCACGGTCCACATATGGCATGTATAGCTAGACTCTTACTCATGCTAGGTTAGTCCAAGAACCGACTAAACCATAGCTCTGATACAAATAAATGTAACACCCCTTACCCGTATTCAAGTCGAAACAGGGTTTGAGGCATTACCTAACTAATCTTGCTTAAACATCTCTAATAGGGTTATAAAATTTCGTTTAAACCCATCACTTGCACATACTCGGCCTAGGAGGCCCTAACATACTTCTAAGAGGTATCAGAACAATTTCGGAAACTTTTACGAGTTCGAGAAACTTTTCAACGAAACAGGGGCCACACGCCCGTGTGGGTCTAGGGACACGCCCGTTTTCCCCTAAGACATGCCCGTGTCTTCCACCTGTGGTCGACACTGACTAATTTCACACGGCCTTGACACGCCCGTGGCCCTGGCCCGTGTGCCAAACCTTGGCGTTCTGACTTATCCATACGGCTTATACACACGCCCGTGTGCTTCAGCCGTGTGGCGGTTTAAATTCCAAGTGCAAGGTGCAGACTTCACACGGCCTGGGCATACGCCCATGTGCTAGTCGTGCCTCCCACACGGTCTAGACACACGCCCGTGTGTCTACCCATGTGGACAATTAGCAGGCTATCTACAAAGCCCATTGCCACTCTCATTTGCATACATTCATACACCATCACATAAACTTCACATATCATCAATTATAACTCTTGAATTATCACATTTAATCATAAAAATGAAGTCTTCATCCCATGTACGAGGGAGAACTATTTCTAGTACAATTACAATCTACTTGAGCCATCATCTATGGCTATACACAATCGTTTCACGACTCATTTAGACCAATACATTTGGCACATTAACTATAACTTAAACTAAACAAAAATAGGATCCCTATACATGCCATAACTCATAAGGACTTGAAACCTCATACCAAGTGTCTGCTCGATAGTGTGAAACATCTCCGGCGGTCTCCAACCCGAGCTAGCTAAATTAACCTATAAGAGATGAGAAAGGAAGAGGAGTAAGCAATAATGCTTAGTAAGTTCATACGCAAATAATAACCAACTATGAATATTCATATGATTATACTCAATCACAATGTATAATAATGAGTTTTACTCTTAAACTCACGGTTACCTATTCAATCATTCATAATGCTTACTCATTTCGTCTCTTACCACATTCTAACCATATCTCCGGCTTAATGCTCGCATTCATTAACTTACATCCCTGCACTTAACATCACATAGTCACATGGTACAACACATCGTAACTTCTTAATGAACCATTCATACTACCAGTCACTCGGTGGTTTCGTACTTAGCCCACCATCAATCTCTAATAGGGTGGTATCGCACATAGCCCACCATTTGATACTAAACTCGATGGTATCGCACACAACCCATCGGTAACAAATAATATGGTGGTAACGCACACAGCCCACCATTAATAATATTGTTGATGGTATCACACACAGCCCATCACTAACAATTAATAAGGTGGTATCACACATAGCCCACCATTATTATACATTCACGAATATTTATCCACATGCATTTCCCTATTTTAAATGTTCATCAGGGAACGTCCTTACACAACATCATTACTAATTAGCCTTCTACAATAATCGTTCGCATTCACGCTATGCATTAATAATTATAACTTATGCAATCAAGGTGCATCATTTACACATAACCCACTATGGGTTCATTATATGCCGAATTCATCTCAAATCAGTTCTAACACATACCTGTTAAATCACTCAAAATGCTAAATAATATTCGTGAGTCTCATACACATAAGATCACATTGACATCATATCGATGCCATGTTCTCGACATGGTCTTATACAATATCTCACACCGAGGCCATATTCCAATATGGTCTGACACGGAACCTTAATCAACATCATATCATACTATTTGTATTTCCCACTATTCTTAGTCTAAGTTAAGACTTTCATTTCTTGACATCACGTCAAAACATATTTAACGTATACATAGAGCAATAAACAATCCATACAACATCGAAATATTAAATATTTCATTTAGAGTTGCATAATTTTGCACATGAACTTACCTCGATGTCGGAAAGGGTAGAAAGGGACCTATTTGCCCACATTTCTCTTTTCTCCCGTTTTAGGTCCGAATTGCGTTTTCTTTGATTTAGAACAATAAAATTTACTCATCCAATCACTTTATATATCATAATACATCATAATCTATACTCAGACAAAAATGACTATTTTTCCCTTGTACTTTGGCAAAATTATAATTTTGCCCCTAGGCTCGAAAATCACTTTTCGTCACATTTTCTTATTAAACAAGCATAGCTGAACATTTAACCCTCTTACAACTATTCACAATTCCAACTATTTCATGCATTAATGAACAAACTACAACATTTGCATCTTAGTCCAAATTAGGTACTTTCATGACAACACCTTCCACAAAAGTTGTTTCTCATCTTCCTAACATTCATTTTCTTCCATAAAAATCAGCAACCAACATAAACTCTCTCATGGCAAGTCCCTAGACTCTCAACCATATTGCAAATTAGTCCCCTCATTAGCTAGCTTAAGCTTTGGGGACTCCAAAAGTACAAAAATTATCAACTAAAACCATCAAAATCACTTACTTGTAGAGAATATGAGTTGCTGAAATTTTGAGCTTCAAGAACCCCCATTCTTGCTTGTATTTTTGGTGGGAGGAGAGAATAAAATAAAAAGATGATAGCCTTTTGCTTATTTCATCTTATTTTATTCATTTAGTCAACAAAAGTTACCAACCCTTGTCAAACTTTTAATTCTTTGTCCCCTTGACCGTCCATCACTCTTAGGAAGGTATAATTCAAATTTAAAGACCTTCAATTTCCATTCTATAGCTATTTGGCACCTCTAGCAAATAAAATAGAACTTTCACACTTTATGCGATTTAGTCCTTTTTCGTGATTAAGCATGAAATCGCCAAAATTAAGGCACCAAAATTTCCATGCATCCTTTTAAACATGTTATAACACATAACATAACATGAAAATAATTTCTATAACCTCGGATTAGTGATCCCGAGATCACTCTTCTGACTAGCCCCTAAATCGGGCTGTTATAATTCTCCCCCCTTAGGGATTTTCGTCCCCGAAAATCTTACTAGGAGAAGTTGCTCTTAGCATTCCTGAAACGTTTCCACCAACTCTTCGAAATCACAAATCGACTTATCCTCAAGTTTCTCTTGCCAACAACTTTTAAGCTGTAGTACACATGGTCGAAGCACAACTTGAGACCTAGATTACTCTTTCTCCAGGGCACATATATTCAGTAATCTTACAACTGTGAACTCGGCACATGTCAAAATGATCATTCAGATTCTTATCGCATACTTCACTAAAATTATGATGACAAACCCCTCCTTGGAAATCAAGTCATTTCAAAATTGAAATCTATTGTATTCTATCTCACTTTATCACTAGGATATTCACCGACTGTAATAGTCCTGACTTGCACGCTTTGAAAATTCAGCTTTTAGTGGTCGACTACTTCTGACCATTAACTCAATCATATCGTGAAATGTACTCAATTGTCAAAACATTTATGCATATAACTGCACTTTTTCTTAATCTTGCATGAGTAGACATGCTATTACTAAGTCTCATACCAAAACCTTCTGTATAAGTTCTAAATTCATCAACATACAATTTCTACCTCAAGGTAACATCAACAATGGAAATCTTATTCGACCTGAATTTTTAATATCTTATTCAAACTTATTCAAAGCTTAATTAAAATACCATCCATTATTTCACTTCTGAACTCCTTTGTCTCGAAAAGAAAAACTCGCTCCAGTCATAAACCTCGCTGAAACTAGGGTGTTACCAACTAAGGTCAATCGAATAACTAATTCGCATTGCTTAAACCAGGATCTTCCTCCAAACATCTACATTATGTCTACTATCTGAGAAGTATTTCCAATAACTATACACACCATTGTAATAGTTCAAGCCATTTTCATTAACTTACATTCAAATTTTCTGCAGCATTAGAAACTCTATCTCATTAGGATTCAGAAAACACATGACGTTTTCCCCACAATTTATGTTATAACCTCTATTTCACAACTCAGTCACAAAAGTGATTGTCTCAGGACCACCAATCCAACAATCTATTTCGACGGAATTCCAATCACCCAAAAATGTAAACTACCTCTTTACACTCAGGTATTAAAACACCTTTCAATTTCATTAGTACACCATACGAATTTACAAAACCCTTTTTTTTCTCGATTCATACTGAATTCATTACTAAAACTTTCAGTTAATAATACCCTTAATGGCTTTCAACTTAACCATCACGGTTAACATATTTCAATGAGCATACCTCTGTATCATGCTCCCTACTCATGTACACATAAAATTTTCATTCTCCTTATTCATTCAGGCGTGAATATACATAGAACTCGAATCATATCTCAATACATCAATCTACTCTTTTCTCCACACTAAGAATATATTTCAAACACACTTTCGTCTGAGTTTCTCTTAATATGCTAATCTAAAACCTTTACTATCATCATATCTCACTATAGCAGGGACATCTCGATCGAATTCATTAACTCTATTCGGCTTGCCCGAAAACCCATCGCACAACATGAAACTCGTGATTTCACTTATTATACTAGAATTATCACCTTTCTATGATCAAATCAAAAGCACAATCATAATAGATATGACTATCACAACTCAAAGAACACACACACTTTAAAGATAACCATGATCAGCAGAAATATAAGGGAAATCTCACATAAAGTTTCATCACCAACTTCCTCCTTAAAGTACCAAAATAAGGTTACAAGGAAATAAAGGAATGTCAATTTCAATTAACCAAATCGACAACCATTTTGTCTGATTTTAAAATCAGCTAACATTCTCAATTATGCTAACATAAATGTTGCATTAATCACATACAAACTTACTCAACTTTAGGGGTATACTAACCTATACCACACGGCCAGTCACACACCCGTGTGTGAGACCGTGTGGAGCATACTGACTTCACTTCAATTTCAACACCAGGGGTCACACGGCCGTGTAGCATGACCATGTGTCGCACACGGCTGAGACACATGCCCGTGTCTCTCCCCGTGTGGACAAAAATAGGCCATTTGCAAAGCCAATTTGCCACCCTTTTTGCACCTACCTACACAAGCTCAAATGGCATCATTTTAGGACACAAATATGCAGCCAAAAGTCATCAACCAACACACAAACATACCTAATCCATTTCAACCATTTCAATACTAAATTTCATATCATTTTACCTATTCAAATACCAAGCAATTTAACTTGCTTTTCTAAGCATAATTCACATTGTATAATTCATTTGGCAAAGCTAATCCAAACATTCATAACCACCTCAATCCCATTCATCCATTATGGGTCTATTACCAAACATTAAAAGTAGATCAATTTGCACATTCATAAGCATCATCAAGTTCATCATTTTATTCCAACACAAATGGCCAAATTACACATTCATCAAACATACCAAAATGACTCAAGCCTATACATGCCATATACCATATATACATAGCTTCAAAAGTACCAAAATAGATGATCGATAGTGCGATGAAGTCTCTGACAATTCCCGGATCCGAGCTAGCATCGTAGAACTATAAAACATAAAAATAATTAAACAAAGTAAGCTTTAAGCTTAGTAAGTTCGTATGTGAACATGAAATAATCACAACATTCATTAGCAATTCAAAATAGATATTATCATAAACATTTAAGCCATCAATTCATGAGCTAACATAAATTTTATCCATATCATCATTCATAAGTTCTCAACTTTCATTAGTTCAATACTCGAACAGTTTTTCGTACATACCTGTACCGAGACATTTTTATTTATCATCAATACTTTTATCGAACCACTCCGGTTTACAAATGTTTACGGTACAAATTCATCGATTTTTCGATGCCATAGTCCAACTATGGTCTTACACATACTTTGCCTAGGCCCTGCCGTGGTCTTTCATTCACTTGCCATAACCCGATTATGATCTTATTATTTGATTGCCATAGCCCCGCTATGGTCTTATTCGGCAACTTACCTTACTCAATTCGTACACTTCATTTAATATCTCAACATTTTTCCAAAAGAATAAATACTATCTCAATTTCATCCATCAATTAAATAGATACACATTCAAGTTCAATTATACGAACTTACCTCATATTCAGAATTGACGAATCAAATCGACTACTCGTTAACTTTGCTTTTCCCCGATCTAAATTTGAATTCTTTCTTTCTTGATCTATATGAATTCAAAATTGACTTATTCAATCATATACTCTTTCAATTTAGTCCAAAACATACATTTAGGCATATTTGCACTTTAACCCCTAAACTTTCACACTTTTAACAATTTAGTCCCTATTTCACAAATACACAAAATTCACATAATTTCATTATACTCTAGCTTAGCCGAATTACCTATACGTCCCTCGCAGCCCATAACTTTCATTATTTCACATTTCAACCCCTCAATTTACAAATTTCACAATTTAATCCCTTTTTGACCCTTTTGTCAAAAATCACTTTACAAAACATGTAAAACTATCATCAAGCTTTCATATTTCAAAATTAAACATCAAAGAACTCATAGATTCAACAATGGCAACTCTCATAATCTTTAACAATTTCAAAATCTAAGGTACGGGCTAGCTAGATTCTGAAGCAACGATCTCAAAAACGTAGAAATTATTAAAAACCGAGCTCAAAACACTTACCAATTGAGCTATGAAGATGCCAAACCCTAAAACTCAATCTATGGCTTTCTTCTTCATCAACATTCAGCCAAAAAGAGAGAATGATGAACTAAATTCATTTTTATTTTATTTATGATAAGTTTAATTACCAAATTACCTATTTAACCTTAATGACACAACATTGAAATCATCATATTAATGTCCATTAACCTTTAAAATGGTCTAATTACCATTCAAGGCCATCATATTTAAAATCCAAGGCCAATTGACACCTTTAACTAATAGCATGCAACTTTTGCATTTTACGCGATTAAGTCCTTTTTCTCAATTTGAGTAATTAAACGATAAAATTAACTCACGAAATTTTCACACATATCAAATAACATGTTTTGAACACCAAAAATAATATTAAAATTATTTTATAACATCG
The DNA here is from genome assembly GCA_025698515.1 of Gossypium sturtianum. Lineage (NCBI taxonomy): Eukaryota > Viridiplantae > Streptophyta > Magnoliopsida > Malvales > Malvaceae > Gossypium > Gossypium sturtianum. The sequence continues at coordinate 59,052,080 of CM046948.1, forward strand.
GATTTATTATTCTGAAACCACTATTTCGATTTAGCTGAAATCGGGCTGTTACAATGTGATTACGGATGAGTTCGGGAATGATTCGAAGATGATTCGACAAGCGTAAAATCCCAGTTGAACCTTAGGAATAGTTTAAGATGCTAGTGACATGTCATTAGGTTATTGTGTTGGCTTCGAGCCATGTTATCGGCACTTCGGGTGCGAGTGATACCTTGGTTTGGCTACGGGCCATGGTATCGGTATTTCGGAGAGGAGTTACCTTGATTTCGCTACGGGCCATGGTATAGGTACTTTGGGATAAGTTACCTTGATTTGGCTTCGGGCCATGGTACGAGAAAGTATACGAGGTTGGTACGAGTTGGTACAGGTATGTGTATAATCCGTTCTAGCTTTGAATCGAAGGATTGATGACGAATGTATATAGTTTTATGAATGAGCACTTGAAAGGTTTGATTGTTAAGGAAAGTTACATATTGATGTATTGAAATTATTGAATTATATTTATGTGGTTACATTGAGTTTATTCATACGAACTTACTAAGCTTTATAGCTTACTTTGTTATCTTTTCTATATTTATAGTGATTCGGAGGCTAGCTCGGGTTGGAAGTCATCGGAGATCATATCACACTATCCAGCTATGGTTTGGTACTTATAAGCTTTGTGATATTGGTTATATGGCATGTATAGGTTTTATGGTTATTTATTGAGTATAGGTAATTTTGGTGATTGATGCATATATGCTTGATATGTATTTAGCCATGAGATTTGGCCTGATAATGATGTAAGGTTTGATAAGTATAAGCTATGGTTACTTTGGTTTGGTTGTTGGATGTAACACCCCAAACCCGGCCCAAGCGGTATGACCAGATCTGGCATGTCACATGAAGAAAACGAGTAAAGAACTTGTGATTCTTGCTAAAGATGTTGTTATTAGGTTAAAATTTAAGAAAAACAAATTTGATTAGAAATATTTGATAAAAATACTACAAATTTTGAAAGGTTGATTGAAGAATCGATAATCGAACTAGTGATCTTTTAAAACCGTGACTTTTGAAAATATTATTGATAACTTGCAGGAAAAATCCAAGTTAAATTATTTGTACATATTTATTATGAAATCCGTTTGTTGATAAATTTTAAGAAAAACCGTTGTTTATGATTTTAGAAAATCCCTGTTTAAATCAATTTATGGAAGATAATAAATACGTCAAACATAAAACAAAATAAAAATTCCAGAGGCCTTATTACAACTTTAAACCCAAAATAGTAAGAGTAACGAAATAAAGCGGAAACGAAATTTACTAAGGTTCGAAAATATTATTTCCAAAGTATGGCCTCCACCGAGTCATCCATGGGCCCAAGTCCTCACTCTCGATCATTACTGCAAGAATTAAGAGAATGGGGTGAGTTACTAGAACTCAGTGTATAATCCCCTTACCGTCGTCCCACTGGGTTTGAACCCATAGCATAATCTTGGGCCTAAGCCCATTTTACATATGATATATAAATGAAAAGTATACAACCCAACCCATCCATCCATCACACCCCCGACCAGCCAATCACACCTGTGGGGATCAAGTCAACCCACCCCGCCGCTCACACCAATTTGCAGTCGAACTGCTATTTATATAATATTTTTGTGGCCAAGCCACCGAAATCATATTTGAGCACAATATTAAACAATTTGTGGCAATGCCACCAGGCTACACTGCTCTCCATACAAATTTTCCCATCCCATGCAAAATATAAAAAAATGCAACATACATAATAATATAAAATATCCACATAAATATGACGACCATTAATCTAGTGAATTAATTCGGTGAATCGGCCCATTAAGGCACTTTGATAGTTCGGCCCATTTAGGCATTATAGCAAATCGACCCATAGGGGCATTTTGGTAAATCGGCCCATAGTGGCATTTTGGTAAATCAGACCATAGGGGCATTTTTGTAATTTAATAAATTAATACCGATTTTGACAGATGTAACACCCCAAACCCGGCCTAGAAGTTAGGCCCGAATCTGATGTGTCACATGGAAGTAAAAACTTGCTTGAGAAATACAGCCTCTTTGTTAAAACCCAAAACACTTAAGCAATTGTTGTCTACTTGAAAACGTAATTATCTTAAAAAAAAAACTTTTCGTTTGCAGAAGCATATTTGAAATAAACAATTTACGAAAATGTGACGTTTATAAATAGAGTTGCAGAAGCGTTTTGAAAACGTTGCGGAAACATAGATAAAATACAAGTATTTTTGAGAGGTTGTTTGATAAATCGATAATCGAACTAGTAATCTTTTAAAACCGTGACTTTTGAAAATGTCATTGATAATTTGAAAGAAAATCCGAGTTAAAATTATTTGTAAAAATTTGTTATGAAATCCTTTTGTTAATCAATTTTGGAAAATCTTTATTTAAGTTTTTAGAAAAATTCCCATTTAAAAACAATTCAAGCAAAATTAAAGTACGTCAACATAAAGCAAAAATAAATACTCCAGAGGCCTTATTACATCATAAAAAACCCAAAATAGTAAAGTGAACGGAAATAGAAATCTAAAGTTCAAAATAAACACCATTTCTGAAGTATGGCTTCCACCGAGTCATCCACGGCCCAAGTCCACATCACTGAGCATTACCTATAAGGGTTAAGAAAAAGGGGGGTGAGTTACAAGAACTCAGTGTATAATCCCCTTACCGTCATCCACTGGGCCTGAACCCGCTTAGAAATATCTTGGGCCTAAGCCCATTTAAGATAATCTTGGGCCGATGCCCAATTACAAAACAGTATATATATATGAATGCAAAGTATGCAACCCAACCCATCCATCCAATCTCTCCACCGTACCAGCCAGTCTCTCCTGTGGGGGTCAAGTCAACCCACCCCGCCAGTCTCTCCAATTTACAGTCAAGCTGTCATTTAATTCGCAGGCAAGATGCCATTTAATTCGTAGGCAAGATGCCATTTAATAATATTTGTGGCTGAGCCACCAGAGTCATAATTATGCATGGCATAGCCACTATACAGATTGTGGCAGTGCCACCGGTCTATACTTCTCTTCATTCAAATTTTCCCATCCCATGCAATATGTAAAGATGCATCATACATAATTGTAAAACATCCATATAAAAATAACATCCTTTAACCTATTGAATACTTTTTATGAATCAGCCCATTAAAGCAATACGATCATTCGGCCCATAGGGGCATTTCGGTAATTCGATCCATAAGGACATTTCGATAAATCGGCCCATTATAACAATCTATCAAATCGGCCCATTATGGCAATATATCAAATCGGCCGGTTAAGGTAATATAACAAATCGGCCCGTTAAGGGCATTTTCGTAATTTGGTAATCTCGTAACCCAGGGGTATTTCGGTAATTTACACTCCAAGGGTATTTTGGTAATTTCGCAACCCCGGACTTAACTACTAATTTGGGCATAAAAATTTGAAACTGTCCATCTACGTCATACTGACTAAATTGACTATAACTCGAGTTAGAAAACTCTAAATTTAAATCCGTAAATTTTCCTTGAAACTAGACTCATATATATTCTTTCTACAATTTTTCCAGAATTTTTGGCTTAGCCGTTTAGTACAGTTTATTCCTTAAAGTTTCCCTTGTTTCACTGTCCAATGATTCTGACCTCTCTTAATCGAAATCCAAATATCTCACTGTACAGTTTTCATATGTTGCTTCCACTTGTTTCTTTTGAAAATAGGTTCTCTAAGGAATCCATACATATAACTTATAACTCATGATTCACTTTGTACAATTTTAACCAATTTTTCCAAGACAGAACAGGGAACCACAAAGTCCATCAGAACCAGTCTCACTAAAATTAAGATATCACAGAATATAAAATTCCTCTTCCTTGTCTGTTTCTTTCATATAAAAATAGACACAATAAGATTTAATTCGATATCTTTTTCGCTTTCTAATTCCCTTTATCCTATTGTTCGTGATTTTTCCAAAATCACGTCACTGCTGCTGACCAAACTATTTCTTTGCAAAATATGGTTACTACTATGAACATACGCACTCCGAGTGGTCTCGGATGCCGGTTTCGATTTTCTTGATATTTCGACCGAATCATAGAACATTTCATACAAACATTCAGAGAGGTATGAGATTACACACCATTTCAAACATGTATTCGGAAGTGCGGGATTACATATACGATAAGGATTCCCTAAAGAACCACTCTTCGTTGCCCCCTAAAAATAAAATCGATCAAAAGTTAGCCTCGATTTCTTAAAAGTTCCAAAATTCCAAAAGTACTCACTCACAAGGGTTACTTACCACAATCGCGATCTTTCCCTACTAGATTCTAAAATCCGGTCTTGCACCTTGGCTATTGCAACGAGTCCCAATCAACTTTCGAAACCAAGGCTAAGAGAAAGATAAGTAGCAGCAAAGGATGGCTTGATTCGGCCTTCATCAAAAGAGAATAAGAGGAGTTTAAAGTAACACCAAGTGGCTAGATTCGGCTTAGCCAAGGGATGAGAGTTTCGGCTTAGCCAAGTCAAGAGAAGAAAGAACAAACAACATGAATAAGAAGAAAGAACCTTTACCTTAATAATAGGGATGAACCGAAATGAAGAACACGGTTTGGCACTAGTAGCAAGACAACAAAGAAGGATCGGTAGTTTCAGTTTTCAAGAGAAGATGAGTGAAAATAATTGGTCACAAAGGCTAGGTGTTTTCGGCAAGACAAGAAAGAAAAGAGAAAATGCCCACTATTGTCTTGAAGTTGCGGCAATGAGAGGAGAAGTTGGAAGAATGAACACAAGGGATGCCAAAAGGAATTAGGCCTAACCAACACCAAAACTATCAAAATGCTCCCATCAAAATTCGGCTACCCTCTCCCTTTCCCAAACCATTATCATCTTTACCAAAAGATGAACATAGACCAAATAAAACCTTTCCAAAACATCCCCCACGAAAAATGCCAACATGTTCCCTATTCCTTCCCTTTTCTTTTACTCCTTTCCATCCACTCTTCCTTACCATATTTCCTTAGCCACCTTGCCAAAATTAAAAAGTCCAACTTGCCTTATTTACAAGCTTGGCCGACACTTAGGGAAAGAGTACAAAAAAATAGTCAAAATTTTGCACTTGATGGGATTTGAACCTCCTCCCTCAAAGTCCTTCATGTGGCGCCATAACCTCTTTACCATATGCTCAATTATGCAAGAAATTTGCTCTCTTATTTCCATAAGCCTTGATGCCACTTACTATCTCTCCTTAAAGTGCTTAAACACAAAATTTTACTAAAGCCCAACTTGAACCCGGAACTTCATAGAACCCCGTAACTTTCTAAAATCACCTTCCTAATAAGTCCAACTTGAAATAATGCCGTTCTCTTATTCTCAAAAATTTTTAAAACGCTTCTACGCTCAAGGTCCAATGGGCCCAATCTTACTAGGCCCAATTTCGGGTGTATTCCATTTTGTGGAATTTTCTTACCATAGTACTAACACAATAATCATAAAATAAAAATACATACTTACTTGACTTGGTGCCAGATACCCGTGGTGCCATACTTCCTTTAGAACATACATGTATAATTTAAAATTTTAAACGGCTTTGAAAACGTGTTTGAACCCAAACCACAGCCGAGTTTTACAACCGGGCTCTGATACCATAAAATGTAACACCCCAAGCCCGGCCTAGAAGTTAGGCCCGAATCTGATGTGTCACATTAAAGTAAAAACTTGCTTGAGAAATACAGCCTCTTTGTTAAAACCCAAAACACTTAAGCAATTGTTGTCTACTTGAAAACGTAATTATCTTAAAAAAACCTTTTCGTTTGCGGAAGCATATTTGAAATAAACAATTTACGAAAATGTGACGTTTATAAATAGAGTTGCGAAGCATTTTGAAAAGCGTTATGAAACGTAGATAAAATACAAGTATTTTTGAGAGGTTGTTTGATAAATCGATAATCGAACTAGTAATCTTTTAAAACCGTGACTTTTGAAAATGTCGTTGATAATTTGAAAGAAAATCCGAGTTAAAATTATTTGTAAAAGTTTGTTATGAAATCCTTTTGTTAATCAATTTTGGAAAATCTTTATTTAAGTTTTTAGAAAAATTCTCATTTAAAAACAATTCAAGCAAAATTAAAGTACGTCAACATAAAGCAAAAATAAATAATCCAGAGGCCTTATTACATCATAAAAAACCCAAAATAGTAAAGTGAACGGAAATAGAAATCTAAAGTTTAAAATAAACACCATTTCTGAAGTATGGCTTTGCAACAGCCCGATTTAGGGCCTAGTCAGAATAGTAGTGCGAGACCACGAATCCGAGGTGAATTTATGAGCTTTTAAGGTTCATGCCATGTTTGCATGTTAGTGTGAAAGTTTCATGAAGCAATTTCGCTAAAATGAACTTGAATGGTCAAAAAGGACCAAATTGCAAAAGTTGTAAAATGTGAGTTTCTAGAAGCATTTTTTATGAAATAGCTTTAGAATATTAATTATGAGTCCTTAAATAGCAATTTTCCCAAATTATAAATTTTGGACAAAAATGGACATGAGTTAGTAAAATAGAAATTTTTTAAAGAGAAGGGCATTTTGGTCATTTGTCTAATAAGTGATTAAAACAGGAAAAAGATGATAAAATTTCATTCATCTTCTTCCTTCCATTGCCGAAAATTTGAATACTCCATAGCTAGGGTTCTTCATTTTTTTCAAGCTTGATAGTAAGTTCATCTTAGCCCCGTTTTTAATATTCTTCGTGTTTTTGAAGTCCTCGTATTATGAATTAGCTATTTTTAGCTATAATATAAGCTAAGATGCATGTTCAAAAATTTCATCTATGAATGACATGCTTGTTAAATGATGTTTTAAGGAAGATTATGAGAGTTTGATGTTAGATAAACATCTTTTCCTAAATGAATTTCATGAAATATGATAGTATGGACTAGTTTGTAATAGTTATGAAATTAGTCATACCTACTAGAAATAATGAGAATTGATGATTGCTATAGTAGAGAAAATGAATCAGCTAAGCATGTAGTCTAAGAAAGTTGAATGAAAATTATTTTACGAACCTTGGGGCAAAAGTGCAAATATGAGAAAGTATAGGGGCAAAATAGTAATTTTGCCCAAGTATGAGTAAAGGGTCAATTTAGTCAATGTGAATATTAAATGATCTATTTATGACTATAGATCAAGAAAAATGAAGCCCGGATCGAAACCGAGGCAAGAACAAGGTCGAGGACTAAATTGCATACCTAGCTACATTTTGTATATTGAGGTAAGTTTGTATGATTTCTAAGCTTTATGATTTATGTCATTGAATTGCTTAGTATAATGTACAATGTTATTATGAAAAACGTTTAATGTTATGTTAAACAAAGAAATTAATGAGATCAAGCATGAGAAAGCCCCGATTGAAGTTGAAAAACTTAGGATACTCGATCTATCACATGAAACAAGAAAGTCCGTATAAGACCAAGTAGAGGCATGGCATCGGCAAGCAAGCAAGATATCATGTAAGTCCAAGGCAAGCTTGGCATTGAATAAGATATCATGTAAGTCCAAGGCAAGCTTGGAATTAAGTAAGTTATCATGTAAGTCCAAGGCAAGCTTGGCATTGAGTAAGTTATCATGTAAGACCAAGGCAAGCTTGGCATTAAAAAGTTATCAAGAGAAAGAGATCCCATATAAGTCCAAGTTAAGGCATGGCATTGGTGAGAACAAAAAGACTTCGTATAAGTCCATGTTAAGTCATGGCCTCGAAATTTAGATGGGATTTAGTATCCTCGGTTATTCATATAAATTCATCGGGCAACGAGTTAAGCTCCAAAGAGATAACAAGAAAGCTAAGTAAGTAAGGTTATTATCAAGTGATAAAGAATATTATTCATGTTATGAATGATGAATTAGAAATTATGAGTATTATGTTCAAGTATGCTGATCAATGTGATCTAGTGATACAGGTACTTTGTTTACCTATCAAGTATGAGACTAGTATGTTTCATGAGTTATGTAAGAATCAAGTATGAGTAAGTAAGCTTTATAGTTGAAATTTACGATGCCATTGTTTATGTCGAATGGTTTATATTAAGCAAGTCCGTTGCTATGTGCATTATGCAAACTTATTAAGCTAAATGCTTACGTCTTTTATTATTTCTTTCTATGTAGTCCCGCCAAGCTAACTTGTGGATCGTTGAAGTCGGAGCTCGAATCACACTATCAACCGCTATTTTGGTATAGCCAAGTTGTTTATTTAAGTATGGCATGTATAGGAAACATATCATTTTGAGTATATGTCTTAGAAAAGGGAAAAGCATGGGCTATCAAGTTTATTATTATTCTTTTGTAAATGGCTAAATGATTGGCCAAGATTGACTAAGTATGTATGTTATTGATATCAATGGAGCATGTTATATTGTTCGTTAAAGTTGTAGTGATTTGAGTTGTTGAGATAGTATGAATTTGCTCTTGATTTCAGGGTGACAATTGGCTTGGTAAATAGCCTCTAAGTGCCCACACGGTCGGACACACGGGCGTGTGTCTAAGCCGTGTGTACCCTGCACCATTGCACCTTAAGTCAGAATATCAAGTTGTAGTACATGGTCTAAGTCCATGGGCGTGCCATGGGCGTGTGTTATAAGTCAGAATGCTAAGGTTTTTCACACGGGCTAGGACCACGGGCGTGCCATGGTCGTGTGAAGTTTGGCAGTAAGCTCGAGTTTTAAGCACAGTTAGGAGACATGGGCGTGTCTCAGGGTTACACTGGCGTGTCCCAACTCTCATGGGCGTGTGACCCCTGTTTCAATGAAAAGCTTTCGATTGAGTTCCAAAAGTTTACAGACATGAGTTTAAGGCCTCGTAGGCCCAGGAAAAGTACAAGTTGATTAAGAAAGATAAGTTATTAATTCGGAACAAAATTTTATAGCCCGTAAGTACTTGATTAAGCAAGTTCAAGCATAGTAACTTCTCGTATCCGGTCTAAGCCTCGGACTCGGGTATGGTGTGTTACATTTAGTGGTATCAGAGCTACGGTTTAGTCGGTTCTTACTAACGTAGCATGGGCACGAGTCTAGCTATACATGCCATACGTAAGAATGTTTTTATAATGATAGTGTGACGACTCCTGACGACTTAAATTATGTTTATATATATAGTAAATGGATCCTGAAAGAGATATGGTGAATGACGTAGAAAGTAATGCGCCGGCTCCCGCTGAAGGGACGGTGCCGAACGAGAATGAGAATAGACCCACTATGGTGAGTCAAGAAGGAGGAGAAGGGGCTAGAGAAGCCTTCCTCCACATGATGAATACGTGGTATTCAGAGTTCGTTCGTATGAACCCAAATCTGTAACCCCCTCAATCCCCACCTATTCCACAACCTACTCCAGTAGCCCCTCAAGTAGTAGAGGTGGTAAAAGGAGACAAACCTCTAGTTGATAGGATCAGGAAACATGGGGCAGAAGAATTCCGGGCGAAAAGAGAAGATGATCCAGAAAAAGTAGAGTTTTGGTTAGAAAATACCATCAGGGTATTTAATGAGCTATCATGCACACATGAGGCAAGCATGAAGTGTGTAGTCTCCCTTTTAAGAGATTCTGCCTATCAATGGTGGAACACCCTTGTATCAGTGGTACCAAGGGAGAAGATCACATGAGAATTCTTCCAAGAAGAGTTCAAGAAAAAGTATATCAGTCAAAGATTTGTAGATCAGAAAAGAAAAAAAATTTAAAGTTAAAGCAAGGCAAGATGTCGGTGACCGATTATGAGCGTGAGTTTATGTGACTCAGCAAATATGCTCGAGAATGCGTGTCCACCGAGGCCATCATGAGCAAAAGATTTGAAGATGGGCTAAATGAGGACATCAAACTGTTTGTTGTTGTACTAGAATTGAAAGAATTTGTTATGCTAGTGGAGAGAGCTTGTAAAGCCGAAGAGCTAGTAAAAGAGAAGAGAAAGTCTCAAATTGAGTCTCGTGACTCTAGAAAGAGACAGTGGAATAAGTCATCCCAATCCTCATCCAAGAAGTCAAGAGATTTATCCACCCGATCGGCTACTTCCATTGGGTTTTCAAAGAAAGACAAGAGTAAACAGTATTCGGGAAATAAAGCACAGACTACTTCAGTCACTAGTGTGGGGAACTTTCAATCTGAAAGATTCGAATGCCCACAGTGTGGCAGACATCATCTTGGAGAATGTCGAGCGCACGAAAATGCATGTTTTAGATGTGGTTCCCAAGACCACTACATAAAGGATTGTCCAGAGACAATGAAAGAAGAGAGAGCTTAGAACCCGAGATCCGGGAGTATGGTCAGAGGAAGACCGTAGAGAAACCCAGGAAGTGGGGCAAGAGGAAGAGGCAACCCTAGAGAGCAGGCCGCGAGACCCGAGGGTAGGGCGCCTGCACGGACTTATGCCATTCGCGCTCGCGAAGAGGCATCTTCCCATGATGTTATCACGGGTACCTTTTTTCTTCATGATGTTAAAGTTATTGCTTTAATAGATCCCAGATCTACACACTCTTACATTTGCATAAAATTGGTATCCGATTTGAGTATGCCTATAGAGTTTACAGAATTTGTGATTAGAGTTTCTAATCCTTTAGGCAAGAGTGTGTTAGTGAATGAAGTATGTAGAGAATGTCCATTAATGATTAGAGATCATTGTTTTAAAGCAAACCTTATGTTGTTACCATTTTTGACGAGTTTGATCTCATTCTCGGTATGGGTAGTTAATCATCCATAATGTAATAGTTAATTGTGGGAAGAAATACATTAGAATGAGATGTGAGAATGGGGATATCCTCCATATAGAATCGGATGAACAAAGTGGATTTTAGGTATTGATTTCTCATATGACGACACAGAGATTTATAAGAAAGGGGTATGAGGCATATTTGGCCTTTGTGATGAATGATAAAGAAATAGAGTTAAAGATTGAGTCCGTACAGATAGTATGTGAGCACATGGATGTTTTTCCCGAAGAATTACCGGGATTACCTCCAATCGAGAGAAGTTGAGTTCAGCATTGAGCTAGCTCCGATGCATTGTACCAATATCTATTACTCCTTACAAAATGGCTCCAACGGAGTTGAAAGAGTTGAAGATACTGATTGCAAGAGTTAACAGACAAAGGCTTTGCAAGGTCAAGTTGTTCTCCCAGGGTGCTCCGGTTTTATTTGTGAAAAAGAAGGATGGCACTATGAGATTGTGCATAGATTACCGTCGCTTAATAAAGTGACAAAGAAAGAACAAGTACCCATTGCCAAGGATCGATGATTTGTTCGATCAATTGAAAGGAGCCACCGTGTTCTCTAAGATAGACTTGAGATCGTGGTATTACAGATTAAGAGTAAAGGAGTCGGATGTATCCAAGGCGCTTTTGAACAAGGTATGGGCATTATGAATTTTTAGTCATGCCTTTTGGTTTGACCAATGCTCTGCGGTATTCATGGACTTAATGAACCGCATCTTGGACCATACATCGAAAAGTTGGTAGTCGTTTTTATTGACAACATCTTTGGTTTATTCGAGATGTGAATTAGCATCCGAGCACCTACGGATGGTTTTCTGATTCTTCGAGAAAATCGGTTGTATGCCAAGTTCGAGTAAAAGTGAGTTTTGGCTCAATGAAGTAGGATTTTGGGGCATATTGTCTTAGGAGAAGGGGTTGAGTAGACCCAAGTAAGATCTCGGCTATTACAGTTGGAAACCACCGAGGAATATCTACGAGGTTAGAAGTTTCCTAGGCCTAGTGGCTATTATAGACGATTTGTCAAAGGGTTTTCCATGATTGCAACCCCGATGATGAAGTTATTCTGAGAAAAATTCGAAGTTCGGGTGGGCGAGAAATATGCCAACAAAGTTTCAAAAAATTGAAAGCATTATTGTGAAGCTCGTTTTTAGTACAACTTTGAGACGGGGAAAGAGTTCATAGTTTACAATGACGCATCCTTAAATGGATTAGGTTGTGTACTTATGCAAGAAGGCAAAGTGATTGCTTATGCCTCAAGACGATTAAAGCCTCATGAGAAGAATTATCGGACTTACGACCTAGAGTTGCATTTGCCATAGTCTTCGCATTGAAGATATGGAGACATTATCTATATGGTGAGAGATGTCGGATCTTCACCGATCACAAAAGTCTGAAGTACTTGATGACGCAGAAAGAGTTGAATTTAAGGCAAAGGAGATGGTTAGAGTTGATAAAAGACTATGAGTTAGTCATTGACTACCATCCAGGAAAGGCAAATGTTGTCGCTGATGCTTTAAGAAGAAAGTCCTTATTTGCATTAAGAGCAATGAATTCACGGATAATTTTATCTGATGATGGTTCCATTATAGCTGAGTTGAGAGCTAGACCAGTATTCCTCCAAGAGATTTTTAAGGCTCAGAAAGAAGATAGCGAATTACAAGTCAAAAGAGCTCGGTCTGAGTCGGATGTTGAATCGACTTTCAGATTAGTTACGAAGGATATTTGATGTTTAAAGGTAGAATTTGTGTCCGAGAAAAGAGGAGCTTATTCGGAGAATTTTGCATGAGGCACATAACGGGTGTTTGTCTCAGTACATCCGGGTAGTACTAAAATGTATAATGATTTGAAGCAATAGTATTGGTGGTAGAAAATGAAGAGAGACATTTGAGAATTTGTTTCCAAATGTATGATTTGTCGCAAGTAAAAAGTGAACACCAAGTACCTTCAGGCTTGCTTCAACCCATTTTAGTTCGGAGTGGAAATGGGACCGCATTACTATGGATTTTGTAATGAGTTTACCGTTGTCTTGAGCAAGAAAGATCTTTGTATGGGTTGTGGTTGATAGACTTACGAAGTCAGCCCATTTTATACTGTCTGAGTTTATTACTCACTAGACAAGTTGGCAAACTTGTATGTTTCAGAAATAGTAAGACTTCATGGAGTTCCCTTGTCAATCATATCGAATAGAGATCCGAGATTCACATCCAGGTTTTGGAAGAAGTTACAAGAGGCCTTGGGTACAAAGTTGAACTTTAGTACCGCTTTTCATCCTCAAACTGACGGTCAATCAGAGAGGTTAATTCAAGTGCTCGAGGATATGCTCAGATGTTGTATTCTAGAGTTCCGAGGCAATTGGGAAAGGTTTCTCCCATTGGTAGAATTTGCCTACAATAATAGTTTTCAGTCGAGCTTGAGGATGGCACCTTATGAGGCTTTATATGGGCGTAAATGCAGAACGCCTTTATTTTGGATTGAACTCAAAGAAAACCAAATTCACGGGGTTGATTTGGTTAGAGAAGCTGAAGAGAAAGTAAGAGTGATACGAGAGTGCTTAAAAAGTCGCTTGAGATGCATGTAAATCCTACTCGATTTAAAAAGAAAAGAGATAGAGTATCAAGTTGGAGATAAAGTTTTCTTCAAAGTGTCACCTTGGAGAAAAGTTCTCAGATTTGGCCGAAAAGGCAAGTTGAGTCCACGTTTTATTGGACCGTATGAGATTACTGAGAAAGTTGGGCCTGTAGCTTACAGATTGGCTTTGCCATCAGAGTTAGAAAAGATACATGATGTGTTTCACGTGTGAATGTTAAGACGCTACCGATCAGACCTTTCGCATGTAATTCCCCAGTCAGAGGTAGAGATTCATCCCGACATGACTTATGGTGAAGAACCAATCAAGATATTAGCTCGGGAAGTGAAGCAGCTAAGAAAGAAAAGTATTGCCTTAGTGAAAGTATTGTGGCAAAGACATGGAATAGAAGAAGCCACATGGGAACCAGAAGAGAGTATGAGAAACCAGTACCCAAACCTTTTCACTGGTAAGATTTTCGAGGACGAAAATCCCTAAGGGGGGAGAATTGTAACAGCCCGATTTAGGGCCTAGTCAGAATAGTGGTGCGAGACCACGAATCCGAGGTGAATTTATGAGTTTTTAGGGTTCATGCCATGTTTACATGTTAGTGTGAAAGTTTCATGAAGCAATTTTGCTAAAATGAACTTGAATCGTCAAAAAGGACCAAATTGCAAAAGTTGTAAAATGTGAGTTTCTAGAAGCATTTTGTATGAAATAGCTTTAGAATATTAATTATGAGTCCTTAAATAGCAATTTGCCCAAATTATAAATTTTGGACAAAAATGGACATGAGTTAGTAAAATAGAAATTTTTTAAAGAGAAGGGCATTTTGGTCATTTGTCTAATAAGTGATTAAAACAGGAAAAAGATGATAAATTTTCATTCATCTTCTTCCTTCCATTGCCGAAAATTTGAAGACTCCATAGCTAGGGTTCTTCATTTTTTTCAAGCTTGCTAGTAAGTTCATCTTAGCCCCGTTTTTAATATTCTTTGTGTTTTTGAAGTCCTCGTATTATGAATTAGCTATTTTAGCTATAAAATAAGCTAAGATACATGTTCAAAAATTTCATCTATGAATGACATGCTTGTTAAATGATGTTTTAAGGAAGATTATGAGAGTTTGATGTTAGATAAACATCTTTTCCTTAATGAATTTCATGAAATATGATAGTATGGACTAGTTTGTAATAGTTATGAAATTAGTCATACCTACTAGAAATAATGAGAATTTATGATTGCTATAGTAGAGAAAATGAATCAGCTAAGCATGTAGTCTAAGAAAGTTGAATGAAAATTATTTTACGAGCCTTGGGGCAAAAGTGCAAATATGAGAAAGTATAAGGGAAAAATAGTAATTTTGCCCAAGTATGAGTAAAGGGTCAATTTAGTCAATGTGAATATTAAATGATCTATTTATGACTATAGATCAAGAAAAGCGAAGCCGGATCGAAAGCAGAGGCAAGAACAAGGTCGAGGACTAAATTGCATACCTAGCTACATTTTGTATATTGAGGTAAGTTTGTATGATTTGTAAGCTTTATGATTTATGTCATTGAATTGCTTAGTATAACGTACAATGTTATTATGAAAAACGTTTAATGTTATGTTAAACAAAGAAATTAATGAGATCAAGCATGAGAAAGCCCCAATTGAAGTTGAATAACTTAGGATACTCGATCTACCACATGAAACAAGAAAGTCCGTATAAGACCAAGCCGAGGCATGGCATCGGCAAGCAAGCAAGATATCATGTAAGTCCAAGGCAAGCTTGGCATTGAATAAGATATCATGTAAGTCCAAGGCAAGCTTGGCATTGAGTAAGTTATCATGTAAGTCCAAGGCAAGCTTGGCATTGAGTAAGTTATCATGTAAGACCAAGGCAAGCTTGGCATTAAAAAGTTATCAAGAGAATGAGATCCCATATAAGTCCAAGTTAAGGCATGGCATTGGTGAGAACAAGAAAGACTTCGTATAAGTCCATGTTAAGTCATGGCCTCGAAATTTAGATGGGATTTAGTATCCTCGGTTATTCATATAAATTTATCGGGCAACGAGTTAAGCTCCAAAGAGATAACAAGAAAGCTAAGTAAGTAAGGTTATTATCAAGTGATAAAGAATATTATTCATGTTATGAATGATGAATTAGAAATTATGAGTATTATGTTCAAGTATGCTGATCAATGTGATCTAGTGATACAGGTACTTTGTTTGCCTATCAAGTATGAGACTAGTAAGTTTCATGAGTTATGTAAGAATCAAGTATGAGACTAGTAAGTTTCATGAGTTATGTAAGAATCAAGTATGAGTAAGTAAGCTTTATAGCTGAAATTTACGATGCCATTGTTTATGTCAAATGGTTTATATTAAGAAAGTACGTTGCTATGTGCATTATGCAAACTTACTAAGCTAAATGCTTACGTCTTTTATTATTTCTTTCTATGTAGTCCCGCCAAGCTAACTTGTGGATCGTTGAAGTCGGAGCTCGAATCACACTATCAACCGCTATTTTGGTATAGCCAAGTTGTTTATTTAAGTATGGCATGTATAGGAAACATTTCATTTTGAGTATATGTCTTAGAAAAGGGAAAAGCATGGGCTATCAAGTTTATTATTATTCTTTTGTAAATGGCTAAATGATTGGCCAAGATTGACTAAGTATGTATGTTATTGATATCAATGGAGCATGTTATATTGTTCGTTAAAGTTGTAGTGATTTGACTTGTTGAGATAGTATGAATCTGCTCTTAATTTCAGGGTGACAATTGGCTTGGTAAATAGCCTCTAAGTGCCCACACGGTCGGACACACGGGCGTGTGTCTAAGCCGTGTGTACCCTGCACCATTGCACCTTAAGTCAGAATATCAAGTTGTAGTACACAGTCTAAGTCCACGGGCGTGCCATGGGCGTGTGTTATAAGTCAGAATGCTAAGGTTTTTCACACGGGCGTGCCATGGCCGTGTGAAGTTTGGCAGTAAGCTCGAGTTTTAAGCACGGTTAGGAGACATGGGCGTGTCTCAGGGTTACACGGGCGTGTCCCAACTCACATGGGCGTGTGACCCCTGTTTCAATGAAAAGCTTTCGATTGAGTTAGAAAGTTTACGGACATGAGTTTAAGGCCTCGTAGGCCCGTGAAAGTACAAGTTGATTAAGAAAGATAAGTTCTTAATTCAGAACAAAATTTTATAGCCCGTAAGTACTTGATTAAGCAAGTTCAAGCATAGTAACTTCTCATATCCGGTCTAAGCCTCGGACTCGGGTAGGGGGTGTTACAGGCTTCCACCGAGTCATCCATGGCCCAAGTCCACATTACTGAGCATTACCTACAAGGGTTAAGAAAAAGGGGGGTAGTTACAAGAACTCAGTGTATAATCCCCTTACCGTCATCCACTGGGCCTGAACCCGCTTAGAAATATCTTGGGCCTAAGCCCATTTAAGATAATCTTAGGCAAAATCCCAATTACAAAACAATATATATATATATGAATGCAAAGTATGCAACCCAACCCATCCATCCAATCTCTCCCCCGTACCAGCCAGTCTCTCCTGTGGGGATCAAGTCAACCCACCCCGCTAGTCTCTCCAATTTGCAGTTAAGCTGCCATTTAATTCGCAGGCAAGATGCCATTTAATTCGCAGGCAAGATGCCATTTAATTCGCAGGCAAGATGCCATTTAATTCGCAGACAAGATGCCATTTAAAAATATTTGTGGCTGAGCCACCAAAGTCATAATTATACGTGGCATAGCCACTATACAGACTGTGGCAGTGCCACCGGTCTATACTTCTCTTCATTCAAATTTTCCCATCCCATGCAATATGTAAAGATGCATCATACATAATTGTAAAACATCCATATAAAAATAACATCCATTAACCTATTTAATACTTTTTATGAATCAGCCCATTAAAGCAATACAATCATTCGGCCCATAGGGGCATTTCGATAATTCGGTCCATAAGGACATTTCGGTAAATCGGCCCAAAATAATAATCTATCAAATCGGCCCATTATGGCAATATATCAAATCAGCCCGTTAAGGCAATATAACAAATCGGCCCGGTAAGGGCATTTCCGTAATTCGGTAATCTCACAACCCAGGGGTATTTCGGTAATTTACACTCTAAGGGTATTTTGGTAATTTCTCAACCCCGGACTTAACTACTAATTTGAGCAGAAAAATTTGAAACTGTCCATCTGCGTGATACTGACTAAATTGACTATAACTCGAGTTAGAAAACTCGAAATTTAAATCCGTAAATTTTCATTGAAACTAGACTCATATATCTTTTTATTACAGTTTATTCCTTAAAAGTTCCATTGTTTCACTGTCCAACGATTCTGACCTCTCTTAACCGAAATTCAAATATCTCACTGTAAAGTTTTCATATGTTGCTCCCACTTGTTTATTTTGAAAATAGGTTCTCTAAGGAATCCATGCATATAACTTATAACTCATAATTCACTTTGTACAATTTTAACCAATTTTTCCAAGACAGAATAGGGAACCACGAAGTCCATCAGAAGTAGTCTCACTAAAATTAAGATATCACAGAATATAAAATTTTTCTTCCTCCTCTGTTTCTTTCATATAAAAATAGACACAGTAAGCTTTAATTTGATATCTTTTTCTCTTTCTAATTCCCTTTTATCCTATTTTTCATGAATTTTCCAAAATCACATCACTGCTGCTGACCAAATTGTTTCTTTGCAAAATATGGTTACTACTATGAACATACGCACTCCCGAGTGGTCTCGGATGCCGATTTCCGATTTTCTTCGGTATTTCGACCGAATCATAGAACATTTCATACAAACATTCAGAGAGGTATGAGATTACACACCATTTCAAACATGTATTCGGAAGGGTACAGGATTACACACCTGATAAGGATTCCCTAAAGAACCACTCTTTGTTGCCCCCTAAAAATAAAATCGATCAAAAGTTAGCCTCGATTTCTTAAAAGTTCCAAAAGTCCAAAAGTACTCACTCACAAGAGTTACTTACCACAATCGCGATCTTTCCCTACTAGATTCTAAAATCCGGTCTTGCACCTTGGCTATTGCAACGAGTCCTAATCAACTTTCGAAACCAAGGCTAAGAGAAAGATAAGTAGCAGCAAAGAATGGCTTGATTCGACCTTCATCAAAAGAGAATAAGAGGAGTTTAAAGTAACACCAAGTGGCTAGATTCGGCTTAGCCAAGGGATGAGAGTTTCGGCTTAGCCAAGTCAAGAGAAGAAAGAACAAACAACATGAATAAGAAGAAAGAACCTTTACCTTAATAATAGGGATGAACCGAAATGAAGAACACGGTTTGGCACTAGTAGCAAGACAACAAAGAAGGATCGGTAGTTTCGGTTTTCAAGAGAAGATGAGTGAAAATAATTGGTCACAAAGGCTAGGTGTTTCTGCAAGACAAGAAAAAAAGAGAAAATGCCCACTATTGTCTTGAAGTTGCAGCAATGAGAGGAGAAGTTGGAAGAATGAACACAAGGGATGCCAAAAGGAATTAGGCCTAACCAACACCAAAACTATGAAAATGCTCCCATCAAAATTCGGCTACCCTCTCCCTTTCCCAAACCATTATCATCTTTACCAAAAGATGAACATAGACCAAATAAAACCTTTCCAAAACATCCCCCACGAAAAATGCCAACATGTTCCTTATTCCTTCCCTTTTCTTTTACTCCTTTCCATCCACTCTTCCTTACCATATTTCCTTAGCCACCTTGCCAAAATTAAAAAGTCCAACTTGCCTTATTTACAAGCTTGGCCGACACTTAGGGAAAGAGTACAAAAAAAATAGTCAAAATTTTGCACTTGATGGGATTTGAACCTCCTCCCTCAAAGTCCTTCATGTGGCGCCATAACCTCTTTACCATATGCTCAATTATGGAAGCAAATTGCTCTCTTATTTCCATAAGCCTTGATGCCACTTACTATCTCTCATTAAAGTGCTTAAACACAAAATTTTACTAAAGCCCAACTTGAACCCGGAACTTCATAGAACCCCGTAACTTTCTAAAATCACCTTCCTAATAAGTCCAACTTGAAATAATGCCGTTCTCTTATTCTCAAAAAATTTTAAAACGCTTCTACGCTCAAGGTCCAATGGGCCAAATCCTACTAGGCCCAATTTCGGGTCGTTACAACAGATCTTAGAATTAACATCGTTTAAGCCAATACAACGATCTATTCTTCCAACATAATGGTGAGTCATGAATCAACGGGATTTAGGTGTGAGATTACCCACCTGATTACGGTAAGGACTAAACCTTATTGATCGTCAGCACCTATATCACCATAATACTCGATTAACTAACATAAGAGATTTTTCATAATCCAAATCTAAATCAACGATCTAAAATGATTACCCTTAGTATCGTGAACGGCCACGATTTGTCTATTCTCACTGGATGATGGTCCACAACCCGGTGGAAAATCTCGAACTGCCGATACCGCCCTACGTTTGAACTTAGGAGTAGGAATTGCAAATCCACTCCCTTTTTGTCCTCCTATCGCTTTTCCTTTCAAATCGCTACCACTTGCCTCCATTGAAAAAGTCTTCGTCAATAAAATACTACTATGAGAGAGAGTAGTTGTTTAGGGATAGGATTCAGCTTACCACTACTTCCGTATCAACAAGTAGAGAAGAACGAGCGATTTAGTCCCTAATATAATTGATTAGTCAAATCCATCGATCCGTTTTAACGGAATAACCAAGCATTGAGATATATCGAAATGAACCTTGAAGAAATTCCTTACCTTAACAATAATAGATCCAACTTCCACCGATTGGACTTAAGGCTAGAAATGAATCGGCAAGGATGGAATATTCAGCCACCCACTAAAACACCAAATCGGTCAAGGAAGAAATGCCCAATAAGCAAGCAAGAAGAAGAAGAAATAGTGTGATTAAAGTTTCGGCTATTTAGAGAGAAAAGATCAAGCAAGATTCGGCCATCAAAATATTGGTTTAAGAAGAAGAGAGAAGGATTGAAGAAATGGTGAAAAAGAAAAGGAGAGATGGAAAAAGAGTGCTAGATAGTTTCGACTAACAAAAGGAAAATGAGAAAAATGAGGTGAGTGTTTCGACAACAAAGGAGAAAGGTGAACAATTTTGGCTTTAGAGTTTCGGCAAGCAAAGGAGAAAGAATTGGAAAAGAAAACACCAAAATGCTAAAAGAAAACAAGCCTCTCACACACCAAAACTTTGTAAAAAGCAATGTGAAATTTGGCTCCCTCATTCCCCCTACCAAAACCGTGCATCTCTTTACCAAAAAGATCAAGATGGACCAAAAATTCTTTCCCAAACACCTTCCACAAAATCTGCCAACATGTTCCCCTCCCTTATCGCTTTCCTTTATTTCTTTCCTTGTTTTTCCCTTGCTTTCCTCCTTACCATATTCCTTAGTCTTCTTTCCATCACTAGAAAGTCTCCCTTTTCCTTATTTATAGCCATGGCCGACACTTTGGAAAAAAGCACAAAAAAATTAATCCAAAAAAAAATTACACTAGGTGGGATTCGAACTCCACTCCTTAAGCCTCTTCATGTGACGCCACACCACTCTGCTACTAGCACCACTTGTGCTAGAAAAATACACACTTAATTTCGTAAGTCTTGATGCCACTTACCTTCTCTCCTTAAAGTGCTTAATCACAAAAATTTTACTAAGGCCCAACTCAACCCAAAGTCTTCTTAGGACCCCTAAACATACACAATTAACATTCTTAACTAGCCTAACGCATAATATAATGCAAAACATAAAATCCTGAATTTCAGGATGTTACATTGGAAGTGTTTTTGGCTATTTGAAATGGCATGATTAAGTTATGTGGTTTAAAGTATATATATATTTTCCCATGTGATATGGATTATTTTGGTAAGCTTAATGATGGCTTAAGATATTCAAATGGCCATTTTGTATGTGTTATGTAGTAGTTTGAGATGTACTTTGATTTGGTTTGGTTTTTGAATGCCAAATTGGTTAATAAAGTAGATTGATATAGTATATGTTATATATGTGAATCTTGGCTTATGAATCTTGCTGATTAGTATGTGATTTAGTTAAGTAAATGATTGTGATATAAGCTTTGAATAGATTGGAATTGAAATGGTCTATAACGTGATGGTTTGAGATTGATTTGGCTGTTTAAATGTGTATGGAAATGGTACTATTTTGCCTTATGTAGGTACATTGAAATTTGGATGGTAAATTGGCTTTGCAGATGGCCTATTTTTGTCCACACAGACAGAGACACGGGCGTGTGTCTTAGCCGTGTGTGACACACGGTCATGCTACACGGTCGTGTCCCCTGGTGTAGAAATTAAATTGAAGTCAGTATGTTCCACATTGTCTCACACACGGGCGTGTGACCGGGCGTGTGGTACAAGTCAGTATACCCCCTAAATAGCACACGGCCTAGCACACGGGCGTGTGACTTGGCTGTGTTGCATAAGTCAGTAAACCCTACAGGTTGGCACGACCTAGTACACGGCCTGGCACACAGGTGTGTGGGGCCATTTCGAAGGGCACACAGGATAGACACACGGGCATGTGGTCCGCCGTGTGACCCAAGTCAGTATGAATGCCCTGTTTCCACACGGCCTGAGACACGGGCGTGTCTGGAGCCGTGTGAGGCACACGGTCTGTTCACACGGGCGTGTGACCCATGTATGTTTGAAATTTTTCTAAGTTTCCAAAAATTTTATATGTTATCGGTTTAGTCCCGAACCTTTTCTAAAGTTTGTTTAAGGCCTTGTAGGCCCATATAAGAGACAATGTGATTATGTGGAATGATTTATGAGAATGAATGCTTTATGTTTGAGTTATGTTTGTTATATATTGTGAATTGATCGGTAATACATCGTAACCCTATTCTAATAGTGAATACGGATAAAGGGTGTTACACAAAACTTGGGCAAGGAAACACCATTTTCATTTTTTTCATTCGACACTTCTATTTTCATCAATTAGATCAAGAAAAGCGAAATACAGACTTGGACGGGGAAAAGATAAAGTTGTCGACTAATCGACTCGATTTGCTGTTTTAACATCTGAGGTAAGTTTTTATGTTATAAATTCATTTCAAATGTATTTTATATGCTTCAAGATAGCATGAACTGTGTTTATGTGATTACATACGAGTTCGGAAATTATTTGATGATGATTCGACAGTTGGAATCTCAATTGAACCATAGGAATAGTTTAGGATGCTAGTGACATGTCATTAGGTATACTTGAGTTGGCTTTGGGTCATGATTTAGGACTATGTGTGCGAGATAAACCGATTTCGCTTCGGGCCATGCATATCGGCTAATTTAGCTTCGAAACATGATATCAAAATTTCGGATAAGTTACCTTGATTCGGCTATGGCCATGGTATAGGTACTTATTGAGTGAGACCTTGAGTATCCGACTTCTATTCCAAATGGTTCAATGGGTAAATGAAGGATGTGGTTGAGTATGAGATTGGTACAAGGTGGTATAGGTACGTACGGAAATAAATTGAGTAATGAAAACTATGAAATTGATGAGTTCCTTGGTAAGTTATATGAATGATCATTTGATAGCTTGAGATTTAATAAAATTGTTGCACATTGTTTTCCATTATATGAATGATTAATGAATGATGATAGCTGCTCATTGTTAACATACGAGCTTACTAAGCTATATAGCTTACTTTGTTGTTTTTCCATGTTTTATAGTGATTTCAAAGCTAGCTCGGATTCGGGGATCGTCTGAGACTTCACCATACTATCCACTGACTCTTTGGTACTTTTGAAACTATATTTTAAGTATATGGCATGTACAAGTATTTGATTCATGTTGATTGTGTTTTGGTAATGATGCTGGCCAAATGAATTGGCATTGTAAATGTATATATTTTGGTTTGTATATATAGCCATAGGTGATGGCTTAATTTCGGTATATTTGGTATGTTTGAATCATGTATATATATATATATGTTTATAACTTGTGCTTATTGAGTTGGTTGTGATGATTGATGATAATAGGTACTTTGAATGGTAAATTGATTACTTGTGGGAATAGGCATGCTTGTGAAATTGGGCCTAATAATGCATCTTTGATAATGGTCATTCTGATGATTGAGTAGACAAGGATTGGTATGAGTTTAGTTAGTTTATTGTGGTACTTATGTGCCTTGAATTGGTTAGTATTGAAATGGTAAGATTTAGGCTTGGTTTGGTTGTTTTGGATTGTATATTATGCTATGGTTTGGTGTCAATTGTGTAGGTGAAAATGTGTACCAAATAGGGTGGAAAAATGGCTTGGTAAATAGCCTATTTTTGTCCACACGGGCAGAGAAACGGGCGTGTGTCTCATCCGTGTGTGACACACGGTCATATTACACAGCCGTGTGTCCCCAGGTGTTGAAATTGAAGTGAAGTCAGTATGCTCCACACAGTCTCACACACAGGCGTGTGATTGGCCGTGTGGCACAAGTCAGTATACCTCCCTAATTGGCACACGGCCTAGCACACGGGCGTGTGACTTGGCCGTGTTGCATAAGTCAATATACCCTACAAGTTTGACACGGCCTGGTACACGGGTGTGTGTGGCCATTTCGAAGGGCACACGGGCTAGACAGACGGGTGTGTGGTCGGCCTGACCCAAGTCAGTATGTACCCCCTATTTTCACACGGCTGGTGACACGGGCGTGTCTAGTGGCCGTGTGAGACACATGGCCTGCCCACACGAGCGTGTGTCCTTTGTTTGAAGCATTGTTTACTAAGTGTTGAAAATTTTCCTGAGTATCCGGTTTAGTCCCAAACCACTTTCAATGCATGTTTAAGGGACACTATGATTATTTATGATTGAATTGTATTTGACTTGATAAATTGTATATGAAATGTATGTTTAAAAGTGTTGTAAGTTCGGTAATGCTCTATAACCCTATTTCGGTGTTGAATACGGGTAAGGGGTGTTACATTTATTGGCATCAGACCTACGGTTTAGTCGATTCTAGGACTAACGTAGCGCGTGTGAGAGTCTAGCTATACATTCCATATATAAACTATGATAGTGTGATGACTCCTAACATTTGAAAATGTGTTTTTATATAGCAAATGGATCCCAATCGAGCGATAGCTGATGAGGTTGAAAGTAATGTGCCTGCTCCCACGCAAGGGAGAACACCGTTTAATTCTAGACCCGTGACGGGTAGCCAGGGAAGAGAGGCTAAAAAAGCCTTCTTCCAAATGATGAATGAGTGGTTCACTCAATATATACGAACGAACTCAGCTGCTCAACAACCTCCACCCCCTCCTAATCCCCAACCTGTACCTGTAGCTCCTCAAAGAGTTGAGCTTTTAAGATTGAACAAGCCTCCAGTTGATAAAATCCTTAAACACGGGGCTGAAGAGTTTAGAGCTAATGTTGATGATGATCCTGAGAGAGCCGAGTTTTGGCTGGAAAATACTATCCGAGTGTTTGATGAACTTTCGTGTATGCCAGCTGAATTCTTAAAGTGTGCTATTTCTCTTCTGAGAGACTCTGCGTATCAATGGTGGAATAATTTGGTGTCTGTAGTGCTGAGAGAGCGAGATACCTGGGAATTCTTTCAGACAGAGTTCCGAAAGAAATATATAAGTCAGTGGTTCCTTGATCAAAAGCATAAGGAGTTTCTAGAGTTGAAACAGGGTCGAATGACCGTGACAGAATATGAAATAGAATTTGTACAGTTAAGCAAGTATGCTCGAGAGTATGTGTCTACAGAAGAGATAATGTGCAAGCGGTTTGTTGATGGGCTGAACGAAGACATTAAACTTCTGGTCGGGGTTTTAGATTGAAAAGAATTTGTTTTGTTAGTTGACTGGGCCTGCAAAGCTGAATATTTTAGCCGAGAAAAGAAGAAAGTTGATTCAAAGGCTAGAGATTCGAAGAAAAGATCAATGAATAAACGTTCTTATTCTTCATCAAAGAAATTCTGAGATTCGTATAGTAGATCTAATGCATCAGTGGGATACCAGAACATAGATCATGGAAATCAAACCGTGAATTCTAAAGCTCAAGCTACATTTGTCCCGAGTGTTCGCAGTGTGAGAAATAACAAACTCGAATGTCAACAGTGCGGGAGAAGACATTTTGGTGAATGCTGGAATAAGAGTACTAAAGCTTGCTTCAAATGTGGTTCGCCAGATCACTTTATCCGAGATTGCCCAGAGTTATCCGAGAAAGAAAATTTTCAGAATGTAAGATTGAGCAATACGACTGCGAGAGGGAGACCACCGAGAAATATGGGAAATGTATCCAGTGGTAGAGGTATAACTAGGGACTCAGTTGTGAGATCCGATGCCAGAGCACCTGCTAGCACCTACGCTATTCGCGCTCGCAAAGAATCGTCGTCCCCAGATGTTATTACCGATACATTTTCTATTTATGATACTAATGTTATTGCTTTAATTGACCCTGGATCGACACACTTGTATATGAATTTGGTGTTTAATAAGAGTTTGCCTGTCGAGTCTACTGAGTTTGTGATTCAAGTATCGAACCCCGTAACAGCCCGATTTAGGGCCTAGTCGGAATAGTGGTTACGAGACCATAAATTTGAGGTAAAAATATGTGTTTTATGATTTTTATGAGGTCTATGACATGTTTGCATGATTGTGTGAAAATTTCATGAAGAAATTTTATGAATTAGTGATCAATTGATTCATGAGGACTAAATTGCAAAGATTGAAAAATATGAGATTCTAAAAGATTCAAGTATGAGATAGCAAAAATAAAATTTATTAGAGGTCCTTATTTAGCAATTAGACCATTATATTTTATGATGGACAAAAATGGGCATGGGAAGGAAAAATCTCAAGAAAGGGGCCTTAAGGGCAATTTGGTCATATGGTTAATAAGTTAATTAAAAGGGAAAAAGAAGTCAAAATTCATGTCCATCTTCTCCATGCTAGCCAAAATTCTCAAGGACACCATAGCTAGGGTTTCTTCAACATTCAAGCTTGATTGTAAGTACCTCCTAGCCCCGTTTTTAATGTTCTTCGTATTTTTTAGATCCTCGTAGCTCGATTTAGCTATTTCTAGCTATATTTTGAGCTAGGGTTCATGTTCAAAAAATTTACCCATGTATGACATGCATGTATTTTGATGTTTAGTGGGAGAATATGAAAGTTTGATGTATGATAAATATCTTTTTCTAAGTGATTTTCATGGAAAATTCATAAAAAGGACCTAATTGTAAGAGTGATAAAATGTGTAGTAAAAATCAATTTTGAAGAAAAATATGAGCTACTACAAGTTTAAGGTAGGCTCGGCTCGGCTTGGGTAACCAAGGAAATGAGTGTATTTCGTTATACAAGCCTAGGGACCATTTTGTAAATATGAGAAAGTATAGGGGCAAAATCATAATTTTTCCAAAGTATGATTCATTGTTCGATTTAGTCAATGTGATCATTAAAAGAGTTAAATTGTCATTATAGATCAAGAAACACGAAGTCCGGACCGAAACCGAGGAAAGAACAAGGTGGTGGACTAAATCGAACAATTATACACATTTTGATAACGAGGTAAGTTTGTGTGTGATAAATTAACTTTATGTCATTATGTATTGAAATGCTTGAGATTACATGAAATGTACACTATTTCTATGAAAATTGATCAATGATGTTTGATGGGAATATGATGAGGCTTTGTGATGTGAAAGTCCCGGTTGACCTTAGGAATAGAAAGGATACCATCGTCAAGACATGAGATTTATAAAGTCCCGTATAAGACCATATCTGGGATATGGCCTCGACACCGAATTGAGATCCCGTATAAGACCATATCTGGGATATGGCATCGGCATCAAATAAGAGATTTCGTGTAAGACCATGTCTGGGACATGGCATCGATATATGATCTCGTATAAGACCATATCTAGGATATGGCATCGACATTGATAAGAGATCCCGTATAAGACCATATCTGGGATATGGCATCGGCATCGACATGTGATCCCATGTAAGACCATATCTGGGATATGGCATTGGCATCTTATTATGTGTATGACGAATTCTGGGTATCCTTCGATATTCCAAGTGGTTCAACGGGTAAAGGGCTAAATTTTATGTTAAAGATAGTAAAGAGCTAAGTTTATGTTAAAGATGAAAAAGTGCTAAAGTCATGTGATGAGTGATACAGGTATACATGAGAAACTCACGAGAAATAAGTCTGATATGAGATATGTGATTTGTAAGAGTAAGCATGAGTAGGCTATGTCAATGCGCTTGAGAATTTGTGTTATTACTTAAAGTAAAGTATGAATGTATCATATGAATTGTATGTTTCTATTTATTGCATACAAACTTACTAAGCTTAATGCTTACCCCTCTCTTTTCCCTTTCCTTGTAGTATCGCCAAGCTAGCTCGGGGATCGTAGGATGTCGGAGCTCGATTCACACTATCAAGCTATTCTTTTGGTATAGTAAAGTTTGATTATTTTGGTATGGCATGTATAGGAACTTGGTTATTTTGTTATATGTCATATTGGTTAGCCAAGGTGTTGGCTATTAAGGTCACTCATTTCATTTTGTAAATGGCCATTGGAATTGGCCAATACTAGTTAAGCTATTTCCATTAAACGATGATGAAATTCATGAAGTACAAGGTTGTGCAATTAAATGAGTATTGTGTAAAGTATATGCATGATGAATGTAGTGTGGAATTATGGTGTGGATGTCTTAATTTTGGGTAGTAGAGATGCCTTATTATCATGTTGCGTGTTACGTTGAAATGGTATAAGTGTGGTTGATTTTCAGGTTGGTAAATAGCCTTATAGTTGCCCACACGGATAGACACACAGGCGTGTGCCAGGACGTGTGAAAACCCCTGTAGGTTCGAAATGAAAAATAAAATCCACACGGATTAGGGACGTGGGCGTGTGTGACTACACGGCCTGCCCACACGGGCGTGTCCCTTTCCATACGGGCGTGTGGTTCTGTTTTGAGTAAAAATCTTCTAACTATTTGAAAGTTTCCGGTTCAGTCCCGGATCACTCTATGTGTATGTCTTGGTTTCGTAGGCCCATAATAAGGACGTTAAGAGTTCGAATGAGAAAGTTTTTAGTTAAAAAGGAAGTTCATTGCCTGATTTTGTACGAATAAGTTAAGTCCGGTAATGCCTCCTACCCGGTTCCAGCGTCGAATATGGGTAAGGGGTGTTACAAACCCCTTAGGCAAATATGTTTTAGTTGATAAAGTTTGCAAAAATTGTCCTTTAATGACACGGGGTTACTATTTTTTGGGTAACTTGATTCTTTTACCATTGGATGAGTTCGATGTGATTCTGGGAATGGATTGGTTAACTCTACATGATGCTGTTGTGAACTGTAGACGAAAGATTATAGAATTGAAGTGTCAGAATAATGAAATTCTTCGGATTGAATCAAATGAATCGAATGAATTGCCTGTTGTGATTTCATCTATGTCAGCTCAGATATGTGTGAGAAAAGGTTGCGAAGCTTATCTTGCTTATGTTTTGGATACAAAAGTGTCTGAATCAAAGATTGAATCAGTGCCAGTTGTCTGTGAATATCTGAATGTGTTTCCTGAAGAATTACCGGGGTTGCCACCGATCAGAGAGGTTGAATTTTCTATTGAATTAGTATCAGGAACTTCACCGATATCTATAGCTCCGTACAGAATGGCTCCAATAGAATTAAAAGAGTTGAAAGCTCAGTTGCAAGAATTGAAAGACAGAGGTTTTGCACGACCAAGTTATTCGCCCTGGGGTGCACCGGTATTATTCGTAAAGAAGAAAGACGGCATGATGAGAATGTGTATTGATTACAGACAACTAAATAAAGCGACTATAAAGAACAAATACCCTCTACCGCGGATTGACGATTTGTTTGATCAGTTGAAAGGTGCAACAGTGTTTTCAAAGATTCATTTAAGATCGGGTTATTATCAGTTGCGAGTTAAAGACTCAGATGTGCCGAAAACTGCGTTTAGAACGAGGTACAGACATTATGAATTCCTTGTTATGCCTTTTGGATTAACTAATGCTCCTGCCATTTTTATGGATTTGATGAATCGGATATTTAGACCGTATTTAGAAAGATTTGTTGTTGTGTTCATTGACGACATTCTGATCTATTAACGAGATGAGTCTGAGCATGCCGAGCATTTGAGGATTGGGTTGCAGACTTTGAGAGATAAGCAACTGTATGCTAAATTCAGCAAATGTGAGTTTTGGCTCCGAGAGGTTGGATTTCTGGGGCATAATGTTTCATCTAAAGGTATTAGAGTTGAACCGAACAAGATTTCTGCTGTTGTTGACTAGAAACCTCCGAGGAATGTATTTGAAGTTCGTAGTTTTCTGGGTTTAGCGGGCTATTACCGAAGATTTGTAAAAGGATTTTCGATGATTGCGACACCGATGACACGATTGCTTCAGAAAGATGTGAAATTTGAATGGTCAGAAAAATGTCAGCAAAGTTTTGAACAGTTGAAAGTATTATTAACTGAAGCACCAGTTTTGGTCCAACCTGAATCGGGGAAAGAGTTTGTGATTTATAGTGACGAGTCATTAAACGGTCTGGGATGTGTTCTATCGCAAGAAGGAAAAGTTATAGCTTATGCCTCCAGACAATTGAAACCGCATGAAAAGAAATATCCGACGCACGACTTAGAGTTGGCTGCAATTGTGTTCGGATTGAAAATTTGGTGACACTACTTATACGGTGAAAAATGCCACATTTATACGGATCATAAAAGCTTAAAATATCTGATGTCACAGAAAGATTTGAATCTACGACAGTGAAGATGGCTCGAGTTATTGAAAGATTATGAATTTGTGATTGATTATCACCCGGGAAAAGCTAATGTTGTTGCTGATGCCCTGAGCCGAAAATATTTGTTAGCATTACGAGCAATGAATACCCAGTTGATGATTTGTGATGATGGGTCTATTTTAGCTGAATTAAAAGCTAAACCGGTATTTCTTCAACAAATTTTTGAAGCTCAGAAAGATGACCGTGATTTGTAAGTTAAACGAATTCAATGTTAGACTATCCCTAATTCAGAGTTTCAGATTGGAGAAGATGATTGTTTAAAGTTCTGGAATAGAATTTGCATCCCGAGATATACAGAACTCAATCAGAAGATTTTGCACGAAGCGCAAAATAGCTGCTTATCTGTTCATCCAGGGAGTATTAAAATGTACAACGATTTGAAATAGTTTTAATGGTGGCAAGGCATGAAACGAGTTATCTCAAAGTTTGTTTCTAAATGTTTGATTTGTCAGCAAGTCAAAGCTGAACATCAAGTACCATCGGGTTTACTGCAGCCTGTGATGATTCCCGAGCGGAAATGGGATAGAGTTACAATGGATTTTGTGTCGAGATTGCCCCTAACTCCAAAAAAGAAAGATGCTACATGGGTTGTTGTTGATCGACTAACGAAATCTTCTCATTTTATACTGATACGTACAGATTATTCACTTGATAGACTAGATGAATTGTACGTTACTAAAATTGTTCAATTACACGGGGTGCCACTATCTATTATTTCTTATAGAGATCCGAGATTTACGTCACGATTCTGAAAGAAACTGCAAGAAGCTCTGGGAACAAAGTTGAATTTCAGTATTGCTTTTCATCCTACTGACGGTAAGACCGAGAGAGTTATTCAGATTCTCGAAAACATGTTGAGATGTTGTATTATAGAGTTTGAGGGCAGTTGGGAAAAATACTTACCGTTGCTTGAGTTCGCGTATAACAACAGTTTTCAAACGAGTATAAAGATGGCAACGTACGAAGCTTTATATGGTCGCAAATGTCGAACTCCGTTATACTAGACTGAACTAAGTGAGAAAAAGATTTACGGGGTTGAGTTGATCAGAGAAACTGAAGAAAAAGTTAAAACGATTCGCGACAGTTTAAAAGCAACTTCTGATCATCAGAAATCGTATGCGGATTTGAAACGAAGAGACATTGAATTCCAGATCGGTGATAAAGTGTTTTTGAAAGTATCTCTGTGGAAAAAAATCCTTAGATTTGGTCAGAAAAACAAGTTGAGTCCGTGTTTCGTCGGGCTGTACGAGATCATCGAAAGAATAGGGCCAGTAGCATATCGACTAGCCTTACCATCAGAGTTAGAAAAGATCCATAATGTGTTTCACATATCGATGTTGCGTCAATATCGATCAGATCCCTCTCATGTGATTTCTCCGTCAGAGATTGAGATTCAGCTTGATATGATGTACAATGAAGAACCGATCAGGATTTTAGCTCGTGAAATCAAAGAATTGAGAAATAAACGCATAGCACTAGTGAAGGTTCTTTGGCATAAACACGGGATCGAAGAAGCTACGTGGGAACCCGAGGAAGCTATACATGTAACAGCCCGATTTTGAGTCTAGTCAGAACAGTGGTTTCAGGACCATAAATCCGACGCAGTAAAATTTGTTTTTATTATATTTTTATGGTCTATAGTTTTATGGAATGATTTCGTGAAAATTTCGTTCGAAAATTTTGACGTTTGGGCACTTTAAATTGCAAAAAGTGCAAAATGTGTGTTCTAGAAGCTAGAGATGTCTAATTGCTATGAAACTTAAATTGAAGGTCCTTAGATGGTAATTATACCATTGGTTAAGTTAGAGGAAAAA
Source organism: Gossypium sturtianum (assembly GCA_025698515.1). NCBI lineage: Eukaryota > Viridiplantae > Streptophyta > Magnoliopsida > Malvales > Malvaceae > Gossypium > Gossypium sturtianum. Next base: position 59,084,022 of record CM046948.1, read on the forward strand.
TGGACATGAAGTAAGAGAATTTTTGTGTTCTAAGTTAGGGGCATTTTGGTCATTTGGCTAAATAAATGAATTAATAATCAAATTAAAAGCCAATTTTTGCTCATCTTCTACCCCTTGGCTGGAATTTACAAGAGGAAGACATAGCTAGGTTTGCCAAGCTTTTTCAAGCTCGATTGTAAGTCCGTTCTAGCCCCATTTTTAATGCTCTTTATATTTTTGAAATCGTTGTAACCTGATCTATCTATTTCTACCACTAATTTAAGAAATAATCAAAGTCTAGGGTTTGACCCATGTTAGACATTTGTGTATTTTTATGTTTAATGGTAGATTATACAAATTTGAGGTTGGATAAACAACTTTTGCTAAGTGATTTTCGGTAAAAATGTTAAAAAGGACCTATTTGTAAAAGCTATAAAATATGTAGTACAAGTGTGATGTAATGAAAATTGTGGGTTGGTATGAGCATAAAAATAGTTCGGCTAGGCTTGTGTATTAAAGAAATTGAACATATTTCATTTTACGAGCCTAAGGACTAAAATGTAAAATGTCAAAAGTTTAGGGGCAAAAAATATAATTTTGCCATAATATGATGTTTGGGCTGGATTGAATAATGTGATGATTGAATGAGTTAAATTTGTTATTATAGATCAAGAAAAACGAGGTACGGACCTAGACCGAGGGAAAAACAAAGTAATTGACGATTAGGTCAAATTCTACTATTTTTGTACCGAGGTAAGTTCGTATGTAAATAATGTATTGTTATATTTATATTTTATATGCTTTAATATTGTATGAATTTTGATTTACCCTTTGGATGTATTGGAAAAAGTTTCGACAAGCGAGAAATTTTGGTTGAACCTTAGGAATAGATAGGATAAAAATGTCATGACATTAGGGTTACAAAGATAAAGTGTAAGACCATATCTGGGATATGGCATCGATATGAGACTTCGTGTAAGACCATAGCTGGGCTATTGGCATCGATACGAGATTTCATGTAAGACCATATCAGGGATATGGCATCGGTACGGTACTGTGTGTACGAGATCCCTGAGTATCCTTTAGTATTCCAAGTGGTTCAACGGAAAATTTAACGGGAATGTCAAAGTTGTGAAAGATTATAGTTATGTTGTGAATGGGTTCAGGTATGTACGTAAAACTCATAATTAATGAGCTCGTTATGTGATGAGACCTCGGTAAGGTTGTTATTGAGTAAGTTATGACTATGAGATTTTAATAACATTTATGATAATTTTCATCATGCTAATTGTATGTTAAATGTGTGGTTATGATGCTTATTATTTGCATAGGAACTTACTAAGCTATGTAGCTTACTCCCCTTTCGTTTCTCTTGTCTTATAGTGTCGCCAAGCTAGCTCGGGGTTCGGAGATCGTCAGAGATCCACTCACACTATCAACAAATATTTTTGGTATCAATGATTTCAACTTTTTGAGTTATGGCATGTATAGAGGACTTGGTCATTTTGTTATGTGTCATAATTGATTTGGCCAAATGTGTTGGCTTATATTGGTTGAAAGCTCATTTTGTATAAGGCCATTGGAAATTGGCTAATATTGGTTTAAGTATATTCATATGATAATGCCTTTTATGGATGTGGGAATCTACTTGATTTGAGTTGATAAGTATGTGATGTTTGTGTATGATAGATGGTAGCATGTAAATGATGTGTTGTCTTGGTTGTGGCAAATTTGGTTGTATGTATATGCTTGGTTTGGTGCTATGTTATGTTGTGTAGGTGTGTACATTAAAGGGTGGCAAAAAGGCTTGGTAAATAGCCTTATTTTGTCCACAGAGGTAGACACACGAGCGTTTGTCTAGGTCATGTGTGACACACGGTCTGCCCCAAGGGCATATATTTCAGCTGTGTGTCCCCTGCACCTTAATTGTTGCAAAACAGAATATCCAGACTATAGCACATGAGCAAAGACACGGGTGTGTGTCTCGGCTGTATGAAGTTTGCACCTATTTTATGAAAAAATATGAAAATTAAATCAACCACACGGCCTAGCACACGGGCGTGTGGCACGACCGTGTGGCACAAGTCAGAGAGCTCCCTAATTTGAACACGGCCTGTAGCACGGGCGTGTCCCATGGTCACACGGGCGTGCCCCAAATCCATACGGGCGTGTGACCCCTATAACACGAAAAATTTTCTAAGTTTTTTAAAATTTCATAAAGTTTTCGATTTAGTCCCAAACCATTATCAAAGCATGTTTTGGGCCTCGTAGGCTCGTATAAGAGACTTTTTGATTAAATGCAAAAATTTTTAATTTGGACGCAAAATTTAGGGCTCGAAAATGTATGTTTGTTTGTGTTTAAGTTCGGTAATGTCTCGTACCCTGTTCTGGCGTTGAACACGGGTAAGGGGTGTTACAATACGAAAACAGTACCCTAACCTATTCACTGGTAAGATTTTCGGGGATGAAAATCCCTAAGGGGGGAGAGTTATAACAGCCCGTTTTGGTCAAATCGAAACAGTGGTTTTGGGACCACAAATTTGATGTCAAAATATTATTATTATTTTTTTAATGTCTACATTATGAATATATGATTGTGTGAAATTTTCGTTAAGAAATTTTATCGTTTAAATGGTCAATTTGATAAAAAGGACTAAATCGAGTAAAGCGTAAAACTTGAGTTCTAATAGCTAAAGGTGTCAAATAGCTATAGAACCTTAAATTTAAGGTCCTTATGTTGTAAATGGACCATTATAATGGTGAGTGGACAATTATGGGCATTAGTTATGAAAATTTTAAGGTTAATTATAAAGGTTAATTAAGTAATTTATAATTTAAAGTTAAAAAAAAAAGAAATAAAACAAAACATCATCTTTTCTTCTTCATGTTTCAACCGAAACTAGGGCAAGGAAACACCATTTTCATCTTTTTCATTCGGCACTTATATTTTCATCTATTAGATCAAGAAAAGTGAAATATGGAGTTGGATCGGGGAAATATAAAGTTATCGACTAGTCTACTCGATTTTCCGTTTTAACATCTGAGGTAAGTTCGTATGTTATAAATTCATTTCAAATGTATTTTATATGCTTCGAGATAGCATGAATTGTGTTTATGTGATTACATACGAGTTCAAAAATGATTTGACGATGATTTGACAGTTGGAATCCCGGTTGAACCTTAGGAATAGTTTAGGATGCTAGTGACATGTCATTAGGTATACTTGAGTTGGCTTCGGGTCATGATTTAGCACTATGTGTGCGAGATAAACCGATTTGGCTTCGGGACATGCATATCGGCTGATTTGGCTTCGGGCCATGATATCAGAATTTTGGATAAGTTACCTTGATTTGGCTACGGGCCATGGTATAGGTACTTATTGAGTGAGACATTGAGTATCTGACTTCTATTCCGAATGGTTCAACGGGTAAATGAAGGATGTGGTTGAGTATGAGATTGGTACAAGGTGGTACAGGTACGTATGGAAATGAATTGAGTAATGAAAACTATGAAATTGATGAGTTCCTTGGTAAGTTATATGAACGATCATTTGATAGCTTGAGATTTAATAAAATTGTTGCACATTGTTTTCCATTATATGAATGATTAATGAATGATGATAGTTGCTCATTGTTAACATACGAGCTTACTAAGCTATATAGCTTATTTTGTTGTTTTTCCATGTTTTATAGTGATTTCAAAGCTAGCTCAGATTCGAGGATCATCGGAGACTTCACCACACTATCCACTGACTCTTTCGTACTTTTGAAACTATGTTTTAAGTATATGGCAAGCATAGGTATTTGAGTCATGTTTATTATGTTTTGGTAATGATGTTGGCCAAATGAAATGGCATTGTAAATGTATATATTTTGGTTTGTATATAAAGCCATGGGTGATGGATTAATTTTGGTATATTTGGTATGTTTGAATCATGTATATATATATATATGTTTATTGTAACATTCCTTACAAGATTCGACACGAACAGGTACTGTGCATTACTAGGACATAAATACACGCATTCATACAAAACCGAGACATGAAATTTCACTCAAATTTAAAACCTTTCATTTTGCATTCATATCGTCCCTATTATGGGCCTACGAGACTCGAATCATACATATAGGGTGGTTCGGGACTGAACCGGAAGCTTACGAACACTTATAAATTTTTTGCTCAAAACAGGACCACACGCTCGTGTGGAAAGGAACACGCCCGTGTCTATAGCCCGTGTCCCTCACACGGCCATGACACACCCGTGTCTTAGCCCGTGTGTGAAAACGTCGACATTCTGTTTATGATGTCAGCAGATATTTAGGGTCACACGGCCAAGTCACACGCCCGTGTGCTAGGCCGTGTGCCGAATTTAATTCTCGCAATTAATGTGCAGATTTCACACGGCCTGGCACACGCCCATGTCCTGAGGCCGTGTCCTTCACACGGTTGAGACACACGACCGTTTCTCTTCTCGTGTGTTTGCTACTGGGCATTCTGTTTTGCATTAATTAGGGTGTAGGGGACACACGGCCAGATCACACGCCCATGGGGGCAAACCGTGTGTCACACACGGCCTAAACACACACCCGTGTGTCTACCCGTGTGGACAAATACGAGGCTATTTTCCAAGCCATTTTGCCACCCTCACTTGCACATATTCACACAACATCACATGTCATTCTCATATCATCATTTGTCATACTTAATCATCACATTTAGCTCATGATAACCATACTAGCTTCACATTCACAAGAGGGCATTAACACATGCATAAACATATAATAAACATAAGCCATCATTCATGGCTAAATTCAAATTGAACCATAAACCATTTTAGGCCAACACATTTGGCTACATTAACAATGACTTCATTAATCAAAAGACAAAGTCCCTATACATGCTATATCTCAAGAAGGCTTGAATACTTATACCCAAAGTGTCAACTTGATAGTGTGATAGCATCTCTGGCGATCTCCAACCCGAGCTAGCTAAATTAACCTATAAGAGATAGGAAAGGGAGGGGGTAAGCAATAAAGCTTAGTAAGTTCATATGCAAATAATAAACAACTATTGTCATTCATTTATTTTACAAGTTACTTGCGTCCTCTTAATCACACGCACATCATTTATGAGTAATCATAGTTTCAACATATGGTTTAACCACCTTTCTTTTGTCAAGGCTCGTATCATACTATATTCTCATAGTGACTTTATTCAGCAATTATGCTTGTCTTTCCTTTCTCTCATATCCAATGAAACACAAATTTAAATAAATAAACCATATTATATCACAATTCAATTTGGTTCATAAACCTATCACATGATCATTATCAAATCTTATCATGTATCCATTCATCATGAATGTAGATCACTAATCACAAGGTTATCAATATTTCACAAGTATAACTTATTCGTGTACATTCTTCCCAAGAATTCATCATATACTAAATTCACTTCACATGAGTTCTATGTACATACCTGTACCACTTGTAACATAGTCACTTAATTTCTCGTTTTTAACGTACTCGTTGAACCACTCAGAATGCTAAAAGATACTTGGGAATCTCATACATATAGTACCGTATCAACGCCATATCCCCGATATGGTCTTACATGAAATATCATATCGACGCCATGTCTCTGACATGGTCTTATACGAAATCACATACCGAACTCATTTCTCGTGAGTTTCGCATATGTACCTGTATCACTCCATCACATAATTTTAGCCCTTTTTTTCCATCTTTAACCTAACTTTAATTCTTTACCCCGTTGAACCACTTGGAATATCGAAGGATACTTAGAAATCGTCATACACGTAGTAAGATGCCAATGCCATATCCTAGATATGGTCTTACATGGGATCACATGTCGATGCCGATGCCATATCCCAGATATGGTCTTATACGGAACCTCAGTAACCTTAGTGTCATGACATTTGTATTCTATCCATTCCTAAGGTTCAATCGGGGATTTTCATTCCTCGACATTTTGTCAAAATCGTCATTAATCAATTTCATAGAGACAATATACAATTCATGTAATATCGAAATATTAAATACATAACGTAAGGTTGTATTATTTACACACGAACTTACCTCGATACCAAAATGGCAAAAAGGGACCTAACTGTCAATTACTTGTTCCCCCCCCCCCCGTTCTAGGTCCGAACCTCATTTTCTTTTATCTATAACATCACATTTAGCTTACTTATTAGTCACATTATTCATAGTGACCCAAAAATCATACTATGGTAAAACTACATTTTTGCCCCTAAACTTTGTCATATTTACACTTTTGCCCTAGGCTCATAAAATGAAATGTGTTCAATTTCTTTACTACCCATGCATAGCCGAATCATTTTCATGCTTATAGAAGCCTACATTTTCCATAAAATCATATTTTTAACACATATTTCTTAACTTTTACAAATAGGTCATTTTTGACATTTTTACCAAAAATCACTTAGTAAAAGTCGTTTCTCTAACCATAAACATCCATTTTCTACCATTAAACATACATTTTAACCATAAACATGCATGTCACACATGGGTAAATTTTTAATCATGAACCCTACTTCAAAATAATGGTAGAAATAGGCAAATCGGGTTACGAGGACTTCAAAAATGCAAAGAACATTAAAAACGAGGCTAGGATGCACTTACTATGGAGCTTGGAAAGCTTGGCCAAACCCTAGCCATGGCTTCTCTTCTAATTTTCGGCTAGAGGTAAAAGATGAGCATAATTTTGGCTTTTATTTTCCCTTTTTAATCTTTTATTTACCAAATGACTAAAATGCCCTTAATGCCTTTCTTTCAAATTTCACCTAACCATGTCTATTTTTGTCCAAAAAATTATCCAATGGTCTAATTACCATATAAGGACCTCTACTTTAAAGTTTCAAAGCAATTAGACACCTCTAGCTTCTAGAACTCTTGTTTTGTACTTTTTTACAATTAAGTCTTTTTGACTAAATTGAGTGCTCAAACGTCAAAATTTTCGAACGAGATTTTAACGAAACCATTCCGTGAAATCGTAGACCATAAAAATATAATAAGAATAAATTTTCTTACGTTGGATTTGTGGTCCCGAAACCACTGTTCCGACTAGGCCCAAAATTGGGCTGTTACATTTATGACTTGTGCTTATTGAGTTGGTTGTGATGATTGATGATAATAGGTACTTTGAATGGTAAATTGATGACTTGTGGGAATAGGTATGCTTGTGAAATTGGGCCTAATAATGCATCTTTGATAATGGTCATTTAGATGATTGAGTAGACAAGGATTGGTATGAGTTTAGTTAGTTTATTGTAGTACTTATGTGCCTTGAATTGGTTAGCATTGAAATGGTAAGATTTAGGCTTGTTTTGGATGTTTTGGATTGTATATTATGCTATGGTTTGGTGTCAATTGTGTAGGTGAAAATGTGTACCAAATGGGGTGGCAAAATGGCTTGGTAAATAGCCTATTTTTGTCTACACGGGCAGAGAAACGGGTGTATGTCTGAGTCGTGTGTGACACACGATCATACTACACGGCTGTGTGTCCCCTGGTGTTGAAATTGAAGTGAAGTCAGTATGCTCCACATGGTGTCACACACGGGCGTGTGATCGGCTGTGTGGCACAAGTTAGTATACCCCCTAATTGGCACACGGCCTAGCACACGAGCGTGTGGCTTGGTCGTGTTGCATAAGTCAGTATACCCTACAGGTTTGACACGGCCTAGCACACGGCCTGGCACACGGGTGTGTGTGGCCACTTCGAAGGGCACACGGGCTAGACACACGGGCGTGTGGTTGGCCGTGTGACCCAAGTCAGTATGTACCCCCTGTTTTCACACGACTTGTGACACAGACGTGTCTAGTGCCCACACAGGCGTGTGTCCCTTGTTTGAAGCAAAATTTACTAAGTGTTGAAAAATTTCCCGAGTATCCGGTTTAGTCCCGAACCACTCTCAATGCATGTTTAAGGCCTCGTAGGCTCATTTAAGGGACACTATGATTATTTATGATTGAATTGTATTTGACTTGATAAATTGTATATGAAATGTATGTTTAAAAGTGTTGTAAGTCTGATAATGCTCCGTAACCCTATTTCGGTGTTGAATACGGGTGAGGGGTGTTACATTCCTAACCAATCACTTGTATTTCGACAAGCTCAAGCACACAAAAGACAAGAAAAATCAAAGAAAAATAAAAAAGATTGAGAATAAAACAATTTTTCTATGTTACCCCCACACTTTATTTGACACATTGTCCTCAATGTGTAGCCTTTAAAAAGATAAGGAAAGAAGTTACTTGATTGGTTGTGGTTGCTCTAACTTCTAATGGTGGGTGCTTCCTCCTTTGATCGTGTAAAGCTCGAATTGTTTGTGTCTCCTTCGTGTTGGGTTCCTACATAGAAAACTTACACAAAATGTAATATAACTAAAAGTCTACTATTAATCCTACTCCTATAGAGTCTATGTAACACCCCCAAACTCGGCCCAGATGTTATGGCCGAATCCGGTGATATCACATCAAAGGGATAATTCCAAAACGACTTTGCTTAGTTAAAAACTTAAGGTTAGGATTTAGAAACCCAAAATCTATGTAACCTGTTAAGTTATGATTAAAGCCCATGTTTAAAGAAAAACGTCCATATGTTATAGTTACTTCAAAAATCATGTTTAAACTTTAGAAATTTAGTAAAGTTTAATAAATAAACAATTGTAACAATAATTAAAACCCAAATGTAAAATCAAATTGGAGGTACACGGCCTTATTACATCCCAATGAAAACAAAGTAATTAAAATAGACTTATTCGAAACAAATAAAGAAAAACTTCTAAGTAGCTTGAAGTGTGGCTGTCCCCGAGTCCTCTTCCACATCGAACCGTCTACTGAGGATCACCTGAAACATTTAATTAAAGGGTGTGAGTTTCGAAACTCAGTACGACCCTTGGTAATCCAATCAACATGCAATTATCACAATTATCGCGTTGGGCCTAAGCCCTATCAAAATCGGTGGTCTTGGGCCTTAGCCCACAATGACCTCATATCATATCAATATCACATGAATGCAATGCACCCATCCCAAATCCAACCCTGCACTCCACCCGTACCAACCCTTCACTCCTGTGGGGATATAAATATCAACCCACCCAGCCCTACACTCCAAAGGTAACACCAACAGCAGCACTACTCAAACGTTGCAGCAAAGCTGCTAAGCATATAATGGGCTTAAAGCTACCGGTGGATCCACGGTCGTCAAGCGACTATGCGATCCTCACATATCTTCCTCCGTATCATCAAACCCACCCAAGTGCAACATATATTTCATGAATGCAACAAACACATTTTCACACATTAAGCACCTAGGGGTATTTTAGTCATTTCACTACCCAGGGGTATTTTCGTAATTCTACCTTACACAGGTATTTTCGTAATTCTACCCTACAGGGGTATTTCTGTAATTTCTACCCTACAGGGGTATTTCCGTAATTTCTTTCATCTCAGGTTTTAGTTATGAACATTGGCCCATCAACAAGTCCTCGCGGTTAAAGTGAACAAACACTATGCACCAGGTAGGATCTCAGAGAAGAGGAGGTGGGTTACTAGGACCGCTTAAGTACAAGCTCTCCCTCGATCCAATCCTAGACATGCATATGTCGGTTACCACACTCTAACTAATCGACTTGTCCACAGACATGTTTGATTAATAAATTAAGTCTTATGCAATTTTAAGAATTTATCAGAACTAGGCCTAGAGTCCATTAAACCCTAGCATACATTTCTAAAATCCCATAAGGCCCACTAAGCCCATTCATGTTTATATAGCCCATTAGGCCTGCTCATGTTTATGTAGCCCATTAGGCCCGATCATAATCAAACCATACACCCCTTTCATGTCAATTCAATATTCAAATACACATATCAATCTTTGCCAATTTGGGCCCACGAGCTCGGCAGACCCATTTAGCCACTTTCAGCTTTTCGGCTTTTCGGCGTTGCCGCCATCGTGTATGTGTAGTGTTTGTACACACCTGGTAATAACGCATGCTGCAAACCCTTAATCACGAACCTACAATAGACATCACTTAACGATTAATCATGGCTTAATACACACTTTACCAAAACCCGAAACCTCACCGTAACCTTATCGTGTGCCATCAGTTCTAGTAGCTCTTTCTTAGCTACTATTTGCGAATATCCCCTAGATCTGCACCCAAACATATATCATCAAACTCAAGTGACTCATATTCCACATAAGTCACCTCTATAAGCCATACTTACATTCGACCATCCACTAATGCATAACTGAGACGAGAACACTTACCACTTTGCTAACGATCCTTACCACGCTTGCGATCTTTGAACCCTACCCTTGTTAATACAGGGTTAACGACAAGAAAGAGTTGGATAGCCCTTCGGATTTTACCAAAACACCCTAAAGGAGATTGACTAAGTACTTACCGAATCCAACCTTTGATCTTGCGGCCTAGATAGCTACTGAACGAGATCTGGCTTTTAAACTTGATTAAGAGTAGATAACAGTAACCGATTTGTGATGGAGGAAAAACAACAATGAATCGGTAAAAAGATAGGGCTATTCGATTATAAGGGAGTATTCGGCTTTCAGAGAAAGAAGAACACCAATAGGGATTTCGGCAAAAATGAATGATGGTTTTTCGACAATGGAAGAATTCAGCAACAGAAGTACAGAATGAGGGGGAGAAAAGAAAAGATCAAATGTGCTTGCGTGAGGGTAACTACAGGATATTCAGTCAAGAAAAGAAAGACTGACCTATTTGCAAAACTCTCCAAATGCCGAAAGCCACAATGAAAATTCGTAATACCCCCTAAAAGACCCAAAATCGACACTCATTTACCCTCCTAAGCCGAATTTATACACTTCCCACTTCCCAAAATGGCACCAACTCTTCACACTTCTCAGCTCCTAACTTTTCTCCCTGATAACTCCTCAATCTCATCCTAAAGTTTCTCTAAGATAAGCTCCTTTATCCCTTCCTTAATTTTCTCTTATGAACACTTCCTTCAGAGTTCACATCCAACGCCACTACTAACCATCTAGAAGGAAAAAATTAAATCCCCAACAAAATACCATGCCACTACTCGAACCTTGGACTCCCTTGCCTGCTAATGACTCCACCTCCCTGCTCCCTAAGTGGCACCACTTTGCCACTACACCACAAGCTCTTTTGTGTCATTTTTCTTCTTCATTTATTTAAAAGGCCTAATACCTGAAGTCACAGTTCCCTTGGGCTAAAACCAAAATTTTTCTTATAGCCTTACTTGATCCCAGGAGATCTCCAACACCCCTAGACACTTCAAATTCATTAACCCTCAAAGCCCACATACCAATTATCATTTTCTCGCTCACTTAAAAATTTTCTGAGACCCAAAGCCCAAAGCCCAATTCTTCTAGGCCCAAATTCAGGGCGTTACAATTCTACCCCCTTAAAGAAATTTCGTCCTCAAAATTTCCAACAAACTATTAATCGCACCGCTCAATTCACACCACTATGCTTTCGCTGTTCACTCTGATTTTAATAACACTAACACTTCCACGTCCTCTGCCGCGGCCTCTTGCACCTCTTCTAGCGCTCATCGTTGCGTGCGTACTTCTGGATTAGAATTTTTATGATATTAGTTCATAGTTCCACTGTTTAAAACACATGTCTTATGCAAGTAATAATTTAAAAGTTGTTTCGCGGTCGTAAATCCACTACAGGCTTGAGTTTCCTACGGGCTTTAGTCTCTAAAAACCTATTGTTTATGTAACACCCCTTACCCGGGTTCTACGCCGGAACTGGGCCCGAGGCGTTTCCGAACTCAAACCACTTGATCACCACTTAGGCTCGTCGTAACTACTCTCTGAATTCATCTCAACAACCTCATTCTCGACTTACGAGGCCTCACTCATACACACGAGGGCTCTCGAGACTAAACCAAAACTTTTTCCAATCTTAAAATTTTTCTCTTTTATACAGATCTCACACGCCCGTGCAAGATTAGACACGCCCGTGCATGGACACACACACCCATGTCCCCAAACCGTGCCTAAAGACCCCAGCATTCTGCCAATGCCCCACAACCAAGGCACACGCCCGTGCTTACCACCCGTGGTGCACACTGACTACCTTAACACGGCCTAGAGTCTAGACACATGCCCGTGTAGCTAGCCCGTGGCCAACACTGATTAATCCCACACGCCCTAGGCACACGCCCGTGTGACTAGTCTGTGGTCTATTCTGACTTCAAATACTAACATACAGGGGACACACGGCTGAGTCACACGCCCGTGGGCTAGCCGTGTGTCACACATGGCCTAGACAAACGCCCGTGTGTCTATCCACATGGACAAGAACAAAGCTATGTGTCAAGTTCTTTTCACCCCTCTAGCATACACAACATATACTCATCTAACACAATCATAATCAACTCAAATTGAATTGCAATCTCACATAGACAACTATAACTTTTCATAAAACATAAAGTAGCCAACAACTATGGCATTATACAAAATAAGCTATCCATCTAAAGGCCAACACATCTTAGCCATTTACAATAAAATTCACTAACTTGTCTAGCCCCTATACATGCCATATACAAAACATTGAGTCTCATGTACCAGAGTGTGCTGATAGTATGGGCGATCCTCCAACTGATCCTCGTATCTCGGTTCAACACTTTTACTCTATAATACAAGGGAAAGGAAAAGGAGTAAGCTTTGAGCTTAGTAAGTTTACACATAAACAATTAAGCATCATAGTATAAGCTAAACAACAATTAGCATTATACTACCAAAAGTAATGAACAACTATGCTTACTCTTTCTAACCCTTACCACATTTACAACACATCATGAGTCACATACTCATAACCATCGAAATGCACCCCTGCATTCAATGTCACATTTACACAATATACAACACATCATTATTTCTCAATAATTCATCCACACAGCTAATTAACTTAATAATGCATCCACACAGCTTCTTTACTCAATAATGCAATCACATGGCTAATCCACATAGTTAACCCACACAACAAATGTCTCGGTGGTTTCGCACTTAGCACACCACAATCGATTAATAAGGTAGTATCGCACTTAGCCTACCACAAAGTTAATCATAGGGGTTTCTCACTTATCCCACTAAACGATATACCTAATGATAGTATCGCACATAGCCAGCTTATCGTCAATATGCATTAGGATGGTATCGCACTTAGCCTGCCATCTAGCATTATCACTACACATTCACATGTCTATTTACTCAATTAAACATCCATTCACAATTCTACTACATTCATTCTACTTGAACCACATAGGTTCTCAATCAATCTCGAACAAGCTACACACTAGCTATCATCAACAAATTGTAAGTATGAATGCATTGTTTATGCATAGACTTACCTCGGTACTCAAAAGTATTGAGACTTGCAATTTAGTCCACCACTTTGGTTTTGCCTCGGTTTCGATCCGGGCTTTTCCTTTCTTGATCTATAATGAATAAATCAGCTTATTCAATACACACATTAACTAGATTGACACTTATCTCATACTTTAGCAAAATTACTATTTTGCCCCTAAACTTTCTCATATTTACACTTTAGCCCCAAAGGCTCGTAAAGTGATTTTTATTCAACTTTCTAGTCTTTCATGCTTAGTCGAACCACTTATTCAACTAAAGCTATCATCAATTCTCACTAAAATACACATGTATGACCAAACTTAAGATTTTCACAATCAAGTCCCTACATGCATTTTCATGGAAAATCACTTAACAAAAGATGTTTCTACTACATCAAGCTTTCACAATCTTCCATAAAATATCAACATACATGCATGTCATACATGACCACATTTTTGAACATCCATTTTAGCTCATCAAATAGCTAAAAATAGCTTACTCATGCTACTAGGACTTCAAAAATACAAAGAATATAAAAAACGAGGCTAGATGCACTTACTAGCAAGCTTGAAAAATTGAAGAACCCTAGCTATGGCTTCCTTCAAATTTTTGGCAATGAGGGGAAGAAGATGAGCATGATTTTGTCATCTTTTCTCCTTTTTAATCACTTATTTGTTAAATGACCAAAATGCCCTTTTTTGTCCAAAAATTAGAATTTGGATCAATTGCTATTTAAGGACCTCTAATTAATAATCTAAAGCTATTTCACACAATTAGCTTCTAGAATCTCACATTTTGCAACTTTTGCAATTTAGCCCTTTTGGACAATTCAACCACAATTTCATAAAATTGCGTCATGAAACTTTCACACTAGCATGCATACATAGCATAAACCTTAAAAACTCATTTATAACCCTCGGATTTGTGGTCTCGCACCACTATTCTGACTAGGCCCTAAACCGGGATGTTACAACTCTCCCTCCTTTAGAGATTTTCGCCCCAGAAAATCTTACCAGTAAAGAGGTTTGGATGTTGCTCTCTCATAGCTTCTTCCGTTTCTCACGTAGCCTCTTCCACACCATGTTTCTGCCATAACACTTTCACTAGTGCTATGCTCTTATTCCTCAACTGCTTCACTTCTCGAGCCAAGATCTTAATCGGCTCTTCTTCATAAGACATATCCGGTCTTATCTCAATTTCCGTCGAAGGAATTACATGTGAAGGATCAGAGTGATACCGTCGCAACATCGACACATGGAACACATTATGAATCTATTCCAACTATACCGGCAAAGCCAACCGGTATGCTACAGGTCCAATCCTGTCTATAATTTCATACGGCCCTATGAATCTTGGACTCAATTTCCTTTTTCATCCAAATCTCATAATCTTCTTCCACGGGGACACTTTCAAAAACACTTTGTCGCCCACTTCAAACTCAATTTCTTTTCTTTTCAAATCCGCATACGACTTTTGTCGGTCCGAAGCAGCTTTCAGACTATTACGGATTACTCTCACTTTCTCTTCGGTCTCTTTTACTAGATCAACTCCATAGATTCGCTTCTCACTAAGCTCGGTCCAATACAAGGGAGTCCGACACTTCCGACCATACAAAGCCTCA
The DNA here is from genome assembly GCA_025698515.1 of Gossypium sturtianum. Classification (NCBI taxonomy): domain Eukaryota; kingdom Viridiplantae; phylum Streptophyta; class Magnoliopsida; order Malvales; family Malvaceae; genus Gossypium; species Gossypium sturtianum. Next base: position 59,099,040 of record CM046948.1, read on the forward strand.
TACGGAGCCATCCGTATACTCGACTGATAACTATTGTTGTAGGCGAATTCGACCAAAGGTAGGTATCTCTCCCAACTACCTTCGAACTCTAACACACAGTATCGAAGCATATCTTCAAGAATTTGAATTACTCTTTTAGACTGACCATCAGTTTGCGGATGGAACGCAGTACTAAAATTCAATCTCGTACCCATGGCCTCTTGCAACTTTTTCCAAAATCTCGAAGTAAACCTCGGTTCTCCATACGATATAATAGACATAGGCACACCATGCAACCTCACTATCTCTGCCACATACAACTCAGCTAACTTGTCCAGTGAATAATCAACACGTACTGGAATAAAGTGAGCTGACTTCGTCAATCTATCCACAATAACCCACACAGCATCTCTCTTTCTCAGAGTCATCGGCAACCCCGTTACAAAATCCATGGTAATCCTATCCCACTTCCATTCGGGTACCATTACTGGCTGAACCAATCCCGAAGGCACTTGATGCTCAGCCTTCACCTATTGGCAAATCAGACACTTTGTCACAAACTCTAAAATATCTATTTTCATACCCGTCCACCAATACAACTTCTTCAAGTCGTTGTACATTTTCGTACTGCCCAGATGTACTGACAAGCATCCACTGTGGGCCTCATGCAAAACCTTTCGAATCAACTCCTCATCTTTAGGAACAAAAATTCTGTCACGATACATCAGACAACCATTCAAATCCACTCGAAAATTAGAATCACTTTCTGATCCACACTTAGCTCTCTTAGCTTGCATCTCACTGTCATACTTCTGAGCCTCACATATCTGTTGAACAAATAGTGGCTTAGCTCTCAACTCTGCCAAAATAGCACCATCATCAGACAATGCTAAACTCGTCCTCATAACTCTTAGAGCATACAAGGATTTCTCTCAGTGGCATCCGCAACCACATTCGCTTTTCGGGTGGTAGTCAATGACTAACTCATAGTCTTTCAACAACTCAAGCCACCGCCTCTACGCCGCAAATTCAGATCCTTCTGATCCATCAAATACTTTAAACTCTTGTGATCCGTAAAGATTTGGCACTTCTCACCATATAAGTAATGTCGCCAAATCTTTAATGCAAAAACAATCGCAGCTAACTCCAAATTGAGAGTCAGATAATTCTTCTCGTGCGGTTTCAACTGTCCCGAGGCGTAAGCGACTACCTTACCCTCTTGCATCAACACGCAACCGAGACCATTAAACGACACGCCATCAGAAACCATGAACTCTTTTCCGATTCTCGTTGAACCAAAATCGCGCCTCACCAATAATGTCTTCGTCTCTCGAAACTCGTTGACATGTCTCATCCATTCAAACTTGACATCTTTGTGCAATAGTTTCGTCATCGGGGTAGCAATCATAGAGAACCCTTTTACGAAACATCTGTAATATCTTGCTAATCCCAAGAAGCTTCTACCTTCCGATATGTTCCTTGGCGGTTTCCAATCCACAACAGCCGATATCTTACTCGGGTCAACTCTGACACCATCACCTGACACAATGCATCCTAGGAATCCGACTTCTCGGAGCCAAAACTCACTCTTGCTAAACTTAGCATACAACTGCGTATCTATCAAAGTTTGCAAGACAATTCTCAAATGCTCTTCATGATTGTTCTCATCCCGAGAATAGATCAATATGTCGTCAATGAAGACAACTACAAACTTGTCCACATTCTGAAAACACGGTTCATCAGATCCATAAAAATCGCAGGTGCATTCGTCAAACCAAACGGCGTAACCAAAAACTCATAATGGCCATACCTTGTCCGAAATGCAGTTTTCAACACATCTTGCTCTTTCACTCTGAGCTGATAATAACCAGACCTCAAGTCTATCTTGGAGAACACTGCAGCTCCCTTCAGTTGATCAAAAAGATCATCAATCCTTGGTAAAGGATACTTATTCTTCACCGTCACCTTGTTCAGTTGTCTATAGTCTATACACAACCTCATAGACCCATCTTTCTTCTTCACGAATAATACCGGAGCACCCCACGGCGAGTAGCTCGGTCTTGCAAAACCCTTATCTGTCAACTCTTGCAACTGAACCTTCATTTCTTTCAACTCTACAGGTGCCATTCTATATGGAGTAATTGAAATAGGTGTTGTTCCTGGAACTAACTCAATTCCAAACTCGACCTCTCTCACTGGAGGTAATCCGGGTAACTCTTCCGGAAATACATCTGGATACTCACATACCACTAGCACTGTTTCAAACTTTACTCCAACCACTTGAGTATTCAACACAAAAACAAGATAGGACTCACATCCTTTTCTCAAACATTTCTCAGCCACTAGGGAAGAGATCAACACTGGTAGACTATCCGCTCCACCTGATTCAACCCGAACCACATCTCCACTCTCACATTTCAATTCAATAAACTTACTACCATAATTCACTAAGACACTATGGGTAGTCAACCAATCCATACCTAGGATTATATCAAACTCATCAAACAGCAACAACATAAGGTTTGCCGGAAAACAATGATTTTCAATCAATAAAGGATAATTCTTACACACTCTGTCCACTAACACATGCTTTCCTAACGGGTTTGACACCTTAACCACTATGTCCGTAGACTCAACGGTCATACTCAAACTAGATGCTAATCTCATGCAAATATAAGAATGAGTAGGCCCTAGATCTATTAAAGCAATAACAAAGGTGTCAAGGAGAGAAAAAGTACCCGTTATCACATCAGGGGAGGATGCTTCTTCGCGAGCGCGAATAGCATACGTCCTTGCAGGTGCCCGAACCTCCGGTCTCATAGGACAGTCTCTGGACGCACCCCTACCACTATTCCCACCTCTAGGGTTTCTTGGTGGTCTACCCCTTGCAGACACATCACTAGGCCTCATCTCTTGCTTCTCTTCCTTATCATCCCTCTCGGGGCAGTTACAGATAAAGTGGTCAGGGGAACCACACTTATAACATTTCCGACTATTCCCCCAACACTCTCCGGTGTGATATCTACCACAACTTGGACACTCTGGTTTGCTCTTCGTATTGCCCACACTTTCCATCGAGGGGGCTTGGACTCTCGAACCCGAGCGAGTATTGCCCAAGTCTCGATGCGAATAACCCACTGGTGCGGTCGTCCGAGGATTCACTTCCTTGGATCTTTTCGACTAGGCTTGGTATGACTTGCCCATCGGCCTCTTTCTAGCATCTCGGGCTTCACTCACAGCCCTCCTCTTTTTCGAACTCAACTCTTCGGCCTTGCCTGCCCTTTCAACTAACACCACAAACTCTTTCAACTCCAAAATACCAACTAGGGGTTTGATGTCCTCATTCAGTCCGTCTTCGAACCTCTTACACAAGACGGTCTCGGTCGACACACATTCTTGAGCGTATTTGCTAAGCCTAACAAACTCACGCTCATACTCTGCTACTGACATTCTTCATTGCTTCAACTCAAGGAATTCCTTCCTTTTCTGATCAGTAAACCTCTGGCTTATATACTTCTTTCAGAATTCTTCCAGAAAGAAGTCCCACGTCACCCGCTCTCTCGGGACCACTGATGTCAACTTCTTCCACCAATGGTATGCCGAGTCCCTCAGCAAGGATACGACACACTTCAAGCTCTCTTCAGGCGTACAAGAGATTTCATTGAATACTCTCATCGAGTTCTCTAACCAGAACTCCGCCCTCTCTGGGTCATCATCTACCTTAGCTCTAAACTCTTCAGCCCCGTGCTTCCTAATCTTATCCACCGGGGATTTCGATATCCTCACTACATCCATACCTTGAGGAGCCACTGGATTTGGCAGAGGTATAGGAGGAGGTGGAGGAGGTTGAGCATTAGGGTTTGCTCGAACATAGTCCGAGTACCAATTGCTCATCATCTAGAGAAAGGCTTCCCGTGCCTCTTCCCCTTGACCCCTAACCTCGGGTCAACTTTGAACAGGCACGGTTCCTTGCGCAGGAGCCGGCCATTACTAGCTGCTTCATCAGCAGTCAATGGATCGGAATCCATATACTATATAAAACAAGATTTAAAATCATCAGAAACCACCACACTATCATTGTACACTTATGGCATGTATAGCTAGACTCTTACACCCGCTGCGGTAGTCCTAGAACTGACTAAACCATAGCTCTGATACCACTAAATGTAACACCCCTTACCCGGGTTCTATACCGAAACCGGGCCCGAGGCGTTACCGAACTCAAACCACTTGATCACCACTTAGGCTCGTCGTAACTACTCTCTGAAGTCATCTCAACAACCTCATTCTCAACTTACGAGGCCTCACTCATACACACGAGGGCTCTTGAGACTAAACCGAAACTTTTTCCAATCTTAAATTTTTCTCAGTTATACAGATCTCACACGCCCGTGCAAGATTAGACACGCCCGTGCATGGACACACGCGCCCATGTCCCCAAACTGTGCCTAAAAACCCCAGCACTCTGCCAATGCCCCACGACTAAGGCACACGCCCGTGCTTACCACCCGTGGTGCACACTGACTACCTTAACACGGCCTAGAGTCTAGACACACGCCCGTGTAGCTAGCCCGTGGCCAACACTGATTAATCCCCACGCCCTAGGCAGACGCCCGTGTGACTAGTCCGTGGTCTATTCTGACTTCAAATACTAACATGCAGGGGACACACGGTTGAGTCACATGCCCGTGGGCTGGCCGTGTGTCACACATGGCCTAGACACACGCCCGTGTGTCTATCCACATGGACAAGAACAAAGCTATGTGCTAAGTTCTTTTCACCCCTCTAGCACAATCATAATCAACTCAAATTGAATTGCAATCTCACATAGACAACTATAACTTTTCATAAAACATAAATTAGCCAACAACTATGGCATTATACAAAATAAGCTATCCATCTAAAGGCCAACACATCTTAACCATTTACAACAAAATTCACTAACTTGTCTAGCCCCTATACATGCCATATACAAAACATTGAGTCTCATGTACCAGAGTGTGCTGATAGTGTGGGCGATCCTCTAATTGATCCTCGTATCTCGGTTCAACACTTTTACTCTATAATACAAGGGAAAGGAAAAGGAGTAAGCTTTGAGCTTAGTAAGTTTACACATAAACAATTAAGCATCATAGTATAAGCTAAACAACAATTAGCATTATACTACCAAAAGTAATGAACAACTATGCTTACTCTTTCTAACCCTTACCACATTTACAACACATCATGAGTCACATACTCATAACCATCGAAATGCACCCCTGCATTCAATGTCACATTTACACAATATACAACACATCATTATTTCTCAATAATTCATCCACACAGCTAATTAACTTAATAATGCATCCATACAAACTTCTTTACTCAATAATGCAATCACATGGCTAATCCACACAGCTTAACCCCCACACAAAGAAATGTCTCGGTGGTTTCGTACTTAGCACACCATAGTCGATTAATAAGGTAGTATCGCACTTAGCCTACCACAAAGGTAATCATAGGGGTTTCTCACTTATCCCACTAAACGATATACCTAATGATAGCATCGCACATAGCCAGCTTATTGTCAATATGCATTAGGATGGTATCGCACTTAGCCTGCCATCTAGCATTATCACTACACATTCACATGTCTACTTACTCAATTAAACATCCATTCACAATTCTACTACATTCATTCTACTTGAACCACATAGGTTCTCAATCAATCTCGAACAAGCTACACACTAGCTATCATCAACAAATTGTAAGTATGAATGCATTGTTTATGCATAGACTTACCTCGGTACTCAAAAGTATTGAGACTTGCAATTTAGTCCACCACATTGCTTTTGCCTCGGTTTCGATCCGGGCTTTGCCTTTCTTCATCTATAATGAATAAATCAGCTTATTCAATACACACATTAACTAGATTGACACTTATCTCATACTTTAGCAAAATTACTATTTTGCCCCTAAACTTTCTCATATTTACACTTTAGCCCCAAAGGCTCGTAAAGTAATTTTTATTCAACTTTCTAGTCTTTCATGCTTAGTCGAACCACTTATTCAACTAAAGCTATCATCAATTCTCACTAAAACACACATGTATGACCAAACTTAAGATTTTCACAATCAAGTCCCTACATGCATTTTCATGGAAAATCACTTAACAAAAGTTGTTTATACTACATCAAGCTTTGATAATCTTCCATAAAATATCAACATACATGCATGTCATACATGACCACATTTTTGAACATCCATTTTAGCTCATCAAATAGCTAAAATAGCTTACTCATGCTTCTAGGACTTCAAAAATACAAAGAATATAAAAAACGAGGCTAGATGCACTTACTAGCAAGCTTGAAAAATTGAAGAACCCTAGCTATGGCTTCCTCCAAATTTTCGGCAATGAGGGGAAGAAGATGAGCATGATTTTGTCATATTTTCTCCTTTTTAATCACTTATTTGTTAAATGACCAAACTGCCCTTTTTTGTCCAAAAATTAGAATTTGGATCAATTGCTATTTAAGGACCTCTAATTAATAATCTCAAGCTATTTCACAAAATTAGCTTCTAGAATCTCACATTTTGTAACTTTTGCAATTTAGTCCTTTTGGACAATTCAACCACAATTTCACAAAATTGCTTCATGAAACTTTCACACTAGCATGCATACGTAGCATAAACCTCAAAAACTCATTTATAACCCTCAGATTTGTGGTCTCGCACCACTATTCTGATTAGGCCGTAAATCGGGATGTTACAGTTTAATGTAGCCCAATATCTAAATATAGTTCAACAGTTTAAACCAGTATAATAACAGAAAAAAAACTTACTTGGCTCGACGTCGAGGGCTCAGTGAACCACCCTTCAAGAATCCTGCAAAACTTTTTAATCTACTTGTTTTAAAAACCCAAAATTTAAGGCCTATTTCACAGTCGAGTTTTGCAATCGGGCTCTGATACCACTAAATGTAACACCCCAAACCCACCCCAGACGTTATGGTCGAATCCGATGATATCACATCAAAGGGATAATTCCAAAATGACTTTGCTTAGTTAAAAACTTAAGTTTGGCATTTAGAAACCCACAATCTGTGTAACCTGTTAAGTTATGATAAAAGCCCATGTTTAAAGAAAAACGTCCATATGTTATAGTTATTTCAAAAATCATGTTTAAACTTTAGAAATTTATTAAAGTTTAATAAATAAACAGTTGTAACAATAATTAAAACCTAAATGTAAAATCAAATTGGAGGTACACGACCTTATTACATCCCAATGAAAACAAAGTAATTAAAATAGACTTATTCAAAACAAATAAAGAAAAACTTCTAAGTAGCTTGAAGTGTGGCTGTCCCCGAGTCCTCTTCCACATCGAACCGTCTACTGAGGATCACCTGAAACATTTAATTAAAGGGTGTGAGTTTCGAAACTCAGTGTGTACGACCCTTGGTAATCCAATCAACATGCAATTATCACAATTATCGCGTTGGGCCTAAGCCCTATCAAAATCGGTGGTCTTGGGCCTTAGCCCACAATGAACTCATATCATATCAATATCACATGAATGCAATGCACCCATCCCAAATCCAACCCCGCACTCCACCCGCACTCAACCCTATACTCCCGTGGGGATATAAATATCAACCCACCCAAATTTCTACACTCCAAAGGTAACACCAACAAGAAGACTACTCAAACGTTAAAAGAAAGTCGCTAAGCATATAATGGGCTTAAAGCTATAGGTGGATCCACTGGCCAAATCAGCGACTATGCGATCCTCACATATCTTCCTCCGTATCATCAAACCCACCCAAGTGCAACATATATTTCATGAATGCAACAAACACATTAAGCACATTAAGCACCTAGGGGTATTTTAGATATTTCACTACCCAGGGGTATTTTCGTAATTCTACCTTACAGAGGTATTTTCGTAATTCTACCCTATAGGGATGTTTCCGTAATTTCTACCCAACAAGGGTATTTCTGTAATTTCTTTCATCTCGGGTTTCAGTTATGAACTTTGGCCAATCAACAAGTCCTCGCGATTAAAGTGAACAAACACTATGCACCATGTAGGATCTCAGAGAAGAGGAGGTGGGTCACTAGGACCGCTTAAGTACCAAGCTCTCCCTCGACCCAATCCTAGACATGCATATGTCAGTTACCACACTCTAACTAATCGAATTGTCCACAGACATGTTTGATTAATAAATTAAGTCTTATGCAATTTTAAGAATTTATCAGAACTAGGCCTAGAGTTCATTAAACCCTAGCATACATTTCTAAAATCCCATAAGGCCCACTAAGCCCATTCATGTTTATTAGCCCATTAGCCCCACTCATGTTTATGTAGCCCATTAGGCCCGATCATAATCAAACCATACACCCCTTTCATGTCAATTCAATATTCAAATACACATATCAATATTTGCTGATTTGGGCCCACGAGCTCGGCAGGCCCATTTAGCCACTTTCGGCTTTTCAGCTTTTCGGCATTGCCGCCATCGTGTGTGTGTAGTGTTTGTACACACCTGGTAATAACGCATGCTGTAAACCCCTTAATCACAAACCTTCAATAGGCATCACTTAACGATTAATCATGGCTTAATACACACTTTATCAAAACCCGAAACCTTACCGTAACCTTACCGTGTGCCACCAGTTCTAGTAGCCCTTCCTTAGCTACTATTTGCTAATATACCCTAGATCTGCACCCAAACATATATCATCAAACTCAAGTGACTCATATTCCACATAAGTCACCTCTATAAGCCATACTTACATTCGGCCATCCACTAATCCATAACTGAGACGAGAACACTTACCTCTTTGCTAACGATCCTTACCACGCTTGCGATCTTTGAACCCTACCCTTGTTAATACAGGGTTAACGACAAGAAAGAGTTAGATAGCCCTTTGGCTTTTACCAAAACACCCTAAAGGAGATTGCCTAAGTACTTACCGAATCCAACCTTTGATCCTGCGGCCTAGATAGCTACTGAACGAGATCCGGCTTTTAAACTATATTAAGAGTGGATAATAGCAACTGATTTGTAATGGAGGAAAAACAACAAGGAATTGGCAAAAAGATAGGGCTATTCGATTATAAGGGAGTATTCGACTTTCAGAGAAAGAAGAACACCAATAGGGATTTCGGCAAAAGGGAATGATGGTTTTTCGGCAATGGAAGAATCCAGCAACAGAAGAACAGAATGAGGGGGAGAAAAGAAAAGATCAAATGTGCTTGAGTGAGGGTAACTACAGGATATTCGGTCAAGAAAAGAAAGACTGACCTATTCGCAAAACTCTCCAAATGCCGAAAGCCACAATGAAAATTCGTAATACCCCCTAAAAGACCCAAAAACGGCACTCATTTACCCTCTTAAGCCGAATTTATACACTTACCACTTCCCAAAATGGCACCAACTCTTCACACTTCTCAGCTCCTAACTTTTCTCCCTGATAACTCCTCAATCTCATCCTAAATTTTCTCTAAGATAAGCTCATTTATCCCTTCCTTAATTTTCTCTTATGAACACTTCCTTCAGAGTTCACATCCAACGCCACTACTAACCATCTAGAAGGAAAAAATTAAATCCCCAACAAAATACCATGCCACTACTCGAACCTTGGACTCCCTTGCCTACTAATGACGCCACCTCCATGCTCTCTAAGTGGCGCCACTTTGCCACTACACCACAAACTCTTTTGTGTCATTTTTCTTCTTCATTTATTTAAAAGGCCTACTACCTGAAGTCACAGTTCCCTTGGGCTAAAACCAAAATTTTTCTTATACCCTTACTTGATCCCAGGAGATCTCCAACACCCCTAGACACTCCAAACTCATTAACGCTCAAATCCCACATGCCAATTGTCATTTTCTCGCTCACTTAAAAATTTTTTGAGACCCAAAGCCCAAAGCCCAATTCTTCTAGGCCCAAATTCGGGGCGTTACAATTCTACCCCCTTAAAGAAATTTCATCCTCAAAATTTCCAACTAACTATTAATTGCACCGCTCAAGTCACACCACTGTGCTTTTGCTGCGCACTCTGATTTTAATAACACTAACACTTCCACGGCCTCTGCCGCGACCCCTTGCACCTCTTCTAGCGCTCATCGTTGCGTGCGTATTTCTAGATTAGAATTTTTATGAAATTAGTTCATAGTTCCACTGTTTAAAACACATGCCTTATACAAGTAACAATTTAAAAGTTGTTTCGCGGTCGTAAATCCACTACAGGATTAAGTTTCCTACGGGCTTTAGTCTCTAAAAACCTATTGTTTAAAGTAGCCCAATATCTAAATATAGTTCAACAGTTTAAACCAGTATAATAACAGAAAAAAAACTTACTTGGCTTGACGCCGAGGGCTCGGTGAACCACACTTCAAGAATCCTGGAAAATATTTTAATCTACTTGTTCTAAAAACCCAAAATTTAAGGCCCATTTCACAGCCGAGTTTTGCAACCGGGCTCTGATACCACTAAATGTAACACCCCCAAACCCGGCCCAGACGTTATGGCCGAATCCAGTGATATCACATCAAAGGGATAATTCCAAAACGACTTTGTTTAGTTAAAAACTTAAGTTTAAGATTTAGAAACCCAAAATCTGTGTAACCTGTTAAGTTATGATAAAAGCCCATGTTTAAAGAAAAACGTCCATATGTTATAGTTATTTCAAAAATCATGTTTAAACTATAGAAATTTATTAAAGTTTAATAAATAAACAGTTGTAACAATAATTAAAACCCAAATGTAAAATCAAATTGGAGGTACACGGTCTTATTACATCCCAATGAAAACAAAGTAATTAAAATAGAATTATTCGAAATAAATAAAGAAAAACTTCTAAGTAGCTTGAAGTGTGGATGTCCCCGAGTCCTCTTCCACATCGAACCGTCTACTGAGGATCACCTGAAACATTTAATTAAAGGGTGTGAGTTTCGAAACTCAGTGTGTACGACACTTGGTAACCCAATCAACATGCAATTATCACAATTATCACGTTGGGCCTAAGCCCTATCAAAATCGGTGGTCTTGGGCCTTAGCCCACAATGACCTCATATCATATCAATATCACATGAATGCAATGCACCCATCCCAAATCCAACCCTGCACTCCACCCGTACCAACCCTACACTCCTGTGGGGATATAAATATCAACCCACCCATCCCTACACTCCAAAGGTAGCACCAATAGCGACACTACTCAAACGTTGCAGCAAAGCTGCTAAGCATATAATGGGCTTAAAGCCACCGGTGGATCCACGGTCATCAAGTGACTATGGGATCCTCACATATCTTCCTCCGTATCATCAAACCCACCCAAGTGCAACATATATTTCATGAATGCAACATACACATTTTCACACATTAAGCACCTAGGGGTATTTTAGTTATTTCACTACCCAGGGGTATTTTCGTAATTCTACCTTACAAAGGTATTTTCGTAATTCTACCCTACAGGGGTATTTTCGTGATTTCTACCCTACAGGGGTATTTCCGTAATTTTTTCATCTCGGGTTTTAGTTATGAACTTTTGCCTATCAACAAGTACTCGCGGTTAAAGTGAACAAACACTATGCACCAGGTAGGATCTTAGAGAAGAGGAGGTGGGTCACTAGGACCGCTTAAGTACCAAGCTCTCCTCGATCCAATCCTAGACATGCATATGTCTACATTACACTCTAACTAATCGACTTGTCCACAGACATGTTTGATTAATAAATTAAGTCTTATGCAATTTTAAGAATTTATAAGAACTAGGCCTAGAGTCCATTAAACCCTAGCATACATTTCTAAAATCCCATAAGGCCCACTAAGCCCATTCTTGTTTATATAGGCCATTAGGCCCGCTCATGTTTATGTAGCCCATTAGGCCCTATCATAATCAAACCATACACCCCTTTCATGTCAATTCAATATTCAAATACACATATCAATCTTTGCCGATTTGGGCCCACGAGCTCGGCAGGCCTATCTAGCCACTTTCGGCTTTTTGGCTTTTCGGCGTTGCCGCCATCGTACGTGTAGTGTTTGTACACACCTGGTAATAACGCATGCTGCAAACCCCTTAATCATAAACCTACAATAGACATCACTTAACGATTAATCATGGCTTAATACAAACTTTATAAAAACCCGAAACCTCACCGTAACCTTACCATGTGCCACAAGTTCTAGTAGCCCTTCCTTAGCTACTATTTGCGAATATCCCCTAGATCTGTACCCAAACATATATCATCAAAATCAAGTGAGTCATATTCCACATAAGTCACCACTATAAGCCATACTTACAGTTGGCCATCCACTAATCCATAATTGAGACGAGAACACTTACCACTTTGCTAACGATCCTTACCACGCTTGCGATCTTTGAACCCTACCCTTGTTAATACAGGGTTAACGACAAAAAAGAGTTATATAGCCCTTCAACTTTTACCAAAACACCCTAAAGGAGATTAACTAAGTACTTACCGAATCCAACCTTTGATCCTGCGGCCAAGATAGCTACTGAACGAGATCCGGCTTTTAAACTTGATTAAGAGTAGATAACAGCAACCAATTTGTGATGGAGGAAAAACAACAAGGAATCGGCAAATAGATTGGGCTATTCGATTATAAGGGAGTATTCGGCTTTCAGAGAAAGAAGAACACCAATAGGGATTTCGGCAAAAAGGAATGATGGTTTTTCGGCAATGGAAGAATTCAAGAATGTAAGAAACAGTAATGAGGGGAGAAAAGAAAAGATCAAATGTGCTTGCGTGAGGGTAACTACAGGATATTCGGTCAAGAAAAGAAAGACTGACCTATTTGCAAAACTCTCCAAATGCCGAAAGCCACAATGAAAATTCGTAATACCCCCTAAAAGACCCAAAAACGGCACTCATTTACCCTCCTAAGCCGAATTTATACACTTCCCACTTCCCAAAACGGCACCAACTCTTCACAGTTCTCAGCTCCTAACTTTTCTTCCCGATAACTCCTCAATCTCATCCTAAATTTTCTCTAAGCTAAGCTCCTCTATCCCTTCCTTAATTTTCTCTTATGAACACTTCCTTCAGAGTTCACATCCAACGCCACTACTAACCATCTAGAAGGCAAAAATTAAATCCCCAACAAAATACCATGCCACTACTCGAACCTTGGACTCCCTTGCCTGCTAATGACGCCACCTCTCTGCTCCCTAAGTGGCGCCACTTTGCCACTACACCACAAGCTCTTTTGTGTCAGTTTTCTTCTTCATTTATTTAAAAGGCCTACTACCTGAAGTCACAGTTCCCTTGGGCTAAAACCAAAATTTTTCCTATACCCTTACTTGATCCCAGGAGATCTTCAACACCCCTAGACACTCCAAACTCATTAACCCTCACAGCCCACATGCCAGTTGTCATTTTCTCGCTCACTTAAAAATTTTCTGAGACCCAAAGCCCAAAGCCTAAAGCCCAATTCTTCTAGGCCCAAATTCGGGGCGTTACAGTCTAAATCAAAAGCATCCAAAACTTAATACAATTCCTTAAAAAAATAGAATTAAGAATTGTTCAATCTCCTTCCTCAAAATCCATCTCTTCCCCGTTATCCTCTTCATCCTCTCCTTCCTCTTCACTTTCATGTACCTCTTCTTCTTATTCCAGATTTATTGGCCCAAACATATTAGGTGTATAGTTGGGGACACGAATGTTGTTTTGCCTAGGAAATTCCTGAAAAATTGGTCCTGATTCTTGTATCCACTAAATTATCCAATCTAACTTTGGATAACTACTCTCACCAACTTCCTGTTGAGATCGTGCCAACCTTTGTGATGAAGTTGGTGTTGTTGTCACTTTTTACTTTGGCTTGTTCCAATCTTTTATCTGTTTGTCTCGTAACTCAATGTATTATTGGAACAAGGTATCTCTGATGATACTTCGAGAAGGTTTCAGCAACTACTCAGTAGATGTCATAGGTACAACCGCCTTTTTACATAAGGCCATCACTAGATGGGGAAAGAAAACTCTCACCTTCTAGCTGCCAGTGCATCTTCTCATGTTCTAATGGATCCATTTGCCTAGACAAACCTGCTTTTTCTGCCAAATAACACAGGGTAAAACTACTCTAAAAGAATTAACTTGAGAAACATTTAAAGTAGGTACGATTTGTGTACACACATGTTGAATCCAAATCTTAGCCTTAGAAAACATAAAAACTTGATGAAAGGATACTGAGATATTGGTACCTAAGCGATATTTTCATTCACCCCTCTTTTCAGTTAAAAAAGTTTATAATATTATCCATATTAATATTTTAGAAATATTCTAAATCAGTTTCAACAATGGAATCATTCTCATAGTATGGAGAATTATAAAAGTCACAAATAATTCAAGAGGTTACTCACACCTCTTTCCCTCGCACAAGTACTGATTCCCCCAAATGGCCTTTAATATGTTTAGAATTTTAGTCCCGTAAAGATGCATAAAATTCTTGAACAACAGGGACCACAACACTATCTTTAGGGATTGTCCAGAAATGCTCCCACCTATGATATCTAACCAAAGACCATATTTCCTTACACAAAATCATCGATGGATCAAATCCCCTTTCTTAGATAAAAGATTTTCCTTGTAGTTTAGTAAAATATTTTCCAACATCTGAGTTTGCGAAATTAGAAGGGTTTGAAACCATCGATGGTTCAGGTTCATTGGTTTGTCTAACTTTTCTAGGAGGCATGTTTAACTAAGAACCAAATCAAGAAATATTCAATAGAATAATAAAATTTGAGATAGGAACCCTTAACCATGTATGGATCATTCGATTCCTTGTCATGTTTTCATCTTGTTTGTCGTTCTTTGCTATGCTTCCGTCTGAACCAAGAGAATTTGAGAGAAGCAATTCTTCTAGACAAATCAAAGAAGAGGAAAAAATGTGTGTTTTTAGGGTTTTGAGAGTTTTGAGAGAGTTTGAGGGATTAAAAGAAAAATAAGATGGTTAAATACGAGTTAATATGGTTTTAGGTTAAAAACAAAATGTTTTGGGGATTTAAAATAAGGTAAATTTGGTGTTTAAGCCATCGGGTTGCTCAAATGGGTCGGGTCAACCCTACAAAAAATTGTCGAGTCGCACGGCCGTGTGATGCTTCGTTCATTTCTGTAACACCCCTTACCCGGTTTCTACACCAGGAATCAAGCCCGAGGCATTACTGAACTCAAACCACTTGATCGCCACTTAGGCTCAACGTAATTACTCTCTATAACCTCATTCTCGACTTACGAGGCCTCACTCATACACATGAGGGCTCTTGAGACTAATCCGGGACTTTTTCCAATCTTAATTTTTTTCTCTTTTATACAGGTCTCACATGCCCGTGCAAGATCAGACACGCCTGTGCATAGACATACACGCCCATGTCCCCAGACCGATCCTAAAAACCCAGCATTCTGCCAATGTCCCATGGCCAACGTACACGCCCGTGCTTACCACCCGTGGTGCACACTGACTACTTTAACACGGCCTAGAGTCTAGACACAAGCCCGTGTGGCTAGCCCGTGACCAACATTGATTAATCCCACACGCCCTAGACACACGCCCGTGTAGCTAGACTGTGGTCTATTCTGATTTCAAATACTAACATGCAGGGGACACACGGTTGAGTCACACGCCCGTGGGCTGGCCGTGTGTCACACATGGCCTAGACACATGCCCGTGTGTCTATCCACATGGACAAGAACAAAGCTATGTGCCAAGCTCTTTTCACCCCTCTAGCATACACAACATATACTCATCTAACACCATCATAATCAACTCAAATTGAAGTGCAATCTCACATAGAAAACTACATCTTTCTTTCACATAATGTAATAGCCAACAACCATGGCATTATGCAAAATAAGCTATCCATCTAAAGGCCAACACATCTTAGCCATTTACAAAAAAATCCACTAACTTGTCTAGCCCCTATACATGCCATATACAAAACATTAAGTTTCATGTACCAAAGTGTGCTGATATGTGGGTTGTCTTCTGATGATCCTCGTATCTCGATTCAACGCTTTTACTCTGTAAGACAAGGGAAAAGAAAGAGAGTAAGCTTTGAGCTTAGTAAGTTTACACATAAACAATTAAGCAACATAGTATAAGCTAAGCAACAATTAGCATTATACCAACAAGTAATTCACAACTATGCTTACTCTTCTATCCCTTACCACATTTCCAACACATCATGAGTCACATACTCATAACCATCGAAATGCATCCCTGCATTCAATGTCACATTTACACAATGTACAACACATCATTATTTCTCAATAATTCATCCACACAGCTAATTAACTTAATTATACATCCACACAGGTATTTTACTCAATGATGCAATTACATGGCTAATCCACACAGTTAACCCACACAACAAATGTCTCGGTGGTTTCGCACTTAGCACACCACAATCGATTAATAAGGTGGTATCGCACTTAGCCTACCACAAAGGTAATCACAGGGGTTTCTCACTTAGCCCACTAAACGATATACCTCACGATAGCATCGCACATAGCCAGCTCATCGTCAATATGCATTAGGATGGCATCGCACTTAGCCTACCATCTAGCATTATCACTACACATTCACATGTCTACTTACTCAATTAAACATCCATTCACAATTCTACTACATTCATTCTACTTGGACCATATAGGTTCTCAATCAATCTCGAACAAGCTACACACTAGCTATCATCAACAAATTGTAAGTATGAATGCATTGTTTATGCATAGACTTACCTCGATACTCAAAAGTATAGAAATATGCAATTTAGTCCACCACCTTGCTTTTGCCTCGGTTACGATCCGGGCTTCGTCTTTCTTGACCTATAATGAATAAATCAGCTTATTCAATACACACATTTACTAAATTGACCCACATTTCATACTTTAGCAAAATTACTATTTTGCCCCTAAACTTTCTCATATTTACACTTTAGCCCCAAGGCTCGTAAAGTGATTTTTATTCAACTTTCTAGTCTTTCATGCTTAGCCGAACCACTTATTCAACCAAAGCTATCATCAATTCTCACTAAAACACACATGTATGACCAAACTTAAGATTTTCACAATCAAGTTCCTACATGCATTTTCATGGAAAATCACTTAACAAAAGATGTTTCTACTACATCAAGCTTTCATAATCTTCCATAAAAAAAAATACATGTATGTCATACCTATGTACATTTTTGAACATCCATAATAGCTCATCAAAAAGCTAAAAATAGCTTACTCATGCCACTAGGACTTCAAAAATACGAAGAATATCAAAAACCGGGCTTAGGAGTACTTACTAGCAAGCTTGAAAAATTGAAAGAGCCCCAACGATGGCTATTGAAATTTTTAATGACTTGGGGAGAAGATGAGTGAATTTTTGTCATCTTTTCACCTATTTAATCACTTAATAACTAAATGACCAAAATGCCCTTTTTGATAAACTTTAAATTTTAACTCATCCATGCCCATTTTTGTCCAAAAATTAGAATTTGGATAAATTACTATTTAAGGACCTCTAATTAATAATCTAAAGCTATTTCACACATATAGCTTCTAGAAACACACATTTTGCAACTTTTTCAATTTAGTCCTTTTGGACAATTCAATCGTAATTTCACAAAATTGCTTCATGAAACTTTCACACTAGCATGCATACAAGGCATAAACCTCAATAACTCGTTTATAACCCTCAGATTTGTGGTCTCGCACCACTATTTTGACTAGGCCCTAAATCGAGATGTTACAGTTTCTCCTACGGCCGTGTAGAGGTTTCCACGCCCATGTTCATTTGATTAGTATCGACCACGGCCTAGGGACACGGGTGTGTCACACACCCGTGTTACTTTCTCAGTGTCGACCATGATTGTATCGCACGGCTGTGGCATTTTATCGCAGCCCATGTTTTAGGAAAATTATCGTCCTTGGTTCGCACGATCTCTGCCATGCCGATGTACGTATTCGTGGTGTCCAAACGGCCATGGCCATGCCCGTGTGTAAGGCCGTGTGGTAGGGAAACTTGTGCTTTATTAATTTGGTTAGTTTTTAGTTAGGTGCTAAAAATCAAAAATAAAAAATATGAAACTTAAAGGGGTTAGTGCTCGGGTTGCCTCCCGAGAAGCGCTCGTTTAAAGTCTTAAGCTAGACTTACCTCTCATTCGCATAATCATGGTGGTTTGAGGAGTTGAAACTCCTCATTCTTGCTATCAATTGTATTAAAATACGGTTTTAGACGAGTACGATTTACCTTGAAGGTGCCAAATTGAGACTGAGTTACCTCGACTGTACCATATGAGAAAGTATTAAGTACTGTGAAAGGAGTTATTTCATTAGGTTCAGAAGTGGCAACACGAGGATATGTATTACCCATTAGAACTTGGTCTCCAACTTTGAAGTAGTTTGCTTCGTCTTTAGGTTCGTTATGGAGTTGCCTCGGTTTTGCTTCGTGTGTTCTTGGTTTCTCTTTAACATGTGGCTTCCACTCGTCTAGTTCATCGATCTGAAGCCTTCACTCCTCATGAGTTATTTCTTTGTTGGCACGAGGTCTAGAATATGGCTCAGTTGTGTAATTTCGTGGTGCTTCCTGAAAAGAAGGTTGAACCAAATGGTCATTAATAGAATTTATGTTCTCACCTTTATTACTCGATGTCCTAGCCGAATGAAGAGCCTGAAGACTGATCGTTTCATCACCTACACAAAGTGTGAGTTCTCCTGTACCAACATCAATTCTAGTTTTAGCAGTTGCCAAAAAGGGTCTTCCTAAAATTAAAGGAATATTATTGTCCTCATCCATGTCTAACACAACAAAGTCTACTGGGAAAATGAATTTATCAATTTTTACTAGTACATCTTCAATTATACCCCTAGGAATTCTAATTGTTTTATCAGCTAATTGAATGCTCATCCTAGTTTGTTTGGGTTTCCCAAGACCTAGCTGTTTAAACATTTTATAAGGCATAACATTGATGCTTGCCCCTAAATCTGCTAAAGCATTACTAACAGATAAACTACCAATTAAGCAAGGAATCGTAAAACTCCCTGGATCTTTTAACTTTTGTGGTAGTCTATTTTGTAAGATTGTTGAGCATACTGCATTTAGCTCCACATGCGACGCCTCATCTAACTTTCGTTTGTTTGTCAAAAGCTATTTTAAATTTTTTTTTTGAATTGGGCATCTGCGAAAGAGCTTCAATAAACGGTAAGTTAATATGTAATTTTTTTTAAGAGTTTAAGAAATTTACCGAATTGTTCATCTGTGCGGTCTTTCTTTGTTGCATTGGGATATGGCACACGAGGTTGGTATTCTGTACTTACCAGTTTTGGTTTTTCATGGCTTATCTCAACCTTACCTTCTTCTATAACATTCTCTTGCCTCAACTTTGGTTCATCTAACCCTTCTCTATCGTGAGCAGTAATGGCATGAATTTGCTCCTTTGGGTTAGTTTCAGTGTTGCTTGGCAAGCTACCTTGTGGTCGTTCAGATATGAGCTTAGCAAGTTGTCCTAATTGGTTCTCGAGCCCTTGAATCTATGCTTGCTAATTTTTGAGTGCTATTTTGGTGTTTTGGAAACGGGTTCCTGACACCGCGATAAGTTTTGTTAGCATCTCCTCAAGGTTTAGCTTTTTCTCTTGTGGGTAGGGTTGCTGTTGAAAGCCTGAAGGGGGTTGTTGTCTCTGATTTCCTTGGCCACCCCATGAGAATTTTGGGTGATTCCACCAACCTGGATTGTAAGTGTTACTATAAGGGTTATTTTGAGGTCTAGAATTGTTACCCATATAGCTCATCTGTTCGTTTTCTATGCCAAGGTTGTAGGGTGGATATTCTGTATTTTTTGACCCTCCTCCATTTGAATCGCACTGCATCACTGGATGTACCTGCGAAGAACCACACAAACCATCAATCTTTTTATTTAATAATTCTACCTGGTTTGATAGCATGGTCACTGCGTCGAGGTTGAAAACACTGGCAGCTTTTGTTGGCTTTATCCTCATAACTTGCCACTGATAGTTATTCAGTGCCATCTCATCTATAACTTCATAAGCCGCTTCAGGGGTCTTGTTATTTAGGGTTCCACCGGCGGCTGAATCAATCAACTGTCTAGTTGAGGGGTTCACACCGTTGTAAAAGGTTTGAACCTGTAGCCACGAAGGTAACCCATGGTGAGGGCACCTTCTTAGTAGATCCTTGTATCTCTCCCATGCATCGTAAAGTGTCTCTAAGTCCATCTGCACAAAAGAAGAGATATCATTCCTCAACTTAGCCATTTTAGCCGGCGAAAAATATTTAAGTAAAAATTTTTCGGTCATTTGGTCCCATGTAGTGATTGATCCTCGTGGTAACGAGTTCAACCACTGTTTAGCTTTGTTTCTCAATGAGAAGAGAAACAACCGAAGGCGAATGGCATCATCAGAAACGCTATTAATTTTGACAGTATCGCAAAACTCCAGAAAATTTGCCAAGTGATTGTTTGGATCCTCATCCTGCAAACCACCAAACTGAACAAATTGCTGAATCATCTGTATAGTGTTAGGTTTCAGTTCAAAATTATTTGCAGCAATAGCAGGTCTAACAATACTTGATTCGGTTCCTGTTAAATTAGGTTTAGCATAATCATACATAGTACGAGGAGCAGGATTTTGATTCACCGAGTTTGTGGCAACCACAGGAGGTAGCGGATTATTATCAGCCATCTCTTCTGTAGTATTAATTTCGTCTTCTTGCTCTTCTTCTATGTATTGTAGACTTCACCTTATTTCTCTTCGGTTTCTGCGAGCTGTACTTTCAATCTCACTGTCAAAAAGTAATGGTCCTGACGGGTTCCTTCTAGTCATAAACTAAAAGTTTCTGCCAGAAGCAAAGAAAAAAAATTAGTGAATAGAAATAAAAAAATAAATTGAAAATAAAAGTAATTAAAATGGCTAAAGTAATAAAAATTTAGCGTTCCTAATATCTTAGTCCAAACAGGCAGAACGTATGAAAACTTGATGTGTCTAAAACTAACTATGACCACAATAAAGGCAAGCGCACCTATCGTTTAATAGTATAGTTATGGTAAGACTGGTAATATCGTTTCCACAAGGACCAAGAGTACTAATAATTACTATCTTCTTATTATCTAGCCTAAAAATTGGAGTGAATTCTTTTAAACTAAAACTTAATTAAAAACACGACAACGAAAGAATTGGGAAAATACTTTTAGACAACTTATGTGATAGGCAATACCTAAGGAAGAATCCACCTAGACTTCACTTATTACTTTTGATTCATATGATTTATTCACTTTACTTAATCCGTAGAAATCCCTGATTTATGTTAATATCTCTCTCGAGACTAAAAAAAACTGACTCTAGGTTGATTAATTGAAATCTCTTTCTAATTAAAACCCCTATTATCACATTAACTCAATATATGGATTCCCTTATTAGATTTGACTCTAATCCGGCATATTTTCGTCGCCCTATGTCTAGGGTTGCAATCAACTCCGCTTAATTGTGTTGATCTACTCTTAAACAGGGACTTTTGCTCCACTGAATAAGCACATTCGACTTGAATCAATAACCTGAATTATCAAAACAAGAATAAGAACTCACAATTAAGAATAAGAACAAGTATTTATCTTATAAATCAAATAGTAATAAGATCCGTCTTAGATTTCATCCCCTTAGGTATCTAAGGGATTTAGTTCATACTGATAGAGGGAAACATCTCAAAATAAGGAAAACAACAAAACATATGAAAACCCAAAAACTTCTAAAGAACTTGATGGGAGATCTTCAGTCTTGATGGAGATCCTTCCTCCGAGCTGCTTCCGACGGTTGTCTTCGAGTATTTTCTGCGTTCTATTCAACGTCCTCTTTAGGTCACCCCCTAGGGTGTTTATATAGGCTTTGGAACGTCTTTCTTTGCCCACAAGTAACCTTTTCCGGATAGAATTAGTCTTTGATACGGCAGGGACACGCCCGTGTGACACGCCCGTGTTCAATTGCCTTAGGTCGTACTCACTCCTGCTCACCACACATGGCCGTGTGGTTTTCTCGTGGACAATAGTCCAGGCCGTGGTTGATTCTGCTCGTAGCACATGGCCGTGTTTGATAGCCCAGGCCGTGTTGAATTCCTAGGTAGGCCCATTTTGTCCCTTTTTGACCCGTTTTTCGTTCTTTTCGACTTCTTAAGCTCTCCTAAGTGTAAAACATGAAATTAAAGGATTAAGAGCATCGAATTCGTCAAATCTAATGAAAACTCATCCAAAAATAAGCTAAGCATGGGGTTAAAATATGTATAAATTATGGTTTATCAACTAGGCTCATAAATATTTTATTAAATATTTATGGGATTACCTTAAAAGTGAATTGAATGTTAGTTAGATAATTTTAACTATTGGTGTTCAATTAAAGTACAAGGACTAATTCAAGAAGGTAATAAAAGTAGTGATTAATACTAAATTACATGGTGAGACTAGTGTAAGAGACTTATTAAATAAATAGACCATTAGTGTTATAAGTTTTTGGTAGTGGATGATATATGATAAATATAATATGATGGTTAACTAATAAAATATATGAGAATAAGTGAAAAATGTAGTAATAGAATAAAGGAAAACAATAGTATAGTGGGAAAGAGAAACAAAATTGAAATTCTTCATCTTATTTGCATTCCAAAATTGAGAAGGAAGGTTAGCACTATAACACCCCTTACCCGTATTCATCGTCGAAACCGGAAACGAGGCATTACTGGACATAACTCACTTGAACATACAACTTTGAGCTATAGAATTTCATTCCAAATTAAAACTTTCCAATTCACCTTCATAACATCCTTATTATGGGCCTACGAGGCCTTAAACATGTAAACGGAGGGTCTCAGAATCAAACAGGGAACTTTGATGTACTTAGAAAAATTTTGTCTTAATAGGGCCACACGCCCGTGTGAAATGGGACACGCCCGTGTGGGCAGGCCGTGTGGTCACATACGCCCATGTCCCTAGCCCGTGTGGGATTTATTTTTCATTTCAAACCTACAGGGGTTTTTACACGGCCAGACACACGCCCGTGTCAATGGCCCATGTCCCTCACACGGCCTAGACACGCCCGTGTCCTCACTCGTGTGTGAAAACCTTAGCATTATGTTTATGACGTCAGCAGCCTTTTAAGGGGCACACGGCCTAGGCACACACCCATGTGTCTAGCCCGTGGTCGACACTGACTTGCAACATTAATCTGCAGGGGACACACGGCCTGGTCACACGCCCATGAGACTGACCGTGTGTCACACACGGCCTAGACACACGCCCATGTGCCTACCCATGTGGACAAGAACAAGGCTATTTGCCAAGCTCTTTTATCACCCTAACTCACACAACATTAATCCCATTCAACCATTTACCAAGCAACCCAATCATGCATCTAACACATTAATGAATAACCTCTTCTTTTCATAAATTAGTAATAATGAGCCATCAACTATGGTAATATACAAAAGAGTTCATCTTCTAAAAGAGCCAACACACTTGGCCAAAACAACAAAACATTTCATTAAGTCTAGCCCCTATACATGCCATACTCAAAATGCTAAGTCTAATTATACCGAGATGAGTTGATAGTGTGGATGATCTTCTGGTTATCTTAGTATCTCGAATTGGCTCTTTGACACAATAAAACAAGAGAAAAAAAGGGGAGTAAGCTTTAAGCTTAGTAAGTTTACATGTAAACAATAAGCATCATAACATATGCTAATCAATCAATAACATCACATACTAAGCAAGACCAATTCACATTTTCACAATCATGCTTACTCATTTCATCTCTTACCACATTCCAACCATATAACAATTATATTGCTCACATTCACTTGTACGCATTCCCTGCACTCAATACCACAAAGCAACATGAAACATTCACTTATACAAATTCTCGATGAACCCCTCGAAATAATACTAAGTACCCGGTAGTTTCGCACACAGCCCACCATTAATCAATAATAGGGTGGTATCGCACATAGCCCATGTAGCAGTCTGGTTTATACCCTAGTCGGAACAATGGTTTCGGGACCACAAATCTGAGTCCGTATAATATTTTAATAGTATTTTCCGTGCATTTGATATGTGATTAAGCATGTGGTAAAATTTCGTAGATTAATTTGTCTGTCTGTGTGTTTAATTTAAGAAAAAGTACTACATCGCATAATTCGTAAAAGTTGTCTTCTATTTGATTTTTTGGCCAAATTGATGTGGCTTTTATTTGTAAGGGCCTTATGAGGCAATTTGCCTATTAATCTTGATAGTGGATGGTTATGGTCCATAATAACCTTGGAAATTATGTTTTGTAATTTTATAATATAAGGTTAAATTTGGAAATGGATTATTAAGTTATATTATGATAAAATAAAGCATTAAAAATGGCCATTTCTATTCATTCATCACTGAAAATCAAACAAAAGAAAAATAAAGAAGAAGCTAGGGCATTCGGCACTCATTAAGCAAAATTAAGGTATGTGTTGAGTATGATTTATGTTTTTAAGATTGTTGCTTAGTCTACTATCAAGCCCATGTTGTAATTTGAAGAAATAATGATGTTCATGAAATGTGCCATTGATATAATGGTGAGCTTTGTGATGAGTTTAGGTGTTAAATGAAAGATATGTGTTAAATGAACATGTTTTGTTCTTGAAATTTTGATGAATTTAGCTAATTTGGGCTAAATTGAGAAAATAGCAATTTTGAGGGATAAATTGTGAATTTGATGGAAAATATGGGCTTGTATGATATTAATAAGCATTCGGCTAAGCATGGTTAAATGATGATTTTGTATAATTGATGTTTTGAGAAAAATGGACAAAATTGATAAAATGTGCAAATGTGAGGGCTAATTTGCAAATTGCCCTAAATATGTGTATTTGGAGTGAATTGAATGTGTTGATAAATAAAAGGGTTAAATTTAAATATGTATAGATCAAGAGCCGAAGAAATCAGACTTAGATCGCTGGAAAACGAATAAAACCGAGTAGCCGTTTCCATTTTCGTTAAACCGAACTCGAGAGAAGTCATTATACAAATAAATGTGTTTGCATTAAATTATGTATGTTTATGTGACTATTGATAATGATAAATGCTTACGAGTTGTTGTATATATGAATTCAAAGATAAGATCGACTTAATGATAATGTCCGAGAAGCCCCGTACGAACCTAGGAATAGATAGGATTAACTATGTCATGACATAGGTGTCTGTTCTATGATATCATGTAAGACCACGTCTGGGACGTTGGCATTGATTTGAGATTTCGTGTAAGACCACGTCTAGGACATTGGCATCGATAAGAAATTCTGTGTAAGACCACGTCTGGGACGTTGGCATCGATATGAGATTTACGTGTAAGACCATGTCTGGGACATCGGCATTGTATTTGATTCGTATAAGACCCTGTCTGGGACAGTGGCATCGATATCAGATTACATGTAAGACCACGTCTGGGACGTTGGCATTGTATGACTATTTCGAGCTTTCTGAATATCCTATTTAGTTTCAAACGGTTCAATGGGCAAGTCTGAGAAATAAACAACTCTGTTATTTATACATCTGTTTCAGGTACGTTTGAAAAGTACACTATGTGCATATGGAAGGTAAGTATCTATGTGAACTTACTATGATGATCATGTGTAAAGAAATGTTGAGATAACATATAAAGATATGCTTGAATAAGCATTATGCATATGTGATATTTGAATTGAAGAATGTGGTAAAGTGTGGCTAAACAATGAGCCAAAGAATGTATGTGATTAGATTTCTATGTGAACTAATAATAGCATTGATCTAATATGATTATATGCATTTTATGCTAAGTTTATTTGTATATGGCTTACTAAGCTTTTGAAAGCTTACTCTATGTGTGTTTGCTCTGTTTCATAGATCGTCAAAGCTACTGAAGGCTCGGGACCGTCGAGGATCGTCATCACACTACTCAAACTCATTTTGGTACCTTTTGAAAATGTATATATGAAGTATGGCATGTATAGGCTGGTGAACTGGTATATGTTTAAATTGTAATAGCCATGTGATTTGGCTAGCTAATGTTAGTAATGTGCATGAGTAAATGTGGTATATGATGCAATGTTTTGGTATGGCAAGTTAACTATTACAATGATCAATGTTATGGTAAGCTTATGAATGCATAACGAGTATGTATGGTTGATCAATGAAATGGCTACATAGATGAATAATGTGGTTGAATCATGCTTGGATGTATAAGTGTTTTTAGTTGTGCAAATTGGCATAATTAGAATTGTGAATGAATGAGATGAAATGTTGTTTGTTTGGTATGATTCTTGGTTGCCAAATGTGTTTGAAATGAATTGGTGAATGGCTTGTAGGCTTGATCCTTTGTGGGTGGCATTTTGGCCATGCGAGTGGCCTATTTTGCCAACACGGTTGAGGCACACGGGCGTGCCTATTGGCCGTGGGATTTAGTCAGTATATAGCCTAAGAGTACACGGCCATGGTACACGGGCGTGCCTGGTGGCCGTGGGGATAAGTTAGTATACCTGCCCTGTTTTGGCATGGCCAACACACATGGGGTGTCTTGTAGCCGTGGGAGGCACACGACTAGACTGCATGGGCGTGTGACATCTGCAGTGTTCAAAAAGTTTTAAATTTCTGAGAATTTCTGTATACGTTCGGTATAGTCCCGACCCTTCTCTAAAGCATGCTTAAGGTCTCGGTGACCTATCTAAGGGACATAGTGATTGCATTTGATGATTTACAATATGAAATGTCTACAAAAGTTTTTGATCTGTTTGGTAATGCCTTTAACCATAATCCAGCGACGGATACGGGTTAGGGGTGTTACATTTGGTTGGTATCAGAGCTACAGTTTAGTCGATTCTCGGACTAACGTTGCGTGTCAAAATCTAGCTATACATGCCATATATCTGAACTGTGATAGTGTGATGAATCCTGACGTGAAAAATGTGATTTTTTTATAGTAATGGATCCCGAAAGAGCCGTAGTTGACGATGTAGAAAGTAATGCGCCTGCTCCTGCTGAAGGGACAGCGCCCTCTAATCCGAGACCGGCTACGAGCGGTCAAGAGGGAGAAGCTAAACAAGCTTTCTTCCAGATGATGAGTGAGTGGTTCACTCAATTTGTTAGAAATAACCCGACTATTTCGAAACCTCCGCCCCCGCCTAATCACCCTTAGACATCTGCTATGCCTCCGACTATGAATCTGAATCTGTTGAACAAGCCTCCGGTTGACAAAATCCGTAAGTATGGGGCTGAAGAGTTCAGGGCTACCAGTGATGATGATGCCGAGAAGGCCGAGTTCTGGTTAGAAAACACGATCGGAGTATTCGATGATATGTCCTTGACTCCGGAAGAAAGTATTAAATGTGTTATTTCACTGCTTCGAGATGCAGCTTATCAGTGGTGGAAGACTCTGATTTATGTTATTTCGAAAGAACGGGTGACATGGGACTTCTTTCAGATTGAGTTCCAGAAGAAATATATCAGTGAAAGGTTTATCGATCAAAAACGGAAGGAATTTCTAGACTTGAAATAGGGTCGTATGACTATTACTGAATACGAATGATAATTCGTGAGATTGAGTCAGTATGCTCGTGAATGTGTATCCACCGAGGCAACAATGTGCAAAAGATTCGAAGATGGCCTTAACGAAGATATCTGTTTGCTAGTCGGGATCTTAGAAATAAAAGAGTTTTTAGTACTGGTTGATCGAGCGTGTAAAGCTGAGGCACTTGGTAAAAACAAACGAAAAGCTAAGTCTGAAGCTAGAGATGTGAGAAAAATATTTCAGAGTAGATCATTTCAACCTGCTTCAAAGAAATTCAGAGATGAAGAAAGCCGTTCAAGAATTAATGTCGGACATTTGAATAGAGATCGAACAAGATCACAAATGAGCTCCAAAACTCTGGCAACTTCAGTAGCAAGTGTTGGGAATGTACAATCTGAACGACCTGAGTGTAAGCACTGTGGTAAAAGACATCCGGGAAGTTGTAGATTGAATGATCGAGCTTGCTTCAGATGTGGATCGTTAGATCATTTTATTCGTGATTGCCCAGAGTCTGTTGAGCAAGAGACTGCCCAGAATCTGAGATCTGATAATGCTCCAGTGAGAGGTAGACCTTCTTGAAATGTAAGAAATGATAGTGGTAGTCAGAGAAATACGAGAGATACTGTTGCGAGATCTAAACCTAGAGCGCCTGCCAGAGCGTATGCCATCCGAGCTCGTGAGGAAGCTTCA
This sequence comes from Gossypium sturtianum, assembly GCA_025698515.1. Taxonomy (NCBI): domain Eukaryota; kingdom Viridiplantae; phylum Streptophyta; class Magnoliopsida; order Malvales; family Malvaceae; genus Gossypium; species Gossypium sturtianum. The sequence goes on from CM046948.1 coordinate 59,127,273, forward strand.
TCTCCTGATGTTATAACGGGTACATTTACACTTTATGATACTTCTGTGATTGCATTGATAGACCCTAGTTCTACTCATTCGTATATATGCATGAATTTGGTAACCAGTAAGACTTTTCCTATAAAGTCTGAATTTGTTATACAAGTATCGAACCCCTTAGGTAAAAGTGTCTTGGTTGATAAGATATGTAACTATCCGTTATTGTTTCGAGATATTTGTTTCCCTACTGATCTGATGCTATTACCGTTTGATGAGTTTGATATAATTCTGGGTATGGACTGGTTGACGTTGCATGATGTTGTTGTGAACTGTAAAAGAAAGACTATTGATTTGAGTCGTCAGAATGGTGAAATAGTTTGTATTGAGTCGAATGATTTAAATGGATTGCCTGCTGTGATATCTATGTTGAAAGCTCAGAGTTATATGAAAAAGGGTTACGAAGCTTATTTTGCTTATGTGATTGATTTGAAAGTGTCTGAAAAGAAAATTGAGTCAGTGCTAGTTGTCTGTGAGTTTTCTTATGTATTTCCTGTATTTCCTGAAGAACTGTCGGGTTTGCCTCCGATACGTGAAGTTGAATTTGATATTGATTTGTTGCCTGGTACTACACCTATTTCGATAGCTCCGTATAGAATGGCACCAACAAAGTTGAAAAATTTAAAGTCACAGTTGCAAGAGCTGACTGACAAAGGGTTTGCTAGACCGAGTTTTTCACCTTGGGGTGCTCCTGTTCTGTTTGTGAAAAAGAAAGATGGCACGATGAGAATGTGCATTTATTACCGTCAGTTAAATAAGGTGACCATAAAGAATAAATATCTGTTGCCCAAAATTGATGATTTGTTTGATCAGTTAAAAAGAGATACCGTATTTTCTAAGATTGATCTGAGATCGAGATACTATCAGCTACGAGTGAAAGACTTCGACATTCAAAAAGCGCCTTGTAACGCAGGTACGGGCATTATGAGTTTTTAGTTATGCCTTTTGGACTAACGAATGCTCCTGCTGTTTTTATGGATTTGATGAACAGAATCTTCAGAACGTACCTAGATCAATTTGTTGTCATTTTCGTTGATGACATTTTGATTTATTCACGTGATGAAAATGAACATGCTGAACATTTGAAAATTGTGTTGCAAACTCTGAGAGAAAAGCAACTGTATGCGAAATTCAGCAAATGTGAATTCTGGTTACACGAGGTTAGTTTTCTGGGACATATTGTGTCAGCTTCTGGAATTCGAGTTGATCCGAGCAAAATTTCTGCTATTCTGGATTGGAAACCTCAGAAGAACGTGTTTGAAGTCCGTAGCTTTCTGGGACTAGCTGGTTATTATCGTCAATTTTTAAAAGGATTTTTAGTGATAGCTACCCCGCTGACCAGATTGCTTCAGAAAGATGTGAGATTTGAATGGTCTGATAAATGTTAGAAAAGTTTTGATCAATTGAAAATTCTGTTTACTGAAGATCTAGTATTAGTACAACCGGAATCAGGCAAAGAGTTTGTAATATACAGTGATGCTTCGTTGAATGGTCTGGGATGTGTATTGATGCAGGAAGGCAAAGTAATAGCTTTTGCCTCGAGAAAACTTAAGCCTCATGAAAAGAACTATCTGACACACGATCTTGAGCTAGCTGCGATTGTATTCGCATTAAAGACTTGGCGACATTATCTGTTCGGCGAGAAATGTCACTTATTTTTGGATCATAAAAGTTTGAAATATCTGATGACTCAGAAAGATTTGAATCTGGGACAGAGAAGATGGCTAGAACTGTTAAAAGACTATGAGCTTGTGATAGATTATCATCCGGGTAAAGCTAATGTAGTTGCTGATGCATTGAGTTAGAAATCATTATTTGCATTACGTGCTTTGAATACTCAATTAGATCTGTCTAATGATGGTTCAGTGTTAGCTGAATTGAAAGCGAAATCGTTGTTTTTACAGCAGATATGTGATGCTTAAAAAGTTGATAATGAAATGTTAGCGAAACGAGCTCAATGTGATTTGAATTCTGATTCTGAGTTTCGAGTTGTTGATGATTGCTTGAGATTTCGAGATTGTATCTGTATTCCGAGAAAACTTGAGTTAATTTAGTTGATTTTGAACGAAGCACATAATAGTCGTTTATCTGTTCATCCGGGTAGTACAAAAATGTACCATGATCTGAAGCAACACTATTGCTGGACTGGTATGAAACGAGATATTTTTTATTTCGTATCGAAATGCTTAGTCTGTCAGCAAGTGAAAGCAGAACATCAGGTTCCGTCTGGGTTGTTACAGCCAATTCTAATTCCCGAGTGGAAATGGGATAGAGTGACAATGGATTTTGTTTCGGGATTGCCTCTGACTCCGAGAAAGAAAGATGCGATTTGGGTCGTAGTTGATCATTTGATGAAATCTGCCCATTTTATTCCGGTACGATCTGATTTCTCACTTGATAAATTAGCTCAGCTTTATATTTCTGAGATTGTGAGATTGCACGGGGTACCACTATCTATTGTGTTTGATAGAGATCCGAGGTTTACATCTCGATTCTGGAAGAAATTGCAAGAAGCTTTAGGCACAAAACTGCATTTCAGTACAGCTTTTCATCCACAAACGGATGGTCAATTCGAACGGATCATTCAGATTCTTGAGGACATGTTGAGATGTTGTATTCTTGAGTTCAATGGTACGTGGAACAGTACATACCACTGATTGAATTTGCTTATAATAATAGTTTTCAGTCAAGTATCACAATGGCACCATATGAAGCTTTGTACAGTCGTAAATGTCATACACCTCTGTATTGGACCGAGCTCAGTGAAAATAAGTTACACGGGGTTGATCTGATAAAAGACACTGAACAGAAAGTCAAAGTAATCCGTAATTGTTTAAAAGCAGCATCTGACCATCAGAAGTCTTATGCGAATTTGAAACGAAAACACATAGAATTCGAGATCGGTGACAAAGTATTTCTAAACGTGTCTCCGTGGAAGAAAGTGCTCCGATTCGGACGTAAAGGCATGTTAAGTTTGAGGTTTATCGGGTCGTACGAGATCATTGAGCGTGTTGGGCTAATTGTGTATAAGTTGTTGTTGCCACCAAAACTAGAAAAGATACACAAAGTATTTCATGTTTCGATGCTCCGTAGATATCGTTCCGATCCGTCACATGTGATTTCTCCGTCTGAAATTGAAATCCGATCCGATATGACATATGAAGAGGAACTGATCTGTATCATAGCTCGTGAAATGAAAGATTTGAGAAACAAGAAAATTTCATTAGTGAAAGTGTTTTGGAATCGACACAGAATTGAAGAGGCTACGTGGGAGCCTGAAGATTCAATGAGACAGCAATATCCGAATCTGTTTAACGGTAAGATTTTTGGGGACGAAAATCCCTAAGGGGGGAGAATTGTAACAATCCGATTTATACCCTAGTCGGAATAGTGGTTTCGGGACCACAAGTCTGAGTCTGTATAATATTTTAATATTATTTTTCGTGCATTTGATATGTGATTAAGCATGTGGTAAAATTTCGTAGATTAATTTGTCTGTCTGTGTGTTTAATTTAAGAAAAAGGACTACATCGCATAATTCGTAAAAGTTGTCTTCTATTTGATTTTTTGGCCAAATTGATGTGGCTTTTATTTGTAAGGGCCTTATGAGGCAATTTGCCTATTAATCTTGATAGTGGACGGTTATGGTCCATAATAACCTTGGAAATTATGTTTTGTAATTTTATAATATAAGGTTAAATTTGGAAATGGATTATTAAGTTATATTATGACAAAATAAAACATTAAAAACGGCCATTTCTATTCATTCATCACCGAAAATCAAACAAAAGAAAAAGAAAGAAGAATCTAGGGCATTCGGCACTTATTAAGCAAAATTAAGGTATGTGTTGAGTATGATTTTTGATGATTTTTATGTTGTTGAGATTGTTGCTTAGTCTACTATCAAGCCCATGTTGTAATTTGAAGAAATGATGATGTTCATGAAATGTTCCATTGATGTAATGGTAAGCTTTGTGATGATTTTAGGTGTTAAATGAAAGATATGTGTTAAATGAACATGTTTTGTTCTTGAAATTTTGATGAATTTAGCTAATTAGGGCTAAATTGAGAAAATAGTAATTTTGAGGGACTAAATTGTGAATTTGATGGAAAATATGGGCTTGTATGATATTTATAAGCATTCGGCTAAGCATGGTTAAATAATGATTTTGTATAATTGATGTTTTGAGAAAAATGGACTAAATTGATAAAATGTGCAAATGTTAGGGCTAATTTGCAAATTACCCTAAATATGTGTATTTGGAGTGAATTGAATGTGTTGATAAATAAAAGGGTTAAATTTGAATATGTACAGATCAAGAGCCGAAGAAATCGGACTTAGATCGCGGGAAAGCGAAAGTAACCGAGTAGCCATATCCATTTTCGTTAAACCGAACTCGAGGTAAGTCATTATACAAATAAATGTGTTTGCATTGAATTATGTATGTTTATGTGACTATTGATAATGATAAATGCTTACGAGATGTTGTATATATGAATTTCGAGATAAGATCGACATAATGATAATGTCCGAGAAGCCCCGTACGAACCTAGGAATAGATAGGATTAACTATGTCATGACATAGGTGTCTGTTCTGTGATATCATGTAAGACCACGTCTGGGACGTTGGCATTGATTTTAGATTTCTTGTAAGACCACGTCTGGGACGTTGGCATCGATAAGAAATTCTGTGTAAGACCACGTCTGGGACGTTGGCATCGATATGAGATTTACGTGTAAGACCATGTCTGGGACATCGGCATCGTATTTGATTCGTATAAGACCCTGTCTAGGACAGTGGCATCGATATCAGATTACATGTAAGACCACGTCTGGGACGTTGGCATTGTACGACTAATCCGAGCTTTCTGAATATCCTATTTAGTTCCGAACGGTTCAACGGGCAAGTCTGAGAAATAAACTACTCTGTGATTTATACATCTATTTCAGGTACGTTCGAAAAGTACACTATGTGTGTATGAAAGGTAAGTATCTATGTGAACTTACAATGATGATCATGTGTAAAGAAATGATGAGATAACATATAAATATATGCTTGAATAAGCTTTATGCATATGTGATATTTGAATTGAAGAATGTGGTAAAGTGTGGCTAAACAATGAGCCAAAGAATGTATGTGATTAGATTTCTATGTGAACTAATAATAGCATTGATCTAATATGATTATATGCATTTTATGCTAAGTTTATTTGTATATGGCTTACTAAGCTTTTGAAAGCTTACTCTGTGTGTGTTTGCTCTGTTTCATAGATCGTCAAAGCTACTGAAGGCTCAGGACTATCGAGGATCGTCATCACACTACTCAAACTCATTTTGGTACCTTTTGAAAATGTATATATGAAGTATGGCATGTATAGGCTAGTGAATTGGTATATGTTTGAATTGTAATAGCCATGTGATTTGGCTAGCTAATGTTAGTAATGTGCATGAGTAAATGTGGTATATGATGCAATATTTTGGTACGGCAAGTTAACTATTACAATGATCAATGTTATGGTAAGCTTATGAATGCATAATGAGAATGTATGGTTGATCAATTAAATGGCTACATAGATGAATAATGTGATTGAATCATGCTTGGATGTATAAGTGTTTTTAGTTGTGCAAATTGGCATAATTAGAATTGTGAATGAATGATATGAAATGTTGTTTGTTTGGTATGATTCTTGGTTTCCAAATGTGTTTGAAATGAATTGGTGAATGGCTTGTAGGCTTGATCCTTTGTGGGTGGCATTTTGGCCATGCGAGTGGCCTGCTTTGGCAACACGGTTGAGGCACACGGGCGTGCCTAGTGGTCGTGGGATTTAGTCAGTATATAGCCTAAGAGTACACGGCCATGGTACACGGGCGTGCCTGGTGGCCGTGGGGATAAGTCAGTATACCTGCCCTATTTTGGCACGGCCAGGACACATGGGGGTGTCTTGTAGCCGTGGGAAGCACACGGGCGTGTGACCACTGCAGTGTTTAAAAAGTTTGAAATTTCCGAGAATTTCCGTATACGTTCGGTATAGTCCCGACCCTTCTTTAAAGCATGCTTAAGGTCTCGGTGACCTATCTAAGGGACATAGTAATTGCATTTGATGATTTACAATATGAAATGTTTGTAAAAGTTTCTGATCTGTCCGGTAATGCCGTTAACCCTAATCCGGCGACGAATACAGGTTAGGGGTGTTACAGCCCACCAAATGATAATATGAACGATGGTATCGCACACAGCCCATTGTGAATAAGTAATAAGGTGGTATCGCACACAACCCACAAAAAGATTAATTACGGTGGTATCGCACACAGCCCACCAAATGATTATTACGGATATTTTTCTACACTTACATATCTATTCCGAGGTTCATACGGGAATTATTCACTATCTATCAATTTTAAACATAAATGATCTCATTCATACAATGCACCAATAAATAACAACATATCGTTTACACATAAACTTATCTACCTCGGTGCAAAATGTATAAATCGATGACTTAATCCGTAACCTTGCCTTTTCCCCGGTCAAGGTTGTTTCCGCGCTCTTCTTGATCTATAATAATGAAATTCACTCATTTAATCACTTTATAATGCATAATACACCAAAATTTCTACTTAGGCAAAAATGACCATTTTGCCCTTATACTTTGGCAAAATTACAATTTTACCCCTAGGCTCGTAAATCTTTTTTCATCACACTTTCTCATTAAACAAGCTTAGCTGAACATTTATTTCTCTTACAAAAACTTACAAGACCAATTATTTCATGCATTTATTACTAAATTACAACCTTTACAACTAAGTCTCATTTAGGTGTTTTCATGGTAACACCTTTCACAAAAGTTGTTCCTTAACTCACTAACATTCATTTTCTTCCATAAAAACTCAGCAAATAACATAAAAACTCTCATGGAAAGTCCCTAAACTTTAAACCATTTTGCAAAATAGTCCCCTCATTAGCTAGCTTAAGCTTTGGGGGTTCCAAAAGTACAAAAATTATCAAGAAAGACCTCTAAAATCACTTACTTGCAAGAGTTTTGCTTGGATGAAAATTTAAACTCCAAATACCCTTATTTCCTCTTCAATTTTCGGTGGGGAAGAAACATGAATAGTGAAAGATGATATCTCCTCTATTTGTCTTATTTTATTCATTTTTTTATCACCTAATTTCACCAAATTGGACCAAAATTTAATGCCCTTGCCTCCTTGTCTCGATGGCCGGTCAACACACCCTTAATGGCCTAATTGCACTTTAAGAACCTCCAATTTAATATTCTATGGCTATTAGACACCTCTACCTTGTATAATAGAACTTTCGCACTTTATGTGATTTAGTCCTTTTTCACAATTAAGCATGAAATTACCAAAATTAATGCACCAAAATTTTCATACATCCATATAATTATGCCATAACACATAAAATAATATCAAAATAATTTTCTTCAACTTCGGATTAGCCATCCCGAAAACACTGTTTCGACTAGCCTCAAAATCAGGCTGTTACAACTCTCCCCATTTAGAGATTTTTGTCCTCGAAAATCTTACCGGTAAAAAGGTTTGGATATTGTTCCCTCATGGCTTCTTCCGGTTCCCACGTAGCCTCTTCTACACCATGTTTTTGCCATAACACATTTACTAAGGCTATGCTCTTATTCCTTAACCATTTAACCACTCGAGCCAATATCTTAATTGGTTCCTCTTCATAAGTCATGTCGTCATATCTCAATTTCTGTTGGAGGGATCACTTGTAAAGGATCGGAACGATATGGCAGCAACATCGACACATGAAACACGTTGTGTATTCTTTCTAACTCTGCCGGCAAAGCCAACCGGTATGCTACTGGCCCAATCCTTTCAATAACCTCATACGGTCCTATGAATCGTGGACTCAATTTGCCCTTTCGACTGAATCTCAATATTTTCTTCCATGGAGATACTTTCAGGAATACTTTGTCACCCACTTGAAACTCGATTTCTTTCCTTTTTAAATCCGCGTATGACTTTTGTCGATCTGAAGCAGCTTTCAGACTATCTCGGATTACTTTCACTTTCTCCTCGGTCTCTTTAACTAGATCGACCCCGTGAATTTGCTTCTCACTAAGCTCGGTCCAATACAAGGGAGTCTGACACTTGCGACCATACAAAGCTTCGTACGGTGCCATCCGTACACTAGACTGATAACTGTTATTATAGGCAAACTCAACCAAATGTAGACATTTTTCCCAAATACCTTCGAATTCTAACACACAGCATCGGAGCATATCCTCAAGGACTTGAATCACTCTTTCGGATTGGCCATTAGTTTGAGGATGGAAAGCAGTACTAAAATTCAACTTTGTACCCAAGGCTTCTTGCAACTTCTTCCAAAACCTAAAATTAAACCTCGGATCTCTATCTGAGATAATAGATATAGGCACCCCATGCAATCTCACCACCTCAGCAATATACAACTCGGCCAACTTATTAAGTGAATAATCCATACGCACCGGTATAAAGTGAGCCGACTTCGTTAATCTATCAACAATAGATTCGATCCCGTTACAAAATCCATTGTGATTCGATCCCACTTCCACTCTAGAACCATCACCGGTTGAAGTAATCCCGAAGGTACTTGATGTTCGACTTTCACTTGTTGACAGATCAAGCACTTTGTAACAAACTCGGAAATGTCTCTTTTCATACCTGGCCACCAAGACAACTTCTTCAAATCATTACACATTTTTGTACTGCCCGGATGTACTGACAAACAACCACTGTGTGCTTCATGTAAACTTTTCCATATTAACTCATCATCCTTTGGTACACAAATTCTATCATGAAACATCAAGCAATCCTCTGAACTAACCCGAAAATCAGAGTTATTCCCCAATTTGCACTGAGCTCTCTTAACTTGCATCTGACTATCATTCTTTTGAGCTTCACATATCTGCTGAATAAATAATGGTCTAGCCCTCAAATCGGCCATTATAGCACCATCATAAAAAAACGCTAAGCTCGTACTCATAGCTCTCAAAGCATACAGGGATTTTCTGCTCAAGGCATCCGTAACCACATTCGCTTTCCCCAGATGGTAATCGATTACTAACTCATAATCCTTCAATAATTCGAGCCACCGCCGTTGTCGCAAATTCAAATCCTTTTGGTCCATCAAATACTTCAAACTCTTGTGATCGGTGAAGATTCAGCACTTCTCACCATATAAATAATGACGCCAAATCTTCAAAGAGAAAACGATCATAGCCAACTCCAAATCATGAGTCAGATAATTCTTCTCATGCGATTTTAGTTGTCTCGAGGCGTAAGCTACTACCTTACCCTCTTGCATCAACACACAGTCGAGGCCATTTAACGACGCATCACTGTAAACCACAAACTCTTTCCCCGAAACAGGTTGTACTAAAATCGGTGCCTCAGTCAATAATGCTTTCAATCTCTCGAAACTTTGTTGGCATTTCTCAGTCCATTCAAACTTAACATCTTTATACAACAGTTTCGTCATCGGAGTAGCAATCATGGAGAACCCTTTTACGAACCGTCTGTAGTACCCCGCCAAACCCAAAAAGCTTCTAATTTTTAACACATTCCTTGGAGGTTTCCACTCCATAATAGCCGAGATCTTACTTGGATCAACTCTTATGCCATCACCCGATACAATGTGTCCTAAGAATCTGACCTCTCGGAGACAAAACTCACTCTTGCTGAATTTATCATACAACTGCTTGTCTCATAAAGTCTGTAAAACAATTCTCAGATGCTCTGCATGCTCATTCTCATCCCGGGAATAAATTAATATGTCGTCGATAAAAACAACCACAAACTTATCTAAATACGGTCGGAAGATATGGTTCATTAAATCTATAAAAATTGCAGGAGCATTCGTTAAGCCAAATGGCATGACAAGAAACTCATAATGGCCATACCTTGTCCGAAATGCAGTTTTCGGCACATCTTGCTCCTTAACCCTCAACTGGTAACAGCCAGACCTTAGGTCTATCTTAGAGAACACCGTAGCTCCCTTCAATTGGTTAAATAAATCATCTATCCTTGGCAAAGGATACTTATTCTTCACTGTCACCTTGTTGAGTTGTCTGTAGTCTATGCACAATCTGATCGACCCATCTTTCTTCTTTACAAAAAGTATCGAAGCACCCCACGGTGAATAGCTCGGTCTTGCAAAACCCTTGTCCGTTAACTCTTGCAACTGAACTTTCAATTCTTTCAACTCCAATGGTGCCATCCTATATGGGGCAACCGAAATAGGTGTTGTACCCGGAACTAACTCAATCCCAAACTCGACCTCTCTAACTGGAGGCAATCCGGGTAACTCTTTCGGGAACACATCTGAATACTCGCATACCACCGGCACTGATTCAATCTTTATTTCTGACTCTTGAGTATTCAGCACAAAGGCGAGGTAGGACTCATACCCCTTTCTCAAGTATTTCTCAGCTACCATAGATGAAATCATTACATGCAAACTATCTGATTTACCTGATTCAAACCGAATGACATCTCCATTTACACATCTCAATTCAATAAGCTTACTACCACAGTTTACTAAAACATTATAAGCAGTCAACCAATCCATACCAAGAATCAGGTCAAGTTCATCAAACGGCAACAACATGAGATTTTCCGAAAAATAATTACCTCTAATTGTCAAATGACAATTCCTACACACCTTGTCAACTAGCACATGTTTGCCTAACGGGTTTGACACTTTTACTACAAATTTCGTAGACTCAACAATCATACTCATGCTAGATGCCAATTTCACGAAAATTTAAGAATGGGTAGACCCCGGATCAATCAAAGCAACTACAGAGATATCATGAAGAGAAAAATTACCCGTTACACATCTGGAGATGATGCCTCTTCGCGAGCGCGAATGGCATAAGTCCTTGCAGGTGCTCGTCCCTCTGACCTCACAGCAGAGTCTCTAGGTGCACCTCTACTACTAGTCCCACCTCCCGAGTTCTTTTGTAATCTACCCCTCGAAGATACATTACTTGATCTTATGTCCTACTTTCTTTCCTTCTCATCCCTCTCTGGACAATTGCGGATGAAATGGTTAGGTGAACCGCACTTGTAACAATTACGGTTGTTTCCCCAGCATTCCCCAGTGTGTTGCCTACCACAATTTGGGCATTCCAGTTTATTTGACTTTGGATTGCCCACACTTGCCATCGAGGTGGCTTGAACTCTCGAGCCCAAATATGTATTACCTCAATCTCAATGTGAATATCCAACTGATGTAGTCGTCCGAGGGTTCATTTCCTTGGACCTCTTTGATTGAGTTTGATACGATTTACTCATTGGCCTCTTTCTTACATCTCGGGCCTCACTCATGGCCTTTCTCTTTTCCTTATTCAGCTCATCGGCCTTGCATGCCCTATCAACCAACACCACAAATTCTTTCAATTCCAAGATCCCAAATAGAAGTCTGATATCCTCATTCAGCCCATCTTCAAACCTCTTGCACAAGATAGCTTCTGTAGACACACACTCTTGTGCATACTTGCTGAGCCTAACAAACTCGCGTTCATATTCTGTAACATCCCGATTTAGGGCCTAGTCAGAATAGTGGTGTGAGACCATAAATCTAAGGGTTATAAATGAGTTATTGAGGTTTATGCCTTGTATGCATGCTAGTGTGAAAGTTTCATGAAGCAATTTTGTGAAATTGTGGTTGTATTGTCCAAAAGGACTAAATTGCAAAAGTTGCAAAATGTGTGTTTCTAGAAGCTATATGTGTGAAATAGCTTTAGATTATTAATTAGAGGTCCTTAATGAGAAATTTTCCCAATTTTTAGTTTTTGGACAAAAATGGGCATGGATGAGTTAAATTAGAAAGTTTATCAAAAAGGGCATTTTAGTCATTTGTCAAATAAGTGATTAAAAAGGAGAAAAGATGAAAAAATCATGCTCATCTTCTCCCCCAAGCTGTCGAAAATTCTAATAGCCATTGTTAGGGCTCTTTCAATTTTTCAAGCTTGCTAGTAAGTGCTCCTAAGCCCGGTTTTTGATATTCTTCATATTTTTGAAGTCCTAGTAGCATGAGTAAGCTATTTTTAGCTATTTGGTGAGCTATTATGGATGTTCAAAAATGTACATATGTATGACATGCATGTATTTTGATGTTTTATGGAAGAATATGAAAGCTTGATGTAGTAGAAACATCTTTTGCTAAGTGATTTTCCATGAAAATGCATGTAGGGACTAGTTTGTGAAAAACTTTAGTTTGGTCATACATATGTGGTTTAGTGAGAATTGATGATAACTTTAGTTGAATAAGTGGTTTGGCTAAGCATGAAAGACTAGAAAGTTGAATAAAAATCACTTTACGAGCCTTTGGGACTAAAGTGTAAATATGAGAAAGTTTAGGGGCAAAATAGTAATTTTGCTAAAGTATGAGATGAGGGTCAATTTAGTCAATGTATGTATTGAATAAGCTGATTTATTCATTATAGATCAAGAAAGACGAAGCCCGGATCGAAATCGAGGCAAAAGCAAGGTGGTGGACTAAATTGCAAGTCCCAATACTTTTGAGTATCGAGGTAAGTCTATGCATAAACTGTAACAGTTCGAATTTGACCCTAATCAGAACGGTGGTTTCAGGACCACGAATCCGAGTTTGAAAAATTTTAAAATATTATTTTCTGTATTGATTATATGTGAATTAGTATATGTGAAAGTTTCGTGTACAAATTTGATTGTATGTGTGCTCAATTAGTCAAAAAGGACTAAATCGCGTAAATGGTAAAAGTGGCCAACTATTCAATTAGGAGGTTAAATTGATTTGTCTTCTTTTGAATGAGGTCTTATGATGCAAATTGGCCATTTAGAACCTTAGTGGACGGCATGGATGTTTAAGTGAGCATTAATATGTTTTATTTATTTAGTTATTTATATTATAAGAAAACTTTTATATTATATTATATGTTAAAAATATAAAACATCATAAAATAAAGGCACATGCATTATCTTTCTTCTTTGGCCGAATATAAGGTGAGAAAAACACCATAGTTGAAGCTCAAAGTTTCGGCAAACAAGGAAGCTTAATTAGGGTATGTATTTTGTTTAGTTTTTGATAATTTTTACGTTTTTGTAATCGTTGCTTCGAATACTTCAAGACCCATGCTTAAATTTTAGATTTTGATGAATATTTTGAAATGTGCCATTGATGATTTCATGAGTTTTATGATGATAGTTGATGAATTATGAAAGATATATGTTAGATTAATATGTTTTGTATTGAGATTTTTGGTGATTTTGAGTAAATAGGGTTAAATTGAGAAAATAATTTTTTGAGGGGTTAAAATGCAAAATAAATGAAATGCATGGACTTATATGGCTATGTGGAAGATTCGGCCTAGCTATATTGTTGGGAGATTTTGCATATTTTGTGTTTTGTGAAAATATGACTAATTTGTAAAAATGTGAAACATTAGGGGCAAAATGGTAAATTGCCCATTTAGATGTTTTTGGATTAAATTGAAATGAAATATATTTGAATGAGCTTAAATTGAATATGTTTAGATCAAGAACAAAGAAAAACGGACTTGGATCGGGGAAAGGCGAAGGTTAACGAATAGCCGGTTCTTGACATCCGACGATATCCGAAGTAAGTCTTTAAGCAAGTTAATACCGTAAGTATCGATTATAACCTAGTATACATGCTGAATTATGAATTTATGGATTGAAATATGACAAAGCCGAATGTGTTAAAGTAATTTAGCAATGAAATGTAGTTGAATTAATTGAGTTCACTATGTGAAAGTAATGTGAATTATATGTGATATATGTGATATTGCTAGTGTGTAATGTGAATGAGTTGGCTCGGTAATATGAATATTCAAAGCTTATTGCCCAGCGTGCCTTGTGCCGATTAATTATATCGGGCTTATTGCCTAGCAGCAGGTAAATGTCGGTGTTTAAATTTCGCACCTCTGGTCCAGCGGGCCTAGTACCGGCAGTGTGTATTTAGAGCTTTGATGCCTCAGCAGCTTAATGCGGTGATGTATTATATATGGAGAATTCATGAATTTACAAGGTGGAACGTAATTACTGCAATAAGCTAAATGCTCGGGTAAGTATAAGTTTCCATAGTTGCAAGGAATAAGGTAAGTTATTATATTACCATTCGAATTAAGTGAGATGTGATATAATTGAAGCTTTCACTAAGATTTTAATATGTGCATTTGATCTTACCAATATTGAGTATGATATATATATATATATTGGAATCTAAGCTTGGTTATGCCTTTGAGATTCGGCCATATGTGTAAATGCCAAATGTGAGAGTGATTGGATATGTCTACATATGTGTATGACTGATTACATGTGGTTAATATGTATGCTATACTTATTTGGTTTGGAATATGCGAATACATATTGTATTTGATTGTTTCGTGAGTTTGCATGCTTATAGTAAGAAAATGATAATTGTTAGATTAAGTAAGGTAATGGCATTCGCCAAAATGAACTTATAAGTTAAATTATTTATATTCAATGTCATAAACCAATGGTTTTAAAATGCTTGAATGTTTGAATGCTATATTATAATTGCTTAAGACTTACTAAGCTAGTAAGCTTACTCTGTGTGTGTTCATTGTTCTGTTTTGTAGATTTTGATCAAGCTACGAGCTCAGGGGATCGTCAGTGAAGTCATCCATACTATCGACTTGTCTTGGTATCTTTAAAGTTTAGATTTTGAACTTAAGGCATGTATAGGCTAACTTTATGCTTGAATATCATTTTGGTGATGTATTTAAGCCATGCAAAAATGGCTTGATTATGATGTTAATGGTTATGTGTTTTCGGTCATGTTTTAGGCTTATATTGAAAATATATATTAAGGCATATATGTTTGTGGTGTTTGGTTAAGATTCGGAGATGATAATGAAAATGTTTATAATTATATTTTAGTTTGATCATTGGAGTTTTAAATTGAGGACCGAATATATGGTCAATGGATTGGTTGTACTTATGTATTTTGGACTAGTCATATAGTATATGTGTTTGGTAGGTTATTTAATGATCTTTGTGTCCATTAATTATTAATGTGGCTATGGTTAAATGAATGCAAAAATAGAAATTATTTCAATTAAATGTGGTTATATGGAGATGCTTACTTAGGTGTAATAAATATATATGTATGTTTACTATGTCGTAGGGATTTCTTAACCTAGATTAATATGCTTAATTCATGAATTGGTATAGTCACAAAATTAATTAATAAGGTAAGGATGATTTGATAATTATGGTTTGACATGGCTTTTGTTTTAGGGATATTACGCATATTATGATAGCATGATGGGTATGTTTGGTTATGCTATAATGTTCGAATGTCACATATGTGAATGAAAATTTAACAGAGTAACATGGGTCTATTCGTTTTAATATGCATATTTGCAGAAAGTATGAAATGATATGTTGATATTCGACTAATGAAATAGATGTATTTATATATATTTAACATATGAAATTTAGTGTTGATATGTGTAAGCTTGATTCGAAACTTTTATAGATTATGAGTAATGATGTATTGCATTATGAAACATGGTTTGTAACGTAAGTCTTGATCATTATTTGTTGATATTTAAAATTCAAATATGCGTATTTGGTTTATTCCATAAATGACTGTGCTAAACTGTGTCTAGTTCGGTAACGCCTCATAACCCTAATTTGGCGACGGGCACGGGTTAAGGGTGTTACATTTGATTGGTATCAGATCTTACGGTTTAGTCTATTCTAGGACTACCGTAGCGCGTGTGAGTCTAGCTATACATGCCTTAATTTTACAATACGATAGTGTGGTGACTTCTGACATTTAAATTGTATTTTATATAGTAAATGGATCCTGACAGAGCCGTAGTTGATGATGTAGAGAGCGTAGCGCCTGATCCCGCACATGGGTCAAGTCTTGGTGAGACTCTCGACCTATCTCGTAGTAGCCATAAGGGAGGCTAAGCAAGCCTTCTACGGATGATGAATGAATGGTTTACCCAATTTATTCGAACTAATCCCATTGTACAACAACCTCCACCCCTGAATAATCCAACTCGATACCTTCAAGACCTCCAATGATAGATCTCGATGAGATCTAGCGTGCCTCCGATTGATAAAATCGGGAAACATGGGGTGAGGAATTTAAAGCTAATGATGATGACGACGCTGAACGAAATGAGATGTGGCTTGATAATACTATCCGTGTGCTCAATGAGATGTCATGTACTCCAGATTTAATGCTTGAAGTGTGCTATATCCTTACTACGGGACACCGCATATCACCGTGGAATACACTAGTATCGGTGGTTCCGAAAGAAAAAGTGACTTGGGATTTCTTTCGCATCGAGTTTCGTAAGAAATATATCAATCAGAGATTCATTAATCAGAAACGAAAAGAATTTCTGGAATTGAAACAGGGTCGAATGACCGTGACTGAGTATGAACGAAAATTTGTCAGACTGAGCCGATATGCCCGCGAATGTGTGTCAACTGAAGCCATTATGTGTAAAAGATTTGAAGACGGTCTGAATGAAGATATTAAGTTGCTAGTTGGCATACTCGAGATTAAAGAGTTCGTGGTACTTGTCGAACGAGCTTGCAAAGCCGAAGAGCTTGGGAAAGAGAAAAGAAAGGCTGAAATGGAAGCTAGAGACATTCGTAAAAGATCATCGAGTAAGACATTTCATTCGGTATCCAAGAAGTTCAAAGATGAATCTGGTCGACATAGAGTTACTTCAGACTTATCTAGACGAGATCGACCACCTGTGGGTTCTCGAGCTACTCGATGGCTGTGTTGGTAATGTCCATAGACCGGGTTGAATGCAAGCATTGTGGTAAATGGCATTCAGGGAGTTGTAGATTTCGTGATCGGTCCTGCTTTAAATGTGGATCGTCGGATCATTTTATTCGAGAGTGCCCGATGCTAGCTGAGCAAAATATGGCTCAGAATACAAGACCGAGTAATGTATCAGGGCGAGGCGGACCACCTAGGCATTCAGAAATGTAAGTGGCAATCGAGAAGGAACCAAAGACACCGCAGATTCGATCAGAGGCTCATGCACCGCTAGAGCATATCTTTGACGTGCGAGAGAATGCTTCTTCCCGGATGTTATCACTGGTACTTTCACTCTTTATGATACTATCGTGATTGCATTGATTGATCCGGTTCGACTCATTCATATGTGTGTGAAACTTTAGTATCCGAAGAAGACTCACCGTTGAGTCTCATCGAGTTTGTGATTCGTGTATCAAACCCTTTGGGTCGATATGTTACGATTGATAAAGTGTGTAAAAGTTGCCCGTTGATGATTCGGATTCATGCTTCCCGGTGATTTAATGTTGTTGCCTTTCGACCGAGTTCGATATAATTTTGGGAATGGATAGTTAACTTTGCACGATCTTTGTTGTTAATTGCAAAAAAGACCCTTGATTTGAGATGTCGAATGGTGAAGTTATCCGAATTGAATCTAATGACTGAATGGGTTACCGCGAGAATCTCCTCGATGTTAGCTTATAAGCATGTGAGAAAAGGGTGTGAAGCTTACTTGGCTTATGTGTTGGATAGTAAAGTTGCCGTGAAGCGCAGATTGAATCTGCATCGGTTGTGTGCGAGTATCTAGATGTGTTTCCTGAAGAACTACCGGGTTTACCACCTGTTCGAGAAATAGAGTTTGGTATCGAATTAGTATCGGGGACGACTCCGATTTCAATAGCTCCGTATCGGATGGCACCTACAAAATTAAAAGAGTTGAAAGCACAGTTGCAAGAGTTAACAGATAGGGGCTTTGCACGACCGAGCTTCTTTCCTTGGGGTGCGCCAGTTTTATTTGTGAAAAAGAAAGACGGGACTATGCGATTGTGCATCGATTATCGACAGCTCAACAAGGTAACTATAAAGAATAAATACCCGATGCCACGGATTGACGACTTGTTTGATCAGTTGAAAGGGGCTTCAGTGTTTTCAAAGATAGATTTGAGATCGGGCTATTATCAGTTGCGAGCAGAGATTCTGATGTGCCAAAGACTGCTTTTCGAACGAGGTACGGACATTATGAGTTTCTGGTTATGCCTTTTGTACTTACTAATGCACCTGCTATTTTTATGGATCTGATGAATCGAATTTTCAGATAGTATTTGGATCGATTTGTAGTAGTGTTTATAGATGATATGCTGATCTACTCCAAAGATGAAACCGAGCATGCTGAGCATCTGAGACTGGTGCTACAAACTTTGCGAGATAAACAGTTGTACGCAAAGTTTAGTAAGTGTGAGTTTTGGCTGAATGAGGTCAGTTTTCTGGGTCACGTTGTTTCAGCATTAGGCATACGAGTTGATCCGAATAAAATATCGGCTATACTTGATTGGAAACCACCAAGAAATGTTTCTAAAATTCAAAGTTTTCTGGGACTTGCTAGTTACTACAGACGATTCGTGAAAGGTTTTTCTATAATAGCCACACATTTGAAAAAGCTATTATAGAAGGATGTCAAGTTCGAATGGACGGAAACATGTCAGAAAAGTTTCGATCAGTTGAAAGCTCTTTTGACCGAGGCTCCAGTGTTGGTTCAACCTGAATCGGGTAAAGAATTTGTTGTTTATAGTGATGCATCTTTGAATGGTTTGGGTTGTGTTTTAATGCAGGAAGGCAAAGTTGTAGCCTACGCTTCGAGACAATTGAAGCCGCATGAAAGAAATTACCCGACACATGATTTGGAGCTAGCAGCTATTGTATTCGCGTTGAAGATTTGGTGTCATTACTTGTTTAGTGAGAAATGTCATGTTTATTCGGATCACAAGAGTTTAAAGTACTTGATGACTCAGAAAGATTTGAACTTGAGACAACGCAGATGGTTAGAGCTGTTGAAAGATTACGAATTAGTGATTGACTACCATCCGGGGAAAGCCAATGTTGTTGCGGATGCCTTAAGTCAGAACTCATTATTTGCTCTTCGTGCGTTGAACGCACATATGGTTATGTCTGATGATGGTTTGATAATAGCCGAATTGAAAGTAAGACCGTTGTATATCCAACAAATTTATGATGCTCAGATAGTTGACAAAGATACTATGGCAAGACGAGTTCAGTGTGAAAGTGATGCAGAGTCAGAGTTTCGAATCGATGAAAATGACTGTTTAAACTTCAAAGGCCAAATATGTGTTCCGAGAAATGAAGAATTGATTCAGATGATATTGAATGAAGCTCGTAGTAGCCGATTGTCCTGTACATCGGGTAGCACGAAATTGTATAATGATTTGAAACAGATTCTATTGGTGGCACTGGTATGAAACGGGACATATCTCGAATTTGTCTCGAAGTGCTTAATTTGTCGCCAAGTAAAAGCCGAACATCGGTGCCTTCAGGTTACTTCACCGATCATGATACGAATGGAAATGGGATAGAATTGCTATGGATTTTGTATCCGGTTTGCCTACGACACCGAGCAAGAAAGATGCGATGCAGGTTATAGTGGATAGACTAACCAAATCACTCACTTCATCCGGTTAGATGCGGACTATTCGCTCGATAAGCTTGCTGAGTTATATGTATCTCAAATTGTGAAATTGCATGGTGTGTCGATTTCCATTATTTGAGACCAGAGACCCGAGATTCACGTCGCGGTTCTGGAAGAAATTGCAAGATGCTTTAGGTACCAAACTACACTTTAGCATGACTTTTCATCCGTGAGCGCGGGCGGTCGATCTGAACGAACCATTTAGATACTTGAGGATATGTTGAGATGTTGCATCCTCGAGTTTGAAGGCACGTGGGAACGATACTTACCTTTGATTGAATTTGCTTATAATAACAGTTTTCAATCTAGTATCAAAACGGCACCTTACGAAGCTCTGTATGGCCGCAAGTGTCGTACACCATTATACTGGACCGAGCCTAGTGAAAACAAGATACACGGGGTTGATTTGATTAAAGAGACTGAACAGAAAGTGGTAGTAATCCGAGATAGTTTGAAAGTTGCATCAGATCGCCAAAAGTCATACGCGGATTTGAAACGTAAAGACATTGAGTTTCAGGTCGGAGACCGGGTATTTTTGAAAGTTTCTCCGTGGAAGAAAGTACTTCGTTTTGGTCGAAAAGGCAAATTAAGTCCGAGATTCATCGGACCGTATGAGATCATCGAACGTGTTGGGCCTGTTGCTTATAGATTGAAGTTGCCTTCTGAATTAGAAAAGATACATAATGTATTCCATGTTTCGATGCTTCGTAAATATAGATCAGATCTGTCACATGTGATCGCCCCTTCTGAGATTGAAATCTGATCTGATATGACGTACGAGGAAGAATCGATCCGTATCTTAGCTCGAGAAGTGAAAGAGTTGAGAAACAAGAAAATTCCGTTAGTAAAAGTACTATGGAATCAACATGGAGTAGAAGAGGCAACGTGGGAGCCTGAGGATTCAATGAGGCAACAATATCCAACTTTGTTAAATGGTAAGATTTTCGGGGACGAAAATCCCTAAGGGGGCAGAGTTGTAACAGTCCGAATTTGACCCTAATCGGAACGGTGGTTTTGGGACCACGAATCCGAGTTTGAAAAATTTTAAAATATTATTTTCTGTATTGATTATATGTGATTTAGTATATGTGAAAGTTTCGTGTAAAAATTTGATTGTATGTGTGCTCAATTAGTCAAAAAGGACTAAATCACGTAAGTGGTAAAACTGGCCAACTATTCAATTAGGAGGTTAAATTGATTTGTCTTCTTTTGAATGAGGTCTTATGATGCAAATTGGCCATTTAGAACCTTAGTGGACGGCATGGATGTTTAAGTGAGCATTAATATGTTTTATTTATTTAGTTATTTATATTATAAGAAAACTTTTCTATTATATTATATGTTAAAAATATAAAACATCATAAAATAAAGGCACATGCATTATCTTTCTTCTTTGGCCGAATATAAGGTGAGAAAAACACCATAGTTGAAGCTCAAAGTTTCGGCAAACAAGGAAGCTTAATTAGGGTATGTATTTTGTTTAGTTTTCGATAATTTTTACGTTTTTGTAATCGTTGCTTCGAATACTTCAATACCCATGCTTAATTTTTTGATTTTGATGAATATTTTGAAATGTGCCATTGATGAGTTCATGAGTTTTATGATGATAGTTGATGAATTATGAAAGATATATGTTAGATTAATATGTTTTGTATTGAGATTTTTGGTGATTTTGAGTAAATAGGGTTAAATTGAGAAAATAAATTTTTGAGGGGTTAAAATGCAAAATAAATGAAATGCATGGACTTATATGGCTATGTGGAAGATTCGGCCAAGCTATATTGTTGGGAGATTTTGCATATTTTGTGTTTTGTGCAAATAGGACTAATTTGTAAAAATGTGAAACATTAGGGGCAAAATGGTAAATTGCCCATTTAGATTTTTTGGATTAAATTGAAATGAAATATATTTGAATGAGCCTAAATTGAATATGTTTAGATCAATTACAAAGAAAAACGGACTTGGATCGGGGAAAGGCGAAGGTTAACGAATAGCCGGTTCTTGACATCCGACGATATCCGAAGTAAGTCTTTAAGCAAGTTAATACCGTAAGTATCGATTATAACCTAGTATACATGCTGAATTATGAATTTATGGATTGAAATATGACAAAGCCGAATGTGTTAAAGTAATTTAGCAATGAAATGTAGTTGAATTAATTGAGTTCACTATGTGAAAGTAATGTGAATTATATGTGATATATGTGATATTGCTAGTATGTAATGTGAATGAGTTGGCTCGGTAATATGAATATTCGAGCTTATTGCCTAGCAGGCCTTGTGCCGGTGAATTATATCGGGCTTATTGCCTAGCAGGTGCTAAATGCCGATGTTTAAATTTCTGCACTCGGGTCTAGCGTGCCTAGTGTCTTGGTGTGTGTAATTCAAAGCTTTGATGCCTAGCGGGCTTAATGCCGGTGATGTATTATATATGGAGAATTCATGAATCATTTACAAGGTGGAACGTAATTACTGCAATAAGCTAAATGCTCGGGTAAGTATAAGTTTCCATAGTTGCAAGGAATAAGGTAAGTTATTATATTACCATTCGAATTAAGTGAGATGTGATATAGCTGAAGCTTTCACTAAGATTTTAATATGTGCATTTGATCTTACCAATATTGAGTATGATATATATATATATTGGAATTTAAGCTTGGTTATGCCTTTGAGATTCGGCCATATGTGTAAATGCCAAATGTGAGAGTGATTGGATATGTTTACATATGTGTATGACTGATTACATGTGGTTAATATGTATGCTATACTTATTTGGTTTGGAATATGCGAATACATATTGTATTTAGGTGTTCTGGTGAGTTTGCATGCTTATAGTAAGAAAATGATAATTGTTAGATTAAGTAAGGTAATGGCATTCGGCCAAAATGAACTTATAAGTTAAATTATTTATATTCAATGTCATAAACCAATGGTTTTAAAATGCTTGAATGTTTGAATGCTATATTATAATTGCTTAAGACTTACTAAGCTAGTAAGCTTACTCTGTGTGTGTTCATTGTTCTGTTTTATAGATTTTGATCAAGCTACGAGCTCAGGGGATCGTCAGTGAAGTCATCCATACTATCGACTTGTGTTGGTATCTTTAAAGTTTAGATTTTGAACTTAAGGCATGTATAGGCTAACTTTATGCTTGAATATCATTTTGGTGATGTATTTAAGCCATGCAAAAATGGCTTAATTATGATGTTAATGGTTATGTGTTTTCGGTCATGTTTTAGGCTTATATTGAAAATATATATTAAGGCATATATGTTTGTGGTGTTTGGTTAAGATTCGGAGATGATAATGAAAATGTTTATAATTATATTTTGGTTTGATCATTGGAGTTTTAAATCGAGGACCGAATATATGGTCAATGGATTGGTTGTACTTATGTATTTTGGACTAGTCATATAGCATATGTGTTTGGTAGGTTATTTAATGATCTTTGTGTCCATTAATTATTAATGTGGCTATGGTTAAATTAATGCAAAAATAGAAATTATTTCAATTAAATGTGGTTATATGGAGATGCTTACTTAGGTGTAATAAATATATATGTATGTTTACTATGTCGTAGGGATTTCTTAACCTAGATTAATATGCTTAATTCATGAATTGGTATAGTCACAAAATTAATTAATAAGGTAAGGATGATTTGATAATTATGGTTTGACATGGCTTTTGCTTTAGGGATATTGCACATATTATGATAGCATGATGGGTATGTTTGGTTATGCTATAATGTTCGAATGTCACATATGTGAATGAAAATTTAACAGAGTAACATGGGTCTATTCGTTTTAATATGCATATTTGCAGAAAGTATGAAATGATATGTTGATATTCGACTAATGAAATAGATGTATTTATATATATTTAAGATATGAAATTTGGTGTTGATATGTGGAAGCTTGATTCGAAACTTGTATAGATTATGAGTAATGATGTATTGCATTATGAAACATGGTTTGTAACGTAAGTCTTGATCATTATTTGTTGATATTGAAAATTCAAATATGCGTATTTGGTTTATTCCATAAATGACTGTGCTAAACTGTGTCTAGTTCGGTAATGCCTCATAACCCTAATTCGGCGACGGGTACGGGTTAAGGGTGTTACATAAACAGTGCATTCATACTTACAAATTGTTGATGATAGCTAGTGTGTAGCTTGTTCGAGATTGATTGAGAACCTATGTGGTCCAAGTAGAATGAATGTAGTAGAATTGTGAATGGATGTTTAATTGAGTAAGTAGACATGTGAATGTGTAGTGATAATGCTAGATGGTAGGCTAAGTGCGATACCATCCTAATGCATATTGACAATGAGCTGGCTATGTGCGATGCTATCGTGAGGTATATCGTTTAGTGGGCTAAGTGAGAAACCCATATGATTACCTTTGTGGTAGGCTAAGTGCGATACCACCTTATTAATCGGTTGTGGTGTGCTAAGTGCGAAACCACCGAGACATTTGTTGTGTGGGTTAACTGTGTGGATTAGCCATGTAATTGCATCATTGAGTAAAATAGCTGCGTGGATGTATAATTAAGTTAATTAGCTGTGTGGATGAATTATTGAGAAATAATGATGTGTTGTATATTATGTAAATGTGACATTGAATGCAGGGGTGCATTTCGATGGTTATGAGTATGTGACTCATGATGTGTTGGAGATGTGGTAAGGGATAAAAAGAGTAAGCATAGTTGTGAATTACTTATGTTGGTATAATGCTAATTGTTGCTTAGCTTATACTATGTTGCTTAATTATTTATGTGTAAACTTACTAAGCTCAAAGCTTACTCTCTTTCTTTTCCCTTTTCTTATAGAGTAAAGGTGTTGAATCGAGATACGAGGATCATTTGGAAGATCGCCCACACTATCAGCACACTCTGGTACATTAGACTTAATGTTTTGTATATGGCATGTATAGGGGCTAGGCAAGTTAGTGGATTTTGTTGTAAATGGCTAAGATGTGTTGGCCTTTAGATGGATAGTGTATTTTGTATACTGCCATGGTTGTTGGCTATTACATTATATGAAAGAAAGATGTAGTTTTCTATATGAGATTGCACTTCATTTGAGTTGATTATGGATGTGTTGTATGAGTGCATGTTGTGTAAGCTATAAGGGTGAGAAGAGCTTAGCAAATATCTTTGTTCTTGGCCATGTGGATAGACACATGGGCGTGTGTCTAGGCCATGTGTGACACACGGTCAGCCCACGGGCGTGCGCTTTGGCCGTGCGTCCCCTGCATGTTAGTATTATAAATCAGAATAGACCACGGACTAGCTGCACGGGCGTGTGGGATTATCCAATGTTGGCCACGGGCTAGCCACACGGGCGTGTGTCTAGACTCTAGGCCGTGTTAAAGTAGTCGATGCGCACCACACGTGGTAAGCACGCGCGCGTGTGCCTTGGCCGTGGGGCATTGGCGTGCATCTTTGGGTTTTTAGGCGAGTTTGGGGACATGGGCGTGTGTGTCCATGCACGGGCGTGTCTAATCTTGCACGGGCGTGTGAGACCTGTATAAAGAGAAAATTTTTAAGATTGGAAAAAGTTCCGATTTAGTCTCGAGAGCCCTCGTGTGTATGAGTGAGGCCTCGTAAGTCGAGAATGAGGTTGTTGAGATGACTTCAGAGAGTAGTTACGATGAGCCTAAGTGGCGATCAAGTGGTGTGAGTTCGGTAATGCCTCAGGCCCGGTTTCGGCGTAGAACCCGTGTAAGGGGTGTTACATTTAGTGGTATCAGAGCTATGGTTTAGTCGGTTCTAGGACTACCATAGTAGGTGTAAGAGTCTAGCTATACATGCCATAAGTGTACAATGATAGTGTGGTGGTTTCTGATGATTTTAAATCTTGTTTTATATAGTATATGGATTCTGATCCATTGACTGCTGATAAAGTAGCTAGTAACGCGCCGGCTCCTGCCCAAGGAACCGCGCCCGTTGAGAGTGGACCCGAGGTTAGGGGTCAAGGGGAAGAGGCACGGGAAGCCTTTCTCCAGATGATAAGCAATTGGTACTCGGGTTATGTTTGAGCGAACCCTAATGCTCAACCTCCTCCACCTCCTCCTCCTATACCTCAGCCAAATCCAGTGGCTCCTCAAGGTATGGATGTAGTGAGGATATCGAAGCCCCCGGTGGATAAGATTAGGAAGCACGGGGCTGAGGAGTTTAGAGCTAAGGTAGATGATAACCCAGAGAGGGCGGAGTTCTGGTTGGAGAACTCGATGAGGGTGTTCGATGAACTCTCATGTACGCCTGAAGAGAGTTTGAAGTGTGCCGTATCCTTGCTGAGAGATTCGGCATACCATTGGTGGAAGACGTTGACGCTAGTGGTCCCGAGAGAGCGGGTGATGTGGGAATTCTTTCTGGAAGAGTTCCGGAAGAAGTATATAAGCCAAAGGTTTACTGATCGAAAAAGGAAGGAATTCCTTGAGTTGAAACAAGGAAGAATGACAGTGGCGGAATATGAGCGTGAGTTTGTTAGGCTTAGCAAATACGCTCAAGAATGTGTATCGACTGAGACCATCTTGTGTAAGAGGTTCGAAGATGGGCTGAATGAGGACGTCAAACTCCTAGTGGGCATTTTGGAGTTGAAAGAATTTGTGGTATTAGTTGAGAGGGCAAGTAAGGTAGAAGAGTCGAGTTCGAGAAAAGAGGAGGGTCGTGAGTGAAGCCCGAGATGCTAGAAAGAGGCCGATGGGCAAGTCATACCAAGCCCGGTCGAAAAGATCCAAGGAAGTGAATCCTCGGACGATAGCACCCGAGTGGGTTATTCGATCGAGACTTGGGCAATACTCGCTCGGGTTCGAGAGTCCAGAACACACCTGGTTTAGGGGCTATGCGGTTTGAGTATAATGTAGGTGTTGGAAGGTTCTTGGGTGTGCTTGGATGTGTTTTGGGGTTTTAAGAATGCTTGGATGAAAGGGAGACTTTGGAAAATTTTGGATTTTTAGTGGAAAAGGGAATCGGGCCAAGGAGGTCTTAAGAATAATTTTTCGTAATTTTTGGCACAAGGAAGGCGGTGGTAGAGTGGTCTCGTGCGCGGCTTAAGAGCTTGGGGAGGACGCCGGTGAGGGCCTGGGTTCGAGTCCAGCGGCTACAAGGGGTTTTAATATTTTTGGGTTCTGGCGTTACAAGGAGGAGGCCTTAAAAAGGAGTAGGGGCGTGTTTTGACGCAAGCAAAGAACTTGTCCAAGTGGTTCTGTGCGGCACTTAGGAGCTGGAGGTGCGCGGGCGCTGGTTCGAGCGACAGGCGGCTTTGCGTGTTTTATTTTTCTTATGCGATTGGGGGCTTGAGTAGGAAGCCTTTAAAGATTAAATGGTGTGGCTTTATGGCATAAAATCAAAGTGGCCGAGTGGCACAGGCGTTGGAAGTAAGGCGTGCGGCAGTTAAGGGAGCTTGGGTTCGAATCTCATGACAAGCAATGGAGTATTTATTTTTATGGATTGGACGGCAAGAGTTTCAGTTGAATTTAAACTCTCATCGACGTGAAGGATCCCACATCGGAAAGACACAAAGAATGAAGGTGAAGAGCTAGCTATATAAGGAGCATCCTAGGAGGAGAGTAAACACATCTTGGAGGCGTTTGGGCACAAGAGTGATCGGAGCGCGGATTAGCCCCGAGTCCTATCATGTGTGTAACTCTCTCTACTCTAGCCGTAGAGCGGCAAATGCCGGGCACCGATCACGGCAATAGTAGCCACACGAGCGCGCGCGAGCGCACGTGGGGCTTCGACGCGATAGTTGAGGCCATCGTGTAGTATTCTTGTGGGTTGGGGTTTGCTTGGGCGCGATGGGCGAAGGGGGCCCAATGGGCCCGTGGGCCCAATATAGTAAAATGTATGATGGTGTAGTATATAGTGAACTAGACTAGGTGGAACTTATATACGTGGCTAGATTTGTGTTAGGTGGGCCACACGAAAGCGCGTGTGGGCGGATGGGCCGAAATCGGGTTTTAGGCCCAATCGTCAGCACAACCGGAAGTGGTAGTTGAGTCGCTAGTGGCGACATTAGGCCTTCAGAAAGGCCATTGCGAGTGTGAATTTACGAAAATACCCTCGGTGAGGTAAAATTACGATTTTACCCTTAAAGGTTGGTTAGCATGATTATGTTGTTTAGTTTTGGCCGATTGTAGGGGAAGGCTTGATCTCGCATATCTCGGGTTGTGGCTAGTGCTCGAAAAGTGTTAAGGAATGGGGATCTAGTGCGTTAGATCTTGATCTACGAGGATTTGATAGTCGCATTAGTAATCAGTGTGTAAGCTAACACACTTCTTGCTTGTATATGTTTGATAAATCGATTGATTGGTAAAACCGAAATAGTATGGTTGAGTGATATGATACCCTATGGGGTATGTGCACGGATTCGTAAGTCCGTTTCATTATGAGTAATGTTATTGATACATGATGTCATGATTTATGATGTATGTGCTATGAGATGCAACGTTAAACATGTTTGCATGATTTGAATACTATACATGAGTTGGTATGATGATGGGTGATATGAGTGGAGGGGCGGTGATATTTTGCCGACGAGCACCGTGTTTTAGTAACACAACTTTGTGACTTTGGGTCACGGAGGTTTGGCACCTCGGAGGTTTGGCACCTCAGCGTCTCGCCCCCGTGGTTTTGCACCACAGTGGGTTGGCCCCACAAGGCGGTATTGAGGATTGACGCCGGTGATTTGGTATCACACGATGGGTTGGCCCCATCACTCGATTATCG
Source organism: Gossypium sturtianum (assembly GCA_025698515.1). Lineage (NCBI taxonomy): Eukaryota > Viridiplantae > Streptophyta > Magnoliopsida > Malvales > Malvaceae > Gossypium > Gossypium sturtianum. The sequence goes on from CM046948.1 coordinate 59,155,567, forward strand.
TGACTACGGTCACCACGGTGGTTTGGTACCACATTTGTGTCTTTGGGACACCGGAGGTTTGGCACCTCATTGCGACTCGTCCCCCGTGGTTAACACCACCGTGGGTTGGCCCCACTTTTGAGATACGGGATTGTCGCCGGTGATTTGGTATCACACGATGGGTTGGCCCCATCATTGGATTTGTGACTTCGGTCACGGTGTTTTGGTAACACATTGTGACTATACGTCACGGTGGTTTGGCACCACCGGTGGTTTGGTACCACACGGTAGAAAAGGTGTATGGACGGTTAGGATTGGGTGCATATGATTGGGATGCATGATGATCATGATTATGTTTGTATGTGATATTTCGCTAATCCGGAAAAAGGGTAGCCTGCTGAGTGCAGGTGACTCACCTTTTTCCTTTAACCATTTTCAGTGTTGCTTAAAGTCTGGGTAGGGATCGGAGAGGACAAGGTGGCCCACGCGAAGATGATGTTCAATTATTCCATGCTTGATTTTGATATAAGTACTTTATTTGAATTGTTGGGTTGTAATAAAGGCCATTTTATGTTTTTGGTATTACTTTAACTATGGTTTATTTAAATTAAATTGCTACGTGAAAATGATTTATGGTTTGCAACCTATTTATTCAAATTGGATATTATAAACTAAAGTTTTAAAAATGAATGAGTTTAATAGCAAAGTTTTATTCCAAAGATATGCTTTCCAAAATTCAAGCAAACTACGATGTTTTATTTTAAATTAAGAAGATTTTCAACCATCTTTTCCCGGTGACATAACCAGATTCTGGTCGTAGTGAATGGGCGGGTTTGGGGATGTTCTGATTTAATATCGAGCCAAGTTCAAAACTCGGCTTTGAGGGTTTTGGGCCCAAAACATTTTCAAAATGGGCTTTTCAAACATATGGGCTTTTAAGAAATTTTTCAGAGTTTTTCTCGGCATGGCACTGTACCTCAGACCGAAGTCCACAGTAAGTACCCCTTACTATTGCTTGTGAGTTATTGATGTGATCGGATGATTGCAATAGTGGATTACTTTAGAAAGCTGAAACTTTGATTGCTCGAAAGAACGACTTCCGAAACTTACATTCATAAAATTTGCTCGTGGATTAAATAGTGGAACAAAATTTCTAATGCATAAAACTTTTAATCGATTAAATCGCGACGCTAGATATGAGTTCTAGGGACGTGTTGTCGCGGGCATGGTTTAGGTGGAATGATGACTTGTTAAGATCAGAGTGCTTGTGACATAAGCGTAAGGTGGTAAGATAGGTTGTACGGACGTTCTCTAGTAAAGTAATTTCGAGGACGAAATTATTTTTAAGGAGGGTAGAATTGTAACACCTGGTTTAGGGGCTATGCGGTTTGAGTATAATGTAGGTGTTGGAAGGTTCTTGGGTGTGCTTGGATGTGTTTTGGGGTTTTAAGAATGCTTGGATGAAAGGGAGACTTTGGAAAATTTTGGATTTTTAGTGGAAAAGGGAATCGGGCCAAGGGAGGTCTTAAGAATAATTTTCTGTAATTTTTGGCACAAGGAAGGCGGTGGTAGAGTGGTCTCCGTGCGCGCGCTTAAGAGCTTGGGGAGGACGCCGGTGAGGGCACGGGTTCGAGTCCAGCGGCTACAAGGGGTTTTAATATTTTTGGGTTCGGCGTTACAAGGAGGAGGCCTTAAAAGGAGTAGGGGCGTGTTTTGACGCAAGCAAAGAACTTGTCCAAGTGGTTCTGTGCGGCACTTAGGAGTGGAGGTGCGCGTGGCGCTGGTTCGGCGCCAGGCGGCTTTGCGTGTTTTATTTTTCTTATGCGACTGGGGGCTTGAGTAGGAAGCCTTTAAAGATTAAATGGTGTGGCTTTATGGCATAAAAATCAAAGTGGCCGAGTGGCCTGGGCATTGGAAGTAAGGCGTGCAGCAGCAAGGGAGCTTGGGTTCGAATCTCATGACAAGCAATGGAGTATTTATTTTTGCGGATTGGACGGCAAGAGTTTCAGTTGAATTTAAACTCTACTGACGAAGGGATCCCACATCGGAAACACACAAAGAATGAAGGTGAAGAGCTAGCTATATAAGGAGCATCCTAGGAGGAGAGTAAACACATCTTGGAGGCGTTTGGGCACAAGAGTGATCGGGCGCGGATTAGCCCCGCAGTCCTATCAGTGTGTAACTCTCTCTACTCTAGTCAGAGCGGCAAATGCCGAAATACCGATCACGGCAATAGTAGCCACACGAGCGTGCGAGCGCACGTGTGGGGCTTCGACGCGATAGTTGAGGCCATCGTGAGTATTCTTTCTTGTGGGTTGAAATTTGCGGGGCGCGATGGGCGAAGGGGCCCAATGGGCCCGTGGGCCCAATATAGTAAAATGTATGATGGTGTAGTATATAGTGAACTAGACTAGGTGGAACTTATATACGTGGCTAGATTTGTGTTAGGTGGGCCACGGCGTGTGGGCGGATGGGCCGAAATCGGGTTTTAGGCCCAATCGTCGTCAGTACAACCGGAAGTGGTAATGAGTCGCTAGTGGCGACATTAGGCCTTCGTAAAGGCCATTGCAGTGTGAATTTACGAAAATACCCTCGTTGAGGTAAAATTACGATTTTACCCTTAAAGGTTGGTTAGCATGATTATGTTGTTTAGTTTTGGCCGATTGTAGGGGAAGGCTTGATCTCGCATATCTCGGGTTGTGGCTAGTGCTCGAAAAGTGTTAAGGAATGGGGATCTAGTGCGTTAGATCTTGATCTACGGGATTTGATAGTCGCATTAGTAATCAGTGTGTAAGCTAACACACTTCTTGCTTGTATATGTTTGATAAACTAATTGATTGGTAAAACCGAAATAGTATGGTTGAGTGATATGATACCCTATGGGGTATGTGCACGGATTCGTGTAAGTCCGTTTCATTATGAGTCTCGTTATTGATACATGATGTCATGATTTATGATGTATGTGCTATGAGATGCAACGTTAAACATGTTTGCATGATTTGAATACTATACATGAGTTGGTATGATGATGGGTGATATGAGTGGAGGGCAAAGTGATATTTTGTGCCGACGAGCACCCGTGTTTTAGTAACACAACTTTGTGACTTTGGGTCACCGAGGTTTGGCACCTCCGGAGGTTTGGCACCTCGGCGTCGCCTCCCGTGGTTTTGCACCACAGTGGGTTGGCCCCACAAGGCGGTATTGAGGATTGACGCCGGTGATTTGGTATCACACGATGGGTTGGCCCCATCACTCGATTATCGTGACTACGGTCACGGTGGTTTGGTACCACATTTGTGTCTTTGGGACACCGGAGGTTTGGCACCTCATTGCGACTCGTCCCCGTGGTTAACACCACCGTGGGTTGGCCCCACTTTTGAGATACGGGATTGTCGCCGGTGATTTGGTATCACACGATGGGTTGGCCCCATCATTGGATTTGTGACTTCGGTCACCGGTGTTTTGGTAACACATTGTGACTATACGTCACGGTGGTTTGGCACCACCCGGTGGTTTGGTACCACACGGGTAGAAAAGGTGTATGGACGGTTAGGATTGGGTGCATATGATTGGGATGCATGATGATCATGATTATGTTTGTATGTGATATTTCGCTAATCCGGGAAAAAGGGTAGCACACTGAGTCTGGGTGACTCACCTTTTTCCTTTAACCATTTTCAGTGTTGCTTAAAGTGGGACCAAGGGATCGGAGAGAGGACAAGGTGGCCCACGCCGAAGATGATGTTCAATTATTCCATGCTTGATTTTGATATAAGTACTTTATTTGAATTGTTGGGTTGTAATAAAGGCCATTTTATGTTTTTGGTATTACTTTAACTATGGTTTATTTAAATTAAATTGCTACGTGAAAATGATTTATGGTTTGCAACCTATTTATTCAAATTGGATATTATAAACTAAAGTTTTAAAAATGAATGAGTTTAATAGCAAAGTTTTATTCCAAAGATATGCTTTCCAAAATTCAAAGCAAACTACGATGTTTTATTTTAAATTAAGAAGATTTTCAACCATCTTTTCCCAAAGTGACATAACCAGATTTGGTCGTAGTGAATGGGCGGGTTTGGGGATGTTCTGATTTAATATCGAGCCAAGTTCAAAACTTCGGCTTTGAGGGTTTTGGGCCCAAAACATTTTCAAAATGGGCTTTTCAAACATATGGGCTTTTAAGAAATTTTTCAGTTTTTACGGCATGGCACTGTACCTCGACCGAAGTCCACGGTGTAAGTACCCTTACTATTGCTTGTGAGTTATTGATGTGATCGGATGATTGCAATAGTGGATTACTTTAGAAACCGAAACTTTGATTGCTCGAAAGAACGACTTCCGAAAACATTCATAAAATTTGCTCGTGGATTAAATAGTGGAACAAAATTTCTAATGCATAAAACTTTTAATCGATTAAATCGCGACGCTAGATATGAGTTCTAGGGACGTGTTGTCGCGGGCATGGTTTAGGTGGAATGATGACTTGTTAAGATCAGAGAGCATGACATAAGCGTAAGGTGGTAAGATAGGTTGTACGGACGTTCTCTAGTAAAGTAATTTCGAGGACGAAATTATTTTTAAGGAGGGTAGAATTGTAACACCCTGGTTTAGGGGCTATGCGGTTTGAGTATAATGTAGGTGTTGGAAGGTTCTTGGGTGTGCTTGGATGTGTTTTGGGGTTTTAAGAATGCTTGGATGAAAGGGGAGACTTTGGAAAATTTTGGATTTTTAGTGGAAAAGGGAATCGGGCCAAGGGAGGTCTTAAGAATAATTTTCTGTAATTTTTGGCACAAGGGAAGGCGGTGGTAGAGTGGTCTCGTGTGCGCGCTTAAGAGCTTGGGAGGACGCCGGTGAGGGCCAGGTTCGAGTCCAGGCGGCTACAAGGGGTTTTAATATTTTTGGGTTCTGGCGTTACAAGGAGGGGAGGCCTTAAAAAGGAGTAGGGGCGTGTTTTGACGCAAACAGCAACTTGTCCAAGTGGTTCCTGTGCGGCACTTAGGAGCTGGAGGTGCGCGTGGGCGCTGGTTCGAGCGACGGAAGCAGCTTTTGCGTGTTTTATTTTTCTTATGCGACTGGGGGCTTGAGTAGGAAGCCTTTAAAGATTAAATGGTGTGGCTTTATGGCATAAAAATCAAAGTGGCCGAGTGGCCTGGGCGTTGGAAGTAAGGCGTGCAGCAGCAAGGGAGCCTGGGTTCGAATCTCATGACAAGCAATGGAGTATTTATTTTTGCGGATTGGACGGCAAGAGTTTCAGTTGAATTTAAACTCTACTGACGAAGGGATCCCACATCGGAAAGACACAAAGAATGAAGGTGAAGAGCTAGCTATATAAGGAGCATCCTAGGAGGAGAGTAAACACATCTTGGAGGGCGTTTGGGCACAAGAGTGATCGGAGCGCGGATTAGCCCCAGAGTCCTATCAGGTGTGTAACTCTCTCTACTCTAGCTGTAGAGCGGCAAATGCCGAAGTACCGATCACGGCAATAGTAGCCACACGAGCGTGCGAGCGCACGTGTGGGGCTTCGACGCGATAGTTGAGGCCATCAGTAGTATTCTTGTGGGTTTGGGGCTGCTTGGGGATGTTACAGAGTCCAAGCTCCATCGATGGAAAGTGTGGGCAATACAAAGAGTAAACTGGAGTGTCCAAGTTGTGGTAGGTATCACACCGGAGTGTGTTGGGGAAATATTCGAAAATGTTATAAGTGTGGTTCCCCTGACCACTTTATCCGTAACTGTCTCGAGAGGGACGAAAAGGAAGAGAGGCAAGAGCTGAGACCTAGTGATGTGTCTACGAGGGGTAGACCACCAAGGAACCCGAGAGGCAGGAATAGTGGTAGAGGTGCGCCCAGAGATTCTGCTGTGAGACCAGAGGGTCGGGCACCTACGAGGACATATGCTATTCGCGCTCGCGAAGAAGCATCCTCCCCTGTTGTGATAACGGGTACTTTTTCTCTCTATGACACCTTCGTTATTACTTTAATAGATCCAGGGTCTACTCATTCTTATATTTGCATGAGATTAGCATCTAGTTTGAGTATGACCGTTGAGTCTACGGACATAGTGGTTAAGGTGTCAAACCCGTTAGGGAAGCATGTGTTAGTGGACAGAGTGTGTAAGAATTGTCCTTTATTGATTGAGAATCATTATTTTCCGGCAAACCTTATGTTGTTGCCATTTGATGAGTTTGATTTAATCCTAGGCATTGATTGGTTGACTACCCATAATGTCTTAGTGAACTGTGGTAGTAAGTTTATTAAATTGAAATGTGAGAGTGGAGATGTGGTTCGGGTTGAATCAGGTGGATCGGATAGTCTACCAGTGATGATTTCTTCCCTAGTAGCTGAGAAATGTTTGAGGAAAGGATGTGAGTCCTATCTTGCTTTTGTGTTGAATACTCGAGAGATTGGAGTAGAGTTTGAAACAGTGCCAGTGGTATGTGAGTATCCAGATGTATTTCCGGAAGAGTTACCCGGATTACCTCCAGTGAGAGAGGTTGAGTTTAGAATTGAGTTGGTTCTGGGAACGGCACCTATTTCAATTGCTCCAAATAGAATGGCACCTGTAGAGTTGAAAGAACTGAAGGTTCAGTTGTAAGAGTTGATAGATAAAAGTTTTCCAAGACCGAGCTACTTGTCGTGGGGTGCCCCGGTATTATTCGTGAAGAAGAAAGATGGGTCTATGAAGCTGTGTATAGACTATAGACAACTGAACAAGGTGACGGTGAAGAATAAGTATCCTTTACCAAGGATTGATGATCTTTTTGATCAACTAAAGGGAGCTACAGTGTTCTCCAAGATAGACTTGAGGTCCAGTTATTATCATTTCAGTGAAAGAGCAAGATGTGTTGAAAAGCGCATTTCGGACAAGGTATGGCCATTATGAGTTTTTGGTTATGCCGTTTGGTTTGACGAATGCACCGCGATTTTTATGGATCGATGAATCGTGTTTTCGGAATCGTATGTGGACAAGTTTGTAGTTGTCTTCATTGACGTCATATTGATCTATTCTCGGGATGAGAACGATCACGAAGAGCATTTGAGAATTGTCTTTCAAACTTTGAGAGATAAGCGGTTGTATGCTAAGTTTAGCAAGAGTGAGTTTTGGCCCAGAGGTCGGATTCTTAGGACACATGGTGTCGGTGATGGTGTCGAGTTGACCCGAGTAAGATATCAGTTTGTTGTGGATTGGAAACCACCGAGGAACGCGGTCGAAATCAAAAGTTTCTTGGGATTAGCGGGATATTACAGACGTTTTGTAAAGGGGTTCTCTGTGATTGCCACCCCGATGACGAAACTATTGCATAAAGATGTCAAGTTTGAATGGACTGAGACATGTCAACAGAGCTTCGAGAGACTGAAAACAATATTGACTGAGGCACCGGTTTTGGTTCAACCAGAATCGGGGAAAGATTTCGTGGTTTACAGTGATGCGTCGTTTAATGGTCTCGGTTGCATGTTGATGCAAGAGGGTAAGGTAGTCACTTACGCCTCGAGGCAGCTAAAGCCGTACGAGAAGAATTATCCGACTCATGATTTAGAGTTGGCTGCGATTATTTTTGCGTTAAAGATTTGGCGACATTACTTGTATGGTGAGAAGTGTTGAATCTTTACGGATCACAAGAGTTTAAAGTATTTGATGGATCAGAAGGATATGAATCTGAGACAGAGACGGTGGCTTGAGTTGTTGAAAGACTATGAGTTAGTCATTGACTACCATCTGGGAAAAGCGAATGTGGTTGCGGATGCCCTGAGTAGGAAATCCTTGTATGCTCTAAGATTTATGAGCACGAGTTTAGCATTGTCTGACGATGGTGCTATTTTGGCAGAGTTGAGAGCTAAGCCGCTATTTGTTCAACAAATATGTGAAGCTCAGAAAAATGACAGTGAGATGCAAGCTAAGATAGCTAAGTGCGGATCAGAAAGTGATTCTAATTTTTGAGTAGATTTGAATAGTTGTCTGATGTTTCGTGACAGAATTTGTGTTCCTAAAGATGAGGAGTTGATTCAAAAGGTTTTGCATGAGGCCCACAGTGGATGTTTGTCAGTACATCTGGGCAGTACGAAAAAGTACAACGACTTGAGAAAGTTGTATTGGTGGACAGGTATGAAAAGAGATATTTCAGAGTATGTAACAAAGTGTTTAATTTGTCAACAAGTGAAAGCTGAGCATCAAGTGCCTTCGGGATTGCTTCAACCAGTAATGGTACCCGAATGGAAGTGGGATCAGATTACCATGGATTTTGTAACGGGGTTGCCGATGACTCCGAGAAAGAGAGATGTTGTGTGGGTTGTTGTGGATAGATTGACAAACTCGGCTCACTTTATTCCAGTACGTGTTGATTATTCACTGGATAAGTTAGCTGAGTTGTATGTGGCAAAGATAGTGAGATTGCATGGTTTACCTGTGTCTATTATATCGGATAGAGATCCGAGGTTTACTTCGAGATTTTGGAAGAAGTTGTAAGAGGCCATGGGTACGAGATTGAATTTCATCACTGCGTTCCATCCGCAAACCGATGGTCAGTCTCAAAGAGCAATTCAAGTTCTGGAAGATATGCTTCGATGTTGTGTGTTAGAATTCAAAGGTAGTTGGGAGAGATATCTACCTTTGGTCGAATTCGCCTATAACAATAGTTATCAGTCGAGTATACAGATGGCACCGTATGAGGCTTTGTATGGTCAGAAGTGTCAGACTCCTTTGTATTGGATCGAGCTTAGTGAGAAGCGGATCCATGGGGTCGATCTAGTGAAAGAAACCGAAGAGAAGGTGAAAGTAATCCGTAATAGTCGAGAGTGCCTTCGGACCGGCGTAAGTCGTGACGCGGATTTGAAAAGAAAAGAAATTGAGTTTGAAGTGGGCGACAAAGTGTTTTTGAAAGTGTCCTGTGGAAGAAGATTATGAGATTTGGACGAAAAGGAAATTGAGTCCAAGGTTCATAGGGCCGTATGAGATTACAGAGATAGAGTTGGGCCTATAGCATACCGGTTGGCTTTGCCAGTAGAGTTGGAAAAGATTCATAATGCGTTCCATGTGTCGATGTTGCGACGGTATCACTCTGACCTTTCACATGTGATTCCTTCGACGGAAATTGAGATAAGACCGGATATGTCTTATGAAGAGGAGCCGATTAAGATCTTGGCTCGAGAAGTGAAACAGTTGAGAAATAAGAGCATAGCACTAGTGAAAGTGTTATGGCAGAAACATGGTGCAGAAGAGGCTACGTGGGAAACGGAAGAAGCTATGAGAGAGCAACATCCAAACCTCTTTACTGGTAAGATTTTCGGGGACGAAAATCTTTAAAAGGGGGAGAGTTGTAACATCCCGGTTTAGGGCCTAGTCAGAATAATGGTGCGAGACCACAAATCCGAGGGTTATAAATTAGTTATTGAGGTTTATGCCTTGTATGCATGCTAGTGTGAAAGTTTCATGAAGCAATTTTGTGAAATTGTGGTTGAATTGTCCAAAAGGACTAAATTGCAAAAGTTGCAAAATGTGTGTTTCTAGAAGCTATATGTGTGAAATAGCTTTAGATTATTAATTAGAGGTCCTTAATGAGCAATTTTCCCAATTTTTAGTTTTTGGACAAAAATGGGCATGGATGAGTTAAATTAGAAAGTTTATCAAAAAGGGCATGTTAGTCATTTGTCAAATAAGTGATTAAAAATGAGAAAAGATGACAAAATCATGCTCATCTTCTCCCCCAAGCTGCCAAAAATTCTAATAGCCATTGTTAGGGCTCTTTCAATTTTTCAAGCTTGCTAGTAAGTGCTCCTAAGCCCGGTTTTTGATATTTTTTGTATTTTTGAAGTCCTAGTAGCATGAGTAAGCTATTTTTAGCTATTTGGTGAGCTATTATGGATGTTCAAAAATGTACATATGTATGAGATGCATGTATTTTGATGTTTTATGGAAGAATATGAAAGCTTGATGTAGTAGAAACATCTTTTGCTAAGTGATTTTCCATGAAAATGCATGTAGGGACTAGTTTGTGAAAAACTTTAGTTTGGTCATACATATGTGGTTTAGTGAGAATTGATGATAGCTTTAGTTGAATAAGTGGTTCAGCTAAGCATGAAAGACTAGAAAGTTGAATAAAAATCACTTTACGAGCCTTTGGGACTAAAGTGTAAATATGAGAAAGTTTAGGGGCAAAATAGTAATTTTGCTAAAGTATGAGATGTGGGTTAATTTAGTCAATATATGTATTGAATAAGCTGATTTATTCATTATAGATCAAGAAAGACGAAGCCCGGATCGAAACCGAGGCAAAAGTAAGGTGGTGGACTAAATTGCAAGTCTCAATACTTTTGAGTATCGAGGTAAGTCTATGCATAAACTGTAACAGTCCGAATTTGACCCTAATCGGAATGGTGGTTTCGGGACCACGAATCCGAGTTTGAAAAATTTTAAAATATTATTTTCTGTATTGATTATATGTGAATTTGTATATGTGAAAGTTTCGTGTAAAAATTTGATTGTATGTGTGCTCAATTAGTCAAAAAGGACTAAATCGCGTAAGTGGTAAAAGTGGCCAACTATTCAATTAGGAGGCTAATTTGATTTGTCTTCTTTTGAATGAGGTCTTATGATGCAAATTGGCCATTTAGAACCTTAGTGGACGGCATGGATGTTTAACTGAGCATTAATATGTTTTATTTATTTAGTTATTTATATTATAAGTAAACTTTTATATTATAGTATATGTTAAAAATATAAAACATCATAAAATAAAGGCACATGCATTATCTTTCTTCTTTGGCCGAATATAAGGTGAGAAAAACACCATAGTTGAAGCTCAAAGTTTCGGCAAACAAGAAAGCTTAATTAGGGTATGTATTTTGTTTAGTTTTCGATAATTTTTACGTTTTTGTAATCGTTGCTTCGAATACTTCAAGACCCATGCTTAATTTTTTGATTTTGATGAATATTTTGAAATGTACCATTGGTGAGTTCATGAGTTTTATGATGATAGTTGATGAATTATGAAAGATATATGTTAGATTAATATGTTTTGTATTGAGATTTTTGGTGATTTTGAGTAAATAGGGTTAAATTGAGAAAATAATTTTTGAGGGGTTATAATGCAAAATAAATGAAATGCATGGACTTATATGGCTATGTGGAAGATTCGGCCTAGCTATATTGTTGGGAGATTTTGCATATTTTGTGTTTTGTGCAAATAGGACTAATTTGTAAAAATGTGAAACATTAGGGGCAAAATGGTAAATTGCCCATTTAGATGTTTTTGGATTAAATTGAAATGAAATATATTTGAATGAGCTTAAATTGAATATGTTTAGATCAAGAACAAAGAAAAACGGACTTGGATCGGGGAAAGGCGAAGGTTAACGAATAGCCGGTTCTTGACATCCGACGATATCCGAAGTAAGTCTTTAAGCAAGTTAATACCGTAAGTATCGATTATAACCTAGTATACATGCTGAATTATGAATTTATGGATTGAAATATGACAAAGCCGAATGTGTTAAAGTAATTTAGCAATGAAATGTAGTTGAATTAATTGAGTTCACTATGTAAAAGTAATGTGAATTATATGTGATATTGCTAGTGTGTAATGTGAATGAGTTGGCTCGGTAATATGAATATTCGGGCTTATTTCCTAGCAGGCCTTGTGCCGGTGAATTATATCGGGCTTATTGCCTAGCAGGCTAAATGTCGGTGTTTAAATTTCAGACCTTGGGTCTAGCAGGCCTAGTGCCGGTGTGTATTTCAGGCTTTGATGCCTAGCAGGCTTAATGTTGGTGATGTATTATATATGGAGAATTCATGAATCATTTACAAGGTGGAACGCAATTACTGCAATAAGCTAAATGCTCGGGTAAGTATAAGTTTTCATAGTTGTAAGGAATAAGGTAAGTTATTATATTACCATTCGAATTAAGCGAGATGTGATATAGCTGAAGCTTTCACTAAGATTTTAATATGTGCATTTGATCTTACCAATATTGAGTATGATATATATATATTGGAATTTAAGCTTGGTTATGCCTTTGAGATTCGGCCATATGTGTAAATGCCAAATGTGAGAGTGATTGGATATGTTTACATATGTGTATGACTGATTACATGTGGTTAATATGTATGCTATACTTATTTGGTTTGGAATATGCGAATACATATTGTATTTAGGTGTTCTGGTGAGTTTACATGCTTATAGTAAGAAAATGATAATTATTAGATTAAGTAAGGTAATGGCATTCGGCCAAAATGAACTTATAAGTTAAATTATTTATATTCAATGTCATAAACCAATGGTTTTAAAATGCTTGAATGTTTGAATGCTATATTATAATTGCTTAAGACTTACTAAGCTAGTAAGTTTACTCGTGTGTGTTCATTGTTCTGTTTTATAGATTTTGATCAAGCTACGAGCTCGTGGGATCGTCGGTGAAGTCATCCATACTATCGACTTGTCTTGGTATCTTTAAAGTTTAGATTTTGAACTTAAGGCATGTATAGGCTAACTTTATGCTTGAATATCATTTTGGTGATGTATTTAAGCCATGCAAAAATGGCTTGATTATGATGTTAATGGTTATGTGTTTTCGGTCATGTTTTAGGCTTATATTGAAAATATATATTAAGGCATATATGTTTGTGGTGTTTGGTTAAGATTCGGAGATGATAATGAAAATGTAGTTTTCTATATGAGATTGCACTTCATTTGAGTTGATTATGGATGTGTTGTATGAGTGCATGTTGTGTAAGCTATAAGGGTGAGAAGAGCTTAGCAAATATCCTTGTTCTTGGCCATGTGGATAGACACATGGGCGTGTGTCTAGGCCATGTGTGACACACGGTCAGCCCGCGGGCGTGCGCTTTGGCCGTGCATCCCCTGCATGTTAGTATTATAAATCAGAATAGACCACGGACTAGTTGTACGGGCGTGTGTCTAGGGCGTGTGGGATTATCCAGTGTTGGCCACGGGCTAGCCACACGGGCGTGTGTCTAGACTCTAGGCCGTGTTAAAGTAGTCAGTGCACACCACGGGTGGTAAGCACGGGCATGTGCCTTAGCCGTGGGGCATTGGCAGAATGCTGGGTTTTTAGGCACGGTTTGGGGACATGGGCGTGTGTTTCCATGCACGGGTGTGTCTAATCTTGCACGGGCGTGTGAGACCTGTATAAAGAGAAAAATTTTAAGATTGGAAAAAGTTCCAGTTTAGTCTCGAGAGCCCTCGTGTGTATGAGTGAGGCCTCGTAATTTGAGAATGAGGTTGTTGAGATGACTTTAGAGAGTATTTACGACGAGCCTAAGTGGCGATCAAGTGGTTTGAGTTCGGTAACGCCTCAGGCCCGGTTCCGGCGTAGAACCTGGGTAAAGGGTGTTACATATTCTGCCACAGTCATTTTTCCTTGCTTCAGTTCAAGGAATTCTTTCCGTTTCTGATCCACAAATCTCTGACTTATATACTTCTTTCGGAACTCTTCCAAAAAGAAGTCCCACGTCACTCTCTCCCTTGGAACTACCGATGTTAACGTTTTCCACCAACAATATGCCGAGTCCTTCAACAATGACATGGCACATTTCAAGCTCTTCTCAGGTGTGCAGGAGAGTTCATCAAATACCCTCATTGAGTTCTCAAGCCAGAACTCCGCCCTCTTGGGGTCATCGTCTATGTTAGCCCTAAAATCCTCGGCCCCTTACTTTTGAAGCTTATCTACCGGGGGTTTGGTCGTTCTCACCAAATCTATACCTTGCGGAGCCACGGGGATTGGCTGAGGTATAGGAGGCGGTGGAGGAGGTTGGGCATTAGGGTTCGCCCGTACATACTTCGTGTACCAATTACTCATCATGTGGAGAAAGGCTTCCCGAGCCTCTTCTCCTTGACCCATAATCTCGGGTCTACTCTCTACAGGCGCGGTCCCTTGCCGGGAGCGTAGCATTAGCTAAGCGGCGTCAGCAGTTAGTGATTCGGTTGGGTTCCATTTACTATATGGAAACAAAGTTTAAAATTGTCAAAAGTTACCACACTATCAATGTATGTTTATGGCATGTATAGCTAGACTCTTACACAAGCTACGGTAGTCCAAGAACCGACTAAACTATAGCTCTGATACCACTAAATGTAACACCCCTTATCCGTATTCATCGCTGGAATCGAGTACGAGGCATTACCGGACATAACTCACTTGAACATACAACTTTGAGCTATAGAATTTCATTCCAAATTAAAACTTTCCAAATCACCTTCATAACATCCTTATTATAGGCCTACGAGGCCTTAAACATGTAAACGGAGGGTCTCGGAATTAAACCGGGAACTTTGATGTACTTAGAAAAATTTTGCCTTAACAGGGCCACACGCCCCGTGTGAAATGGGACACGCCCGTGTGGGCAGGCCGTGTGGTCACACACGCCCATGTCCCTAGCCCGTGTGGGATTTATTTTTCATTTCGAACCTACAGGGGTTTTCACACGGCCAGACACACGCCCGTGTCAATGGCCCGTGTCCCTCACATGGCCTAGACACGCCCGTGTCCTCACCCGTGTGTAAAACCTTAGCATTTTTGTTTATGACGTCAGCAGTCTCTTAAGGGGCACACGGCCTAGGCACACGCCCGTGTGTCTAGCCCGTGGTCGACACTGACTTGCAACATTAATCTGCTGGGGACACACGGCCTGGTCACACGCCCATAAGACTGACCGTGTGTCACACACGGCCTAGACACATGCCCGTGTGCCTACCCGTGTGGACAAGTACAAGTCTATTTGCCAAGCTCTTTTATCACCCTAACTCACACAACATTAATCCCATTCAACCATTTACCAAGCAACCCAATCATGCATCTAACACATTAATGAATAACCTCTTCTTTTCATAAATTAGTAATAATGAGCCATCAACTATGGTAATCTACAAAAGAGTTCATCTTCTAAAAGAGCCAACACACTTGGCCAAAACAACAAAACATTTCATTAATCCTAGCCCCTATACATGCCATACTCAAAATGCTTAGTCTAATTATACCGAGATGAGTTGATAGTGTGGATGATCTTCCGGTTATCTTCGTATCCCGAACTGGCTCTTTGACACTATAAAACAAGGGAAAAGAAGGGGAGTAAGCTTTAAGCTTAGTAAGTTTACATGTAAACAATAAGCATCAAAACATATGCTAATCAATCAATAACATCACATACTAAGCAAGAACAATTCACATTTTCACAATCATGCTTACTCATTTCATCTCTTACCACATTCCAACCATATAACAATTATACTGCTCACATTCACTTGTACACATTCCCTGCACTCAATACCACAAAACAACATGAAACATTCACTTATACAAATTCTCGATGAACCCCTTGGAATAATACTAAGTACCCGGTGGTTTCGCACACAGCCCACCAATAATCAATAATATAGTGGTATCGCACATAGCCCACCAAATGATAATATGAACGATGGTATCGCACACAGCCCATCGTGAATAAGTAATAAGGTGGTATCGCACAAAGCCCACCAAAAGATTAATTACGGTGGTATCGCACACAGCCCACCAAATGCTTATTACAGATATTTTTCCGCACTTACATATCTATTCCGAGGTTCATACGGTAATTATTCACTATCTATCAATTTTAAACATAAATGATCTCATTCATACAATGCACCAATAAATAACGACATATGTATTAAAGACGTATCGTTAACACATAAACTTACCTCGGTGCAAAATGTATAAATCGACGACTTAATCCGTAACCTTGCCTTTTCCTCGGTCAAGATTGTTTCCGCGCTCTTCTTGATCTATAATAATGAAATTCACTCATTTAATCACTTTATAATGCATGATACATAAAAATTTCTACTAAGGCAAAAATGACCATTTTGCCCTTATACTTTGGCAAAATTACGATTTTTCCCCTAGGCTCGTAAATCGTTTTTAACCACACTTTCTCATTAAACAAGCTTAGATGAACATTTATTTCTCTTACAACAACTTACAAGACCAATTATTTCATGCATTTATTACTAAATTACAACCTTTACAACTAAGTCCCATTTAGGTGTTTTCATTGTAACACCTTTCACAAAAGTTGTTCCTTAACTCACTAACATTCATTTTCTTCCATAAAAACTCAGAAAATAACATAAACACTCTCATCGCAAGTCCCTAAACTTTCAACCATTTTGCAAAATAGTCCCCTCATTAGCTAGCTTAAGCTTTGGGGGTTCCAATAGTACAAAAATTCTCAAGAAAGACCTCTAAAATCACTTACTTGCAAGAGTTTTGCTTGGCTGAAAATTTGAACTCCAAATACCCTTATTTCCTCTTCAATTTTTGGTGGGGAAGAAACATGAATAGTGAAAGATGATATCTCCTCTATTTGTCTTATTCTATTTATTTTTTTATCACCTAATTTCACCAAATTTGACCAAAATTTAATGCCCTTGTCTACTTGTCTCTATGGCCGGTCAACACACCCTTAATGGCCTAATTTCACTTTAAGGACCTCCAATTTAATATTCTATGGCTATTAGACACCTCTACCTTGTATAATAGAACTTTCACACTTTATGCGATTTAGTCCTTTTTCACAATTAAGCATGAAATTACCAAAATTAATGCACCAAAATTTTCATACAACCATATAATTATGAAATAACACATAAAATAATATCAAAATAATTTTCTTCAACTTTGGATTAGCGGTCCCGAAACCACTGTTCCGACTAGCCCCAAAATCAGGCTGTTACAACTCTCCCCCCTTTAGAGATTTTCGTCCTCGAAAATCTTACCAATAAAAAGGTTTGGATATTGTTCCCTCATGGCTTCTTCCGGTCCCAACGTAGCCTCTTCTACACCGTGTATTTGCCATAACACCTTTACTAAGGCTATGCTCTTATTCCTTAACTGTTTAACCTCTCGAGCCAATATCTTAATTGGTTCCTCTTCACAAGTCAAGTCCGGTCGTATCTCAATTTCTGTTGGAGGGATCACATGTGAAGGATTGGAACGATATCGCCGCAACATCGACACATGAAACACGTTGTGTATTCTTTCTAACTCTGCTGGCAAAGCCAGCCGGTATGCTACTGGCCCAATCCTCTCAATAACCTCATACGGTCCTATGAATCATGGACTCAATTTGCCTTTTCGGCCGAATCTCAATATTTTCTTCCACGGAGATACTTTCAGGAATACTTTGTCACCCACTTGAAACTCGATTTCTTTCCTTTTCAAAATTCGCGTATGACTTTTGTCGATCCGAGCAACTTTCAAACTATCTCGGATTACTTTCACTTTCTCCTCGGTCTCATTAACTAGATCGACCCCACGAATTTGCTTCTCACTAAGCTCAGTCCAATACAAGAGAGTTCGACACTTGCGACCATACAAAGCTTCGTACGGTGCCATCCGTACACTCGACTGATAACTGTTGTTATAGGCAAACTCAACCAAAGCTAGATATTTTTCCCAGCTACCTTAGAATTCTAACACACAGCATCGGAGCATATTCTCAAGGAATTGAATCACTCTTTCGGATTGGCCATCAGTTTGAGGTTGGAAAGCAGTACTAAAATTCAACTTTGTACCCAAGGCTTCTTGCAACTTCTTCCAAAACCTCGAAGTAAACCTCGGATCTCTATTCGAGATAATAGATATAGGCACCCCATGCAATCTCACCACCTCAGGAATATACAAACTCGGCTAACTTATCAAGTGAATAATCCACACGCACCGATAAAAAGTGAGCCGACTTCGTTAATCTATCAACAATAACCCACACAGCATCTTTCCTTCTCGGAGTCGTAGGTAACCCCGTTACGAAATCCATTGTGATTCGATCCCACTTCCACTCTGGAACCATCACCGGCTGAAGTAATCCCGAAGGTACTTGATGTTCGGCTTTCACTTGTTGACAGATCAAGCACTTTGTAACAAACTCGGAGATGACTCTTTTCATACTTGGCCACCAATACAACTTCTTCAAATTATTGTACATTTTTGTACTGCCCGGATGTACTGACAAACAACCACTGTGTGCTTCATGTAAAATTTTCCGAATTAACTCATCATCCTTTGGTACACAAATTCTATCATGAAACATTAAGCAATCCTCTGAACTAACCCGAAAATCAGAGTTATTCCCCAATTCGCACTGA
This sequence comes from Gossypium sturtianum, assembly GCA_025698515.1. NCBI lineage: Eukaryota > Viridiplantae > Streptophyta > Magnoliopsida > Malvales > Malvaceae > Gossypium > Gossypium sturtianum. The sequence continues at coordinate 59,173,687 of CM046948.1, forward strand.
GCTCTCTTAACTTGCATCTCACTATCATTCTTTTGAGCTTCACATATCTGTTGAATAAATAATGGTCTAGCCCTCAACTCGGCCAATATTGCACCATCATCAGACAACGCTAAGCTCGTACTCATAGCTCTCAAAGCATACAGGGATTTTCTGCTCAAGGCATTCGCAACCACATTCGCTTTCCCCGGATGGTAATCAATTACTAACTCATATCCTTCAATAATTCGAGCCACCGCCATTGTCGCAAATTCAAATCCTCTTATTTCATCAAATACTTCAAACTCTTGTGATCGATGAAGATTCGGCCCTTCTCACCATACAAAAAATCGCGCCAAATATTCAAAGCAAAAAAGATCGCAGCCAACTCCAAATCATGAGTCGGAGAATTCTTCTCATGCGGTTTTAGTTGTCTCGAGGCGTAAGCTACTACCTTACCCTCTTGTATCAACACACAGCCGAGACCATTTAATGACGCATCACTGTAAACCACAAACTCTTTCCCCGACTCAGGTTGTACTAAAATCGGCGCCTCAGTCAATAATGCTTTCAATCTCTCGAAACTTTGTTGGTATTTTTCAGCCCATTCAAACTTAACATCTTTACGCAACAGTTTTGTCATCGGAGTAGCAATCATGGAGAACCCTTTTACGAACCATCTGTAGTACCCTACCAAACCCAAAAAGCTTCTAATTTTCGACACATTCCTTGGCGGTTTCCACTCCACAATAGTCGAGATCTTACTTGGATCAACTCTTATGCCATCACCCGATACAATGTGTCCTAAGAATCCGACCTCTCGGAGACAAAACTCACTCTTGCTGAATTTAGCATACAACTGCTTGTCTCTTAAAGTCTGCAAAACAATTCTCAGATGCTCTGCATGCTCATTCTCATCCCGGGAATAAATTAATATGTCGTCGATAAAAACAACCACAAACTTATCTAAATAGGACCGGAAGATACGGTTTATTAAATCCATAAAAATCACAGGAGCATTCGTTAAGCCAAATGGCATGACAAGAAACTCATAATGGTCATACCTTGTCCGAAATGCAGTTTTCGGCACATCTTGCTCCTTAACCCTCAACTGGTAATAGCCAGACCTTAGGTCTATCTTAGAGAACATCGTAGCTCCCTTCAATTGGTCAAATAATTTGTCTATCCTTGGCAAAGGATACTTATTCTTCACTTTCACCTTGTTGTGTTGTCTGTAGTCTATGCACAATCTCATCAACCCATCTTTCTTCTTTACAAAAAGTACCGGAGCACCCCACGGTGAATAGCTTGGTCTTGCAAAACCTTGTCTGTTAACTCTTGCAACTGAACTTTCAATTCTTTCAACTCCAATGGTGCCATCCTATACGGGGCAACCGAAATAGGTGCTGTACCCAGAACTAACTCAATCCCAAACTCGACCTCTCTAACTGGAGGCAATCCGGGTAACTCTTCCGGGAACACATTTGAATACTCGCATACCACCGGCACTGATTCAATCTTTATTTTTGACTCTTGAGTATTCAGCACAAAGGCGAGGTAGGACTCATACCCCTTTCTCAAGTATTTCTCATCTACCATAGATGAAATCATTACATGCAAACTATATGATTTACCTGATTCAACCCGAATGACATCTCCATTTACACATCTCAATTCAATAAGCTTACTACCACAGTTTACTAAAACATTATGAGCAGTCAACCAATCCATACTAAGAATCAGGTCAAATTCATCAAACGGTAACAACATGAGATTTGCCGGAAAACAATGACCTCTAATTGTCAAATGACAATTCCTACACACCTTGTCAACTAGCACATGTTTTCCTAACGGGTTTGACACTTTTACTACAAATTTTGTAGACTCAACAATCATACTCATGCTAGATGCCAATTTCATGCAAATGTAAGAATGGGTAGACCTCGGATCAATCAAAGCAACTACAGAGATATCATGAAGAGAAAAAGTACCCGTTATCACATCTAGAGATGATGCCTTTTCACGAGCGCGAATGGCATAAGTCCTTGCAGGTGCTCGTCCCTCTGACCTCACAGCAGAGTCTATAGGCGCACCTCTACTACTAGTCCCACCTCCCGGGTTCTTTTGTAATCTACCCCTCGAATATACATTGCTTGATCTTATGTCCTGCTTTCTTTCCTTCTCATCCCTCTCTGGACAATTTCAGATGAAATGGTCGGGTGAACCGCACTTGTAACAATTACGGTTGTTTCCCCAACACTCCCCAGTGTGTTGCCTACCACAATTTGGGCATTCCGATTTATTTGACTTTGGATTGCCCACACTTGCCATCGAGGTGGCTTGAACTCTCGAGCCCGAGTATGTATTACCTCGATCTCGATGTGAATATCCAACTGATGCAGTCGTTCGAGGGTTCATTTCCTTGGACCTCTTTGATTGAGTTTGATACGATTTACTCATTGGCCTATTTCTTGCATCTCGGGCATCACTCATGGCCTTTCTCTTTTCCTTATTCAGCTCATCGACCTTGCATGCCCTATCAACCAACACCACAAATTCTTTCAATTCCAAGATCCCAACTAGAAGTCTGATATCCTTATTCAGCCCATCTTCAAACCTTTTGCACAAGATAGCTTCTGTAGACACACACTCTTGTGCATACTTGGTGAGCCTAACAAACTCGCGTTCATATTCTGCCACAGTCATTTTTCCTTGCTTCAGTTCAAGGAATTCTTTTCGTTTCTGATCTACAAATCTCTGACTTATATACTTCTTTTGGAACTCTTCCAAAAAGAAGTCCCACGTGACCCTCTCCCTTGGAGCTACCGGTGTTAATGTTTTCGACCAACGATATGTCGAGTCCTTCAACAATGACATGGCACATTTCAAACTCTCCTTAGGTGTGCAGGAGAGTTCATCAAATACCCTCATTGAGTTCTCAAGCCAGAACTCCGCCCTCTCGGGGTCATCGTCTATGTTAGCCCTAAAATCCTCGGACCCTTGCTTCTGAAACTTATCTACTGGGGGTTTGGTCATTCTCACCAAATCTATACCTTGCGGAGCCACGAGGACTGGCTGAGGTATAGGAGGGGTTGGAGGAGGTTGGGCATTAGGGTTTGCTCGTACATACTCTGTGTACCAATTACTCATCATGTGGAGAAAGGCTTCCCGAGCCACTTCTTCTTGACCCATAGTCTCGGGTCTACTCTCTACAGAGTGATCCCTTACGCGGGAGCCGACGCATTACTAGCAGCGTCATCAGCAGCAGTTCGGTCAGAATCCATTTACTATATGGAAACAAAGTTTAAAATTGTCAGAAGTCGCCACACTATCAATGTACGTTTATGGCATGTATAGCTAGATTCTTACACACGCTACGCTAGTCCGAGAACCGACTAAACCATAGCTCTGATACCACTAAATGTAACACCCCTTACCCGTATTCATCGCTGAAACCGGGTACGAGGCATTACCGGACATAACTCACTTGAACATACAACTTTGAGCTATAGAATTTCATTCCAAATTAAAACTTTCCAATTCACCTTCACAACATCCTTATTATGGGCCTACGAGGCCTTAAACATGTAAACGGAGGGTCTCAAAATTAAACCGGGAACTTTGATGTACTTAGAAAAATTTTGCCTTAACAGGGCCACACGCCCGTGTGAAATGGGACACGCCCGTGTGGGCAGGCCGTGTGGGCACACACGTCCATGTCCCTAGCCCGTGTGGGATTTATTTTTCATTTTGAACCTATAGGGGTTTTCACACGACCGGACACACGACCGTGTCAATGGCCCGTGTCCCTCACACGGCCTAGACACGCTCGTGTCCTCACCCGTGTGTGAAAACCTTAGCATTCTATTTATGAAATTATCAATCTCTTAAGGGGCACACGGCCTAGGCACACGCCCGTGTGTCTAGTCCGTGGTCGACACTGACTTGCAACATCAATCTGTAGGGGACACACGGTGTAACAGCCCGATTTAGGGCCTAGTCAAAATAGTGGTGCGAGACCACAAATCTGAGTTAGTTAAAATTGAGTTTTTAAGGTTTAAGAGATGTTTTCATGATAGTATGAAAGTTCTATTTAGAAATTTTGTGAAAATTTCTATTAAAGGGGTCCATTAGGACTAAATTGCAAAAGTTTCAAAATATGAGATTCTAGAAGTTTTTTTGTATAAAATAGCTTTGGATTATTAATTAGAAGTCCTTAAATAGCAATTTGCCCAAATTATAATTTTTGGACAAAAATGGACATGAGTTAGTAAATTGTGAATTTTTAAAGAGAAGGGCATTTTGGTCATTTATCAATTAAATGATTAAAATGGGAAAAAATGATAAAAATCTTATTCATCTTCTTCTTCCTTGTGCCGAAAATTTGAGAGACTCCATAGCTAGGGTTCTTCAATTTTTGAAGCTTGCTAGTAAGTGCATCCTAGCCCCGTTTCTTAATATTCTTCGTATTTTTGGAGTCCTCGTATTATGAATTAGCTATTTATAGCTATAAGTTGAGCTAGAATTCATGTTCATAAATCTACCCATGTATGACATGCTTGTAAAATGATGTTTTATGAAAGATTATGAGAGTTTGATGTTAGATAAACATCTTTTCCTAAATGAATTTCATGAAAAATGCTAGTAAGGACTAGATTATAAAAGTTGTGAAATTTGTCATACATGATAGAAATAGTGAGAATTGATTGTTGCTATAGTTAAGAGAATGAATCAGCTAAACATGAAGTTCACGAAAATTGAATGAAAATCACTTTACGAGCCTTGGGGCAAAAGTGTAATTTTGAGAAAGTTTAGGGGCAAAATGGTAATTTTGCCGAAGTATGAGTTAAGATTCAATTTAGTCAATGTGTGTATTAAATGAGCCAAATTATTATTATAGATCAAGAAAAATGAAGCCCGGATCGAAACCGAGGCAAGAACAAAGTCGAGGACTAAATTGAATTACTACATACATTTTGTACATTGAGGTAAGTTTATATGATTTCTAAGCTTTATGATTAATATCATTGAATTGCTTAGTATGATGTAGAATATATCTTAATTCCATGAGATTTTTGATGCTATGTTAAACAAAGAAATCAATGAGATTGAGCATGAGAAAGTCCCGATTGAAGTTGAATTACTTAGGATACTCGATCTATCACATGAGACAAGAAAGTCCGTATAAGACCAAGCTAAGGCATGGCATCGGCAATCAAGCAAGTTATCATGTAATACCAAGACAAGTCTTGGCATTAAAGAGTTATTATGAGATGAAGACCCATATAAGCCCAAGCCAAGGCATGGCATTGGTGAGTCTCCAAGTAAAGATGTCATGTAAGTCCAAGACAAGTCTTGGCATTGAAAAGCTATCATGAGATAGAGATCTCATGTAAGTCCAAGCCAAGGCATGGCATTGGTGAGTAACAAGGAAGATTTCACGTAAGTCCAAGCCAAGGCTCGGCATTGGCCCGTTCATGAGTAAAGATACCAAGTAAGACCATGTCAGGACATGGCAATGGTAAGTTCCCAAGGGAACACACAAGGAAGACTTCGTGTAAGTCCATGTCAAGACATGGCATCGATACCAAGTTGAGAGATCCCATGTAAGACCATATCTAGGATATGGCTTTGGCATCAAGATATATGTGAGATGAGATTCAGTATCCTTGGTTATTCATAGTAATTCATCGGGCAAAAGAGTAAAGAATAAATGAGAAAGCAAGAAAGTTAAGCAAGTAAAGCTATCATCAAAGTATGCTACTCAAAGTTAACTAAGAGTATTATTCATGTTATGAATGATGAAGTTAAGATTATGCTTACCTTAACAAAGTATGCTAATCTATATAATTAAGTGATACAGGTACCTTGTTTACCTTACAAGCACGAGACTAGTAAGTACCATGATAAGAGTAAGAATCATTAAGAGTAAGTAAGCTCAAGAATGTGAACTTAGCAACGCCTTTGCTTTTGATGAATGAGTATGTTAAGTATATATATATACACGTTGTTATATGGATTACATGCAAACTTACTAAGCGAAATGCTTACGTCTTTAATTCTTTCTTTCCATGTAGTCCCGCCAAGCTAATCTCGTGGATCATCGTCATCGGAGCTCGGAGCACACTATCAATCGCTATTTTGGTATAGCCAAGTTGTTTATATTAAGTATGGCATGTATAGGAAGCATTTCATTTTGAGTTATGTTTTAAAATTAGCCAAAGTGTTGGCTATCAAGCTTAGTATTCTTTTTGTATATGGCCAAAGAGATGGGTCATGAATGATTAAGTATGTATGTTTTTATTTATCAATGAAGTATGCATCCTTTTTCATGTTAGATGTAATACTTGAGTTATTGAATTGGGTATTGGATTGATCTTAATCTCAGGGTGGCAATTGGCTTGGAAAATAGCCTCTAGGTGCCCACACGGATAGACACACGGGCGTGTGTCTAGGCCGTGTGTCCCCTGCACATTAGTGTTTTAAGTCAGAATAGACCACGGGCTAATCACACGGCCGTTTGTTTAGGCCGTGTGTGACACACGATTAGCACATGGGCGTGTGCCCTGGCCGTGTGAAGTCTGCACCTTGCACTTGTAATTTGAATTGCCACACAGCTGAAGTACACGGGCGTGTGTATGGACCGTGTGGATAAGTCAAAATGCCAAAGTTTAGCACACGGGCCAAAGCCACGGGCGTGTCAAGGCCGTGTGAAATTAGTTAGTGTCGACCATGGGTGGAAGACACGGGCATGTCTTAGGGGTACACGGGCGTGTCCCAAGTCACATGGGCGTGTGACCCCTGTTTCGAGGAAAAGTTCCCGATTGAGTTCTGAAAGTTTCCGGATAGGTGTTTAAGGCCTCGTAGGCCTATGAAACGTATGTTTTGATTAAGAAAGAGAAGTTTCTATTTCGAAACAAAATTTTACAGCCCGTAAGTACATGTTTACTTAAGTTCAAGTATGGAAATGTCTCGTATCCAGTCTCAGTCTCGGACTTAGGTATAAGGTGTTACACACGGCCTGGTCACACGCCCATAAGACTGACTGTGTGTCACACACGGCCTAGACACACGCCCGTGTGCCTACCAGTGTGAACAAGAACAAGGCTATTTGCCAAGCTCTTTTATCACCTTAACTCACACAACATTAATCCCATTCAACCATTTACCAAGCAACCCAATCATGCATCTAACACATTAATGAATAACCTCATCTTTTCATGAATTAGTAATAATGAGCCATCAACTATGGTAAAATACAAAAGAGTTCATCTTCTAAAAGAGCCAACACACTTGGCCAATACAACAAAACATTTCATTAAGCCTAGCCCCTATACATGCCATACTCAAAATGCTATGTCTAATTATACCGAGATGAGTTGATAGTGTGGATAATCTTCCGGTTATCTTCGTATCCCAAACTGGCTCTTTGACACAATAAAACAAGGGAAAAGAAGGGGAGTAAGCTTTAAGCTTAGTAAGTTTACATGTAAACAATAAGCATCATAACATATGCTAATCAATCAATAACATCACATTCTAAGCAAGAACAATTCATATTTTCACAATCATGCTTACTCATTTCTTCTCTTACCACATTCCAACCATATAACAATTATATTGCTCACATTCACTTGTATAAATTTCCTGCACTCAATACCACAAAGCAACATGAAACATTAACTTATACAAGTTCTCGATGAACCCCTCGGAATAATACTAAGTACCCGGTGGTTTCGCACACAGCCCACCATTAGTATATAATAGGGTGGTATCGCACATAGCCCACCAAATGATAATATGAACGATGGTATCGCACACAGCCCATTGTGAATAAGTAATAAGGTGGTATCGCACACAGCCCACCAAAAGATTAATTACGGTGGTATCGCACACAGCCCACCAAATGATTATTACGAATATTTTTCCGCACTTACATATCTATTCCGAGGTTCATACGGGAATTATTCACTATCTATCAATTTTAAACATAAATGATCTCATTCATACAATGCACCAATAAATAACAACATATGTATTAAAGACGTGTCGTTTACACATAAACTTACCTCGGTGCAAAATGTATAAATCGACGACTTAATCCGTAACCTTGCCTTTTCCCCGGTCAAGGTTGTTTCCGCGCTCTTCTTGTTCTATAATAATTAAATTCACTCATTTAATCACTTTATAATGCATGATACACCAAAATTTCTACTTAGGCAAAAATGACCATTTTGCCCTTATACTTTGGCAAAATTACAATTTTGCCCATAGGCTCGTAAATCGTTTTTCATCACACTTTCTCATTAAACAAGCTTAGCTAAACATTTATTTCTCTTACAACAACTTACAAGACCAATTATTTCATGCATTTATTACTAAATTACAACCTTTACAACTAAGTCCCATTTAGGTGTTTTCATGGTAACACCTTTCACAAAAGTTGTTCCTTAACTCACTAACATTCATTTTCTTCCATAAAAACTCAGCAAATAACATAAACACTCTCATGGCAAGTCCCTAAACTTTCAACCATTTTGCAAAATAGTCCCCTCATTAGCTAGCTTAAGCTTTGGGGGTTCTAAAAGTACAAAAATTATCAAGAAAGACCTCTAAAATCACTTACTTGCAATAGTTTTGCTTGGCCGAAAATTTGAACTCCAAATAACCTTATTTTCTCTTCAATTTTTATTGGGTAAGAAACATGAATAGTGAAAGATGATATCTCCTCTATTTGTCTTATTTTATTTATTTTTTTATCACCTAATTTCACCAAATTTGACCAAAATTTAATGCCCTTGTCTCCTTGTCTCTATGGCCGGTCAACACACCCTTAATGGCCTAATTACAATTTAAGGACCTCCAATTTAATATTCTATGGCTATTAGACACCTCTACCTTGTATAATAGAACTTTCGCACTTTATGCGATTTAGTCCTTTTTCACAATTAAGCATGAAATTACCAAAATTAAAGCACCAAAATTTTCATGCATCCATATAATTATGCCATAACACATAAAATAATATCAAAATAATTTTCTACAACTTCAGATTAGCGGTCCCGAAACCACTGTTCCGACTAGCCCCAAAATCAGGCTGTTACAAGCACCATTCGGCCATTGATTTTGAACTTTGAAGCTCAATTTTTTTGTATACTTTAGTTCTTTATAATTAAACTTTATATTTTTGGAACCTTAAAATCATGTAGTAGCTTACCCATGTTGAAAATTTGAGAATTAATGATATTTGTTGAAGTTGTCATTGTTGAGAAATTCAAGTTATTAGTGTTATTTTTATTTAGTTTTAAATTTGGGAGTTAAATAGACATATTTATGGAAAGATTCTTGATTACTTTAAAGTTTAGGGACTTATATATGAAAATGGTAAACTTAAGGATTATTTTTTGAATTAATTGAAAATATGACTTATGTTGAACCTTTGGGAAAAACTTTGTTGATTGTGATTGAATTTCATGATTTTTAGTTGATGATTAATTTGTATTAAAAGTCTATGTTGAGAGAAAATGTGGAAAATGTAATTAAAAGTTTAATGGCTTGTGTATAAATATTTTGGATGGTTGAATTAAGTAAACTAATTAAGCTATTGATTTTAGATCGAGAAGCAAGAGGATCAGTTGATAACCATGGAAAGGATAAGGTTGTCTAGTAATTATCTTTGATCTTAGTAGCCATCGTAATCCAGTATGTTTGTAGTCCTTGACTCGAACTTTTTATTTTAACTAGTTTAGTTATATTTAATATCAAATTATATCCTTTAATATGATCAGTTAATTCTATTGAATGTAGTATTATGGAATAAGATATGAATGATTGAGAAATAGATCAAAGATATTCTCATGGTCGTTGTTGTGATTGATTAAATTATGAAATATGTTATTGCGGACTTAATTCTTGGTGAGCAAATCTTTGTCAGTTTACCTGACTAGTTCTGGGCACATCATTATATTCGTCGGTTTATCTGACTAGTGTTGGGCACAAATCTCGTCAGTTTACCTGACTAGTGCTGGGCACATCATTATATTTGTCAGTTTCTATGACTAGCGCTGGTCGCAAATCTTCGTCAATTTATCTTACTAGTGCTGGGCACAACCTCACTAACTGTCGGTTTATCCCACTAGCACTGGGTGCAAAACTTATTTATGGTATAACCGTTAGGCACTGGGTACCATTCCTTGAATGACTCATATCGATTTGGAGAAGGTTGGTATGTGAAACATATCATGAAAGATGTACAATACGAATTATTGATTAGTATAGTAAATTCCATACAGATAAATTTATATGTTATGGAATGTAAACTTTAGGTCACTAAGTGTAAATTCAAATCTTTGAATGAATGAGTTGCTTAATGTTTGAACCTTTCCTTAAATGCCGGTTAAGTACTTGCTTTTGTTCAATGACTCAATATGCATGACAAATTTCAAACTCAATGTTGGTGATGTATTTCTTTTTGTGTCTCGGCATATACCTAGGTTATTTTTGTTAGATATGGTCACATTGAAGTCTAAATGTTCCATTAAAAGCTAGCTTATATAAAGATGATGATCTGTAAACTTTGTTAAATGTTTTAGTTCAACACAAACAATTGCATATAGTTATCTATGCTTGTGGATATGTAAGTTTTGATGATTTTGATTGAAGTATGTTCATAAATGGAAGGTTAATGTCATGAATTACCATAGTTTGTTTGATTAAATGTTTGATCTTCTTTGGTGCCTTAGAATGACATATCAGTTAAGTATATGATGATTGAAAATTTGGCTATTAATCGATGACTTAAATGTGTTGTCAATGAGGGCACATTGGTTAGGCACATAGGTTGTATGTAATTGAAATGTTTTGACTTATTTTGAGGTGTATTTTGTGGTGTTTAAAGGGTGGTTTAGGCCTGGATTCGTGGCCAGGTTAGGTGTAAAGTTTTCCTTGTTTTTGAAGCAAATTAGGGTACACACACCTTAGGCACTAGTTACCACACGGCTGTGTGTCCCACATGGTCTACCCACACGGCTGTCTGGATTTTTGTCTTAAGGTGCAGGCTTCACACGGCATGGCACACTGCCTATGACATGGTCATGTGTCCTAAAACAGTTTGTTACACGGTTTGATACACGGTAAGCGACACAGTGGTGTGACCAAACATCGATCACACACATGGGCGGACACACGGGCTATGATGTAATTTATCGATTTAGGGCCTAGTCGGAATAGTGGTGCGAGACCACAAATTTGAGGTATATGTATGATTTTTGAGGTTTATGCTATGTTTGCATGTTAGTGTGAAAGTTTCATGAAGCAATTTTTGTTAAATTGTGGTTGAATGGTCCAAAAGGACTAAATTGCAAAAGTTGCAAAATGTGAGATTCTAGAAGCGATTTGTATGAAATAGCTTTGGATTATCAATTAGAGGTCCTTAAATAGTAATTTTCCCAAATTCTAATTTTTGGACAAAAATGGGCATGAATGGATGAAATTGGAAAAGTTTGACAAAGGGGCATTTTGGTCATTTGTCAATTAAGTGATTAAAAAGGGAAAAAGATGAAAATTTCATTCATCTTCTTCTCCAAGCTGCCGAAACTTTCAAGAAGTCATTGTTAGGGCTCTTCAATTTTTCAAGCTTGCTAGTAAGTGCATCCAAGCCCCATTTTTGATATTCTTCGTATTTTTGAAGTCCTAGTAACATGAGTAAGCTATTTTTAGCTATATGTTGAGCTAGGATTGATGTTCAAAAATGTACCCATGTATGACATGCATGTATTTTGATGTTTTATGGAAGATTATGAAAGCTTGATGTAGTAGAAACATCTTTTGCTAAGTGAATTTCATGAAAAATGCATGTAGGGACTAGTTTGTGAAATTCTTGAGATTGGTCATACATGAATGATTCAGTGAGAATTGATGATTGCTTTAGTTGAGGTTATGAATTGGCTAAGCATGAAATGGTAGAACGTTGTATGAAAATCACTTTACGAGCCTTGGGGCAAAAGTATAAATATGAGGAAGTTTAGGGGCAAAATGGTAATTTTGCTAAAGTATGAGATAAGGGTAAATTTAGTCAATGTGTGTATTGAATGAGTTGATTTATCATTATAGATCAAGAAAGACGAAGCCCGGATAGAAACCGAGGCAAGAGCAAAATAGCGGACTAAATTGCACACCTCCATACTTTTGAGTACCGAGGTAAGTTCACGTATAAACGATGCATTTATGCGTATACATTGTTAATGCTAGCTAGTGTGTAGCATGATTGAGAACCTATTTGGTTCTAGTGAAATGAATAAGATAGTAGTTGTGAATGGATGAATGTATTACAAAGTAGACATGTGAATGTGTAGTGATAATGCTTGATGGTGGGCTAAGTGCGATACCACCTTGATACTTAACAATGATGGGCTGTGTGCGATACTATTGTTAAGCATATTATTTAGTGAGCTATGTGCGGAATCACTATAATTATCCTTTGTGGTAGGCTATGTGCGATACTACCTTATGATCTGATTGTGGTGGGCTAAGTGCGAAACCACCGAGTAATTTAGCTGTGTGGACGTATTATTGAGAAATAATGATGTGTTTTATTTTGAGTAAATGTGATATTGAGTGCAGGGGTGCATGTCAATGATTATGAGTATGTGACTCATGATGTGTTGGAGATGTGATAAGGGATAGAAAGAGTAAGCATAGTAGTGGATGTGAATTACATATGTTAGTATAATGCTAATTGTTGTTTAGCTTATACTAGAATGCTTAAATTGTTTATGTGTAAACTTACTAAGCTCAAAGCTTACTATTTCTTTTCCCTTGTCTTATAGAGAAAAAGGATTGAATCGTGATACGCGGATTAATCGGAAGATCACCCACACTATTAGCACACTCCGGTACATTAGACTTGATGTTTTGTATATGGCATGTATAAAGGCTAGACAAGTTAGTGTATTTTGTTGTATTGGCTAAGATGTGTTGGCCATTAGATGGATAAACTATTTTTGTATAATGCCATGGTTGTTGGCTACTTTATTATATAAAAAGATGTAGTTATCCATGTAAGATTGTGTTTCAATATGAGTTGGTTATGGATGAGTTGAATGTATATGTTGTATGAGCTAGAGGGGTGAGAAGAGCTTAGCATATAGCTTTGTTCTTGTCCATGTGGATAGACACACGGGCATGTGTCTAGGCCATGTGTGGCACACGGCCAGCCCACGGGCATGTGACTTGGCTGTGTCAATTTGGTAGATTCGAGTAGTGTAGGCCACGGGCTAGCCACACGGGCATGTGCCCTAGCCGTGGGACATTGGCAAAATGCTTGGGTTTTCATGCACGGGATGGGGGTATGGGCGTGTGTGACCTCTACGGGCGTGTCTAATCTTACACGGGCGTGTGTTCCCTGTATAAATGGAAAAATTTTAAGATAGTAAAAGTTTTCGATATGGTCTCGAGAACCCTCGTGTATATGAGTAAGGTCTCGTAAGTTGAGAATGAGGTCGTTATGGTGACTAAGAGAGAGTAGTCACGTTGAGCCTAAGTGTCGATCAAGTGGTTTTAATTCGGTAATGCCTCGAGCCCGGTTCTGGCGTAGAATACGGGTAAGAGGTGTTACATTTAGTGGTATCAGAGCTATGGTTTAGTCGGTTCTAGGACTACCGTAGCGGGTGTAAGGGTCTAGTTATACATGCCATAAGTGTACAATGATAGTGTGGTGGTTTCTGATTATTTTAAACCTTGTTTTATATAGTATATGGATCCCGATCAATCGACTGCTGATGAAGCAGCTAGTAATGCGTCGGCTCCTATGCAAAGAACCGCGCCTGTTCAGAGTGGACCCGAGGTTAGGGGTCAAGGGGAAGAGGCTTGGGAAGCCTTTCTCCAGATGATGAGTAATTGGTACTCGGATTATGTTCGAGCGAACCCTAATGCTCAACCTCCTCCACCTCCTCCTATACCTCAGCTAATTCCAGTGACTCCTCAAGGTATTGATGTAGTGAAGATATCGAAACCCCCGGTGGATAAGATTAGGAAACACGGGGCTGAGGAGTTTAAAGCTAAGGTAGATGATTTCCCCGAGAGGGCAGAGTTCTGGCTAGAGAACTCAATGAGAATATTTGATGAACTCTCTTGTACACCTGAAGAGAACCTGAAGTATGCCCTATCTTTTCTAAGGGACTCAGCATACCATTGGTGGAAGACATTGACGTCGGTAGTCCCGAAAGAGCGGGTGACATGGGACTTCTTTCTGGAAGAGTTTCGAAAGAAGTATATAAGCCAGCGATTTACTGATCGGAACCGATAAGAATTCCTTGAGTTAAAGCAAGGGAGAATGACAGTAGCAGAATATGAGCGCGAATTTGTTAGGCTTAGCAAGTACACGCAAGAATGTGTGTCGACGGAGACCATCTTGTGTAAAAGGTTCGAAGATGGACTGAACGAGGATATTAAGCTCCTAGTGGGTATTTTGGAGTTGAAAGAGTTTGTGGTGTTGGTTGAAAGGGCAAGTAAGGCCAAGGAGTTGAGTAAGGAAAATAAAAGGGCTGTGAGTGAAGCCCGAGATGCGAGAAAACGACCGATGGGAAAATTATATCAAGCCCAGTTGAAAAGATCCAAGGAAGTGAATCCTCGGACGACAACATCAGTGGGATATTCACATCGAGACTTGGACAACACTCATTCGGGTTCGAGAGTCCAAGCCACCTCGATGGAAAGTGTGGGCAATCCGAAGAACAAACCGAAGTGTCCAAGTTGTGGTAGGTATCATACCGGAGAGTGTTGGGGAAACAACCGAATGTGTTATAAGTGTGGTTCCCCCGACCATTTTATCCGAAATTGCCCCGAGAGGGATGACAAGGAAGAAAAGCAAGAGACAAGACCTAGTGATGTGTCTGCAAGGGGTAGACCACCAAGGAACCCGAGAGGTGGGACAAGTGGTAGAGGTGCGTCCAGAGACTCTACTGTGAGACCGGAGGGTCGGGCACCTGCGAGGACGTATGCCATTCCCGCCCGCGAAGAGGCATCATCCCCAGATGTGATAACGGGTACTTTTTCTCTTTTTGACACCTTTGTTATTGCTTTAATAGATCCAGGGTCTACTCATTCTTATATTTGCATGAGATTGGCATCTAGTTTGAGTATGACCGTTGAGTTTACGGATATTGTGGTTAAGGTGTCAAACCCGTTAGGTAAGCATGTGTTAGTGGACAAGGTGTGTAAGAATTGTCCTTTGTTGATTATGAGTCATTGTTTTCCGGCAAACCTTATGTTGTTGTCGTTTGATGAGTTTGACTTAATTCTTGGCATGGATTGGTTGACTACCCATAATGTCTTAGTGAACTGTGGTAGTAAGTTTATCGAATTGAAATGTGAGAATGGAGATGTTGTTCGGGTTGAATCAGGTGGATCGGATAGTCTACCAGTGATGATTTCTTCCCTAGTGCCTGAGAAATGTTTGAGAAAAGGGTGTGAGTCCTATCTCGCCTTTGGTTTGAATACTTAAGAGGTTGCAGTAAAGTTTGATACAGTGCCGGTGGTATGTGAGTATCCGGATGTATTCCCGGAAGAGTTACCCGGATTACCTCCAGTGAGAGAGGTCGAGTTTGGGATTGAGTTAGTTCCAGGAATGGCACCTATTTCAATTGCTCCGTATAGGATGGCACCTTTAGAGTTGAAAGAATTGAAGGTTCAGTTGCAAGAGTTGACAGATAAGGGTTTTACAAGACCGAGCTACTCACCGTGGGGTGCTCTGGTACTATTTGTGAAAAAGAAAGATAGGTCTATGAGGTTGTGTATAGACTATAGGCAACTTAACAAAGTGACGGTGAAGAATAAGTATCCTTTACCAAGGATTGATGATCTTTTTGATCAAATGAAAGGAGCTACAGTGTTCTCCAAGATTGACTTGAGGTCTGGCTATTACTAGTTGAGAGTGAAAGAGCAAGATGTGTTGAAAACTGCATTTCGAACAAGGTATGGCCATTATGAGTTTTTAGTCATGCCGTTTGGTTTAACGAATGCACCTGCGATTTTTATGGATTTGATGAACCGTGTCTTCCGACCGTATGTGGATAAGTTTGTAGTTGTCTTCATTGACGACATATTGATCTATTCTCGGGATGAGAACGATCATGAGGAGCATTTGAGAATTGTCTTGCAAACTTTTAGGGATAAGCAGTTATATGCTAAGTTTAGCAAGAGTGAGTTTTGGCTCCGAGAGGTCGGATTCCTAGGACACATTGTGTCGGGTGATGGTATTAGAGTTGACCCGAGTAAGATTTCGGCTATTGAGGATTGGAAACAGCCAAGGAACGTGTCAGAAGTCAGAAGCTTCTTGGGATTGGTAGGATATTACAAACGTTTCGTAAAGGGGTTTTCGGTAATTACTACCCCGATGACGAAATTGTTGCATAAGGATGTCAAGTTTGATTGGACTGAGACATGTCAACAGAGTTTTGAGAGATTGAAAACATTGTTGACTGAGGCGTCGGTTTTGGTTCAACCAAAATCAGGGAAAGAGTTCGTAGTTTTCAGTGACGCGTCGTTTAATGGTCTCGGTTGCGTGTTGATGCAAGAGGGTAAGGTAGTCGCTTATGCCTCGAGGCTGTAACACCCCTAACCCAAAACCACCGCCAGAATAGGGTTAAGAGGCATTACCAGACATTAGATCATTTCACAACCCAATTATGACACAAAGTCAATCATCATCATAATACATCAAACATAATCAAATAGTCCCTTATTAAGGCGTATAAGACCTTAAACACATGCTAGAGAGGGGTCGGGACTAAACTGAAACACATACAGAAACTTCATGAAAATATAAAAATTTTCTAAGTTTCAGGGGATACACGCCCGTGGAGGTAGACCGTGTGCCTCCCACGATTGCTAGACACATCCGTGTGTCCTCCCTGTGGTCTATACTGACTTATCTTCCACGACCACTAAGCACGCCCGTGTGTTCAGGCCGTGGTCGAATCTGCTAAAAATCACACGGTTACTAAGCAGTAGGCACGTCCGTGTGCCAAGGCCGTGTACTATCCTTGCTTAGTTCCCACGGTCACTAGGCACGCCCGTGTGCCATGGCCGTGTGACATTATAGGCCATTTTCAAGGCCAAAATGCCACCCACTATGGTCAATCACAACAAGCACCCTTAAGCATGTTTATACACACAATTTGGAAACCATTTCCTATCATATGATCAATCTATCAACTCATACAATCTCATTTTCAAACATACCAACTTATAAACTATCATATACAACTTGAACACATTCAATACTAAACATCATTCATTCTCAATTTCACTAAATCATACTATCATTTACCAACACAAAGTTACCATTCATAAGTCAATTTCTCAACTCATATTCCATACCAAAAGATGCATCATATATATATATATGTACCAAAGTCATTCATGCTAAAACTAGCACATATTTAGCCACATCTCATGGCTACTTACAAGTCCCAAACATGATTCAAATAACTAGCCTATACATGCCATATTTTAACTATCTACAACTTTCCAAAATACCCCAAAATAGATTGCCGATAGTGTGGTGAGATCTTGACGATTCCCAGATCCGAGCTAGCTTTAATCGACCTTTACCGCAGCGGATAAACAAATCACACAATAAGCTTACTAAAGCTTAGTAAGTTCGTAACATAAAACATTATACTATACCAACAATCACATAGATTATCTCATGAACACATATGTACCATACCATACAAGCTAATATGTTCAATTTACATTTCATGATCTTAACCATAATTTCATCAACCACATAGGTTACGAACGTACCTTAGCCAACACTTAGTTTTTGATCTCGTGCTACTAAATACTCACCGATTTCTTTTTATCAACTTTCATAACTTCTTTGGTTATTTCGCTTTACTCAGTGCTCCAAATCATTAACGAAGTTTAGTTAAACATCGCAACTTAGTGCATCTATATCAAAACTGATTATATATCGGTATCGCACACACAGTGCCCACCATAAACTAAAGCTTATATTATTTTGCACACACAGTGCTAATCATCTCGATTACATCTCTGATCACGCACACTTAGTGCCACGTCATCGAGCTCTCACATAGCATTCATAATTCATTTATACCATGCCACTCATTTCAAGCATTAAACATAACTATATATATATTACATGTAATATGTCCGAACTTACCTCGGATGTCAAAATACCGAAACAGTCTATAAATCGAGCACTTTCTCTTTGCCTCGATCTCGATCCAAACCTCTTCTCTCTTGGTCTATATACATTCAAATTCAGCTCATTCAATCACCAATTCATTCATTTTAGTCCCAACACATATATTTAAAGCATTTTACAAAATAACCCTCACATTTTCACATTTCGACACTTTAGTCCCTATTTCACAAAATCATCAAATTCACTTGATTTCTCCTAGCACAAGCTTAGCCGAATTTTACTAAAGTCCATACAAACCCACACATTTCATTTATTTCACACTTTAGTCCTTCAAAATGCTATTTTCTCAATTTAGCCCTAATTAGTTAAATTCACCAAAAATTCAAAAACAACACATGTTAATCCAACACCAAGTTCTCATATTTTACTATCAACTAGCACATAGCTCAAATGTTCATCATTGACTCATCACAAAAACTTCATCAATTCACAAAATTACAACATGGGTTAGCTAGAGCACGAAGCAACGATTACAAAAACGTAGAAATTATCAAAAATGGATCAAAAACTAACCTTGAATTTAAGCTTGTATGTGCCGAAAATTTGAAAGCTTTTGTTCTTTCTTTTCTTTAAAATTTTCAGTGATAGATGGATGAATAAAATCCACTATCATACTTGTTTGTTTTATTAACTAATAACATAATTATTTAATTACCCATTTAACCATTTAATAATCATATAAGACAAACATATAAAATGGTTATCATGACATTCCACCATCCACTAATTCAATGATGGCTTATTTGCCATATAAGGCCTCCACCTTTACAAAGCCACAACACTTAAGTACTCACAAATCAGCACACAGCATTTTACACTCTATGCAATTAAGCCCTTTCTCTTAATTCGGCACACAAACGATCAAATTATCACACAGAATTTTCACACAGACTAAGTCACATACCATTCACACAGAAAATAATACTAAATTATCATTACGACCTCGTATTTGTGGTCTCAAACCACTTTTCTGACTAGGGTCCAAATCGGGATGTTACAGAGGCAGTTAAAACCGCATGAGAAGGATTATCCGACTCATGATTTGGAGTTGGCTGCGATTATTTTCGCGTTAAAGATTTGGCGACATTATTTATATGGTGAGAAGTGTCGAATCTTTACGGATCACAAGAGTTTGAAGTATTTGATGGATCAAAAGGATTTGAATTTGCGACAGAGGCAGTGGCTCGAGTTATTGAAGGACTTTGAGTTAGTCATTGATTACCACCCGGGAAAAGTGAATGTGGTTGCGGATGCCTTGAGTAGGAAATCCTTATATGCTCTAAAAGTTATGAGCACGAGTTTAGCATTGTCTGATGATGGTGCTATATTGGCAGAATTGAGAGCTAAGCCACTATTTGTTCAACAGATATGTGAGGCTCAGAGAAATGATAGTGAGATGCAAGCTAAGAGAGCTAAGTGTGGATCAGAAAGTGATTCTGATTTTCGAGTGGGTTCGAATGGTTGTTTTTTGTACCATGACAGAATTTGTGTACCTAGAGATGAAGAATTGATCCGAAAGGTTTTGCATGAGGCACATAGTGGTTATTTGTCAGTACACCCAAGCAGTACGAAAATGTACAATGACTTGAGGAAATTTTATTGGTGGCCGGGGATGAAAAGAGATATCTCTGAGTTCGTGACAAAGTGTCTGATTTGTCAACAAGTGAAAGCTGAGCATCAAGTGCCTTCGGGATTGCTTCAGCCAGTGATGGTTCCCGAATGGAAATGGGATCGGATTACCATGGATTTTGTGACGGGGTTGCCTATGACTCAGAAAAGAAAGATCTTTGTGTGGGTTGTTGTGGATAGATTGATAAAGTCGGCTCATTTTATTCCAGTACGTGTTGATTATTCACTGGACAAGTTAGCCGAATTGTATGTTGCAGAGATAGTGAGGTTACATGGTGTGCCTGTGTCTATAATATTGGATAGAGATCCGAGGTTTACTTCGAGGTTTTGGAAGAAGTTGCAAGAGGCTTTGGGTACAAAGTTGAACTTTAGTACCGCATTCCATCCACAAACAGATGGTCAGTTTGAAAGAGTGATTCAAGTTCTCGAAGATATGCTTCGATGTTGTGTGTTAGAATTCGAAGGTAGTTGGGAGAGGTATCTACCTTTGGTCGAGTTTGCCTACAACAACAGGTATCAGTCGAGTATACAGATGGCACCGTATGAAGCTTTGTATGGTTGTAAGTGTCAGACTCCTCTGTATTGGACTGAGCTTAGTGAAAAGCGGATCCATGGGGTCGATCTAGTAAAAGAGATTGAGGAGAAGGTGAAAGTAGTCTGTAATAGTTTGAAAGTTGCTTCGGACCGACAGAAGTCGTACGCGGATTTGAAAAGAAAAGAAATTGAGTTTGAGGTGGGTGACAAAGTGTTTTTAAAAGTGTCCCCGTGGAAGAAAATCATGAGATTCAGACGAAAGGGGAAATTGAGTCTGAGATTCATAGGGCCGTATGAGATTACAGATAGAGTTAGGCCAGTAGCATACTGGTTGGCTTTGCCGGTAGAATTGGACAAGATCCATAATGTGTTCCATGTGTCGATGTTGCGACGGTATCGCTCCGATCCTTCGCATGTGATTCCTTCAATAGGAATTGAGATAAGACCGAATATGTCTTATGATGAGGAGCCGATTAAGATCTTGGCTCGAGAAGTGAAAAAATTGAGGAATAAGAGCATAGCCCTAGTGAAAGTGTTATAGCAGAAACACGGTGTGGAAGAGGCTACGTAGGAACTGGAAGAAAGCATGAGAGAGCAACATCCAAACCTTTTTACTGGTAAGATTTTCGTGGGCGAAAATCTCTAAAGGGGGAGAGTTGTAATATCCCAATTTAGGGCCTAGTCAGAATAGTGGTGCGAGACCACAAATCCGAGGTATATGTATGAGTTTTGAGGTTTATGCTATGTTTGCATGTTAGTGTAAAAGTTTCATGAAGCAATTTTTATTAAATTGTGGTTGAATGGTCCAAAATGACTAAATTGCAAAAGTTGCAAAATGTGAGATTCTAGAAGCTATTTGTATGAAATAGCTTTGGATTATCAATTAGAGGTCCTTAAATAGTAATTTTCCCAAATTCTAATTTTTGGACAAAAATGGGCATGAATGGATGAAATTGGAAAAGTTTGACAAATGGGCATTTTGGTCATTTGTCAATTAAGTGATTAAAAAGGGAAAAAGATGACAATTTCATTCATCTTCTTCTCCAAGCTGCCGAAACTTTCAAGAAGCCATTGTTAGGGCTCTTCAATTTTTCAAGCTTGCTAGTAAGTGCATCCAAGCCCCGTTTTTGATATTCTTCGTATTTTTGAAGTCCTAGTAACATGAGTAAGCTATTTTTAGCTATATGTTGAGCTAGGATTGATGTTCAAAAATGTACCCATGTATAACATGCATGTATTTTGATGTTTTATGGAAGATTATGAAAGCTTGATGTAGTAGAAACATCTTTTGCTAAGTGAATTTCATGAAAAAAGCATGTAGGGACTAGTTTGTGAAAGTCTTGAGATTGGTCATACATGAATGATTTAGTGAGAATTGATTATTGCTTTAGTTGAGGTTATGAATCGGCTAAGCATGAAATGGTAGAAAGTTGTATGAAAATCACTTTACGAGCCTTGGGGCAAAAGTATAAATATGAGGATGTTTAGGGGCAAAATGGTAATTTTGCTAAAGTATGAGATAAGGGTCAATTTAGTCAATGTGTGTATTGAATGAGTTGATTTATCATTATAGATCAAGAAAGACGAAGCCCGGATAGAAACCAAGGCAAGAGCAAAATAGCGGACTAAATTGCACACCTCCATACTTTTGAGTACCGAGGTAAGTTCACGTATAAACGATGCATTTATGCGTATACATTGTTAATGCTAGCTAGTGTGTAGCATGATTGAGAACCTATTTGGTTCTAGTGGAATGAATGAGATAGTAGTTGTGAATGGATGAATGTATTACAAAGTAGACATGTGAATGTGTAGTGATAATGCTTGATGGTGGGCTAAGTGCGATACCACCTTGATACTTAACAATGATGGGTTGTGTGTGATACTATTGTTAAGCATATTATTTAGTGAGCTATGTGCGGAATCACTATAATTATCCTTTGTGGTAGGCTATGTGCGATACTACCTTATGATCTGATTGTGGTGGGCTAAGTGCGAAACCACAGAGTAATTTAGCTGTGTGGATGTATTATTGAGAAATAATGATGTGTTGTATTTTGAGTAAATGTGATATTGAGTGCAGGGGTGCATGTCAATGATTATGAGTATGTGACTCATGATGTGTTGGAGATGTGGTAAGGGATAGAAAGAGTAAGCATAGTAGTGGATGTGAATTACATATGTTAGTATAATTCTAATTGTTGTTTAGCTTATACTAGAATGCTTAAATTGTTTATGTGTAAACTTACTAAGCTCAAAGCTTACTCCTTTCTTTTCCTTTGTCTTATAGAGAAAAAGGATTGAATCATGATACGCGGATTAATCGGAAGATCGCCCACACTATCAGCACACTCCGGTACATTAGACTTGATGTTTTTTATATGGCATGTATAGAGGCTAGACAAGTTAGTGTATTTTGTTGTATTGGCTAAGATGTGTTGGCCATTAGGTGGATAAACTATTTTTGTATAATGCCATGGTTGTTGGCTACTTTATTATATAAAAAGATGTAGTTATCCATGTAAGGTTGTGTTTCAATATGAGTTGGTTATGGATGAGTTAAGTGTATATGTTGTATGAGCTAGAGGGGTGAGAAGAGCTTAGCATATAGCTTTGTTCTTGTCCATGTGGATAGACAAACGGGCATGTGTCTAGGCCATTTGTGGCACACGGCCAGCCCACGGGCGTGTGACTTAGCTGTGTCAATTTGGCAGATTCGAGTAGTGTAGGCCACGGGCTAGCCACACGGGCGTGTGCCCTAGCCATGGGACATCGGCAGAATGCTTGGGTTTTCATGCACGGGATGGGGGTATGGGCGTGTGTGACCTCCACGGGCGTGTCTAATCTTACACAGGCGTGTGGTATCTGTATAGATGGAAAAATTTTAAGATAGTAAAAGTTTCTGATATGGTCTCGAGAACCCTCGTGTATATGAGTAAGGTCTCGTAAGTTGAGAATGAGGTCGTTATGGTGACTAAGAGAGAGTAGTCACATTGAGCCTAAGTGTCGATCAAATGGTTTTAATTCGGTAATGCCTCGGGCCCAGTTCCGGCGTAGAATACAGGTAAGGGGTGTTACATATGACACGGCCGTTGTCCTAGACTTCGAATATCCACACGGTCTGGGCTGTGACACACAACCTAGCCACCCGACCGTGTGTCCCCTGTATTCAAAATTTTCAACTTTTTCCTAACTTTCTTGTTTTGTTTCAAATTGACCCCAGAATGTTTCCAATCTATTTTTAGGGCCCCGTAAACTAATTTTGAGACCCATAAGTGTATGTTTAATTATGAATGGAAATGTGATTTGATTAATTGTTATTATGTTTGATTAATTATTTGTGTAACATGCCGTTTTTAGTGAAATTGGAACAGTGGTTTTGAGACCACAAATTTGACAAGTAAAAATTTATTTTAGTATTATTATAATGTCTATGATATGTTAGTAATTCTTATAAAAATTTCGTTATGAAATTTTAATGTTTGCATGGTTAATTAAGTAAAAAGGACTAAATCGTAAAAGGTACAAAAGTAGAGTTCTATTAGTTAAAAGGGTTAAAAGGACATAGAAATGAAATCAAATGGACTTAAATGGTAATTAGACCACTTGAAATGTTAGTGGACATTTATGGGCATGAAATTAAATGATTTAGATGTTATGTCAAGGATAAATTAGTAATTTAATTATTAAGATAAATTAAAAATTAAGTAAAACATTGTGTCATCTTCTTTGTTTTGACTACACCATCGAAATAGGGAAAGAACAACATCATTTTAGGTGATTTGAAGCTTCAGTTAGGGTTTGCTCATTGCATGGTATGTTTTTAAGCCCTATTTTTAATGATTTTTATGTTTTCATGATCGTTGTAGCTTAATCTAGCTAGCCCATGGACTAATTTGCAAAACTGTTAAAGGGTTAGGGTTTTTCCATGAACATGTTTGCATGATATTTGAAGTTTAATGAAAGATTATGAGTTCTTGTTAATAAATAGATAAGTTTTGTAAAGTAATTTTTGATGAAATGTCAATTAGGGACTTATTTGTAAAAATTGTAAAAGTGCATGGTATTGTGAAATAATGATTTGTATGGGTTGATATGTGTTCATAATAAATTCTATTAGCATGGATTAGGGATGAAATTATATAAATTTCCATTTACGAGCTTAAGGATTAAATTGTAAAGAAGTTAAAATGTTAGGGGGAAAATGTAAATTAGCAAAAGTATGAATTTTGGATTAAATTGAATAGTGTGTGTATTAAATAGATTAAATTTGCTTATTTAGATCAAGCTAGACCTCGTACGGATTTAGATCGGGATAAAGCTAAAGCTTCAGATTAGTCGACTCTGTTTCTATGCCTTAATCGTCGAGGTAAGTTCATATGATTATATATTGTTTAATGCTACATTTGATCTATGTATTAATATCTTGATTGCTATGTAAATGAATAAAGTAAATCCAATGATGTTACGATGACTATCGAGCCCTGTTTGAACCTTAGGAATTCGTAGGATAAAAATGACATGTCATTAGGGTTTCCATGTTTCAAGTGTTGGTCTTGAATGTCCTACTGATGGCTGAGGTCTTGCATTTTTTGCAGATATTCCACAGCTCGTTTGAGCAGCATCAGGTATCTTACATTCCAACCCACAGCTTGTGTGAGTAGGCCCATTTCATAGCTCGTGTGACCAAGGATGTAAAGGAAAGGAAAGGTTACGGTTATATGTTTAGCACACTTAGTTGAGCTTCCCACGTATCTGATGATATTCTAAACGATTCGACGAGCATGAAAAGGAAAGGATTGGTAAGTGTTCAATATGAACCATGATATGTATTAATGAAAAGGATTGAAATGGTGAGTTACATTGAAAGCATGTTATGTTAAGGAAGATGATGAATCCAAATGAATTATGTTCATGTGTAATGGATTATCTATGTTAAGCTGATGTGAATTATGTTTGTGTATTCTAACATGTGTTGTTGTTGGTACTTAGGCTTGTGCCAAGCTTATGGTTGGATTGTATTATGCCTAAATTTAATGTTATTTAATGAAATGGTAAGTGATGTTTTATGTTTTATGAACTTACTAAGCATTATATGCTTACGTAGTTTTCTTTCTTGTGTTTTATAGATTATTAGAAGCTCAATCGGTTTGGAAGCTCGTTGGAGATCTATCACACTATCCAACGACTATATCAGTAGATTTTGATGTTTTGGACAAGTTTATAATGTCATGTATAGGTGGACTTATGTATAATGAACTAGTTGTTATGTTTGGCTTGTATATATGATGATATGGTTGGTGTGCTTTTGGCACTTTGATGTTTTGATGGTTAGTGTTTGTATGGTCAAATTAAGGCATGGATTTATGACCAAATTGGTAAGTGTTGGCATGTTTGCAATGTGATCAATTAGGGTATGCTTTGATATGGAATTTAGTTAAGTATGTTTGGATGAAATATGACCATTTAGATACAAACTTAGGTTTGAATGCTTGGTTGTGATTGAGGTGCCTATATGACATATTGGTTGTATGGATAAATGACCTATTGTAACAGCCTGATTTTGGGCCTAGTCAGAACAGTGGTTTCGGGACCACAAATTCGACATAAGAAAATTTATTTTTATTATATTTTTATGGTCTACGATTTCACGAAATGATTTCGTGAAAATTTCGTTCGAAAATTTTGATGTTTGAGCACTCAATTTAGTCAAAAGGACTAAATTGTAAAAAGTGCAAAAGTTGAGTTCTACATGCTAGAGGTGTCCAATGGTTATGAAATTTTAAATTGGAGGTCCTTATATGGTAATTAGACCATTGTTTAAGTTGGTGGACAAAAATGGACATGGTTAGGCATGTTTCCAAAGTTTTTCATTAAGGGCATTTTAGTCATTTAGTTATTAAAATGAATTAAAAACAAAATTAAAAGCCAATTTTTGTCCATCTTCAACCCCTTGGCTGAAACTTGCATGGAGAAATCATGTCTAGGGTTTTTCAAGCTTCCAAGCTCGATTATCAAGAAAAACAAGGTTCAGATTTAGATCGGGGAAAAACAAGTAATTGACGAATAAATCCTTTTCACCGATTTTGCTTTCAAGGTAAGTTTGTATGTAAATAATGCATCGTTTTTACTTACGTTTTCATATTTTGATAAATGGTATGAATTGTGGTTGAATATTTTATGTAATTGACAAAATATCGACAAGTGAGAAATTTCCCGGTTGAACCTTAGGAATAGAATAGGATACAAGTGACATGTCACTAGAGACCTATGTGAAATCTATGTGAAATTGTGACTAAGTGAATCCGGGTGCTGGTCTTAAGTTCTACCAGTGGCTGGGTATACCGGCATGTGTTGCGGATACCTGACAGCTTGTGTGAGCATCACTGAGTAGTAACGAATGATTGACAGCTTGTGTGAGCAGACCCGTGAAAGTGAATAGCTCGAGAACGAGCCTCTATGTGAAAAGTGATGTGAAGTAGCTTTGGCTACAAGTGTGGCACTTATGTGCAAACTTCCGATGTATCGAATAATATTCCGATGTGTTCAACGGGAAAATGACTAAGTGTAATTGAATGTGATTATGTGATGAACAAGTGCAGGTACATGTGTATATATATATTCATAAGTAATGTGCTCAATATGTGATAGAACTTTGGTAAGGTTGATATGGACTAAGTGTTAAAATGAAGACTTGTAAATATTTGCTGATGACTAGCTATTTCCATGGCTAACTATGGATATACTTTAGTGTTATATGTGTGTAAATGAGAATTGATACAAAGAAAACATGATAGAGTAAAATTAGCAATAAAACAGTTTGGACAACAGCAGTTGTATCACTTTGAAAAATCACCAAAAATGGTGGAAATCTAATTAGAGGTTGAATAAGATATGAAATTAAATCTTATTGAGTCTATTTTCATATAAAAGAAATGATGTAAGCGAAAGAATTTCATATTCTGAGATATTTGAATTTTTGTGAGACAGAGTCAGAATGATTTTTGAATCCTCTATTCTGACTCGGGAAATCATTAAACATTGTAAAAAAATAATTATGGGTTATAATTTAAATTATTAAAATCCTTAATGAGTATATATTCAAAAGAAACAAACGGGAACATAATCCGGATCCCGTACGAGGAGATAATTAATTTTTAGTGAAGAAGGGTCGAAACTGTCAGACAGCAGAACATGGGAGACTTTAAAGAATAAACTGTACTTATTGGCTAAGCCAAAAATTCTGAAAATATTATGGTAAGAAGATACGTGAGTCTAGTTTCAGGGAAAATTAACGTATCTTAATTTGGAGTTCTGTAGCTCGAGATATAAATAATTTAGTGACTGTGACTCGAGTAGACAGCTTGAGATGAACATGAGTAAATAGTGGAACTATGTGCAATTATGATTGTATTATCTTGAGAACATATTGTGAAGACTTATAAAAGCATGTTAATAAATTACATATTATTTACATACCTACTTACTAAGCTATAATGCTTACCCCCCTCTTCCTTTCCTTTTTCCTACAGTGTCACACATGCTAGCTCGAGTTGGAGGTCGTCGGAGATTCTATCACACTAACAAGTTATTGATTGGTATTGTATCAATGATTTTCAAGTATTTTTAAGTCTATGGAATGTATAGAGGACTTGGTTATGTGTGTATATGTTAATATGAGTTGGCCTAGAATGTTGGCCTATGTTATTAGAAGGTTATTGTTGTATAAGGTCGTTTAATGTGGCTAATAATTGTTATGTTATAAGTCTATGATGATGCATTTCAAGAATGTGTATACTTGTATGTGTTATTATGTTTTGGCCAAATGTATTGGCTTGTAATGGTTAAAGGTTATTGTAGTATGTAGCCATGCTAATTGGCTTATATTGGCTAATTGATTATAAGCCTATATATATTATTTATATACCAATGTCTTGTGATGTGAGCTGTGTTTGCATGATACATGATGAGTTGTGGGTTATGGCCTAAATACCTAATGGTTGAATGTGCTAGTAGTCTTGATGTCGAATGGCTAAGTTTGGCTCAATGGTATGGTATGATAATTAGATATAATTATGCATGTATAAGAGTTGTTGAGGATGCATATTGAGTGTGACCCTATTTTGATGAAAAATTTTTTGAGTTTTTCAAAGTTTTTGGTTTAGTCCCGAACCGCTTCCAAAGCATGTTTTGGGCCTCGTAGGTCCATATTATGGACCCTATGATTGAATATGAAAAGTTTTAAATTTTGATGGAAATTTGTGAATCGAAAATGATCGGTTATAGGTGATTAAGTCTGGTAATGCCTCGTACCCTATTCCGGCGACGGATACGGGTAAGGGGTGTTACATTTAGTGGTATCAGAGCTATGGTTTAGTCGGTTCTCGGACTAACGTAGCGTGTGTGTGAGTCTAGCTATACATGCCATATAACTTGTGATAGTGTGATATCTCCCGATCCTGACGAAATTGTCTTGTTGAGACAAAGATGCCTTCCAACCGAGCTATTTTGACAATGCTGAAAGTAGTACTAAGATATTCGAAAATGTGTTTATGATGAGTTGAAACTTGACAAGGTATGAATAAAAAATTCATGATTTGTATGTGATGATGTGCAAAATGAAATTGGAATAAGCTGAGAAACATGAAAAAAGGAGAAATGGAATGAAAGTTTATATTGTGATAAGCTTGTCTATGTTTGCTTGGTAATCACATGATGTTATGTGCCTAACTTGTTTGATTAAGTGAATGTGATAAGTGATCTTTATTCAAAATTGAAGGAATGTGTGTTTATGTACACTTGTTTGAATAAATGCAACCGTTAAGTTCGTGTGACATAAATATGTATGTAAATTTGCCTGAAGTGAATTATATGATTGTGATGATATTATGTTAATGATGGGTGCTAAGTCATATGTGTGTAATCATGAGAGTCGAGTTAGAGGCTTTACGACCTCATCCCCTTACCAATAGAGCTATATGCCATAAGAGTTATGAGATTTATATTGAATGAGCTCATAAGTGTGAAACTAAAGAGTTCAGTGGTGAAATAATTAGTAATGCATACAGAGATGAGAATAGTTTGGAAAGTGAAAACAGTTTTGGGAAGAATATCAGAATGTTTTAAAGATTATACAGATTATGCAATGTCACGTATAAAGAAAAAGTTAGTCTTGGTTAATCGACTCAATCAGGTATGATGTCTAAAGTATGTATTTGCTGGAAATTCTCTCAGATCGATTTTCGTTAGTGAACGGAATAATACGGGGTTCATGATGACAGAATTAGTCAGAGAAATGATATTTGAGTTGTAAATATGTCTGTGTGTGACAGTTACAGTTGAGTAATTATGACTATCTCTTCTGGAAATTCTATGTGTTCATACATTCTTAGAGGCATATGTAATTGCTCGTTTTCTGATGAAATTCTTATTATATGAGAATGCTAGTTAACTAAAATGTAAGATGAAAGCTTTGTTGGTCTGGTTGGTTTATGATCAGCATTTCTTTATCTCTTCGAGATTCTGTTCTAATACGTTGGAATGAAGTCGATGGTAAAAAAAAATTATATGAGACTATTCTTCTGTTTCTACTGATTATGGTTTTGTTTTATATATTCAAAAAATATATTATCTCTGTTACAATGGAATTCCAGAGCCGATAATTAAAGAAAAATGACTAAATTGTAAAAGGTGCAAAACTTAGTAATTATTGCATTTAGACGATTTAATAGCTTAATTAATAAATGTGGAAGGGGCAATAAGACAATTAGACCTTAGATAAAATAAGTGGACGGTCAAGTGTGGTTTTTGATGAAATTTTAATTAATTTTAAAGGTTAAAAATGTAAATAATTATTAAATAAACAAAACTAAAATAGGGAATTCTCATCTTCTTCCTAAATTCTTCATGTTTAACCAAATGTCTATGGTGCCTTATGCTTGGAGAATCGGCCAAGTTCAATTCTTTGCATGTGAATGATTTCCTTACCCGTTTCTTGTAATTTTTATATTTTTGAGATCGTTGCAACTAAGTCCAGCTAACCCGTACTTTTATTTTTGAATCTATTAAAAATTTTAGTAGTTTTCATTGATGAATCTTGAATGATTTTGATGATAAACATGTGTTTGAAGCTTTGATTGTTCTATTTAGTTGTTTTGTGAAGTGATTTTTGTTAGATTTTTATTTAAGGATTAAATTGTTAAAATGTCAAAATTTCAAGGTTTGATGGAGAATTTAATGTTTAATAGGGACTGTATTAGGGCCTAGAATATTTGGCTATAATCTAATCTTGAGGAAAATGGTTAATTTGATGATTTTCGGGTTAAGGGACTAAATTGAAAAAGTTATGAAAGTTAGGGGCAATTGTGTAAATTTAAAAAACAAAAGGGTATAAAATGTAAATTAAATTGGAATGTGAAATGTAAGTTAATAATTGAGAAATTTTACATTTTAGATCAAGACCCTGTTGATATACGTGGAAAAGGAAAAATTACAGATTAGTCCCTAAACTTCTGCAACTACTACAATTCTGTCCAGGTAAGTTCGTACGGTTTATGATTTAACATCTATATGAAATGTTTGATGATATAATATGATATAATAGGTATAATTGTTTTATTGTTGATATAAAATTGTTGAGAAATATTATTGAATTTTAATACTTGGATCGGATGAACGCGAGATAGAGTACAATCGAATGATTGTGTGTTATGTGGGGATTGGAGTGGAGATTGATGTGGTGTGATATATATATCTTTCCTGAGTAGGCCAAGGTTTAGTATTTGTTACGAACTCTCGTGTTATACTCTCTGTTTTAGCGTGTTTTCGATTGGACTAGCTCTTTGGAGCAATTGGCGTGTTATCGGGTAGATTAGCTCTTATGAGCCTTTGGCGTGATTTCAGTTGGACTAGCTCTTTGGAGAAATTGGCGTTTTATCGGGTGGATGAGCTCTTATGAGCATTTGGTGTGTTTTCGGATGGAATACTGTGTTCGTATCTGTAAGTCATTCATCAGATCGTAAAATATGGTATTATACTTATAATGACTTTGAATGGTTCGATACATAAATGATATCGATAATTGAATCTATTGTGGATATATATATATGTTCTCGGAGAGTATTATTTGAATCTTGTTTTGAATTGTGAAATTCATCAGTTAACATTGTGGATGACAGAAAATACATGCAATTGAGTTATTATTTAATGATTTATTGTATTTACTTCGGTAAGATTTATCGTTTTTGTATGTCGAACTTACTAAGGTCCAATGAGCTTATTTTTGTTATTTTCTGTTCATGTAGATACTTTTGAAGGTTGGACGGTCAGATCAACACTCAAGTCATGTAACACCCCTTACTCGGTTTCTACGCCGAAACCGCACCCGAGGCGTTACCGAACTCGAACACATGGTCGCTGCTTAGGCTTAACGTAATTACTCTCTTAAATCACCTCTACAACCCCATTCTCGACTTACGAGACCTCACTCATACACACGAGGGCTCTCGAGACTAATCCGAAACCTTTGCGATTACTAAAATTTTTCTCTTTTATACAGGTCGTACACGCCCGTGCAAGATTAGACACGCCCGTGCATAGGTACACACGCCCATGTCCCTGGACCGTGCCTAAAAACCCAGTATTCTGCCAATTTGCCCACGGCTAAGGCACGCCCGTGCTTCCCAATCGTGGTCGACACTGACTAAATCCACACGGCCTAGACACGCCCGTGTAACATGGCCGTGGGGAATTTATAATTTTATGAGTAAGGTGCAAACTTCACACGGCCAGTGCACACGCCCAAGTGCTAACCGTGTGTCACACACGGCCCAAACACACGGCCGTGTGATTAGCCCGTGGTCTAGTCTGACTTGAACCACTAATGTGCAGGGATACACGGCTTAGACACGCGCTGTGTGTGCGTCTCAGTGTGGGCATTTAGTGGCTATCTACCAAGCCATTGCCACCTTAGAGTGTACACATACATTCCTTCATTCAAAACAATACAACTCCTAACCCTTTTGCAAGTCTAAAAACTCATCCAACATACACGATATTGAAATGAACACAATTCATGAATTTCATCTTCATTAAACAAAAGAGTTTGCCAAGAACTTGTCTAACTCACTCATAGGGCCATTTACAAAATGACTTACATAGCCAACACTTTAACTAACAATTACAACTTGACAAATACTTGAGTCCTATACATGCCATACTCAAAACAAGTCTAAAATTGTTATACCAAAGTCTTTGTCGATAGTGTGAATTTCCGAGCTCCTATGATCCACGATCCTCAAGTTACCTTGGCAATACTACAAGGAAGAAGGGCAATGAAAAGGGGTAAGCATAAAGCTTTGTAAGTTGCATGGAAATAAATAGCAATTCATAATACCCATAAAAATGATTCATTCACGGTATTATCTAAACATACACGAACTCAAGGCCTCTTGCCATACTTACTTACAATTGCCCTTATTTGGCACATACCGTGCCACACATCGCGACCATTCTTCGTGACTCATTCACGAGTACGTGTATTCACTAATTCACATGACTTAAATATCATTCACTTCTCTACTTCTAAAATTTCATCTACTTATCCCACCACTCACAAGGGTTAGTCAGAGACATAAGTTTATAGCCATTACTATAAATATAAAGTCAATGCCACATCCTCGAGGTGGTCTTACATGGAGTCTTCTCTAAGTACCAATGCCATGTCCCGGACGTGGTCTTATATGGGATTACTTCTAGGTGCCAATGCCATATCCCGGATATGGTCTTATATGGGATTACTTTTCATGTACGATGCCATATCCCAGATATGGTCTTATACAATTTCCATGTTCATCACCGAAGCCATATCCCGGATATGGTCTTATACGGGATCTCAACTCGGTGCCGAGGCCATGTCCCGGACATGGTCTTATACGGGACCTTATTGGTTCCATATTTCAATGATAGCGTTTCTATAATCAACGTGGCCCAATTAGGACTCCAACATCTCATTCACATTAACTACTCAATTTATTAATGCATTATGCTTTAATATAATTTCCAAGCATTTCTCAACATACTAATATGAATATTGTTTAAGTCACATACAACTTACCTCATTTTCAAAATGAGCTAGTTTCTTCGGTTCAATCCAAGTCTTTATTCTTTCCCCGTTCGAGGTGGATTCTCGTCTCCTCTTGCTCTATAATAGCAAATTAGCTTATTTTAATCACTACATTAATACAAGCATTTCAATAACCATGCTTAAGAAAAATTACCATTTTGCCCTTATACTTTGGCAAAATGACCATTTTACCCCTAGGCTCGGAAATCAATTCTAATCAAATTTCTACCTTTAATGAGCCTAGGTGAATATTTATTTCTCTTATGGCTATCATAAAAACCCCACATTCCACATGTTTACTACAAATTTCACAACCTTTACAAAAAGGTTCATTTAGGTGTTTTCATGGCAACAACCTTCATAAAAGTTGTTCATCTAACAACTAATACTCATTTTCCTCCATAAAAGTGCAGCAAATAACTTAAAATCTCTCATGGAAAAACTCTAAACTCTTCACCATTTAACAAAATAATCCCCTCTTTAGAAAGCTTAAGCTTTAGGGGTTCCAAAAGTACAATTTTTATCAAGGAATAATCACTAGAACACTTACTTGTAAGGAGAAGAGTGTGCTGAAATTTGGAGCATTCAAAACCCCTATTTGGCTGCTAATTTTTGGTGGAAGATGAATAGAGAAAAAGATGATATCTTTTTCTCTCCTTATTTTATTAATATTGGTCAAATAAGTCACCAACTATCACCAACTTTGACCAACAATGTCCATCCTTGTCTCCCATCTAGTCTATGGCCGGCCAAGTACATATTGGGGGTCTAATTGCCCTTTAAAGACCTCCAATGAACATTCTAAGACTGTTTGGAACCTTTATCTTATAGAATGGAACTTTCGCACTTTATGCGATTTAGTCCTTTTTCGCGATTAAACACAACATCGCTAAAATTAAAGCATCAAAGTTTTCATGTACCTATGCTATCATGTTCTAACTCATAATATATCATGAAAATAAATTTCTCAAATTCTTGGATTAGTGATCCCGAGATCACTATTCCGACTAGCCCCTAAATCGGGCTGTTACAAGTCACACTATCCACCTATTTTCGGTAGTTTTTGGAACGTTGATTTTGGGATTATATGGCATGTAATAGGCTTGTTTGACATTACTATTGTTTTGGTATATAAATCTTTAAAGAGTGATCTTAAGTGCAAATAGTTAAGTTATATGATATATGAGAATGAGGTAAGATGTTTTTTTTTTTAGTACAAGTTTTTAGCATGTGTTATATTGAGATGTTGTGATTTGAGGTGCCTATGATAGGCATATTGTTTAGGTGTTAAGTTATATGAATTGATAAGTTGTGATTGATGATTCATATTGATGTATAATTGTGTATACTTGTGGTACCAATGAGGGTACATTGGTTAGGCATTTAGGATGGTTGATTTAGCATGTTTTAAGCTTGTATAATGTCATTTTGAATAGGTTTAATAGCTGGTAAATGGGTTACTTAGATCCAAGTAAGCTTGAAATGGTAAACTTGTCTTTTAAGGTTCATTTAGGCGCACACGACTTGGGACACGCCCTTGCCACTTGGCCATGTGCCACACACGGATTGAGGAACGGTTGTGTGTTTTAACTCAGTGAGTTACATGGCCTAGCACACAACCTGCGACATGGCCATGTGTCACAAGTCAGAGAGTTACACGGCCTACGACACGACGACCGTGTGACCCAACTCGGTGAGTTACACGGGCAGGGACACAGGTTGAGACACAGCCGTGTGCCCCTATTTTGAAAGTTACACGGCCTAGGGGCATTCCACACGGCTGTGTGTCCACTGTTTTGGAAAATTTTCAACTTTTTCTTAAAACTTCTGATTTGATTCAATTCAGTCCTAGATCGCTTATAAGTTATTTTTAAGGCCTCGAAGGCTTGATTTAAGGACCAAATGATTGTGTATGATATATTTTGAATGAGATTAAATTATTGAATGTTATGTTGTTAAATATTTTACTATTGATCGATAATACTTGTCAAAATCCACTATAAGGTATTGGGAGTATATATATATGGTGAAGGGGTGCATTTAGATGGTTTTTCTTTTCTGATTGCATCCTGATTACTTCTTTTCATTCTAAATGTTCTCTTATTTTTCTTCGATTAGCTAAAGCTAAGGTTCTATAAATCAGTGGATGATTCAACCTCCTAGTAAGTTCGATAGCTCTGCATGTTATGACAATAAAGAGTAGGGATGGGTAAAAGATGTAAGAACAGTATGTTTTAAATGGAAGACCCTACGTGGGGGTCGTGTATAGATGAAATGTTAGTAACCTATCAGTAAATAAGGTTTTAATAGAGGTTCTATGATCTTTTGAGCAGTGGTTGCTGCTGGATTGGGAAGGATGATTGAAACAAGCGTTTTGAGTCAAGGTAAAGGTGAGTCTCTAGAATCGACTTCTGTATATCATTTTAATTCGAATAAATGGTTGATGCCTCTATAGATAGGTATGTCTCCTTGAGAAAATATTTGTGTAGATGTAAAAGAAGAGTATTTATAGTTGTTTGAATACGAAGTGGCATGATAAGTGTCTTTTTTTTTTGTTAGAGAGTCGGTACGTCATCTCTAGAATGTGTAGGTGATAGTAATCAGTGTTACATGTGTGTATGATCAAAGTCTAAGTAAAAGGAATTTTGATACGGTACGAGTCCAGTACAGGCAAGTCAGTGATATGAATAAATGTGAAGAGGAGATATATTGTGTAACCTCTGGTAGGGTAGATATATTGCTAACTGGACAAGCAGATCACTGTGAAAATGGAGATTTATTGTGTAGCTCCCGGTAGGGTAGTTATATTGCTAGCCGAACTGGTAGATCACAGAATAAATTTGTGGAAAGTTCATGGCCATGGCATCATATGATAATACTCCAAGAGGGCGTGAAGGTATAAGACTATGTGGGAGAGGCCCCATGGCATCCACAGGGATGGTCCGCCGGGATAGTTTTTTTTTTTTTTGATGAAGTTTTATTTTATTTTATTCCCCAATAAAATATGAGCAAATTGATTATAATAGATTTTTTAAGATTTAAGCTTTAAATTAAAAATAATTTCAATTTTATAAAAATTTATTTGAATATTTAATTAGGGATGAATCTACTTACACTGATGTAAAACTATTACACCCTTTCGTATCTCTTTGTACAATTAATATTTTAGCAATTCAATTGTCAAATTTATCGATATAATTGTACTTGTCATGGATGTAAATTTTTTAAACCAAACTGTATTTTCTATCTTATTGACCTAAAATACTCTATATATATATATATATTAATAATTATTGAATGGTTGAATGATTGAAAGTTTTTTTTTTTTTTTTACATAAAACAAATAGTTAGAAAATTTTATTTTACATCAAATTTAACATGCATGATTCATATGAATAAAATATAAAATGTAATGATTGAATTGTTAAAATATTAATTATACAAATAGATATAAAAAGGTATACAATTACTCTAGTTACACCAATGTAAATGGATCCCTCCCCTATTTAATTAGTATCGTAGAATGTTGTTATTTAATCTTTCCTAACCAACCAAATGTTGTTTTTAATTAAATTACAACAATTCTTTGTAAGTGGTTCAGCTGTAAATTTAACAATAATATATATATATATATATATATATATATAATAATAATTTTTGGAGCATGCGCAGTTTGTCGCTTCTTTGCTTATACAACAAGGGATAGGAGCATTACAATACAATGGCCAAATTTTCTCAACCACTGAATCACTCATTGCTAAATTCTTTATTTGTCTAAACAAAAATCAGATTCAATAATCATTCAATTAAGAAGATAAATGCTAGGTTTGCTGATCTACTCAGCATTCCATATCCTGATAAGACCTTTTTTTTAAAAAAAAATTTATTACTGACAATTCTTTACTTATCTTTTAAATAATTATTTATGCCATACCCTTTTTGAACTCCAATATAAATGAACAACTGATTAGTCCAACTAATACACCTCGATTGTCCAATTGCTCAATTTATCTCAAATACCCATTTGCTTAATTACTTTTAAAATTACTTAGTTTTGATTTTTTTTAATACTTTTATAAATTTTCATCGATTTTTAAAATTGCTTAATTTTGATTTTTGAATACTTACATGGATTTCCATCTATCATTAAAGGTTAAATTTATTGAAGGATCTTGTACCATGTAGTTTTGAAGAATTTAATACTTTTACTATAATTTGATTTTTTTTTCTAATACGTATTTTACTTTTTAAAATGGATATCTTCAATCTTGAGGGCGACTTATTTTTTCACTAATTCTGTGAAGTAATTTGAAGTTTTTTTTTTTTTTTTTTTTGTGATAATATAATTTTTGGCCACTAAATTTGGTAATTAAGTCCACTTTGATACCTATATTTTTTTTTTTCATTTTGGTACTTGAACTTGGCAACTAGATCTATTTTAGTCTATGAATTTGGATTCCGTCAGGATTTGATGATATGATCGGTGTTCTTGGAATAGGACTGGATTGGTCGGTCGAACTGGTCGGACCAAGAATCGACCTGTATACTAGTTCCTGTATACTAGTTCAAACAAAGGGATTGAATCAAAACCTACACAAAATCAGTAAAAATCGAAAACTAGGACATAAACTAGTAATTGAACCAGTCAAACTGGTTTAATAATTTTTTTTATTTTTTGATTTTTTTAAGAATTTTAATTATTTATTTAATTATTGTTGGTCTAGTAATTGAACCAATCAAATTGATTGAATTGGGAACTAGTCGTTTGAAAGGTTCAACCATCGGTCTGTTATTAAAATATTGTATGTGACACTCTAGAATTGTACCATGCCATCGCCTAAAAATTTATATAATTTTTTAAATTTTAAAATGATGAAATGGCACATTCTCCGAGTGCCACATCATCAAACTTTTTATATTTTTCAAGTATAGAGACCAAAATGAATCTGATGTCAAGTTCAGGTACCAATGTGAATAAAAAAAAGTACAAATACCAAAGTAAACTTAGTTACCAAGTTCAGGGACCAAAATTGTATTTGTAAAATCCTGATTTTGGGCCTAGTCGGAACAGTGGTTGCGGGATCACAAATTTGACATCGAAAAATTTATTTTATTATTATTTTGATGTCTACAGTATGATACTAAAGTTGTGTGAAATTTTCATAAAGAAATTTCCTCGTTTGAGTGGTCAATTTGATAAAAAGGACTAAATCGCGTAAGGTGCAAAACTTGAGGTCTAATTGATAAAGGCACTAAATAGCTATAGAATTGAAAAGTATGAGCACTTGCATGGTAATTATACCAATAGAAAAGTGAGGAGACAAAGATGGACATGTAGTAGGTGGATTTGGTGAAGTTATTAAAAGGTTAAATTGGTAAATAAGTTAATGGGTGTAATAAGACAAAATAGCAAAAGCTACCATCTTTCTTATTTCTCTTTCTTCTCCACCGATTCTTACCCAAGGAAATGGCCATGGAAGCTTGAAAATTTCAGCAACTTCTAACCCTCACAAGTAAGTAATTTTGATGGTCATTTTTGATGATTTTTGTATTTTTGGAACCCTTGTAGCTTAATCTAGCTAATGAGGGGACTATTTTGCAAAATGGTTGAAAGTCTAGGGTTTTTCCATGAGAATATTCATGTTGTTTGCTGTATTTTTATGGAAGAAAATGAATCTTGGTTGTTAAATAAACAACTTTTGTTAAGTGATTTTCATGAAAACACCTAAAATGGACCATTTTGTAAAAGTTGTAAAATAGGTAGTAAAGGTGTGAAATAATGGAAAATGTGTGCTGCTATAAGCATGAAAAAGGTTCGGCTATGCATGGGTAGTAAAGAAATTAAACACATTTCATTTAACGAGCCTAGGGGCAAAAGTGTAAATATGACAGTTTAGGGGTAAAAATGTAATTTTACCAAAAATGTGAAATTGGGCTAATTTGAGTAGCATGATGAATAAATAAATTAAATGTGTTGTTATAGATCAAGGAAGATGAGATTCGGAATTAGATCGGGGGAAAAGCAAGATAATCGAGTAATTGACTTATTTCGTCGTTTCATACCGAGGTAAGTTTGTATGTTAATAAGCATTAAATTTGATATGTTTAAATGCTTAACCGATACCATGTGTTATTTCGTATGTTATTATTGGATCATGAATAATATAAAAATTACGAGATTGTATTGAAAGATCAAATTAAGAGAAATGCGGAGGGAGTATGATCGAATTTCAACATGTGATGAATTGTGGTAAAGACCATGGTTGGACCATGGCAATATGTGTGCGATGTAAGACCATGTGCGGGACATGGCATCGGCATTGATATGTGTTCTAGTGTAAGACCATGTGCGGGACATGGCATCGCCACGATATGAGAGGCGAGTGTAAGACCATATGCGGGACATGGCATTGATACGATACATCATATACGAGTATCCTTAGTATCCCAAGAGGTTCAACGGGTAAATCCAAAGATGATGTCAAAGAAATGACAAATTATGACCATGTTGAAAGGGTACATGTATGTACGCAAAATTCATGAGTACTGAAATCGATGTATATGGGACATCTGGTAAAATGTAAATGAGTAAGTCATACCTATGAAAATGATCTTGTGATGACTTTGTGATGATAGGTCTATACTTATGATGTATAAATAGGTGGTAAATTTGATTGATGACCATGTGTGAGGCTTTTAGGCCAAATT
This sequence comes from Gossypium sturtianum, assembly GCA_025698515.1. Lineage (NCBI taxonomy): Eukaryota > Viridiplantae > Streptophyta > Magnoliopsida > Malvales > Malvaceae > Gossypium > Gossypium sturtianum. The sequence goes on from CM046948.1 coordinate 59,213,892, forward strand.
AAATTGAGACATGATAAGTTTAAGTTTTGTTGTTGATGTATAGGTTAAAGGGGCAAATGAATGGCATGTAAATATTCGATAATGACTAGCTATTAGAATGGCTAGTTAAGGATATGCTTTGGTGTTATGTATGATTAAATGGATGTTAATACAAAGCAATCATGAAAGAGTAAAATTAGCAATAAAACAGTTTTGGACAACAGCAGTTGTATAACTTTGAAAAATCACCAAAAATTGTGGAAATTGAATTAGAGGTTGAATGGGATATGGAATTAAATATTATGGAGTCTATTTCTATATAAAAGAAACAGAATAAGCAAAAGAATTTCATATGGTGAGATATTTGGATTTTAGTGAGACAGGGTCAGAATGATTTCAGAATCCCCTGTTTTGACTTGGGAAGTTCATTAAAAATTGTAAAACAATATCAAGGGATAAAATTTATATGCTTGAATTTCTTAATGAGTCTATTTTCAATAGAAACAAACGGGAACATCATTCGAGTTCTGTACAACGAGAAAATAAATTTTTAGTGAAGAAGGGTCAGAACTGTCGGATAGCAAAACAGGGGAGACTTTAAAGAATAAAATGTATTTATTGGCTAAACCAAAAATTCTGGAAATCTTATGGTAAGAAGATATGTGAGTCTAGTTTCAGGGAAAATTAGCGGATCTTAGTTTGGAGTTCCGTAGCTCCGGATAAAAATGATTTAGTGACTGTAACTCGAGTAGACAGCTCAAGATGAACATAAATGAATTGTGAAATTTTTATGCAATAATGATGGTATTATCTTGAGAGCTTATAATAAGAATTGTTAAAATCATGGTAATCAATTGTTTATTATTTACATACGTACTTACTAAGCTTTATAGCTTACTCTATCTATTTTCTATGTTTTTAATGTCCTCAGGCTAGCTCGGGTTGGAGAACGTCGGAGATACCATCACACTATCAAGCTATCACTTCGGTATTGTTGAATTCAAGTAGTTGAGTTGTGGCATGTATAGGAGATTTAATTATGTTGTTAAGTGTCATAGCTGAATTTGCTAAATGTGGGCCTATGTTATTTGATAGATCATTTTGTATAAGGTCATGGATGATGGCTAATATTTGTTATTGTCATATGCATATGATGATGTTTTCATGAATGTGAAAATCTGCATGGTTGAGCATATGGTGTGTTAATGCATGATTGAGCAAGTTGCATGATTGGATTGATAAAAAATGTGATAAGTGTTGCATGTGAATGAAGTGTAGTGGCCATGTTGTGTAAATGTCTTAGTTGTGGTGATTTGGTCATGTATTTATGTGTGGATGGGTGTTACTTGATGTTGTGTATGTTGGTGCAAGTAAGGGTGGCAAAAGGCTTGGTAAATAGCCTTGTTTCTGTCCACACGGGCGTTAACACACCATATGCATATGACGGTTTGATTGAAGTTTTATTTTTTAATTATTTTTAAGTTTTGGATTATTTTAATTTTATAAAATGGTTTTGTTTTATGATTTTTGAACATTATTTGATAAAGTTTTAAAGTTATTTTCATGACTATTTATAAAAATTAATTCTGAAGTAAATAAAAATAATAAATAACTTTTTTTTGAAAATTAAATTTTCATATAGTATTACTAAGTTATTTTGATTAATTTAAATATAATATATTTATTGTTATATTATAAAGATTAGAATTAATTATAAATAAAATAAAATTCAATTTAGTTGGATTAATTACGGTTAATTAACTCATGACTCAAAACCGTCCAAACACTATTGTTACAAATCAACATATCTCAAGTTTTGAACGTAGAGCTAAAGTTCGATTCTGCTTACTCTTTTTTTGTTTCCTTTTAAAGTTCATTATGACAAATAGCGAGAGTTTATATAAGCATAAATACATATTCGAATAATTATAACATAAAATTACAATAAATATAGAATTTAAAAAAGAAAAAGAAAAACTCACATGCATAAACTTTTCTCTTTAACCAACAAGACTTGGTTGGCAAAACCAATGAATTTTAATTGACTTGTTCCATTAGTCATCACTAATATTGGCATGTATTTAACTAAACCTCTAGTTTATAATATTAACACCCAACCAGGAATTTCGGGGAAGCCAACGTCTGAGTTGACTCCGGTGGCCACAAGGGTCCTCAGATTCTCTTCCACGTTCTAAGACATTCGAAATAGTTCAAACCCATGACATAAAAATGGTCCCCAATCCCCATTTTGCTGGTTATCTCAAATTACTATTCTTAGTCAACTTCCGTTTGTTTTTCTAAAGACCCAATCTACTCAATTAGTCAGTAATCAAATAAATTGTTGTAAAATTGAATTGAATGGAAGCTCTAATAAAAACTGAATAACACTGTGTAGAGTCTAAAGAAAATTACAAAAAAAAATTGAAGATTGAGAGATTGGAAAAGTAAAAAGATAAAATATATATATAGTATTTTTTTTATTGGTCTGCTTGATAAAATAAAAAATAAAAAGATTGATGACTTTTTTTTATTTATTATTTAGTAAAATTGAAAAATGAGAGCAAAGTAAATAACAATGTTGAAAATACTTACTTTTAAACATTTACAATATTTTTTTCATTTTTCTCCCGCTATCATTCAGATATAAAATTATTTGCTTTTTTATACAATATTAGAATTAAAATAAAAATTATATAATTTAAACCCATGGCAAAACTTTAATCATCTCACGTTTTCTTTCTCACTTTCTTTTTACTGATCAAAGGCAAATTTATTTTCTTTGGTATTTTTCGATTTTTTCCTTCCACCTTTTAAATCAACTAAGAAAATATTTTAGTCCACTTTGTCAGCTTCATAAATCATTAATAACTCATTGGTCCATAGTTAATTTTTGTAAATAATTAGGGCGAGTAAAATTTGATTTGATTCGAAAAAATTGAAAAGAATTCGAATTCCGAGTTAACCAAATTGAATTATTCGAGTCAACTCGAATAAGTAATTTGAGTTTCAAGTTCGAGTTGAGTTGAGTTGAATTTTACAATTCGAGTAACTTGAAGAATTCAAATAATAGATTGTGCAAATACCCTTTTGGTCCCTACAAATTTTGAATATGAACAATTTGATCTCTTTCAACAATACAAAATAATTCAAAATAATTTTCAAAAATTCAAAATATTTATAAAAATTTCAAAATTTATATTTTTAAAAAATTCTAAAAGTTTAAAAAAATTTCTAAAAAAATATATAAATTAAAAAATTAAAAAAATTTCTAAAATAATAATTTTGGAACCTAAATAAGTTAATTGATGACTCAAGTTTATCGTACTAAAATATCTTCTTATTTTTTTAAAATGTTTTCGAATATATATGGTTTTAAATCTATGTGCTCTAACATGTAATTAGTTATATTGTAATAAGATTTTAATTTGACATGTTTAATTTTTTAATTTAACTCGAATAATTTCACTCGATTCGACTTGACTCGAATTTCATTTCACTCTACTCAACTCGAACAAATTTCAAATCAAGTTAGGATGATAAAATAGGACTCGTCAACTCGATTAACTTAAAATATTCACTCAGTTCGACTCGATTCGGTCGAACGCTCACCCTACAATTAACTATTTTTCACATGGTATTTTAAAGGTTTCTTTTACTATAAGGTATTTAATTAATATTTTATTTCACAAATTAGAAAGTAGTACTGGATTAAAAAAAAAAATTTCCAGTCCACCATCTAACGTGGGTTTGGAAAGCTACCTCATAACTGAATTTAGTTATAATTATTTGTAATTGTACAAGTGTAGCATGTTCGGATGGTCATTGTATTTAATAAGCCGCACTGAATTGAATGTAATTGGATCAACCAAATTACATTCTCCAATCCTTAGAGGGGAGTGTGGGAATTAGAGTAATTATACTGGTAATTAAAAACAATTACATTCATATCCAATTACCCTATGGCTTAACAAATATGCACGTACGTGATTTAAGTTTAGAAAGTTATTTTCATATTGTAATAATAGTTGTTTAAAACAATATTAGAAATCCTATCACACACGTATGCTTGTTGAAACCATAGGTTTAAAACACAAATGCCTGTTTAAAAATTACATATAATAAACAATGAAATGCAAGGTTTAAAACTAATTAATCATAATAACACATAAAATATGTGCGATATTAAAATAAAAAATTTAGATTAAATTATGAGTAAACGAAAGTTAAATACATAAATACATAAGATGAACAAATACTAAATGCACTACATTTATTTATCATGGTTTTGTCATCAATTATGAGTTAGTGTCGAGTTGACTTGTGACACCAACTCAATAACAAAATTTTAATATATAGACACAACTAATGGAAATAATAAATTGTGAATACTAAAACAAAAATGTATAAAATATATTAAAATGAAACATTAGTTTAGTGGTACATTTAAGATTTTAGTAATCTCATTGGTGTGGGTTTAAATCTCATCATATGCATATTTTAATTGATTTTTGTTAAAATGAAAAGACTAAAATATTCTCGAATAATATAACATTTTTAATTACGGAAAGACATTTCTATAATTTCTTAACCGAGTTGGCGAACCAGTTGAGAGTGACACCAACTCAGATAAGGACTTAATAAATAGTATAGATAATTGTATATTATTTTACTATTCTTGTTTAAATAATCTGATAATCTTATTGATAAGAGATAATTGTATCTATATTATTATTTAAACCCCTAACGGAGTTAGTGTAACAAGTCAATCGGAAACAAACTTGGTTAGGAAAATTATGAAAAAATCTTTCTATAATTAAAATAAATTGTATTATTTGATAGTATTTTAATCTTTTTATTTTAAAAAATAAAAAAATACATATGATTAGATTTAAACTCATGCCAATTGCATTAGCAAAACCTCAAATTTACAACTTAACCCAAAACTTTATTTTAATTTTTTTTATATACATTTGCATTTTAATATGCACATTTTATTACCTCCATCAATTGTATATTTGTATTATTGATTGTATATTATTTTTAAACATACCACCGTGTTTTAAATATATGATTTCCACGTGGGTGCGCATATAATAATCTTTTTAGTATAAATAAAAATTGTAAAATATATAAATAATTTATTTTTAGGTTACCACTATTTTATTAGAATCAAAATTCAATTTAAGTTAACTAAATAATTAAAATAAATTTGAAAAAGAATCTAAGCTGTAGCTCAAAGTTTCAAGGATTGAACCTTATAAACAAATTTGCTTTATTAGTTAATTTGATAAAAATGTAATATGCCATTAAAAAATTATAATTAAATAAATTTTAATATTTGCTTAAAAACATCAGTTAATGAAATTCTTTTTTTATAATTTGGGTAAATATTAACAATATATACTACAATAATTTTGCTAAAAGTTGTTATTCATAATTGGACTTGTTTCATCAACTTCAACTCAATTAAGTTGGTGGTGGGTCATTATTGCTTCTGCAACATGTTATTTGGCAACAGTTTTATAATGTGAAATTAAGAATGTTAACTTCATTCCATTTTAAACTTATACTTCAATCCAAAAATTATTATGATTTATATATTACTATGAATTTAATGCTTGTAGGCTGTGAAACATATTGAGGTCGATGAATTTTCACTGTAAAGATCAATTTCAACACCTTAGGTTCAGAGCTTGTCAAAGGCACGTGGAAAGTAATGCTCAAATTTCATTACCCACCACCTAATCAGTCAGCGTTCTCTGATTTGTCATTAAATTCCCCTGCCTAAAGTAAGCTTTAACGTGTGATTGTGACATTTAAGAAACTTCCTAAGTTCTTCGTTTTGGTTTTTGCAGGTTTTAGAAGTCCGAATTGTCTTCCTGGTTTCGTTTACTGCAACAAGTCTGCCCTTTAAATCTTTCTCTTCTTAATTCCCAACCATTTTCCATTTCGTAATCTCTGAAATTTTCTTAGACTATGATATGGGAACTCATAAAAGAAACCCAGTTTTTCTTCTTCTGGCTTCATTAACTTTTCTACTGTTTTCTTTTGCTCAGTTTTGCCGTGCGGTTAATGATACAATCCGGCAAGGCGAAACAATAAGAGATGGCCACAGTTTGAAATCGGAGAATAATTATTTTCAACTGGGATTTTTCAGTCCTGTAAACTCCACATCTAGATATGTGGGGATATGGTACACGTTTGATCAGAAAGCAGTTGTTTGGGTTGCCAACAGAAACAGTCCAATATCAGACAGAAATGGAGTTTTGAGGATTGAAGTTGATGGCAACTTAGTACTCCGCGATGGAAATAACAATTTAGTCTGGTTAGCTCCAGTTTCAAGTTTGGCAAACAACACTGCAGCAAGACTCCATAATACTGGAAATTTCGTTCTATCAAGAAATGATAGCATTGATGATAGTGATGCTAATACTGCCTTATGGCAGAGTTTCAGTAACCCAACTGATACATTTTTGCCAGGAATGAGAGTTCCAGTGAGTTCAAAACTAGGTGTGTCCAATCCTTACAGATCATGGAAATCAGCCACTGATCCTTCACCAGGGAACTACAGCATGGGCGTTGATCCTAATGGAGGACAACAAATAGTGATATGGGGTAAAGAGGGAAGGCGGTGGAGAAGTGGGCAATGGAATCTGCAGTTCTTCATAGGGATCCCCTATATGAGTAATAATGTTAGTTCCTTCCACGGCTTCAAAATTTCTTTGCCTGATGAAACTGGGACCATGTATATTACATACAAGCCGCCAACCCAAGATTTATTTAGATTTGTGATATCCTGGGAAGGTAAAGAACGGCAGTTAAAGTGGGATGATGATAAGAAGAAGTGGCTACCTCTGCAATCAGAGCCTGACCCTGATAATAAATGTGAGCTTTATAATTATTGTGGGAATTATGCGACTTGTGACCGCTCAAATTCTCGTCGAATCTGTAATTGTTTAGAAGGGTTTAAACCAAAGTTTCAAGATCAGTGGGATCAAGAGAACTGGTCAGGTGGGTGTGAACGTAAGATCCAACTGCAATGCCAAAGCACGAATCGTGCATCTCGGGAAAATGGTAAACCAGATGGATTTAAGAAACTCAAGTGCACCAAGTTACCTGATTTAGCAACTTTGTTGCCATCTGAGGAGAACTCAGAGGCTTGTGGAAAGAGATGCTTAGAAAATTGTCAATGTAAAGCATATGCATTTGTTACTGGGATTAGATGCATGGTATGGACAGGGGACTTGATCGATATGCAGCATTTTCAGCAATTTCAGCAAGCTGGGAATTTCCAGTTCTTCTACCGCCTCCATCATTCTGAATTAGGTAAGATATGGTCCATTAGAAGTTTTTAGCTAGCTCATTTTTATCATAGAGTAGTTCTAAAGTTTCTGCATTTTTTCCTTTTGATTCCCACACCTTGCCCTTTACCTATATCAGATTTGGTGTCATAATTCTAGGGATATTGGTACTTCAAACTAAGCTTCTAGTGAGCTGAATGATGTTAACAAAAATGGCTGAGACCATACACTCGTTTTAACATTGATTCTTCTGTCTCTATTAGCTGACTAAATATGAAGCAAATTTGACTGTGCTACTAGAGGATCTTTACTTATATCAGATATGTGTACAACATATACTAACACCTTTCTTTTTCTCACTTGAATTGTAGATGGCGGGAGGAAGATATCCAATCTTGTGATAGTTATAATTTGTGTGGTGGTGGCATGTTTCTTGGTGGCATCTCTATGGCTACTATGGAGATACAAGAAGAAAGTGAAAGGTGAGTACTTTTCTCCCTCAAAGGAAAATAAGAAAAGAAAAGGAAAGAGGGTATTTATATTTCCAGTTTGTCTGCAGTTTCATCAATGCCATGTTGCAAAGACGACGATGTAGAAATTTTCGATGTGTCCAAGTCCAAAAGAAAAGAATTTTCAGCAGATCTTTCAGGACCATCTGACATCCTTATAGATGAGAATCAAGATAATGGGCCAGAGTTACCAATTTTTAATTTCAGTGTTGTGGCTGCTGCAACAAAGAACTTTTATGAAGGAAACAAACTTGGGCAAGGAGGTTTTGGTGCTGTATACAAGGTGAGCTTCTTGAGTTTATTTAAAAATAATAATGTATGTAATGTTATTGAATTGAATCAAAGGTAATGAAGGTTGCCGTTTATGTTTTTATCACTAGGGAGAGCTTCCTGGAGGTAAAGAAATAGCAGTGAAGAGGCTTTCAGGAAAGTCCGGGCAAGGCTTAGAGGAGTTCAAAACTGAAATTATCTTGATTGCCAGACTGCAACATAGAAATCTTGTTAGACTATTGGGCTGCTCCATTCAAGGGGAAGAAAAGCTGCTGATTTATGAGTATATGCCCAATAAAAGTTTGGACAATCTTCTTTTTGGTATGTTCCTTGTTATCCTTGTTTAGTAGTGTTCTTTGTAATTGTATGTCATAATTTTTTGGCTTTGTAGTTGTTTGATTGTGCTAACGGCTGCTTCCGGATAAACTTTCTGGCAGATGCAACCAAGAAAGCAGAGCTAGGCTGGAGAACTCGCCTCAACATTATCGAAGGCATCGTAAGAGGACTTCTTTATCTCCATCGAGATTCAAGACTCCGAATAATACATAGAGACTTAAAAGCCAGCAACATTTTGTTAGACGCAGAAATGAATCCAAAGATTTCAGACTTTGGTATGGCCAGAATGTTTCAGGGTAACCAAAATGAAGCAAATACAGTTCGAGTAGTTGGCACATAGTAAGCAATCGCTACATGTTAAAACCGGAAGCCCAACTCTCAAACAATTTCAATAGCTTTAGAAATATCTAATTGCCTCTTTTCTTAAAATGCAGTGGATATATGTCTCCTGAATATGCAATGGAAGGCCTGTTTTCAGTAAAATCAGATGTTTACAGCTTTGGGGTATTATTGTTAGAGATTGTTAGTGGCCAAAGGAATACTAGCTTTCGCTCATCTGACCACACTACTCTTCTCTCATATGTAAGTACAAAAAGAAAAAGCATTCATTTGTTCTTATCTGCTACTGCTGAAGCTGAAATATATATTGATTTGATTGGGAACTGGCTTCAGGCATGGCGTCTTTGGAGTGAAGATAAAGCGATGGATTTGGTGGATCCTTCCATTCGAGATACATGCTCTCCAAATGAAGTGTTGAAATGTATACATATAGGGATGCTGTGCGTGCAAGATTCTGCAGTGCATAGACCAACAATGGCGGCCGTGGTGTTATTGCTCGAGAGTGAAACTCCCACGCTCCCCATGCCTACGAAACCTACTTATACTTTCCTGCGGAGCGCCATAGAAGAGGAATATATAGGGGACGCTCAAGAAATTGTATCTTCAAATGATCTCACGGTCACAGTGATAGTTGGAAGATAGATTGTTTTGTAGATAAAAATTACGTGAAATATAATATTTAATATTTTCTATATCATTTAAATGTTCATGAAAAAAAAAAAAGAGTTCCTCAACCTAGGCTCTGCTTCTCTTAGTTGCAGTATTAGTGGTCCAAGCTTTGAAGTGACTCTAAACCAACCGCAGAAATATCGGGAACCCCATCAAATGAGGTGACCTTGCTTCCACTGAAATGGAGTAGCAGCCACTCAAATGGACCCATCATATGGAGTGCTAAGTACTTGACCCGGTTCCTGCCCAGATTATTTAGCTTTTATGAGAAAACAGGCCCACGCAGCAGCCACTCTCGCCTCGCGGACACTGCCATTGGCCCGTCACAAAGCCTGGGTCCAAGATGGGTCCGTTGAGGCTTCCCCATTTCTATCCTTTTCAAAACCATTCTTTTCTGCCTTTGATTTTTCTTACTTTAAAGTTGAAAATTTCTTGCAGAATGAATTATCGGCATTTTCTTTATCATTAATTTTTGAAATTAAAATAATTTATTTTTTAAAAATAAATTCTTCATTTTCTGATTTAAGAAAAGTCAAGGCCTCTTATATTTGCATTTAAAAAATAAAATTCTCTTTGATAATTCATGTAATTTCTTTTATTAAAGGACATATGAATTTTAGATTTTTAACCAATCCAACTAAAGTGTTGCTTGGTCTTAATATAATTTTTTTATAAATATATTGTTTATTAAAAAAAATTTTCACTCACATCATGGGTGATTAAAATAATCTAATTTATTTTATATCTCTTCGCTGTTGATAAAACATTTATTAATTATGCAGAAGTTTAACATTATAAAATAAAAAAACCTTAATAATTGGTTTGACGTTTGGATTTCATAGAGGATAAATATAAGATAAAATAGTCCTTTACCTGGAAGGACTAATTGACTAGAATTGCAAGTAACCCAGGGGCAAAGCCAGGAGGCTGGCATGGCCTCGGCCCCCCTTAAAATGTAAAATTACTATTTATGCCCTTAAATTTTTTTAAAAATTTTAAATTAGTAAAGGTAAAATTGCACTTTGGCCCCCCCTAAAATTATAAAAATTCGATTTAATCCTTTACAAATTATAAAGATATAAACTATAAAAAATTAAAATTTCATCTGTCCCCCCTAAAAAATTGTTCTGGCTTCACCCCTAAAGTAACCAAAAACATTGTGTTTGTGTTCACATAGATATTAAAACATTATTTGATCTTTTAGGTATTTTTTTTTTAAAATTTAGAGAAATAGGTTGTTTTCAGAGATATAGAAAGTGCATGCTTTCTGAACAAGTAGTAGGAAAGTGCGTCCCTTTCCCCCAATGGTAAGTTTTTCGAACATTGGCAACAGTAAAATTTTTAATGGGCATAACGGTAAGATTTTTTCCTATAAATACCAAGCCATTTTTTTTCCACTCAAATCCAACCTTATCAATTCTTTCTAAACTCTCAATTCTCTCAAGTTTTGTTCTAAATTTTTTGATACGCTTGTTCAAAAGTAATATTTTTATTATAGTTTTATTTAATTATTTCGTATATTATTCTTTTCGATTAAATTATCACAAATGACAAACTCTCTAATTCGTTTCGATGACAAGCATATTTCCGCCGCTCAAGCGATAATGGTAAGACGAAATTTTGAATTTCGTTATTATCAATTAGGTTAAATTTAAAGTATTTTACTTTTGAAAATATTTGAAATATTTTTTTGTCGATATAAATAGGTAGATGATCGTGTTTTGGAATGGTTTATACATAACTTATCAAAGAGCCTAGCTACCGAAATTCGTGTTTACTTGCATGTATCTCGTATTGTAACACCCCTAACCCATATCTGTCGTCGGAACAGGGTTACAGAGTATTACCGAAGTTTTCAAATCATTTGAACACATATAATAAACACTTCATATCATATCAATAAACATATTAAAATCAAGTAAAAAAACATACATATTGTCCCTTATACGAGCCCTCGAGGCCCTAAATACGCGTTAGAAACAAGTCGGGACTAAATCGGAAAACTCAGAGAATTTTTCAGAAACATTGAAAATTTTCAACACTGTAGGGGTTACACGGCCTTGTGGGCATTCGGAATAGGGACACACAGCCAAGCCACATGTCCGTGTGTCAGACTGTGTACCCTTCGAAGTAACCCCACATGCCCGTGTGACAGGTCGTGTGCTAGGCCGTGTAACAGCCTGACTTGCAACCCTTTGAAAGCTACAAGGGACACACGACCGTGCCACCTGGCCGTGTGTCACACACGGGTGAGACACACGCTTGTGTCTCTGCCCGTGTGGACGAAAATAGGCCATTTTACAAGCCATTTTTTTAACCCAAACTAGCATGTACCTACAAGCACTTTTGAACATATATACAAGCCATATCAAGTCATCAAAATCATGCATGAACAAGTTGTAACAGCCCATTTTTCAGTGAAATCGGAACAGTGGTTTCGGGACCACAAATCCGATCTGAAAATGAAGTTTATTTTTACTTTATTATATGGTCCGTATTATGATAGACGTGTCGTGTGAAAATTTTGATACGAAAATTTTATCGATTTAGTGTTTAATTACGAGAAGGACTAAATAGCATAAAATGCGAAAGTTGAATTCTAGTAGTTATAAGGATCAAATAGCTATGGAATTCAAAACTAGAGGTCATTATATGGTAATTAGACCATTAAAGAAAAGTATGTAAATTTTTGGTGACTCATCCAAGGAAAAATTAGAAAAGAGTAGGGACTAAATTGGAAATTGAAATAATTAATTAATTAAAAAGATGATAAAAGGTATCATCTTATTATTTTGTCATCTTCAACCCCAAAATTCTATGGAAACCCTATGAGAGAGAGAAGAAACTTTTAAGGCTTAATTGGGTAAGTTTCCTTGTCCTATTTTTAGTAATTTTGATATTTTTGAAATCGGGATAGTCTAATCTATCTATTTGGGGGGATTAATTCGAAAAGTTATCAAGGTATGAAATTTGGGTCATGGATGAATATGCTGAAAATTAGAAATTTATGGTAGAAAATGAAAGGATGTTGATTGATAAACAACTTCTACAAAGTGATTTTTGATGAAACATGATTTAGGGACTAAAATGTAAAGTTTTGAAATTTGATGAAAAATTCTAAATTTTTATGAATATATGTGCTGTAAATTTTGTAATGGGATTTTGGTTAGGCTTGGAATAGGGAGTAAATTGCACAAGTTTCATTTTCCGAGCCAAGGGACGAAATAGAAATTTATGGAAAAGTTAGGGGCAAAATGGTAATCTTGCCTAGGATGTAAATTGAGTCCAAATGAGTATGAAATATGAGAAATTGATGATTAAAGCTATTTATATAGATCCAGACAACTCACATTCGAGGTTAGATCGAGGAAAAGAAAAGGTTTTGGATTAGTAGATTACTTACGCGAACAAGTGTCGAGGTAAGTTCGTGTAACTTAATCGGGCATGTAAATTATGTTTAATTGAATGTTGTGTTTGTATGAAATGTGACTTATATTGATTTACATTACTTGAATGCTATAATGGGAAATTTAATACATGCTTGAATGGTGAAAAAGGGGTTAAGTCTAGATTGAACATTGAATTCCGATGAATATATGTGCTTTCCCGAAATGGATGAGGTCCTGCATTTGTTGCGGACGGGATTAAGCTCAGACGAGTAATCCTGATATAATTCCTCTCGAGTATACGTTATGATTAGGGTTTCGTCTGGATTGGTAATCCTACTTGAGCTCCTCTGAGCATACGTTATATAAAGGATTTAGCCTGGACTGGTAATCCTGTTATACGATATGTGGCTCGAGAGAGTGTTCCTTGGTTAAGTGCCCTAATGGGTACCCTGGAATAAGAATTGACGGACTATAGAATCGTACACCTCGAGTGTACTACTTGAGCATCCATTGGAATCTCAATGATTCAACAGACACAACTCTTGACCTGGTATGAGAATTTTGAGATGAAATGATAATGACTTGAAAGAATATTTCTTGATGAGCTCATCTATGTTTACTTGATTGATACGAAGATTTTGGAGACTAACATGTTTGATTGAATGCATGTGTTTAGGCAATTTTTCTAATGGATATGTGTTTAGGCAATTATGGTATGATTTGATTCAGCTCTTATGTATAAAATTGGTAGTTATTATTTTGGTAAAATGTGCATAATTTGGTAAAACCAAATTTTATACTTGACCATTATGCGAAGTTGTTAATGCCGTATATATATATTAATGTTTAATAAATCATGTGGTTTGGCTTGACTTAGTAAAATGTGAAGAAGTGCATAATTATAAATAGTTTTTTTAGAAAGTAGTTAATGAAATAGATTTAAATGAATGTCTGTTCTGAGTTGTATTTTGATCGGTAATGCCTCGAAACCCTAATCTAGTGACGAACATGGGTTAGGGGTGTTACATACAGATTTTAGAAGACATGCTTCGGTGTTGTGTACTTGAATTTGAAGGTAATTGGGAAAGGTATTTTCTTTTGGTTGAATTTGCTTATAATAATAGTTATCAGTCTACCATCAAAATGGCACCGTATGAAGCTTTATATGGTCGCAAATGTAGAACTTCATTGTATTGGACAGAACTCAGTGAGAAAAAGTTACACGGAGTTGACTTAGTCCGTGAAACCGAGGAAAAAGTGAAAGTGATTCGGGACAGTTTGAAAGCAGCCTTTGATCGACAAAAATCCTATGCTGATCTGAAATGAAAAGAAATAGAATTTCAAGTAGGTGACAAAGTATTCTTGAAAGTATCGCCTTGGAAGAAAGTTCTCCGGTTTGGTCGCAAGGGAAAATTGAGTCCACGGATTATTGGACCATATGAGATTACAGAAAGAATTGGATCAGTTGCATATCGGTTAGCTTTACCACCAGAACTTGATCGGATTCATAATGTTTTTCATGTATCTATGCTACGGCGGTATCGATCCGATCCTTCACATGTTATTTCCCTGACAGAGGTAGAGATTCAGCCCGATATGACATATAGTGAAGAACCGATCAAAATCTTAGCTCGGGAAACAAAAGAGTTAAGAAATAAGAAGGTAGCGTTAGTAAAAGTTATTTGGCAATGACATGGTATAGAGGAGGCTACCTGGGAACCGGAGGATACTATGAGGAAGCAATACCCGAATCTGTAACAGTCTGGTTTTGGGGCTAGTCGGAACAGTGGTTTCGAGACCACTAATCCGAGGTCAAGGAAAATTATTTTTGACGTTAATTTATGTGCTGTAGCATGATTATATGGATGCATGAAAAGTTTGGTGTTTTAATTTGAGTGATAGCATGCTTAATTGCGAAAAGGGACTAAATTGCATAAAATGCGAAAGTTCTATTTTTCATGGTAGAGGTGTCTAATAGCCAATGAATGTAATTGGGAGGATTTTAAAGTGTAATTAGGCCATTTATCTAGTGATGGCCGGCCATGTGCATAGAGGAGACAAGGGCATTTAATTCTTGGTCAAAATTTGGGTGAATTAGGTGAGAAAAGATGAATAAAATATGGTAAAGAGAAAAGCTATCATCTTTCACTATTCACTCTTCCTCTCCACCGAAAATTTCAAGCTTAGAGGGGTTTTGAATGCTTTAAAATTTCAGCAACTCATCTTCTTCACAAGTAAGTGATTTTAGAGATCTTTCTTGATGATTTTTGTATTTTTGGAGTCCCCAAAGCTTAAGCTAGCTAATGAGGGGACTAATTTGTCAAATGGTGGAAGGTTTAGGGACTTTCCATGAGAGAGTTTATGTTGTTAACTGAGTTTTTATGGAAGAAAATGAATGTTAGTGAGATGAGAAACAACTTTTGTGAAAGGTGTTAGCATGAAAACACCTAAATAGGACTTAAATGCAAAGATTTAAATTGTGTCATAAATGCATGAAATAGTTGTAATGGTGAGTAGTTGTAAGAGAAATAAATGTTCATCTATGCTTGTTCATTGAGAAAATGTGTTGAAAAATAAATTACGAGCCTAGGGGCAAAATCGTAATTTTGCCAATGTACAAGAGCAAAATGGTCAATTTTACCCAAGTGTAGAATTTGAAGTATTATGATCATAGAATGATCTAAACGAATAAATTTCACTGTTATAGATCAAGAAGAGCGCTGAATCAACCTTGACCGAGGAAAAGACAAGGTGACGGATTAGATCGTTGGTTATCACGTTTTGCACCGAGGTAAGTTTATGTGTAAACAATGCATGATTGTGTAAATATTGTGTGGTTAGCTAGTGTATGGCAAGATCGAGAACATGTGTGGTTCAAATGGATTGAATGTGGAAATTGTTGAATAATTATTGTATGAATGATGAAATAGTCATATAAATATGTAATGTCGACACTTTTTGGTGGGCTAAGTGCGATACCACCTTGTTGCTTAATTTACGATGGGCTGTGTGCGAAACCATCGTCTAAAATCTTTTGGTGGGCTAAGTGCGATACCACCTTGTTGCTAATTTACGATGGGCTATGTGCGATACCATTGTCTATTCATCTTTTGGTGGGCTATGTGCAATACCACCATAACTAATCTTTTTGGTGGGCTAAGTGCGAAACCACCGAGTGGCTTGACTGTGTGAATTGGAATTAGAAATAGTGAATGTTGTATTATGTGACCTTGTGATACTAAGTGCAGGGAAACTCTTAATGAGTATGTGCATTAAGATGTGAGATGGTTGAAATGTGGGAATAGAGAAAATGAGTAAGCATGTCATGAATGTAAATTGCTTCTTGCTTAGTACGTAATGCTATGTATTTGTTCAATACATGTTATAATGTTGTGTTGTTTGTATGTAAACTTACTAAGCTTAAAGCTTACTCCCCCTTCTCTTTTTCCCTTGTTTTATAGAGTTTAAGAGCCGAAGCCGGGATCTGTGACTAACCGAAAGGCGCCCACACTATCGACTCCTCTCGGTATACCTAGACTTAATGATTTTGTAAATGGCATGTATAGGGGCTAGACTAGTTAGATTATTTTGTTATTTTGGCCAAAGGTGTATTGGCTCTTGTTAAGACATTTAATTTTGTAACTTGCCATGCATGATGGCTCATTTTACCATCTATGAAATTACGAGGTTATCTATGGGAGTTCATGATGAAAATTATGAGATGTTTATTAGCATGTTGAATAGATTCATGTAATGTAAGCTATAGGGGTGCTAAGAGCTTGGCAAATAGCCTTGTTCTTGTCCACATGGGTAGGCACACGGGCGTGTGTCTAGGCCGTGTGAGACACTCGATCAAGCCATGGGCGTGTGCCCAGGCCGTGTGAAGTCTGCACCTTGAAATTGGAATTTGAATGGTCGCACGGTTAAAGCACACGGGCGTGCCTAGGCCGTGTTGAACAAGTCAGTATATTAAGGTATGGCACACGATTTAGGCCCACGGACGTGTCAAAACCGTGTGTGATTAGTCAGTGTCGACTACGGGTGGAAGGCACGGACGTGTAAAAGGGTACACGGGCGTGTTCCCAAACTGCATGGGCGTGTGCCTTACCCGTGGGCATTTGGCAGAATGCTTGGGTTTTTAGGCACGGTCAGGGGACATGGGCATGCGTGTCTATGCACGGGCGTGTCTAATCTTGCACGAGCGTGTAAGACCTGTTTTGAAAGGAAAAATTTTAAGATTGGAAAAAGTTCCGGATTAGTCTCGAGAGTCCTCGTGTGTATGAGTGAGGCATCGTAAGTCGAGAATGAGGTTATAGAGAGTAATTACGTTGAGCTTAAGTGGCGATCAAGTGGAAAAAGCCGTTTGATGCGATAACGGTTAAAAAGCTGTTACATTTTATCATTGAGGGAAAGCGCGTCCAACTAGACGAACTTTCCTGCCATATGTGTAGTTGGGTACGCTTTCATTTTCTCTCTCCTAAAATCGTCATATTTCCCTAATTAAGTTTAAAACTGACCTAAAGACCAAATTTAAAAAAAAAAAAAAAACCAGTAATTTAATCAAATTTAGCCCAGAAAAATGTAAAGTGGGATATCTCACCAGAGGTTTCTTTGCCCGCAAGGGCTTTTTGTATCATTTGAAATTCTAAGGTGCATCTGCACTATAAATTTTACAAACATCATTTAGTTAGTAGTGGGAAAAAAAAAAGAAATATATAGAAAATGGCTTCTCTTACACCCAAATCTCTTTGGGAGGACTACCATGCAAGCTACTATTTTTTTTTTTTGCCGGAACATATAGAGATAGACATTCTAAACTAGCAAAAGAATTGTTGGTAAGTATTTTATTTTAAATATATTAAATATTTTATTTTAATTTTGTAAAATTATATATCAAATTTTAAATAAAAAAGTTTTATCATAAAATAAAAATACAAATTCCATTTCTAATTTTAAAACTATCTTTTTTATTTTTATCTAAAAATTACACTATCAAATTTAAAATTTTTAAAAATAAAATTTTTGTAAGTCCTAAATAATGAACAAATACTAATTATTTTTCAATTGCACTATTAGTTTTACCTTTTATCTAATAATATCACTTATTTGTTTGAATTTTTTAATTTGAAATAAATTATAAAATTATTAGTTCATAAAATTTGTAATTAAATCAAAAGATGGCCACATGTTGGGTTTTTATATTTTATAATTTAATATTTTTTTACATAAAATATTTAAATGAACAATTAAGAATCATTATTTAAAATAAATCAAATATCTAATGACCAAATTGGAAATTGATGAACATTGTTACGTAAGCATTTTCACACTTCACCTATGATTTAATGTATTTTAGAAAACATAATTTTCATCCTTTTACCCACCAAAGGTTACAGTCAGTTTTCAGCGTAAAATAATAAAATATCATCTGGGACAGCCAGATTAGGGCTCATGATAAGCAAAAAAAAGCTGCTATCAAAACTCAGCTAATTTCATTTTCGTTTCATTAATTTTGGTGGTCCAAAGCTTTCTTATAGCCAAATGAAGGATTTCGACTTTTGGTGCTTAGATTTCCTATGCGTAAAGGCATGCATTGGTGTGAGTTAAAAGCCAAAACGTCCGGTGCAAATGTTTAGAGCAATGATTGCTGTTTGGGTGGAACTAATTCCTCCACCAAGGTTGAAATTTGGGAAGTGCTAGCCATTTTCACAACTTTAAAGATCACAGAACTGGCATGACAAGCAAACCGACAACAAATTTCCAGCGATAAACTTTTCACCTTTCTATTTCTTCGATTTTGAAAAGTATAAAAGGTGGCATTGTCACACCAATGCTTGACATAGTCCGTCAGATTTAGGGGTTCCACTTATTAATGAGATCCCAACTACTCCATCAATTTATAATATATATTTCTTCTGTCTGAACACACTAATCATAGACCGAAAAAGTGATGGATCCTGTTAAATGGCTTATTAGCGTACTGCTTCTTTTGTGTCTTTCCCATCTCTCCATTTCTACCGACACCATAACACTAGATCACTTCATCAAAGATAATCAAGTCATAGTTTCTAGTGGCAAGATTTTCGCTCTAGGATTTTTCAGCCCTGGCAGTTCAAGGAATCGATATGTTGGCATCTGGTATCATCAGATTCCAGAGAAAACAGTTGTTTGGGTGGCCAACAGGGAGAGTCCCATTAAAGATAACTCAGGGATCCTCAGAATCGATAGCCAAGGAAATCTTGCCCTGTTCCAGAGAAACCAAACACTTCCTGTCTGGTCTACAAACGTGTCCATCACAGGCACTAGGAATTCCATTGCTCAAATTTTGGATTCGGGAAACCTTGTTTTGCTTCAAAATGATACCAGAAGGGCGGTACTGTGGGAGAGTTTTGATTATCCTACAAATAGTATGCTTCCGTTTATGAAACTTGGGTTGAGTTTCAGAACAGGTGTGGATCGAGTCTTGACGTCTTGGAAGTCGCCCGATGATCCTGGGATTGGAAACTATTCCTACCGGATCAACCCGAGCGGCTTCCCTCAACTGTATTTGTACAAGGGTTCCGCTCCTTGGTGGCGAACCGGGTCATGGACCGGGCAAAGATGGAGTGGTGTACCTGAAATGACAAGCAACTACATATTTAATGTTTCTTTTGTCAACACTCCAGATGAAGTATCGATCACGTATGGGGTGAAGAAGGCCTCTTTCATCACAAGAATGATAACGAACGAAACAGGGATTCAACAAAGGTTCACATGGAACAACCAAGCGCGACATTGGATTGGGTTCTGGTCGGCCCCAAAGGATCAGTGTGATTTTTACGGGCATTGTGGGCCGAATGGTTTCTGCAACCCCGATCACCCGGATGATTTCGAGTGCACGTGTTTCCCAGGCTTTAAACCCAAGTCATCCGAAGCATGGTTTATAAGAGACGGGGCAGGAGGATGCGTGAGGAAACCTGGTAACTCCACGTGCCAAAAAGGGGAAGGGTTCGTCAAGGTGCCACGTCTGAAGGTGCCAGACACTTCGGCGGCACATATAGACATGAGTATGGGATTGAAACAATGCGAGAACGAGTGCTTGAGAAATTGTTTGTGCGTGGCTTATGCTAGTGCATACGCGGAGATCAACGGAGGGATTGGCTGCTTGACTTGGCACGGGGATTTGATTGATGCTAGAACATATGCAGATGCGGGACAAGATCTATACATACGTGTGGATGCCAGTGAACTAGGTACCTGCCCTACACATTCAAATTCAATTCTCTGTTTGCGTCCAACATCTACTCTTAAAATATCTCTGGTCCTTCTTTTCCCTCTTGCGAAAATCTTTTACGCTACGTGGCCTTGTTTGTGTCAAAACACTTAAGAACTGTATAACATATAGTTAGGCCATGCTTGTTTAATTAATGGTAAAAATTTATGAGTGGATACAAGAATTACCTTCAGAATTAACTGGTTTCTTCCATTTTCATTAATATATAAAAAACTAATCATATCCCCATCTTGTTAGCTCGGTTTACAAAGAAGGGACTCTTTCGAAAGAAGGGGGTGCTTGCAGTTACCATAGTTTCTGCTGCTGTATTGTTTCTTATTCTTGTCGCCTTGTTACGTTGCTTGGTGAGAAGACTCAGAAGAGGTACGTACAACATCTAATTTCCACTGTTTTTATTTGTTAAAACCATTTATTTTTCGCGTCTTAATCATGCCAATTAAGATTTTCGCTACTAAATAGACCACTTGTCTTTGTGGAGACTAGAAATTGGTTTAATCATGATATTTATTGTGTTTAACAGCAGAAAGAAGAAGAAAAAGGAAAAATGCGTTCAGTTTTACAAGTTCATCGTTGTTCGAAGATTCAGTAGGTGAAAAGGACATCGATGAGAGTAGAAGAAATGGAGATTTACCCTTCTTTGATTTCAGCACCATAGCTAAAGCCACCAATAATTTCTCATCAGATAACAAACTTGGACAAGGTGGCTTTGGTGTTGTTTACAAGGTAATCTCTTAGCAAATAATTATACACATGTCGACATGCAATGGAACTCCTATTAGTCCATTCCTGAATGGAATTTTCTTTGTATTTGTAGGGTGTGCTCATCAATGGAAAAGAAATAGCAGTGAAAAGATTATCAAAGTACTCAGGTCAGGGAGTAGAAGAGTTTAAGAATGAAATTGTGCTAATTGCAAAGCTTCAGCATAGGAATCTGGTAAAGATGCTGGGATGTTGCATTCAGGGTGAAGAGAAGATGTTAATCTATGAATTTTTACCAAATAAAAGCTTAGACTCTATCGTTTTCAGTACGTCTTTCTTTCTTTCTCATATGCTATTGGAAACATCACTTTTAAATCATTGAATACTTAAGCCAAATACTGCAATTTTAAGTTATGCAATGATTCCTTTTCAAAACTGATTTTGGATCCAGATGAATCAAAAAGTTCAATGTTGGATTGGAAAAAGCGTATAGAAATAATTTGTGGGATTGCTCGCGGGATCTTGTATCTTCACCAGGATTCAAGGTTAAGAATCATTCATAGAGATCTGAAGGCAAGCAATGTGTTACTAGATGCTGCAATGAATCCGAAAATTTCAGATTTTGGCATGGCCAGAATATTTGGAAGAGATGAGATTGAAGGAGATACTAAACGTGTTGTTGGAACATAGTAAGCATTCTAAAAACAAAGGTTGGATAAAACTTCTGCTACTGGTTACAAACGAGTTCTTACAGTTTCCCTTTTGTTATATGAATTTAGTGGTTACATGTCACCGGAGTATGCAATGCATGGGCACTTCTCCATAAAATCCGATGTTTATAGCTTTGGAGTCCTGTTGTTAGAGATTATCACCGGAAAAAAGAACAGCAGCTATTTTCCTGATAGTCCCTCTTCAAGTCTGGTTGGATATGTAAGTAACCAAATTTAAAGCACAATTTATGAGCAATTAACTCAAAATTTTCCACTCAAATCATGATTCAACCTTTTTTCAGATTTGGGAGTTATGGAAAGAAGACAGAGCCATTGAAATAATTGACTCGGTATTCGGTGATTCGTATAGTGCCAATGAATTTTTGAAATGCATTCAGATCGGGCTATTGTGTGTACAAGAACATGCAACAGATCGACCAATGATGTCTACAGTTGTGTTTATGTTGAGCAACGAAACAGCTCTTCCATCTCCAAAACAACCTGCATTTACAGTAAAGACAAGTCACAAAGGCGACGAGATATTGAATAGTGAAGGAACTGAATCTATAAATGATGTGACCCTCTCTATGGTTCAAGCTCGCTAGAACTTTAGCAATCTCTGTTTGTTTGTTTTTTTTTTTAAATTATCGAACTTTGTTTAAAGTTAATGTAACTACTTTTGGCTATCGATGTATACTATTGGAAATTACATATGTAATTATCTCGTAATAAAGTTATTGTCCTCTATAAAAAAAGAACATTTAAAGTAGACAACTAAAAGCAAGGAAAACTATCATTTGCAAGAACCTTCATTGGTTTAGGTTTATATGTTAGAGTTATGACAATTTATATGCTGATCTAGCTCGGGACATCATCGCATGATGATCGAATCTTTAGAAATATCTCGATCTTCTATCTGAATTTTAAAAAAAAAAAAAATTGTCTTAATTAAGCTTGGATGCAATATTTGCTTTAATTGTATCTGGTCTCATCATAATCCACATAGGTAAGTGTTATTTATTTTTTACAAAACATCAATTTCACATCTTAATAAAATGCTTAAACCAAGTTTCAACAAATTTTAAAAATAATTTCAAATCATTTCTCAAGTTTAGATATACTCAAAACATTAAATAGGGTCTTGGGATTTAAAATGATCAAAAACACAAGTTGCATCGGGCAAGGCTTGAGATTTAGCTTACTTACTAAAGTTTTTTAGCTATTGACTTGCAAATCTTGAGACTTGACTTACTTATTATAGCTTTTTAGCTATTGACTTGCAAGTCTCAATATGGTTTAGTTGCAGAGGACCTCAAAATTAGTTAAAAAATACTTTAAATCATCCCAAACATCATCATATTATATTCACGAGTTTCAAATTATTTTAAAACTATTTTAAACTTCATTCAAGCACAAACTCATCCCATAAACATGTTTATGCCAATTGAAAAATCAAGTCTTAACTAAGTTGAAAATTCCATCATGATTTCAAGTAACATATAACAACATAGAAACACCTAAACTATCCTAAACTTTTATGTACATTCCAATGCATTAACATAAGCTAATATAGATCAACAACTTTACAATCTTCAAATTTTGTACAATGATGTAATCCTATCAATAAATAAATATAAGTTTTTCACAAAGTCTTATTACTTACACGTTTTAAACAACTAATAAAATTTTAATTCCTCTTACTTATCAGTTCTTTATTAAGACTCAAATACTCAAGTATGATTCACTTTATTTATTTAAGATTATCACCGTTTGTTATATTTTATTTAATTCTTTAACCAGCATTCGCTTTTATTATATCATTCTTAATTTTGTTCTGATCCATATACATTTTTCACCAATAATCAAAATAACCTACAACACATTCTAAAAAATAATCAAAATAATAATATTTTGAAAAAATGAAATTGACTTGACAGGAGAAAACAATAGTTAAATCACTTATTTATTTTTGTATTAAAAATTTCAAATTCATTTGACCCAAATCGAGTAGACTTTTGATGCTTGATGGTTGAACTCATTAGATATCCCTAATAAGTAATGTACTCCGTGGAGATTTTTCATACCAAATCTCTTTAATAATCTCAAAAATACCAATTAAAATGGTAAAAGTTATAATCTTTCTTTCTTTTTTCTATATATAGGAGGATGGAGGGTTTAAACCTAGTTTTTTGAGCAGGATCAATATACTTCTTTTCTTGTTTAATTGGAGTTGGTTTTTTTTTTTTCAAGTGGAAGAGAAGATTGTGGCTATAATTGTTTTAACTTATCAATTTCGCTGAAATTGCAATTGAAATAGAATGTTTCTATTAGAGGTATGCATGGCCGGGCTCAACTAAAAATTTAGACCCTTTTGTTAGGTCTGGGCCTAGCCCGGCTTGAAAAATAAGCTTGAAATTTTGTCCAAGTCTGACCTAGATAAAAAATGTTAATACTCGGGCCCGACCCGGCTCGGCCCGCCCATATTAATTTTTATATAATTTTAAAATATATATAATACATCAAAAATACTAAAAACATCAAATAAATATTTCTCAACAAATTGAAAATAAATTTTAAAAAATATGTATACTTAAATAACACTAAGATAGATGTAACTTAATAAGCAAATGCCTCTAAAATAATAATAAAATTAACAAATGTCTTTAAAATAATAACAAAAATAACAATAAAATAAGTTTTATATAATATCCAAACAATAACAACAAAATAGTAGCAACATAATAGTAAAATAGTAACAAAATAAGGAGAAAAAAATAAGAAAATAATATTAAAAAATAAAAAAAAATTATCCTTTAGTGAATTCGGGCCGGGCTCAGGCTAAAAATGCCTTACCCGAGGCCTGACCCTCTTTTTAAACGGGCATTTTTTTGTCCAAACTTATTTTTTGAGCCTATATTTTTACCTAAACTCTCCCATATTTCGGGCCGACCTTCAAGCCGAACTGAGTGACCCAACCCATGAACAGATCTAATTTGTATGCAAGGGAAAAAAATATTAAATTTTCAAGTGGAAGGGAAAATGGTGGCTATAATTGTTTTCACATACCAATTAACAAGATTGAAATTGAAAGTTTCTAAAATCTAATTATGGAAGAGAAAATAATCGTTAACCACCTACGCGTATTAAATTTTCAGAACAGAACATTTGTAAGACGGAGTTTAGGTATTTACTTGCCTTGACTCGGTAAAGTAATCTCTCAACGGTTGAACCAAACAGAAATAAATGCTCAAGAGACCCAGTAATTAACGTAATGGGACCATCCACTTTTCAATGCGACACTGAGATCCCAACTGCTCTCTTCAGCAATTCAATATATATCATTCTTCCGGAACACCCGAAGAATGTACTGAAGCGGTAATGAATCCGGTTATATGGCTTCTCAAAATACTGCTTATTTTCTTTCTTTCTCACTTATCCTTTTCTTCAGACACCATAACGCAACATCACTTCATTAAAGATAACGATGAAGTGATTGTCTCTAGTGGCAATATTTTTGCACTAGGATTTTTCAGCCCTGGCAGTTCTAGTAATCGATATGTTGGCATCTGGTATTATCAACATCCGGAGAAGACCATTGTTTGGGTGGCTAACAGAGAGAATCCCATTAATGATACTTCAGGGGTCTTCTCTATCGACCGTCGAGGAAATCTTGTCCTGTTCCAAACAAACCAAACACTTCCTGTCTGGTCCACAAACATTTCCCTCGCAGGCACTAGCAATTGTATTGCTCAAGTTTTGGATTCGGGAAATCTTGTTTTGATTCACAATGATACCACAAAGGCGGTACTGTGGCAGAGTTTTGATCATCCAACAAATACTTGGCTTTCATTTCAAAAGCTTGGGTTGAATCTTAGAACCGGTCTGAACCTAATATATACGTCTTGGAAGTCTCCAGATGATCCAGGGGTTGGGAACTATTCCCTCAGGATGAACCCAAACGGGTCTCCTCAGATGTTTTTGTACAAGGGTTCGACTCCATGGTGGCGAAGCGGACCTTGGACCGGACAAAGATGGAGTGGTATACCTCAAATGACACAGAACTTCATATTTAAAGATACATTTGTTAACACTGGTTACGAAGTATCGTTCTCTTCTGATGTGAGAAATAGCTCCATCATATCAAGAACGCTAGCGAAGGAAACAGGAGGAACAATGAAGCGCAACGTTGGATTGTTTTTTATTCGGTTCCAACGGAACGGTGTGATTTTTACGGGCATTGTGGGCCAAATGGTTACTGTAACCCTTATCTCGCAGGTGCTTTCGAATGTACATGTTTCCCAGGATTCCAACCCAAATCACCCGAAGGATGGTTCATAGGAGATTGGGCAGGAGGATGCGTGAGGAAGCGAGGTATCTCCATGTGTGGAAATGGAGAAGGGTTCGTCAAGTTTCCACATGCGAAGGTGCCTGACACGTCTGCGGCAGTTGTAAACATGAGTATAGGATTGAAACAATGCAAGGAAAAGTGCTTGAGAAATTGTTCTTGCATGGCTTATGCTAGTGCAAACTCAGAGACTGGAAGAGGGATTGGCTGCTTGACTTGGCATGGAGATTTGATGGATGCGAGGAAATATACCTATACGGGACAAGACCTATACATACGAGTGGATAAAAATGAGATAGGTAAGCACTAAATATAATGAATGGGTTATTATTAGGTGCACCTTAGAAAGAAAAAGTAAGAGTTATTATTAGGATAATTACATGCATTTATTTATGCTGATTTTAAAATATAAACTATATAATTGATATATTTATAGTGCATAACTTAGTTATACATAACTTGACACCTATTAATTAATTATATGAGTATCAACTTTGACCATATTTCATTTTAATCCTAAATAAAAGTATTGATCTCTTTAAAGATTTTTATTTACTCTCGTGGTGTTGTTTTTTTTTTCTGTGTTCTAATTTTTAATTGATTTCTTTCATATGCAATCATATGTGCAACTTGTTAGCTCGGTATACAAAGAAAGGTCTACTTCACAACAGGGGAGTGCTTGCGATTATAATAGTTTCTTTGGCTGTAGTGTTTCTCATACTAATGGCCCTTTCGCTTTGCTTTCTAAGAAGGCAAAGAAGAGGTACGTCTCACTTTTTTCTGTACTAGCTTTTTTTATTCAAATTTTAATCGTTGCCAAATAAGATAAGAGTTCAAATTATATTAGGATATAATTTGCAACTGAACTGACAGCAGGAAGAGCAAGAAAAAGCAAAAATATATTTAGCTTTACCTCATTCAAAGATTCTTTAGGTGAAAAAGAGATTGATGAGAGCAGAAGAAATGGAGATTTACCGTACTTTGATTTGGGCACCATAGCCGCTGCTACTAATTGTTGGTGACATGGACAGCAAGCAACAAACTTAGCTAAAGCTTGAGCAGCAAGGCTCGAAGCTTGCAGAAGAAACAAGAGCAGAAAACAGAACACAGAACAAGGCAGTATGATATTTTCCTTGCTCACAAATGTGCAGCAAGGGAGCTTATGGCTTTTAGCTCATGTTTGCTCATTCATTCAACCAGAAAAACAATACATTTATAGCCAAATACGTCACCAAATACTACCTACTACCACTAAGTAGCCTAGTAACTTGTAAAACATTGCTTGTACACAAGCTGATTATGTCAATCAGCACCTAAAAACATCAAAACAAACATATCAAGCTGTCATCAGCTTGTTCATTTTCAACTAAGTTACTTAACAAAGTAACTAAACAGCCTTGCTATTACAGCAAGCATTAGTGCTGCAGCAAAAAACTGAAAGCTGCATTCACTTAACCAAAATATAACAGCAGCATGGTTGGCCATTTCCAACACTAATAATTTCTCTTCTGATAATAAACTTGGGCAAGGTGGCTTTGGCCCTGTCTACAAGGTAGTTTTTCTCTAAAAAAAAACATGTGGACGTGCAATAAAACTCCTTATCTGTACTTGAAGGAAAATTCTTTGCATTTACAGGGTGTGCTCTTAAATGGAAAAGAAATAGCAGTGAAAATACTATCAAATTCCTGAAGTCAGGGACTACAAGAGTTTAAGAATGAAATTGTGCTAATTGCAAAACTTCAGCATAGGAATCTCGTAAGGATACTAGGATGTTGCGTTGAGGGTGAAGAGAAGATGTTAGTCTATGAATTTTTACCAAATAAAAGCTTAGACTCTATCATTTTCGGTATGTCTTCTTTCAAATTGGTGATTACTTATTCTAACAACTTTTGTTTTAAGTTATGCATGATTCCTTTTAAAATTTGACTTTTGATTTTAGATGACTCAAAAAGACCACTATTGGATTGGAAAAAGCGTTTGGAAATTATCTGTGGGATTGCCCGAGGAATGTTGTATCTCCACCATGATTCCAGGTTAAGAGTCATTCATAGGGATTTGAAAGCGAGCAATGTATTACTAGATGATGCAATGAATCCGAAAATTTCTGATTCCGGCATGGCTAGAATATTTGGAGGAGACCAAATGGAAGGGGATACCAGACGTGTAGTTGGAACATAGTAAGAATTCGGTATGCAAAGTTTGGACAGGTTTCAAACGTGTTCTTACTATTTCATTTTTGTTGTATGATTTTAGTGGTTACATGTCGCCTGAATATGCAATGCATGGACACTTTTCAATGAAATCCGATGTATATAGCTTTGGAGTCTTGCTGTTAGAGATCATCACTGGAAAAAAGAACAGCAGTTATGTTCCCAATAGTCCGTCGTTGAATATGGTTGGACATGTAAGTAACCAAATTTTTAGTACAATTCTGTAAAAGTGTTAACAGTTAAAAACATTCAAATGATTATCCAAACAACGTTATTTCAGGTTTGGGAGTTGTGGAAAGAAGACAAAGCCATGGAAGTTGTTGACTCATCATTAGCTGATTCATATTCTACCGATGATATTTTGAAGTGCATTCAAATTGGGCTATTGTGCGTTCAAGAATGTGCAACAAATCGACCAACAATGTTGACAGTTGTTTTTATGTTGAGTAACGAAACGACTCTTCCATCGCCAGAACAACCTGCATTTATAGCGAAGCAAATTCACAAAAGCGACGAGATATCAAGTAGTGGAGGAACTAGGTCTATAAATGAAGTGACAGTCACCATGATTGAAGCGCGATATAATTCAATGTTTTATGCAGTATTATATAATGAAATAATATATTTTATAATTATTATTATGTTATAGATTATAATAAAATATACCTTATTAATAGTTATGTGTAATTTAGTATATTAAAATAGATGTTTATAATTATAATTAGTAAAACATAAAATATTATTAAAAATTTAATATTTTAATAAAATCTTATTTTTATTAAATTACATTTTGAATTGGGCTTAATTTTTTACAAATTGTATTTGAGTATTAAGTTTAATTTCTTTTTATTTTAGACTTGAGATTTGGGTTAATTTATTTATTTTAAGTTTAGATTTAGTGTAATATATTTGGGTTTTGAAATAAATATTTTAGAATATGAATATTAGGTTTGTAAATTTAATAAGAAAGATAAAAAAAAATTATTCAACTGATAATATAATATTATAATGAATAATATTTTTTTTGTTAATTCATACAATATCATAGAATAATAAAATTTACATACAGGGAACACTTTTAATTATTTTATATAAAAGACCTCTATTAAATATATATAATTTATGTTTTATAAGATAAATTTAAATTGTGTAGCCATTGTATAAAAGTAAAATGAATCATTACATTCAAAACTAAAATTAAATTTAAATCAGTTAGAGTCCACCCGACTTGATTTGAAATTCAAACTAAATGTAATCTATAATAAACCCGACCGTTTTAACTTCTCTAACGTTTCCAAATGGAAGACAAATCAACATCTTAGACTCGGTCTTACAGAAAATCAATAAGCGGTTGAATACTAATTTCTCTTGCAATTTAATGATATTGGTAAGTGAGAAGCCATTTTTCTTGCACAATTGTCATATTCATCTCTATTATTACAAAACTCATATCAATTAGAAAAATTATATTTATTAAAAATTTATACAAATAGTATTAGAAATTCCATCAATTATCAAAACCTAAGTTAATCTTTAAATGGTAATATCATGCTCTTCTTTTTTTTTTTTTTTACTTTTATAAAAAATCAGAAAATAAATCCAATTAAACAAGAAAAGAAGTACATAAAGCTAATGATCCTGCTCAAATAACTGGGATCAAACAATCTATCCTCCTATATATAGAAAAAAAGAATATGATCCAATTCATGCGATTTTTACCATTTTAATTTTCTAGTGATGATTAATAAACTGTTCATAATATATAGCAAACCCTAAAAACTAAAAATCTAGGATTAGTGTTATTTTCTACTAGCAAAAATGTTGCCACTAGAGACAATCATCTTGTTTATATCTTTGATGAAGTGATGTTGCCTTATGGTGAGCATTCATCATTTGGTGGAGGGAGAAGTTGGGATGTGAAAATGTGATTAATAAAGTCAATTACTTTCTGGGGACTTTTAATTTCTAAATATAGTTTGGTTCCCAGACTAGTGAAGTCAATTTGAAATATGTAGTAGCCAGTTAACTATTGTTTTCCACTGCTTATGGATTCAAGTGAATTACGTTTTTGGAATTAATTTTTAGAATGTGTTACTTTGACATTCATGCATGCGCTTTCAATTCCTTATCGTATCTCCATATATCAAAAACTTGGACACCCACGAATATTAAAAGCTTACTATCATTATATTTTATTTTTAGTATATTCTATATTCTTTCTAAATTTAAAAATTAATCATTATACTTTTATTTTTAGGAATTTAGTTCATTTACTTTTTCAAATTTCAAAATTCAACTCCATTTGTTAATATTTTTAATATTATTTTGTTAAATAGAGCTTAATTAAAACATTATTTTTTTTAATTATGCGCTACCAGCGAATTTCTTTTTTGTTTTAAAATTTCACACCAACAAATTTAACAACAAATATTAACGATGTTAACAATTTGACCTAAATTTTAAAATTTGAAAAGTAAAGGGGCTAAATTCATAAAAATAAAAGTGCATGGACTAAATTTCGAATTTATGAAGAGTATAGGGCCCTATGGCATGTTTCAACCATAATATTATAATCTAAAACTTAATTTATGATAGAAATATCCATGCTACAGGCAAACCGATCGCTAGCTCGATTAAGAAAATTATGAAAATACCGTTCTGTGTATAAAATAATTGATATTATTATGATGATACTTTTATCTTTTCTTTTATTGTTTCCATAAAACCAGTAAAAAATGCATAAAATGATATTTAAACCCATGCCATCAACATCTATTAAATCTTTTCTTTGCTATTTCAATATTATTACACAAAATTGTTTACCCACATCATTTGTATATTTTAATAATATTGTTGATTGAGTTGGTGTCATAAGTCAACACAAGAAACATGACACTATCATGACAAACAATTGGAGTGTATTTAATATTTTTAATTTGATATATTTAATTATTTGAATTTCCTTTTACGCACAATTTAAACAAATTTTTATTCTAATTTTGTATATAATGCATATTTGTTGTTATTATTAGTTTCAAACATTATGCATCAATATTTATAGTATGCTATTTTTAAACGTACACCTCTATTCTAAATATATAATTTTCATATGAATACACGTCTATAGAATTTATAGTATTTATTAAATGTTTATACAAATACATATTTTATATAAATATAAAAAGGATTAATATGGAAATTTGACATTATACTTTAAGTGGAAATTGAAATTTGCCACTATACTTCACTTTAACTTATGAACTAAAGATAAATTATCCCACTATACTTTAAATCTATATTAAATTTTCCCGCTTTACTTTTATTTGATTGGATTTTTCCACTAAAGTTATTTTTTTAATTGAAATTTTCTATTCAATTTTAATCTAAAATAAATTGAAGACAAAATTTAGTACAAATATTTTATATTTTAATTTAATATATAAAAATAATAATTTAATTTATATAACATCAAAATTAATTAAAATTTATTTTATAAAACTAAACTTACTTTTTATTTTATGATAATTGTATTTTTATTTTTCAATTTTTTCCTTCATTAAATAAAAATTCTAATTTAGTTTATTAATTTTAATATTTATAAGTTAAATTATTGTTAACAATTAAAATAAAAAAATTTGAAAGATTTCTTTTCTTATTAAATTATATTTTTAAATCATCAAAATTAATATTGAGTGGTAAACTTTAATTAAATAATCAAAGTTGGAGGAAAAAATGTAATAAAATTCAAAGCTTAGTAGTAAAATTCAACCACATAAGAATTGAATGGTAAATTTGTGACACACGGCTTGCCCCATGGGCGTGTGTTTCGGCCGTGTGTCCCCTACACCTTAATTGTTGCAAAACAAAATGTCCAGAATATCGCACACGGGCAGAGACACGGGCGTGTGTCTCGGCCGTGTGTGCTACACGGCCTCGAACACGGGCGTGTGCCCTGGCCGTGTGAAGTTTGCACCTATTTTATGAAAAATTATGAAAAATTAAATCGACCACACAGCCTAGCACACGGGCGTATGGCACGGCCGTGTTGCACAAGTCAGAGAGCACCCTATTTTAAACACGGCCTGTAGCACGGGCTTGTCTAAGGGTCACACGGGCGTGTCCCTTGGACCACACGGGTGTGTGACCCCTGTTTTAGTGAAAAATTTTCCAAGTGTTGTGTGATTTTCTAAAGTTCTCGATTTAGTTCCGAACTACTTCCAATGTATGTTTTGGGCCTCGTAGGCTCGTTTTAGGGACGATATGAATGTATGTGAAAAATTTTAAATTTGGATGGAAATTACATCTCGGTTTTGTATGTTTGCTTGTGTTTAAGTCCGGTGATGCCTCGTACCCTGTTCCGGCGTCGAACACGGGTAAGGGGTGTTACAAAATTTACTCGTATTTTCAAAATATAATGACAAATATAAGAAAAAAAATATAGTGTATTTGGCAGTATTAGAAATTCCATCAATTATCAAAAACTTAAATTATTCTTTGAATGGTAAAAACAAGCTTTTACTTTTATAAAAATAAAAAACCAAATCCAATTACATAAGAAAAAAAGTTGTAACGACCCGGTTTCTAGTGGTGTGAGAAATTTTTTTTCAGGACCTCGTTTCTGTAAACCGAGTCCATAAATATTTAATATAGATATTTACAAGGTTATCATATTGATATTTGGTTAAGTGATTTAATCAAAATTGTGAGTAATTATGGCTCAGGGACTAAATTGTAATAGTTTAATTGTTATAGATTTTTAATTATATTAAGGTTTGAGGACTTAGATAACAATTATCCAAAGGACCAAAATAGAAAATAAACCTATTTTAATTGTATGTTAGTGGATGATGATGTAAAAGGGTCATTAGTTTAGTTAATTAAAGGTTTATGCTTAATTAGTCTTAATTAATCAAGCTTAATTAACAACTAGTCTTAGTATATATATAAATGTTAGTGAAAAAAAAAAAGACATGAGCACCATCTTCTTCAACTTCCAAGCCGTTCCCCATTAGAGAAAACCTTGAAAACTCTTTTAGCCTTTGGTCATCAATTACAAGTAAGTCTTTAGCCTTTTTTTTTATGGATTTTTTTATCGTGGGAGCTTGATTTAACTAACCCATGTATTAATTTGTGAAACTGTTAAATTTTTATAAAGTTTTCATGGTTAAGAATTGAATTATTTTGGTGTTAAATTGTTAGAAATTAAGCTTAGCATATGAAAATGACTAAATTGTAAAACTTAATTGTTAATTTCGTACATTAGGGACCAAATTGAATAAAATGAAAAATTGTCATGAAATTTTTATAGGGATACAAAATAGAGGGTCCCTAATGAGTTTTAGTGAAATTGGATTCTAATATGAGGCCTTAAATTGAAAGTTATGCTTGTCTCGATTTTAAGGACTAAATTGAATAATTTGCAAAATTTTTAAAAAAATGGTATTTGATTATGATTTGGCTTGAACTTAATAATTTGATATATTTTATGATTGTTCGTAGCTAACAACAATATTGAATCATCGATAAGGAAAGGAAAAACAAAAATCGTCAATAAGTGACGCTAAACCTCGATTTGTACTTTTATGATTTGGGAGAGAAATGTTTGAGTTTATATGCATGTTTATTGATTGTCGAATAATTTATGTGAGCCTATTATGATAATATAAATTTTTTTGATTGAATTTGATATGGAACATCGGGGTAGGTGACTAAAATGAATAAAATGGGAAATGATATGAAATACTTAAATTATTATATGTGATATGAAAATTATATTGAAATAAATCTTATAATATGTAATATGTGTTTTTGATGATGAAATGAGGTTGTGGTTGTGAACTTGACCGAGAAACAATATATAGGAAACGAAATGCATATGTGATCGAATACAGTAAATGAATATATGAGCAAGATGATTACATGTATGGAAATGTTTAAATATATATAATTGATGCCCATGAACTTAGTATAAGGTTAGGATACGATTGACATGCCAATAGAGTCGTATACGACTTGTACGGGGTATGTGTTTCTACTGAGATCATTACAGGTTATACCAGGATCTAGAATTTTTTGCGAATTACCGAGTATAATATGGTGTGGTGGAGGGAGTATTGGTATATGAATATGCATTTGATGCCATCGGGCTTTGCACTTTGGTGCCCTAGCGTGTTGTAGTTTAAGCTCCTATGAGCTATCTAGTGTGGTGTAGTTTACCCATATATCCGAGTCCATTTTTATTAGGGTTCCATCGGGCGTAACATCCTAATTAGAATTGGAAAAAACTTGAATATGTAAGGAAATAGATTGACAATAGAATATGATACCAAAATAAATATAAATGAGTCAATAGACTCCAGGAAAGGATAAATTGTTAAGTAAAAAGGTAAGTAAAATGGTTTCACTGTGAAAGTTGAATGAATTGATGCCAATGTTATACATGTCTAAATGTTGAATTCTTGGTTGAGAATGGCTATTTGAAAAGTAATTAACAAATGAATAAAATTGATTTAATAAGATGAATGGTTGAGTAGGTTATATTGTCATTTGGTATGTACATGTTTTAATGTGAAGATGAATATGCAATATTTAGTATTACTAGACATATATGGATAGATTACATGTTGTATGCATAATGGTATATTGATAATGTTATGCTTTTCTATTTTGAATTATGAAAGTACCACTGAGCCTATTGCTTAATGTACGGTTTACGTAAGTTTTGGTAATTCTCGAAGCCCCGAGACTTGAAGCCAGCATCTAAATAACCATTAGAACTTAAAAATGTTTGTAAATTGTGCTTCATTTTGGTCTTAAGGCATATACCTAGGGAATAGTTGTTCTAATGTCTAGAAATGCTTTAAAATGGTTTGTATATAAGTTGTGATTCTATGAAAGTGGTATAATCATACATATAAGTAAGGTGGATGTTGTGGTAATTATGCTTTTGGCATATTTGAATACATGAAATGGTTGAATTGGAGCTTTGGGGCCAAATGTGTCACACCCAGTTTCCTCTAAGTTCAAAAATTAAGGAATAATTGAGGGGTTAAATTAACGAAAGTTATAAGTTGACGACCTTATCTAAAAAATCAGGAAAATTGAGAAGCTGATTTGGACATAGTCGAGGTCTAAATCTGGTTTGGTTGGATTAGAATCAATCGGTTCCTTAGTAGGAGACAAAATGATTATCAATGGATGGTTTCTATACGGTTGAAGACCGTGCGTGAAAGGCTATAAATGTAACAGCCCGATTTAGGGGCTAGTCAGAACAGTGGTTTTGAAACTACTAATCCAAGGTTAGAGAAAACAATTTTCATGATATTTTATGAGTTAGAGCATGATTATGTAAGTACATGAAAATTTTGGTGCTTTGATTTTAGCGATTTCATGCTTAATCGCAAAAAGGACTAAATCGCATAAAGTGTGAAAGTTCAAAATTTCAAGCTAAGGGTGCCAAATAGCTATGGAATAATAATTTGAGGTCTTTAAAGGGAAATTAGCCCCCTTAAGTGATGGTTGACCGGCCATAGAAGACAAAATATGTCAAAATTGGTTAAGTTGGTGGATTAGGTGATAAATTGTCTAGGAAATAAAATAGAATAAAGAAGAAAAAGACATCATCTTTTTTATCCTTTCCTTCCACTGAAAATTTTCAGCAAAAATAGGGGTTGAGAGCTCAAAAAATTTCAGCATACTCATCTCCTTACAAGTAAGTGTTCTAGTGATCATTTCTTGATAAAAATTGTACTTTTGGAACCCTTAAAGCTTAAGCTTTCTAAAGAGGGGACTATTTTGTAAGATGGTGAAGAGTTTAGAGTTTTGCCATGAGAGTTTTTAAGTAGTTTGCTGCATTTTTATGGAAGAAAATGAGTCTTAGTTGTTAGATGAACAACTTTTGTGAAAGGTGTTACCATGAAAACACCTAAAAGGACCTTTTTGTAAAAGGTTGTAAAATGTGAGGTAAATGTGTGAAATAATGAGTTTTGATGGTTGCCATAAGAGAAATAAATGTTCACCTAGGCTCGTTAAAGGTAGAAATTTGATTAGAATTAATTATCGAGCCTAGGGGTAAAATGGTCATTTTGTAAAAGTCTAAGGGCAAAATAGTAATTTTGACAAAATATGATTATTGAAATGCAATTATTAATGTGATAATTAAATGAGCTAATTTGCTATTATAGATCAAGAAGAACCAAGAATTTACCTCGACCGGGGAAAGAACAAAGTATCGGACTAGATCGACGATCTAGCTTATTTTGAAATCAAGGTAAGTTTGTATGTGATAAATTCAACATTTATGCTAGTATGTTTGAGAAGGTTTGATATTATAATGATACATGATATTCTATGAAATTGAGTATTGGTGTTGAATGAGAAAGATGATAAAACTTGAGATGTTGAAGTCCCGGTTGGACTATAATAAATGTGAGAATACTATCATCGAGACATGAGATGGATAAGGTCCCGTGTAAGACCATGTCGGGGACATGGCCTCAACACTGAATTGAGATTCCGTATAAGACCATATCTAGGATATGGCTTCGGTATTGAATATGAGATTTGTATAAGTCTATATCCGGGATATGGCATCGATACTTGAAGTGAGATTCCGTACAAGACCATATCCGGGATATGGCATCGGCAATCAGAGGTGACCCCATATAATACCACATCTAGGATGTGGCATTGGCTTCGTGTTTATGTTAATGACGATGAATATGCGTCTTTGAGTATCCCTAGTGATTTAGTGGGATAAATAGATAAGCTTGGAAATAGAAATGAGATTAGTACTAAAGTCATGTGATTGAGTGAATACAGGTACCCGTGAATAATTCACGAGGAATGTTTACGATATGTGGCATGGTATATGCTAGATAAGAACAAGTACGAGTAAGTTATGGCAAAGTGTTTACGACTTTGTGTGGTTATCTAATGCCATGAATTGATGTCATTATGAACTTATTGTTGCTATTTATTTTCATGCAAACTTACTAAGCTTTATGCTTACCCCTCTCATTTCCCTTTTTCCTTGTAGTATTGCCAAGATAATTCGAGAATCGTGGGACATCGGAGTTCGGAAATCACACTATTGACATCTCTTTGGTATAACAAGTTAGACTTATTTTGAGTATGGCATGTATAGGACTTGGGTATTTTGTTATGTCATTTTGATAGCCAAAGTGTTGGCTATTTATGTTATCAAAGTCATTTTGTAAATGGTCATTGGAATTGGGCCAATACATGACAAGTTTATTTATATTTAATGATGATGAAATTATGAAGTTTATTCTTGTGTGGATGCTTTGAATTGAGTTGTTGGAAGTGCCTTAGGGTCATGAGTTATGTTGAAATGAATCGGTATAAGTATGGTTGCTATGTAGGGTGGCATTTGGCTTGGAATATAGCCTTTTTAATGTCCACACGGGTAGATACACAGGCGTGTGTCTAAGCCGTGTGTGACACACGGTCAGCCCCATGTGCATGTTGATCGGCCGTGCGTCCTCTAGCATGCTAGGTTTGCAAGTCAGTATGCTCAGTAGTAAACACACGGGCAGAGACACGACCGTGTGTCTCAGCCGTGTGGGAGGCACGGCCATGGACTTGGGCGTGTTCCCAGGCCGTGTGAAGTCTACACCTAAAATTAGGAATTTAATTCGACACACGGTCTAAGGACACGGGCGTGTGCCTTGGCTGTGTGACCATAGTGAGGTGGTGACGTCATAAACAGAATGCCATGGTTTTGGCACATGGGCTAAGACACGGGTGTGTCGAGGCCGTGTGAGGGACACGGGCTAAACACACAGGCATGTGATAGGCCGTGTGATGCAAGTCAGTGTCGACCACGGGTGTGGAACACGTGCATGTGGTCCATGTTTAGGCAAAAATTTTCTATGAGTGTAAAAGTTTCCGGTTTAATTCCGGAACCTTCAGAATGTATGTTAGAGGCCTCGTAGGCCCATAATAAGGATGTTATACACATGAATGAGAAGTTTTAAGTTGGAATGAAATTTTATAGCCTAAAGTTGTATGTTTAAGTGAGATAAGTCTGGTAATGCCTCGTACCCGTTTCAGGCGTTGAATACGGGTAAGGGGTGTTACATTTAGTGATATCAGAGCTACGGTTTAGTCGATTCTCAGACTAACATAGCGTGAGTATGAGTCTAGTTATACATGTCATACGTAACAGTAATTGTGTAATGATAGTGTGACGGCTCCTGACGATTTGAATTGTGTTTTTATATAGTAAATGAACACTGATCCCGATCGAGCTACAACCGATGATGCTACAAGTAATACGCCGGCTCCTGCTGTAACACCCCTAACCCGTATCCGTCCCCGAATTAGGGTTACGAGGCATTACCGAACAAAACACAGTTCATCACGATCATTATAAACAATTCATGCATAAAGTCATATCAACTTCTTTACAAAAATTTTCAAACTCAAATAGCATTTATACACTCATTCATATAAGTCAAATTTGAACATATTTAAAACATATTGCCAATTAAGAACCAATCATGCTTTATTACTTATAATATTCGAATCATATAAGTATCCCATTCATGATATTTGAATACCATTTTATAATCAAACATTTTCATTTCTTATACCAATCATAAATCGAGACATCTATTCTTATTAATCTGCTCCATTAACTATTAACCTAATACACCATAATTTATTACTTAATATGACCGAATCAAATTTATCAAATACAACATTTCCAAGTCATTCCACAAAGCAAATTATACATAAAAAATTAAGTCATTAATAAGCCACATCAATTAATCAAATTCACAAGGCATAGCATAGTCATCTCATAACTTAGCTTATAGGTACCTATACGTTAAAGCTAGAACATATTCATCAACTAAAATATACCATATATTATACTTCTAAAATGAGCTACATTCAAGGCCGATTATGCATTATACCTATTATACTCAATGCCGAATTCATGTCGCCAAACACCACATATATAAATACCATAAAATATACTTCCAAAATAAGCTTATAGCATGAACGTATATAAAAATATTAACACCATGATCAAACATAACCGAACTCAAGCTTAGAAATCAAGCCATATAACTAAACACCTAGCATAAACACATCAGAAATTATACTTCCATCAAAACTTAATATCAAGGACGAATTCACATAAGCCCAAAATATCATGTTTTAGCCATTTTCGCATGGCATATACAAAATACATATATACATATCATTTGTAATAACTCAAAAGGTAATATAGCCTATACATGCCATAAACTTTAAGTTTAATCTCAAAAAGGTACCAAAATATTGATGATAGTGTGATGAGCTTTAGCGATGATCCCCGAGCACGCATGCTGAACACCTGAAATAAATCTAAAACGAGAGCAAACAAGAACCAAGTAAGCTTTAATGACTTAGTAAGTTATAAGCAATTACAATACAACAGTACATAATACTATCATATATAATAGGTCAATGTATTATAATGATCCTTAAGATTTATAATCATAATTATGAGTCATAACACCATTCCTAGACTTTCGTATTTCATAACCTTAGGACTGAACACCCACACATTCAATAATAGGTCCTCATTGATCTATAAACCACTTTCTCAACTCAAAACAAATACACACATATATATAAATATACATCACATTTGCTTAATTTCATATGCATATATCACTTATCGAATTTAAATTTCTAATCTTTATAAGTCACATATTGATATGAAAAATATCTAGTCTCAATTCAACCACTAATACATACTTCACTATCCATATAGAATATATCATCACATACCTGCTCATTTTACTTCGCTTAATACTTCAAATAACCGATATCCTTGATGGATCATTAAACCCATACACTCAATGCCAAACCCTGTAATGTATCACATACATAGTGCCGTCACATTAACATTTCGCACACTTAGTGCCAAATTCTCGTAATGTATCGCACACTTAGTGTCATTACCTTTAATATCTCGCACACTTAGTGCCAAATGACCGATTTCGCACACATAGTGCTCGGTATTTACGTTCGCACACATAGTACATTACTTGAAATTGTTATTCGTATAATTAAACACATATACATAAGACCTAAACCTCAATTACTCATATATATACAAATTTGCCTATTTCATTTCTATGGTCAACATCACATTCAATTATATCATTGCCATACATATGTATTACATTCGGTTATATCATTGACATATATGTATACAACACATTCGACCATAATTTCATCTCACAACCAATATCACATTCGGCAATGTCACATTGTACATATATACTTCTATTAAATTACATGTACAACATTATAGATACAAATTCAATTTAACTCAATTGCTTAAAAACTTACCTCGAATATCGACAGACGTTATGTATCGACTATTCAATTATTTTTTGCTTTTCCCCGATCCGAGTCCGATTTCTTTTGTTCTTGATCTATATCATTTCAAATTAACCTCATTTAACACCATTACACTCAATTTAGTCTAAAAAACATATAATGGGCAAATTACAATTTTGCCCCTAAAATTTCACACTTTTTACAGTTTAGTCCTTTTTGCACAAAACACAAAATACATAAAATTTGACTATACACCTTAAGGGCCGGATATTCCTAGTCCTCATACAAGTCCATACATTTCATTTTTTTCACATTTTAGTCCCTCAAAAATTTATTTTTTCAATTTAGTCCAACATACTCAATTTCATCAAAAATTCAAAGACAAAACTTGTTAATCTAACACATATATTTCATTTTTCATCATCAAACAACAAAAACCACAAGGTATCATCAATGGAAAAACACAAAATCATCATCACAAACAAAAATTAAGACATGGGTTTTGTACATCTCTTAACAACGATCTCAAAAACGTAAAAATTATCAAAAACCGAGCTAAACACATACCTTAATCAACTCCGACAATGGACGAATGCCCTAACTCTTTTCTCCTTTCTTTTTGTTTTGTTATTCGGTCATGGAAAGAGAGAAATAAAACTATGGCTTTGTTATTATTTTAATATAATATAATATAACATTATTATATATTAATATAAATTTTAATTTATAACATTTAACATATAAAACATATAATAATGGCATGTTGCCGTCCACTACAATATAAAAATGGTCCAATTGCAATATAAATCCTCCATATTAAAAAGACAACAACAATTAAGCACTTTCACAACTAACCATCAAATTTTCATTTTACGCGATTGAACCCTTTTATTAAATCGGACACTCAAACAACGAAATTAAAACACGAAAATTTAACACAAGCAAATTCACACATAGTAAACACGCAAAATAATTTTAAAATATTTTTTAGACTCGGATTTGTGGTCTCGAAACCACTATTCCGATTAGGGTCAAAATTGGCTGTTACAACTCTCCCCCTTAAGGATTTTCATCCTCGAAAATCTTACCGGTGAATAGGTTTGGATAATGCTCTTTCATTGTATTCTCTGACTCCCAAGTTGCTTCCTCGATCCAATGCT
Organism: Gossypium sturtianum; assembly: GCA_025698515.1. Taxonomy (NCBI): domain Eukaryota; kingdom Viridiplantae; phylum Streptophyta; class Magnoliopsida; order Malvales; family Malvaceae; genus Gossypium; species Gossypium sturtianum. The sequence continues at coordinate 59,255,444 of CM046948.1, forward strand.
TATGCCACAATACTTTCACCAACGAGATTTTCTTATTACGCAACTCTTTCACTTCTCGAGCCAAAATACGAATCGGTTCTTCCTCATAGGTCAAATCAGATTGAATCTCAATTTCTAACGGACTAATCACATGAGTAGGATCGGATCTATATCGTCGAAGCATCGAAACATGGAAAACATTGTGGATCTTTTCTAACTCAGGTGGCAACATCAACTTTGACGCAATCGCCCGACACGCTCAATAATCTAAAGACGGCCCAATAAATCTCGGACTCAGCTTTCCGTTGCGACCAAATCTAAGTATTTTATTCCACGATGAGACTTTCAAAAATACTCGGTCACCAATCTGAAACTCTATGTCTTTACGTTTTAAATCCACATAAGATTTTTGACGGTCCGATGCTGCTTTCAAACTTTCGCGGATCACTTTTACTTTCTGTTTAGTCTCTTTGATTAGATAAACCCCGTGTATCTTACTTTCACTTAGCTCGGTCCAAAGCAAAGGTGTATGACATTTACGACCGTACAAAGCCTCGTAAGGTTCCATTTTGATACTCGATTGAAAGCTATTATTGTACACAAATTCAATAAAAGGCAAGTATCGTTCCCACGTATTCTCAAACTCGAGAACACAACATCTCAACATATCCTCAAGTATTTCAATAATTCTCTCGAATTGACCATCCGTTTGAGGGTGGAAAGCGGTACTAAAATGCAATTTAGTACCCAATGCATCTTGCAGTTTCTTCCAAAATCGCGATGTAAACCTCGGATCTCTATCCGAAACAATAGAATTAGGTACTCCATGTAATCATACAATTTGAGAAATGTACAATTCAGCTAGCTTATCGAGCGAGTAATCTGTACAGATCGGAATAAAGTGAGCCGACTTCGTCAATCTATCAACAATAACCCAGATTGCATCTTTCTTGCTCGGTGTTAACGGTAACCCAGATACAAAATCTATCGTGACTCGATCCCATTTCCATTCGGGTATCATAATCGGCTGAAGCAATTTAGATGGCACCTGATGTTCAGCTTTTACTTGCTAACATATCAAACATTTCGACACGAAATCTGAAATATCCCGTTTGCATCGCGCCACCACGAATAATCTTTGTCTCAAATCATTATACATTTTCGTGCTACCAGGGTGAATAAACAATTTACTATTATGAGCTTCATTACAAATCATCCAAATCAATTCAGGATCCTTCGGTACACATAATCGGTTTCTGAACCGCAAACATCCCTCAGCATCAATCTGAAATTCTAAGTCAGCATTCGAGCCACATTGATTCCTTTTTGCCATCAAATTATCATCAACCCTTTGAGCTTCACAAATCTGTTGAACAAATAACGGTCTCGCTTTCAATTCTGCTATAATCGCACCATCGTCAGTCATGGCCATATCCGTGTTCATTGTACATAAAACAAACATTGATTTTCGGCTTAAGGCATCAGCAACCACATTAGCTTTTCCCGGGTGATAATCAATCACAAGCTCGTAGTCTTTTAACAATTCCAACCATCTTCGTTGTCTCAGATTCAGATCCTTCTGAGTCATCAAGAACTTTAGGCTTTTATGATCGGAATAGACATGGCATTTTTCACCGAACAAATAGTGGCGCCATATCTTCAGAGCAAAAACTATAGCGGCTAATTCAAGATCGTGCGTCGGATAGTTCTTTTTGTGTGGCTTTAACTGTCTCGAGGCGTAGGCTACAACCTTACCCTCCTGCATCAAAACACAGCCCAAACCATTCAAGGATGCATCACTGAAAATAACGAACTCTTTACCCGACTCTGGCTGAACAAGCACTGGGGCTTCAGTCAACAAGGTTTTCAACTGATCGAAACTCTTCTGGCACTTCTCCGTCCACTCGAATCTAACATCTTTTTGAAGTAGCTTTGTCATCGGAGTTGCAATCATTGAGAAACCTTTCACGAAGTGTCTATATTAACCGGCAAGTCCCAGAAAACTCTGAACTTTAGAAACATTCCGCGGGGGTTTCCAATCAAGTATAGCTGAAACCTTACTCGGATCAACCCGAATACCTGGTGCTGAAATAACATGCCCCAAGAAGCTAACTTCGCGTAACGAACTCACACTTACTGAATTTTGCGTACAACTGCTTATCACGTAAAATTTGTAACACAAGTCTCAAGTGTTTGGCATGCTCGGTTTCATCGCACGAATAGATCAGAATGTCATCTATAAACATAACTACAAACCGATCTAGATATTGTCTGAATACTCGATTCATCAAATCCATGAAAATAGCAGGGGCATTAGTGAGTCCAAACGGCATCACCAAAAACTTGTAAAGGCCGTATCTCATTCGGAAAGCAGTCTTAGGCACATCAGAGTCTCTAACTCGCAACTGATAATAACCCGATCTTAAATCAATCTTTGAAAATACTGAGGCTCCCTTTAACTGATCGAATAGATTATCAATGCGCGGCAACGGGTATTTATTCTTTATGGTCACTTTGTTAAGCTATCGATAGTCGATGCATATCCTCAAAGTTCCGTCTTTCTTCTTTACAAATAACACTGGCGCACCTGAGGGAGAAAAACTTGGTCGAGCAAAACCTCTATCTGTCAACTCTTGCAACTGGGCTTTCAAATCTTTTAATTCAGTTGGTGCCATTCTATACGGAGCTATCGAGATCGGTGTCGTCCCTGGTACCAACTCAATACCAAACTCTACCTCCCGAACAAGTGGCAATCCCGACAATTCTTCCAGAAACACATTCGAATACTCACATACAACAGGTACATCTTCAATCTTCTTTTCAGTCACTTTATTATCAATCACATAAGCATGGTAAGCTTCACAACCCTTTTTCATATACTTTCGAGTCAACATCGAAGATATCACTGCTGGTAGCCCATTTAAATCCGCAGATTCAATTCGAATTATCTCATTATTCTGGCACCACAGATCAATAGTCTTTCGTCTGCAATTCACTACGGCATCGTGCACAGTTAACCAATCCATACCGAGGATGATATCGAACTCATCAAATGGTAGTAACATCAAATCAGCCGGAAAACATGAATCTCGAATCATCAAAGGGTAATTCTTGCACATCTTATCAACTAGCACACACCGGCGCAGGGGGTTCGATACCCGAATCACAAATTCAGTAGACTCAACAGGTAAAGTCTTACTTAATACTAATGTTTCACACACATAGGAATGAGTTGAACCGGGGTCAATCAGAGCAATTACACTAGTATTAAAGAGAGTAAATATACCGGTGATGACATCTGGAGATGAAGCCTCCTCTCGGGCATGAATGGCATAGGCTCTAGCAGGCACACGAGCCTCTGATCGAATAGCTGTATCCAAAGTCCCCCTCTGAGTGCCGCTCCTACCTCCCGCATTTCGGGGTGGTCTACCTCTAGCTGCAGTACCGCTCGGTCTTTCACTCTGAGCATTATCCTTCTCAGCTAACTCCGGGCAATCCCGAATGAAGTGATTATGCAAACCATACTTGTAGCAAGCTCGGTTGTTGGACTTGCCCCAACATTCACCAAAATGTCGCCTACCACACTATTGACACTCGGGTTTATTCGGTCGAGTATTGCCAACACTACCAATCGAGGTAGCTCGTGAACTCACTGGTGGTTGCTCTCGTATGGAAATCCTAGCATTAGTCTTAGATCGGCTATTGTCATTTCGGAACTTCTTTGATGCCATCTGAGAAGTTTTACTTGCTGATCTCTTGCGAAAATCTCTAGCTTCGAATTCAGCTTTTCTTTTCTCTTTTCCGAGCTCTTCAGTCTTGCAAGCTCGCTCGACAAGTACTACGAACTCTTTTATTTCAAGTATGCCGACAAGCAATTTTATGTCTTCATTCAGTCCTTCCTCGAATATTTTACACATAGCATCCTTGGTTGTGACACACTCTCGGGCATATCGGCTGAGTCTCCCAAACTCACGCTCATAATCAGATACGATCATACGACCCTGTTTTAACTCAAGAAATTCTTTGCGCTTCTGATCAATGAATCGCTGACTGATATACTTTTTGCGAAACTCCATCTAAAAGAAATCCCAAGTAACCCTTTCCTTCGGAACAACCGAAACCAAAGTAGTCCACCAATAGTAGGCAGAATCCCATAATAAAGATATAGCACACTTCAAGCACTCTTCGGGTGTACAAGATAGTTTATCAAAGACACGAATAGTATTATCGAGCCAAAATTCAGCCCGCTCAGCATCATCAGTAGCTGTGGCCCTAAACTCTTTAGCTCTGTATTTTCTGATTTTATCAACAGGAGGCTTATTTAATCTCTCATGATTAATGATCGAAGGTACCACAGACACTAAAGGTGGATTATTCGGATTCGGGGGTTGTTGAACAGCCAGATTTGTCTGGATATACTGATTAAACCAATCGTTCATTATGCTAAAGAAGGCTTGCTTAGCCCCCTCATCTGGGTTACTCGTAGCTGGTTGAGATTCAACCGGTGCGGTCCCTTGCGCGGGAGCAGGCACCACACTCTCAACATCATCTGCTACGGCTCGTTCAGGATCAGGATCCATTTACTATAAGAAAGAAGAAAGACATATTTTCTTGTCAGAAGTCATCAGACTATCACAATAAAAATTATGGCATGTATAGCTAGACTCACACGCGCTACGTTAGTTCAAGAACCGACTAAACCGTAGCTCTGATACCAATCAAATGTAACACTCTTAACCCGTATCCATCACCAGATTAGGGTTACGAGACATTACTGAACAAAACACAGTTCATCACGATCATTATAAACAATTCATGCATAAAGTCATATCAACTTTTTTACAAAAATTTTCAAACTCAAATAGCATTTATACACTCATTCATATAAGTCAAATTTGCACATATTTAAAACATATTGCCAATTAAGAACCAATCATGCTTTATTACTTATAATATTCGAATCATATAAGTATCTCATTCATGACATTTGAATACCATTTTATAATCAAACATTTTCATTTCTTATACCAATCATAAATCGAGACATCTATTCTTATTAATCTGCTCCATTAAATATTAACCTAATACACGATAATTTATTACATAATATGACCGAATCAAATTTATCAAATACAACATTTCCAAGTCATTCCACAAAACAAATTATACATCAAAAATTAAGTCATTAATAAGCCACATCAATTAATCAAATTCACAAGGCATAGCATAGTCATCTCATAACTTAGCTTATAGGTACCTATACATTAAAGCTAGAACATATTCATCAACTAAAATATACCACATATTATACTTCTAAAATGAGCTACATTCAAGGCCGATTATGCATTATACCTATTATACTCAATGCCGAATTCATGTAGCCAAACACCACATATATAAATACCATAAAATATACTTCCAAAATAAGCTTATAACATGAGAACGTATATACAAATATTAACACCATGATCAAACATAACCGAACTCAGCTTAGAAATCAAGCCATATAACTAAACACCAAGCATAAACACATCGAAATTATACTTCCATCAAAACTTAATATCAAGGCCGAATTCACATAAGCCCAAAATATCATGTTTTAGCCATTTTCGCATGGCATATACAAAATACATATATACATATCATTTGTAATAACTCAAAAGGTAATATAGCCTATACATGCCATAAACTTTAAGTTTAATCTCAAAAAGGTACCAAAATATTGATGATAGTGTGGTGAGGTTTAGCGATGATCCCGAGCACATAACTTGAACACCGAAATAAATCTAAAACACGAGAGCAAACAAGAACCAAGTAAGCTTTAACAGTTTAGTAAGTTATAAGCAATTACAATACAACAGTACATAATACTATCATATATAATAGGTCAATGTATTATAATGATCCTTAAGATTTATAATCATAATTAGGAGTCATAACACCATTCCTAGACTTTCGTATTTCATAACCTTAGGATCGAACACCCACACATTCAATAATAGGTCCTCATTGATCTATAAACCACTTTCTTAACTCAAAACAAATACACATATATACATATATAAATATACATCACATTTGCTTAATTTTATATGCATATATCACTTATCGAATTTAAATTTCTAATCCTTATAAATCACATATTGATATGCAAAATATCTAGTCTCAATTCAACCGCTAATACATACTTCACTATCCATATAGAATATATCATCACATACCTGCTCATTTTACTTCGCTTAATACTTCAAATAACCAATATCCTTGATGGATCATTAAACCCGTACACTCAATGCCAAACCCTGTAACGTATCGCACACACAGTGCCGTCACATTAACATTTCGCACACTTAGTGCCAAATTCTCGTAACGTATCGCACACTTAGTGTCATTACCTTTAATATCTCGCACACTTAGTGCCAAATGACCGATTTCGCACTCATAGTGCTCGGTATTTACGTTTGCACACATAGTGCATTACTTGAAATTGTTAATAGTATAATTAAACACATATACATAAGACCTAAACCTCAATTACTCATATATATACAAATTCGCCTATTTCATTTCTATGATCAACATCACATTCAATTATATCATTGCCATACATATGTATTACATTCGGTTATATCATTGACATATATGTATACATCACATTCGACCATAATTTCATCTCACAACCAATATCACATTCAGCAATGTCACATTGTACATATATACTTCTATTAAATTACATGTACAACATTATAGATACAAATTCAATTTAACTCAATTGCTTAAAAACTTACCTCGGATATCGACGGACGTTATGTATCGGCTATCCAATTATTTTTGCTTTTCCCCGATCTGAGTCTGATTTCTTTTGTTCTTGATCTATATCATTTCAAATTAACCTCATTTAAACACCATTACACTCAATTTTGTCTAAAAAATATATAATGGGAAAATTACAATTTTGCCCCTAAAATTTTACACTTTTTACAATTTAGTCCTTTTTGCACAAAACACAAAATACATAAAATTTGACTATACACCTTAAGGGCCGAATATTCCTAGTCCTCATACAAGTCCATACATTTCATTTACTTCACATTTTAGTCCCTCAAAAATTTATTTTTGCAATTTAGTCCAACATACTCAATTTCATCAAAAATTCAAAGACAAAATTTGTTAATCTAACACATATATTTCTTTTTTCATCATCAAACAACAAAAACCACAAGGGATCATCAATGACAAAACACAAAATCATCATCACAAACAAAAACTAAGACATGGGTTTTGTACATCTCTTAACAACGATCTAAAAAACGTAAAAATTATCAAAAATCGAGCTAAACACATACCTTAATCAACTCCCACAATGGCCAAATGCCCTAACTCTTTTCTCCTTTCTTTTTGTTTTGTTATTTGGTAATGGAAAGGGAGAAATAAAACTATGGCTTTGTTTTTATGTTAATATAATATAATATAACATTATTATATATTAATATAAATTTTAATTTATAACATTTAACATATAAAACATATAATAATGGCATGTTGCCATCCACTACAATATAAAAATGGTCCAATTGCAATATAAATCCTCCATATTAAAAAGACAACAACAATTAAGCACTTTCACAACTAACCATCAAATTTTCATTTTACGCGATTAAACCCTTTTATTAAATCGGACACTTAAACAACGAAATTAAAACACAAAAATTTAACACAAGCAAATTCACACATAGTAAACACGCAAAATAATTTTAAAATATTTTTCAGACTCAGATTTGTGGTCCTGAAACCACTATTTTGATTAGGGTCAAAATCGGGCTGTTACACCCGCGCAAGGGACCGCGCCAGTAGAGAGTAGACCCGAGACTATGGGTCAGGAAGAAGAGGCTCGAGAAGCCTTTCTCCAAATGATGAGCAACTGGTATACAGAGTATATTCGAGCAAATCCTAATGCTCAACCCCCTCCACCCCCACCTATTCCTCGGCCCGCTCTTGTAGCTCCTCAAGTGGTTGAGGTAGTAAGAAGAGAAAGGCCTCCGATCGATAAGATCCGAAAATAAGAAGCAGAGGAATTTCGGGCTAGTAAAGACGATGACCCAGAAAAGGCAAAATTTTGGCTTGAGAATACCATCAGGGTATTCGATGAGTTGTCATGCACGCATGAATAGTGCATGAAGTGTGTAGTATCTCTCTTAAGAGATTCGGCCTATCAGTGGTGGAATACCCTTGTGTCGATGGTACCAAGGGAGAGAATTAACTGGGAATTCTTCCAAGAGGAGTTCCGGAAGAAGTATATTAGTCAGAGATTCATCGACCAGAAAAGAAATGAGTTCTTGGAATTAAAGGAAGGCCAAATAACGGTGACTGAATATGAGCGTGAGTTTGTAAGGCTCAGAAAATACGCTCGAGAGTGCGTATCGATAGAGGCTATCATGTGCAAAAGGTTCGAGGACGGGTTAAATGAGGATATCCGTTTATATGTCAGAGTTCTCGAACTAAAATAATTTGTGGTGTTGGTAGATAGAGCCTGTAAGGCTGAAGAGTTGGCCAAAGAGAAAAGAAGAGCTGAGATAGAGTCCCGTGACTCGAAAAAGAGACAATTGAGTAAGTCATACCAATCCTCATCTAAGAAATCAAGGGATTTTTCTACTCGATCAGCCACTTTGGCTGGGTTTTCAAACCGAAGTAAGGGCAAATAATTCTCGAGATCTAAGGCTCAGACTACTTCGGTTGCTAGTGTTAGCAATGACCGACCGAGTAGATCGGAATGCCAGCAGTGTGGAAGACGTCATTCTGGTGAGTGCCAAGCAAACGAGGAGGCTTGTTTCAAGTGTGGGTCTCTAGACCACTTTACCAGAGATTGCCCTGAGGCAAGTGAGAAAGAGAAACCTCAGAATGCAAGACCGAGAAATATTGCTAGAGGAAGACCACAGAGAAACCCGAGAAATGAGATGAGTGGCAAGAATTCATCTAGAGAGCAGACTGCGAGAGTTGAGGGTAGAGCACCAGCGAGAACATATGCCATTCGTTCTCGCGAAGAGGCGTCCTCCCCTGATGTAATCACGGGTACATTTTCTCTCTATGATAACCATGTTGTAGCTTTAATTGATCCAGGGTCTACCCACTCGTACGTTTGTATGAAATTAGTCTCTAGCATGAGCATGTCTATAGAGTTTACTGAATTTTTGATAAGAGTGTCGAATCCCCTAGGCAAAAGTGTATTGGTTGATAGAATATGCATAGGTTGCCCTTTGATGATTAGGGGTCATTGTTTTCCTGCAAATCAGATGCTATTACCGTTTGATAAGTTCGATGTCATCCTTAGGATGGATTGGTTAGTTACTCATGATGTGATTGTAAATTGTGGAAAGAAGTTTATTGAGTTAAAATGTGAAAGTGGGGATCTTATTCGTGTTGAATCAGATAAGCAAGATAGATCACCAGTAGTGATATCATCATTGTTGACTCAGAAGTATTTAAGAAAGGGGTACGAAGCTTACCTTACCTTTGTGATGAATGCTAAAGAGACTGAGTTGAAAATTGAGTCGGTACCCATAGTGTGCGAATATCCAGATGTTTTCCCGGAGGAATTGCCAGGGTTACCTCCAGTTAGGGAGATTGAATTTGGGACTGAGTTAGCTCCAGGTACCGCCCCCATTTCTATTGCTCCATATAGAATGGCTCCAACCGAGCTAAAAGAATTGAAAGCATAGTTGCAAGAACTAACGGATAAAGGCTTCGCAAGACCGATTTTTTCTCCGTGGGGTGCTCCTGTATTATTTGTGAAGAAGAAAGATGGTTCTATGAGGTTATGCATAGATTATCAGTAACTTAATAAGGTAACTGTGAAGAATAAGTACCCGTTGCCAAGAATCGATGATTTGTTTGATCAATTGAAGGGAGCCACGGTGTTTTCCAAAATAGACTTAAGGTCTCGGTACTATCAGTTGAGAGTCAAGGACTCGGATGTGCCGAAAACTGCATTTTAGACGAGGTATGGCCACTACGAATTTTTGGTTATGCCTTTTGGTTTAACAAATGCCCCAGCCGTTTTCATGGACTTGATGAATCACATTTTTCGGCCATATTTGGATAAATTTGTCGTGGTCTTCATTGATGATATACTGATCTGCTCTCGAAATGAAAACGAACATGCCGAGCATTTGAGAAAGGTCCTGCAAATTTTGAGAGATAAACAATTGTATGCCAAGTTTAGTAAAAGTGAATTTTGGCTTAAGGAAGTTATATTTTTGGGGCACATTATCTTGGGAGATGGAATTAGAGTCTACCCGAGTAAGATTTCAATAATTGTTGAATGGAAGCCGCCAAGGAGCATAACTGAAGTGAGGAGTTTTCTGGGCCTAGCCGGCTATTATAGGCATTTTGTCAAGAGGTTTTCCATGATAGCTACTCTGATGACAAGACTATTGCAAAAAGATGTGAAGTTTGATTGGCTAGAAAAGTGCCAACAGAGTTTTGAGAAACTAAAGGCGTTGTTGACTGAGGCTCCTGTTTTGGTGCAACCTGAGTCGGGAAGAGAATTTGTGGTCTACAGTGATGCATCCATGAATGGATTGGGTTGTGTACTTATACAAGAGGGCAAGGTGATTGCATATGCCTCTAGACAATTAAAGCCGCACGAGAAAAATTACCCGACCCATGATTTAGAGTTGGCCACCATTGTGTTTGCATTGAGGATATGGAGACACCATTTATATAGTGAAAGGTGTCGGATATTCACAGACCATAAAAGCCTAAAATACTTGGTGACTCAAAAGAAATTGAATTTGAGGCAACGAAGATGGTTAGAGCTGATTAAGGATTATGAATTAGTGATTGACTATTATCCGGAAAAGGCGAACGTGGTCGCCGATGCTTTGAGCAGAAAATCCTTGTTTGCGCTGAGAGCCATGAATACGCGAATGATTTTATCAGATGATGGTTCTATTCTAGCAGAGTTGAGGGCTATACCATTGTTTCTCCAAGAGATTTGTGAAGCTCAGAAAGATGACAACAACTTACAAGCCAAAAAGAGTTCTAAGTGAGTCAAATGTTAAGTTAGACTTTCGGGTAAGTCCTGACGGATGTTTGATGTTTCGAGATAGGGTCTGTGTACCCAGAAATGATGAACTTATTCAAAATATTTTGCATGAAGCACATAGCGGATGTTTAACTGTGCACCCAAGTAATACGAAGATGTACAATGACTTGAGGAAGTGGTATTGGTGGCCGAGTATGAAGAAAGACATTTCTGAGTTTGTATCGAGATGCCTAATTTGTCAACAAGTGAAGGCTGGACACTAAATACCTTCGGGTCTACTTCAGCCTATTATGGTTCCTGAGTGGAAATGGGACCGTATTACTATGAACTTCGTGACGGGTTTACCGTTGATGCTGAAAAAGAAAGACGCTGTATGGGTTGTAGTCGATAGACTTGCAAAGTCAGCCCATTTCCTACCAGTACGAGTCAATTATTCTCTTGAAAAGTTGGTGAATTTGTATGTGTCAGAGATAGTAAGACTTCATGGTGTACCGTTGTCGATCATTTCGGATAGAGATCCGAGATTCACGTCACAGTTTTAGAAAAAGTTGCAAGAGGCTTTAGGCACAAAATTGAGTTTCAGTACAGCTTTCCATCCACAAACCGATGGGCAGTCGGAAAGAGTGATACAAATACTTGAAGACATGCTTCGATGTTGCGTTTTGGAATTCCAAGGTAATTGGGAAAAATACTTACCGTTGGTGGAATTTGCCTACAACAATAGTTTTCAGTCAAGTTTGAAGATGACACCTTATGAAGCATTGTACGGGCGTAAGTGCCGAACGCCCTTGTACTGGATAGAACTTAGAGAGAATCAGATTCACAGGGTTGATTTGGTCAGGGAAACTGAAGAGAAAGTAAAGGTGATACGTGAATGTCTGAAAGTGGCCTCAGATAGACAAAAATCCTACTCGGATTTGAAAAGGAAGGAGATTGAGTTCCAAGTAGGTGATAAAGTGTTTCTGAAAGTATCACCATGGAGAAAAGTCCTCAGATTTGGCCGAAAAGGAAAATTGAGTTCGCGCTTTATTGGACCTTATGAAGTTACCGAGAGGATAGGACCGGTAGCTTATCGTTTGGTCTTGCCACCTGAGTTGGAAAAGATTCATAATGTCTTTCATGTGTCCATGTTACACCGATACTGTTCGGACCCTTCACATGTGATTGTGCCATCAGAAGTAGAGATTCAACCGGACATTACTTATGGCGAAGAGTCGGTTAAGATTTTGGCACGAGAGGCCAAACAGCTGAGAAACAAAAGTATAGCCCTTGTTAAAGTGCTATGGCAGAGACATGGGATAGAAGAGACTACTTGGGAGCCCGAAGAGACCATGAGAAACCAGTATCCCAACCTTTTTACCTGTAAGATTTTTGAGAACGAAGATCCTTAAGGGGGAGAATTGTAACAGCCCAATTTAGGGGCTAGTCGGAACAGTGGTTTTGGAACCACTAATCCAAGGTTAGAGAAAATAATTTTCATGATATTTTATGAGTTAGAGCATGATTATATAAGTACATGAAAATTTTGGTGCTTTGATTTTAGTGATTTCATGCTTAATCGCAAAAAAGGACTAAATCGCATAAAGTGCAAAAGTTCAAAATTTCAAGCTAAGGGTGCCAAATAGCTATGGAATAATAATTTGAGGTCTTTAAAGGGCAATTAGCCCCCTTAAGTGATGGTTGACCGGCCATAGGAGACAAAATATGTCAAAATTGGTCAAGTTGGTGGATTAGGTGATAAATTGACTAGGAAATAAAATAGAATAAAGAAGAAAAGACATCATCTTTTTTCTCCTTTCCTTCCACCAAAAATTTTTAGCAAAAATAGGGGTTGAGAGCTCAAAAAATTTCAGCACATTCATCTCCTTACAAGTAAGTGTTCTAGTGATTCTTTCTTGATAAAAATTGTACTTTTGGAACCCCTAAAGCTTAAGCTTTCTAAAGAGGGGACTATTTTGTAAGATGGTGAAGAGTTTAGAGTTTTTCCATGAGAGTTTTTAAGTAGTTTGCTGCATTTTTATGGAAGAAAATGAGTCTTAGTTGTTAGATGAACAACTTTTGTGAAATGTGTTACCATGAAAACACCTAAACGGACCTTTTTGTAAAGGATTGTAAAATGTGAGGTAAATGTGTGAAATAATGAGTTTTGATGGTTGCCATAAGAGAAACAAATGTTCACCTAGGCTCGTTAAAGGTAGAAATTTGATTAGAAATGATTACCGAGCCTAGGGGTAAAATGGTCATTTTACAAAGGTCTAAGGGAAAAATAGTAATTTTGCCAAAATATGATTATTGAAATGCAATTATTAATGTGATAACTAAATGAGCTAATTTGCTATTATAGATCAAGAAGAACCAAGAATTTACCTCGACCGGGGAAAGAACAAAGTATCGGACTAGATCGACGATCTAGCTTATTTTGAAATCGATGTAAGTTTGTATGTGATAAATTCAACATTTATTCTAGTATGTTTGAGAAGGTTTGATATTATAATGATACATGATATTCTATGAAATTGAGTATTGGTGTTGAATGAGAAAGATGATAAAAGTTGAGATGTTGAAGTCCCGGTTGGACTATAATAAATGTGAGAATACTATCATCGAGACATGAGATGGATAAGGTCCCGTGTAAGACCATGTCGGGGACATGGCCTTGGCACCGAATTGAGATTCTGTATAAGATCATATCTGGGATATGGCTTCGGTATTAAATATGAGATTCGTATAAGACCATATCCGGGATATGGCATCGATACTTGAAGTGAGATTCCGTATAAGACCATATCTGAGATATGGCATCGGCAATCAGAGGTGACCCCATATAATACCACATCTGGGATGTGGCATTGGCTTCGTGTTTATGTTAATGACGATGAATATGCGTCTTTGAGTATCCCTAGTGATTTAGTGGGATAAATAGATAAGCTTGGAAATAGAAATGAGATTAGTGCTAAAGTCATGTGATTGAGTGAATACAGGTACCCGTGAATAATTCACGAGGAATGTTTACGATATGTGGCATGGTATATGCTAGATAAGAACAAGTACGAGTAAGTTATGGAAAAGTGCTTACGACTTTGTGTGGTTATCTAATGCCATGAATTGATGTCATTATGAACTTATTGTTGCTATTTATTTTCATGCAAACTTACTAAGCTTTATGCTTACCCCTCTCATTTCCCTTTTTCCTTGTAGTATTGCCAAGATAATTCGAGAATCGTGGGACGTCGGAGTTCGAAAATCACACTATTGACATCTCTTTGGTATATCAAGTTAGACTTATTTTGAGTATGGCATGTATAGGACTTGGGTATTTTGTTATGTCATTTTGATAGCCAAAGTGTTGGCTATTTATGTTATCAAAGTCATTTTGTAAATGGTCATTGGAATTGGGACAATACATGACAAGTTTATTTATATTCAATGATGATGAAATTATGAAGTTTATGCTTGTGTGGATGCTTTGAATTGAGTTGCTGGAAGTGCCTTAGGGTCATGAGTTATGTTGAAATGAATCGGTATAAGTATGGTTGCTATGTAGGGTGGCATTTGGCTTGGAATATAGCCTTTTTAATGTCCACACGGGTAGATACACGGGCGTGTGTCTAAGTCGTGTGTGACACACGATCAGCCCCATGGGCGTGTTGATCGGTCGTGCGTCCTCTAGCATGCTAGGTTTACAAGTCAGTATGCTTAGTAGTAAACACACGGGCAGAGACACGGCCGTATGTCTCAGCCATGTGGGAGGCACGGCCATGGACTTGGGCGTGTGCCCAGGCCGTGTGAAGTCTGCACCTAAAATTAGGAATTTAATTCGACACACGGTCTAAGGACACGGGCGTGTGCCTTGGCCAAGTGACCAGAGTGAGGTGATGACGTCATAAACATAATGCCATGGTTTTGGCACACGGGCTAAGACACATATGTGTCAAGGCTGTGTGAGGGACACGGGCTAAACATACGGGCGTGTGATAGGCCGTGTGATGCAAGTTAGTGTCGACCACGGGTGTGGAACACGGGCGTGCGAATTACCACACGGGCGTGTCACACTCTTCACACGGGCATGTGGTCCCTGTTTAGGCAAAAATTTTCTAAGAGTGTAAAAGTTTCCGGTTTAATTCTAAAACCTTCAGAATGTATGTTAGAGGCCTAGTAGGCCCATAATAAGGATGTTATACATATGAATGAGAATTTTTAAGTTGGAATGAAATTTTATAGCCCAAAGTTCTATGTTCAAGTGAGATAAGTCTGGTAATGCCTCGTACCCGTTTCCGGCGTTGAATATGGGTAAGGGGTGTTACAATAAATAATTGGAAGTGAATTCCTAGGGTGAATTCTTCTCACATCTGTTTCATCTTCTTTTCTTCTTCATTTTCTGCCTTGGTTGCTTCGAAGAAGCGATAGTTATTGGAAGCTCTGCATGGAGCGATGATCATGAGGTTTGAGTCGGAATAGTAGAGAATCTAGTGATGCTGGTAAGGTTCTATGTTTTTTCACTGTTAGTAGGATTAAGAAATGAAATTAAGAATTTCTAGAACCTTTTAGGGGTTCCACATGTTTCTGGAAAACTGAGTTTTAATTCAAAATTTCAAATTTTAATCCATGATTTTGGTTGACTTGCTTAGCTTCTAGGAGAATGGAAGCTCTGGTGTTTGGAAAAGCTAAGCTAAGTGGGAAAAGAATCATTAGGTGAGTTTTTGTACTCCACCCCTTGAATACTGTGTGGCTGGTATGATTCTACGATGATGTATGAACACTACTGATTGTGAATGCTAAGCATGCGTAATATTATTTTAGTATAAGGGTATCCGCCAAAGTAGTTTAATATGCATTAAATTGTTATGATTCCATGTTTAAAAAGATAGAATACTCCAAGATAATGCATGCATTTCATGATTATAACGGGGAGGTACAGAGGGGAAATTATTGATGGGTTAGATGAAGTTAGGATTTGTCAAATAGAGTTTCCATTTACTACCATTTGGAGTTGCTGGGCGCAAACCGTGATGTACGAAGCTCCGGGCCTTATGGAGGGGATACTGCGGTGTTTGAACATCAAGGTTAGAAATGATGAAATGGATGAATGGATATGGAAAATGGAATTTCCATTAAATACCACAATCTGGTGTTGCTGAGTGCAAAATGTGATGTGCGAAGCTCCGCGCCTTGTAGAAGGGGCACTTCGGTGTTCGAGCATCAGGTTTAAATTTGAAACGGAATGATACCGACTGGTCCTTCGGAGTGACACTGTGACGAGGATTATTAGGTTCCACAGAGCAACACTATTGACTTGTCGTCAAATATAGTAGTTAATTCAAGTCAATTTTGCACTTAAGGAGCTTATTTTCTATGCAATTTAGGATTTTATATTTTGTTTTTAGTATTTAGGCCTTAGGAATAAATATTAATAAAATAAGTGTTTTTTAACACATTTTGTAAGTCTTGTGATCCAATAGGCCGACACAGGCCTGAGGTAGTACAAATATGTTTAAATGAGTGTGTAAGATGAAGAAATAAAGATATAAAGACCCCTAAGAGATTTAAACGAGTGATGCACAAGCTTCTTAGGACGTTAAAGCACAAAACAAACGGAACAAGGTAGATTGTGGGTGTCGTGTCATGCCACAGACATGGTGTGGCAGGTCGACTTCATGCCCAAGTAATTCAAGGTTATTTTTATTCGGCCAATCAACTTTATACGAAGACCTAGGATGTGTCGAGACCTAATTTGGGCTGCCAACACTTCTATAAAAAGGACATTAGGGGTTTGATGTAACTAAGTCGTCCTAGATGCTTTCTAAAATGCTATTATTTTTCTTTTGGTTTTTACATAACTCTTTTGTTTTCCTCTTGAAATCAATTTTGGTTCAAGAGTTTATTCTAACGATTGTTTAAATGAAGCTTTCATGGAGAGGTTTACTAGCGACTAAGGTACGCCACTTGTTTGATTTATTCAGTGCTTGTTATGCATGAAATTAATTGCCTAATTCTATATAATTGAGGCTTGATTGATGTCAATAAACTCAATGGAATGTGTATGTATATGTATGTTAATTAATTGAAGTTAAATCAGGTTTAATTGGCTATTAAAATATGCAAATTTGTGTTTTAAAATGAGGTTTTCGCAAAATAGGTATAGTGGTTTTTATATGGGTGCGTGAAGGGTTGCACACGGGCATGTGGGTAGGTGACACGGGCGTGTGGAGACTGGAGCTATCACACACAGACGTGTGCGATCAGCCTAAAAGTTTTTCCCGACACGAAGACGATCGTTTAATGACACACAATCTGGGGGACACAGCCGTGTGGGATGTTGGGGGTTTGAATTTTTGTCTTTTTAATTTGGTATTCTAATTTGTTTAGGTTATAATTTAGTCCTGAAAATTGATTAGTCTAATTAGAGCCTTAGATGATAAGGAAACTTGGTAAAATTTTGAGGTTAGTCTCGTAATGGGTAAAATTTGATAGAAACATACTTAATTTATAATTTGGAGTAGGTCCTGATAGTTTGTATTTGTTACAATTTAGTCCCTAATAATAAAACTTGGATTAGACATAGTAAACGAACTCAAGTTAAGCGGGCTTTTTTAGTCTTGCATAATTTGACTAAAAGAAGGTCAGTAAACACTTAGAACTAAAATCGAGTTAGTTTTACCATAGGTGGTAAAATGACAAAAATGCCCTTAGGTTAAATTACCTAAGAAATGTTTAAATTTGGCTCATAATTTGCTTCTGCAATAATAATTTACTAATAACTAGATAAGATTGAGGTGTTATAAGGTCAGGGTGTGTCTTGGATGATCATTAGCCAGAGAGTCACTTAGGTGGCTAATGTAATGCTTCGAATTCGGGCCGGTCTGTCCCGGTCAGGTTTGGTGTGTCACACAAAGGCTCGACATAACCTATAAAGGCTCTGCTGGTTGTCGCTGTATCTGAGTATGCCTATGGCAGGAGTCACAAGTACGGACCATATGGTGTGCATCCTTTTGTACAATAGGCCTGTAATACCTCTGTCTAAACACCTTCTGTGCAAGGAGTCTGCCTCCCAAATGATCATCGCAAATTCCTTCATGTATCTCACGTATTACGTACTCAGCTTCCGTAGGTGACAAGCACCACAATAATGGTTGAGAATACCCTTTTCTATAAAGTACACCCTCCAAGAGGGCATATCTAACAGTTATAATTAACAAACCACTTTAGCAGCTTGAGATTTAAACAATTCATAGATAATGTATTTATTGGACTTCACTTGAGATATAATTGATAGTAACACACCTTGTAGCTTTGCGTCGGAGTTTGTCAAACTCTCTTTTGTCCAATTAAACATCCTTTCCTTGTAGAGTCTACACGATTGGAGTAATCCAAGTTCCCTCTCGGCTTAGACTATACACTTGCGCCATATCATAACTTCGGACCTCTCTATGCTCCAACAAGATCTTCCCCCCTTATTCAATAACGAGGGATGATGCTAACCTTAAGAGATTGTTTAATGACACACAATTACATAAAACCAATTCTTATTCTCATGTGAAACTTAATTCTCAAAAAGAAGGTAGCAATCACCATTCTGGCCATTGTCATTATCGGTCGGCTAAATATGGTGTTGTATACCATTGGGTGATCGACTACAAAGAACCGCACATACTCAGTTGTTGTGTGTTTGCCGTCACCCAGTGTTACAGGAAGAGTGATACATCCCTTAACCTTGTTAAAGTATTCTGTTAAGAGAAGTTGGTTAGGATTTGTTAAGTTGTTATGAAGGCTATTAATAGCAGTTATTCCCTTACTTCCATTCATTTGTGTATATAAACACTGAAATTGATAAATGAAGCAGTAGTGTTTTCTTTCAAAGAATTCATTCTTTAGTTTCTGTTTTAGCATTTTGATCGTTGCTCGAAACTAACTATGACAACGAATAAGGAAAGCGCACCTATCGTTTGGTAGTACAGCTATGGCAAGACCGGAAATATCGTATCCTCAAGGACCAAGAGTACTAGTAGTTATTATCTTTTTATTATCTAGCCTAAGTATTAAGGGAATTGATGTTTATATAACTAATTACTAAACTAAGGATGCTAAGACAAAGAGAGTGAATTGGGAAAATACTTTTGGGAAAACCAATTGATTAAGACAATACCCGAGGAAGAATCCACCTAGACTTCACTTGTTATTTAACTCGAACTGACGATTTATTCACTTGACTTGATCCGTAGGATTCCTAATTTATATTAATACCTCTTTCGAGGCTACTAACGTCTAACCCTAGGTTGATTAATTGAAATCTCTTTCTAATTAAAACCCCTAGTGTTGTATTAACTCGATCTATGGCCTCCCATATTAGGTTTGACCCTAATCCGGCAGATTTTTGTCATCCTATCTCTAGGGTTGTGATCAACTCCGCTTAACTATACTAGATCTACTCTTAAGCAGGGACTTTTGCTCCCTTTGCCTAAGCACATCAATACTTGAATCAATATCTGAAATATTAAAGCAAGAATTAAGAACACATAATTAAGAACAAATCAAGTATTTATCATATAGTTCAAAAAACAATAACAAGATCCGTCTTAGGTTTCATCCCCCTCAGGTATTTGAGGGGTTTAGTTCATAATTATAAAAGAATACATCTCAGAAGAAAGTAAATAGCAAAACATAAGAAAAACCCTAAAACCCACTGAAGGAAATTAAAGGGAAGATCTTCCATCTTGAGTGTGATTTCGGCTTCTGAGATGGATCAACTTGCTTTCTTGGAGTAATTCCCTGAGTTCAGCCCTCTCTGGCTTCGCCTCCGACCAAGGAAACTTTTTAGGTTATACTTAGGGCGTTTATATAGGCTTCGGAATGTCTTTCTTGGCCCACAAGTATCCTATTCCGAATGAAACTCATCTTGGCTATAACAGGGACACGCCCGTGTGCAACGCCCGTGGTCGACTCTCTTGGTCGTGGTCGATCATGTTTGCCACACACGGCCGTGTGATCTGGCCATGTACGATGTTCTAGGCCGTATCTCGGTTGTTACTCAAAACGCACGGTCGTGGGTGATAGTCCAAGCCGTGTGAGTCTCTAAGGTAAGCCCATTTGCTCCGTTTTCAGCCCGTTTCTCGTTCTTTTAATCCTCCGATGCTTTCCAAAGTATAAAACATGAAATTAAAGGATTAGGGGCATCAAATTCCACAATTCAAGGGATTAAATCATCCAAAAGTATGCCAAATGTGGGATTAAAATATGTATATATTACGGTTTATCAAATACCCCCACAGTTAAGCATTTGCTTGTCCTCAAGCAAAATTCTCAACTCACAATTAAAATAGAATTTCCTCAATTCATAACCTTCATCAACAATGTTTCATCATAATTCATGGGTAATTCATACATTGATAATTTAACCAGAAGGTTCCTAAAGATTTAAACAATCAAAGTCATAGTTTTTATAGTACGAAAACATAGGTGTTTCCCCTTACCTAAATAATGACCTCTAATTCAAAATCGATAAAAATTGACATCCTCACTTAAAGGTTCACTCAAATCACTCAAGGTGTTTAAGGTTCAAAATTAAGCACTCAAGAGTCAAACATGAAAAGTTAATCCCATAGGCTTGCATGAAAAACAAATCTCCACCACTGTAAAATGATATGATACACAAATCAAAAGGTCTTTTATGGGTTGTAACGGGGCTTGGGTTAAAGGTGTGGATAAAGGCTGAATTAGAGGGTTAGTATCGAGACTGAATTGATAAATTACCTAACTAGAAGAGTAACTAAAGCTTAAATAATTACATCAATTGAAAACTTAATACTAATAACATGAGCTTCTTCTCAAAATATAAAATTAACTGCTTAAGCTCCAATAACAAAGAAGTAATAATGAATAGATTCCTAAAATATTTTTTTTTAAGAACAAATCAAGTACAATAATAATACAAAATTTAATAACTGAAATAAAGAAACTAGTTAAGTAACCGATCAAATCAAATCTCGATATAAGGGTAGTCAAGAGAAATGGTGATAACAAATACAAAGTGGGTTTTGGGTTAATATTAATAGGTGAGTCAAGAAGTGGTTTGTTAGGATTCAAAGGGGTTCACTAGGGGTTAATTATGAAGGTAGGCTTTTTATGGAGTAAGTGAGTTAAAACCTAGGTGCCTTTATCATCTTAGTATATCAAATCAAAGGTGTGGTCTCGACATGTATAATCAAAGCAAGTTCTAGAATAACAAATCAATGTTGACATACTCATAATCAATAAAGTGAGCACGAAAAGGAATGTATGCTCTAAAAGGCTCAAGATCTCACAAAAAATTATGGGCTTTTGATGTCAACTTTGTAAATTTCAAACTTCAAGGTAATAATTAAATTCAGGTAGACAACCTAACAAATTTTTAATTCTGAAAATAAACTCATCATGCTTGATTCTCTAGTCTCCTAAAGTTTAAATCATCATTGCACAATTAGCTATGACTTAATCCAAAACATATCAATGAAAATCACAAATCAAAGGAAATTTCATTCTAATAGTAATATGAGAAGATTATTTAAGAACAAGATATAATTCAGGGATTTGAGAATAATGCAAAAAGTTAGGCACTTTTCACGATAAAATTCACCCCCACACTTAAGATGTACATTTCCCTCAATGTACAGATATAACAATTATAATAAGAAAAGCACAAGATAGGGAAAGAGGTGAAACTTCCTGAATTTTGGATGGAGTTAGAGAAAAAAAATCAGGGAAGTTCGGGCCTAGTTGGAGGAAGACATTCCTATGGCGGCGGTGTCTATGGTCGAGGTGGGGTGATTCCCAAGCAGCCTTTAGAACCTAAAACCAAGAAACTAAAATAAAATAGATTAAATTAAGCACAAGAGAGATAAAGAGAAGGAAAATAAAGGAGAAGAGAAAAGACATAGGTAAAATAAATGGACTCAAATGTCCTTGGCTTGTCGAGTAAATGAAGCGGCCGGCATGAACTTATGTGGATCGTCTCATGCATGGGAGCGCACTAGGGTCCTTTCGCCTCTTCGGCATGGGGATGGTGGTGAGAATGGTGAAAGAAAAAGAATGGAGGAAGAAAGATAATAGGATTGGAGAGGGGGTGTGGTGGCTGGGGTGGCCAAAGAAAGAGTGAGGGAGGGAGTGAGCAAAAGAAAGGGGTTTAAATAGAAATTGTGACACCTGGTTGCTTCCCACGCCCGTGTGTCATGGGCGTGTTAAGTCACACGACCATATCGCACGGTTGTGTGGTGGCTCGTTCGTTTCTCCCACGCCTGTGTTGATGTTTCCACGCCTGTGTATTGTTCTTAGTGTCGGCCACGGGCTCAAAGCACGGGCGTGTCTCATACCTGTGTGACTTCTTCAGTGTCGGCCACGACCATATCGCACGGAAGTGGAAATTTATAGCCGTCCGTGATGTGGGGACTTTTCTTCCTTGGTTCGTACGACCTCTGCCATGCCAGTGTGTAAATCTGTGATGCCCACACGGCCAAGGCCACGCCCGTGTGGCACGGAAACCTATGCTTTTTTTAACTTGGTTAGTCTTTAGTTAGGTACTAAAAATCAAAGATACGAAAATAAATGGGGTTAGTGCTCGGGTTGCCTCCCGAGAAGCGCTTGTTTAAAATCTTAAGCTAGACTTACCTTTCAGTCGCACGATCATGGTGGTTTGAAGAGTTGAAACTCCTCTTTCCTGCTATCAATTCTAACAATATATAGTTTGAATCGAGTAGTGTTTACTTTAAAAGTGCCAAACTTAGGATTAGTTACCTCGACTGTTCCATATGGGAAGACATTCAGTACCGTAAAAGGGATCTCTTCGTTAAGGTCTGGAATGGTGATTCAAGGGTCTGTCTTTTCCAACAATACCTGATCCCGAATTTTGAAGTGATTTGCTGTTCCTATAAGCTCGTTTAGGGGTTCCCTCGGTTTTGCTTCGTATGTTCCTAGTTTCTCCTTGAAATGTGTCTTCCATTCGTCTAGTTCCTCGACCTGAAGCCTTCGTTCCTCATGAATTACTTCCTTGTTTGCATGAGATCTAGGATCTGGCTCAGATATGTATTTCCGAGGTGCTTCCTAAAAAGAAGGTTGAACCAATTGGTTATCAATAGAATTTATGTTCTCACCTTTTTCACTTGACGTCCTAGCCGAGTCAAGCACCTAAAAAGTGATCGTTTCGTCACCTACACAAAGTGTGAGTTCACCTGTACCAACATCAATTTTAGTTCTAGCAGTTGCTAAAAAGGGTCTTCCTAATATTAAAGGAACATTGTTGTCCTCATCCATGTCTAAAACGACAAAGTCTACTGGGAATATAAATTTATCAACTTTTACTAGCACATCTTCGATTATACCCCTAGGAACTCTAATGGTTTTATCAGCTAATTGAATGCTCATCCTATTTTGTTTGGGTTCCCTAGACCTAGTTGTTTAAACATTTTGTAAGGCATAACGTTGATGCTTGCCCCTAGATATGCTAAAGCATTATCAATAGATAAACTACCAATTAAATAAGGAATCGTAAAACTCCTTGGATCTTTTAATTTCCGTGGTAGTTTGTTTTGTAGAATTGTTGAGCACACTGCGTTTAGCTCCACATGCGACGCCTCGTCTAATCTTCGTTTGTTTGTCAGAAGCTCTTTTAAAAATTTCCTTGATCTGGCATTTGTGAGATAGCTTCAAGAAACGGTAAGTTAATATGTAATTTCTCTAAAAGTTTAAGAAATTTACCAAATTGTTCCTCTGTGTGGTCTTTCTTCATCGCATTGGGATATGGCACTCGAGGTGTATACTCTTTAATGACAGGTTTCTGTGTATCATGGTTTACCTCAACCTTACCTTTATTTACCACGGGTTCTTGCCTTGGCTCAAATTTGGATTCTACTAACTGATCGTTATGTTTTTGCGATGTCAAAGTCTTAAAATTTATAAATGAGAATGATCGAACCTGGAAACTAACTATGACAACGATTTGAGGCAAGCGCACCTATCGAACAATAGTATAGTTAAGGCAAGATCGGAATGTCAAACCCAAAGGAACTAAAAGTACTAATACTAACTTTCTTTTTATTATCTAGCCTAAAGTAAAGGAAATTGGTTGTTTAATCTAAATTAACTAACTATTAAACTAAAGACTCTAAGACAAAGAAGAATGAATTTGGGAAAATACTTGTGGGAAAAACCAATTGATTAAGACGATACCCAAAGAAGAATCTACCTAGACTTCACTTGTTATCTAACTCTGAACCAGACGATTTATTCACTTGACTTGATCCGTAGGATTCCCTAATGTATATTAGACCCTCTCTCGAGGCGAATAATATCTAACCCTAGGTTGATTAATTGAAATCTCTTTCTAATTAAAACCCCTAGAATTGCATTAATTCGATCTATGGACTCCCATATTAGGTTTCACCCTAATCCGGCAAAATCTCGTCACCCTATCTCTAGGCGTGCGATCAACTCCGCTTAACTATGCTAGATCTACTCTTAGGCAGGGACTTTTGCTCCTCCACCTAAGCACATCAAACTTGAATTAATATCCCAGAAATATCAACACAAGAATTAAGAACACATAATTAAGAACAAATCAAATATTTATCATATAGTTCAGCAAACGATAACAAGATTCATCTTAGGTTTCACCCCCCTCAGGTATCTGAGGGTTTAGTTCATAATAATAAAAGAAAACATCTTAGAAGAAAAGATAAAACAAAACATAAGAAATCCCTAAAACCCCCTGAAGGAATTGAAGGAGAGATCCTCCGTCTTAAGTATGATTCCAGCTTCTTGAGATGAATCAACTGGCTATCTTCGAGTAAATTCCACAATTCTGACCTCTCTGGCCTAGCTGGATGCCCCGACAGAAGGCTTGGGTTCCCCCGACAAAAGCCCTCTTAGCAGGCTTCTACCGAACTCCTATTTGGGTGTTTATATAGACTTTGGAATGTGTTTCTTTGCCTCCAAGTATCCTAATCCGAGTAGAATTCCTCTTTGCCAAGGCAGGGACACGGCCATGGCACACGCCCGTGTGAATCGTGGCCAGGCCGTGTTCAGGTCTGATAAGGAGGCACGACCGTGTGTTCTTGGGCCCAGGCCATGTCGATTTCGTGATATGGCCCATTTGGTCCGTTTTAAGCCCGTTTCTCGTTCTTTTCGTTCTTCGGTGCTTTCCTGAGTATAAAACATGAAAACAAAGGATTAAGAGCACCAAATTACATAATTCAAGGCTTAAATTATCCAAAAGCATGCTAAATGTGGGCTTAAAATATGTTACTATTACGGTTTATCAAATACCCCCACACTTAAGCTTTTGCTTGTCCTCAAGCAAAATTCTCAACTCATAATTAAAACAAACTTCCTCGATTCATAATATTCATCAATAGTGTTCCATCATAATTTAAAGATAATTCATACATGGATAATTCAACTCAAAGAGTCCTAAAGATTCAAACAATCTAAGTCATACCTTTTTGTAGCACAAAACATAGGTGTTTCCCCTCTTTTAAATAATTACCTCTGATTCAAAATCGACAAGAATTGACATCCTCACTAAAGATTCACTCAAATCACTCGAAGTGTTTAAGGTTCATAATTAAGCACTCAAAAGTCAAACATGAAGAGTTAATCCCATAGGCTTGCATGAAAATCAAATCTCCACCACTATAATATGAGATGATACACAAATCAAAAGGTCTTTAACAGGGTTGTAACAGGGCTTGGGTTAAAGTTGTGGATAAAGGCTGAATTAGAGGGTTAGAATCAGGATTGAATTGACAAATTACCTAACTAGAAAAAATGAACTGAATATAAATAATTACATCAATTGAAAACTTGTAATAATAATACTACTACTAATACGAGCTTCTTTTTCAACAATTGGAATTTAGATGTATAAGCTCACTTAATCACAGAACTTATAATGAATATACTTCAATTTTTTTTTTAAGAACGAGTCATAATAATAAGAAAGAACTTTAACAACTGAAATATAGAACATAGTCAGGCAACTGCTCAAAATCAAATCTCGACAAAAAGGGTAGTCAAAAATGGTGATAACAAATACAAAGGGTTTTGGGTTAATATTAGTGGGTGAGTCAATAAAAAGGGTTATTAGGATCAACGGGGTTCACTAGGGGTTAATTATGAAGGTAGGCTTTTTTAATGGAGTAAGTGGGTTAAAACTTAGGTGCCTTTATCATCTCTGTATATCAAATCAAAGGTGTGGTCTTGACATGTATAATCGATGCAAGTTCTAGAATAACAAATCAATGTTGACACACTCATAATCAATAAAGTGAGCAACAAAAAGAATATATGCTCTATAGGCTCAAAATCTCACAAAAATTATGGGTAATCGATGTAAACCTCGTAAATTTCAAACTTCAAAGCAATATTCAAATTCAGGTAGACAACCTAATTTTTTTTTAAAAAAAATAGACTTATCATGCTTGATTCTCTAGTATCCTTCAAATTTAATCATCAATGCACAATTATCAATGAATTAATCCAAAACACATCAATAAAAATCATAAATCATAGGAAATTTCATTCTAATCATAATCTGAGAAAATTACTTAAAGGAACAAGACATAATTCAGGGATTTTCAAATAATACTATAGTTAACCCACCCACACTTAAGATTTACATTGCCCTCAATGTACAAAGATAGATGATAGCAAAATAATAAAATCATAAGATAGGGAGAGAAGTGAAACTTCCTGAATTTTGGATGGAGTTAATGAAAAGAAACCGGATAGGATTGGCAGAGGTGAACATGGGGGAGCGCCTTGAACCGTTTGAATTTGAATCCTCGAAGCAGCCGGCCTGATTTTATTGTATCCTAAGCTAAATCTAAATGGCATGAAGAAGAAAGAAGAAAATAAAAATAAAAATAAAAGTAAAATATGGAAAATGAAAGAAGAAAGACAACTGGAAAAGAAAAAGGAAGAAGGGGGGTTTAAATAGAGATGTAGCCCGTGTTTTGAGAAAAATTTTATCCTGTTGCCACACGTCTATGGCCACGCCCTTTTACCTACCTATGGTGCCCACATGGCCACGGCCACGGCCGTGTGCAAGGCCGTGTGAGTATGGAAAACCTGCGCCTAAACATGGAAATAAATAAAATTAAACTAATTAGTAGGGTTAGTGCTCGGGTTGCCTCCCAAGAAGCGCTTGTTTAAAGTCTTAAGCTAGACTTACCTCTCATTCGCATAATCAGGGTGGTTTGAGGAAGTGAAAATCCTTTCTCATGCGATCTATTCGGTTATTGATATAAAGTTTAAGTCGAGTAGTGTTTACCTTAAAGGTGCTGATTTTAGGACTAGTTACCTCGACTATTCCATCTGGGAAGATTTTGAGTACCTGATCTCCTATTTTAAGCTGGGTTGTCCCATCATTAAGTTCATCGTGGAGTTGCCTCATTTTTGCTTCGTGTGTTTTTAGTTTCTCTTTGAAGTGTGTCTTCCACTCGTCTAGTTCATCAATCTGAAGCTTTTGTTCCTCATGAATTTCTTCTTTATTGACACGAGGTCTAGGATCTGGCATCTGCGAAAGATCTTCAAGAAACGACAAGTTAATATGAAATTTCTTTGGAAGTTTAAGAGACTTACCGACTTGTTCCTCTGTGTGGTATTTCTTTATCGTATTGGGGTATGGAACACGGGGTTGGGACTCTGTAATTACCGGGTTTGGTAAATCCTGGCTTAACTCAACCTTACCTTTACTTACCATAGGCTCTTGCCTCGGGTCAGATTCCACTAACCCTTCACTGTCATGAGCTGTTACGGCTTGAATTTGCTCTTTTGGGTTAGTTTCAGTTTTGATTGGCAAGCTTTCTTGTAGTTGTTCTGAGATTAGCTTAGCAAGCTGACCCAATTGATTCTTGATCCCTTGAATCGATGCTTCTTGATTTTCGAGTGATTTTTCGATGCTTTGGAAATGAGTTTCTGTCACCGTGATGAATTTCTTCAGCATCTCCTCAAGGTTCGGCTTCTTTTCCTATGTGTAGAGTGGTTGTCGAAAGTTTGGAGGGGGTTGTTGTCACTGATTTCCTTGGCCACCCTATGAGAAATTGGGATAGTTCCTCCAACCTGGATTATAAGTGTTACTATAGGGATTATTTTGAGATCTAGAATAGTTACCCATATAGTTAACTTGCTCGTTTTTAGCACTCGGGTTGTAAGGTGGATATTCTGTATTGCTCATCCCTCCTCCATGCATATCACACTGTATTACTGGGTGTACCTGCGAGGAACCACATAAATCGTCAAATTTTTTAAGTAACATCTCTACCTGATTTGATAGCCTGGTTACTGCATCGAGGTTGCAGACACTGGCGACTTTTGTTGGTGTTGTCCTCATAACTTGCCACTGATAGTTATTCAGTGCCATCTGTAACACCCCTTACCAGGGTTCTACGCCAGGAACCGGGTCCGAGGCGTTACCGAACTCAAACCACTTGATCGCCATATAGGCTCAACGTAATTACTCTCTATAACCTCATTCTCGACTTACGAGGCCTCACTCATACACACGAAGGCTCTCGAGACTAATCCAGAACTTTTTCCAACCTTAAAAT
The DNA here is from genome assembly GCA_025698515.1 of Gossypium sturtianum. NCBI lineage: Eukaryota > Viridiplantae > Streptophyta > Magnoliopsida > Malvales > Malvaceae > Gossypium > Gossypium sturtianum. Next base: position 59,284,040 of record CM046948.1, read on the forward strand.
TTTTCTCTTCAAAGCAGGTCTTACACGCCCGTGCATAGGCACACACACCCATATCCCCAGACCGTGCCTAAAAACCCAAGCATTCTGCCAAATGCCCCACGGTTAAGGCACACGCCCATGCGGTTTGGAAACACGCCCGTGTACCCTATTACATGTCCGTGCCTTCAACCCGTGGTCGACACTGACTAAATCCACACAGCCTAGACACGCCCGTGGCCCTGGCCCGTGTGACAATTAAATTTCTAAGTGTCAAGTGCAGACTTCACACGGCCTTGGCACACGCCCATGTACCAACCGTGTGTATCACACGGCCTAGACAAATGGCCGTGTGACCAGCCCGTGGTCTATTCTGACTTAAGACACTAAGGTGCAGGAGACACACGTCCTAGACACACGCCCGTGTGTCTATCCGTGTGGGCACTTAGAGGTTATCTTACCAAGCCTTTTACTACTCATGTTTGCATACATTCATATATTTCTTCAAAACATTCTCAAATCATTAAGGAGATAGAATCATTCATCCCATACACTAGGAGAACTATTACGATATAATTACAAACAACATAAGCCATCATCTATGTCTATATACAATTGTCCCACAATTCATCTAGGCCACCACATTTGGCACATTAACAATGACTTAATCAACCTTATGTACTAGCCCTATACATGCCATGACTCATAAAGACTTGATACCTTATACCAAGTGTCTGCTCGATAGTGTGAAAACATCTCCGGCGGTCTCCAACCCGAGCTAGCTAAATTAACCTATAAGAGATGAGAAAGGAAGAGGAGTAAGCAATAATGCTTAGTAAGTTCATATGCAAATAAGAATCAACTACTAATATCCATATGATTATACTCACTCACAAGGTATTAGAATGAGTTTTACTCTTGAACTCACAGTTACCTATTCAATCATTCATAATGCTTCCTCATTTCGTCTCTTACCACATTCTAACCATGTCTCGGGCTTAATGCTCAAGTTCATTAACTTACCGTGCCACAAGCCAATTCGCTCGTTTAATTAGCCTACATTCCTGCACTGATCATCATAAGATCATATAAAACAACACATCACGCATTCTCAATAAACCACTCATACTAACAATCTCTCGGTGGTTACGCACTTAGCCCACCATTGAATCTCTTATAGGGTGGTATCACACACAGCCCACCAATCATTTATACTAATGGTGATTTCGCACTTAGCTCACCAATCATTTATAAGCGATGGTTTCGCACACAGCCCATCGATTACTAATTTATCAGGTGGTAACGCACACAGCCCACCGATAATAATATAGTTGATGGTATCGCACACAGCCCATCAATTAATAATATATCAGGTGGTAATGCACACAGCCCACCGATATTATACATTCGCAAATACTTATCCACACACATTTTCTCTAATTCAAACGTTCATCCGTAAACATCCTCACTCATTATCATTCTCACTTAACTTTCTACGATTCTCATTCGTGTTCACACAATACATTAACAAATCTATCTCATGCAAATAAGGTGCAATAATAACACATATCCCACTAGGGGTTCTTCAGATATTGAATTCATCTCAATCCAGTTCTAACACTCACTCGTACTTCTTGTGGTACAACCACCTACATTCAAATTGTTAACTAACTCTCTTGAGTCTCATACACATAGTTCCCATTGACATCATACCCCAATAGGGTCTTACACATATTAACATATCGATTCCATGTCCTTAACATGGTCTTATACGAACTCTTACACCGAGGCCATAATCAAATATGGTCCTACTCGAGACCTTAACCATCATCATGTCATTCTATATACATTTTCCATTACTCTTAGATCCAATTCTCTTGACATCTCATCAAGGATATTTCATACGTTTCATAGTGTAAATCTAATTTCCATAGAACATTGGAATATTAAATTAACTCGTACATAGTTGCAACAATCGCACATGAACTTACCTCGATGTTGAAAGAGCCGAAAATGGACTTTTGCCCACCTTTCTCTTTTCACCCGTTCTAGGTCCGAAACTTGATTTCTTTAATCTAGAACAACAAAATTTACAGATTTAATCACTTGTAAATCGTAATATATCATAATCTACACTCTAGGAAAAAATGACTATTTTGCCCCTACACTTTGGCAAAATTACGATTTTGCCCCTAGGCTCGTAAATAAATTTTTATCACATTTTCTCGATAAACAAGTCTAGCTGAACATTTAATCCTCTTACAACTATCCAAAATTCCAACTATTTCATGCCTAAATGAACAAATTACCACATTTGCATCTTAAACCATTTTAGGCATTTTTTCATGAAAAACCTTTCACAAAAGTTGTTTATCAAACAACTAGGATTCATTTTCTTTCATAAAAACTCATCAAACAACATAAAATCTCTCATGGAAAGTCCTTAGACTTTCAACCATATTGCAAACTAGTCCCCTCTTTAGAAAGCTTAAGCTTTGGGGACTCCAAAAGTACAATTTTTATCAAGAAAAATCATCAAAATCACTTACTTGTGAGGAGAAATGTTTGCTGAATTTTTTGAGCTCCATAGCCCTTGTTTCTCTTCAATTTTAAGTGGAAGAGGGTGAAGGAATAGTGAAAAGATGATAACATATTTATTCATCTTATTTTATTCATTTAAAACACCTAACATCACCAAATTTTTTACCATCATTTAATGTCTTTGTCCCCCTTGGCCGGCCATCATATCCTAGATGGTCTAATTGTCCTTTAAAGACCTCCACATTATGCTCCATAACTATTTGGCACCTCTAGCAAATAAAATAGAACTTTCGTACTTTATGCGATTTAGTCCTTTTTCACAATTTAGCTAGAAATCGCTAAAATTAAGGAACCAAAATTTTCATGCATCCTTAAAAACATGTTATAACACATAAAATAATTTTTCTCTAGCCTCAAATTAGGGATTCCAAGATCACTGTTCCGACTAGCCCCTAAATCGGCCTGTTACAATTCTCCCCCCTTAGGGATTTTCGTCCCCAAAAATCTTATCAGGAAGATTTGCTCTTAACATTCTTGAAAAGTTTCCACCAACTCATCAAAATCACAAATCGATTTATCCTTAAGTTTCTCTCACCAATAACCTTTAAGCTGTAATACACAAGGTCGAAGCACAATTTGAGACTTACATTACTCTGCCTCCTGGGCACATATACTCAATAAACTTAAAACTGTGAACTGGCACATGCCAAAATGATCATTCGGATCGTTATCACATACTTCATTAAAATTCGGATGACATCCCTCTCCTTGGAAATCAAGTCACTTTAATTTTGAAAGCTATTGTTTTTTTTTCTCACTTTATCACTAGGATAATCACCGACTGTAATAGTCTCAACTTTGGACACTCAGATAATTCAGCTATTACTGGTCAACTACTTTCGAAATTAAACTCAATCATATCATGAAGTGTACTCGGTTGTCAAAAACATCTGTGCATATATCTGCGCATTCTCTAATTCTTGTACGAGTAGACCTGTTACTATTAAGTCTCATTTCGAAATTTCTGCATAAATTCTGAATTCATCCACATACAATTTCTATCTCAAAGTAACATCAACAACGAAAACCTTATCCAACCTGAATTTTAACATCTTAGACAAACTCATTCTAAGCTCATTTAAAATACCATTCACTATCTCCCTTCTGAACTTCTTTGTCTCGAAAGGAAAACTCGCTCTAGTCATTAACCTCGCTGAAACTAGGGTATTACCAACTAAGTTCAATCGAGTAACGAACTCGCATTGCTTAAACTAGAATCTTTCATTCAGACACCTATACTTTGTCTACTATTTGGGAAGTATTACAATAACTATATTCGCCATTGTAATAGTTCAAGTCGTTTTCACTATTTCATTTTCCAAAAATCTTCTGTAGCATAAGATTCTCTAACTCATCAAAATTCAAAAGGCACATATCAGTTTGTCATGAATCATTTCCTAACATTTAACTCGCAATACAGACACAAAAATGATCGTCTCGGGATCACCAACCTATCAACTCTTTTTCTCGATCCAGACTAAACTCAGTATTAGAACTTTCAATCAATAGCTCCCTCTATAGCTTTCAATTCAACCATCACGGTTTAAACATTCAAATGAGCATGTCCTTGTATCATTCTCCCTACTCACGTATACACAGGATTTTATTGTCTTTATTTGTTCATGCGTGAATATACACAGAACCTGAATCATATCTCAACATATTAATCTACTCTTTTCTCCATACTGAGAACATATTTTAGGCACGCTCTCATCTGAGTTCCTCTTATTATGCTAGTCTAGGACCTTTACTATCGTCGTATCCCCCGATAGCAGGGACATCTCGATCGAATTCATTAACTCTATTCAGCTTACTCGAAAGTTCATCATACAACGTGAAACTTTTGATTTCACTTCTTATACTAGAATCATCACGAACTTCCTCCTCAAAGTACCCGTATAGGGTTACAAGGATATAAAGGAATGTCGATTTCAATTAGCTAAATCGACAACTGTTTAGTCTACTTTTTTCGTCAGTTGACGTTCTCACCCGATCACATTTTCATGAAAAGAACGACTACATCATCCCTGAAGGGAAACAGATGTTTACACAAGATACTCAAGGAGATTTTTATAATCCCTTCATAACATCAACTAACCATGCACAAACTGCAGGCTTTGAGCCAACTTATTCAAACTTGACATTTATTTAGCACATACCGTGCCATACATCGTACTCATTTATTCTTAACTCGTTCACGAGTACCTGTGTTCACTTATTTACACGGCTTTAGTACAATTTTCAATTCTACTTCTAGAGTCATCTATCTGTCCCAAAGATCACTAGGGATACTCAAAGACGCATATTCATCGTCATTCATGTAGGTACGGAACCAATGCCACATCCACGAAGTGGTCCTATATAGTGTCACCTCTAAATGCCAATGCCATATCCCGGATAAGGTCTTATATGGACTTCCACATCAGGTATCGACGTTATATTCTGAATATGGTCTTATACGGAATCTCAACTCGGTGTCGAGGCCATGTCCCGGACATGGTCTTATACGGGACCGTATCTATCTTATATCTCAATGATAGCCTTTTTATTATAGCCCCATAGGACTTCATCCTCATGTTCAACAACAATTTCTCTATTTAATAGGGTATCATGTATCAACATGATACAAAACATTCTCAATTATGCTAACATAATTATTGCATTAATCGAATATGAACTTACTTAACTTAACTCTCATAACATCTCATCATAATTCAACAGTGGTAAGGGGGTGAGGTCGTAGCGTCCCATAACTTGACTCTCGTGACCACATACATATGATTTAACATTCATCATCAATGAGATATCATCATCGTCACACAACTCACTCCAAGTGAGTTTTCACATTTTTCATGCCACAATTGTTTCTATCTCTCATACTTTCGAACAGTGACTTTACTTACTCAAGTTCCACATTAATATCTACTTGAGTATTCAACATTTGATTCTACTTCCTCTTACTATTGCTTATCAATTTAGAGAGTGTCTTACGGGTTTTGAGTACGTCGTTTACTTGATTGCCTTCGCCCAACTATGGTCTTACTCGTATCACAACATCATAGACCGGCTATTACTTTACATGTCATCACGATGCCATAGCCTCGCTATGGTCTTACACGAAATCTCATATCAATGTCGACGCCATATCCCAGATATGGTCTTACATGATCTCATACCGAAGCCAGGTCCCAGACGTGGTCTTACACGGGATTGCTATTTGTCACCAATGCCATGTTCCAGACATGGTCTTATATGGGATCACATGCATCGCCATGGTCCAACCATGGTCTTATTCATCATTTTATCATTGAACGACCGTACCCATCCCTGCGTTCTACTTAGTCAAACTTCCCAGTTTAACTCTCACACCATAATACTCGTAGTCTCATACAGAGTCACGAAATAAAACACTATACATCATCTATTTTAATAGTCGCACATGAGATTCAACTATGTGGACATATTGATCATACATCGTTCAAACAATCATACATACACATATACCCCATTCTCTGGGTAAATTTTCTCACTGTATGCACCTAACCCAATAGGTTGAGTATATAACACCTTATGCACATCCAGCCAATGCAGATAAACTTCTCATTTCATGCATTATCACACACATGTTATATACTTCTACTCATACCTCTTTGAATCTCATCATTGCATAAGAGCATTTCAACTTTCCCATTATCACTTACAACGTTATTGGATTTAGCTCGGTTGGGAACCATCACTGTTTTAACAAAACAATTTCGTTAGAGCCGAGAAATGTCACACTATCACGGTCCACATATGGCATGTATAGCTAGACTCTTACTCACGCTAAGTTAGTCCTAGAACCGACTAAACCATAGCTCTGATACCACTAAATGTAACACCCCTTACCCGGGTTCTACGCCGGGAACCGGGCCTGAGGCATTACCGAACTCAAACCACTTGATCGCCACATAGGCTCAACGTAATTACTCTCTATAACCTCATTCTCGACTTACGAGGCCTCACTCATACACACGAGGGCTCTCAAGACTAATTCAGAACTTTTTCCAACCTTAAAATTTTTCTCTTCAAAACAGGTCTTAGACGCCCGTGCAAGATTAGACACGCCCGTGCATAGGCACACACGCCCATGTCCCCAGACTGTGCCTAAAAACCCAAGCATTCTGCCAAATGCCCCACGGTTAAGGCACACGCCCATGCGGTTTGGGAACACGCACGTGTACCCTATTACATGTCCGTGCCTTCCACCCGTGGTCGACACTGACTAAATCCACACGGCCTGGACACGCCCGTGGCCCTGGCCCGTGTGACAATTAAATTTCTAAGTGTCAAGTGCAGACTTCACACGGCCTTGGCACACGCCCATGTACCAACCGTGTGTATCACACGGCCTAGACAAATGGCCGTGTGACCAGCCCGTGGTCTATTCTGACTTAAGACACTAAGGTGCAGGAGACACACGTCCTAGACACACGCCCGTGTGTCTATCCGTGTGGGCACTTAGAGGTTATCTTACCAAGCCTTTTACTACTCATGTTTGCATACATTCATATATTTCTTCAAAACATTCTCAAATCATTAAGGAGATAGAATCATTCATCCCATACACTAGGGAGAACTATTCTGATATAATTACAAACAACATAAGCCATCATCTATGTCTATATACAATTGTCCCACAATTCATTTAGGCCACCACATTTGGCACATTAACAATGACTTAATCAACCTTATGTACTAGCCCTATACATGCCATGACTCATAAAGACTTGATACCTTATACCAAGTGTCTGCTCGATAGTGTGAAAACATCTCCGGCGGTCTCCAACCCGAGCTAGCTAAATTAACCTATAAGAGATGAGAAAGGAAGAGGAGTAAGCAATAATGCTTATTAAGTTCATATGCAAATAAGAATCAATTACTAATATCCATATGATTATACTCACTCACAAGGTATTAGAATGAGTTTTACTCTTGAACTCACAGTTACCTATTCAATCATTCATAATGCTTCCTCATTTCGTCTCTTACCACATTCTAACCATGTCTCGGGCTTAATGCTCAAGTTCATTAACTTACCGTGCCACAAGCCAATTCGCTCGTTTAATTAGCCTACATTCCTGCACTGATCATCACAAGATCATATAAAACAACATTTCACGCATTCTCAATAAACCACTCATACTACCAATCTCTCGGTGGTTACGCACTTAGCCCACCATTGAATCTCTTATAGGGTGGTATCGCATACAACCCACCAATCATTTATACTAATGGTGATTTCACACTTAGCTCACCAATCATTTATAAGCGATGGTTTCGCACACAACCCATCGACATTAATTTATCGTGTGGTAACGCATTACGACCCACCGATAATAATATAGTTGATGGTATCGCTTTACACCCATCAATTAATAATATATCAGGTGGTAACGCACACAGCCCACCGATATTATACATTCGCAAATACTTATCCACACACATTTTCTCTAATTCAAACGTTCATCCGTAAACATCCTCACTCATTGTCATTCTCACTTAGCTTTCTACGATTCTCATTCGCGTTCACACAATACATTAACAAATCTATCTCATGCAAATAAGGTGCAATAATAACACATATCCCATTAGGGGTTCGTCAGATATTGAATTCATCTCAATCCAGTTCTAACACTCACTCGTACTTCTCGTGGTACAACCACCTACATTCAAATTGTTAACTAACTCTCTTGAGTCTCATACACATAGTTCTCGTTGACATCATACCCCAATAGGGTCTTACACATATTAACATATCGATGCCATGTCCTTGACTCGGTCTTATACGAACTCTTACACCGAGGCCATAATCAAATATGGTCCTACTCGAGACCTTAACCATCATCATGTCATTCTATATACATTTTCCATTACTCTTAGATCCAATTCTCTTGACATCTCATCAAGGATATTTCATACGTTTCATAGTGTAAATCTACTTTCCATAGAACATTGGAATATTAAATTAACTCGTACATAGTTGCAACAATCGCACATGAACTTACCTCGATGTTGAAAGAGCCGAAAAGAGACTTTTGCCGACCTTTCTCTTTTCACCCGTTCTAGTTCTGAAACTCGATTTCTTTAATCTAGAACAACAGAATTTACCGATTTAATCACTTGTAAATCGTAATATATCATAATCTACACTCTAGGAAAAAATGACTATTTTGCCCCTACACTTTGGCAAAATTATGATTTTGCCCCTAAGCTCGTAAATAAAATTTTATCACATTTTCTCGATAAAAAAGTCTAGCTCAATATTTAATCCTCTTACAACTATCCAAAATTCCAACTATTTAAATGAACAAATTACCACATTTGCATCTTAAACCATTTTAGGATTTTTTCATGAAAATCCTTTCACAAAAGTTGTTTATCAAACAACTAGGATTCATTTTCTTTCATAAAAACTCATCAAAAAACATAAACTCTCTCATGGCAAGTCCCTAGACTTTCAACCATATTGCAAACTAGTCCCCTCTTTAGAAAGCTTAAGCTTTGGGGACTCCAAAAGTACAATTTTTATCAAGAAAAGTCATCAAAATCACTTACTTGTGAGGAGAAATGTTTGCTGAAATTTTTGAGCTCCATAGCCCTTGTTTCTCTTCATTTTTTGGTGGAAGAGGGTGAAGGAATAGTGAAAAGATGATAACATCTTTATTCATCTTATTTTATTCATTTAAAACACCTAACATCACCAAATTTTTTACCATCATTTAATGTCTTTGTCCCCCTTGGCCGGCCATCATATCCTAGATGGTCTAATTGTACTTTAAAGACCTCCACATTATGCTCCATAACTATTTGGCACCTCTAGAAAATAAAATAGAACTTTCGCACTTTATGCGATTTAGTCCTTTTTCACAATTTAGCTAGAAATCGCTAAAATTAAGGCACCAAAATTTTCATGCATCCTTAAAAACATGTTATAACACATAAAATAACATGAAAATAATTTTTCTCTAACCTCAAATTAGTGATTCCGAGATCATTGTTCTGACTAGCCCCTAAATCGGGCTGTTACACCATCTCCTCTATAAACTAAAATTACCTGTCAAAAGCAAATAAAAGAAAAATTAGCAAAATAAAAATAAAAATTTAATTGCAAAAATAAAATATGGCTAGAGTAATAAAAATTGAGCGTTCTTAATATTTTAGTTCCTCGGCAACGTAGCCAAAAACTTGATCGTTATGTTTTTGCGATGTCAAAGTCTTAAAATTTATAAATGAGAATGATCGAACCTGGAAACTAACTATGACAACGATTTGAGGCAAGCGCACCTATCGAACAATAGTATAGTTAAGGCAAGACCAGAATGTCGAACCCAAAGGAACTAAAAGTACTAATACTAACTTTCTTTTTATTATCTAGCCTAAAGTAAAGGAAATTGGTTCTTTAATCTAAATTAACTAACTATTAAACTAAAGACTCTAAGACAAAGAAGAATGAATTTGGGAAAATACTTGTGGGAAAAACCAATTGATTAAGACGATACCCAAGGAAGAATCTACCTACACTTCACTTGTTATCTAACTCTGAACCAGACGATTTATTCACTTGACTTGATCCGTAGGATTCCCTAATGTATATTAGACCCTCTCTCGAGGCAAATAACGTCTAACCCTAGGTTGATTAATTAAAATCTCTTTCTAATTAAAACCCCTAGAATTGCATTAACTCGATCTATGGACTCCCATATTAGGTTTCACCCTAATCTGGAAAAATCTCGTCACCCTATCTCTAGGCATGCGATCAACTCCGCTTAACTATGCTAGATCTACTCTTAGGCAGGGACTTTTGCTCCTCCACCTAAGCACATCAAACTTGAATTAATATCCCGAAAATATTAACACAAGAATTAAGAACACATAATTAAGAACAAATCAAATATTTATCATATAGTTCAGCAAACGATAACAAGATTCATCTTAGGTTTCATCCCCCTCAGGTATCTGAGGGTTTAGTTCATAACGTCTAACCCTAAGTTGATTAATTGAAATCTCTTTCTAATTAAAACCCCTAGAATTGCATTAACTCGATCTATGGACTCCCATATTAGGTTTCACCCTAATCTGAAAAATTCTCGTCACCCTATCTTTAGGCATGCGATCAACTCCGCTTAACTATGCTAGATCTACTCTTAGGCAGGGACTTTTGCTCCTCCACCTAAGCACATCAAACTTGAATTAATATCCTGGAAATATCAACACAAGAATTAAGAATACATAATTAAGAACAAATCAAATATTTATCATATAGTTCAGCAAACGATAACAAGATTCATCTTAGGTTTCATCCCCCTCAGGTATCTGAGGGTTTAGTTCATAATAATAAAAGAAAACATCTCAGAAGAAAAGATAAAACAAAACATAAGAAATCCCTAAAACCCCCTGAAGGAATTGAAGGAGAGATCCTCCGTCTTGAGTATGATTCCGGCTTCTTGAGATGAATCAACTGGCTATCTTCGAGTAAATTCCACAATTCTGACCTCTCCGGCCTAGCTGGATGCCCCGACAGAAGGCCTGGGTTCCCCCGACAAGAGCCCTCTCAGCAGGCTTCTGCCGAACTCCTATTTGGGTGTTTATATAGACTCTGGAATGTGTTTCTTTGCCTCCAAGTATCCTAATCCGAGTAGAATTCCTCTTTGCCAAGGCAGGGACACGGCCATGGCACACGCCCGTGTGAATCGTGGCCAGGCCGTGTTCAGGTCTGATAAGGAGGCACGGCCGTGTGGTCTTGGGCCCAGGCCGTGTCGATTTTGTGATATGGCCCATTTGGTCCGTTTTAAGCCTGTTTCTCGTTCTTTTCATTCTCCGGTGCTTTCCTGAGTATAAAACATGAAAACAAAGGATTAAGAGCACCAAATTACATAATTCAAGGCTTAAAAAGCATGCTAAATGTGGGCTTAAAATATGTTACTATTACGGTTTATCACTAACCCTTCACTATTGTGATCAGTAATGGCATGAATTTGCTCATTTGGGTTAGTTTCAGTGTTACTTGGCAAGCAACCTTACGGTCATTCTGAGATTAGCTTAGCTAGCTGACCTAACTGGTTCTCGATCCCTTGAATCGATGCCTGCTGATTTTTGAGCATTGTCTCATTGTTTTAAAAACGGGTTTCTGACACCGCGATAAATTTCGTTAGCATCTCCTCAAGGTTGACTTCTTCTCTTGTTGGTAGGGTTCTTTGTTGAAAGCTGGAGGAAATTTGTTGTCTTTGATTTCCTTGACCTCCCCATGAGAAATTTAGATGGTTCCTCCACCCTGGATTATAAGTGTTACTAGAAGGGTTATTTTGAGGTCTAGAATTGTTACCCATATAGTTCATATGTTCGTTTTTTATGCCAGGGTTGTAGGGTGGATATTCTGCATTGTTTGACCCTCCTCCATTTGTATCGCACTGTATCACTGGATGTACCTGCGAGGAACCACACAAACCATCAATTTTCTTACTTAAGAGTTCTACATGATTTGATAGCATGGTTACTGTGTCGAGGTTGAAAACACTGGCAGCTTTTGTCGGCTTTGTCCTCATAACTTGCCACTGATAGTTATTCAGTGACATCTCTTCAATGAATTCATAAGCAGCCTCAGGTGTTTTGTTATTTAGGGTTCCACCGGCGGCTGCATCAATAAGCTGCCTAGTTGAGGGGTTCACACCGTTATAGAAGGTTTGAACCTGTAGCCATAATGGTAACCCATGATGAGGGCACCTTCTCAATAAATCCTTATATCTCTCCCATGCATCGTAAAGTGTCTCTAATTCCATCTGCACAAAAGAAGAGATATCATTCCTTAACTTAGCCGTTTTAGCCGGCGAAAAATATTTTAACAAAAAATTTTCGATCATTTGCTCCCATGTAGTGATTGATCCTCGTGGAAGATAATTCAACCACTATTTGGATTTATTCCTTAAAGAAAAGGGAAATAACCGAAGGCAAATGGCATCATCAGAAACGCCATTAATCTTAAATGTATCGCATAACTCCAAAAAGTTCGCTAAGTGTGTGTTAGGATCCTCGTCCTGCAAACCATCAAACTGAACAAATTGTTGTATCATCTGTATAGTGTTAGGTTTCAGTTCAAAATTATTTACAGCGATAGCAGGTCTAACAATACTTGATTCAGTTCCTGTTAAAAATCAGGAGGAGGATTTTCGACAACCACAGGAGGTAGTGGATTATTCTGGGGATCAGCCATCTCTTCTGTGTTATTAGTATCATCCTCTTGCTCTTCTTGTGTGTATTGTAGGCTTCGCATAATTTCTCTTCGATTTCTGCGAACGGTTCCTTCTATATCACTATTGTAAAGTAGAGGACCTGACGGGTTTCTTCTAGTCATAAACTAGAATACCTGCCAGAAGTAAGGAAAAAGACAAATCAGCAAAGTTAAAATAAAAAATAAAAATAAATTGCAAATAAATAGAATGGCTAAAGTAATAAAAATCAAGTGCTCCTAATATCTTAGTCCCCGGCAATGGCGCCAAAAACTTGATCGTTGCTCGAAACTAACTATGACAACGAATAAGGCAAGCGCACCTATCTTTCGGTAGTACAGCTATGGCAAGACCGAAAATATCGTATCCTCAAGGACCAAGAGTACTAGTAGTTACTATCTTTTTATTATCTAGCCTAAGTATTAAGGGAATTGATGTTTATCTAACTAATTACTAAACTAAGGATGCTAAGACAAAGAGAGTGAATTGGGAAAATACTTTTGGGAAAACCAATTGATTAAGACAATACCTGAGGAAGAATCCACCTAGACTTCACTTGTTATTTAACTCTGAACCAGATGATTTATTCACTTGACTTGATCCGTAGGATTCCCTAATTTATATTAATACCTCTTTCGAGGCTACTAACGTCTAACCCTAGGTTGATTAATTGAAATCTCTTTCTAATTAAAACCCCTAGTGTTGCATTAACTCGATCTATGGCCTCCCATATTAGGTTTGACCCTAATCCGGCATATTTTCGTCATCATATCTCTAGGGTTGCGATCAACTCCGCTTAACTATGCTAGATCTACTCTTAAACAGGGACTTTTGCTCCACTGCCTAAGCACATCAATACTTGAATCAATATCCTGAAATATTAAAGCAAGAATTAAGAACACATAATTAAGAACAAATCAAGTATTTATCATATAGTTCAGAAAACAATAACAAGATCCATCTTAGGTTTCATTCCCATCAGGTATTTGAAGGGTTTAGTTCATAATTATAAAAGAATACTTCTCAGAAGAAAGTAAATAGCAAAACATAAGAAAAACCTTAAAACCCCCTGAAGGAAATTGAAGGGAAGATCTTCCGTCTTGAGTGTTATTCCGGCTTCTGAGATGGATCAACTGGCTTTCTTGGAGTAATTCCCTAAGTTCAGCCCTCTCTGGCTTCGCCTCCGACCAAGGACACTTTTTAGGTTATACTTAGGGCGTTTATATAGGCTTCGGAATGTCTTTCTTAGCCCACAAGTATCCTATTCCGAATGAAACTCATCTTGGCTATAACAGGGACACGCCTGTGTGCAACGCCCGTGGTCGACTCTCTTGGCCGTGGTCAATCCTGTTTGCCACACACGGCCGTGTGATCTGGCCGTGTATGATGTTCTAGGCCATGTCTCGGTTGTTACTCGAAACGCACGGCCGTGGGTGATAGTCCAGGCCGTGTGAGTCTCTAAGGTAAGCCCATTTGCTCCGTTTTCGGCCCATTTCTCATTCTTTTCATCCTCCGATGCTTTCCAAAGTATAAAACATGAAATTAAAGGATTAAGAGCATCAAATTCCACAATTCAAGGGATTAAATCATCCAAAAGTATGCCAAATGTGGGATTAAAATATGTATATATTACGGTTTATCACATTTTCTATGTAATACTTTCATGCTATCAGTTGCCTGAGTTCTGGGGCCTTCTTTTTGCTTTGTGTTAATGACAACCTCTGATTTTACTTCTGTCTCTCATGGTGGTTCGTTCTTCGCCGATTCTAGGTTAATCCAATCTTTCCTTAGGCATGATACAATCAAGTTAGATGAATCTAATTTTGTTCAATGGCAACAGCATCTAAGATTGATTATAGAAGGTTATGAGTTGACTGGGTTTATCGAAGGCACTTTACCTGCTCTGCCGCAGTTTGTGCAGTTACCGGAAGGCCCTCTGGTTCTAAATTCAGAGGCTTCGACTTTTCTTCAATAAGACAAATTACTTGCGTCTTGGTTGCTATCCACCATCAGTGGATCTCTTTTATCGTGTTTTACAGATGCTAAAACTTCCTGTGATGTTTGGAGCACGACAACTCCTCTCACTGTCGTTACCAGCACGAAGTTGTCTCGCCTGCATCATGAGCTCCACTCCATCAAGAAAGGCCACATGACGATAAAATAATATGTCATAAAGATTTAAAATACATGTGCGTTGCCCGACACGTCTGGATCATGTATCTTAGAAGCGGAGAAAGTGGAGATTATTTTGGCAGGGCTATCGTCGGAGTATGATGCCACTTCCATTACAAAAATTGGTAGATGTGTTATCAGAATACGAAACTCATTTGAATCGTGTGGTGCAGGAAACATCGATTCACGCTCATATAGAGGAGGCTGCTTAAGTGCCATCGACGGTGGATCATGTACGCGGTGGTCGCATTTCTACTGGTGGTCATGGGAAGGGTCTTCGCCCCCGTGTTCAGTATCAGATTTATGGCAAATTTGGCCACGTGGCTCAACGGTGTTTTTACCGTTTTAATCGTGAATGTGATAGTTCTCCTTTGACGATGACTCCAGCGCTAGTGGTCAGTGCTGCGTGCAGCTCGACTGTGGGGTTTGGTGTGCCTGCGGTGAGTAATCACGGCAGTTCTGGTGTCTTCACTTTGCCCTTGGTTGTTCCTAGTCAGGTCGGGTCGTGCTTGCCGACGGCGTCGTCAGGGTTCAGTCAAGGTGGTTGGTGGGGTGGTGCTCATTCTCACGCGGCTGCTTCCAGAATAAAGTTACCTAGGGTTTTTTTTTTAACCCTCTTGCTTTGTAGGATACTGATGTAGGCCATCAGTTTGGGCCACTTGGAGGAGTTGCTGGGCAAATTGGGGCAGGCCATCCACTATTGCGGTTAGGCTGACTGCTCCAGGCTATTATTATGGGCCCCTTGTGTGAGATCAACAGGTTGGGCCTGTTCATGTTACTGCTAGGTAGCAGCAAGTTGGGCCTGCTCATGGTGTTCCTAGGTAGCAAGTTGGGCCTGCTAATGGTGCAGCTGGGTTTTTTGGTTAAGGTCACTATATTGGGCCAAATGCCAATTGTGTTGCTTTTGAGGGACTATCTGATTTTGGCCAAGGTATTGGGCCGTCCATTAGAGATGTTCTTGAGCCGCATATTGGGTCTTGCTTACCGTGGTCCATGAAATCGAGGGTGCATGTTATTTCTGGGCCGGTTCTTGATTTTTTTGATCCCTCACCCTACACTGAGTTACCTAAAATTCTCGATTTGCATGCATCCGACTTCTCGAACACTAATGGATCTAATGTAAACACGGTCTAATATGGGTCTAATTTTGATAATAATGACTCGTATATTCCTATGCCTGTAGGGACTTCGTCATGGTATCCTGATTCAGGTGCTACGTATCATGTTTGCAAGGAAGCTTCTGCCTTGAATGCTTCCATTCCATACTCAGGCACTTCTTCTCTCTTAATGGGCGATGGGACTCTTGCAAATATTTCGTGTGTTGGGGATTCTGTCTTGCCTACATAAAATAAATTGCTCCGTTTATCAAATGTGTTGTATGTGCCAAATATACGGAAAAATCTGCAGTCTATTTCTAAATTTTTTAAAGAAAATAACGTTTTCTTTGAGTTTCATCTGACTTACTGTGTTATTAAGGATATACAAACTCGAGAAATCTTGCTGCGAGGCCACACTTATGATGGACTCTATTATTTTTCCCCTTTTTCTCCTGTTCCAGTTCTTGAGTTTTCTTCTATTTACAACACTAGTATTCTATCTACATCTGATGACTGCGTTGCGTTTACCTTAGTGCACCGTCGACTTGGGCATCCTTCTGATGTTATTGTAAAATCTATCTTGGATAAATGTCAAATTGCGCCATCTAAGTAGGTTTTTGATTGTGTATTGCCTGCAAAAAGGGAAAATTTCATTAATTGCCCTTTTCAAAGTTTATTACTAAATATACTGATCCATTTGCCTTGGTTGTCTCCAAACTATGGGGACCTGAGTCTGTTATTTGTAGCAATAATTGGTACTATGTTTCGTTTGTTGACATGTGTAGCTGTTTTAATTGAATATATCTTGTTTGTCGTAAGTCCCAGGCTGTTGATTGTTTCATTCATTTTCAGAAGATGGTCAGAACACAGTTTGGAAAAGAAATTAAACAATTTCAGAGTGATTGGGGTGGTAAGTTTCGTGCTTTCTCAAAAATTCTAACAATTCATGGGATCATTCATTGGCTCTCGTGCCCACATACATCTGAATAGAATGGTGTTGTCGAACGTAAACACAGACACATTGTTGATATGGGTCTTACTCTTTTAGCTCAAGAAAATTTACCCATGGACTTCTATGGTTATGCTTTTTGTTGTGTTGTTCATCTAATAAATAGGATACCAACGCCAGTGCTGAAAGTTCAGTCTCCTTACAAGGTTCTTTATGGGCAGGACTCGTCATATGATCACTTGCTTTTATTTGGTTGTTGTTGTTTTCCATATCTGCATCCGTTTAATAATCATAAGTTAGAATTTCGCTCTCAGCCATGCACGTTTTTAGGGTATAGTTCTCAGCATAAAGGGTATTTTTGTCTTACTCCAGCTGGTAAAATAATTGTTTCTCATCGCGTTACTTTCAACATCGTCAGCTACAGCTCTTTCGGGATCCATTTACTATACGAGAAACACATTTTAAACGTTAGGATTCATCACACTATCACAGTTTTTATATATGACATGTATAGCTAGACTCTCACGCGCTACGTTAGTCCTAGAATCGACTAAACCGTAGCTCTGATACCAATAAAATGTAACACCCCTAACCCGTAACCATCACCGGTCTAGGGTTAAGAGGCATTACCGGACAATCAGAAACTTTTACAAACATTTCGCATCATAAAGTATAACATCGTCAAATCATAGTAGAATACAAGCATATAGTCCCTTAATGAGGTCTACGAGACCTCAATCATGCATTAGAAAAGGGTCGGGACTAAACCAGGATCATACAAAATTTTTATGAAAATCAAACATTTTTCAAAGTTACAGAGGTCAAACGCCCGTGCGGGCAGGCCGTGTGCCTCACACGGCCTCAGACACGCCCATGTGTCCGAGCCGTGGTAAAATAGGGCATACATACTGACTTGTCCAAACAGCCTGAGACACGCCCGTGTGCCTCACCCGTGGTCGATACTAACTTGCACCACACGGCAAGTCACACGTCCGTGTGTCCAGCCCGTGGTCGAGTCTGACTTGTTTTGAAATGCAACCACGAAGAACACGGTCGAGCCACACGCCCGTGTGCTCAACTGTGTGGGCAATTATAGGCCATTTTCAAGGCCAATTTGCCACCCACACATTGGGTTTTACCTACAAGCATTATACCAATTCAAATCATAACAAAATGACCATCTTTCCTAGCCATTCAAGAATATATTCAACACACCAAATTATAAAACATTTATCTCATTCTCATCACAAGTATTTCTAAGTATATATCATTCCAAAAACTTACCAATTCATTATAACAACCTTTCATCAATAATATGCCAACTTTGCATCATAATACTTATCATAAATTTAACCATTTCATTAGTCCATCCATTAGACACCAAACATACCAATATATGCATCATATAACATAACTACTCACTCACATTATGTTCATTATCTAGCCATATCACATGGCTATTTATATACAACTCAAAACATAATCCAAACTAACTAGCCTATACATGCCATATTTAAATATGTACACATTCAAAAGGTACCAAAATGGAGTTTGATAGTGTGGTGATGGTCCTCGACGATCCCCGAGCCTTCCGTAGCTTTAACGATCTATAAGACAATGCAAACATACACAAAGTAAGCCTTCTAAAGCTTAGTAAGCCATAAAAAAATAAACTTATCATATAACATTCATAATCATAACTAATATAATATCATTAACATAAATCAATTGCAAATTCATAATTCTTCTTTGGCTCATTTGTTTGGCCATTGCTTACCAACAAATCATATCTCCAACTATCTCTTTTATTCAAAGCTCATTCATACATATATCACATTATGTCTCAACATTTCTATGCACGTATCTTTCATTAGCAAAATCACATATACTTACCTTTCATACTCAAACATAGAGTACATCTCAAACGTACCTAAAACGATTACGCATTTCACATAGTATTTCATTTCTCGGAATTGCCCGTTGAACCATTTGGAATCAAATAGGATACTTGGAATACACAGAATAATTGTACAATGCCAACGTCCCAGACGTGGTCTTACATGTAATCAAATATCGAT
Organism: Gossypium sturtianum; assembly: GCA_025698515.1. Classification (NCBI taxonomy): domain Eukaryota; kingdom Viridiplantae; phylum Streptophyta; class Magnoliopsida; order Malvales; family Malvaceae; genus Gossypium; species Gossypium sturtianum. Next base: position 59,303,178 of record CM046948.1, read on the forward strand.
GCCACTGTCCCAGACAGGGTCTTACACGAATCAAATACGATGCCAATGTCCCAGACATGGTCTTACACGTAAATCTCAAATCGACGCCAATGTCCCAGACGTGGTCTTACACGATATCACATATCAGAAACCTATGTCATGACATATTAATCCTATCTATTCCTAAGGTTCGTACGGGACTTTTCGGATATTGATGCATTGTCGATACTTTCTCGAATTTCTCACATATTTCATCCAAAGTCATTCATCACAATTCAATATCAAATGAACATAAATAATTCAACTCAAATACATTTATTTGTATATAGACTTACATCGTATTTCTGAATAAACGGATAGATTCGACTACTCGATCACTTTCGACTTTCCTCGGCCTAAATCCATTTTCTTTGGTTCTTGATCTATACATATTCAAATTTAACTCATTTATTCACCAAATCATTCAATTCAATCCAAAACACACATTTAGGGTAATTTACAAATTAGCCATTATATTTTCACACTTTGACATTTAAGTCCCTATTTCATAAAATCACAAAATATACAAAATTCAATATAACCCATGCATAGCCGAATTCTCTATAGGTCCCTAGCAACCCATATTTTCCATTTATTTCACATTTTACTCCCTCAAAATATTATTTTCACAATTTAGTCCAAAATACTCAATTTCACCAAAAATCCAAAGACAAAACATGTTAATCAAACACATATATTTCATATTACATCAACTAACATCACAAAGCTCAAGTATTCATCAATGGCACTTTTCAAAATCATCATAATTTTCCGAAATTGAGGCATGAGTTTTGTAGTATTCGAAGCAACGATTACAAAAACGTAGAAGTTATCAAAAACCGAAACCAAAACATACCTCATTCAAGATGAACAAGGGCCGAATACCGAAAGAGCTTTCTTCCTTTTATTTCCTTGATATTTTCGGCCAAAAGATGAGTATAATGGCCATCCATTTTGTTTTTATTTTAATTATAATAACATTAATACATATTTTACTAATTTAACCTTTATAATTAACATTCAGATTCCACTAACTATGTACATCTTTGTCATTTAAAACATTCAATGGTTAAATAACCGCATAAGGACCTCACCTTTATAAAGACACATCAATTCGGCACATAATTAATTAGAAGGCCACTTTTACAATTTCTGCGATTAAGTTTTTTTCTCAAATTAAACACACAATCGTATAAATTAAATCATAGAAATTTCACACATGTCAATTCACATACTGTAGACACAGAAAATAATATTAAAATATTTTTCTGACTCGGATTTGTGGTCCCAAAACCATAATTCCAACTAGGGTCTAAACCGAACTGTTACAATTCTCCCCTCTTAGGAATTTTCATCCCGAAAATCTTACCGGTAAACAGATTCGGATATTGTGGTCTCATAGTATCTTCAGGCTCCCATGTAGCCTCTTCTACTCCGTGTCGATGCCACAATATTTTTACTAACGGAATTTTCTTATTTCTCAATCCTTTCATCTCGTGAGCTAAAATACGAATCGGTTCTTCTTCATAAGTCATATCAGATCGGATTTCAGTCTCAGACTGAGAAATCATGAGCGAAGAATCAGATATGTATCGTCGAAGCATTGACACGTGAAACACATTATGAATCTTTTCTAGCTCAGGTGGTAGCAACAATCTATACGCAACTGGTCCGATGCGCTCAATAATTTCATACGGCCCGATGAACCTCAGACTCAATTTTCCGTTTCTACAAAAACAAAGTATTTTCTTCCACGGAGACACTTTCAAGAATACTTTATCACCGATTTCGAACTCGATATCTTTTCGTTTCAAATCTGCATACGATTTCTGTCGATCAAAGGCAGCTTTCAGACTATCACGAATCACTTTCACTTTCTGCTCTGTTTCTTTTATCAAATTAACTCCGTGTATCTTATTTTCACTTAGCTCAGTCCAATATAGAGGTGTTCGACATTTGCGTCCGTATAAAACCCCATAGGGCGCCATTTTAATGCTCGACTGAAAACTATTATTGTACACAAACTCAATCAATGGAAAATATTGTTACCACATACCATCAAACTCAAGAATACAACATCTCAACATATCCTCGAGAATCTGGATAATCCGTTCGGATTGACCATCCGTCTGTGGATGAAAAGCTGTACTAAAATGCAATTTAGTACCTAAAGCCTCTTGCAGTTTCTTCCAGAACCGTGAAGTGAACCTTGGATCTCTGTCAGACACAATAGATAGTGGCACCCCGTGCAATCTCACAATATCATAAATATAAAGCTCAGCTAATTTATCAAGTGAGTAATCACATCGTACCGGAATAAAATGAGCTGATTTCGTCAATCTGTCAACTACGACCCAAATTGCATCTTTCTTTCTCGGAGTCAAAGGTAACCCTGAAACAAAATCCATCTTCACTCTATCCCATTTCCACTCAGGAATCATTATTGGTTGTAACAAACAAGATGGCACTTGATGTTCAGCTTTAACTTGCTGACAGACTAAACATTTCGAAACAAAATTAGAGATGTCTCGTTTCATACCAGGTCACCAATAATGTTGCTTCAGATCATGATACATTTTTGAACTTCCTGGATGAACAGATAAGTGATTGTTATGTGCTTCTTTCAATATCGATCGAATCAACTCTGGATTCCTCGGAACACAAATCCGATCTTGAAATCTCAAACAATCATCAACATCAACTCGAAATTCCGAATCAGAGTTCAAATCATATTGAGCTCGCGTCGCTAGTATTTCATTATCAACATTCTGAGCATCACATATTTGTTGTAAGAACAACGGTTTTGCTTTCAACTTAGCCAAAACTAAACCATCATCAGACAAATCTACATGAGCATTCATCGCACGTAATGCAACCAGCGATTTTTGACTCAATGAATCAGCAACAACATTTGCCTTACTCGGATGATAATTTATCACAAGCTCGTAATCTTTCAATAGCTCTAACCATCATCTCTGTCGCAGATTCAAATCTTTCTGGGTCATCAAATATTTCAAACTTTTATGATCCGAAAATACATGGCATTTCTCACCAAAAAGATAGTGACGCCAAATCTTTAAAGCAAACACAATCGCAGCTAGCTCAAGGTCGTGTGTTGGATAATTCTTTTCATGCGGTTTCAACTGTCTCGAAGCATAAGCTATAACTTTGCCTTCCTGCATCAAAACACATCCCAGACCATTCAACGAGGCATCACTATAAATCACAAACTCTTTACCCGATTCTGGCTGTACCAAAACTGGAGCTTAAGTCAAAAGAGCTTTCAACTGATCAAAGCTTTTCTGACATTTATCGGACCATTCAAATTTCACATCTTTCTGAAGCAATCTCGTCATAGGAGTTGCAATCATCGAAAAGCCTTTTACAAATCGTCGATAATAACCAGCAAGTCCCAGAAAATTGCAAACTTTAAACACATTTCTCGGAGGCTTCCACTCCAAAATAGCTGAAATCTTGCTCGGATCAACTCGTATTCCCGCAGCTGATACAATATGTCCCAGAAAACTAACTTCACGCAACTAGAATTCACATTTGCTAAATTTTGCATACAATTGCTTATCTCGCAGAGTTTGTAGCACGATTCTCAGATGTTCAACATGCTCAATCTCATTACACGAATATATCAAGATGTCATCAATGAATACAACAACAAATCGATCTAAATACGGTCTGAAAATTCTATTCATCAAATCCATAAAAAAAGCAGGAGCATTGGTTAGTTCGAAAGGCAAAACTAAAAACTCATAATGCCCGTACCTTGTTCTGAAAGCAGTTTTCAGAATGTCTAAATCTTTTACTCGCAGTTGATAGTAACCCGATCTCAGATCTATTTTTGAAAACAATGTGGCTCCTTTAAATTGATCAAACAAATCATCAATTCTGGGCAGAGGATATTTGTTCTTTATTGTCACTTTGTTCAACTGACGGTAGTCAATGCACATTCTCATCGTGCCATCTTTCTTTTTCACAAATAGAACGGGAGCACCCCAAGGTGAGAAACTCGGTCGTGCAAACCCTCTGTCGGTCAACTCTTGCAACTGAGACTTCAACTCTTTCAATTCTGCTGGTGCCATTCTATTCGGAGCTATCGAAATAGGAGTCGTTCCCAGCATTAAATCAATACCAAACTCAACTTCTCGTATCGGAGGAAACCCCGGTAGTTCTTCAGGGAATACTTCAGAGAATTCACAAACAACTGGAACAGATTCAACTTTCCTTTCAGTCGCTCTCGAATCAATCACATAGGCAAAATAGGCTTCGCAACCCTTTTTCACATAACTCTATGCTTTCATCATAGATATCACAGCCGGTAGTCTATTCACATCATTAGATTCAATCCGAACTATTTCATCATTCTGAAATCTCAAATCAATGGTCTTTCGTTTGCAGTTTACAACAGCATCATGCAATGTTAACCAATCCATACCCAGAATTATATCAAACTCATCAAAAGGTAATAGCTTCAGATCAGCTGGAAAACAAGTATCTCGAAACATCAACGGACATTTCTTGCACAGTTTGTCAACCAAGACACTTTTACCTAAAGGGTTCGATACTCTAATTTCAAATTCAGTAGACTCTACAGGCAAAGTCTTACTGGATACCAAATTCATGCATACATACGAATGAGTAGACCCTGGATCTATCAATGCAATCACAGAAGTATCATAAAGAGTAAATGTACCCGTAATAACATCTGGAGACGAAGCTTCCTCACGAGCTCGAATGGCGTACGCTCTGGCAGGTGCCCTAGCTTTAGATCTTGCTACTGTATCTCTCATAGTTCTCTGACTACCACTGGCATTTCTTGTGTTTCTAGAAGGTCTATCTCTAGCTGAAGCATTATCTAACTTCGGATTCTGTACAATCTCTTGTTCAACAGATTCAGCGCAGTCCTGGATAAAATGATCTAATGATCCACACCTAAAACAGGCTCGGTCATTCAATCTACAACTACCCGGATGTCTTTTTCCATAATGTATACATTCAGGTCGCTCGGATCAGACATTTCCCAGGCTAGCTATCGAAGTAGTTGGAGCTTTGAAATTTGACTGCGATCTAACTCGATCACTGTTTGAATGTCCCACATTAGCCTTTGAACGGCTATGCTCATCTCTGAATTTCTTTGAAGTGAGCTGAAATGATTTGCTCGAAAATCTCTTTCTCACATCTCTTGCTTCAGACTCAGCTTTTCTTTATCTTTCCCAAGTGTTTCAGCTTTACATGGTCGATCAACAAGCAAAAAAAACTCTTTTATTTCCAGGATCCCAACAAGCAAACGGATGTCTTCATTCAAGCCATCTTCAAATCTCTTACACATTATAGCTTAAGTCGAATCACATTCCCGAGCATATTGACTTAGTCTCACAAATTTTCGTTCATATTCAGTGATAGACATGTGACCCTATTTCAATTAAAGAAACTCTTTCCATTTCTGATCTATAAATCTCTGGCTGATATATTTCTTCCAGAACTCAGACTGAAAGAAATCCCACGTAATCCGTTCTTTTGGAACAATAAAAATCAAAGTCTTCCTCCACTGATAAGCTGCATCTCGTAACAAGAAAACAACACATTTTATGCATTCATCAGAAGTCAATGACATTTCATCAAATACTCGAATTGTGTTCTCGAGCCAAAACTCAGCTCTCTCAGCATCATCATCACTAGTGGCCCTGAACTCTTCAGCCTCATACTTACAAATTTTATCGATTGGAGGCTTATTCAACAAATTCAAGTTCATAACCGGAGGTACAGCAGAAGTCTGAGGAGGATTGGGTGGGGGCGGAGGTTGTGAAACAGCTGGATTTGTCCTAACGTATTGAGTGAACAACTCGTTCATCATTTGGAATAAGGCTTGTTTAGCCTCTCCTTCCTGACCGCTGGTAGCCGGTCTCGAATCAAATGGCGCTGTCTCTTGAGCGGGAGCAAGGGCGTTACTTTCAACATTGTCAGCTACAGCTCTTTTGGGATCCATTTACTATACGAAAAACACATTTTATATGTCAGGATTCATCACACTATCACAGTTTGTATATATGGCATGTATAGCTAGACTCTCACACGCTACGTTAGTCCTAGAATCGACTAAACCGTAGCTCTGATACCAATCAAATGTAACACCCCTAACCCGTAACCATCGCCGGTCTAGGGTTAAGAGGCATTACCGGACAATCAGAAACTTTTACGAACATTTCGCATCATAAAGTATAACATCGTCAAATCATAGCAGAATACAAGCATATAGTCCCTTAATGAGGTCTACGAGACCTTAATCATGCATTAGAAAAAGGGTCGGGACTAAACCAGGATCATACAAAATTCTTCTGAAAATCAAACATTTTTCAAAGTTACAGAGGTCACACGCCCGTGTGGGCAGGCCGTGTGCCTCACACGGCCTCAGACACGCCCATGTGTCTGAGCCGTGGCAAAACAGGGCATACATACTGACTTGTCCATACGGCCTGAGACAGGCCTGTGTGCCTCACCCGTGGTCGACAATGACTTGCACCACACGGCAAGTCACACACCCGTGTGTCCAACCCGTGGTCGAGTCTGACTTATTTTGAAATGCAACCACGAAGAACACGATCGAGCCACACGCCCGTGTGCTCAACCGTGTGGGCAATTATAGGCCATTTTCAAGGCCAATTTGCCACCCACACATTGGGTTATACCTACAACCATTATACCAATTCAAATCATAACAAAATGACCATCTTTCCTAGCCATTCAAGAATATATTCAACACACCAATTTATAAAACATTTATCTCATTCTCATCACAAGCATTTCTAAGTATAAATCATTCCAAAAACTTTCCAATTCATTGTAACAACCTTTCATCAATAATATGCCAACTTTGCATCATAATACTTATCATAAATTTAACCATTTCATTAGTCCATCCATTAGCCACCAAACATACCAATATATGCATCATATAAAATAACTACTCACTCACATTATGTTCATTATCTATCCATATCACATGGCTATTTATATACAACTCAAAACATAATCCAAACTAACTAGCCTATACATGCTATATTTAACTATGTACACATTCAAAAGGTACCAAAATGGAGTTTGATAGTGTAGTGATGGTCCTCGATGATCCCCAAGCCTTCTGTAGCTTTGACGATCTATAAGACAATGCAAACATACACAAAGTAAGCTTTCCAAAGCTTAGTAAGCCATATACAAATAAACTTATCATATAACATTCATAATCATAACTAATATAATATCATTAACATAAATCAATTGCAAATTCATAATTCTTCTTTGGCTCATTTGTTTGGCCATTGCTTACCAACAAATCATATCTCCAACTATCTCTTTTATTCAAAGCTCATTCATACATATATCACATAATGTCTCAACATTTCTATGCACGTATCTTTCATTAGCAAAATCACATATACTTACCTTTCATACTCAAACATAGAGTACATCTCAAACGTACCTGAAACAATTACGCATTTCATATAGTATTTCATTTCTCGGAATTGCTCGTTGAACCATTCGGAATCAAATAGGATACTCAGAATACACAGAATAATCGTACAATGCCAACGTCCCAGACGTGGTCTTACATGTAATCAAATATTGATGCCACTGTCCCAGACAGGGTCTTACACCAATCAAATGCGATGCCAATGTCCCAGACATGGTCTTACACGTAAATCTCAAATCGACGCCAACGTACCAGACGTGGTCTTACACGATATCACATATTAGAAACCTATGTCATGACATATTAATCCTATCTATTCCTAAGGTTTATACGGGACTTTTCGGATATTGATGCATTGTCGATACTTTCTTGGATTACTCACGTATTTCATCCAAAGTCATTCATCACAATTCAATATCAAATGAACATAAATAATTCAACTCAAATACATTTATTTGTATATAGACTTACCTCATATTTCTGAATAAACGGACGAATTCGACTACTCAATCACTTTCGACTTTCCTCAGTCTAAATCCGTTTTCTTTGGTTCTTGATCTATACATATTCAAATTTAACTCATTTATTCACCAAACCATTCAATTCAATCCAAAAACACACATTTAGGGCAATTTGCAAATTAGCCCTTATATTTTCACACTTTGACATTTAAGTCCCTATTTCGTAAAATCACAAAATATACAAAATTCAATATAACCCATGCTTAGTCGAATTCTCTATAGGTCCCTAGCAACTCATATTTTCCATTTATTTCACATTTTACTCCCTCAAAATATTATTTTCACAATTTAGTCCAAATTACTCAATTTCACCAAAAATCCATAGTCAAAACATGTTAATCAAACACATATATTTCATATTACATCAACTAACATCACAAAGCTCAAGTATTCATAAATGGCACTTTTCAAAATCATCATAATTTTGCAAAATTGAGGCATGGGTTTTGTAGTATTCGAAGCAACGATTACAAAAACGTAGAAATTATCAAAAACTGAAACCAAAACATACCTCATTCAAGATGAACAAGGGCCGAATACCTAACAAGCTTTCTTTCTGTTCTTTCCTTGATATTTTCGGCCAAAAGATGAGTATAATGGCCATCCATTTTGTTTTTATTTTAATTATAATAACATTAATACATATTTTACTAATTTAACCTTTATAATTAACATTCAAATTCCACTAACTATGTACATCTTTGTCATTTAAAACATTCAATGGTTAAATAACCACATAAGGACCTTCCCTTTATAAAGTCACAAAAATCAGCACATAATTAATTAGAAGGCCACTTTTATAATTTCTACGATTAAGTCATTTTCTCAAATTAAACACACAATCGTATAAATTAAATCACAAAAATTTCACACATGTCAATTCACATACTCTAGACACAGAAAATAATATTAAAATATTTTTCTGACTTGGATTTGTGGTCCCGAAATCACTATTTCGACTAGGGTCTAAACCGGACTGTTACACATACAACGTGCTAGCCGTAGACAAGGCCTGCTCTTTTGATCCTATTTTTTTATAAACTTCCCAAGTTAAAACCTCAACGGCACTTCCACTGTCCACAAGTATTCTCTTAACCTCAAAAACCGTAATCACTGCAGAAACAACCATTGGATCATTTCCTTCTTTATCACACAACAACTCTTCATCCTCATTACTAAATTCAAAATTCCACTTCCCTTGCTTACATAACCTTTTGAGAGCATTAACTAACATTACACTCCTCATATGAGCCTTCCTCTTTGCATTGGAGGTCACCCAATCCACATCTATGCCCACAATTACATGTATTGTACCTCTTACCATCTGCATGCCCTTGGCCTCAGCATGCGAGCTCTAGCCCTACTAGGTAGTACTTTAAGCCTCTCGACTCTGACCGTCTTGCTCTGTACCTCATCGTGCGCTTTAGTTAGGCTTTTTAAGATGCCCTAGGTGACTCATTTTTCAATTGTGCTCTCTATTGTCTCTCATTTTGTACACGCAAAGACTGATGAGGTGGCCCTTGTCTGTTGCGAACCCCATCTTTGCTTCTGAACTACCTGTCTTCCCTCTGGAATGTGTCGCATATTACTCTTTTTATCTCTTTTGCTTCTGCGAACTTGTGGGCCCTTTCATACAAATCTGTCAAACTTTGAGGCCTGTTGTTAGTGAAGAAGTATTATACATGGTCCTTATGTACTCCCATAATAAAAGCATTAATAGCCCACTGATCCTTAAGGTTCTTTGTGTTCAGTGTTGTCGCGTGGAAATTTTTTACATAGTCTTGTAGGGACTCTCATTCCCTCTGCTTCACAGACATCAAACCCATGGGAGTGCTCATAATTGTCCTATAGACTTTGAACTGTCCCAAAAACATCTAACCCAACTGAGAAAAACTTCAAATAAACCCTTGGGGGAGAGATAAGTATCAATCCTTTGCACCCCCTTGAGCGTCATGGAGAAAGCCTTACACTACGTAGGATCTGAAGCCCCTAACACATTAATGTATTCATTATACTGCATAAGATGAGCTCGCGAATCCCTCTTTCCTTTAAACATGTCATTCAGGACCTTAAAATCAGCTGGTAAACCTACTGCTACTACCTCTGGAGCTAAAGGACTATTGGAATAAAAAAGCCAATCAATGTCCTAAGACTTGGTATGTAAAGCCCTCACATCTTGTCATAATGCATCCATATCATTTTGTCATTCTTTTGCATGCACACCTGGTCCTTCCTCCTGCATGGCTATATTATCATGAAAATCAGAGTTGTTAGATTGTACCTTTCTCTTGAGCTCCTCATTCTGCTTCAAAAGTTTCTGATGAAATGTTTTTTGTTGCTCAAATATGACATTCTGTAGGGCCACTTGATCCTTCATCAACCTCATATGTTCTTGAAGAGCCAAGAACTGTTGCTGCGACGCTTCTTGACCAAGGGAAAATGGTAACCCTTGGCCAGAAGGAAAGTTTATGTCAAATGTGTTTGAAGCTTTGGCATGAGTTATGTTACCCAGATTTTTCGGTTAGTCAGCAAACCAACCAGAAAACAAATCCACCTCAATGGGTTGGCCACCTAAACCCGAAGCTCCAATTTGTTTGGATGAAAAGTTAGTAGGGGAATTCTCATTTGGGTGAGTCATTCTGGTTTTTTCAAACTGAAAGAAAATCTATTGATTGGAAGTCTATTTACGTTCACTGCACCAAATTGTGGAGTATTTTGTTGTGTGTCTCCAAGGTGAGGAGAATTGGGTATTTCTAAGACATTGTTACTGCTCATCGAAGTGACATCCTAGGTAAGCCTCCAGGCATGCTAACACGTATATTGTCCCAGACTTAACCCGTGTTCACTGTTTCACTCATTTGACTTTGCATCCTCCACCTGCGAACACCTAGGGACATGCGAGCTATGTTCATGAGCCCTCCCTGAGAGCCCCTAACGCACGGGTCGCAGGTCAATAATCTGGGTTATATTCAGATTTAAAGTTGGCAAAGAGATATATCATAACACAAATCAATATTAATTGTGATAATATATCTTCATATATCTAACATATGAACTTTTCAATGTGTAATACCTCTGTATATATATATATAGACCAAAGCAATATATACGATCTAGAATATAAAGCATTTCAATGAATAATAATATGATATAATTTTTACACATAGTTAAGCTTAAACCCTCCATTCGTAGTGATTCAAACCATCTATTGGCAAATATAGGATTATTCTACGAAGCAGGGCACAAACTTTGTCAGCAACTAAAGATCTTACTAATGACAGAGTATGAGTAATAGGTTTTGTGATGAAGAATGATGTGGATGAAGGCGAAAGCGGATCGTAAAGTTTGTCAAAGTCACAAATTTAACCTAGATCTCAAGACGAACGTAAACTGAAACAAGAAACAACGAAAACAGATTAGTTGTTACAACGGAGAGTCAAACGAAATTAAAACAAAAGAAAGATGAACTGGCTGGTAAAGAGTCCAATAGAGAACAAATAAGGGTTTCTTGGATGGAAAGAAACCGTCCTTGGGCCTCAAGAAAACACCCCAACCAGATCTGGAAAAACAAAACACAAACAGATTTGTTGTGACTTTAAAGACAAAAGTAAATTGTTTTGTGCAAGAAAGTTTGAAACAACAAGAAAATATTAAAACTCATAATTTCGATGTGTTTCTTGATGGAACAAGATAGGAGAATGCCTTTCTTGAAGCAACTTTAACCTAGAACGAAAATCAATAAAATCAGCAAGCCAAAAAACAAGAACTAACTTAAATAAGCAAGAAACGATAAATTAAGGATATAAAAGAGAAGATGACGTCCTAAGAAGCCTTGGAAACATTAAGAATCCATAACTCCATTCAATGGATCTAATTCCCCCTCCAAGAAAAAGATCTTGGCAAGAAAAAGCTTGAAGATGATTCCCACAACCTGAATGATTGTTAAAACAACTTCTAAAAGAAACTCAAAGAGAATTATTATTAACTCAAAGAAAACATAAATCAGTTGTGTATGTATAAGGGTGAACATCCATGCTACTTATAGGCCCCCAAAATAAGTTTTCCTAACCTTAATAGAATACCTAACATGATAACTCATCAAATAATAAAAATAAAATAAAATAATTCTAAGTGTGGACTTTTAATGAGAATTTAGCCAAAGGAATTAAATGGACTTTTAATGGGCTATTTAGGCTGACATGATGATCCACCTATTAAATAAACTTGGACCTATAGTTTAAATATTTTACAATTTGGGTCACTTTGATAATTTGGCATGATATTCAATTAAATTACTTTCCAAACTTCAGGGTGGGCTTGTAACATCTTAATAGGCCAATTTTTCAAGAACTTGGTCTTGTGATCCGTTTGCTCTCAAAATTGGCTCGTTCAAGCTTGTACATGAAATCCGATGCGCCTTGGCTACAAGATTCGGTTTCTTGGACCAAGATTTCCAATATTTGAAATCTTAATTTTCTTGATTCTTGAAATTGTCCGAAACAGCAAAATTGGACCAAGATTCGGTTTCTTGATTTTCTTGAAAATAAGAAAGTGAATCTTGATTTTCTTTTTCAATCGTGTGCGCATCTAGTGCCTTGGTAACAAAGTCTTGGATGGTCCAGCTCAATCTTGCTCGGATTTGGTTGGCCTTTGACCTCGTTATTGGGCCTTAAGGAATATGAGCCCATCACATTCATAAGCTTGATTTTTGGCCTTGAGACTCGCATCATTCCCCCTATTCCTTAAAAAGATTCATCCTCGAATCTGAAACATCAAGGGGAGATAAATCAAAAATATTAAAAGTAGATGTAACACCACTTACCCGTATTCAACACCGGAACAGGGTACGAGGCATTACCGGACTCACATCATAAGCAATCATACAATTCCGAGTCATAAATTTGCGTCCAAATTTAAACCATTTGTATCCAATCATAAAGTCCCTAATACAAGCCTACGAGGTCCAAAACATGCTTTGGAGGTGGTTCGGGACTAAACCGAGAACTTTAGAAATTTATACAAAACTTAGAAAATTTTTGCTAACAGCAGGGCTCACACACTCGTGTGGTCCAAGGGACATGGCCCGTGTGACCCTAGGACACGCCCGTGTGACCCTGAGACACGCCCATGCTTCAGACCGTGTTCGATTTAGGGGTGCTCTTTGACTTGTGCCCCAAAGCCGTGCCACACACTCGTGTGCTAGGCCGTGTAGCACACACGGCTGAGACACACACCCATGTCTCTGCCCGTGTGCTCAATTCTGGACATTCTGTTTTGCAACAATTAAGGTGCAAGGGACACACGGCCGGAACACTTGCCCGTGGGGATGATCGTGTGTCACACACGGCCTAGACATACGCCTGCGTGACTACCCGTGTGGACAAATTAAAGGCTATTTACTAAGCCATTTCACACCCTTGTACACACATACACTTACACCAATGCAAAGGCACAAAACAATACATACTTAGGCAACCAAAACATCCACATTCATGGTTAAAACAATATCCACATCTATCATACTCACAACTTTACTAAGTCAAAATTGACTACTTTCAAGATACCTAATTGTACACCACTTTATCATTTCATCAATAGACCACATTACCAAACATCTCACATTCATGTCATAAATAACATTTCTATCATTCACCAAGCATACCATGCCCATATCACCAAAGTCATTAGCACACACACATATATATATATATATACATAGGCTTACAACCATGATAGCCCAAATAAACCAATCTACATAGCCAATTATCAAAACAAGCATTTGACAATCACAAGCCAACACGTTGGCTACAATCACCATGACACATTTAATAAATGACTAAGTCCCTATACATGTCATAGACTTAAAATACTTGAATTCACTTATACCCAAAATGATAGCTTGATAGTGTGATAGGATCTCCGGCGATCTACAACCCGAGCAAGCTTAATAACCCTATAAGACATTGGAAAGGAAGGGGTAAGCTATATATATAGTTTAGTAAGTTCATATGCGAATAATACAAAACATTATTCATACACTTGACATACAAATAACTTAACAAATATTAACATAAATGTCATAAAAAAATTCATAAAGACAACTTACTCAATCCCAATCTTACCAACAGCTCATCATATAAGTAACATAACATATTTCAACATAAATGTCATTAACTTCATGAGTATAATTTACGCAATCACATTCTTGCCTAGAGCTCATCTCATGAATAACATAACATATATCAACATGAATGTCATTAAAACTTCATAAATGTCATATGAACATAAATGTCATTTAATATCAACATAACACATATAAACATAATTGACATAAATGTCGTTTAAGCTTCATAAGCACAACTTACTAAATCACAATCTTACCACTTGTTCATCATATATTGAGCTCAATTTCTTTGAGTTTTATGTACATACTTGTACGATCACATAACATATTCACATACTTTCTCATCTTTGACATACCCGTTGAGTTTCCCGTTGAACCACTTGGAGTACTAAAGGATACTCGGGAATCTCGTTCACACGATACCATACCAATGCCATATCCCAGATATGGTCTTACATGGGATCTCTTTTCGATGCCAATAGCCCAGCTATGGTCTTACACGAAGTCTCATATCGATGCCATATCCAGGATATGGTCTTACACGAAGTCTCATATCGATGCAATATCCCAGATATGGTCTTACACGTAATCACAGTAACCCTAAAGTTTTGACATTTGTATCCCATCTATTCCAAAGGTTCAACTGGGATTTCTCGCTTGTCGAAACTTTGACAAATTCTTCCATAGAGTCAATCACAATTCATACAAATTTAAAGCATTTAAAACATGCCCTTAATGAATTCAAGTTTTTGTCCAAAATGCCCTTAATGAAAAACTTTAGAAACATGCCAAACCATGTCCCTTTTTGTCCACCAACTTAACCAATGGTCTAATTACCATTTAAGGACCTCTAATTTAAAATCTCATAGAAATTGGACACCTTTAACATATAAATTCAAGTTTTTGCACTTTTTTTGCAATTTAGTCCTTTTGACTAAATTGAGTTCCCAAACGTCAAAATTTTCGAACGAAATTTTTACAGAATCATTCCATAAATCTGTAGACCATAAAAATATAATAAAAAATGAAATTTTCTTTGTTTGATTTGTGGTCCCGAAACCACTGTTCCGACTAGACCCAAAATCGGGTTGTTACAACTCTCTCCCCTTTAGGGATTTTGGTCCCCGAAAATCGTACCAGAATATAAATTCGATTTCCACGTAGACTCCTCTATCTTGTGACACTGCCAAAGAACCCTTACTAAGGTTATACTTTTATTTCCCAACTTTTTAATCTCTCGTGTCAAAATTCCGATCGATTCTTCGTTATACAACATATCGGTTGAAACTTAATCCCTATCGGAGGATTCATACTCAAAGAGTCCAACCGATACCATCGCAACATAGAAGCACAAAACACATTTTGAATCTGTTTTTTTCCAAGACAATACTTTCGGAAGCATGCTATCGCTGAACGGGGATTTCATATCCTCATGTTTCAAATTCACATACGTTTTTTGACAATCTGAAGTGGATTCTAAACTGCCACGAATCACTTTTACTTTCTGTACGATTTCTGATCGGATAGTCTCTGAAACATATACTCAACTAAACTATCATATTACATACCCGATCATCAAAACATCTATTTCAAACAACTGTACATTTTATTACTTCCTGAATGAACAAATGAGCTACTACTGAGCTTCGTACAAAATTTTCTGCTTAAGCTCTGAATTACTCAGCGCGCAAATTCTATCTCGGAGTAATAATAACAGAAATCAGAATCAAAAGTTGTCTCACACTATACTCGTTTAGTTTACCACTCACTATCACATTCCTGAGGTTCTCAATCTTGCAAAGAAAACATCGCTTTAGCTTCTAATTTAGCTAGATTCAGACTTCTATCAAATAAGATTAATCATGTAACCAACACTCACAAAATGAACAAAGGCTTTCCATTTCAAGTATCTGCAACTATATCTACTTCCCCAAAGGTTAATCGTTAATTATTCACAATCTTTCAATAGTTCAGGCCATCAACGTTGTCTTGGAATCAAGAAGCATATGACATTTTTCGTCGAACAAACGATGTCATCAATGTCTCAAAACATACATACTAGCGGCCGAATCTAAATCACTCGTCGGATAGTTCCTTTCATGTGACTTTAACCGTCTGAAAGTATAAACTATCACTATACATTTTTTTATTAAAACACCTTCCAATCCGTTTGATAGTACATCGCTGAAAAATCATGAATTTCTTTACTCAATTCAAACAGAACCCAGAACCAATGTTTCGGTTAGTAACACCTTCAACTGTTTTCAACTTTGCTAACATGCAACAGACCATTCAAACTTTCGCAAATGTGATAACTTTATCACTCGAAACAGCTTTAACTTATAACAACATCATTCGATTAGAACAAATCTAATAGATATATCTCCATATCATACTTTCTAGAATATGAATTCTTCCTTCAAAAAGTTTATCTATTCACCCATGAATGTACAAGATTTTATCCTCTTACCTGAGGATAAACTTAAATGCATATAACTCAAATTACTTTTCAACTAACCAGCTCACTCCGATAAAAACAACTGAGTCGATCTCAACTATCAAGTAATATCATACCAAAATACTTCCTTCTTCATGCTGTTAAAACAACTCAAACATACAATCTTTCAAAATTTCCTCACAAGCTAGTCAAAAGATCTTTACAATCATATTAGCTCAAGGAAACAAAATATCTTGGTCGAACTCATTGATCTTAATCAAACTTACCCGAGAAAGGAAAACCATCGTACAATTTGAGCTTGAGCTTCCACTATCTATACCTTTGCCGATGTCAATTCATTTCACGAAAATTAGAGAAATCTTGATACCAGAATCACCACGTTCCTATGATCGAATCAGAGATACAACCATAGTAGACATAGTTATCACAAGCCAAAGAACATACTTTAAAGATGAGCCATGATTGATAATTTACGAAATAAGGATGATAAGAAAACTAAGATAAAGAAATCTAAGATGCGATATCATATTGGAAGTCCGAGAACATAACTCATAAGAAAATAATAAAAGTCTTGATGATTCCTCAGATAAAACCAGAAGAAAACAATGCTTATACGCTCTGGAATCAATTGTAACAGAGATAATATATTTTCCAAATATATATACAAAACAAAACAACATCCAATAGAAACATAAGAATAGCCTCACATAAATTTTCACTAACAACTTTTATTCCAAACATAATAGACTAGAATCCGAAATAGAGAGATAAGAAATGCTGCTCATCAACCAACCAGATCAACAATGCTCTCATCTAACATTATAAGCAGTTAGCATTCTCATACGATAAGAATTCCATCAGAAAACGAATAATCACATATATATCTTTGAGGATAAATGAATATATAAAATACCTAGGAGAGATCATCATAATCTATTCAATCACAACTGTTACACTCAGACATCTTTACAATTCAAATATCATTCCTCTGACTAATTCTGTAATCACTAATCCCATAATATTCCATTCACTAACGAAAATCAATCCGGAAGAAATTTCCAGCAAATACATTCTTTAGACATCATACCTGAATGAGTCGATTAGCCGAGATTAACTTTTTCTTTAACCATAACATCGCGAAATCTGGATGATCTTTAGAATAACCTAGCATCTTTTCTAGAACTGTATTCACTTGCCAAACTATTCTTAACTCTGACCACATTATTAGTTATTACGCTACTGAACTCTTTAGTCTCTTACTTGTGAGCTCATTCAACTTAAATCTCGTGAAATTTCGTTATAAAATACCACATTGGTAAGGAAGTGAGGTCGTAAAACCTCTAACTCGACTCTCATAAATACACACATATAACTTAGCATTTATCATCAACATAATATCTTCACAATCATATAATTCACTTCGAGCTAATTAACATACATATTTATGTCACACGAACTTTTCGATTATCTTATTCAAACAAGTGTACTTAAACACACATTCCATAAATTTTGAGTAAGTTTACTTATCGCATTCACTTAATCAAACAAATTAGGCACATAACATCATATGAATGCCAAATAAACATGGATGAGCTTATCACAATATAAACTTTCATTTCACTTCACCTTTCCATATTTCAAAGTAATTCCCATTGAACTATTGTAATTTCGATGGATACTCGGGTAGTATACTCAAGGTATGCATGTCAACAACCCGTCAATTCATACTCAAAAGTCCCCTTTTTGGCACATATTCATAGAGCACACTCTCGAGCCACATATGATATAATAGGATTGCCAGTCTAGGCTAAATCCTTTCAGTAACATATGCTCTAAAGGGCTTACTCTGGATTACCCGTCCGGGCTAAATCCATTTCATAACTTATGCTCGAGAGGGCTTAATTCAGGATTATCCTTCCGGGCTAAATCCTTTTTGAAACATTTAAAACATTTTATCCGTTTCATAAAATCACCAAAATCCATCAAAATACAATGTTCAACCGGAACAATGACATTTTATCCATATTTCTCAACTTATGATTATTTCATTTTGTACATCATCACATGCATATCATGAACTCTTATTCATACCTTTTCAAGTTTCGACTCATCACATACACATTTTCACATATCTTAGTATCACTTCCAGTGTTTTCGAAAATAGCTCGGTTGCAAAGCATCTCTGCCTCAACAAAACAATTTCACTAGAGCCGGGAGATATCACACTATCACAGGTAGTAATATGGCATATATAGCTAGACTCACATACGCTACGTTATTCCGAGAATCGACTAAACCATAGCTCTGATACCACTAAATGTAACACCCCTTACCCGTATTCGACGCCAGAATAGGGTACGAGGCATTACCGGACTCACATCACAAGCAATCATACAATTCCGAGTCATAAATTTGCATCTAAATTAAAACCATTTGTATTCAATCATAAAGTCCCTAATACAAGCCTACGAGGTCCAAAACATGCTTTGAAGGTGGTTCAAGACTAAACCAAGAACTTTAGAAATTTATACAAAACTTAGAAATTTTTTGCTAACTGCAGGGCTCACACGCCCGTGTTGTCCAAGGGACATGCCCGTGTGACCCTGGGACATGCCCATGCTTCAGACCATGTTCGATTTAGGGGTGCTCTCTGACTTGTGCCCCACGGTCGTGCCACACGGCCGTGTGCTAGGTCGTGTAGCACACACGGCTGAGACACATGCCCGTATCTCTGCCCGTGTGCTCAATTCTGGACATTCTATTTTGCAACAATTAAGGTGCAGGGGACACACGGTCGGAACACTTGCCCGTGGGGATGACCGTGTGTCACACACGGCCTAGACACAATCCCGTGTGTCTACCCGTGTGGACAAATTAAAGGCTATTTACCAAGCCATTTGCCACCCTTGTACACACATACACTTACACCAATTCAAAGGCACAAAACAATACATACTTAGGCAACCAAAACATCCACATTCATGGTTAAAACAATATCCACATCTATCATACTCACAACATTTACTAAGTCACAATTGACTACTTTCAAGATACCTAATTGTACACCACTTTATCATTTCATCAATAGACCATATTTCCAAACATCTCACATTCATGTCATAAATAACATTTCAATCATTCACCAAGCATATGATGACCATATCACCAAAGTCATTAGCACACATATATATACTTAGGCTTACAACCATGATAGCCCAAATAAACCAATCTACATGACCAATTATCAAAACAAGCATTTCACAATCACAAGCCAACACATTGGCTACAATCCCCGTGACACATTTAACAAATGACTAAGTCCCTATACATGCCATAGACTTAAAATACTTGAATTCACTTATACCCAAAATGATAGCTTGATAGTGTGATAAAATCTCCGGCGATCTCCAACCCGAGCTAGCTTAATAACCCTATAAGACATTGAAAAGGAATGGGGTAAGCTATATATATAGCTTAGTAAGTTCATATGCGAAAAATACAAAACATTATTCATACACTTGACATACAAATATGTAGCACCCCAAACCCGGCCCATACACCACGACCGAATTTAGAATGCCACTGCGGAAAACGTTTGAAAAGATTTTTGACTTAAAGATAAAAACTTTAAAATTTATTGTCGTTTGTAGAATATTGTATGTTTAAAATTCTGAGTAAAACTTTGATGTTACCAATTATCCGGAATTAAAACTTTAATATAAATATTTTTAAGATATAAGTTGCTAAAAATGAAATCATTTCCAAATAGTAAATTAATCATCCATCCAACATAACAATAAACTTCAAATACTTTAAGTGGCCCTTATTACATCAAATAATTATTCAAAAATACTTAATATTAAACTGCATAAAATAAATAAAACATCTTCTGCATGGCCACCTCGTATCCTCTCCAACCCAGTCCAAGCATCACGTATCACCTGCGATGTTTGATAAAAATTTGGGTGAGTCTAACAGACTCAGTGCGTAATTAGTCCACTGAATTCCACCCACATATCAACCCACATAACAGATAACGAGGTAACTTATTCACATAATATCACAATTCGGGCTTGGCCCATATCCATACCACATATCGGATCATAATGTAATTAACCACATGATTCCACATATTGGGCTTGGCCCATTTCCACACTGTTCCACATTCACATATTGGGCTTGGCCCATAACCACATCAATAACCACAATGCCACACATAATCATGCAAAGTGCACCCAACCCAACCTAGGGTCCATCCTCTACACACCCCCGTATCCAGCCACCACACACCAGGGGATTTCTAAATCACCCTCCAACCGCTACACACCATTTCGGCAATTAATGCCGTCCACGATGTAGCTCGTAGCTAACATCAAACCACGATGAGGCACATAGCTACTCATCAACCACGATATGGCACACATACCGATATCAACCACGATGAGGCACAGAGCCACTCATCAATCCACGTGAACTTAATCACAAGTAATCCGAGCGGGACCTCGATCGGCGCCAATCCACGATGTAGCTCATGGCTAACATCAAACCACGTACTCGAAGTACACCCGTACCTTCTTTCATATTCATAACCCATCCCATGCACATGCAACATATAATAATGTCATGATAAATAATGCATGTACATGTTATCCAAGCATTCAATCGTATTCACATTCATAATCCACATTTCATCAGATTTGGTACTAACATGATTATTGACGTACCCTTTTAAGGGCATCCATTTCATAATTGCCACTGCACTTATTAGCACATATATAACACATATACAACACATGCAAGTATCACATAAATCCCGGAAAACGGTAGGCTAACTACACACCTGATAAGTTGAAGCACTACGCTCTCAATCCCGATTCTATCACTAAGCGAAACTACCGCTATCTGCCTACTCTCTTGCTCTGCTGCTGGCCCACACCCCAGTGGCCAATCCCGAACGGTAGAAACCGATCTCTTCTTAAACTTCGGGATAGAGACTATCCCTCTTCCTTCTTGACTGGTGTTCGCCTCCATCACAATACTTAATCAGAACAACTGGTTAATCGATAACGGTTTAGTCTAACATAATGAATCTTAGAACTTATCAAATAATCTTACCAAATCGAATCAAAATCCCAGAAGTTCCTCTTAACCACTGTCGATTTGCCCCTATACATCCATAATCCAAATCGGTCAACACTAATAACCAAGATGGCCTATGGCCGAATATTACAAACCTCCTTACCTTGCTTACCTAAATCCCGAAACTTTCACTTCTCGCTCTTTGGCCGCCGGAATCCCTATATGCCACATATTAGAATCGGTTATGTATAAACCTATGAAGATGGCCTCTTGGCCGAATCTACACATTACTTACCTTGATGTTTCAAAACCTGAGAGATCTCCTTCAATGCTCCTTAGCGTTGGCTACAATCAAAAGAAACACATCACTATGGCCTTAAAGGACATTCGACCAACCCTAGACCAAAGCCTAACCATTGCTTTCGGTACACTATTGCACAAGAACCCACAATCGATTGCTAAAGGAAAAGATTACTTACCAACCACGATTAAAACTAGGAAAGGTGGTCGACGACCCTATCCTTAGAGGTTACCAAATGAACCATGACTACATCCCATAGATTCGGCTTTAGAGAATGACAAGAAAAGAATAGTTTTCGGGAAAAAAGATGATACAAAAGGACATAAAAAGAAGAAGAAGAAACTAGCCTACCACTCTCGGCTTTTGAATGGATCGGCTCCAAGGAAAAGATACAATCGGCTATGGCCTTAAAATAGGGGATGAAACATTCGGCTATCACCAAAATAAAAGAAGAAGGTTGGAAAAGAGATATAGGTTCGGCCAAGAACAAATAGCGAAAGAAGAAGAGAAGAGTTTGAAGAATTTTGGCTATGGTGACAAGAAGGGTTCGGCTTCAATAGAAAAAGAAGAAAAAGAGAGAATTCTCTTGACTAAGAATTTCGGCAATTGGAGATTAAAAGATGAACAAACAATTTCTAAGCACTTAATCCTCTACATAGCCGAAAATACTCTCCTCTGAGTCCCTTGGCCGCCACTTTATCCTTCCTTATCAAATCCCACTTTCTTCTCCTATTTTTCCTCCATGCTACTCATTTAGAATTAATTGAATTAAACAACAATTATCCCTTACCCTTTAGCCGAATTTTAAAAAGAAAATCAAGCCTTATCTCATCCTTTGGAAGTCCAAATGCCGTCCATCACTCCCCCTCTCCCTTAACGCCAATATGCAAAAATAAAACACACTTTATGCTGCCATCAAGACTCGAACCTCCTCCCTCCTGAAGCTCCCTTTGACGCAAACTCCACAGCACCCTAGGTGGCGTCCCTTGCCACTTTTCCAAGGCTATCTTTGTGTCATAAATCCCCCACAAATTCCCTTAAAGCCTCCTTAGCCTAGCTTCCCATCTTAAGCTTGAAATCCAATACTTTTCTAAAGCACTCTCCTACATCCTAGGGTTCTCAAAACCCCTAAAACACCTCCATACACACTCAAAGCCTACTAGCTTATGAGTTATGCATTAAATGCATAACCCCTAATTCCTGGATGTTACAAAATAACTTAACAAATATTAACATAAATGTCATAAAAAAATTTCATAAAGACAACTTACTCAATCCCAATCTTACCAACAGCTCATCATATAAGTAACATAACATATTTCAACATAAATGTCATTAACTTCATGAGTATAATTTACTCAATCACATTCTTGCCTATAGCTCATCTCATGAATAACATAACATATATCAACATGAATGTCATTAAAACTTCATAAATGTCATATGAACATAAATGTCATTTAATATCAACATAACACATATCAACATAATTGTCATATACTAATAGCTCATCATATGAATTACATAACAGGTTTCAACATAAATGTCATTTAAGCTTCATAAGCACAACTTACTCAATCATAATTTTACCACTTGTTCATCATATACTGAGCTCATTTTCTTTGAGTTTTATGTACATACCTGTACCATCACATAACATATTCACATACTTTCTCATCTTTGACATACCCGTTGAGTTTCCCGTTGAACCACTTGGAATACTAAAGGATACTCGGGAATCTCGTTCACACGATACCATACCAATGCCATATCCCAGATATGGTCTTACATGGGATTTCTTTTCGATGCCAATAGCCCAGCTATGGTCATACACGAAGTCTCATATCGATGCCATATCCCAGATATGGTCTTACACGTAATCACAATAACCTTAATGTCATGACATTTGTATCCTATCTATTCCTAAAGTTCAACCGGGATTTCTCGCTTGTCGAAACTTTGACGAATACTTCCATAGAGTCAATCACAATTCATAAAAATTTAAAGCATTTAAAAAATAAATATAACAATGCATTATTTACATACGAACTTACCTCGGCATAGAAATGGTAAAAAGGGCTAAATCGTCAAATAGTTGTTTTTCCCCCGTTCTAGGTCCAAACTCATTTTTTCTTGATCTATAATATCACATTTAACTTATTCAATCATTATACTATTCAAATTAGCCCAAAATCATATTATGGAAAAAATTACATTTTTGCCCTTAAAGTTTGACATTTTTACAATTTAGTCCCTAGGCTCGTAAAATGAAATGTACTCAATTTTTTTAATACCCATGCTTAGCCGAACCTCATAAATTCTCATAACAGCCCACATTTTTCATTTATTCACACTTTTACTACTCATTTTATAACTTTTACAAACAAGTCCTTTTAGGTATTTTCACCGAAAATCACTTAGCAAAAGTCGTTTATCATACACCAAACATGCATTTTCTACCATTAGACATCAAAAAACACAAACATCCATCATGGGTAAAATTTTAAACCTTGACATCTCTTCAAATTGATGGTAATAGAAAGATCGAGTTACAACGACTTAAAAAATGTAAAGAGCATTAAAAACGGGGCTAGAACGGACTTACAATCGAGCTTGGAAGCTTGAAAAACCCTAGCCATCGCTTCCCCTTGTGAATTTCGGCCATGGGAGGAAGGTGGACAAAAATTGGCTTTATTTTGGCTTTTTAATTCATTTTAATTACCAAATTACCAAAATACCCTTAATGAAAAACTTTAGAAACATGCCAAACCATGTCCATTTTTGTCCACCAACTTAACCAATGGTCTAATTACCATTTAAGGACCTCTAATTTAAAATCTCATAGAAATTGAACTCCTTTAACATATAGAATTCATGTTTTATACTTTTGCAATTTAGTCCTCTTGACTAAATTGAGTGCCCAAACGTCAAAATTTTCGAATGAAATTTTTATGAAATCATTCCGTAAAACTGTAGACCATAAAAATATAATAAAAAATGAATTTTTCTTTGTCGGATTTGTGGTCCTGAAACCACTGTTCCGACTAGACCCAAAATCGGGTTGTTATAGTAGAACTTACATTGTACTCACTGGACAGATCTATTTGATAGGCGTTGTCATTGATCTGCTTGAGTACTTGGAAAGGGCCATCTCTATTATATCCTTTGAATTGGACCAAGCTACTCTTATCATCCCCCCTTCCTCACGAAGATTCGTCCCTGAATCTTTAGCTGCACAAAAAGAAAAAGTATAAGAATAAATAACAATAAAATGAAAAAAAACACTTACCTAAGCTTTCTTGTGCGGAAAAACTATCTCCAGGATCAAAGACATTATTTTGATCCTTCAAATTAGCTTCGATCATGTATGTCTCCTTTAAAACCAATGTATCAATACTAAATAAAGAAGTGTTAAGTACATGAATCTTCAAGTAAAAAATAACCTGTAACTTTCTTTTAATATGCATGGTCATCCATAAGAATTTCCAATGACGAGTCATGAATTTCACATAATTATAAAAAAGAAGAAATTTAATATTCTTATGTAAAAATTCGTCGTTAAAGGTCAAGAAAGAAAATTTTGTTGCAAGAGAAAATATGTAAAATTCTTTAAAAAACTTATTTAATGCAATAGAATTACTATTTTTAACCTTTGTAAATTTAGATAAACCCATAAAATCAGTTGAACTGTTAGACCAAGGTTTAATGAAATTTGACCAACGAGAAAGCATGTTGTAAGGAAATATTTTACAAACAAAACCAGTAGCATACTTATAAAAAAAAAACATTCAAGGTATGCCTTCTTAAATCAATTTCTAATATTTCTTTACATTTCTTACCTTGTAGCACTTGTGGGAAATTATCAATATTCAACTTACCTCTTTCCCACAAGTAAAATCGTCTATCAATGGTATAGTAATATAATTGAGAGTTCGTCAATGGATCCATGAAGTCTTGCAATAAAGAAACACCACTAAACAAATTTGAGTTAAGGTAAATTAAAACATAATCATTCTTCACTTCTGTATGGGTATTTTCTTTCTTTTCATAATATTTTTCCTCATGAGAACTCTCCAATTTTACCTCATATGGATTTTCACTTACCAAATTTGGACCATCAAGTAGACTTTTATCACTGAAGGTCTCTTTTCTCTCAGTCTTTTCACGTGATTTTTCCTCACTTCCCAAATCCCCCTCACAAGTATTATAAATATTTAATTCAATATAATACATCTCAGTAGGAGAACATGACATTTCTATCTCATCTTACTCTATAGATTCGAGGAAAAAATTCTCACTATCATCTTTTTCCGGTTCACAAAGTTCGGCATCACATATCTCTTTTCCACTAAAGTAAGAATCAACAAAAGGTACAAAGTCATGCTTACTTTCTTCTCTTGTTGGATATTTAATTGGACATTGGAAACCCTTATGATCTTTTGAACTACACCAATAACATTGCACAAAAGGTGATAGCTCAATCTTATTCTCTCTATTTGGATATTTAATTAGACATCGGAAACCTTCATGATCTTTTGAACTACACCAATAACATTTCACAATAGGTGAGAGATCAATTGTACTCCTCTTTTTGTTTGACCATCTCCCCTTGTCTAATAGTTCCTCTATTTGCCTTTGCAACTTCCCAATCATAGTATCGCGAATCATTATGAAAGCATGAAAAGAACACAACAGTCAAGAAAAGAAAAATTAAACAAACCTCACTGTTATGCACTCAGAAATAAAAATCAAATTCTCAATGAGGTAAGAATTAATATTGTGATTCCTTTAGGATTATTTATGAAAATCAATCATAATGTTAAAGAATCTAGCTACAAAATATCCTAATGGCACTAGGAGTCCAAAAGTGGCTAGACACCAACGGTTTGTGTTGCACGGAGGAAGGAATGTGCAACGTGTTTTAACCTACTAACACAAGAAACAATAAAGTTTTAGAATGCGTATAGGAACAATAAAAAGTAAAAACAAATGAAAACCTAACACTAAGAATCAATAAAAATTGCTGAAACCCGAAAACCCGAAAAATTGTGAAGCAACTTGACAAACTTCGTTCGAGGTGTTCCTGATTTCCAAAAATCATGAAATTTAAACTGGAGACTCCTCAAATAATGTAGATCTGATCTGGAAAGTTTTGACAAAAAATTCAATTCACAGAATATTTTTTATTTTTCTTTTCTTTTCGTATTTTCTTTTTTCTGTACTTTTTCGATCACTTTTTTTCGTGGGAAATATTTTTTTTATATTGTAATATAGTTCTAAGAATCAGTATATAAAATTTTAGATTAATTGAAAAATGTTTACCCACTCAAAAATACTTTTTTCTAAAAAAACATTATGGGTAAAAACTGCTTAAAGTTTGTTTTGCAATGGAAATCAGTTTAGAAATCAACCATGAACACCCAAAATGCCCAAATCTGATACCAAATGATGAAGAATGATGTGGATGAAGGTGAAAGCGGATCGTAAAGTTTGTCAAAGTCACAAATTTAACCTAGATATCTAAACGAACGTAAACTGAAACAAGAAACAACGAAAATAGATTAGTTGTTACAAAGGAGAGTCAAATGAAATTAAAACAAAAGAAAGATGAACCAGCTGGTAAAGAGTCTAATAGAGAACGAATTAGGGTTTCTTGGATGGAAAGAAACCTTCCTTGGACCTCAAGAAAACACCCCAACCAGATCTGGAAAAACAAAACACAAACAGATTTGTTAGAAGTGATTTTAAAGACAAAAGCAAACTATTTTGTGCAATAATTTTTGAAACAATAAGAAAATATTAAAACTCCTAATTTTGATGTGTTTCTTGATGGAACAAGATAGGAAAATGTCTTTCTTGAAGCAACTTTAACCTAGAACGAAAATCAATAAAATCAGCAAGCCAAAACAACAAGAATTAATTTAAATAAGCAAGAAACGATAAATTAAGGATATAAAAGAGAAGATGACATCCTAAGAAGCCTTGGAAACATTAAGAATCCATAACTCCTTTCAACGGCTCTAATTCCCCCTCCAAGAAAAAGATCTTGGCAAGAAAAGCTTGAAGATGATTCCCACAACCTGAATGATTGTTAAAACAACTTCTAAAAGAATCTCAAAGACAATTATTATTAACTCAAAAAAAAAATTCAACTGTGTGTGTATAAGGGTGAACGTCCACGCTACTTATAGGCCCCCAAAATAAGCTTTCCTAACCCTAATAGAATACCTAACATGACAACTCATCAAATAATAATAAAAAACAAAATAATTCTAAGTGTAGACTTTTAATGGAATTCAGCCAAATGAATTAAATGGACTTTTAATGGGCTCTTTGGACTGAATTCTTACATGATGATCCACCTATTAAATAAACTTGGAAATATAGTTTAAATATTTTACAATTTGGGTTACTTTGATAATTTGGCATGATATTCAATTAAATTACTTTCAAAACTTCAGGGTGGGTTTGTAACATCTTAATAGACCATTTTTTCAAGAACTAGGTCTTGTGATCTGTTTGCTCTCGAAATTGGCTCGTTCAAGCTCGTACATGAAATCCAATGCGCATTGGCTGCAAGATTCGGTTTCTTAGACCAAGATTTCCAAGATTTGAAATATTCATTTTCTTGATTCTTGAAATTGTCCGAAACAGCAAAATTGGACCAAGATTCGGTTTCTTGATTTTCTTGAAAATAAGAAAGTGAATCTTGATTTTCTTTTTCGGTCGTGTGCGCATCTAGGGCCTTGGTAACGGAATCTTGGATGGTCCCGTTCAATCTTGCTTGGATTTAGTTGGCCTTTGACCTCGTTATTGGGCCTTAAGGAAATATGAGTCCATCACATTCATGAGCTTGATTTTTGGCCTTGAGACACTTTAACATGAAACTATTTTGGTCGGCAAATTGTATGAGGCAATGGACGGCAAAAATGTGTCAAAGGAATTGGTTTGATGAGGCTGTTATAATCAACGAAGCGGGTAGTGAGGAGGTGCAATGATGGTGAAACAATGAAAATTGTAGTAGCTTTGACGGACATAACAATAAAGTTTTAGGTTGACTACTGATAGAAGGCATGGATGCTTGGTGCAACAACTGGCAAAGAAGGCAGCGGTGTTTTGGAGCAAATTAAAGTGGCTTATTAGACGGAAAAATCTAAAGATTACTTTGCAGCAACAAATTTAAAATTTGAAACGTTACATAACCAGTTTCAGTGTTGATCTTAAATTTTTAGATTTTTAATTAGTAAAATGAGTTACAGTTGAACGTGTAATTGGAAGACAAAGAATGAAATATGTGAATTCCTGAACACAGAATTCAATGATCTTGACCAATCCTTTAATAAATTAGATCTCACTTTTCTTGATAAGAATGTATAATAACAATGCAATTTGGGTCAAGATTCTAATACAATAGAAATGAAAATGAAAGGTCCATTAAAACGGGGTCATCTCCGAGAGGTCAAACAGAGCTTGACAAAACAACAGAAAATGGAATGAAAGTTGGGGACAAAGCTTTTTCAAAATCAACACACAAAAATTGAAAGAATCTGTAATAATGGTGTAACAAAACAGGTTCCTTGGAAGGCTATTATAAGCCATATGGTTTGATTCGTTAATGGGGTACAAAGATTAGATTCAAAGAAGCGAAAAGAAATGACCCTTTTTCAACTAAACTAAACTTGAAGTACAAGATAGCTATTGTTTGAGTTTTCCTTTGATTTGCCAAAACAAGAAAAAAGGAAAGTATTTTACTAAAGTGATTGATCATAGGCTACTGGGGCTCCTATTTTTTTGTAGTAACATCAGCAATGATGCCTAGATCGATGCTTTTCCTTTTTAGTATTCCATTTTGTGTTTTTTTTTTTTTTTTTATTTCTCAGTAAGCCTAGGTTGGCAAAATCAATTCAACCTGTCAAGTTTCGATCCTAATTTTATTTAATCGAGCTGGTTTTTTATTAAAATTTTCAGATTTTAGATTAATTTTGTCTTGTGATCTGGTGAGGCATGTTTCTTTCTAATTGACGCTTTGGTGAGATTAAAATAAATGAAAGCAAGGGGCGAAGGAAGGGAAGGGCTGGCGGGACCTTAATCCGGGAAATTCCACTTTTAGGCCCCAAAAAGCTTAAAATATCATAAGTTAATATGGGGTAAATTTATAGCTTGGCCCTCCTAGAATTACTAGAATTTCAATTTAATCCTTTTAAAAACCATAAAGATATAACTCAATAAAATAGTGAAATTACATTTAAACTCTTATAAAAATATATAACTTAATTTCTACCCCTTAAATTTTTTTTTTTTAAATTTCATTGCTCTTTAAGCGCAAAAGAAACCTACGTGACAACAAACTTAATATTATTATAATAGTATAGATATAATACTCTAGATGATAGCTATAAATGCCTCTCATTTGCTTTATAATTATTTAATATATTTTAATGGACATTATAACACTTTATAACATGTACATATGTAAAATTAAAGCATTGCATAAAATTGCATTAAAATATTAAAGAAAAATAGA
Organism: Gossypium sturtianum; assembly: GCA_025698515.1. Classification (NCBI taxonomy): domain Eukaryota; kingdom Viridiplantae; phylum Streptophyta; class Magnoliopsida; order Malvales; family Malvaceae; genus Gossypium; species Gossypium sturtianum. Next base: position 59,333,683 of record CM046948.1, read on the forward strand.
TTCTTGAATTCCATGACCTGGCCGAAAAGCAAAAGGCAAATATAAAATTTAAAAAAAAAAAAAATTAAGAAGAAGAATTGAATTCCATGGAGTAGTAATCCAGATGCTTGAAGTTATGGTATAAACCCCATCAACCGATCAATCAAAAGGTGACCAAAAGTAAATAAAATGAAAAAGCAAGCGTCAAGACGATTTATGCCAATCTAGCTATAGTTGTAAATTTCTGATGATTAGTCACTTTGCCATACCCCATTCTTCAGAATTAAGCTTCTTTCAGAGTTTTGGGTACTTGATTCATCCCTCTTTTCTGTTGTTCTCATTCTTTCACATTGCTTATCAACCTTTGAATAATAGTAAGCACCAAATTGAAGAAATAATGGCTTCAAATGGCAATCCGTCTCCTGTGATTATCATGCCTATGTGAAGTACTAAATTCAGGGCATAGATTTGAAGATCAAGTCTTTTATATTGATTTAATTCACAACCTAGATTAGTTTAATTTGAAGAAATAATAGCTAGTGATATCAGTTATATTTGTTGCAAGTATTATTTTTTTTTACATGTTTATTTCATAAATTAATAATACACCAATTACATTTGATAATTTTTAGTCATTCGTATAACTTGTTTGTAGTAAAGAGAAGAAATTTTTTTTGTTAATTTTGAAGATGCCTTAATTTTTACAAGAATTTTTATTCATTATTTTCTAATTTCAAATTTAAATTTATACTAAGTGTATTTTAAAACATATGTTATGAATAAAGTGATATTAAAAAAAAAATTAAATTCAAAGGTTGCCGAGTTTCAAAACTTCTGATTTAGATTTTTTTTTTTTAAAATTTCCTTTATTTGGTCTGTTTATTTTTTAATATTATTAATTATTTTCAGTAAAGTGTTAGTACCAACGATTTGAGCGGGAAGGGGGTGTCGGATTTGCAGCAGTTTTACATGATTGCATTGCCTTTTTAAGTCCTTGTTTAATGGAAGCGTTTGCAATCTGTGAGGTTCTCTCTTAGTTAATGTGTTGTTGTGTGAGTCGAGTAATGCGTCTGAGCTTGGTATTCTAGTTTACAATTGTCTACTCATGAAGGCGCGATTTCAGCGCTTATATTTTTGTTGGACTCGTCAGTCTACTAATAAGGCTGTTGATTGGTTGGCTTGAGTGATCTTGTTACATACAAATCACATGAAATAGGATGATTTTCTCCTTTTTTTTCTTTTTCAGAGATTTCACTCTATGTTGGTCTCGGTAATGTAGACTAAGATATTGAACAATAGGAATTGATTTATGAGCTAAGTCTATTAGCTTGAGTTGGGGTGAAGATAAAAAATTTTTTAAAGGTCGAAATTAAATTGTAATTTTTATGATAGTAAAAATATAATTTTACTATTTTAATAGTCTCTATTTTATAATTTTTGAAAGATTAAATTAAATTTTTATGATTTTTAGGGGGTCAAAGTGTAATTTTATCTTTACTAATTTAAAATTTTAAAAATTTCAAAAGGCGTAAATAAAAAATTTTCCATTTTAGAGGGGCCGGGCCCTTGCCACCCCCTCTCCTGGCTTGGGTTACTTGTTCGTTTCTTTGTTTCTCTTGATTGTTTGGTTTTTTCTTTAATGAAAGTTTTTCTCTCTAAAAAAATATGATTTTTTTTAAAATACTTTTAAGCATTTGATTAATATGTAAAAAATTTATTGGATTAAGTTGTTTGCCTAGAACTTTTTTAAATGCACAATTAAACATTCAAATAATATGTAAATTCTTTATTAAAAAATCAATATCATCGTTTTAATACAAATGACTCTTATTTTACACGTTGGTAGCGGTAGTTTCTCAACAAGTGGGATTAAGAAATCATGTATTCTTCTTAATTAGTTTTAAAATTTTTAAAGCGAATTAACAATCATAATAATAACTAATAATATTAAACAAAAATAGGAGATCAAATTATGCCAAATCTAAATATAAGAATTAAATCCAAAATATTAGTATTATAGAGGGGTTTAAACTATTATTTAACCGTAAAAAAATTTACTGTAAAATTATTATGTAATATATCTATATGAAATAACTTATATCAAGATCATCTAAAACCTTGCGTGCTAATACAATAAGGGATTATATTTGATGCATTATCAGTGTATGAATCTCATGAATAATCAACCACCTTATCAATAAATAAAATTAAAATGATATTGAAAATCATATAAATAAACATTTCTAAACTTAATTATCTAAACATAATTAAAACAATGAAACTTCATTATTAAAGAGGTAGCTAATCATGGTTCACTGATGGTACATGAGATCTATATACTAACAATACATCAAATATAATCACTTAAAGTTAAATTAAGGTAAAGAAGATATTAGATATAGGTGAGTGCCTAATAATATTTTTATATCTTTGAAAATGGATGGCATGACACAATTTTGGTGTCTAAAAACTAAATTTTGTAGCATGATCCTAAGACTCTCCCCTTTATGTTCCTTCTTCTTTCACTTAGAGTTTCCTATCCTTTCTTACTTTGATTATGAGATGGGCTTCTACTTCTTCGTATCACGTTTTGTCTCAAGTGTTCTCGGGTTTGAGGTTTGAAGGTTCTTTTTCTTTGTGGCTTTCCTTGAAAGGTGTTGTTCTACACTTTCTCGAGATTGTTGGAGAAAACAGAGGATAGCAGATTAAGGAGGCAATTTCTTTTTATGTTGCCTTACATCCACAACTTTCTTCAACACACTTATATAACTTACAATAAACTTAAATTCACTTAACCAACTATTTAAATTCTCTAGAAATATCATAAATGGACTAACTCAATTCACTTAACAAAACTATTTAAATTTTTTAGATTCATAAATAGAAATTGCAAATTAACTTTTAACACGCCCCCTTAATTTATTATTTTCATTGAGTTTTTAAACTTTTTGAGCTTCTCCAATGACACGGGCTTCGTAAGAACATCCACAGGTTGCTCGTTGGTCCCGACGAACTTCAAACAAATTTCTCCATTGCTTACCAAATCTCGAATGAAACGATGATGAAGCTCAATGTGCTTACTTCAGGCATGAAAAATCGAATTATTTGTCATCGCGATTGCCGACATATTATCACAAAATATGGTAGTGGGAATCTCTTCTTTCTGCTGCAGGTCAACCAAAATTCGCCTAAACCAAACTGCTTCACAAGCTGCACTTGTTGTTGTATCATATTCAGCTTTTGCAGATGATAAAGCCACTTTGTTTTGCTTCCTTGAGCTTTAGGAAATCAACTTCGATCCCAAGCAAAAAAGATATCCCGAAGTGCTCCTCTTATCTTCGACAGAACCTTCCCAATCGCTATCCGTAAAATCGACCAAATTGTTGCTCGATTCTTTCATATATCTCAGCCCCTGCTTCTTCGTTCCTTGCAAGTACCTTATTACTCTCTTTGCAGCAGCATAATGAAACTTGCTCGGCTTACTCATGAACCTCGGAAGAACACTTACGTGCTTAATAATAACGAGCATTATATTAGTGAGATAAATCAGAGATCCCACTAAGCTTCTATAAAGCTTCTCATCAGTCATCTCTCCACCATCTTCTTGTTCTAACTTCTCATTAAGTGCCATTGGCGTAGGCACCAGTTTACACGTCGACATCTAAAACTTCTTCAATAGGTCCTATACATTCTTGCAAAATAAATTCAATACTTGATTGCTTGGCTTCAAAACCAAGAAAATACTTTATAAGGCCGAGATCAGACATCTCGAAATCTTTCATAATGGCCCTTTTAAAATCTTCAGCCATCTTCATATTAGTTCCTGAATATATCATATCATCAACGTAAAGACACACTATTAGAAAGTTCCTATTTCTTCCAACCTTTACATAGAGGGATGGCTCGCTTGAGCTCTATAAAAGACCAAACTGCTAAAAGTACGATTCAGTCTTGCTATTCTATGCTCGAGGAGCTTATTTTAACCTGTAAAAAGCTTTTTGAATTCAATAAACTTTTTCTTCATTCCCCTTTACAACATATCCTTCAGGTTGGCGTACATATACTTCTTCTAACTCTCCATTCAAGAAGGCTAACTTGATGTCGAGTTGGTACACCTTCATCTTTAACTGAGATGGCAAATTGAAAAATAGTTATTATCGTTTCCATTTGAGCAACCAGAGCGAATGTCTCATTGAAGTCGACCCTTGGATGCTACGAATAGCCTTTTGCGACCACTTTAGCCTTGTACTTCTGAATGCTTCCATCATCATTATACTTCATCTTGAATATCCATTTCAATCTGATTGCATCCTTTCCTCCCGAAAAATCGACCAATTCACGCGTCTGATTTTTCTCGATACTTCTAATCTCTTCATTCATGGCTTCTTTCCACACTTATTGCTCTGTAGCTTCCTCGTAATTTTGTGGTTCTCTAGTAAACAAAACAAAATTACTTGCAGCATATATGTTAGATAAGGAGCGATACCTCCAAGGAGAATCTGAGTCTGATTCGTCACTTGACGTATCAACTCTGGAACTTTCACCTTCTATCTTGTTTTGTGTCCTCAGAGTTGGTAGAGGGGCATCAGCTGGTGGAACTATCCCGATTCCGTTGAGTACTACTACAACTTGTGATTCATTATTGTCCCAATTCCAAGCAGTCAATTTGTCTAAAATTGCATCCCTTAACAGAATCAGCTAACTAGTTTTTTAGTTATAAAGACAATACCTCTTGGAATCATTACTGTAGCTGATAAAACTATTTTTTTCTCCTTTTTCACCAAAATTTTCCCAATGTTGTGGTAGAATATGTGCATAAGCAATGCACCCAAAAACTTTGAGCTTACTTACAACCATCTTCCGATCATACTAGGCCTCAAATGGAGTCCTATTTGAAATCACCTTTGTTGGAGAGCAATTCAAAATATACCGTTGTATTCATAACTTCGGCCCAAAATTTGTTCAAGTGACCTTTCCCCTTAAGCATGCTACAAGCCATTTCTTCAATTGTTCGATTCTTTCTCTCAGCAACTACGTTTTGTTGAGGGGTGTGCCTCACGATGAGGTGTCGTTGAATCTCGTTCTCCTCCCAATACTCAAGGAAAGGCTTGTATATAATCTCTCCTCCTCAGTCGATTCAGAAAGTCTTGATTGAACATCCATTTTGCTTCTCAACAAGATCTTTGAAATGCAAGAAGGTGCTGAAAGCATAGGACTTTTGTCGAGAAAATAAACTTAGATCATCCTCATAAAATCATCAACAAAGAGAATAAAGTATTGCTTGTTACCGAGTGAAGAATTTTGATTTGGACCGCATATATTAGCATGGACAAGCTTTAAGGGGTTTCAAGCTCTCCAAGTTGTCTTCCAAAATGGAAACTGGTGCATCTTCTCGTACACAAAACCCTCACAAACTCTCTCTTTTGGATGAATCATAGGAAGTCCAGCCACCATCTCCTTTTGCTTCACAAGCAACAAACTCTTAAAGTTCAAGTGTCCATATTTCAAATGGCATAGGTACGATTCATCAATGTTTTCACATTTGAGAGCATAGCTTTACAACTTCACTATATTGAATGGAAACAAATAATTTATTTTTCTTATATTATTTTTCTTATCCATGATATAACAATGATCATTATAAAAAGTAGCTTATAACTGTAACACCCTTAACCCGTAATCGTCGCCGGAACAGGGTTATAGAGCATTACCGAAGTTTACAGAACAAATACAGATAATTCATATCATTTACTATTCATATCCAAAAATAATCATACTGTCCCTTGAATGGACCCTCGAGGCCTAATTTAAACATTAGAATCAAGTCGGGACTAATACGGGATCTCAGAGAATTTTTCGTGAAATTTAAAATTTTTCTTTAATACAGGGGTCACATGCCCGTGTGAGTAGGCCGTATGGCTCACACGGCCAAGTGACATGCCCATGTCTCAGGCTGTGTGGGCATTTGATGTGAGGCACATGGCCGTGTCCTAGGCCGTGTCTTTACCTGTGTAACTCCTTGACTTACACGGCCTGCCACACGCCCGTGTGCTAGGCCGTGTGGTCAATTTAATCTTCACAAATTAGGTGCAAGTTTCATACGGCCAAGACACACGCCCGTGTTCTAGGCCGTATATCTCACACGGCTAAGACACACGCCCGTGTCTCCGCCTATGTGCCTAATTTTGAGCATTCTGTTTCTTAATTTTAGGATGCAGAGGACACACGGCAGAACCACATGCCTATGTGCCAAGCCGTGTGTCACACACGGTCAAGACACATGCCAATGTGTCTACCCATGCAGACAAAATATGGTCATTTCCTAGCCTTATTTCTCACCCAAATTTGCCAATAACCTACAACAATACTTGTACATATATATATACTGTAACAACCCAATTTCGGTGAGATCGGAACAGTGGTTTCGGGACCACAAATCCGAGCTAAAAAAAGGTTATTTTAATATTATTTTATGATTTTCATTATTATAGGAAGGTCATATGAAAATTTTGATAAGAAAATTTTACCGATTGCATGTTTAATTAGGGAAAAGACTAAATTGCATAAAATGCAAAAGTTGTCTTATAGTAGTTATAAGTATCAAATAGCTATAGAATTCAAAAATTAAGGTCCTTATATGGTAATTAGACCATTGAAGAAAAGTTAGTAGGTAATTTAGTGACTCATCCATGGAAAAATTAGAAATGGGCAAGGACTAAATTGGAAATCACTAAAATTAAAAGATGACAAATAATTAAAAAGGAAATTATCATCTTTTTATTCATCTTCTTCCCTAAAATTTCAATGAAAACCCTAGGAGAGAGGATGAAAACTTTCCAAGCTCAATAAGGTATGAAATCAAGTCCCGTTTTTAAAGATTTTTATATTTTTGGAATCGGGATAGTCTAATCTCTCTATTTAGGGGATTTATTTGAAAAGTTATCAAGGTATGAAATTTGGTTCATGGATGAATATGCTGAAAATTAGAAATTTATGGTAGAAAATGAAAAGTTATTCATGGATAAACAACTTTTACAAATCAATTTTTGATGAAAACTTGATTTAGGGACTAAAATGAAAAAGTGGTAAAACCCATGGAAAATTTTGAAAATTTTGAAAATTTTGAAATGTATGTGCTGTAAATGTAATATATAAATTTCGGCTAGGCTTGGAAAGAGGGTTAAATTTCATGAATTTCATTTTCCGAGCCTAGGGACGAAATCAGAATTTTTGAAAAGGATAGGGGCAAAATGGTAATTTTGCCTAGGAAGTAATAGAATGCAAATGTATATGAAATGTGATAGATTAATAGTTAATTTTTTTTATATAGACCCGGAAAGACCAACTACCGAACTAGATCGAGGGAAACAAAAGGTTTCAGAATAGTTGACATTCAAATACGAATAATTATCAAGGTAAGTTCGTGTAACCTAAATATGTATGTTAATGTGCTTGAATTAAATTGTATGATTGTGATGATATGCATGTGAAGATATACATTATAAAATGACCACAAATTGGAAAATGATGATAAAATTCTATGTCCCGGTTGAATGTTGAAATTCGATGGAATAAGGTGATTTCTCGAAAAGAGTATAATATTGCATATGTTGCAGATAGGATTTAGCCAGGACGGGTAATCCTGAAATAGGCCCTCTCAAGCATATGTTATAGATTGGGTTTAGCCCGAACGAGTAATCCAAATCAAGCTCTTTAGAGCATATGCTACATAAAGGATTTAGCCTGGACGGGTAATCCTGTTATAAAATATGTGGCTTGAGAGTGTGCTATATGATCATGTGCTAAATGGATACTTTTGAACATGAATTGACGGATAGTTGATATGTATACTTTGTGTATACTACCTGAATGTTCATCGAAATTTCAATAGTTCAATGGGAAAGATTCATGAAATACGGAAAGGTGAAACTAAATAGAAGTTTATAATGCGATGAGCTTATCTAAGTTTACCTGATATTTATATGATGTTATGTGACTAACTTGTTTGATTAAGTGTATATGTTTAGGTAAACTTACCCAAAAATTTTGGATGGTAAGGTTATGTATGCTTGTATGAATAATATAACCGGTAAGTTTAATTCCCGTTATACGAACTTACTAAGTATGAAAATGCTTACCCCATTTAATTTTCTTTGTTTTATAGTGTTCGTAAGCTCGCGAAGGTTGGAGGTCGGTCGGAGCATTAATCACACTATCCACTATATGTAACAGCCCGGTTTTAGCTAAATCAGAATAGTGGTTTCAGAACCACAAATCTGATATCAAAAATTTATTTTAATATTATTTTAAATGTTTACAGCATGGTAGCATGTATGTGTGAAAGTTTCGTGAATTAATTTTATCGTTTGAATGCTCAATTCGGTAAAAAGGACTAAATCGCGTAAAGCGTAAAAGTTAAATTATATTTGTTAAATGCACTAAATGACTATGAATATTAAATGTGAAGGTCCTTGAGTGATAAATGTACCATTAATAGGGTAAGTGGACATTAATGGGCATGAAATGGATGGTATAAATGTTTTATCATTAAGGTTATTTTGGTAATTTGTAAATTAAAGTAAATTAAATAAAAGAAACAAAGGTATCATCTTTGTATCTATCACCTTCAACCAAAAAACAAGAAGGAAGGAAGCCATTTTAAAGCTATTAGGGTTCGGTCATTGTTCTATTCAATTGTAAGTCCGTTTTTGCTCGGGTTTTGATGATTTCTATGTTTTTGTAATTGTTGCAGCTCAATCTAGCTAGCCTGTACCTTTAATTTTGAAACTGTTAAAGATTTTGAGAGTTGCATTTGTTGAATCTATGTGTTCTTTGATGTTTAATGTTGAAATATGAAAGCTTGATGATAGTTTTACATATTTTGTTAAGTGATTTTTGATGAAAATGCATAATAGGGATTAAATTGTGAAAAGTGCAAATTGAGTGGTTGAAATGTGAAATAAATGGAAAATATGTGTTGCTAGGGGTATATTGGTAATTTGGCTAGCATGGGTTAGTCTTGAATTATGTGAATTATGTGTTTTGTGAAATAAGGACTAAATTGTAAAAGTTGTGAAATACTTGGGGCAAAAGTGTAAAAGTGTTTTAAAGTGTGATATGGACTAAATTGAAAGAATATGTGATTAAATAAGCTAATTTTGAATTCATATAGATCAAGAAATAAAGAATTCAGATTTAGATCGGGGGAAAAGCAAGGTTATCGAGTAGTCGAACCGATCCGTCATTTCCGTATACGAGGTAAGTTCGTATAACTGAACTTAAATGTGTATCTATTTATTTGATGGATGAAATTGAGATAGTATTTATTCTATTAGATAAATGTCGAGATATTAGATTAAATGCATGGTTTAAGTAAACGAGATGCTAAATAAGACCATAGCTGGGCTATAGCAAAATCGAATAATAAGACCATAACTGGGTTATGGCATGTGAATGAAAGACCACGGCAGGGCCTTGGCAATGTATGTGTAAGACCATAGTTGGACTATGGCATCGGAAAATTGACGTACTTATATCGTAAGTATTTATAAACTCGAAGTGATTCAATAAGCAATTTGGTGAGAATAGATATGTATTAGTACATGTATGTACGAAAAATTGCTCAAGTAACGTGTTAGAAGAAGTTGAGGACTTATGAGTTACGATGTGGTTAAATTATACGTAATCTCGTTGATTAATGCTCTAAATGCTAATTATGATATCCGTTTTGAAATGCTAATAAATGTTGAGATTATCTCATATTTACATACGAACTTACTAAGCTTTATAGCTTACTTTGTTTATTTTTCTTCTATGTTTTCTTCTATGTTTTATAGTAAATCGAAGCTAGATCAGAACTGGGGATCGTCAAGAACTTCATTGCACTATCAGACATCTATTTGGTACTTTTGAGTTGTGTAAATACGGTATATGGAATGTATAGGCTTGTGTCATTTTGGTATGTTTGGTGAATATGTATTTAGGCCATTTGGGTTGGCAAATGGTTCTATTTTGAGTTTGGTAAATTGACTATGTTATGTGATTGAAGTTGATAATTTGGAGGTTATGTGTTTGTGAATTAATGCACGCTTGAAATGAATTAGTCAATTGAATGGCAAGTTGTGATATATTTATGACTTGCATGATTGGAGATAGATATAGTAAGATTTATGTATTGGTTAATGACTTTTGGCTTCATATTTGTGCCTTGAAATGGTACCATTTGTACTTGTGTAGGTATGTGCAAAATGGGGTGGCAAATTGGCCTTGCAAATGGCCTATTTTTGTCCACACGGGCAGAGATATGGGCGTGTGTCTTAGCTGTGTGTGACACACAGTCATGTTACACGGCCGTGTGTTCCCTGGTGTTGAAATTGAATTGAAGTCAGTATGCTCCACACGGTCTCACATACGGGCATGTGACTGGCTGTGTGGTACAAGTCAGTATACCCCCTTATATGGCACACGGCCTAGCACACGGGCGTGTGACTTGGTCGTGTTGCATAAGTTAGTATACCCTACAGGTTTGGCATGACCTGGCACATGGGCATGTATGGCCACTTCGAAGGGCACACGGGCTGGACACACAGACATGTGGTTGGCCGTGTGACCCAAGTCAGTATGTATGCCTTGTTTCCACACGGCCTGAGACACAGGCGTGTCTGGAGCCGTGTGAGGTACACGGCCTGTTCACGCGGGCGTGTGACCCCTGAATGGTTGGAATTTTTCTAAGTTTCCAAAAATTTCCCAAGTTATCGGTTTAGTCCTGAAGCACTTCTAAAGCATGTTTAATGCCTCGTAGGCCCTTATAAGGGACAATGTGATTATGATTAAATGATATATGAGTATGAATGCATAAATGTATGAGTTATGTATGTTAAATGATATGTATTTATCGGTAATACCTCGTAACCCGACTCCGGTGACGAATATGGGTTAGGGATGTTACACTATCTCATTTTGGTATAAATAGAAATCTCCTTTTGGTATAATGGCATGTATAGGCTCATTTGGCCAAATAGTGGCTTGTAAGTGATGTTTTGTAATCTAGCCATTGGAATGGCTAGAGATGTTTTACTTAGTATGTTTATAAAGTTATTCCATGATTAAATTCAGATGTGCTAAGTTGGTTGATTGATTATGCTTAAGGTGTATGTTCATTATAAATAAAATTATAAACATGAATTGTATGTGATAAAATACCATGCTAGGTTCTAGAATTGGCTTGGTTTTAATGATTGAATTGGCTGGTATATGTAAACAAGTTTGATGTAGGTTATTGGCAATAATTGGGTGATAAAATGAAGCTAGGAAAATGGCTTTATTTTGTCCACACGGGTAGACACATGAGCGTGTCTAGGCCGTGTGTCACACACAGCCTACCCCATGGGCGTGTGGCCTCACCGTGTGTCCCCTTGATCGCTGTAAATTAGAGTTTTAAAATTTATAAAAGAATGATCGAACCTGGAAACTAACTCTGACAACGATTAAAGGCAAGTGCACCTATCGAACAGTAGTATAGTTTAGGCAAGACCGGATTATCGAACCCAAAGGAACTAAAAGTACTAATACTAACTTTCTTTTTATTATTTAGCCTAAAATAAGTGAAGTTGTTTATTAATCTAAATTAATTAACTACTAAACTAAAGATTCTAAGACAAAGAAGAATGAATTTGGAAAATAACTTGGGAAAAACTCAGTTGAATTGGACGATACCCTAGGAAGAATCCACCTAGACTTCACTTGTTACCTAACCTTGAACCATATGATTTATTTACTTAGTTTGATCCGTAAGACTCCCTAACGTATATTAAACCCTCTCTCGAGGTGAATAACGTCTAACCCTAGGTTAATTAGTGGAACTCTCGTTCTCTTATAATAACCCCCTAGAATAGTAGTAAATCGATCTGTGGATTCCCATATTAGGTTTCACCTAATCAAGGCAAAATCTCGTCACCCTATCTCTAGGGCGTGCGATCAACTCTGCTTAATTATGTTGGATCTACTCTTAGGCAGGGTCTATTCCTCCTCCACCTAAGCACATTAAATTTGGATTAAGTTCACATAATTAAGAACAAACTAAGTATTTATCATATAATTCAAATAATCAAATAACAAGATTCATCATAGGTTTTCATCCCTTGGGTATCCAGAAGGGTTTAGTTCATAACAATAAAGGAAAACATCTCAAGAGAAAAGATAAGACAAAACATAAGAAATCCCTAAAACCCCCTGAAGGAATTGAAGAGAAGATCCTCCATCTTGAGTAGAATTTCGGCTTCTCGAGATGGATCAACTGGCTATCCCTGAGTGAATCCCCACAAATCTGCCTACTCTGGCCTAGCACGACGCCCCTAGATGATAGCTTTTGGGCCCCCCTTTCAGGTCATACTTAGGGTGTATTTATAGGCTTTTGAAATACGTTTCTTTCTCCCTAAGTATCCTTTCCCGAATGAAATTGCTCTTTTCCACGGCAGAGGCACGGCCATGGCGCACGCCCGTGTAAATCGTGGCCAGGCCATGTTCGGATTTCTTTAATGAGACACGGCTGTGTGAGTCGGGGTTAGACCGTGTTCTAGATGATCAGTGAGGCACGGCCGTGTGATCTTTGGTTCAGGCCGTGTCGATTTCATGCTTTGGCCCATTTGTCCCGTTTTAAGCCCGTTTTGCATTCTTTTCATCCCCTGGTGCTTTCCTAAGTATATATCATGAAAAGAAAGGATTAAGAGCACCAAATTACATAAAATAAGGGATAATTCATCCAAAAGCGTACTAAATGTGGGCCTAAAATATGTTACTATTTCGGTTTATCAAATACCCCCACACTTAAGCTTTTGCTTGTCCTCAAGCAAAATTCTCAACTTATAATTAAAGCGAACTTTCTATAATTCATAATGATTATTGATAGTGTCTCATCATAATTGTGAGGTAATTTATACATGGATAATTCAACTCAAAGTGTCCTAAAAATTCAAACAATATAAGCCTTATATTTTGTAGCACAAAACATAGGTGTTTCCCTTCATCTAAATAATTACCTTTAATTTGAAATCGACAAGGATTGACATCCTCACAAAAGATTCACTCAAATCACTCAAAGTGTTTAAGGTCTTAATTTAGGCACTCAAAAGTCAAACATGAAGAGTTAATCCCATAGGCTTGCATGAAAATCAAATCTCCACCACTGAAATATGAGATGAAACACAAATCAAAAGGTCTTTGTTAGGGTTGTGCTTGGGGCTAGGGTTAAGGTGTGGAGCAAATTTGAATTGGAGGGTTAAAATCGAGATTGAATTGACAAATTACCTAACTAAGAACTAATGAACTAATAATAATAATTACATCAATTGAAAACTAATAATACTAATAATACGAGCTTCTTTTTTCGATCTTCGGATTTTAAATGTATAAGCTCGTTTAATCACATAACTAATAATGAATATACTTCGTTTTTTTTTAATAATTAGAACAATCATAAATACATAATAAAAGATAAATTACTGAAATAAAAACATAGTTAGGCTATTAATCAAATCAAATCTCGATATAAGGGTAATCAAAAGGAATGGTGATAACAAAAACAAAGGGGTTCTGGGATAATATTAGCGGTTATGTCAATAAATAGGGTTGTTAGGGTTAAAAGGGGTTCATTATGGGTTAATTGTGAAGGTAGGCTTTTTAATGGAGTTAGTGGGTTAGATCCTAGGTGCCTTTATCATCTCTGTGTATCAAATCAAAAAAATGTGGTCTCGACATGTGTAATCGATGCAAGTTCTAGAATAACAAATCAGTGTTGACATACTCATAATCAATAAAGTGAGCAAGAAAAAGAATTTATGCTCTATAAGGCTCAAAAACTCACAAAAATTATGGGTATTTTGATGTCAACCTCGTAAATTTCAAACTTCAAGATAATATTTAAACTCAGTTTGACAACCTAGCAAATTTTTAATTTCTGAAAAATAGACTTATCATGCTTGATTCTCTAGTATTCTTAGAATTTAATTATCAATGCACAATTATCAATGACTTAATCTAAAACATATCAATAAAAATCATAAATCATCAGAAATTTCATCCTAATTAGTAATATGAGTAATTTACTTTCAAACAAGACTAAATTCAGGGATTTGAGAATAATGCAAAATGTTTGGTACCTAATTTTAGAAATTTGAGAATAATGAAAAAGTTAGGCACCTTTTTAGGTTGTTCACCCCCCCACACTTAAGATGTACATTGCCCTCAATGTACATAGATAGATAATATCATTATAAAATCATAAGATATGGGAAGAAGTGAAACTCCCTGAATTTTCGGATGGCTCCTTGAGAGGAGATTGTGTCTTTGGTGGTGGTGATGGGCCGTTTGGATGACGAACCTGCGCTAGATGAAGAAATTGGGAGGCTCATGCAGGATTAGCCAAGAAATCTAAAGAAACCTTAATAATATACTAATAATATAATTAAAGACAAGAAAGATAAAGAGAAGGAGACTAAGAAGGAAAATAAACTAAGTTTAAAAGATAAAGGGGCTTGAGAATCCTTATGGTAGATGGTTCGAGAGGTGGGTGTGACTTTGAAGGTGACGGAGTTGTTGGTGATGGTGGAAGTGGCGTGATTCCCAAAGCGACCTTAAGAACCTAAAAACAAGAAACTAAAACAAAATAAACTAAATTAAGTAGAAGAGAAGTAAAGATAAAGAAAATAAAGGAGAAGATAAAAATAAAAGAACAGATAATTGATCTCAAAGACCCTTGGCTTGTTGTTTGGATGAAGCTGTCGGCATGAACTCAGGTGAATCGGTCTCCTTTGAGGAGATTGGCCTTTTACGCTTCTTTGCCATGGATATGATTTTGTTGTAGCTCAAGAGTCTGAGGATTTATTAGGAAAAAAGAAAAACAAAAGGGAGAAAAGAAAGAAAGGAAGAAGAAGAAGAGTAGGTAATGAGAGAAAGGAGAGGGGCATGGTATTTAAATAGAATCTCAAGTCTGGCAATTTACCACGCCCGTGGGTTGAGGGTGTGTCGATTCACACAGCCGCATCGCATGGCCGTGTCACAGGGTGTGTTGATTCTCTACGTTTGTTTTCGAGTCGACCACGGTTGGAAGACACGGGCGTTTTCTGCCCGTGGTGGCAAGTCAGTAGCTTCGCACGGTCATAAGGCACGAGCGTGTTCTTCCCGTGGTTGGAAAGTCAGTAGCTTCACACGGTTATGGGGCACGGGCGTGCCCCTTTGTCGGTGCCCGTAGTGTAGTGGTTGGATCCGTGACGTCAAAAAGTGGTTGGAATTGATTCGCACGGCCTCTGCTATGTCAGTACGGGGATTCTTATGGTCCACACGGCCACGGTCGTGGCCGTGTGTAAGGTCGTGTGTCCTGGAATTATGCACCCCTTGTTAGTTTATAACTAAGTGTTCAGAAAGAAAACAAGAAAATAAAAATAAATTTAAAGCAAAGTGTGAGAATAAATTATGTTAGTGCTCGAGTTGCCTCCCGAGAAGCGCTAGTTTATAGTCTTAAGCTAGACTCTCCTCTCATTTGCATTGTCAGGGTGGTTTGAGGAGTTGGAAGTCCTTCCTCATGCTATCATTTGCGTCTTCGTGAAAAAATTTAAGTCGAGATGTGTTTATAGTAAAAGTACCAAAAATAGGATTACTTACCTCGATTTGTTAGGTGTGGGAAAACACTGGTTACCCTAAAAGATATTTCTTTGTTTGTGCTAGGGTCCGGAGGAGATATTCGAGGATCTTCCTGATCTAACATTACCTGGTCCCCTATTTTGAAGTGGTTTGTTGTTCCTATTAGCTCTTTTGGGGGCTCCTTCGGTTTTATCTTGTGTGGTTCTGGTTCTTCGTCGTGTATCCCTAATTTCTCATTGAAGTGTGTCTTCCACTTGTCTAGATCATCGAACTGAATCCTTCGATCGTCATGAGTTATTTCTTTGTTGGCATGGAGTTTAGGATCGGGTTCAGTTGTATTTTTTGGTGGTGCTTCCTGAAAATAAGGGTTAACCGATTGGTTATTAGTAGAATTTACGTTCTCACCTTGATTACTCGATGTTCTAGCCGAATCGAGAGCCTTGATGGTGACTGTCTCATTACCTATGCAAAGTATGAGTTATCCTGCATCAACATCAATTTTAGTCCTGGAAGTCGCTAAAAATGGTCTTCCTAAGATTAGGGGGATCGAATTATCCTCATCCATGTCTAAGACAACAAAGTCTACTGGGAAAACGAATCTGTTGATTTTTACAAGAACATCTTCGATAATACCCCTAGGAATTCTTACAGTTTTATCAGCTAATTGAATGCTCATCCTAGTTTGTTTGGGTTTCCCTAGACCTAATTGTTTAAACAATTTATAAGGCATGACATTTATGCTTGCCCCTGAATCAGCTAATGCATTATCAACAGTTAGTCTACCAATTAAACATGGAATTCTAAAACTCCCTGGATCTTTTAGCTTTTGTGGTAGTCTATTTTGGAGAATTGCTGAGCACTTTGCGTTAAGTTCCACATGTGACGACTCGTCTAACTTCCGTTTGTTTGTCAGAAGCTTTTTTAAAAATTTCCTAGAATCTGGCATCTGCGAAAGAGCTTCAAGTAATGGTAAGTTAATATGTAATTTCTTTAAAAGTTTAAGAAACTTACCGAACTGTTCTTTTGTGTCGTCTCTTCTTAATGCCTCAGGGTAAGGTGCGCGAGGTTGGTACTCCTTGATTACCGGTTTTGGCTTGTCTTGTGTTACCTCAACTTTACCTTTTTCTACCTCGTTTCCTTGTGTTGGGTGGTTTCGTCTACTTCTTCGCTTTCTTGAGTGTTATGGCTTGGATCTGCTCCTTTGGATTAATTTCAGGTATTACTCGGACGCGCCCTTGCGGTCGTTCGGATAATAGCTTTGCAATTTCTTTGATTTGATGGGTAATTTCTCGATTGCCTTTGTAAGTCCTTCCACTTGGTTCTCGATCGTTTTGATCGATGTTTGTTGAGTTTCAAGTGTTGCTTGATTTTTGTAAACGGGCTTCGTGGATGCTATGAATTTGTTCAACGTCTCTTCAAGATTTGGCTTCTTTTCTGTGGATAGGGTGATTTTGGAAATTTTGAGGAGGTTGTTGTCTTTGATTTCCTTGATTTCCTTGTCCTCCCCACGAAAAATTTGGGTGGTTCCTCCAACCTGGATTATAATTATTACTATATGGGTTATTATTAGATCTGGAATTTGTTACCTATATAGTTCATCTGTTCACTCTCTGTGCCCGGTTGGTAGGGTGGGTACTCAGGATTCGCCACAGTTCCACTTGCGTCGCACTGCATGACTGGATGTACCTGCGAAGAACACAAACTATCAATCTTCTTATTCATCAACTCTACGTGATTTGATAGCATGGTTACTGCGTCGAGGTTGTAAACTTCGGCTGTTTTTGTTGGCCTTGTTCTTGTAACTTGCCACTGATAGTTATTCAGCGACATCTCTTCAATAAACTCGTAGGCTGCCTCAGGAGTTCTATTGTTCAAGGTTCCACCGGCGGCTAAATCAATTAATTGCCTCGTTGAAGGATTCACACCGTTATAAAAAGTCTGGACTTGAAGCCACAAGGGTAAACCATGGTGCGGACACCTTCTCAAGAGATCTTTATATCTCTCCCATGCATCGTATAATGTCTCTAAATTCATCTGCACAAAAGAAGAGATATCATTACGTAATTTGGCCATTTTGGCCAGTGGGAAATATTTTAATAGAAATTTTTCGGTCATTTGTTCCCATGTAGTGATTGACCCTCATGGTAACGAGTTTAACCACTGTTTAGCTTTATTCTTTAATGAAAAGGGAAATAACCAAAGTCGTATGGCATCATCAGAAATGCCATTTATTTTAAAGGTATCACAGAATTCTAAAAAGTTAGCTATATGAGCGTTTGGATCTCCGTCCTGTAAACCATCAAATTGAACAAACTGTTGAATCATTTGTATAGTGTTAGGCTTTAATTCAAAATTATTAGCAGCTATAGCAGGCCTAGCAATACTAGATTCGACTCCTGTTAAATGAGGTTTAGCATAATCAAACATAGTACGAGGAGCATTATTTTCTCCCACATCTTGTGGTGGAAGATTATTTTCGTCCATCCCTTCAGTAGGATTGGATCTGTCTTCTCACTCTCCTTGGTAATTTAGGGCTCGCCTAATTTCTCTGCGATTTCTTCGAGCGGTAGCTTCAATATCACTGTCGTATTCTAAGGGTCCTCTCGGGTTCCTTCTAGTCATAAAATAGAGGTACCTGTGAGGAAAAGAAAGAAAGAGAATTTAGCAAAAAAATAAAAACTAAAAATAAAAATAAATTGCGAAAAAGAAAAATAAAAATAATGGCTAAAGTAATAAAAATAGAGTTTTCTTAATATTTTAGTTCCCCAACAACGGCGCCAAAAACTTGATCGCTGTAAATCAGAGTTTTAAAATTTATAAAAGAATGATCGAACCTGGAAACTAACTCTGACAACAATTAAAGGCAAGTGCACCTATCGAACAGTAGTATAGTTTAGGCAAGACTGGATTATCGAACCCAAAGGAACTAAAAGTACTAATACTAACTTTCTTTTTATTATTTAGCCTAAAATAAGTGAAGTTGTTTATTAATCTAAATTAATTAACTACTAAACTAAAGATTCTAAGACAAAGAAGAATGAACTTGGAAAATAACTTGGGAAAAACTCAGTTGAATTGGACGATACCCTAGGAAGAATCCACCTAGACTTCACTTGTTATCTAACCTTGAACCATATGATTTATTTACTTAGTTTGATCCGTAAGACTCCCTAACGTATATTAAACCCTCTCTCGAGGCGAATAACGTCTAACCCTAGGTTAATTACTGGAACTCTCGTTCTCTTATAATAACCCCCTAGAATAGCAGTAAATCGATCTGTGGATTCCCATATTAGGTTTCACCCTAATCCGGCAAAATCTCGTCACCCTATCTCTAGGCGTGTGATCAACTCCGCTTAATTATGTTGGATCTACTCTTAGGCAGGGTCTATTCCTTCTCCACCTAAACACATTAAATTTGGATTAATTTCACATAATTAAGAACAAACTAAGTATTTATCATATAATTCAAATAATCAAATAACAAGATTCATCATAGGTTTCATCCCCTTCGGGTATCCGAAGGGTTTAGTTCATAAAAATAAAGGAAAACATCTCAAGAGAAAAGATAAGACAAAACATAAGAAATCCCTAAAACCCTCTGAAGGAATTGAAGAGGAGATCCTCCGTCTTGAGTAGAATTCTGGCTTCTCGAGATGGATCAACTGGCTATCCCTGAGTGAATCCCCACAAATCTGCCTTTTCTGGCCTAGCACGACGCCCCTAGACGATAGCTTTTGGGCCCCCCTTTCAGGTCATACTTAGGGTGTATTTATAGGCTTTTGAAATACGTTTCTTTCTCCCTAAGTATCCTTTCCCGAATGAAATTGCTCTTTTTCACGGCAGAGGCACGGCCATGGCGCACGCCCGTGTAAATCGTGGCCAGGCCGTGTGAGTCGGGGTTAGACCGTGTTCTAGATGATCAGTGAGGCACGGCCTTGTGATCTTTGGTCCAGGCCGTGTCGATTTTATTCTTTGGCCCATTTGTCCCGTTTTAAGCCCGTTTTGCATTCTTTTCATCCCATGGTGCTTTCCTGAGTATATATCATGAAAAGAAAGGATTAAGAGCACCAAATTACATAAAATAAGGGATAATTCATCCAAAAGCATACTAAATGTGGGCCTAAAATATGTTACTATTTCAGTTTATCACCCTTGCATCTTAAAAATGAGAAAAAGAATGCTCAGAATTTGGCACACGGGTAGAGACACGGGCGTGTGTCTCAGCCGTGTGGTTGACACGGCCTTGGACACGGGCGTATTACACAGCCGTGTGAAAACTGCACCTTAATTTCGAAAATTACATTCGCCACATGGCCTAGCGCACAGGCGTGTGACTTGGCCATGTGACTTCAAATTCTTCATGCTTTGTAAGTCAAAGAGTTACACGGGTTAAGGACACGGGCGTGTGTGACCACACGGCCTGACCATACGGGCATGTCCCTATACCACACGGGCGTGTGAGCCCTGCTACTTAGAAATTTTTTTAAATTCTCGAAAAATTCTTAGAAGTTCCCATTGAGTCCCGATTTGTTTCTACTGTTCATATTGGGCCTCGAGGGTCCATTTAAATGACGTTACGAATGATCTCAGTTAATGAATAGCAACTGGCGTGAATTATTTGAAAAATGTTCTGAAAGCCCCGGTAATGCTCTGTAACCCTGTTCCAGCGATGGATACGGGTTAGGGTGTTACATTTAGTGGTATCAGAGCTATGGTTTAGCCAATTCTCGGACTAACGTAGCAAGTACGAGTCTAGCTATACATGCCATTATATAAATCATGATAGTTGATATCTCCTGACCACTCTTAATTGTATTTTCATATAGTAATGTCTTCCAACCAAGCGAGAGATGAGCCTAAAAAAACTGAGAGCACAGCTCAAGCTTCTATGCAACAAGCCGCAACCAGTAGTAGTAGGAGGCCCTTGTCTGAGGGCCGTGAAGAGGCAAAAGTTGCCTTCTTCGAAATGACAGATGAGTGGTTTAGTGAATATATGAGAACAAATCCCGTTGTTCAATGACCTCCCCCACCTGCTTCACAACATGATGAAACACCACAGGGTACTAGACTTGTTAGAATTGATAAGGCTCCAATAGATAAAATTAGAAAATATGGGGCTGAAGAATTTAGGGCTACAGCCGATGACGATCTAGAGAGGGCTGAGTTTTGGCTAGAAAATACTATTCGGGTTCTAGATGAGCTATCTTGCACACCAGCTGAATGTCTGAAATGTGCGGTATCTTTGTTGAAAGACACAGCCTACCATTGGTGGAAAACCATATCTTCTGTGGTACCAAGGGAAAATGTTACATAGAAAATTTTCCAAATAGAGTTCAAAAAGAAATATATTAGTCAGAGATTTCTAGACCAGAAAAAGAAGGAATTTTTAGAGCTCAAACAGGGAAATATGACAGTGTCCGAGTATGAACGAGAATTTGTTAGATTAAGCAAGTATGCTAGTGAATGGGTTCAGACTGAAGCCGAAATGTGCAAACGATTTGAAAAAGGGATTAATGAAGATATCAAGCCGTTGATTGGAATTCTGGAATTAAGAGAATTCGCGGTGTTGGCTGAACGGGCATACAAGGCCGAGGAATTAAGCAAAGAAAAGAAGCAAGCAGAAAGGGAAGCTCGGGTTTCAAGTAAAATATTTATAAGCAAGATGCAATCATCTGCTTCAAAGAAATCAAAAAATTGTCATGAACGTTATGTTGCATCAAGGGAGTAATCGGGAAAGGAACGAAGTTCTAAATGCACCAACCCGAGGTCTTCGTCTCCCTTAATAACCAATATTGGGAGTGTGAGAAACCCCAAACCACGATGCAATGTCTGTAATAAATTGCATTTCGGAGAGTGCCAGATGAGAAGTGGGGCTTGCTTTATGTGTGGTTCTCTTGACCATTATCTTAAAGGTTGCCCAAAAAGGGTTGAGAAAGACATTGAATAAACTCCGAAGCCGAATAATCCTATCTCAAGGGGTAGACCACCACGGTGTTCCGAAAATATCGGTGGTAGTCGTAGTGCTACAAAAGATTCAATAGCGAAATCCGAGGCTCGGGCTCCGGCAAGAACATATTCGGTACGTGCAAGAGAAGATGCCTCAACACCCGATGTTATCACTGGTACATTCTCTCTACTTAATACTGATATTATTGCTTTGATTGATACTGGTTCCACACATTCATATATATGCACGAAATTTGTGTTTGATAAAAATATGATTGTTGAATTCACTGAATTTGTGGTTAAAGTTTCAAACCCCTTGGGTCAGCATGTTATGGTGGATAAAATTTGTAAGAATTGTCCATTGATAATAGAAGGTCATTGTTTTTCGACTAATTTGATGTTGTTACCCTTTGATGAATTTGATATAATATTGGGAATGGATTGGTTAACCCAACATGATGCAGTGGTAAACTGTAAGCATAGATACATTGTATTGAAGTGTCAGAATGGTGAGTTACTCCGAGTTGAGTCTGAGAAACTGGATGGGTTGTCTAATGTGATTTCAGCAATATCAGCACAGAGATATATTAAAATGGGGAATAAGGCTTATCTTGCTATTGTACTGGATACCAAAGTATCAGAGTTGAAAATCCAGTCGGTGCCGGTTGTTTTTGAGTTTCCTGAGGTATTTCCAGAAGAACTACCTGGTTTACCTCCAGCTAGAGAGGTGGAATTTTCCATAGATCTTGTACCAGGAACGACGCGGATATCTATAGCACCATATAGAATGGCTCCTACTGAATTGAAAGAACTGAAGGTACAGTTACAAGAGTTGATTGATAGAGGATTTGCCCGACCCAACTTTTCACCATGGGGTGCACCGGTATTGTTTGTAAAGAAGAAAGATGGATCATTGAGATTATGCATCGATTACAGACAGCTTAATATAGTCACAGTAAAGAATAAGTACCCGTTGCCTCGTATAGATGACTTGTTTGATCAATTTAAAGGTGCCACTGTATTTTCAAAAATTGACCTACGATCTGGTTACTGTCAACTACGTAAAAGATTCAGATGTTTCGAAGAAAGCTCTCAGGACCAGATATGGACACTATGAGTTTTTAGTGATGCCGTTCGGATTGACTAATGCCCCGATAGTATTTATGGATTTAATGAACCGAAATTTCAGACCATACCTGGACAGGTTCGTGGTTGTTTTTATTGATGATATTTTGGTTTATTCTCGGGATGAAAATGGGCATGCTGAACATTTGAGAACTATATTGCAAACTCTACGTGAGAAGCAATTGTATGCCAAGTACAATAAATGTGAATTCTGGTTAAAGGAAGTTAGTTTCCTTGGACATGTTGCATCTGCAGTGTAACACCCCTTACCCGGGTTCTACGCCAGGAACCGGGCCTGAGGCATTACCGAACTCAAACTACTTGATCGCCACATAGGCTCAACGTAATTACTCTCTATACCCTCAGTCTTGACTTACGAGACCTTACTCATACGTACGAAAGCTCTCGAGACTAATCCGGAACTTTTTCCAACCTTAAAATTTTTTTCTCTTCCAAACAGGTCTTACACGCCCGTGCAAGATTAGACACGCCCGTGCATAGGCACACACGCCCATGTCCCCAGACCGTGCCTAAAAACCCAGTATTCTGCCGATTTGCCCACGGTTAAGGCACACGCCCATGTATTTTGGGAACACGCCCGTGTACCCTATCACACGTCTGTGCCTTTCACCCGTGGTCGACACTGACTAATCTCACACGGTTTTGACACGCCCGTGGGCCTAAACCGTGTGCCATACCTTAGTATTCTGACTTATTCAGCACGGCCTCAGCACGCCCATGTGCTTTAACCGTGTGACCATTCAAATTCTAATTTCAAGGTGCAGACTCCACACGGCCGGGGCACACGCCCTCGGCTTGATCGTGTCTCACACACGCCTAGACACACGCCCGCAGTGTCTACCCGTGTGGACCAGAACAAGGCTGTTTGCCAAGCTCTTTGCACTCCTATAGCTTACACAAATTATACTCATCCATCACATTCATAATCACTCAAGTTAAATTGCCATCCCACATAGATAAATACATCTTTTCATAAAACATAATAGCCAACAACTATGGCATTATACAATTATCCCATAACTCATTTAGGCCAACACATTTGGCACAATAACAATGACTTAATCAACCTCATGTACTAGCCCTATACATGCCATGACTCATAATGACTTGATACCTCATACCAAGTGTCTCCTCGATAGTGTGAAAACATCTCCGACGGCCTCCAACCCGAGCTAGATAAAATATCCTATAAGAGATGGGGAAAAGAAGAGGAGTAAGCAATAAAGCTTAGTAAGTTCATATGCAATTAAGAATCAACTATAAATATTCATGTGCTTATACTCAATCACAAGGTATTAGAATGAGTTTTACTCTTGAACTCACAGTTACCTATTCAATCATTCATAATGCTTACTCGTTTCGTCTCTTACCACATTCTAACTATATTTCGGGCTTAATGCTCGCATTCATTAACTTACCATGCCACAAGCCAATTCGCTCGTTTAATTAGCATACATCCTGCACTGATCATCACAAGATCATATAAAACAACACATCATGCATTCTCAATAAACCATTCATACTACCAATCTCTCGGTGGCTACACACTTAGCCCACCATTGAATCTCTTATAGGGTGGTATCGCACTCAGCCCACCAATCAGTTATACTAATGGTGATTTCGCACTTAACTCACCAATCATTTATAAGCGATGGTATCGCACATAGCCCATCGATTACTAATTAATCAGGTGGTAACGCACACAGCCCACCAATAATAATATAGTTGATGGTATCGCACACAGCCCATCAATCAGTTATACTAATGGTGATTTCGCACTTAGCTCACTAATCATTTATAAGCGATGGTATCGCACACAGCCCATCGATTACTAATTAATCAGGTGATAACGCACACAGCCCACCGATAATAATATAGTTGATGGTATCGCATACAGCCCATCAATTAATAATATATCAGGTGGTAACGCACACAGCCCACCGATAATATACATTCGCAAATACTTATCCACACACATTTTCTCTAATTCAAACGTTCATCTGTAAACATCTTCATTCATTATCATTCTCACTTAACTTTCTACGATTCTCATTAGCATCCATACAATACATCAACAAATCTATCTCATGCAACTAAGGTGCAATAATAACACCTATCCCACTAGGGTTCATAAGTTATTGAATTCATCTCAATTTAGTTCTAACATTTACTTGTACTTCTCGTGGTACAACCACCTACCTTCAAATTGTTAACTAACCCTCTCGAGTCTCATACACATAGTTCCCATTGACAATATACCCTAGTAGGGTCTCACACATAATAACATATCGATGCCATGTCCTTGACATGGTCTTATATGAACTCTTACACCAAGGCCATAATCAAATATGGTCTTACTCGAGACTTTAACCATCATTGTGTCATTCTATATACATTTTTCATTACTCTTAGATCCAATTCTCTTGACATCTCATTAAGGATATTTCATACATTTCATAGTGTAAATCTACTTTCCATACAACATTGGAATATTAAATTAACTAGTACATAGTTGCAACAATCGCACACGAACTTACCTCGATGTCGAAAGAGCCGAAAAGGACCTTTTTGCCCACATTTCTCTTTTCATCCGTTCC
Source organism: Gossypium sturtianum (assembly GCA_025698515.1). Classification (NCBI taxonomy): domain Eukaryota; kingdom Viridiplantae; phylum Streptophyta; class Magnoliopsida; order Malvales; family Malvaceae; genus Gossypium; species Gossypium sturtianum. The sequence goes on from CM046948.1 coordinate 59,358,990, forward strand.
AAGTCTGAAACTCGATTTCTTCAATCTAGAACAATGGAATTTATCGATTTAATCACTTAAAAATCATAATATATCATAATCTACACTCTGGGCAAAAATGACTATTTTGCCCCTATACTTTGGCAAAATTATGATTTTGCCCCTAGGCTCGTAAATAAATTTTCATCACATTTTCTCGATAAATAAGCCTAGCTGAACATTTAATCCTCTTACAACTAATTACAATTCCATCAATTTCATGCCTTAATGAACAAATTATAACTTTTGCATTTTAGTCCCGAATAGGTGTTTTCATCACAACACCTTTCACAAAAATTGTTTCTCATCTCCCTAACATCCATTTTCTTCCATAAAAACTCAGCAAACAACATAAAATCTCACATGGCAAATCTCTAAACTTTTTACCATAATGCAAAATAGTCCCCTCTTTAGAAAGCTTAAGCTTTGGGGACTCCAAAAGTACAAAAATTATCAAATAAAACCACCAAAATCACTTACTTGTAGTGAAGATGAATTGCTAAAAATTTCAAGCTTTCAAAACCCCCTCTTTGCTGGTATTTTCTGTGGAGAGAAGATGGAGAGAAAGGTGATATTTTCATTTCTTTATTTTATGATAAAAAGAAATTTTTTATCATCAAATTTCCACCTAACCATTGACCAAGTCTTTTCTTTGCCCCCCTATGGCCGGCCATTACTCCTCTCATGGCCTTATTGCACTTTAAGGACCTCCAATTAATAATCCATAACTACTTGTCACCTTTAGCAAATAAAATGGAACTTTCGCACTTTATGTGATTTAGTCCTTTTTCGCAATTAAGCTAGAAATCGCTAAAATTAAGGCACCAAAATTTCCATGCATCCTTATAAATATGTTATATCACATAACATATCATGAAAATAATTTTCTCTAACCTTGAATTAGTGATTCCGAGATCACTGTTCCGACTAGCCCCTAAATCGGGCCGTTACATGCAGAAGGTATTCAGGTGGACCCGAATAAAATTTCAGCTATTGTAAGTTGGAAACCACCGAGGAATGTTTCAGAAGTAAGAAGATTTCTGGGACTAGCTGGATATTATCAGAGATTTGTTAAAGGTTTTTCAATGATAGCTTCTCCGATGACGCGATTGCTGCAAAAAGATGTGAAATTCGAGTGGACTGACAAGTGTCAACAGAGTTTTGATAGATTGAAAGCTTTATTGATGGAAGCATCGGTATTAGTCCAACCTGAATCGGGTAAGGAATTTATAGTTTACAGTGATGCCTCATTAAATGGTTTGGGTTGTGTATTGATGCAAGATGGTAAAGTAGTGGCTTATGCATCTAGGCAGCTGAAACTGCATGAGAGAAATTACCTGGTACATGATCTTGAATTGGCAGCCATCATTTTTGCACTGAAAATATGGTGGCATTATCTCTTTGGCGAAAAGTGTCACATCTTTACGGATCATAAAAGTTTGAAGTATTTAATGACACAAAAAGAATTGAATTTGAGACAACCAAGATGGTTGGAGTTACTGAAGGATTATGACCTCGTTATTGACTATCATCCGGGGAAAGCTAATGTAGTTGTGGATGCCTTGAGCCGAAAATCTTTATTTGCCTTAAGGGCATTAAGCACCCAGTTATCATTGTCTGATGATTATTCAATCATAGCTGAGTTAAAGACTAGACCAACATTTCGACAACAAATCTGTGAAGCTCAGAAGGATGATGATAAGTTACAGGCCAAACGAGTACAAAGTGAGCCAGATCCTGACTCAGAGTTTCAGATTGATTCGGACGGTTGTTTATTATTCAAAGACAGAATATGTGTACCGAAGAACTCAGAATTGGTACTGAAGATTCTACATGAAGCACATAATGGTATAATGTCTGTACATCCCGGTAGTAACAAAATTTAAAATGACTTGAAGAAAATGTATTGGTGGCCGGGTATGAAAAGATATATTTCTGAATTTGTACCTAGATGTTTGATCTGTCTAAAAGTAAAGGCTGAACATCAAGTACCTTCGGGATTATTGCAGCCAATTACCATACCAGAATGGAAATGGGAAAGAATTACCATGGATTTTGTATCGGGATTACCCTTGTCACCAAAAAAGAAAGATGTTGTTTGGGTAATTGTTGACCGCCTAACGAAGTCAGCACACTTTATCCCGATACGTATGGATTTTTATTGGAAAGATTGGATGAATTATATGTCTTCGAGATTGTAAGTTTACATGGAGTGCCAATCTCTATTATTTCACACAGAGATCCACGGTTTACGTCCCGATTTTGAAGTAAATTGCAAGAAGCTCTGGGCACTCAGTTACGTTTTAGTATTGCATTCCATCCTCAAATAGATGGATAATCCGAATGTGTTATGCAGATTTTAGAAGATATGCTTCGGTGTTGTGTACTTGAATTCAGAGGTAATTGGAAAAGGTATTTGTCTTTGATTGAATTTGCTTACAATAACAGTTATCAGTCCAGTATTAAAATGGCACCGCATGAGGCTCTATATGGTCGCAAATGTAGAACCCTTTTGTATTGGACAAAGTTAAGTGAGAAAAAGATCCACGGAGTTGACTTGATCCGTGAAACTGAAGAGAAAATAAAAATAATTCGAGATAGTTTGAAAGCAGCCTCTGACCGTCAAAAGTCTTATGCTAATTTAAAGCGAAAAGAGATAGAATTTCAGGTTGGTGATAAAGTGTTCTTAAAAGTGTCACCTTGAAAGAAAGTTCTCTGATTCGACCGTAAAGGAAAATTAAGTCCACGGTTCATCGGGCCATATGAGATCACTGAAAGAATCGGGCATGTTGCATATCGATTAGTATTCCTACCGAAACTCGATAAATTCATAACATGTGTCATGTATCTATGTTGCGACGCTATAGATCAGACCCTTCACACGTTATTACTTCAATAGAAGTGGAGATTTAGCCTAATATGACCTACAATGAAGAACCGATTAAAATACTGGCATATGAGACGAAAGAACTAAGAAATAGAAAGGTGGCATTGGTAAAAGTTCTCTAGCAACGGCATGGATTAGAGGAAGCTACCTGGGAGCCGGAGGATACTATGAGGAAGCAATATCCTAACCTCTTTTCTGGTAAGAATTTTCGAGGACAAAAATTTTTAAGGGGAGGAGAGTTGTAAGAGCCCAATTTCGGTGAGATCGGAATAGTGGTTTCGGGACCATAAATCTGAGCCAAAAACAAAAGTTATTTTAATATTATTTTATGATTTGCATTATTATAGGAAGGTCGTATGAAAATTTTGATACAAAAATTTTACCGATTGCATCTTTAATTAGGGGAAGGACAAAATTGCATAAAATGTAAAAGTTGTCTTATAGTAGTTATAAGTATCAAATAGCTATAGAATTCAAAAATTAAGGTCCTTATATGGTAATTAGACCATCGAAGAAAAGTTAGTAGGTAATTTAGTGACTCATCCATGGAAAAATTAGAAATGGGCAAAGACTAAATTGGAAATCACTAAAATTAAAAGATGACAAATAATTAAAAAGGAAATTATCATCTTTTTATTCATCTTCTTCCCTAAAATTTCTATGGAAACCCTAAGAGAGAGGATGAAAACTTTCCAAGCTCAATAAGGTATGAAATCATGTCCCGTTTTTAATGATTTTTATATTTTTGGAATCGGGATAGTATAATATCTCTATTTAGGGGATTTATTTGAAAAGTTATCAAGGTATGAAACTTGGGTCATGGATGAATACGCTGAAAATTAGAAATTTATGGTAGAAAATGAAAAGTTATTAATAGATAAATAAATTTTACAAAGCAATTTTTGATGAAAATTTAATTTAGGGACTAAAATGACAAGGTGGTAAAACCCATGGAAAATTCTTAAATTTGTGAAATGTATGTGCTGAAAATGTAATATATAAATTTTGGCTAGGCTTGGAAAGAGGATTAAATTTCATGAATTTCATTTTCCGAGCCTAGGGACGAAATCAGAATTTTGTAAAGGATAGGGGCAAAATGATAATTTTGCCTAGAAAGTAATAGAATGCAAATGTATATGAAATGTGATAGATTAATCGTTAAATTTTTTTATATAGACCCGGAAAGACCAACTATCGAACTAGATCGAGGGAAACAAAAGGTTTCGGAATAGTTGACATTCAAATACGAACAATTGTCAAGGTAAGTTCGTGTAACCTAAATATGTATATTAATGTGCTTGAATTGAATTGTATGATTGTGATGATATGTATGTGAAGATATACATTATGAAATGACCACAAATTGGAAAATGATGATAAAATGCTATTTCCCGGTTGAATGTTGAAATTCGATGGAATAAGGTGATTTCTCGAAAAGAGTATAATACTGCATATGTTGCAAATAGGATTTAGCCAGGACAGGTAATCCTAAAATAGGCCCTCTCAAGCATATGTTATAGATTGGGTTTAGCCCAGACGAGTAATCCAAATAAAGCTCTTTAGAGCATATGCTACATAAAAGATTTAGCCTGGACAGGTAATCCTGTTATAAAATATGCGGCTTGAGAGTGTGCTATATGATCATGTTCTAAATGGATAATTTTGAACATGAATTGACAGATAGTTGATATGTATGCTACCCGAATGTTCATTGAAATTTCAATAGTTCAACAGGAAAGATTTATGAAATACGGAAAGGTGAAACTAAATAGAAGTTTATAATGCGATGAGCTCATCTATGTTTACTTAATATTTATATGATGTTATGTGACTAACTTGTTTGATTAAGTGTATATGTTTAGGTAAACTTACCCCAAAAAAATTGATGTTATGGTTATGTATGCTTGAATGAATAATATAACCGATAAGTTTAATTCCCGTTATACGAACTTCTAAGCATGAAAATGCTTACCCCGTTTAATTTTCTTTGTTTTATAGTGCTCGTAAGCTCGCGAAGGTTGGAGGTCGGTCGAAGCATTAATCACACTATCCACTATCTCGTTTTGGTATAAATAGAAATCTCATTTTGGTATAATGGCATGTATAGGCTCATATGGCCAAATAATGGCTTGTAAGTGATATTTTTTAATCTAGCCATTAGAATGGCTAGTGATCTTTTACTTAGTATGTTTATAAAGTTATTCCATGATTAAATTCCTATGTGCTAAGTTGGTTGATTGATTATGCTTAAGGTGTATGTTCATTATAAATAAAATTATAAAGATGAATTATATGTGATAATATACCATGCTAGGTTCTAGAATTGGCTTGGTTTTAATGATTGAATTGGCTGGTATATGTAAACAAGTTTGATATAGGTTATTGGCAATAATTGGGTGATAAAATGAAGCTAGGAAAATGGCTTTATTTTGTCCACACGGGTAGACACACGAGTGTGTGTCTAGGCTGTGTGTCTACCCCATGGGCGTGTGGCCTAGCCGTGTGTCCCCTGCATCTTAAAAATGAGAAACAGAATGCTTAGAATTGGGCACAAGGGCAGACACATGGGCGTGTGTCTCAGCCGTGTGGTTGACACGGCCTTGGACATGGGCGTGTTACACGGCCGTGTGAAAACTACACCTTAATTTTGAAAATTAAATTCACCACACGGCCTAGCACACGGGCGTGTGACTTGGCCGTGTGACTTCAATTTCTTCATGCTTTACAAGTCAGAGAGTTACACGGGTTAGGGACACGGGCGTGTGTGACCACACGGCCTGACCACACGGGCGTGTCCCTATACCATACGGGCGTGTGAGCCCTGCAACTTAGAAAATTTTTATAAATTCTCAAAAAAATCTTAGAGGTTTCGGTTAAGTCTCGATTTGTTTCTACTGTTCATATTGGGCCTCGAGGGTCCATTTAAGGGATGTTACGAATGATCTCGGTTAATGAATAGCAAATGGCGTGAATTATCTGAAAAATGTTCTGAAAGCCCCGGTAATGCTCTGTAACCCTGTTTCGGCGACGGATACGGGTTAGGGGTGTTACATATACCATCCAATTTCAAGCATGAAACTAAGCAAACATCATTAATATGTATAGTATAATATTACATACATTCATATAATCAAACTTACCTTTTTGCAAGAATATATATATTTTACCCTAATTCAATCTAACCATACCTTATACATGTATGTATTAAACATGATATGACTTTATATTATCATACCAAAATATACCATTACTAGCCATTCCAATGGCTAGATTACAAAAATCCATTTGCATATCATCATTGGTAAAATTAGCTTATACATGCCATTATGTCAAAATAAGTTTTCTATTTATACCAAAATAAGCTGGAGGATAGTGTGATTATACTCCGACCGATCTCTAACCTTTACGAGTTTCCGAGCACTATAAAACAGAGAAAAGAAAACCTAGTAAGCATTTAATGCTTAGTAAGTTTGTATAACAGGAATTTAACTTACCATATATTTACATTTAATATAAGGATACAATAATGCATCCAAGCAATTTGGCTTATAGCCTAAAACACAACTTCACCAAATCATGTTAGTCAAGTAATTCACATAATACCAAGAACATGGATAAGCTCATCCTTTAATGTCTTTCATATACATATGCTTTCCATAATATTATTCCATATTACATGTACACTTTGATGACAAATCATTTCAAATTCAGTTTAGCCATGTCAGAACTTTACCCGTTGAATTTATTAGAAATATCGATGAATATGCTCATATAGTACACTTTAGTGTACAAAACTAAAATTCGTCAATTCATATCCAAGGGCACCCAATTAGGGCACATAATCGGGAAGCACACTCTCAAGCCTTGTAACGGGAAGTTCACACAGAACCATTTCAGGAAGCTCATAAAGAGCCTATCGGGAAGCTTATCCGGGCTATATAACGGGAAGCTCATAAGAGCCATAATCGGGAAGTTCACAAAGAACCTTATCGGAAAGCTCCGGATAGCCAATATCGGGAAATTCAAGCGAGCACTATCGGGAAGCTCACAAAGAGTTAATTTAACGGAAAGCTCACGAAGAGCCTTTAATCAGGATACTCATAAGAGCTAAGGTGTGTCCACAACAAATGTAGGATCACAACATATTGGGACGCTCCGAAGAGCTATAACGGAAAGCTCACAAGAACCATATAACGGGAAGCTCGAGAGGGCTTATAATGGGGCACTCATAAGAGCTATGGTGTGTTCGCAACATATGCTGAATCAGAACCAATACGGAAATCTTGTATCCATCGATTTTCATTTATTCAAACGGGATTTGACATTTATCGTGCATTATCGGATATTCAATCAATTTCATATACATGGCAATTATATAATTCACATATATAAAATTTAATTCAAACATATAAATGTACACAATTTAGTTACACGAACTTACCTCGATACTTGTTCGTACACAAAATCTACTAATCCCAAATTTTTGTTTTCCTCGATCCAATCAGTATTAGGTCTTTCAGGATCTATATAAATGAATTTGACATCAATTTAATCCATTTTGTAACAGCCCGATTTAGGGCCTAGTCGGAATAGTTGTAACGACCCAAAATTGGGCCTAGTAGGATTCAGCCCATTGAACCTTGAGCGTAGAAGCGTTTTAAAATTTATGGGAATTTGAGAACGACATTATTTCAAGTTGGACTTATTAGGAAGGTGATTTTGGAAAGTTACGAAGTTTCTAGGAAGTTACGGGTTCAAGTTAGGCTATAGGTAATTTTTTGTGTTTATGCTCTTAAGGGGGGAGAAGGTAAGTGGCATCAAGACTTAAGGAAATAAGTGTGCATTTTGTTAGCACAAGGAGTCTATTGGTAAAAGTGGAAAGTGACGTGTGGAGTGTACTAATGGTCTAAGGTTTGAATTCCACCTAGTGCAAATATTTTTGGATTAAATTTTTGTGCTATATGGTAAGTGTCGGCCAAGGCTTAAATAAGGTAAGTAAGACTTTTTAAATTATGGAAAGGTGGCTAAGGATTATGGAAAGGAGGAAGATAAGGGATAATGAAGGAAAGAAATGAAAAAAAAGGCAAGCGAAGGGAACATGTTGGCTTAAAGGGTGGAAGATGTTTTGGAAAGAAATTGTTGGTCAACATCCATCCTTGTGGCAAGAGTTACATACGGTTTTGCTAGGGAGAGGGGGGAAACTGAAACTTTTCTTTGCTTTTGAGTGTTCTTTCGGGTTTCTTTTTTAGAGTGACATTTTGGGTACTTCTTCCTTGAGCATTTCGGGTCATCTCCTTTTCAATTCTTCTTGTCGAATTATTAAGCCCTCTCTTTTCTTCTCCAATTTCCTTCCTACTCATTCCTCTCCATAGCCTAACCTTTTCTCTCTTCCCTAATCCTTAATCATTTCATTCTTTTTCTCTCCTTAACCGAATGAGTGTCCCTCATATCTCAATCGTTATTTTTGTAGCATAATAGTGGGAAGGCCGAATCTATCACATTTGATTCATCCGTAGCCATAAGTACAATCGGGCTTTCAACAAGGTGAAGGAGCACAAGTGATTTGTATTAACCAAATCGTTATCGTCGACTCGTCAAGCAAGTGGGGACGTGATTTCAGTAGCCAAAGGGTAGGATCGATTTTGGTGCACTGAGGGAGATCACATTCGTGGTGTTGAAACGGTAGAAAGCACAACTCGTAATCAAGGTGTGTAATCTCGTACCCTTCCGAATACATGTTTGAAATGGTGTGTAATCTCATACCTCTCTGAATGTTTGTATGATATGTTCTATGATTCGGTCAAAATACCAAAGGAAAACCGGAAACCGGCATCCGTGACCACTCGGGCGTGCGTATATTCGTAGTGGTAACCATATTTTTGCAATGAAACAGTTTAGTTAGCAGTAGTGACATGATTTTGAAAAATCACGAAAAATAAGATAAAGGGAGTTAGAAAGTGGAAAAGATATCAAAATAAATCTTACTGTGTCTATTTTTATATGAAAGAAACAGAGGAGGAAGAAAAATTTTATATTCTGTGATATCTAAATTTTAGTGAGACTGGTTCTGATTGACTTCGTGGTTCCATGTTCTGTCTTGGAAAAATCATTCAAAATTGTACAAGGTGAATTAAGAGTTATAATTTATATGTATAGATTCCTTAGTGAGCCTATTTTCAATAGAAACAAGTGGGAGCAACATATGAAAACCGTACAGAGAGATATTTGAATTTTGGGTAAGAGAGGTCAGAACCGTTGGTCAGTGAAACAAGGGAATCTTTAAAGAATAAACTGTACTAAATGGTTAAGCCAAAAATTCTGGAATAATTATATAAGAAGACATATGATTCTAGTTTCAAGGAAAATTTACGGATCTAAATTTCGAGCTTCCTAACTCGAGTTATAGTCAATTTAATTAGTATGACGCGGATGGACAGTTTCAATTTTTATTGCCCAAATTAGTAGTTAAGTCTAAGTTGCGAAATTACCAAAATACCCTTGGAGGGTAAATTACCGAAATACCCTTGGGTTGCGAGATTACCGAATTACCCTTAGTGGGTAAAATTATCGATTTACGAAAATGTCTTTATGGACCGATTTACTGAAATGCTCCTATGGGCCGAATTGATAGAATGCCTTAGTGGGCTGAATTACAAAGCTCAATAATGGGCCGATTCATCGTATAAATTACTAGACTAATGGTTGTTATACATGTGGGTATTTTATGTTATTATGTGTATTGCATCATCACATATTGCATGGGATGGGATACTTGAATGAAGAGAAGTATAGACCAGGTGGCATTGCCACAAATTCGATATGGGCTATGTGCCAATTTAAATATGGCTTTGTGCCATCGTGATTAAGGTGTGCAGCCGATTATGTTACCGTGATATGATACTCTGGTGGCTAAGCCACAAAATTATTATAAATGGCAACTTGTCCGCAAATTGAGAGATCCGGCGGGGTGGGTTGACTTGATCCCCACAGAGAGACTGGTTGGTACGGGGGAGAGACTGGTTGGATAGGTTGGGTTGCATACATTTGCTTCATATATATATGTTTTGTTATGAAAGTGGGCTCCGGCCCAAGATGTTACTATATGGGTTCAGGCCCAGTGGATGACGATAAGGGGTTTCACACTGAGTTCTTGTAACTCACCCCCCTTTTTCTTAACCCTTGTAGGTAATGCTCTGTAATGAGGACTTGGGCCCATGGATGACTCGGTGGAGGCCATACTTCAGAAATGGTGTTATTGAACTTTAAATTTCTATTTCGGTTTATTTTATTATTTTGCTATTTTGGTTTAAGTTGTAATAAGACCTCTGGGATATGTTTTAAATTGCTTTATGTTTAGTCGTACTTATTATATTGCTTGAATTGTTTTAAAAGGGATTTTCTAAAATCATAAATAATGGTTTTTCCAAAATTGATTAATAAATGGATTTTATAACAAACTTTTACAAATATTTTAACCTGGAAATTTTCTCTCGTATTATCAACAATATTTTCAAAAGCCACGGTTTTAAAGCTCACTACCTCAATTTTCGACTCATCAAACGATCTCTCAAAAATACTTGTATTTTATCTACGTTTCCGCAACGATTTCAAAATACTTCTGCAGCTCTATTTCTAAACATCACATTTTTGTAAATTATTTATTTCAAATATGCTTTCGCCACCAAAAAGGTTTTTAAAGATAATTACGTTTTCAAGTAGTTAACAATTGCTTAAGTGTTTTGGGTTTTAACAAAGAGGCTGTAATTCTCAAACAAGTTTTTTTCCATGTGACACGCCAGATTCGGGCCTAACTTCTAGGCCGGGTTTGGGGTGTTACAATAGTGGTTGCGAGACCATAAATCCGAAGTAGAAATATGTGTTTTGCGATTTTTATGAGGCTTATGATGTGGTTGCATAATTGTGTGAAAATTTTATAAGGAAATTTTATTAATTAGTGATCAATTTGTCCATTAGGACTAAATTGCAAAGATTAAAAAATATGATATTCTAGAAGATTCAAGCATGAAATAGAATTATAAAAATTATTAGAGGTCCTTAATTAGCAATTAGACCAATATAGATTATGATGGACAAAAATAGACATGGGAAGGAAAAATCTCAAGAAAGGACCATTAAGGGCATTTTTGTCATTTGGTAAATAAAAGGTTAAAAAGGGAAAAAGAAGTCAAAATTGTGTCCATCTTCTTCTCCCATGGCCGAAAATCACTAAGGAGCCATAGCTAGGGTTTCTTCAACTTTCAAGCTTGATAGTAAGTGCATTCTAGCCCCATTTTTAATGTTCTTCGTATTTTTGAGATCCTTGTAACTCGATTTAGCTATTTCTAGCTATATTTTGAGCTAGGGTTTATATTCAAAGTTTTACCCACGTAAGACATGCATGTATTTTGATGTTCTAAGGAAGAATATGAAAGTTTTATGTATGATAAACATCTTTTTTTAAGTGATTTTCATGAAAAATACATAAAAGGATCAAATTGCAAAAGTTATAAAAATGGTCATACATGAGTGAAATAGTGAAAATTGAAGGTTTTTGTAGTTAAGAAAATGATTCGGCTAGGCTTGAAATACAATGAAGTTGAATAAAAAAATCATTTTACGAGCCTAGAGGCAAAAGTGTAAATATGAGAAAGTTTAGAGGCAAAATTGTAATTTTTCCAAAGTGTGATTCATGAGTTAATTTAGTCAATGTGAGTATTAAACCAGTGAAATTGTTATTATAGATCAAGAAACACGAAGCCCGGACTGAAACCGAGGCAAGAACAAGTTGTTGGACTAAATTGAACATCTACACACATTTTGAGTATCGAGGTAAGTTTGTATGAAATTAAAGCTATAAAATGTTATTATACTTGTAATTATTTTATTTTATGAGAAATGTATATAAATTTCATGAAGTTAATTTATAATGCTTCGATGAGATTGAAATGAGGATGTATTAAGTCTAACTCCTGGTTGAAGATTCGGAATAACGAGGATACCTATGTCATGACATGAGATAAGGAAGGTCCCGTATAAGACCATGTCTGGGACATGGCATCGGCATCGAATAAGGAAGGTCTCGTATAAGACCATGTCTGGGACATGGCATCGGCACTGAATAAGGAAGGTCCCGTATAAGACCATGTCTGAGACATGGCCTCGGCACCAAAGGAAGATCTCGTGTAAGACCATATCTGGGACATGGCATCGACATCGAGTTAAGAGATCCCGAGTAAGACCATATCTAGGATATGGCATCGGCATCAAGAGGTGATTCCATGTAAGACCATATCTGGGATATGGCATTGGCATCGTGATACATGTTTGATGAGATTAAGTATACTCCGATATTCCTAGTAGTTCAACGGGAAAAGGAGTTATGTATGCAAAGATAGCAGAGAGCTAAGCTATACAAAGATGACAAAAAGTTACATGTGAGTTAATGATGATAATGATTTAAGTTTATGTTCAAGATAGTATATGTGCTAAGTTATGTGATGAAGTGGCACAGGTACCATGAGTAAAATACGAGTTATGAAACCGTAATGTGTTATGTGATGGGTAAGAGTAAGTATGAGTAAGTATACCTAAGCACTTGAGAGCTTATGTTGTTATTGTCCTATAAGATGAATGGATTTTGCCATGAATTCTTATGTTGTTATATTAATTCATGCAAGCTTACTAAGCTATATGCTTACTCCTCTCTTTTCCCTTTTCCTTGTAGTATCGCCAAGCTAGCTCGGGGATCGAAGGACGTCGGAGCTCGGATCACACTATCAACTATTCTTTTGGTATAGTAAAGTTGATTCATTTTGAGTATGGCATGTTTAGGAACTTGGTCATTTTGTGTTATGTCATATTTGAATGCCAAAGTGTAGGATATTAATGTTATACACCCATATTGTAAATGGCCATTAGTATTTGGCCAATATTTGTCAAGTTTATTATCTTAATGATGATGAGTTTTATGACGTGAAAGTTCATGCAATTGATGGAGTAAATTGTGAAGTGTATGAATGATGATTAGGGACTCTTTATAGTGTATATTATTGCTATGTTATTTGTTGCTTGTGTTGGCATATGAGGGTTTATGTTTCAGGGTAGCAATTGGCTTGGTAAATAGCCTTCTAATTCTCCACACGGGTAGACACACGGGCGTGTGTCTAGGCCGTGTGTGAAACACGGTCAACCCTATGGGTGTGTTGATAGGTTGTGTGTCCCCTACATCAAATTTACAAGAATTCAATTCACCACACGGGCGTGTGCCTAGGCCGTGTGCCCCTCAAGAGCTTGTTGACGTCATAAATAGAATACCCAGGTTTTCACACACGGTGAGGACACGGGCGTGTCTAGGCGTGTGTGAGGACACGCCACGACACGGCGCGTGTGTCCGCCGTGAAAACCCTGTAGGTTCGAAATGAAAAATAAATTTCACACGGGCTGGGAACATGGGCGTGTGTGACCATACGGCCTGCCCACACGAGCATGTTCCATTTCACACGGGCGTATGACCCTGTTTTAGGTAAAAAAATTCTAAGTGCACCAAAGTTCCCGGTTTAATTTCGAAACCTTCCATATGGATGTTTAAGGTCTCGTAGGCCCATAATAAGGATGCTATGATTATGAATGAAGAAGTTTCAAGTTGAAATAAAATTTTATAGCCCGAAGTTGTATGTTTGAGTAAGTTAAGTCCGGTAATGCCTCGTACCCTGTCTCGGCGTCGGAGATGGGTAAGGGGTGTTACACATTTCATACCCAATTTAATTCAATTCACATCATAGGCAAAATTACTATTTTGCCCCTATATTTTTCACAAATGACGATTTCGTCCCTAGGCTCGAAAATTGAAATTCATGCAATTTAATCCTTATTCCAAGCCTAACCAAAATTTTCATATAACTTTTATAGCACATGTACTTCACAAAATTTAGAATTTTTCCTCAACTTTAACATCTTTGCAATTTAGTCCCTAAATCATAATTTCATCAAAATTCTCTTTGTAAAAGTTGTTTATCTATCAACAATCTTTCATTTCTACCATAAGTATCAAAGTTTCAGCATATTCTTCCATGGAAAAACTTTGATATTTTGATAACTTTTCAAATTAATCCCTAAAATAGATAAATTAAGCTATTCTGATCTCGAAAATATAAAAATTTCTAAAAATGGGACAAGAATACTTACCCAATTAAGCCAAGAAAGCTTGTTTTCTCTTTCCTAGGGTTTCCATAGAAATTTTTGAGAAGATGATGAAAATAAGATGATATTTTCTATTTAATTTGATTGTCATCTTTTAATTTTTCCACTTTCCAATTTAGTCATTGCCTTTTTCTAATTTTCCATGGATGGTTCATCAAAAATATCTATTAACTTTTCTTTAATGGTCTAATTACCATATAAGGGCCTCAAGTTTTGAATTCCATAGCTATTTGGTACTTATAACTATTAGAACTCAACTTTTGCATTTTATGCAATTTGGTCCTTTCCATAATTAAACACATAATCGGTAAAATTTTCTTATCAGAATTTTCATATGAAATTCCTATCATAATGCAAACCATGCAATAATATTAAAATAAATTATCTTTTTGGCTCAGATTTGTGGTCCCAAAACCACTGTTCCGATTTCACTGAAAATGGGCTATTACAATAACCATTCTTCATCATTTACCCAACACTCAATAAGTTAGACGCAATCTTTGGAGAATAATAAACATCGTGAATATGTTTTTTGTTACCTCTATCCGTGGGGACAGAAACAACTCATCGCCCTTCGATCTTCATGTGTTTGTTGTCACTGAGTTCCACTTGCATGGAGAATTTCTTGTCTAGCGCGACGAAAGATTCTCGATCTTCGGTTATGTGGTGGTTGCATTCACTGTCAAGATACCATGTCTCCTTGGCGCTACGCTTGGCATCCATAGATGAATAAAGTAGCTTCTCGACATCATTTTCTTTCGTAAAGTTCGCCTTAAATTCTACAGCTTCACCCTTCTCTTTAAACCAGTAGTCTCGTTTAGAATGATTGGGAACTTTGCACCGAGTGCAATGATGCCAACAATCTCTTGATTCATGATCGGGCTTTTTAAAGATACGACACTGTGAGTCCGACCTATGCTCACCCGAAGATGACTTCCTTTTATATCCCCAACAGTGACCTTGACTCGAGCTTCCTCGTCTTTTTCTCGATGATCCTCTATTGAATGATGGACCTATTGGAAAAATCTCGATTTGAAAATGATTTTCTTGCACAGCAAAAAATTAAAATTTTGAAAACTAATCCGATTTATGATATTTATAGCAATAAACCTTAACTGGATTCGTATCTATGTTTTTTGCTTAGCAGACGTTCGTTGTTCCTAGATTTCAACCAAACGATCTTCTTTGCTATTCTCATACCATGAATTACTTCGAGTGTGGACTCGAACTAATTGAATCGAAACACGAAACTAGAAAAAGTTTCTCTCCTTTTGAGGCAAAAACAAAAATTCTCTCTTCTTAATAGAAACTGATAGAATTATTATTCTGAAAAAATATATGTAATAGTTGAGAATAAATTCTCTCTATTTTTTGGTAGAATAACAATCTCTTAAAGTTGTGTTCATAGCTCTACCGGTGCCATCTATTTATAGAAAGAGAAGGTAGAACCCTTTTTGAGCTGTAGTGTTTTGTTTCAAATAGAAAAACAACATTCTAGTTACAATAGGACTAGGGTGGACAGCACACCCTAGTATTCCTACTAGGGTTGTCGCCCTCTTCATGTTCATGAGGGGTTTTTAGGCCTCTCTCACATCGGGTCCAATTATGAGTACTTCTTGAGCCTTTTTGACCCAATACTCTGTAATATGATCCAACCCAATTCAGTTTTTCTATTTCCTAAAATAAACTTTAATATTTATATATAAAATAATTTTCTCATCCCTATTTTACCCCCAACAAAATTTTGACGATTTTACCCTTGAATTTTGTATGTTTAATTTCACTATGACTGAATAGTTTATTTTCATTTTTGGACTTCAAAATAGTCTAAAAAATATAAACTCATTCTTTTAATCATTTTTTAAGTAATCCATATAGGATTGCAAATGGATAATTTCCTTTTTCATTTCCATTTCCATTTCCATTTCCATTTCCATTTTTGAAAATATATATTAATTTCCAAATTATTTCATTCCTCCATTTTGTAGAAAACCATAATCATTCCAAAATGTTTTTTATTTCTCTTTTCCTATTCATATCATTTATATCTCTTTAAAAACGTAATTCATTTATAGTTTCAACGAGCTAGCGGAGGGACTGATTGGACATATGTAGTTGATGCTCAAATTATTTATAATTACGTTTTGACTTTTCGCCTATTAATTATAAACTCATATAGTCACGAAGCCATTCCACTATAATATAATGACTGAGCTCTCCCCAACGACATACCATTACGAAAGCAACTATTCAGTGCTTATCCAATGACCTTATCATAAGTGTGTTACCCTTATAGGATATCACTGATCTCTTTGAGATAACATTCGTTCTCCCAATATGGTCCTATTTTATTCCATGATAGACATTATATCCTCCATGAAAAATCACTCACTATCAAATAGTGATCAAGTCATCCATCACAAAGACGGATCACCCGTGACCACGTTTACTTTTCATCAACATGTAATGCCAATGAGATGATATCATTTACCCATGTATTGGGCTATGAATTACATTGTTGTGAATGAAACTACATACTACAGAAGTCATACATCCAACGCACCAGCTTTTGATTTCTTATCTATTTGAACCCAAGCATTTACTCACATCAAAGTGTACGAGTCATGCATACATAGCCCACTGTCCATTCAAGATTTAGGTATGTTACACTATGAACGTCACAAGTGAATAAATCCATAAACATATTTATGATCTATTTTGCTTGGACTCTATCCGATGTACTATCAGTCCAATCAGTCACATCTATGTCTTTATCTTCTAGGAGTCATCCGCTCCGATGCCTAAGACAACACATCTCTCCAATTGGACTTGATAGACGACATATTAGTCTTTTAATCGGTTTGCTCATTTTCGATTATACTAAAAATACGTTTAGGTTCGTCTACTAATACAAGTTGTCTTTCTGTACTACAATCCGACCACGTAATACCATTTAGTATTAGTTAAACATTTAGACAACCAATGAGCAACATTTTCTTCCATTTTGATTTACATGCAAAAACCATGTGAGGACAATATACAAAGTCTTAATGTAATTTATGGATAATTTGATTAATCAATTTGTTCGAAAAATTACAAGTGTACATAGACGAAAATACTAAACTTAGGGCACTAGATCCAACAGGACCCCCTCTTTGTTCCTGTTTTGCATCAAATTTCTTTTCCCTAAGGTTGACCTTTACTTGAAAAGCTTGCTCTAGTGGAAAATTCATATAGCCATTGGCTTTAACTTCATGTGCCTCTAGAGAGCTCAACAACTCGTACCAAGTTAGCTGCGATATGTCTTTCATCTCCTCTATAACAACAACAATTCGCAGAGACTTGAGAATTCTTTCCACTACTTTCTTCTTAGGAATAGTATCACCACAACCCTTGATTTGGTTGACAATCTTGACCACCCTTGAAGAAAAGTCTTTAATGGATTCATCTTTCTTTTTAGGAATAGTATCACCACAACCCTTGATTTGGTTGACAATCTCGACCACCCTTGAAGAAAAGTCTTTAATGGATTCATTTTCCTTCATCGATAAATTATCGAAACTTCTCCAATAGTTCTACAACTTAATGGAGATTACTTTATCAGCGCCTTTAAACTTCTTCTTTAGAACGTCCTAAGCTTCTTGGGCACTTTTGATGCCAAAAATCATGGGGTGGATGGATTTACTCACCACTTGTTGAATAATTCGTAAAGTTGTCTCATTCTTCTTTGTATTCTCCTTCAATTGCTTTTGTAGTTCTTCTTCTGCATTTGATTCGAACTCGGCTTCATATCCTTCTCCACCACATTTCACAGATCTTGAGAAACGAAGATGGTCTCCATTTGGGAGCTCCAACACTGATAGTGTTCTCCTTCGAATATGGGTATTTGACTAGGGGAATAGGCGAAGAACGTTAAAGGTTTTGAAGAGGTCATATAGGCTCTTGATAATAAATTCGTTGGAGAAAACAGAGGATAGCATACTAAGGATTATATTTAACTGAGGAATTGATTTTGATATTAAGGAGGTGATTTCTTTTTATGTTACCTTACATCCACAACTTTCTTTAATACACTTATATAGCTTACAATAAGCTTAAATTCACTTAACCCAACTATTTAAATTCTCTAGAAATATCATAAATGGTCTGACTCAATTCACTTAACAAAACTACTTAAATGTTTTAGATTCAATAGAAATTGCAAATTAACTTTTAACAGAGATTGTAGGGAGAGTCTCCACTCCTCTTCCACTCATGAAAAAAATAAAACTAACGCAATTAGTGGTGTTGAAAGTCTAAGGGCTAGTTTAGCATTGCTTTTAAGAAGTATTTTTAAAAAGTACTTTGGAAAAGTGATCTTGAGAAGTACTTTTGGAAAGCTTGGTTTAAGATTTGAGTGTTTAGCATTGATATCAAAAAGTGTTTTTGAGAAATAAAATGATCATTTTAGACCTGGTATTATCAAGTAACAAATATGTATTTAAATAATGTTCAAATTAGTTAAAATTATTATATTCTAGTAAGAATATAAAAATAATTTATTATAACTTGTTAATATTTTAATATATGAAATATAAATTTTAAATATTTTTAAGCAATAAATATTAATTATTTATAAAATTTAATTAGAATATATATACTATATTTTAAATAATTAAATATAACCATTAAATATTTGTAATTAGATTAGATATTAACACATTATTTTTTATTTTAAAAAATACTTTTTTTTTATTTTTAGTTAATGATTTTAACACATTTGTAATTAAGCACCAAGAAAAAAAACAGAAATTACCATGTTGTTGGAGGAGTGAAAAAGTAATTAAACACCAAAACTGCTTTGGGTAGAGAGACTTTTGAAAAGCCAAAAAAATTCAGCCAAAAGTATCTTGTTTAGCACAACTTTACTTCCAAAAGTGTTTTTCAAACCAAAAGTACTTTTTTTAAGCAAAATACTAAAGAAGGCCTAAATCATCGTAGTTTTCTACTATCATGTTTGGATTTGATTTTAAAACCATTTGTATAAATTATTAATTTTTTAGGTCAGAGTTTACAGTAACTTTGTTTTTGGTAGAATACTAATTCAAATCTAGATTATTTGTTATAAAGATGAACGTGCGATGAATCAATTACATAAAATTTAGTGTTAATAATGTTTGAAAAAAAATCTATACATGGTTACTATTGAATTATGCTAGTTATCTTGGTCGTTAATTCAGGGTAAAGTTGCTGAAAATTTCCGCATTTCAACTGAAGAAAAGTTATGGCAACAAAAGGTGGAACTAAGCACATAATTAATGATTAGGAAGAGATAGTTAAGTGTTAAACAAGTTTTTGCAGTGACCTACGTATTCTTAATTAATTAAAGATTTAAGGAACAGTCAATTACTTGAACACACATGTAACAGTGGGTGTAGCTATAGAGGGAAGCAGCAGCTTTGGCCTTGGCCCCCTTAATTAAGGATTAAAATATCTTCTTTCTTTTAATTATGAAATATTTAATTTTATTTTTTTTAAACTTCAAATATAAATTTCTAAAATTTGATTTTGAGGCTTCCCTTGAGTATACCTTTGATATGTATCACAAAAGTCCTAGGTTATTTCTACTTGGAGAGCTAAAAAGAAAACCCATATCTTTCCTTTTTTATTTTTTTATTTTTATTGTAAGAGGTAGAAATAAAATTTGTTTAAATATAAAATTCGAAGATTTAAGCATAAATTATTTTTTATTCCACACGTTCAAACACAAATGAAAAACTGAAGAGTTTTTTTTTTTTCCCCCCTTTAACCTCTCTTTGTCAATCAAAATAATGAAAAAACCGTAAAAGCAAGAACGCAACTGTGGGGCGCCGCCCTCTGACTTCCGCTACCACATCCAAAATTAATAATATATAAAAAAAAAAAAACTGAAAAACTTGCCTTCAACACGAAGAAATTCTAATGCAATTTTTTTTTTATTCATTTTCTCGGTGGCTACCTTATACAAATATAATCAACTGGAACAAAAAGGGGTCTAGAATCTGCTAAATTCAGCTACTAACATCAAAGCAAGCAACAATAAAATAAATAAAAGTATAACATGAGTTAATTCATGTCGATTTTCGCTGAATTTAGCACTTGTTCCCGTTGCTAATACGTAAAACTTCCATTATTCAAAGAAAAAAAAAAAAAAAACACCATGGAATGGGGTAATCTTTTCTTTGATTTTTCTTTAGCGCTACATCATTCTCTTTGTAGCAGCTGGCCCAGCAGTCCAGCACACTTTACCATCTTTGGACCGTCATTTCCTTTTCTTTTCTTTTTTCTTTAGCTTTTTTTATCAACACTGATACAGAAAAGCATTGGGTAGCTTTTACGTTTTCCATTATCTCTTTTCGTTTTTTCTCCGAACTCGAAGTTATGGCCGGAGCTGGTGGTAACTGTACAACTCCATTTAGCTTTATTATTTGTCTTCATCTTTTACCTCAATGTTCCCCCAAAAGTTGGCGTCCAAATATCAGCTGTGGTCTCATTTGTAACTGGGAATGTGCTAGATATTGGCACCAAACAAAGCCCCCGGCTTTTTAGGTCTTGTTTTGGCTCATCAGGATCTTTCAAGTTATCAATATTCTGCAAGAAAAAAAAATAAAGTACAGAATATGACAATTACTGCATAATTCAAATGGTACTATTAGCAGACAGAAAAAGATAACCACTTATCACAAAAGTCCTCGTTTATCTTTTTTTAATATACCTCTTGTTGTATGGAATCTACTGCTTGTTTCATATATGGAGTACTTAGAACCTGAAATTATGTAAATACATATGTTAGGGTTCTTATATGAAGAAAAGGAATAAAAAGAGGAAGGTAGTGAAGCGAAACATACATTGACTTGATCATGGAGGAACTTGATGTATTCAATGGCTTCATGGAGAACAGATGCCGTATCCGTCTGATAAAACAAAAGGCGAGGTACAGATTTAACCCAGAGGGCCAAACATAAAAAGTAAGGGTTTCAATTATATACATTTTGAAAAATAAAAAAGAAAATTCCAAAAATTCACCTTTCCGAAAGGTGAAACCAATTGCTGGAGCGCAGTGATTCGGTCCCCTAGCTTCTCTTTCCGGACCTGATCATAAGTACTGCTATCAAGTATTTATCTACTTCTCACTAACTTGCAGACAAAAGCTCCAACATCCCATCATAGTAAAAAAAGAGAAATGGTCAAATTTATATTCTAGTACCTTAAAAGTTGGTAAAGGCGATGGTGATTCAAGCTTTGGCCTCTTCATCCCTGACGCCGACTTTCCAACTTCTGTGGAATTAGTCTATAATACCAATCCAATAAAATCTAATAAATAAATGAATCGAATTTGTCAGAGCACTGGATCCGAGGCATGAACGTGTTGGATTTATACCTTTGTTGTCGAGCTGGGGCAATTACCCTTCTCTTCGAATGTTTGTACAAGAAATTGTGATGCTGGCAAGGGTAAGAAGCCGGTTTTAACATCGTTTATGCCAGTGGCAGAGGCGTTCCAGAAGGGTGTGTTGTTGGAGAAGCGCAAGCTACTAGGTTGCTGCTTTGGCCATGAAGATTTTGCAGACGACATATAGTTGATTGACCGGTTGTTGAAAAGTGATTGTTGTTCTGAAGTTTGAGGATCAGATTGAAACAAACTATGTAACAGTGTTGATGGGTACCCGTACGATGATGAAGCCATTGGGAACCCAGCTGACAAGCCCTGGCATGTTGGTGTACTATTACCGGAGCTGGTTACTGAATTCAATGAAATATCTTGATCGATAGGCTCGAAAACAGTGATGGAAGAATCTTTCCCAGGGCTTGAATGGCTCTTTGGGCTCCAGTAGTTAAGGATTTGAGCTGAACCCATGCCTGTTTCTTGCATATAATTCAACCTTGAATCTATATCTTCTTGAAGAATCGAATTATAAAACTCAGTTCTCCCATTACTCCGACTGCAACAATCATGGATATATATATATAAATATAAAACAGTAAGTATATATTCAGTACATGTAGAGAATTTTAGTCTAATAATTAAGTGTTCAATTGATTGCTCATATTGACTTCCTTTTCCAAACCTAGGGAACCAAAAAAAGTCTTAAATATTCTTCTTTTTTGAACTTGTGGTTGAAGCTTTGGGCTATAAGGTTGTCCTTGTATATGAATTTTGAAACTTCAACCATAAAAATTCATACGCAATCATACTAAAGAAAATGAATACTAAAACCAGTTATTAGTATAACACATAATCAAACTTACAGCAAAGACAAGTTCCAGTCAGAAGTTGTCGAAGATGGAAGGCCAAAACCCATCATTTGTAAAGTGGAATCAATCAAAAGACTGCTGCTAGTGCCACCACTATCTGAATCAGCTTGATGATGAGGATGACCTTGGAAAACTGTGGAGCTAACACCAGAAACTGGGTTTTTAGTCGACTCTTCATAATACCTTGTCCTTGCCCTAATATCCACCATATCAGTGTCATAACCAAAGTTTCCCATGTCGACAACCCCCGTAGAAGGCGGCAGAGAACACCCTGTTAACATGGGTTTCGTCGAATTCCACCACGTTCCTCTACAAATCCCAGCATGAAATTCTTCTGCCATAACCACAAATCTTTTTTTAAGATCTTTCTTTGTTTCTTGTGTTAGAAGATGAGAGCTCTCTCCTTCAGAGTTAAAACAAGTCAATTTATATATGAAACGGTTCCATGCGGATTTCTGCTAAATGAATTGTCAAATTTTGGTTGACATTTCAAAGGATGATTGGACAAATGAGAGAAAGCATTTTTTTTGAGTATTTTTATTTATTAATTTAAATATATATAACTTTGTTCTCTATTTGTACTTTCCTTGGAAAAAGTTGTAATTGTTTTGTTTTATTTGCTTTCAAAATATTTTTTTTGCTGAGTTTTGGTTGTATTGATAAAGGTGAAAATATTAAGCTGTAAACTACAATAACGTTAGTGGGCATTCGCTTAATTAAAACTTTACAATTTCATTGCTCACTGTAACATTACAAAAAAAAAAAAATTTAAACTCTTTTACAATTCAGGCTTTATTTTTCACTGTAAAAAATCTGTACAGTTTTTTCTTTAATAGTTGACATTAATTATTAGATCGATTTAAATTTAAAGTATGTTCTTCTACTTGTTGCTAGGTATTAATCTATCGTACCGATCACTAAATTGTAGCTTAGAGCTCATTATCAGAACTTAAAAAGAAACACTTAACAATTCAGTGACTTAAATAAAAACTTTCGAATAATCCAATGAACACATTGTAATATTATTTATTTAAATAATCAAAACAAAAATTTACCTATTAATAGTAAGATAAGAAAAGAAATATGCGTGTGGATGGTGTTAAAAGTTCTTTTAGGTTAAATTATTATATTTTTAATGATTCATTTTTACGGTAATGATTCAAAAGCTATATAATCTAATCTTTATAATTATACTTGAACTTAAGGAAAAAAAAATCGTTTTTCCTTATGAATAAAGGGACGTTGGCCCCATGATGACCAAGGTGATGCTAGCCACGTCAGTGTCTTGGCCCAAATATTTGTTTAATCAGACGGTTGATATACAACCGGTTGAATATAACAGTGAAAAAGAAATTCTTAGGATAAATTTGAAATAAATTTATGGACCATTGTAACTTGACGGTCCCAAAGATATGCATGATTGTTTTAGGGCAATGAGGATAAATTTGTGGCAGTTGCGGTGGCGCGTGGCTTTCACTTTCATGCAAGTGGAAAATAGTACTTTCTATATTGAATTTAATTTCATCTATACACTTATTTTAGAACCCCTTTGGATGGGTATTTATCTCTAGTGCACTACAGCAAAATAGACTTTTAGCGGCATTTTTAAGCGCCGCAAAAAACGCCGCTTTTAAAAGCGCCGCAAAAAACGCCGCTAAATCAAACGCCGTAAATTTTAGCGGCGTTTATGAGAAAAAAACGCCACTAAAGATCACGACTTTTAGCGGCGTTTTTCCCACAAACGCCGCTAAAGATCACGACTATTAGCGGCGTTTTTCCACAAACACTAAACCCTTAAACCCTTAAATACAATATCATAAATCTTAAAACTTTAAACCCGAAACCCGAAACACGAAACACTAAACCCTTAAACCATTAAATATAAATTCTAAAACTCTAAACCTTAAACACTTAAATCCTTAACAGTAAACCCCAAACCTACACCACACTACACTTAAAACACTAAACCCTAAACCATTAACACTAAATCATAAACCCTAAACAGTAAACCCTAAAATAAAATAAATTTTATATTGAATTTTTATACGAGGACCAAAACGGCGCCGTTCTAGTTTCGAAACAATTTTATTTTTTGTAGCGTTTTTAATAAAAACGCCGCTATTATTGGGCCTTTTTACAATTTTTAATATTGAATTATTAAACGGGAACCAAAACGGCGCCGTTTGAGTTTTGAGATAATTAGATTTTTAGCGGCGTTTTTATCTAAAACGCCGCTATTGATTACCTTTAGCGACGTTTTCTGTAAAAACGCCGCTATATCTCTAACCTTTTGTATTTTAATAAAAACGCCGCTATTATTGGGCCTTTTACAATTTTTATATTGAATTATTAGCGGGGACCAAAACGGCACCGCTTGAGTTTTGAGATAATTAGATTTTTAGCTGCGTTTTTATCACAAACGCTGCTGTTGCTAACCTTTAGCAGCGTTTTTACAGAAAACGCCGCTATATCTCTAACCTTTTGTGGCGTTTTTAATGAAAACGCCGCTATTATTAGGCCTTTTTACAATTTTTATATTGAATTATTAAACGGGGACTAAAACGGTGCCGTTTGAGTTTTGAGATAATTAGATTTTTAGCGCGTTTTTAACACAAACGCCGCCGCTATTTTGTACCATTAGTGGCGCTCGGAAAAACGCCGCTATATCTCTTACCTTTTGTGGCGTTTTATAACAAACGCCGCTATTGATCAGTTTTTAGCGGCGTTTTGACACCAAACGCCACTATTTCGTTACTTTTAGTGGCGTTTTTTAACCAAACGCCGCTAAAAACGCCGCTAAAGCCCTATTTTCCTGTAGTGGTGCTATGTGGTTAGCTTTCTTTTTGCCTCACGCTACAGTATCTAATCTCACCACCACCGCTATTTTTACACTAACCATAGATAAACACACCACACATCCAACAATACTCTTAATATCTAAGATTTAAATTGTCTAGTTTAAATTCCATTTCATTTATTTATTTTGAAACTACAGTTTCTGCTATAAAAAATTACGCTCTTATAAAATTTCAATGCCTAATATCAAATTTCTACTATAAAAAACTACGCTCTTATAAAATTTCAATGCCTAATATCAAATTTACTCTCAATACCTACATTTTTTTTATTAATTCAATTCTTATTTTCTTTAAAGTTAAATTTAATTATTAATTCTTCTAAAAGAGTTAAAATCATTTTTTAACAAAATTATTGACTAAAATATTAATTTTTAATGATATTGGCGTGACAATCCACGTGTACTTCATGCTGACATGGAATTATCTGTCTTATATTTCATGTCAACAAACAATTTAAAATTATAAAACATTCAAAAATAAAAAAAATTTATAAAAAATTCATAAAATTCAAAAAAATGTCATAAAATATATGGATTATCATATAAGCCACCATGATTAAACATGTAATGTTTTAATCCTTATTTTCATTAAAAAAACAATTCGATCTTTTTTTAAAAAAATTGATAATTAAATTTGATTTTTTTTTTTAAAAAAGATAATAAGACAAACAAAATATAAATATTTAGAGCTAACATTAAGCCTACTTAGTAAGTTGTTTTTTAAAATATACAAGTGATATTTGATTAACACAATTGTGGGTTGAATCAACAAATAAAACAAAAAAAAAAAAGATTGGGAATTTGTAAAATTAAAAGTTTACTAACAAGTCAACGCTCAACAGATTCAATAAACAGCTTCGCTGCTCATTAAATTTCCTTAAAATAGAAAAAAGAACATTTGTCAATTTCAATGTATTCAATAATGAGTTAAAAGGAAAGAGAAAAGATATTGAAATTAATCGGATGAATAAATCAGGTAATTTCATCAAAGCAAAATTTTTCGAAATAGTTATAAACTATAAACAGTGAATATGTCAAATATAAATCTTAATTAAAATGGAGAGTAAGCGATTTTGATATCATATTTAAGGCATACATAAACAAAGTCTTGGATTTGGTTTACAACTCACTTAACAAATCATTTATAGTTTATTTAAAATTCTTTTATTATTTCGGTAAGGACATTTTGTGTTATAAAAAAGGAAAACTCATTTATTGTGTTATCCACTAAGGGAGGGACAAAAAAGAATGACAGTGGAATTGATAACAAAAAGAAAGTAAAAAATTAAAAAAAGTTAAAATAGTGTCTTTAAAAAAAACTCTCAAATTATGTAAAATTTTGGTAATGGTGGTGATGGTGATCCCCGTCCTGATGGGGATCAGAACACTAAGAAAGTGAGATTCAAGAAAGGATTCGACGGGGAGGCTGCTATTATGTCTGTGGACTCAAATCCGACTCCGAATCTATCGTGGAAAGACAAGCTTTTAGGGGGGAAACAGTTATTTCTGGTTCGGATTGTAATGTCTCTAACGAAGGAAGTGAAAGTGAATTGGACTTGCTAGAAGGAGATGTGAGTATGACCATGGTCAATGGGATCCCAACTAATTCCTTCTCAGATCGTATTAAAAAAATCCCCTTTAAAGAGATGGAATTGACGGTTGTTCTCAAGCTCTTAGGGCGAAGCATTGGCTATAACGCTCTTCACAATCATATCCTTAATCTATGGAAACCTACAAAACCATTCCATCTCATGGACATAGCTAACGGTTATTTTTTGGTTAGGTTTAAGGACAATGAATATTACAATAAGGTTTTGACTCAGGGACCATGGATATTATATGGTCAGTACCTTACTATTCAACCTTAGACTAAAGATTTTAGTCCGTCGCAACCATATCCCAACGTGGTGATGGCTTGGATATGGTTGTCGAGCCTTCCAAGATACATGTACAATCGGAAGATCATAGAGGCCATTGGAGGGCTAATCGGGAAAGTGGCTAAGTTGGATTTTCAGACTGATAACAAAACCAGAGGTCTGTTTGCTCGCTTGGCTGTGTTTATTAACCTTGCCAAGTCTTTGGTTTCTCAGGTTATGGTCGATGGTGTCGTTCAACGAGTAGAATACGAGGCACTTTCGATAGTTTACTTTTTTTTTACGGTAAGTACAGTCACGTCAAGGATTTGTGCCCATCAATGGTGGAAGATTTGACCTAGAAAAGACATGCTAATGTTGTGGTTGCAAATCCAAGTGATGCCGTCAATGGAGTAGAAGGTAGGAAGGGTTTGGATTACAGACTGTGGGTGTTGGTGGAGAGGAAATCGTGGCGTGGGAAAATGAATTTTTGGGCTAACGACGCGGCGAAATCCAGGAAGGATCCGTTAAGATCTAGATTCATGACGCTAAATGCGATAGGGTAAATGGGAAAGGATTTTGGTGCGGTTGATGAAGAAATATCAGGGGAAAGGATAAGGGAATGTGAATGGGGGTTTGGGTGGAAATATAGCTAGGTTTAATGAGAAGGTCAATGAAGGATTGGGCTCTAGCATGGATGCAGGCCGTAGGAGAGATGCGGATATCAGGGGAAAGGATAAGGAGAATGTGAATAGGGGTTTGGGTGGAAATACAGCTAGGTTTAAGGAGAAGGTCAATGACAAATTCGGCTCTAGCATGGGTACAGGCAGTGGGAGAGATGCAGGCCTTGGGTCCTCTATGGGGCCTGCTAAGCCTACCAATTTGGGTAATATAGGGGCTGGTAAATTGGGCCGTAAATCTAGTGGATTAGTAGAAAAAGCAATAGGAAAGAGGCTTGTGCTGGTGGTTGGGCTTGATCAGGATAATAAAGGGTTTACTAATAATGATTTATCCAATGCTAATTCAAAATTTTCCATTGGGCATGCAGGTTTGGCACAGGTTAATTCGAATGGTGATGGATTGGTAGCCAAAGTTGATAGCCAAGGTGATATAGATTCAGGCTGTCAAGTGAACATTAATTCTGGAAATTTCGAAAGGGTTAAGGCACACAATTACCCCACATTCGAAGAATTTGAAGGAGTTGTAGTCCTAATTTTTGAAAGCGTCATGTATCCTGAAAAGTACTCTGCGGTGATTTTCAAGAAAAATTTGTGCTAAATACAGTAGGGTATTTCGGTCAACTGATCCTTGGAGAGTTCGAGTACGGGTACTTTAAGCTCTAAAGATAGGAAGAATGATGATAGAGACAGTAGCGGTCGTAGTATTCGAAAGACTTCTAATGCTCTACGAGGACGGGAGAGTCGTTTTAAATCTTTTGAGAACTAACGAATTCCTTTAGCAGAATCCATGGAGGCGATGGTGGAGCTCTTCTCTTCATAAGTTTCTAGTAAAGTAGTGAATGATGCTCCGGAAGCCGCAGACTTGACCATAGATGGGGATACTATCTCTCGACAATAACAATTTAATTCCTAATTTTTATATTAATTCATGAATTTTTCAATATTTTCTTAGAATTGCCATGGTTGCGCGAGTGTTAAATTTCCTCGATTTTTTCGTGAATACAACATGGAACATAAACCTAATATTATTAGTTTGCTTGAACCAAGAGTAAGTAGGACCAAAGCAAATAACATTATTGCAAAGCTGGGGTTCTAATGTTCTCACTGTATGGAGGCGGTAGGATATTCTGGGGGTATTTGTCTTGGATAGAAAGATTCAATTCGTGTCGAGGTGGTTCATAGTCATCCTTAGTTTATTCTGACTTAGGTTTGGCCTATGTCTTCTTTAATACCAATTTTCATTTCCTTTGCGTATGGAAACCATAATCAGCAGAAACGTAAGGAACTTTGGAAGGATTTGAGGTCTTCGATTCCGTTGGGGCAAGTTTCGTGAATTGTTATTGGTGATTTTAACACAATCCTTTCTCCTTCTTAGAAATCAAATGGTCCTTCTCACAGAAGGAGATGCCCCTATTTTGGTGATTTTGTGGATATGGCCGAGCTTCACAATTTATGATTCAGAGGACCTCCTTTTACTTGGAATAGAGATGCTCTTTTCAAGAGGTTAGATCGTGCATTGAGTAATGAAGCTTGGGTTCACAACTTTCTAAACAAATCGGTTACTCATCTTCCAAAGATTAAGTCTAGCCATAGGCTTTTTCTTCTGTCCCTAAACTCAGAGGTTATTCTACCTAAAGGGCAGCCTTTTCGATTTTTGGCTGGGTGGTTAGAACATCTTGACTTTGAGTCTTTTGTAGATGATAATTGGGCTCACCCTTAGCCTTAAGGAGTGGAATAAATCTGTTTATGGGCACATTACCACTCGAAAGAAAAATATGGTTAATAAACTTGCCAATATTCAAAGGAAGATCGACCTCTCATGCTCGAATCGACTAGCTTAGGTGGATTTGAATCTTAGACTGGAGTTGGAAAATGTGTTGCATCACAAAGAACTCCTTTGAAAACAAAAGCCGAGATGTGACTGGTTGAATATGGGGGGATCAGAATACTACATTTTTTCATGCTCGTACTTTGCAAAGAAGGAAAATAGTCACATAACCACTATTCTCTATTCTGATGGTAATTGGATTTATGGCTCAGAAGCCATTGAATTTGAGGCGAATGATTTTTTTCAAAATTTGTATGGGAAGGTTCCTAGGCCTATGGGAAGTTTACCTCTAAGCAGTTTTCCCCAGCTTGATCTTGTTGATATCAACTTTATGGGGAAGCCAGTCACAAATGATGAAATTAAGGATGCTCTCTTTGACATGAAACTTCTCAAAACACCCGGTAGTGATGGGTTTCATGCCTTATTCTTCTAAAAGCAGTAGGGTACAGTTGGGGGAGCGGTTTGTGATTGGGTTAGAAGGGTTTTTAATAGAGGTATTATCGATTCTGAACTAAATAACACATTGATTGTTCTTATACTCAAGGTGTTGAATCTGGAGGGCTTTGGTCAGTTTCATCCAATAAGTCTCTGCTTTGTTCTCAAGCTCGTAATGAAAGTAATCGCTAACCATTTTAAGCACATCTTTCCCAAAATTATTGCATAGGAGCAGGTCAGTTTTATTACAAGTAGAAACATCACAGACAATATTATTATTGCACAAGAGGTAATCCATTCTATGCGAAGTCAAAAAAAAGGAAGTGGATGATGATTAAAATTGATTTGGAGAAAGCTTACGACAGAGTGAGATGGGACTTCATTAACGCTTCCCTCCAAGTAGCATGTATTCCAGACTTTCTCAAAAATGTTATAATGTCATCTATTTCTAATTCTACCATGTATGTTTATTGAATGGAGTTCCTTTGTCTAAGTTCAGGCCTATTAGAGGTATCCGTGTAACACCCCAAAATAGCGCCTAGAAGTTTTAGGGCATTTTAGGGATTTTAGCTTTAGAGTGTTCGAAATTCTCTGACATGGTACACCGTAGATGTTTTCGACTATGGTTTTTAGAAAATTAAATCAATTTTTGAAAAAGAGTTTTAAAAACCTTCAATTTTGAAAATTGGACTGATTTGTAAAAGAGTCAAAATTGTGAGTTTTTAAGAGGCAATTAAACCAAATTTTAAAAATCACCCTAATATCATCCCCCACTTATAAATTTCACGTTAGTCTTCTCCATCTTCATGCTTTAGCTGTCCCCTACTCCCAAAGCTCCTTTCTTCCACTTTTTGTTCTTCAACCTTAATTCTCTTGATTTCTATCATCACCCAAGCCAAATATCTCCATAAAATTCAAGAAAAACATCCCAAAACACCATAGTTTTCTCTATTGTCAAGCTTTCGGGTTTTCGATCAAATGCTTGATTTTTCATCATCTAAGGTAACAATTTAACTCTTAAATAGTTTTAAATGATATTTAGACTTTAAAACTAAGTTTTTAGCCATTAAATCACATTTTTGAATAAAAGCCAAAAAGTGAGTCATTAATGGTGGATTTCGGGATTTTGAGTAAAAATGTGGTTTCAAAGTATTTTTCAATTAGTTTTGATGTAATTGGAAGGTTTCTAAACTTACTTTGAAGTTTCGTTAAAGATTTCTTGAGTTTTAATGAATTTTCAAAAAATAGCCATAAAATATGTCGAAAAAGTCGATACCATGAATTGAGTATTTTATTGTAGTTTAAAGGTTGGGAATTAGTCGTAGGTGAATTATAAGATGAACAGAATTGATTTTAGGTAAAAATATTGAGTATAGACCGAGATATTCGAATTTAAAGTTTGTTATATTATAAGTTTTGATTACATGGGAACATAGCTTAGGCTTATGTTTTTGATTGCTTGTGGTGAGTTCTTAGCTGATTATTGAATGCATTGTTGTGTGAATTATTGTGTTGAAGTTCCAGATTCGATAAGACCTTCTACAAATAGAGAAAAAGGTAAGGAAAAGCTAGTTTGAGCTTTCAAAAAATAGCCATAAAACATGTCGAAAAAGTCGATACCATGAATTGAGTATTTTATTGTAGTTTAAAGGTTGGGAATTAGTCGTAGGTGAATTATAAGATGAACATAATTGATTTTAGGTAAAAATATTGAGTATAGACCGAGATATTCGAATTTAAAGTTTGTTATATTATAAGTTCCGATTACATGGGAACATAGCTTAGGCTTATGTTTTTGATTGCTTGTGGTGAGTTCTTAGCTGATTATTGAATGTATTGTTGTGTCAATTGTTGTGTTGAAGTTCCGGATTCGATAGGACCTTCTACAAATAGAGAAAAAGGTAAGGAAAAGCTAGTTTGAGCTTTCGGTTTTTCGGTGAAAGTGTAATTGGTGAGTGTTTGGAATAATTGCTTGTGGACATGATTCAATACGTTATTTGGGAATTTAGTAATAGCCTAAACCCCTAGTCTAAATTCCGAGTGCAAGCTTTCTCACACCTATGTTATCTTGTGAACAATATGCTTATGTGTTTGTAAATATGTGAATTGAGATGAGATGCTATAACATGTGAGATGTGGTTATGATAACCGTTGAGAAAGTGTAAATGTAAGCATGTTATACATGCTAGATGACAGTGATAATGTTGTGTTATAATGTGATATTTGCAATGAATAAGTGCAGTGAACGGTAAGTAATATATGTGTGTTAATAATGGATATTTTGGTCTTGTGATCTTTGAGACTATTGGATATAGCTGTCATGCCATAGGATTGTGATTACTCACCTATATGTACAGTGATTTTGGGCGTTGAGGCCCTGGGACATGTTAGAGGGATAAAGGGATGTGAGCTAAGCTCCATTCAACGGGATATGTGAAGGGAAATAAGGAGAGTGTTAGCTTTTTACTTCACTTTTGGGACATGTTTGACTCTATGAGTCTATGTGGTGTGTTGGATATCCGAGTATCCGATAAGTGATGGTAGAGTTCACTTTTATGTTTCATAGCTCAAGTGCCAAATTATCTTAAATTATGAACATGTATGTATTGTGTAATGTGTTTATATGATATGTGACCATTATGCAATTTATCTATAAACATGTTTTTAAGTATTGTGATATATGCTTGAATGTTATGTGATTATATGAGTAGTGTGATATATACTTAAATGTTATGTGATTATATGAGTATTGTGATATATGCTTAAATGTTATGTGATTATATGTGTAATGTGATATACGCTTAAAAGTTAATATGATTACCATGTAAATGAACTAGTAAATAATGCAAGAGTAAGTATAATATGAAAATAGAGTTCGAACTACTGAGGTTGTGCTATATGGTTGTTTCATTGATGCTTGATGAATTGCTTGCATGGTAGTTATTCTAGGCATTCACTGAGCTTCTTAAGTTCACCCACTCCTTTTAAACCCTTGCAGAGTAGTTAAGTTCCAGCGTGAGCGGTGTGGTTCCGAGGGTGATCCAAGCAAGTTCGTTTTCGTGATTTCGTAGGTGTTATTGTTATTCGTTTATGTTTTGGGAATAAGGTAATGTGGTAGACTTTTATTGGTATTTACCAGATGTTTTGGATGCTTCCATAGATTATTTGTTCCTAAGTTTATGAGATTCGTTTTGTATTGCGTTGATTATTGCTTAGACTTACTTTTGATGTTTGAGACTATTACTACGGTCGTTTTGACATTTATTTGATGATGATATGATAGCATGATGATTTGGTACATTTTGGAATGACTTATATGCTTATGTATGTTGTATTTTTCTAGTTTGAAGCAGAGGTATCGATACCTCTGTGATTTGAAATGTGTAGGAAGTCAGAATTGTATTTTGGTATCGATACCCTATTACGAGTATCGATACTCGGGGTACAAATATTGATACTTTGGTAGAGGTACCGATAATTTTTTAGGTTTGGGTTTTTAAGCGAGAAACAATAAGCAGTTTTGGTATAGTATCTATACGACTTGAGAGAATTATCAGTACATTTCTTACAGTATCAATACCTACGTGAATTGTCTTGAAAATTTTGCTAACTAGTCTTACTGCAAGTTTAATTATTAATATGAGTTTATTTAAAGTATGTTTGGCATGTTTTAATGATGGTTGATATATGTTTGACTAAAAAAATTATAAGATCACTAATAAAGATAATGATTTCTTAATAATGTGACAATTTACTATGAGACGGTTGTGTGGAATCCTGATATTCAGGCTTGGCGACCAGGCCGAGTATAGGGTGTTACAATCCGACAAGGTTGTCTGCTTTCTCCCTACCTTTTTGTGTTGTGCATGGAATGACATGATCATTTGATTCAATCGGTTATTTCTGTTAGAAAGTAGAGTCCCATACTCCTATCTCGTTTTGGGCTGGCTATCGCACATTTGTTCTTCGCTGATGATTTAATAATTTTCAGCAAAACAGATTTAAAGCATGGCAAGGTTCTAAAAGAAATTTTAGAAAAGTTCTATTAGTCCTCTAGGTATAAAATTAATGCTAAAAAGACCAACATCTTTTTTTTTTCTAAGGGGTGGAAGATTCTATGGCTGATATAATTTGTACTTTGTTTGGTCTTCAAAAAGTTCAAAACCTTGGGCATTACCTTAGGGTCCCCCTTAACCATCAGAGGGTGACAAATAGTACAATGTACTTCATGGTTGAAAAAGTGCGTGGGAAGTTACAGAGTTGGGATGCCAGGAAGCTCTCTATCGCTGGTCGGGTCACCCTAGCACAACTGGTTCTTTTATCCATTCCTAGCTATTTCATGCAATCCATGATGATACCTAAGAAAATCAGCGACGAGATTGAAAGTTCGGTGAAACAGTTTATTTGGACATCTTCAGATAGCAAAAAGAAGATGTCTCTTGTGGGGTGGGACTCTATCTGTTAACCAAAATGTATGGTGGTTTGGATTGAGGAAACTTCGTGATCAAAACATCTCATTTCTGTTGAAACTGGGTTTTAATATTGTGTCTAACAAGGAGGCATTATGGGTTCGTGTGATTCGGTCGAAGTACCAGATGAAGAATGATTTACCAGATTGTATAGCCCGTGATAGGAGTTATTTTCTTTGGAGATCTCTTTAAAAAATTTGGTCGTTACTATAAGAAAATTTACTCTGGTCTATAGGAAATGGCAATAAAATTTGCAGCTAGAGAGATAATTGGATTCCAAGTGTATGACCTCTGCTTAGACATATCCCTGCTAATGTTAATCTTGATTCATATTGTTTTCTTAATGAGATGATCATTGAGGAAGGTTCATGGAATCTTGATTTATTCCGGGTTTGGTTATCGGATGATGCGATTCAGCATATTAAGGGCATTCCTCCTCCACATCCTTCAAAGGGGCCTAATAAAATCTCTTGGTGCCACACTTCGTCAGGAGCTTTCTCAGTTAAAACCACCTATAAGGTTTTCAAGGAAGGTGATTAGAACTCGAGAGATGAGAAATGAAAAAGTGTATGAACGATTCCAGGTCCTCAAAAGGTTCGTTTCTTTATCTGTACAACCTTACAAGAAAGACTTCTCAATAATGTGGAAAGGATTAGAAGGGGCTTAGCAGTTGATCCCTCCTATCACATTTTTGGATATCACTGTAACACCCCGTATCCGTCGCTGGGATAGGGTTACGGAGCGTTACCGAAACTTTTCATAACATTCTCATATAAATCATGTCAATTATTGTTCATTAACCGAGATCATTCATAACATCCCTTAGATGGACCCTCGAGGTCTAATATGAGCATTAGAATTGATTCAGGACTTAATCGGAAACTCTAAAAATTTTTCGTGACATTTCAAAAATTTTCCAAGGTGCAGGGCTCACACGCCCGTGTAACCCTTAGACACGGCCGTGCCTCAGGCCGTGACCGATTTAGTTTGCTCTCTGACTTGTGCCACACGACCATGCCACACGCCCGTGTGCTAGGCCGTACAGTTATTTAATTCAATTCGAATTAGGTGCAGGTTTCATACAGCCAAGACACACGCCCGTGTTCTAGGCCGTGTAGCACACACGGCTGAGACACACGCCCGTGTCTCTGCCCGTGTGCTCAATTCTAAGCATTCTGTTTCTCAAAATTAAGGAGCAGGGGATACATGGCCTAACCACATGCCCGTGTTACCACATCGTGTGTCACACACGGTCTAGACACACGCCCGTGTGTCTGCCCGTATGGACAAAATAAAGCCATTTCTAGCTTTATTTCTCACCCAAAATTTCACCCATGACCTGCACTTGAATCACACATACAAATACCAACAATTTCAAGCATTCAAGATGAGCAAACTCTATCATTCAACATGATATATCATCACGAGCATTCATGTTTACAATCTTACTCTTTAATAAGCATACTTGTTTCCCCTTTCTTAATCAAACAATATATAGTACCTATGTTATCACCATAACATGAACCTAAATACATATATACATGTACCAAAACATAATCATCACTAGCCATTCTAATGGCTAGATTACAAGCATCATTTACATTTACATGTCAATATGGCCAACATATCTTATATATGCTATTACAACCGTAATTGAATTACCGTAACATTTATGTAATTCAAGTAAAACACATTCCACATTCATGTCAAGCAGACGAGTAACAT
Source organism: Gossypium sturtianum (assembly GCA_025698515.1). Lineage (NCBI taxonomy): Eukaryota > Viridiplantae > Streptophyta > Magnoliopsida > Malvales > Malvaceae > Gossypium > Gossypium sturtianum. The sequence goes on from CM046948.1 coordinate 59,395,212, forward strand.
TTTATTCATTTACCATTTTATCGGGCATTTTCATTTATCGGGCTATATCGCGTAGGTGATCATTTCACATATTTATGACATTGATAAAATTCACAAACACAACATTTAAATCAAGCATAAAAACATAGACAATTTAGTTGCACGATCTTACCTCGACAAAAGTTCGTGTACGTAAAATCTACTAATTTGACATTTTCCTCATTCCTCGTTCTAATTCCAAATTTGGTCTATCCGAATCTATACGAGTAAATTTAACATCAATTTATCACATTTTACATTCATGTGGACTAAATTTTCATCCTAGGCAAAATTACTATTTTGCCCCTAACTTTTCCATAAATTACCATTTTGTCCCTAGGCTCGGAAAATGAAACTTGTGAAAATTACTCCCTATTCCAAGCCTAGCCAAAGCCCCATTACAAATTTTCCAGCACATGTATTCATAAAATTTCAGAATTTTTCATCAAATTTTACAACTTTTCATTTTAGTCCCTAAATCATGTTTTCATCAAAAATCACTTTGTAAAAGTTGTTTATCTATCAATAATCTTTCATTTTCTACCATAAATTTCTAATTTCCAACATATACATCCATGACCCATTTCATTCTTTGATAACTTTTCAAATTAATCCCCCACATAGAGAGATTAAGGTATCCCGATTCCAAAAATATCAAAATTACTAAAAACGAGACAAGGAAACTTACCCAATTTGGCCATGGAAGTCTCTTGTCTCTCTCCTAGGGTTTCCATGTTTATTTTGGGGAAGAATATGATATAAAATAAGATGATATCTTTTATCATCTTTTTAATTAATTAGTATTTTGCTATTTCAAATTTAGTCCTTGCCCTTTTTCTATATTTCCATGTATGAGTCACCAAGAAAAAATTAAATACTTTTCTTAATGGTCTAATTACCATATAAGGACCTCTAGTTTTGAATTCCATATCTATTTGATCCTTCTAGCTACTAGAATCTAACTTTTACATTTTATGCGATTTGGTCCTTCTCGTAATTAAGCACATAATCGATAAAATTTTCTTTTCAAATTTTTCACATGACATTTCTAGTATACTATGGACCATATAATAAAATAAAAATAAATTTTATTTTTCGGCTCGAATTTGTGGTCCCGAGACCACTGTTTCGATTTTACCGAAATTGGGCTGTTACAACTCTCCCCTTTAAGAAATTTTCGTCCTCGAAAATTTTACCAGTAAGAAGATTCAGGCATTACTTTCTCATGTTTCTATTCGATTCCCAAATAGCTTTCTCTATATGATATCATTGTCCAAGAACTTTCACTGAAGATACCTTTAAACTTTAAGTTTCTTTCACTTCACATGCCAGAATTTCAACCAGTCACTCATTGTAAGACATGCCAAGCTGAATTTAACATTTATCAAAGCAATAATAGATGATGGGTCTGATCAATTCTGTCATAACACATATACTCATAAAAAACATTATGAATTCTGTAGAACTCTGATAATAATACCAATCAATACGAAACCAGTCCAATTCTTTTCAATAGTCTTTATGACCTGATAAACCATAGACTTAATATGCCTTTACGGGTAAACTGGGGAACTTTCTTTCATGGTGAATCTCCAAAAATACTTTGTCACCATCAGAAACTCTATTTCTTTTCATTTTAGATCCACATCGGATTCCTGATGATCAAATATTGCTTTTAAACTATCTCAGGTCCCTTTCATCTCTCTTTGGGTTCAACGAATCAAAACTACCACATGTATCTTTTCTCACTGAACTCCGTCCAAAACACCGGAGTTTTGCATTTGTGATCATATAAAGCCTCGTACAGTATAATTTTATATGTGACTGTTAACTATTATAATAAGCAAATTCAACCCACGGCAAATATTTTTCTCAGTTACCTTCAAATTCAAGTACACAACATCGAAACATATCTTTCAAAATCTGAATTATATGTTCAAATTGATCAATCATCTGAAAATGAAATACGGTACTAAAATGTAACCATGTACCCAGGGTTTCTTGTAACTTGTTTCAGAATCGGAATATAAACCGTAGATCTCTATCAGAAATAACAGAAACTAGCACATCATATAATCTGTCAATCTAAAAAAACAAATCATTCAAGCAATCTATCAAGTGGGAAATCCACTCATACCAGGATGGAATGTGCAGGCTTCGTCAAACAATCGACAATTACTCAAATAGTATCTTTCTTTTTCATAGACAAGGATAATCCCAACATAAAGTTCATAGTAACTTTGTCCCATTTACATTTCAGTATTTTCACTGATTATAACCATCTTGAAAGTATCATCTCTATCTTACTGATATATGCAGCGTTTAAATATAGATTCAGAAATACCACCTTTTATTCTGAGCTACTAATACATTCTTTTCAAATCATTATGCATTTCATCATTCCCCAGATAAACAGACATAGTACCACTGTGATCATTCATGTAAAGTTTTCAGTACAAGCTCTAATTTCTTCAGTACACAGACTCTGTCTCTGAATAACAGACATTTACCGAATCTATTCTGAAATTTTGATCCAGAAATTATTTCACATTGTACTCATTTAACTCACAAATCTTTATCACTTTTCTAAGTTTCACTGATCTGTTGTAGAGACACCAGTTTAGCTCTATACTCAGCTAAAATTAAGTTATTATCAGACAATCATATTTGATACCCATGGCTTGCAAAATATATAGAGATTTGCTACTCAGAACATCTGTCACCACATTCATTCTTTCCAAGTGATATACAATTATCAAGTCATAATCTTTCAACATTCAAACCATATACGCTATCTCAGATTCAAACCTTTTAGAAACATCGGATACTTCAAACTTTTATGATGAGTACTTATATGATATTTTCACCATACAGATACAGTTACCAAATTTTCAGTGCAAACACAATAATTGTCAACTCAAGATCATATTTCGGGTAATTCTTTTCCCGTAATTTTATCTGGCTGGAAGTATAGACCATTTCTTTCCTTTCTTCACCAAAACATAGTTTAATCCATTCAATGATGTATCACTGTAATAATAAATTCCTTACCCGATTCAGACTGAACCAGAATTGAGGCTTCAGTTGTCAAGGCTCCCAACTGGTCAAAACTTTACTAATATTTTTCAGTCTATTCAAATCTTACATCTTTCTATAATATCCATATCATTGATGTAGCTATCATAGAAAACACTTTCATAAAAATCAAAAAGGATATTGAAGCTTTTAATTATTTCGAGGTCACAATCATCAGATAGGTTAAAACCATAATATTATAATAGATCCAACGTTTCCACAATATAAATGGAACAATACCTCAACCTCAATACTATTTTTCAAAAAAAAGAGGAATACCAAGGTAGCTCCAATATCATCCAGTGCAATAATACTGTTTCTATAATCTATGTTCCATATTACCAAATTCCCATGATCAAGTCAGAATTCATAACGGTAATAAGTATAATTACCACTGACCAATGAATATCTTTCACAAATAAATCATGCTTGAATAATAAAGAGATTGATGACATCTCGGAAAAAATTTAGAAGAGCAATATCACACATACTCAGTAGGAACAACTGTGACAAAGATAATATAATTTTGCACATTCGTAATTCAGGGCTTCAATCAGTAGAAGTATAAAACGATACCATATGAACCCTATCATCTAATCTTATATCAATAATGATGAATTAGAAAGCCCAAGTATGATAGAGCAATACCACTCATGAATTAATCAGACTTACAGTAATTCCATATATCATGATTTACTAGTTTTTCAATATGACAAATATTGCATCTGTACATACACAATTTCATATGCCTCTGAGAATAACAGAATTTATAGAGTACCTAGGAGATGTTGTTGTAATATACCCAATCATAACAACTGTATTCAAATATCTTTGCAGTTTTATCACTATTCCACTGACCCATAAAGTCATCAATAATCTTATATTATTCAGCTCACTGAAAGAGTCAATTCAGAAGAATTTTCGGCTAATCCGTTCTATAATTATCATATCTGGATAAGTTAATTACTCATGAATAATTTCATCCTTAACAATGACATTACATCTCATGAATAATTTCATCCTTAACAATGACATTACATATTCAGAATAATCTTCAGAAAAATCTGATATCTCTTTAATACCGTCTTTACTTACTAACCCGTTCTCATTCTGACTACATCATTAGTCATTCAGCCTTTGAACTCATTAACTCCACATTCATGAGCTTAATCCATATAAATCTTGTGAACTTCATTGTATAACACTATACTGCTAAGGGGGTAGAGATCGTAAGCCTCAAAATTTATCTTTCATAAATACACACATATCACTTAACATTTATCAATAACAACGTTCACTACGAAACATTTATCTGTACCTTTATAAGTCCCCTTTATCACATGTAACATTTTTACTCAAGCACGTGAGTATTACTTCCAGCAGTATCGAAATTAGCTCGGTTTGGAAAGTATCTCTGTCAATTTGTAAGATAATTTTCATCAGAGTCGGGAGATATCACACTATCACAGGTTATATAAAGGCATGTATTTTTTCTAGACTCCATATATGCTACGTTCAGTCCAAGAACCGACTAAACCATAGCTCTGATACCATTAAATGTAACACCTCTAACCTGTATTCATCGCCGGAACAAGGTTACGGAGCGTTACCAGAACTTTTCAGAACATTCTCATATAAATCATGTCAATCACTATTCATTAACCGAGATCATTCGTAACATCCCTTAGATAGACCTTCGAGGTCCAATACGAGCATTAGAATCGATTTGGGACTTAATCGGAAACTCTAAGAATTTTTCGTGACATTTCAAAAAATTTCCAAGGTGTAGGGCTCACACGCCCGTGTGGTCCAAGGGACATGGCCGTGTGACCCTTAGACACGCCCATGCCTCAGGCCGTGTCCGATTTAGGTTGAAATCTGACTTGCGCCACATGGCCATGCCACACGCCTGTGTGCGAGGCCGTGTGGTTATTTAATTCAATTCGAATTAAGTGCAGGTTTCACACGGCCAAGACACACGCCCGTGTTCTAGGTCGTGTGGCACACAAGGCTGAGACACACGCCCGTGTCTCTGCCCGTGTGCTCAATTCTGAGAATTCTATTTCTCAAAATTAAGGTGCAAGGGACACACGGCCTAACCACATGCCCGTGTTACCAGGCTGTGTGTCACACACGGTCTAGACACACGCCTGCAGTGTTCGCTCAGTGTGGACAAAATAAAGCCATTTCTAGCTTTATTTCTCACCCAAAATTTCACCCATGACCTGCACTTGAATCACACATACAAATACCAACCATTTCAAGCATTCAAGCTGAGCAAACTCTATCATTCAACATGATGTATCTCACAAGCATTCATGTTTACAATCTTACTCTTTAATAAGCATACTTGTTTCCCCTTTCTTAATCAAACAATTTATAGTACCTATGTTATCACCATAACATGAACTTAAATACATATATACATGTACCAAAACATAATCATCACTAGTCATTCCAATGGCTAGATTACAAGCATCATTTACATTTACATGTCAATATGGCCAATATATCCTATACATGCCATTACAACCGTAATTGAATTACCATACTATATCGACATGGGCCGATGGATACTGTGAGTGATCTCCGCCAAGCTTCCAATCCAACGAGCTTCCGATTACTCTAAAACAGGGGAAAAATAAAACAGAGTAAGCATAAAATGCTTAATAAGTTCATATAACATGGTACTTAACTTACCATTCATCCTATTTTGAGGTAATTATGTAAGGCATATTCACTTAATTTGACCTCAAGCCCTACACACATTCTCATTGCCCTTGTTAGTCATGTAATCTACGATAACATCAAGATATGTATAAGCTCAATCAACAATCAAGTTTCCATGCATATATGCTTTCCATAACATGTATTCATTAAGCATGTATATATCATCTCTTATAATTACAAGTATAGTTTCATAGTAGTTCGTTTCGAGTTCAGATCGTTTCATGTCAGGACTTTACTCATTTTATTCGAGTATTAAGGTCACCAAGTAGTAGTATACTCAAGGTGTACAAATATATAATCAAGGAAGAACACTCTCATCAAATAATTTCCATGTACAATTATCATCTTTTCATATTTTCATACATCACTAGTCATGAATCATCATTTCTTTGTATTTCATGTAATATCCTTTTTCATGTCATATTTCATATCATATATATAAATATCATTCCATGTCAAGTTGTCTTAAATTCATATTTGCCCTTATCAGAGCTTTGCCCGTTGAATTTATTCGAAATATCGATGGATACACAGGTAGTACACTCGAGGTGTACGAATCAGAATCCGTCAATTCGTGTCCAATGGTACGCATAAGGTACAATTTCAGAGAGTACACTCTCGAGCCACGTATATATAAACAACAAGATTACCAGTCCAGACTAAATCCTTTTTACGTCATATACTCTAAAGAGCTTGATTTGGATTACCCGTCTGGGCTAAATCCAATCCATAACATATGCTCGAGAGGACTTATATCAAGATTACCCATCCGGGCTAGATCCTATCAGAATTGAGGTCGAAGGGTTACTCATCCGAGCTAAATCCTATCCGCAACAAATGCAGGACCTCTTTCGTTTCAGGAAATCACATATCCATCGATTTTCCATTTATTCAATCGAGATTTAAACACTTTTCAAGCACTATCGGGCATTTGATTATTTCATACCTCCGTAACATTTATGTAATTCAAGTAATACACATTCCACATTCATGTCAAGCAGACGAGTAACATTTTATTCATTTACCATTTTATCGGGCATTTTCATTTATCGGGCTATATCGCGTAGGTAATCATTTCACATATTTATGACATTGATAAAATTCACAAACACAACATTTAAATAAAGCATAAAAACATAGACAATTTAGTTACACGAACTTACCTCGACAAAGGTTCGTGTACGTAAAATCTACTAATCCGACATTTTCCTCATTCCTCGTTCTAACTCTGAATTTGGTCTATCCGGATCTATACGAGTAAATTTAACATCAATTTATTACATTTTACATTCATGTGGACTAATTTTTCATCCTAGGCAAAATTACTATTTTGCCCCTAACTTTTCCATAAATTATCATTTTGTCCCTAGGCTTGGAAAATGAGACTTGTGCAAATTACTCCCTATTCCAAGCCTAACCAAAGCCCCATTAAAAATTTTCTAGCACGTGTATTCATAAAATTTCATAATTTTTCATCAAATTTTACAACTTTTCATTTTAGTCCCTAAATCATGTTTTCATAAAAAATCACTTTGTAAAAGTTGTTTATCTATCAATAATCTTTCATTTTCTACCATAAATTTCTAATTTCCAGCATATACATCCATGAACCATTTTCATACTTTGATAACTTTTCAAATTAATCCCCCACATAGAGAGATTAAGCTATCCCGATTCTAAAAATATCAAAATTACTAAAAACGGGACAAGGAAACTTACCCAATTTGGCCATGAAAGTCTCTTCTCTCTCTCCTAGGGTTTCCATGTTTATTTTGGGGAAGAATATGACATAAAATAAGATGATATCTTTTATCATCTTTTTAATTAATAAGTATTTTGCTATTTCTAATTTAGTCCTTGCCCTTTTTCTATATTTCCATGGATGAGTCACCAAGAAAAATCTATATACTTTTCTTAATGGTCTAATTACCATATAAGGATCTCTAGTTTTGAATTCCATAGCTATTTGATCCTTTTAGCTACTAGAATCCAACTTTTGCATTTTTTGCGATTTGGTCCTTCTCGTAAGTAAGCACATAATCGGTAAAATTTTCTTTTCAAAATTTTCACACGACATTTCTAGTATACTATGGATCATATAATAAAATAAAAATAAATTTTATTTTTTGGCTCAGATTTGTGTTCCCGAGACCACTGTTCCGATTTCACCGAAATTGGGCTGTTACAATCACTCGAAAGACATTTTGCATATTCTTAGGGATTGTACAACATTTAAGGACATTTGAACCAGGTCATCCCAGGTAATCGCCTAACGAATTTTTTCTCTAATAGTATACAAGATTGGATTCTTTCTAATGTGTAGGATAATAATACGATTCATATAGGAGGAGCCAACTAAGCATGCCTTTTTGGGATATTTATTTAGGGCATATGGAAAAACCAGAACTTATTTATTTTTTAAGGAAGATCTTGGAGTTCGAGAGAGATAGTCCAAGTTTTATACAGCTGGGCAAAACATTTCTTTTTAGCCTCTAGAGATGGGCCGATTGGTTGTTACAAGCCTTCCTTTGAAGATCAGACAGTTAGGAATTTGGTCATCCTCAATACTAACAGTGCAGTGCAATTGGACTCAAAAAATGCAGTTTCTGGGGGAATTGTACGTGATGAGAATAGATATTGGATATTTGGCTACAACCAATATCTAGAAAAGTGTTCGACTTTTGATGCCAAACTTTGAGCCATTTTGGAGGGCTTCAAACTTATCCAACGTAGAGGTCATGATAAAGTAATCATTCAATTTGATAGTTTTGAGGTTGTTAAAGCCATTCTAGGTAGTGTTTCCACCAAATCGAACTCAACCTTGATTAGACGAACTCAAAGTATTTTGTCACAAGAAAACCAGTGGTTTTTTCATTACATCCCAAGAGAACAGAATCAAGTTATGGATTATTTAGCTAAACAAGCTTTGGTCAAAAAACAAGATTTATAGGTTTTTTATTTCCCTCCCACGATGGTCCAAACTTTTCTTATAATGGACAAGCCTAAGGGTGTTCTTTCTTTTCATAATGTTTCTATGTAATTAGTTAGGTAATGTTTTATTGTTACAAAAAAAAAAACTCATTTATTAGGCCTGAACAAATCCTTGAGCTGGAGCTTGCATCTGATTAGAATGTTGTGGACAATCCTTGATGCGGTGCTCCATCGACCCAAATCGTAGACATGCTCCTAACCTCCTCCAACATTCGCCCGAATGACGTCTACCACAATCTTTATAGGGCTGAGCCACGGTAGGTGCAACTGGAACCTCAACCCTAGAAGGCCCATCAGATCTAGCTTGTTTCTTAGGCCTCTGAGTAGAACTAGAGGGCTTTAAATCCCTCTTATTCTTACCCCTCACACACTCCCTGTTTTCTCACTCAATGCGCTTAACCTTCTTAGCTATTCTCGCCTTATTCACCAAGGTGGCGAAAACCCGCTCCCTCTACGAAGCTATCAAAAACCTCAGATTATCCCTCAATCCTTCCTCAGAGAAGATGCACTTTTCATATTTAGTTGACACCACCCCACGAGCATAACGACTCAGTCTCAAAATTTTGGCCTAATACTCAGCCATAGTCTTATCTCCTTGGGTAAGGCTCATAAACTCGCATCTACGAGCATCCACATAACTTGACCCCACATATTTACTTCAGAAGGCGCTTTTGAAATAATCCCAAGTAATCTGATCCAGTTGAGTACCCTCTTCAACCGTCAACTACCACTGATATGCCTCATCGCGAAACAAAGATACTGCACCTTTCAATTTCTGCTCGAGGGTGCAGTTAATATTGTTCATCAATCTCTCAGTGGCCTCCAACCAGTATTTAGCCACAGATGGGGAGACTCCTATAACTCCCCGAAATAGTTCAACATCATTGGATCGGAGTCATTCAGTTACCGACACACGGCTCTCAAAACCAGAATGAGGCCCAACAACCTCTCCAAAACCCTCAGCATGGCTTGGGACAATGCGTCGTCCCTAGCGGAGTGACTTTGAGACTCGGTCTCAGCAGTACGTATAGTTGGGGTCTCACTTGTATCCAAATTGGGCATACTCCCATCGAGGACGATTCGGCTCGAGCCCCTCTATGGCGCCCGCCGTGTCCACGAGTACCATGACCACGAGTCACACGTGCACTCATAGTTTGTTTATCTACATTACAAAGTTTTATGTATTAGTTCTAATGTTTCATTAACAGACATTTTATGCTAAAAAATATTATCAGAAGAATTTATAGTGTTTCGTTTCAGTCTAACTATTTCAGAGTAGTTCCAATGGTTTTAGAGTTTTATAAACTAAAAGTTTAAATAAGTTAGAAGTACTTACAGGATCGACGCCGGAGACTCGGTATTTCACAGTTTTTTTTCAAATTAATGCAGAAATATACTTTACTCATAAAATAATTTTCAAAAAAAAATTGAACCCTAAATTTTACAGCCCAAATTTTAGAACCTAGCTCTGATACCACTAAATGTAATACCCTAAACCCGACCTAGATGTTATAGCCAAACCAAGAGTGATTATGTAAAATGGTTGAAAATTTAGCTTTCCAGAAACGTTGAAAAACAACGTATTTTCTATTTCTAAAAAAAACTCCAATTTAGTAGAAATTATTTTTAATTAGCTTGTTAATTGAAACCATTTTCAATTACATTTTCTAAAAAACAGTTACTTTGCAACGGAATCACTTAGGTTGTTGTTCTTTTGGAAAACCCGTTTTGTTGTTTCAAAATCGATCGATTTATGGAAAACTGATATTTTCAGAAAATGTGTTTAAACAACTGTCATGCATATCAGAAATAAGTTCGAAAGCCAAAACAGTCCTAAGAGTCCAAAATTACAAAAAAAAACACCTTAACCCAAAATAGGATAATAATGGAAATAAGAAAATTAAATGAACTGGTGTTATGTCCGAGCTCCCGTCACGCCGACCTGCCTAAGTCTGAGGATTACCTGAGAAAATCCGTCAAACAAAAAATGAGTTTTCAGAACTCAGTGAATAACGAATTACTTAGAACAGTTAATGCATATGAGACATAGAGATTTATCAGGAACAGATTTATAACAGAACAGAACAGATACAACATATAAACCTACCACCAATCGTTACACACCATCTCCAACGATCCCAACACACCATATGGGTATAAAACACCCATCCATCCCTTCACACCACTTAGTGTCAATAGGAAACTTTACAGCATAGTTGCAACTAAGCTGCTGAATCATTAGGCGAACTGTCACCATTTTACAGAAACACTTCTTCCACATGTTAATATACCCCTTCCCAGATGCAAATATAGAATATAGCATATTTCATACATGCTTACAGTACAAACACATAGCATAATAGATACAGTTTAATCAAAATGTGACATTTCAGTTATACGAACAGATATCAGAATTCTTGCAAACAGCTGGCTAAATTTCATATTTTACGGCATATTTAATCATATACCGACCATACAAAAAGCCCACGATCAATCGGAACAACATATACAACCCTAGGAAAAAATTTCAGATTTTTGGGCCCACAAGACTTCACACACGCCCGTGTGGTCCACACGGCCTAAATAGCCCAAACCATGTGTCACACACGGCCTACCACACGACCTGACACATGGTTGTGTGGCGTCGACAGCGAACTTTTTTGGCTTTCATCAGTTATTGTTTTTTTCGTATTTTCGATACACACCTAGTCTAATTTCGACATAATTCAAAGGATGAGAATCCCAGTACCTATAAACATCAAAACTTATTGAATTAATCATTAAGAACACTCTGATTATGATCCTCGATATTCCTAACATATCAAATATTTGAACAACCGCAACTATACTAAATTGGCAGAATCACTTATCCTCAAGAACAATAACCCACAGCAATTACACCGTTGGAGGAATACTCACTGTCTTGCAAATATCCCCTAATTTATCATTAGAAATGGAAAAAAAAAGTCAAAAATCCCTTCACTTATAACGAATAATGCAAAAACCCCAACCTATTCATCAATTTCAAAACCAAGACTTCACCCACCCCAAATACTTACCGAATCAAACAACAAAACAGAATTGAACGAAAAAGATCTCCAAGAAGAACTGAATGGACGGAAAGGGAACAAGAAGAATCCAAAATAAATATTGAATTTTGTTTGAAAAGGAAGAAAATAGAAACGAAGGGTGAAAGAACAAGAAAAACAAAAAGAAAGAAGGAACGTGGGGGAAAAGCATATTTTTAGGGTAACCAAAAATAAAAATAAAATAATTTAAGATAATTTAAACTAAAACAAAATAATACAATTGAATTTTTAAAACAAAAATAAATCCTAACAACCCCTCTTATCGCTTGCAAATTAAACTATACTCTATCCAACCTCTAATAGATTTTTTTTTTCTTTTTAAGAGTTTAATTAAAAAGCAAACTCATCCACAAATTAATAAAGGACAAAATATATTCCCCACTAACAAAGGGGTTCAAACACCCAACCTTGAACGCCAACTTGGAACACTTAACCATTAAAGTACTTAGTTATGACTAAATTTAACAAATCAGAACTTAAGATTTTGGAGACGTTACACACTAAATCATTAATTTTTTTTTATCTAAATTACTAAATAGCTATGACAAAAAAAGCGTTCATTTTAAAAATATTTTTTATTTTTAGATTTTAATTAATTTTTTAAAAATGTGATTTTTTTAATAAATATTATTTATAAAATTATTATATTTTACTCGTGACACAAATTCTAGTTCACAATAATTTTTAAGTTAAATTTGTAATTTGCATAAGTTGCATAGTTATCAATAATTTTTAATTAAATAAAATATTTTTAGTACACACTGCAAAATATTATTAATTAATCATTAATGTTGTGGTAAATAACATGTGTTTTTAAGTCTTTGACATCATAATAAACTTTTGTTGTAAAAATGGATAAAAAAAACATAAATCAAAATTTCGAGTAATAATTCGTAAGGCAAGTATATCACCATCCTTGAGGATAATTTAACCATGACATATCTTAAAGGATTCCACAAGCTCTTCTATTTCAACAATGAAGAGGAGCAAAAATAATAATAAAAATAAAATATTCACGTAAGGCTAGATTTTGTATGTGTTTTGAAAAAAAAAAAATCTATCATGGTTTTTATAGCCATCAAAGTAATGGCTAGTTGATATAATTAAAGGAAGTAATAACTGCATGGAATAACGGGTAGCCAAAAATACTGTTAAACGTGAAGAGAAATTGAAGGAAGTAATGGATAGTCATTGTAATGACTCGAAATTCAATGATGTCGAAAAATATAGTTCGAAACTCCATTTTTGTAAATTGAGCCCGTAAATATAAAATAAAAATATTTACGGAGTTATTATAAAAATAAATTGAAATTCGGTTAAAAACAATTTAGCTAAAAAAGTAGTTAATTAAGGCTTAGGGACTAAATTATAAAAGTTTAATTACTATAGATTTATAATTGGCAAAAGACTTGAGGACTTATATTACAATTATACAAATGTCTAAAATGATAATTAAACCATTGGTTTTATATAGTTGGTGGATGATAATGTGAGAATCTACTTAGATTAATTAACATTAAAATTAAAATGATTTAAACTTAATTAAGCTTTATATATATATATATATATATATATATATAAGAAAGTGGGAAAAGATGACAATCTTCTTCTTCTTCCTCACTTCACCATCTCTTTGAAGAAGAAAATATCCAAGTTTGAGCTTAAACTTTCGGCTAACAATTAGGTAATGAAATGAAGTCCTTTTCTTGTAATTTTTATAGATTTATGATCATATAAGCTTGATTTAGCTAGCCAATTTACCAATTTGATAAATTGTTAAAGTTTTAGAAAGTTTTCATTGTTGATTAATTGATGAATTAGACTTGAAATTGGTAGATTTTAAGCATAGATTATGAAAAGGATTAGATTGTAAAGTTAATTTAGCTTATTTGTTAACTTTGTTACATTAGTGACCAAATCGAATAAATGTAAAACATGTCATGACTTTATGTTAGAAGTAGAAAATTATAAGGTCCCTAATGAGAATATGTGAAATCATATTTTAATTCGAATATAGGAATTGAGAGATATGCTTGTCTTGAGTTTAGGGACTAAATTGAATAAAATAAAAAATATGTCTGGCTTTGTATTTTGATGTGGATTAGATGAAATCTGATATTTTCTTAATTATTTAATCATCGATCGTAGCGAATGACTCCTCCATATCATCGAGAGGAAAAGAAAAAGCGAGACTTGTCGACGAGTGACGTAAGATATCAATTTTTTCTTTTATGATTTGAGACCAATATATTGATTGCTTATTCTTGATATAATGCATGTTTGAATGTCGAGATGAGTATATCAAAGATTGTATGAATTGATTCGTTGAGATTGATGTTGAATACCGAGATAGGGGACTAAATTCAATAAAATATAAAGTAGTATGATTTAATTAGAATATGATATGTGACATGGAAAAATGAATTGAAATATGTTATATGATGTGAGATATTGTGTGTTGATGATGAATTGAATTGTGGTTATGAAATTTAAGTGCAATTATATATACATACATATATATATACGTGTGTGTGTGTGTGTGTGTGTGTGTTAATTGGATTGAATTGAAATGAAATGGTTGTTATACGATAGAATTGTGTACAATGTACGAGTATGCAAATGTGACCAAACATAGAGTACGATAGGTAAATGAAAATGGTTACAGGGTATGATATGTAATTAAGATTGATTATAGGATACGATATGTATATATGAATTATTACATATTATAAAAAAAACGAATGTGAAACTATTTGATCATAGATATGGAAATGAAAATATGTATAATTGATGCCTATGCAAACTTAGTAAAAGGTTAGGATACAATTGGCATGCCAATAGGATCATATGTGCGCTTGTACAATGATTATTACAATATATAACAAGATCTAGCATTTGTTGTAGATCCTTAGGTAATATAACGAGATGTAACATTTGTTGTAGATCCTCGAGTAATATAATGAGATCTAGCATTTGCTGTAAATCCTTAGGTAATATAACGAGATCTAGCATTTTTCACAGATTCTTGAGTAATATATGATATAGGTTTAGCCCGAATGAGTAACTTAAAGGAAATTCAGCTCGGACGAGTAACTTAGTTCACCCATTTATCCGAGTCTGTTTTACTAGGGTTCCATGAGGCGAAACATTATAAATGAAATTGGAAATTTGAAAATGTAATGAAATAGATTGATAATATAATATGGTAATGAAATGAATTATGTGAAATTGAAATGAGTTTGTGAATTGATAAATGTACATGGAACTATATGTGTGCATATATGTGATTCGTAATGTATGTGATACATGCTAAAGATAGTAAATAAAGGAGATTATGCAAAATGATTGGAAATGAGCCCTAGGGGTCGAAACAAATGTGAATGAATCTATCAACTACAGATAAGGATTTGAGTGATAAATTTAAAATGTAAATGATGTTGATTTGATGTGAAATTAGAAAGCATGATGTTAAGGTGTATATATATATGTATGTTTGATTCATGATTAGTATTGAATATGAATGTAGTATAAAGATTGGTACTTGATAGGTAGTATGCATTGAAAAATTCTTTTATACACATGAATTAGATTGATTTGCTAATTGACATATATACACCCGAATATGTTATGGTATGAAATAGTTTGGATTGATAGAATATAAATTGGATAGGCAGTATATTTGCACTTTGTGATCAATTGCTAATGCTTAAGATATGTCATCTTGAATAATGAAAGTACCATTGAGCTTTATCGCTTAGTGTGTGGTTTGTTTATTCTGTATGCATGTGCAGGTGTATCTCAAGGTTATGAGAAGTGATTCCAGCATCTTGGTGATGACCCTCGACTCAGCAATGTTTGTATAGTCCTGTTTTGTTAAATATATGACTTGTACCTAGGTTGAGTCAGTTTTTGCATAACCAAATCATGTTGAAGTTGAACTTGTAACAGCCCGATTTAGGGGCTAGTCGGAACAGTGATCTCAGGATCACTAATTCGAGATTAGAGAAAGTTATTTTCATGTGATTTTATAAATTAGTATATAATTGTATAAGTACATGAGAATTTTGGTACTTTAATTTTAGCGATTTCTCGATTAATCGCGAAAAAGGACTAAATCGCATAAAGTGCGAAAGTTCCATTCTATAGGCTAAAGGTACCAAATAGCCATGGATTATAAATTTGAGGTCTTTAAAAGGCAATTTAGCCCCTTGTAAATGCTTGGCCGGCCATAGGCTATCATGGGAGACAAAGATGGACAAAAATTTGGTCAAAGTTAGTAGTAGTGGGTGACTAATTTGACTAGTTTAATATTAGAATAAAGAAAGAGAAAATATCATCTTTCTTTCCATCTTCCTCCACCGAAATTTCCAACCAAAATAGGGTTTTTGAAAGCTCAAATTTTCAGCAAGCTCTCCTTCATTCTAGTAAGTGATTTTGATGATTTTTCTTTTTGATAATTGTACTTTTGAGATCCCTAGAGCTTAAGCTTTCTAAAGAGGGGATTATCTTGCATTATGGTGAAATGTTTAAAGAGTTTCCATGAGAGCTTTCATTGTTATTTGCTGCATTTTTTTGTAAGAAAATGAGTCTTAGTTGTTAGATGAACAACTTTTGTGAAAGGTGTTATCTTGAAAACACCTAATTGGACCTTGATGAAAAGGTTACAAATTTGTAGTAATTATGTGAAATGTTGAGTTTTTATGATAGCTATAAGAGTATTAAATGTTCACCTAGGCTTGTTGAAAGTGGAAATGTGATTAGAATTAATTTTCGAGCCTAGGGGAAAAATAGTAATTTTACCTAAGCATGACTATTGAAATGCTTTTATTAATGAGATGATAAAAATCAGCTAAATTGCTATTGTAGAGCAAGAAGAACCGAGAATCCGCCTCGATCGGGGAAGGAACAAAGTCTCAGACTAAACCGTCGAGCTAGCTCATTTTGAAATCAAGGTAAGTTTGTATGTGATTAAT
Organism: Gossypium sturtianum; assembly: GCA_025698515.1. Taxonomy (NCBI): domain Eukaryota; kingdom Viridiplantae; phylum Streptophyta; class Magnoliopsida; order Malvales; family Malvaceae; genus Gossypium; species Gossypium sturtianum. Next base: position 59,412,088 of record CM046948.1, read on the forward strand.
GCAACATTCATGTTAGCATAATTGAGAATGCTTGGTATCATATTGATGCATGATACTCTACTAAATTGAATGAATATGATGTTGAAGTCCTAGCAGACTATAATGAATATGAAAAAGCTATCATCGAGATATGAAATAGATAAGGTCCTGTATAAGACCATGTCCGGGACATGGCCTTGGCACCGAATTGAGATTTCCATATAAGATCATATTTGGAATATGGCTTCAGTATTGAATGTAAGAATCGTGTAAGACCATATCCCCTTCGGCCTTATGGGCGTGTGGATCGATCGTGTGTCCCCTTGCATGCTAGGTTTGCAAGTCAGTATGCTCGTGTCTCAGCCGTGTGAGAGACACGGGCTAGGGACACGGTCGTGTGCCCAGGCCGTGTGAAGTCTGCACATTAATTGTGGAATTCAAATCGACCACGGATGGAAGACACGGGTGTGTCTAGGCCGTGTGAAGTTAGTCAGGATCGACCACGGGTGGAAGACACGGTCATGTCTTAGGGGCACACGGGCGTGTCCCAAGACCAACACGGGCGTGTGGCCCCTGTTTTGTTGAAAAGTTTCTCGAGTTCGTAAAAGTTCTCGGAATAGTTCCATACCTCTCGAAGGTATGTTTAGGGCCCCTTAGGCTGAGTATGTGCAAGTGATGGGTTTAAACGAAATTTTATAACCCTTTTCGAGTCGTTTAAGCAAGATTAGTTAGGTAATGCCTCAAACCCAGTTCCGGTTGAATACGGGTAAGGGGTGTTACAGATTTAGTAATGGTTAGCTAGATATGGCATAATGGTATTGTTCATATTATGTTTTGAAATTCTTGATATTAAAGTGAAGTTGGTATGGATATCTAAATTTAAGTGTATAAATTAAGTTGATATTATATTGCTAATAGTTGGTATATGAAAAATGGTTGTTGGTAAACAAATGGAATGGTGTTTTGATGAATGTATATGTATAAGATGTGTTAAATGTTTACGAATGAACATTGAAGTTTGATACTTATGCTTGATTGAATGAATGGAAGATTTGGTTTGAGTATTTGGGTAATTGAATAAGTACCATTTTGGACCATCGAAAAATAGATGGTCACGTCGCGACGTCGGCCCTTAAGACATTGCGAAGAGATCTAGTCAATAAGTTGCATCACGATGAGGAATCCTCAAAGTCGCGTCAACTTGATATTTTGCAATCTTTACAATTTGGTCCTAATTCAACCTTGGGTTAGCAAAAGAGCTTTCGTAATCTTGTATAAGACTCGAAAATGATTTTGTATCATATTATGAAAATGCAATATACTTATATGCATGTGTAAATGGTTACATTGTGTATAATCGATTGTAGTTGCTCCAGTAACAGATGTGGCATCCTGTAGCTCAGATCCAGCGATCAAGTCAAGTATAGAGTGTTACTATCATTGAACTTCCAAAGGAAATTAAGGTAGTTTAAACATTATCGAGAAAAAAATAGGCTTTTCAAAGTAAGTCACCTAGATTGTAAAAAATAAATAAATTTACTCTAATAAATAAAAAGAGGGCTTCTCCATATTCTCACACAGAAGGGAGGAATCCATCGATTTGCACTACACTAGACTCTCAAGCCTAGTTCTAGTGCACACAAGTGCTTCTTTCTATTAGCTCTTACAAGACCAATAACTCAGTATGGCTTATAAACGAAGGCGAAAGGTTTATCTAAGTGATGTTGGTAAGTAATTTTGAAATACCCTTCATTTCTAATAATCCCCCACATATTTCAAAAGAACAATGGACAAACTTTATACTTGCTCAAGCCCGATCAGGCTCGAAATATGAGCCTAAAATTTTATGCAAGATCGCCCATATTTGTAAATGGCTAACACAAGCCATTTTAGGCACGACCATATTATTTTTAAAATTTAAAAAATATATATATTTTATTCACAATTTGATAATTTTATTTTTTTATTAAAATTTTATATATTGACAACTTAGCATTTTTTTTCAATGTTTACATTAAGTATTATATATTACTCTATATTTAATTTTTTGTATTATAAATTATATAATATATAAAAATAACATGATATAAATATTTGAAAAATATAAAATGAGCTTGAGCTTTGAATGTTCAAGTCGAGGTTGACCCATATTCTAAACAAGTCAAAAAAAAAATTTTGCCCAAGCCTATTTTTCAGACCTAATATTTTTACTTATACCCTCTCAAATTTTGGGTAGGGATTCGGACTTGTGCGAGTAGTCAAAGCTAATACTCAATTAAGGCTAAAGCTCGTAAGATATTTTGGTTTGTTTCGTAATTTGGAATGGGAAAAATTAGGCTTTACCATATTCTTACACACAATGAGAGGAAATCCATTGTCTTACATTAAACTAGATTTTTTTTAACCCAACTCTAATGCACATGACCTTTCCTTTCTACTACTTTTACAAAACCAATAACTTTTATGATTTATAAAAAAAAAAAATTTATTAAGTGATATGAGATAAATTCTTTTGAAATACCTTTTATTTTCAACAAGTTTAAATCTAAACAACCTTTTCCCCTACCCTTATAAAAAGCAAAATATTCTTCCAATCATAGTTAATAATTAGAAGGTATCCATTTGTTCGATGATTTTATCTTTGATATAAAAGAAAAAGAAAAAAAAAATAGATTGCATTATTGATAAATAAATTTTGCAATATGTATAAAAAACCCAACTTTTTTAAAACTTTTTATTGATTGCTTGTAACTTTGATCGATTTAATGTTCATCTTATTCTTAAATACTTATTAGGTGAGAAAGATTATTGATTCTCAATTCTTTATGGTTGAATTGATCTGGTCAAACTTGTTATACTTCTACATCAGCTTGGGTACATGGCAGCACGAGGAATAACTTAACGAGTGCCCGTGGATAGTTCCCCGCCTTACACCCTCAGTGGTAACTATTCGGCTAGTCATCCATGATTAGCCACCCGCGTACTTCATACCATCTAAAAAGAGGTCACTCGTTTTTATCCTTCAAAGGAGAGATCACTAAGGGACCACAAAGGTATAACAATCTCGTACAACCTCAACAAGGAAAATGTCATAGTAAGGCCACACAGTACTACGCTTGACAATAACTAACACACAACAGACCTACCACCTAGCCAACCACAAGAACATCCTACCACTCGTATTGTTGATAATGTGATATTACCAAACAAGGGGGCCTCCTCTATATACCCCAACAGACGAAGCATCAAGGGATCCTTCTTCTCCCAAGCATATTTTATTATAACTTAGTATTCTCCAACCTTCTCCCCTTCCTTCAACTCCTTTCTTCCTTAGTCTCCAACTTCGGCTCTTCGCTTGTCACAAGTGAACTAGCCTCCTTACGACCATCACTTTCTCATTGTTGATTCCTCGTTTCAACATAACAAAATTTTTATTTTTTGGTATCTCTCATGTTTGTTTTACAGTTTAGGTTCGGGGTTCGGGTTGCCTCTCTTAATAATGTCTTCTCTAAGATTCAAATCTGTGTTATCTCCTTAAGAATGCAATGTACTTTAACACTACATCCAACACTCATTAGTAAATTTTTATGTAATAACAATTCCATTTTTTGTTGTCATATTATCTCAACATTCTATCATTAAAAGTCATTATTAACGTCTTGGGTTACTTCGATACCTTGTAATTCTCACCTACTTTTCCCTCTATTTAAAAAAATAAAATAAAACTATAATCCAATTTTAACTTTATAATCCTTCTCTTTAAATTAGGTCCATGTTCCCTCCATGGCCATCTCTGTCTAGATTGACTTTTATAATTTCTTGCATTCAAATTTATTTTGACAAAAGAAATATTCCAAAAGCGTCAGTAGGTTATAAATCATTGATTTTGTGGGCTTATGAAATCTCACCAAAAAAACCAGTCTTACACATGGGGGTTGACATGATGATTGACCTATGTAATTTGAAACAGCAGTCTTTGAATTCATTTCGTATCCCCATGTATACAATACCATCTTTATTTATTATATATATATATTGAAGATTGACTGTAGCATACCCATTGAAACGAGGGTCGTTTCTTGTTAACTTATGCTCTTACATGTCCTTGATTATTGTTTTATATTAGCCTACAACTAAAATTTTCATGTCTTTTGTTTTATGCAATATTTTATATATTGTTTGATTTCTTTTTTATTAAATTTGAGTTAAACGTCATCTTTACAAATTCTCTTAAAGTAAAATAGAAATGTGCTGATATAATTTTCAATGTTTTTCCCATTAGGTCATACATCCCTATCAAAGGGTTTAGTTTGTTCACACACCACATTGGGGTAATCTCTAAGCTTATGAAAAGCCCCACAGCTTGACATCATCATTACAGTTTAAAGAAACAATGGCTAAGATGTGGATCAATTCCATTCTAACTCATCAATCACTTTCAAAATCCAATGAACTAAGGTTGAAGAGTTATGCGAGTTAATGTTTTCGATTAGGTTTTATTATGGTAAGATGAGTTGCTTTTCATATTTCCTAGTGAAAATTTTCAAATTAATTTTGATTTTTCTTTTATTTAATATTTTCGAAATCTGTATTTAAATTAAATTTGAAGTTAGTTGGGTTCGACCCATAAATAAGAGATAAACTTTTCTAATATTGGTTTCTACATCTACAAGACTCAAACTCAAAATCTTATTTAAGAGACATTAAGTTCCTTATCATTCAACCTAACCCATGCACGACATACACCTATGTTGGGGTTGGAGATTCACGCACTGCAACTGTGTATAGTGAGACTTGAACTTAGATGGTCAAGGACTTAGAACATCCACCTTAACTAACACTACTTAAATATTATTCGACTTCAACCATCGATTTAGGTCTAATTTTGCCTCTTTAGACTTTTGAAATTTTCTTTTAATTCAATATTTCTTTATTGTCAATATAAATATTAAGTTGAATTGATAAAATTATTAATTGAATTTTTTTTTGAACAATCTCATTATAGGTTCTGATCATACATGTTTTTTTTTGACACAATGCTTAGAACTACCCATAGCCCCTTCTCAACTCATAAATAAGAGGATAATGCGTTTCATCACACTTGAACTCACGTCCTCCTACATTGACAACAACATTTAATTATTAAATTGACATATATTTAAATTTTTGGTGACATTTTTTTACAGCACGGTTGGAAGTTTTTAGAAACAGTAATACGGAACTGACGAATATTGCGGTTGCCACAGACGTTTTGTAACACATTAGCAGTGTGTTGTCGGTGGCGAAAAATATTATGATAAAGCTTTTTGTAGTATGCAAGATAATCTGACATAATTCATCAAGGGTATAAAAATAAAGCTTCCCTCCAACCACAACATTCCAAATGAGTGGTAAAGTAAGGTGAAACTGCTCCCTGTAGAGTTGTGTATGATAAATAGTAAGAAACCCCAGAATATCCTATTAATCCTTTGAGCAAAAACTTTGGATTAAGAAAACGCGAGTTAGGTAATTGCTTCCCCTTCTTCTTTCCTTTGCTTAATCTTTATATTTCTAGTTTTGTTCAACTGCTGATATAAATATTATTTATATTTGCAATACGTATCTATAGAGATACTATATTATTGTTGACGAATGTAATTAGGCCTGTTCTCCACTTCCTCAACTGTCGTTTGTTATGATGTAATATCAACCTAATCTTTGTAAGTAGTGAAGCAGAGGTCAATACAGTTTTTGTCAATGTAAAATGCAAAATTAGTCTACGATTCGGGGAGTTTTAGGTACACTGGATTGGTCATTTCGGACAAGAAAATTGGGGGAATATGGTGAGAACAGTGAGTCACTATATTTGACTCATTAAATAGCAATAATTTATATGATCATATGAGATTTTGCTATGTAAGTTTCTGGCCTAAATGTAAATTCAAGCTTGTGTTATTGAAGTTTTTAGTTCAATTGACATCAGTATTATAGTCAGTGTAGGAGAATATGAATTTGAACGCACTCAAGTACGTTTTATCATCCTATTTATAGGTTAGGGAGGGGTTATGGATAGACCTGATCATGGGCCGAGCTAGGCCGATGCAAAATTTTAGGCCTGGGGTCAACTCAACCCAAAAAAATAAGTTTAAAATTCTGCCCAAGCTCAATCTGGATTAAAATGTTAAATCTGAGCTCAATCTGGCCTTATTAATTTTTTTAGATTATTATTTTTATATAAAAATAAATTCTAAAAAATATAATACATCTAATACACTAAAAACATTAAAATATTTTTTTTCTAACAAATTGAAAATACATTTAAAAAAGTCTATACTTAAATAACACTAATATAGTTACAACCTAACAAGCAAATGCCTTTAAAATAGTAGCAAAATTAATAATAAAACAAGAGTTATACAATATTCAAATAATAACAACAAAATAGTAGCAATATAATAGCGAAATGGCAGCAAAACAACTTATTCGGGCCAGACCGAACTTGAGTCAAAAAAATCCTACCTGAGGGTTAGCCCTTTTAAAAAATGAGACTTATTTTGTGCCTAAAACCATTTTTCAAGTTTATATTTTTTCTCGAACCTTCCCACTTTTTGGGCGGGCTTTTAGGCTTAGACAAGTGACCCTATTCATGATCAAGTCTAATTATGAATAGTTGTATAAAAAATATTTCATTCAAAAAGTTGTTAGGTGTAGAAAAAACACTATGTTATATTTTATGTAATTATATAGATTTTGTATTCTATTAGTAAAGAATGGTTTGAAACTTGATTAAGAATGTTGGAAGAAAAAGAGAAGATGTAGGTTATGCAGGGAGGAGAGAAAAGCTTGTTTGTTGTTAAGAGATTCAAATTGGAAATAATTTGGATAAAGCCCAAGTTTAAGAGGCTTATAGACTTCAGTTAAGCTTACGGCCTATAATATGAAGTAGTTTAGGGTTTGGACTGCTTGTAGTTGCAGATTTTCTTTTTCAGTCCAACTCCAACTACTACTATTTCACCCCCTCACTTCCCTATATCCCTAAAACACATTGCCTTTCTTTTCTTAAATATTATTTTTTAATATCTTTGTTTTGTAAAAATTAATTTATTAGCCATTGAAAAAGATAATATATTATTAATATAATTTTTAATATTATTAAACATATTCATATATATATATATATATATATATATTTAATAATACTAGTTTTTAATGTTACATGCTTTGCATGCGATTTTACTCATTTAATAATAAATTTATTTTTTAAATGTTATATTTTAATTGCAATAATTAATATAAAATAATATTTTTTTATTTGAATTGTTGAATATAATTAAAATATATTAAATTATCAATTCAAATATTATAATAATAAAAAATTCAAATCATAATTAAAATATTTTTAACATATTCAACCTACAATATAGTTTTACTTTATGTAATTAATACAAAGTAATGTTATTCAAAACAATAGTTGATTAACATAATTAGCTTTAATAATTAATATGCTTAGAATTCTATTCAAGCTATATAACTCTATTTTACATCAGTAAACTTAGTTCAATTTTTTTTACATAAAAACTTTTTAACTAATAATTTAAATTATAATTATAATTATCACAATTTTTTTTCCTATATTTTATCTTAAGAGTTCGGGTATTTTACCAAAAAATATCATTTTATACAAAATTTACGGAAAAGGACCTATTAAATAATTATTTACCGAAAAGGTCATTTCCCCCGAAAACACGTCCACGTCAGCGCGTTTTCAGGGGATGCAGCAGGAAAGCGCGTCCACGAGGGAGCGCTTTGTGCCACATCAGCCAAAATCCCGTCCTTGAGGGCACGCTTTGCTGATGTGGCAAAAACGCTCCCTCGTGGACGCGTTTTTGCCCTTTTCCCTCGATAGGTTTTTTAGCTGTTTTTAGGGTTAGGGTATGAGTTTTTAGGATTTTAGGGCTATAGTTTAGGGTTTTTTAGGGTCTTAGGGTCTTAGGGTTTAGGGGTTTTAGGGAAAAATTAATGAACTAGATTTTAGGGTTAATTAAATAAAATAATTTTAGGTTTAAGGTTTTGGGAAAAATATATCAACAATATAAAAATTATTTGATTTTTTTACGATGAGTATCTGGTAAAATAATTTTGAGAAGACGTTTCAACACATAGTGACCAAAACGCTTCAAGCAGATGCATCGTCAAGAAGTCTTTGAAAAAAGCTCCCACGTGGACGCTCTTTTGCTACTGATAGTCTACGGCAAAATAATTTTGAGAAGACGTTTCGAACAAATAGTGACCAAAACGCTTCAAGCAGATGCACCATCGGCAAAAGAGTTGAAAAAAGCTCCCACGTGGATGCTCTTTTTGCAACTTGAAGAGTCTCTCGGCAAAATAATTTTGAGAAGACGTTTCGAACAAATAGTGACCAAAACGCTTCAAGCGGATGATGCATCATCCAAGAAAAGTATGAAAAAGCTCCCACGTGGACGCTCTTTTGCTACAGTAGTCTCTGGCAATCCTTAGACTATAAATGAGACAAATTTCATTCTCAGGTTGCATAATAGAAATTGAGGCAAAAGTAAAATAGAAACTGAAGATGAGTGAACGTATTAGTGCTGTTATTTACTATGATGGTGAGGTTTGTGACACCGAAAATGGTGTTGTTTTTTTATCGGAGAACACAGCGCGAATGGTTTTTAACCAGAACATAGATTTGAGAAAACTTCGCAAAAGAATTAGGCGTAAAATTTTCGGAACAACACCAATGAAAGTTCAGTCTATTAAGTATAGATTTTGTGCTTCGGTTGATCCCGTGAGATATGACACATTCGACATCAAAGGTCCTCGGAGCTTGGAGGCAATGGTGGAGACTCATCTTGCCAGTGGATCACCCTATCTTGAGATATATGTACAATTTTCATCGCCAAGTGATCTTCCTTCGACTTCAACATCTACTGCTGTTCGAGAGGAATACACGACCCAAGCCGACACTCTGTTAGTGGGAGGCAGAATACGAAAGCGCCCGTGTTTGGTGGTAGTATGGAAAACACAACCCCTGTACGACACTCGGTTGGTGGATGGGACATGCATATCCTTCCTTCGACGTTCGATGCTAGAAATACGTATTAGGGAACGTCATCAACTTCTAGTGGTTGGCAATCCATATATGATTGGGAACGTTATGGAATTTGTTTAAGAAGGGATAATGTACTCCCCATGACATCCACCGGCGAGGGACCTTGTTCGTTGCGGATGATGGTGGGTCGGATGATGAGTCCGATGTGGATCCACCTCGAGCCCGCCCCGATGGTGCGAAGTTGCATTATTTTCTCGAACCGAGCCTCTGTTTCAACCGTGCACTCAAGATGTTGAAGAGGGTTGGATGAAGAAGAAGAAGATCCGCGATTCAGTATGCGTCGCCTCCACCCACATACATAATGTCGATCTATCTCAAGACGATGCATTGGAGTTTCTAAACTACTACACGTAAGCGTGACCGCACAAGTTCGCTCGTTGGATTCGGGCGAATTAGAAGTTGGTAAAGAGTTTTCCAACAAGGATAGTTTTCTTGGTGCATTGAAAGAATATAGCATCAAGAACGGGGTTAACTACAACGTGGTTAAATCCAAACTCGATAAGTACGAGGCCAAGTGTGCAGTGTAAGACGGTACATGTTCATGGAAAATCATGGCCTCATTGAGGAAAAGGACAGGCTTGTGGGAGATTAAAAAGTACAAAGGTCCACATACATGTCTTGCTGGTACAGTATCACTAGGTGTTTAGGGTTTTTGAATAATACTGATATTACGTAATGTTGCATTATTTAACGTACTTCATTGACAGGTGTTTCACAAGATCATCCCAAGATGGATTCAGAGATGTTGGCTGACTTAATAATACCGACGGTGAAGGTGGATCCCAAGACTTCAGTGCCGGCCTTAATTGGCAATATTCGTAGCCAATTGAGGTACACGCCCTCTTACCGGAAGACTTGGATAGCTAAGCAGAAGGTGTTTGAAAAGTTGCATGGTCGGTGGGACGCTTCATATAATGAAGTGTGACAGTGGTGTCAGGTGCTGGAGAGATATATCTCAAACAGCATAACAAACCTTGAAACGGAACCAGCGTACTACAACGATCGATTGCTCCGTGGATGCCAAGTGTTCAAGCGTCTGTTCTGGACATTTAAGCAATGCCAAGACTCATTTCTATACTGCAAGCCATTGGTACAAATTGACGGTACCTTTATGTATGGTAGATATACGCATCGGCTATTGCTAGCTGTGGCACAGGATGACAGTGGGAGAATTCTTCCAATTGCATATGCAATAACACCGGGGGAGTCAGCTGATGACTGGGATTTCTTTCTATCTAGGTTAAGGAGGCATGTCTGCCCCCAACCTGATATATGCGTTATATCAGACCGAGGCCCTGGAATACTAGCCGCAATAGAGCGACAGAGAAGCCTGTGGCATCGCACACACCATCGATATTGCCTAAGGCATGTTGCGTCCAACTACCATGGGCAACATCGATCTACAAGTGAACGACGGCAAGTGACCAACATGGGTATGTAATATCTATTAATATAATTTCGTTTGTAATATTCAATTTATTCTTAATTGAAGAGTGGTATGTAATATTCGCTATTAACTTATATTGGCAGGGTACAAGATCAATAAGGACCGTTTTCACGAGATGTTGGTGAGTTTGCGCTCAGTTAACGAAGAAGGCACAAACTACCTATGCAACATACCTTTCGAACTGTGGACACAAGCATACGACGGCGGCCTACGATATGGTCATATGACCTCAAACCTGGCCGAATGCATAAATTCTGTTCTAAAAGGAACGCGCCATTTGCCGATAACATCGGTTGTGCGAGAGACATATTTTCGTTTAGCGGCACTATTTCCGAAGCGAGCAGCGAGTTATAAAGGCACGGGCACGGGCCAACACCATGCACACAATGTGTCACGATCGTGACAACCTATGGTTTCGTGTGACGGAGTTTGACAGACCGAACCAAGGTATTGTTGGCGGGCAATATCGTGTACACTTGAGAAATAGGACTTGCGACTGTGGGATATTTGATGCACTTTGTTATCCATGCGCTTATGTACTTACGGCTTGTCAGAATCTCCGTCTGGATCCCATGAGCTATGTCGACGAAGTGTATAAAATAGAATACATGTACAACGTGTGGAGACACGTTATGCGGATGGTGTAGGAACCCAGGCCATACATCTCGCTCGTGTCCAAATCGGAATAGTTGATAGTCTCCTTATCATTTTTGTCTCTTGGTGGCTATGAAAATTCTTTTAATTTCTTGATGAAAATGGTGAACTTTTGTAGAAGGACTAAGTTGCAAAACAAAAAAAAAGTTATAAGCTGTTACCGGATAGGGAACTGCGTCGCAAACCAAAGGGTCGACCTTGCTCGACTAGAATACGGAACAATATGGATATCTGAGAAATGGCCAACCAATGGAAGTTATGCGGATGGTGTAGGAACCCAGGCCATACATCTCGCTCGTGTCCAAATCGGAATAGTTGATAGTCTCCTTATCATTTTTGTCTCTTGGTGGCTATGAAAATTCTTTTAATTTCTTGATGAAAATGGTGAACTTTTGTAGAAGGACTAAGTTGCAAAACAAAAAAAAAGTTATTCAATTAATCTAAAATATCACCATCATCATTATTCTTCAAAATTATCTTTCTTACTAAATGATTATTTTGCCCCTTACGATCCTTCAAAATTCATACATTGGATCAACATCCATTTGATAAAATTACAAATTAACCCTCATACTTTTTCACTTATTCAATTTAGTCCTAATTCATACATTTCTTCTTAGTTTCTAGATATAAAAAATAAATTAAATTACAATAAAAAATAAAAAACAACTTTTATTTTATTAAAAATATAAAAAAATAAATTACAATAAAAAAATAAAAAAACAACTTTTATTTTATTTAGGATATAAAAACTAAATTAAAATACAAAAAAAACAACTTTTATTTTATTAAATATATAAAAATTAAATTATAATAAAAAAATAAAAAACAACTTTTATTTTATTTAAGATATAAAAATTAAATTAAATTACAAAAAATAAATAAAAAACAACTTTTATTTTATTAAAGATATAAAAACTAAATTATAATAAAAAAATAAAAAACAACTTTTATTTTATTTAAGATATAAAAATAAATTAAATTACAATAAAAAATAAAAAAAAACATCTTTTATTTTATTAAATATATAAAAAAATAAATTACAATAAAAAAAATAAAATAATGACGGTTGGAATCAATGTTGGTGTCGGTCGAAATCAGTGCCACATAGGGGCGATCGATGGTTACGCGCTGGATTCCTCCTTCTTCTAGCTTCCGGCGGGGGTTGTGGAACCTCAGGCGGGGTTTTGGTTCCTCCGGCAGGGTCTGGTTGTGGGTGTTGGGAGGATGGCCCACCTTGATAAAATATTGACTGGGGAGGTGTTTGCATCGCCCATGACGGAGGTGTCTGTATCCCGTACGGCGAAGGAGATTGGTAAAAAGAAGAGCTCTCCGACGGCGCCTCGTGCGATCCCTCATGTGACGGCGGCCTACAAATCGGCTGGCCAATCAGAGTAGTCGGGAACGAACTCGAATCGGGCCATGCATTCCAACATGCTATGGGACTGGGAAAAGGAAACATATAAGGGTTAGGATACATATAAGGGCTAGGGTACGCACTTGGCATAATCTGAAAAGGTTGTAATGTGGGTGTCGTCGGGTGAAGTGTTGGGCCCGGTAACTGTGTGGCGCTGTTGATGGGCCCGGTGGTTGTGTCGGCGCTGTTGATGGTCTCGTCTCATCACTCCTTCTCCTTGGATTTAAAGGACCCCGTCGTTCCTTTTGTTCACGAAGTTGCTGTCGTCTCTCCCCTTCTGACAATAAATACGGCTTGCCATGGATCCTAAACCATGGCATGTATTCCGGCACGCACGCTAACTCAGGAACGATAATCGGTTCCCGAGTAGGTATATAATCATATCGGTTTTCCCACATTTCGATATATGCTGACCAAAATCTTGGCCAATCCGTATGCAACATCCGTAAGTCGACTTTGTGCTCATCATCGAGCACCTCAGGTGCCACGGGAATCGGTTGTCGGAATCCAAATTGACGCAGAACCCGATCTGACTGGTGTATCTCCACGGTGGCATAGTTGACCAATGGCACCTTCACATGCCAAATGTTCGGATTTTGAAAGAACTCTTAGGAATTCTTGCCCGAATTGACGGGTCCTCGTATGGTGTCCATTCAAACTATATTAACATGATAAAAATATTAGTTATATACTAAATACTAAATACTAAATACTAAATACTAAATACGAAACGACTATTTTATTACGAAAATATATTTTATTTAATACTTACTTGTGCTTCCGATCGTTGCTCTAATAGAAGCCGTATATCTTCAAGCGATGTAGGTATTCCAACATAACTCACTTGAATGGTTCCACCTAATTAAATAATTTTTAGCATACAATTATATTTTAAATCTACGTAATAATTGTAAAATCTAATATTAAATTTACCTCGTTATGAGTGGGAATGTATATGGGTGGTCGACTCGAGGGCGTAAAAATAGAAATCAAACCGTGCCCATGATTGCAGTAGTGATAGGCAACCTCCGATTTTCGCTTTATTAATTTTGCGTCGCCCGCACATCTCCCGATACAATTTTGCTAGCACGGAAGACCCCCAACTCAATTCACCGGCTGCTCTAAAATCAACGAGTTTTAGCAGCAATCTCAGATCTACGAGGTTTCGTGACAAGTCCGGCATCAGATAGCCTCCAATCATCTCAAGAATGTATGCCCGAGCATACCGTATTCTTTTTATTTCGGTCAAATCATTATCCGGCTCCGAGAATGTGTCTCAGTAACCAGCCCATCTCGATCCGACCTCCGTAAATGTTATCCGGAATAGCACCCAAAAGCTCAGAGCATACGGCTCCCCAATCACCGAAGTTGCGGACACGGTGACTACGCACCCATCCACCGACAATCCCAATTGCAAATGCACGTCTTCCATAGTGATAGTACACTCTCCGCATGGAAGATGGAAAGTGTGTGTCTCGGGTCTCCACCTCTCTATCAATGCACCGATTAGCTTCGGGTCCAACTTGCACCCCGGCCTATCGTGGGCCACGTGCCAAAACCCGCTTCCCGCGGTAATTCTCGATCAACGGCGATGGCGGACTGCATATTGCGAATATAGCATTGCAACACCCGATCTACTGATCGTTTAAAAAATTATAAAATAAAAATTAATTAAAATTGCATAAACCTAAAAATATTAAATAGTATTGAAAAATTAAAATTATAACTTACCATTGTCATTTGATCGACTGAGATATGTTTATTGTCGAGACGAATTAATTCTCCGGCCATTGCTAATACGATCGAATATTTTTAAATTTAACAAAAAAATATTTAAAAAAAACTTTTAAACAGGGTTTTTTTGTAAAAATTAAAGGACTATTGTGAAATTTGAGAGGAACTTTAAAGGAATTTGAGAGAAATTTGAGAGGAATTTGAGAGAAAGTTGAGAGAAATTTGAGAGAAAAATGAGTAAGAACCTTTGTGTGAAAAAAATGAAAGGGTTGGGGGTTTTTTATAGTTTTTTTTTTACGTTGGAGGCCCAACGGTAAAAAAAAAGTGACCATTAGAACGGGCAAAAACGCGTACCCGAGGGAACGTTTTTGCCACATCAGCAAAGCGCACCCTCAAGGACGCGATTTTGACTGATGTGGCACAAAGCGCTCCCTCGTGGATGCACTTTCCTGCTGCATCCCCTGAAAACGCGCTGACGTGGACGTGTTTTCGGGGGAAATGGCCCTTTCCGGTAAATAATTATTTAATAGGTCATTTTTCGTAAATTTTGTATAAAAATGATATTTTCTGGTAAATTACCCTAAGAGTTCTATTCAAGTAATTAAATTATAATATTTTTAAATGTGTAATAATTTTCACAACTTCGATCAAATGTATAATTATCAGAACTTTTATTTTACTTCAACTTTTTATTTTAAAATATGATAATAAATAAAGGATGTTTTCGTCAATTCAAAAGTTTTTTTAAACTCGTACTTTTATATATGTTATAGATACATTATAGATTCTAGATATAATATAAATTTTTTTAATAATAAATGATATATTTATTTAATATTTTTATTGAAAATGTAAAACCCCAAACCCGGCCTAGACGTTATGGCCGTATCTGACAATGTCACACGATAGTGTTTTTGAAACCTCGTTGTTACGATGAAAACATTCCATGTTATTATCTTTAGTAAACCTTTGTTAGAACTTAGGAAGTCGTCTTTATTCATTTAAAACATTTGTTTTGAAACATCCTCGTTATGGAAGCTTTAATAAAACGATCTAGGTGATCATGCGTTTAGAAATTACTTTAACTTTTTGAAAACGCAATTTCCTACGACCAGCGGTATAAATCCATAAAGTAAAATAAATAAATAAAAACCCAAATTTAAAACCAAAGTCCCAGAGGGTCCTTAAATTACAACCCAAATAATGAATAATAATCAAATCATAAATTGTAAATTGAAAACCATGAAGTCCAAAAATTCATCGTGGTCACCATTGAGTCCTCCGTCAGACCGATCCGTCTAAGTCCGGGGATTACCCGTGCATATTAAACAAAAATGGTGAGTTTACGTAAACTCGAGTGTGTAATCCCGCAGAAACAAACAAACAATCAGTATTCACAGTGCACGTTGAGCAGTCTTGGGCCTAAGCCCTTTCGAAGATCAGTGATGTTTGGGCCTTAGCCCATCTCAAGTCAAATGTCAAAAATGCAAGAGGGCCTTCGCCCATCACAAAGATCGTGAGCGGTAATGAGCTATGCAAGAGCAAAATCCTACCCAACCAGCCTCTACACACCATCTCCGTCCAACCTCCACTCTATGTGGGATATAATCAACCCACCCATCCCTACACTCCAAGTAGTACCGAATGCGGCACTGTACAGAGAGTTTGCGCTAAGTCGCAAGAAATTAGGCTTAAAGCCTTTCAAGTACACTTCCTCGAATAACAACCCCAACCCAATGCAATGCAACACATAATGGATGACATGATATTATGCAATTTCAGTACATATATTCGGGTTCAAATATTAACATGCCCAAAGACAGATATCATTCAGTCAATTTCACACATTTAGGGTCTAAGTAGCGCCATCGACCCTACAAGAGGTTCACAATCGACTTGGGCGACTGTGCAACCTTAAAACATTTCGATCAAAAATGGGCCCACACGCCCATGTGATCTCGCGTGTAGGCCCACACGCCCGTGTGGCCCACTCGGCCCAAATTGGCCTTGGCCGTGTGATCCATTTTTAAAGTAACCCATGCTAGCTCAATACTCATATATGTTTTCACTATTTACTTATATGTTCATTCAAAGCTGTCTACTTGAGTCATTATCACTAAATTATTTATATCTTGAGCTACAGAATTCCAAATTAAGATCCGCTTGATGTTTCTGAAACTAGACTCAAATACCTTTCTACCATAAAATTTTCAGAATTTATAGTCTATCAAATAAGTACAGTAAAATCTTTAAAGTTATCCCTATTCTGCTGTTTGACAGCTTCATCCTTTCCTTACTAAAAATTATTTATCTCTTAGTACGAAATTTAGATGATGTTTCTGTTTGTTTCTCTTGAAAATAGACTCATTAAGGATTTAAAAATATGAATTTAAGCCCCTAATTATTTTTTTTACAATTTTTTATGATTTTCCTAAGTCAAAACAAGGGAACCCGAAATCATTCTGACCTTGTCTCACAAAATTTATTATATCTCATGATTTACAATTCGATTGCTTACACTGTTTCTTCCATGAAAAACGAGACTCAATAAAATTTAACTTCTTATTTTATTCAATCTCTAACTCAATTCCCACTATTTTTGATGATTTTTCAAAGTTAGACTACTGCTGCTTTCCAAAACTATTTTAGTGCAAAATGTTGATTTCCAAGTTTGTAACACCCTTATTTCCTTTCTTTACAATTTTTCGCATCATTTTCTCTTATTTCTCGGCAGCAAGAAATTTTGGCTTTTCGTCGAATCTCGTTTTCTGCGTTTCGGGTACACACCTGGTATCGTTTCTGATGCGTAAGCACTCCTAAGCCTCTAGAACCTAAAAATCGACCAACATATCTCCAGATTAATCACTTAATTCGTTTTTAATCAACCAATTTCGGAAGGAACTCGACTAAAAACTTAGAAAAACCTTTACCTCGATTGAGTAAACACGACTTCGCACAATTACAGCATCGATTCAAAACCACCAGCCCCTTGATTAACTCCTAAACACCAAAAAGGAATCCCCCTTTTAGAGATTAACCAAGAACGATTAACATTAGACAAAACCGTTACTTATCGAACACGCGCAACCAACGATGAACAACCGAATCAATTGGAAAAAAAAAGAAAGAAACAGAAGGGGAAAAATAATGGAAATTTCGGCAGCAACTAGGGGAAAGAATCGGCAGAGGAGGGAAAAAAGAAGAAGAAGAAAACGTCAGAAAAAGTTTGGGGAATTAGAGAGAAAAACCGAAACTCTATTTTTTTTTGGTAACAAAAAGATAATCAGATTATTTTCTGATAACCTCTCCCCAATTATCTCCTAAAATCACTCCCTATTAACCCACTAAAACACAACTACTCAGAATTTTGCCCCAACACAATTCTTAGCCGAAATTTGAGTAAAAATACTGTCTCCATCCAATCACAGAGAATTGAACACAGGACCTCCAACACTCGAACACTCCACTTAACCACCAGACCAGCAGGCCCATTCTGATATAAACTTACCAACAATTAAACTTAAGCCCTTTGCACAAGGTTAATGCTTTATTTATAAAAATACCAAAATTTGCCCAAGTAAGGCTTGAACTTGGGACCTCTTACACACACCCAGAACACATAACCACTAAAGCAAATAGACATTGTGTGTCACACATACACGAAATCAAAAAAACTTTTGGGGCGTTACAATTCTACCCCCTAAAAATATTTCATCCTCGAAATTTACCCGGTCAGTGTAGATGAGGATATTGCTGACGCATCGTATCTTCAAGCTCCCAAGTAGCTTCCTCAGTGCTACGATTACGCTAAAGAACCTTAACCAGTGGAATAGATTTCCTCCTCAATACTTTTACATCTCGATCCAAAATCTGAACCGGCTCCTCTTCAGAGGTCAAGTCTAGCCTAACCTCAATCTCCTCAACGGAAATGATGTGAGTAGGATCAGAGCGGTATCGCCTCAACATCGAGACGTGGAACACGTTATGGATACGATCCACCTCTGGAGGTAGCTCCAACTGATAAGTGACTGGTCCCACTCGCTTCAAAATACGGTAAGGTCCAATAAACCTAGGGCTCAACTTGCCCTTACGACCAAACCTCAGTACCTTCTTTCCTGGCGAGACCTTAAGGAATACAAAGTCCCCCACCGAATACTCAATCTCACGTCACTTCAGGTCTGCATAGGATTTTCTCATCGCCGTGGCCGCCGCTTTGATCGACCCCAAATTAGTCTAACCTTATCCTCTGTCTCTCGAAACCAACTCAGGACCCAGAACATGTCGCTCGCCCAACTCAGTCCAACATAAAGGAGTGCGACACTTACGACCATACAGTGCCTCGTAAGGTGCCATCTGGATGCTAGACTGGAAATTTTTATTATAGGCGAACTCCACTAGCGGTAGATAATCCTTCCAACTGCCTCAGAAATCAATAGCACAGCTCCTGAATCTGAGCCTTAAGCTCCACAAGCTCCTTCGGTGCCATTCGATAGGGAGCGATGGACACCGGAGCTGTACCTGGAAGTAGCTCAATCCGAAATTCCAACTCGCGATTCAGAGGTAACCCCGGTAGCTTCTCAAGAAAGACGTCCGGAAAATCCTTTTCCATTCTGATATCCTTAACTGTAGAATCCCCAGAATTTGAAACACTTACATAGGCCAAGAATGCTTCACATCCCTTACGAACCATCTTCTCTGCCACTAGTGCAGAAATCACATTAGATAAGTAATTCTGGCGTTCTCCAATCATGACTACCTCCTTATCCTCTTCAGTCTTTAGTACGACCCTCTTAGTCGCACAGTCCAAGCTAACACGATGCTTGACCAACCAGTCCATCCCTAAAATTAGGTCAAACTCCCCAAATGAAAGCTCCATCAAATCAGCCAGGAAGATTACCCTTTATACCTCTAAAGGAACGTCCATATACAGTTTGCTAACTCTAACAGATTGCCCTAATGGACTCAGTACCGTAACCTCACTCGTAGTGCTCTCAACTGAAATCCCCAAGTTTCCAGACACAGTACAGGCTATATAGGAGTGAGTGGATCCTATATCTATCAATGCAATATAAGGTACATCATGAATAAGGAACGCACCGTGATGATGTCCGGAGCATCTCCATCCTCTCGACGACGCGGTATATATTAGAGCCGATCGCCTCGCCTCGATCATCAGCACCTGCATCAGGTGCTCTCGCCCACACCCATGCCATTACCACCCCTAGCTCGGCCACGGCCTCTCGGTGGCTATTGTATGCGCCTCTCGTGGTGTGCATTACCGATACCACTGAGCTTGCATCTGATCAGCCCTCAGTGGACACTCCTTGATACGATGATCCAATGATCCACACCTCAGACACACCCCAGTCCTCCTCCAACACTCGCCCTGGTGGCGTCTACCACAATCAACACACACACGCTGTCGAAGAGCAAGACAGAGGCCCAGGCTCTAATCGCCCATTAGCTCGCCTTTTCTTAGGCATCTCTGTAACTCGAGGCTCCAAATCCCTCTTATTCCTACCTCTCTCTCTATCGCGGTTTTGGCGCTCTGTGCGCTTAACCTAATCGGCGATCTTCGCCTTCTCGACCAAGGCAGAAATATCTCGCTCCCTCTGCGGAGCTATCAGAACCCTCAAGTTATCCCTGAGGCCATCCTCAAAGCAAACACATCGCTCATACTCCGATGCCACCATACCTCGCGCCTAGCGACTCAGTCTCAGAAACTCGGCCTCATACTCGGCCACTGATCGATCTCCCTGTGCCAGATTCAGAAACTCCCTCCTACGAGCGTCCACATAACTGGCTCCCATATATTTTCCCTGGAATGCGGTCTTAAAGAACTCCCAAGTCAGACGTTCGGGCTGAGTGCCCTCCTTAACAGTAAGCTACCACTGATAAGCCTTATCCTACAGCAGTGAGACTGCACCCTTTAATTTCTGCTCAGGGGTGCAATCTAAATCTCCATAATCCTCTTTGTGGCCTCAATCCAGTACTCGGCCACATTAGGGGCAACTCCAGTGACACCCCTGAAAAGCTCAGCTCCATTAGACCGGAGTCATTCCGTAACCGACCCTCGACCCCCAGATCCAGTATTGGGCCCAGCGACCCTCTCCAAAATCCTTAGCATAGCCTGGGACAATGCGTCGTCCCCAGCCATGCGATCTTGAGACCTAGTCTCAGTAGCTGGCGACACTGGCGTCTCACTCGTATCCAAATTCGATATGCTACCCAGTGAAGAGGACTCAGCTCGACCTCCTCTGCGGCCTCTACCTCGGCCTCTAGTACCCCGCCCGCGGATAGCTCGTGCACTCATTGCCTAATCACGTTTATCTGTATTAACAATTTTATGAATCAGTTACAGTTCCAGTGTTTATTAACAAATATTTTATGTAAAACAGTATCGATTATTCAGAGTTCGTTTTCGTAAATCGCAGTCTCACTACAGTTTTCAATTTCTCTACAATTTTCAGTATACACTAACTAGAGTGTTTTCAGTACAGTTTACTACCTATAGTAGTTTCAGAATATACTATCCATAACAGTTTCAGTTTAAAACAAATCACAGTTTAGAATACTTACAGGATCGGTGCTAGAGACTCAGTGTACCACTTACTCAGTAAAAACATTTCAAATCATTTGGAAATCAATCAATTTTTCGAAAGCCTATTTTTAATAAAACCCATAATCCACAGCCGAGTTTTATAAACTAGCTCTGATACCACTAAATGTAACACCCCAAACCCGGCTTAGACGTTATGGCCTTATCTGGCAATGTCACATGATAGTGTTTTTGAAACCTCGTTGTTACGATGAAAACATTCCATGTTATTATCTTTAGTAAACCTTTGTTAGAACTTAGGAAGTCGTCTTTATTCATTTAAAATATTTGTTTTGAAGCATCCCTCGTTGCGGAAGTTTTAATAAAACAATCTAGGTGATCATGCGTTTAGAAATTACTTTAACTTTTTGAAAAACGAATTTCCTACGATCAGCAGGTATAAATCCATAAAGTAAAATAAATAAATAAAAACCCAAATTTAAAACCAAAGTTCCAGAGGGTCCTTAAATTACAACCCAAATAATCAATAATAATTAACCCAACACAACTCTTAGCCGAAATTGGAGCAAAAATACTGTCTCCACACCATCACAGATAATTGAACACAGGACCTCCAACACTCCAACACTCCACTTAACCACCAAACCAGCAGGCCCATTCTGATATAAACTTACCAACAATTAAACTTAAGCCCTTTGCACAAGGTTAATACTTTATTTATAAAAATACCAAAATTTGCCCAAGTAAAGCTTGAACTTGGGACCTCACACACACACCCAGAACGCATAACCACTGAAGTAAATAGATATTGTGTGTCACACATACACGAAATCAAAAATTAAAATTTTGGGGCGTTACAGAAAACCATACAATACTATTATTGAAATTTTGTATTACTATTTTAATAATAAATATACATATTATAACTTATGATTTTTTTTTTAAAAAGTTTCATAATCAAAAAAATATTAATATTTTAATAATATAAATATTTATACTTTAATATAATTTTAAATCAGAATATTTTAATATTTATCGCAGTATTGCTATTTAAGATGAAAAAGTAAAACCAAAGAAGAAAAATGATTTTCATCAAAAAGCTCTACTTTTTGGAGTAGTAGAAAACATTTTCTAAAAAGCAATTTATCTAAACGAAATGAACTCTTACGAAAATCTTGAATTCAAATTAGTTATTGTAGATTCAAGCTATCCTATAGCTTGATTTTAGCTTCCCAGCCTTTTTGATTTCTTCTTCTTTATTTTTAATAAAAGTTTTAATTGATTTAATTTTTATTAAGAACAATTATTTTTGGGTTAGATTATGCTATTAGTCCTTATGCTTTGTGAAAGTTATGTATTTAGTCTCTATATTTTAATTTGATTAATTTTAGTTCTTGTATTTTTTGATTTTTAATATTTTAGTCTTAACCCAAACAATAGTAGTTAAATTTAATTACTAGTATTGTACTATGTTTACAATTATATTTTTATTCATATTTTTCAATTGAATCATTCTAAGTCACTATACTTTTCGAATTTGACGTAAATGATAGTCATTAATTCATTAACTAAATTTTTATCGAGTAAAATGCAAAAATAACAAGCTGAAATGATATTACGCATATGATAGTATATTTGAAAATAACATAACATAATATAGCTGATGAACTTAATAATTATCATTTAATGATAATCGAAATTTTAAAATTTAAAAAAAAAATAAAAAGACTAAAAACTACCAATATAAAGATTAATGGCATACTAATAGTTGTAGAGGTGATGAATTGGGTGGAAAAGGAGAGGTAACAAACCGCTCTGACAGCAATGAAGGGATTGGATATTCTAAAACTTGGTCATCCACACTGTACTAAAAATACGGTGAAGCAACAGTTTTGAGAACATTACTCACCAATGCATCACTTAACTCTCTATCTTGCACAGATTAAGGATTTTGTTTTCTTACACTGTCACCACTTTGATTTTTTATTGTCAATTTTGGACCCATGAAAATTAAAATTTAGATATGAGAACAACAAGATAACCAAATTCATTCTTATCATATTTAGGTACAGGATGGGACATGGCAGCTACACTCCCTCGCCATTTCTTTGCAAAACCTTTCACACTCTATTTTTGTTAGGGATTTAGTGCTGGTGAGAAAAAAGTAGTGCTTTCAATTATGTGATTTTGACATTTCTTATTTCAGCAATTGAAAGAGAAATGAGCCAATGCTTTTCTTTTGTTGATTCTAAGTTATGAAAAAATATCATAGAGGTCCCCGGTATTAGGTGTTAAATTGTATATTGTCTCTCTACTTTAAAAAAGGGGTAAATTAGTCCATATATATTAGATCAAAGAGTAAACTTGTCTTTTTTTGTTAAAAAATTCATCCATTTGTACTCATAAAAACTAGAGGTGAGCATTCGATCGAATCGAGTAAAAAATTTCAAGTTATTTGAGTTGGCGAGTCCCATTTTATCATCCTAACTCGATTTGAATTTTTTTCGAATCGAGTCAAGATGAATCGAGTGAAATTTAAAATTAAACATATCAAGTTAAAATCTTGTTACAATATAACTAATTCAATGTTAGATCATATAAATTCGAAACCAAAAAAATTTCAAAGCAAAATAAGAGAAAAAAGATGATATTTTTAGTATGATAAACTTAAATAGTTAATTTACTTATTTAGGTCCAACTTTTTTATATATTCTTTATTTTTATAATTTTTTTTCAAAATATAAAATTTGAAATATTTTTAAATATTTTGAATTTTAAAACTTATTTTCAACATTTTTTTTAATTTTTTGTTGAGAGATACCAATTTGTTCATTTTCAAAATTGACAGAGACCAAAGGGGTATTTACACCAATCTGTTATTTAAGTTATTCGAATTATTCAAGTTATTCAAATTCAACTCGCCTTGAACTCGAAACCCAAATAACTTATTCAAGTTGACTCAAAAAAATCGAATAACTCAAAATTCAAAATAAAAATTCAATTTTTTGAGTCCAATCGAGTTTTACTCACTCCTAATAAAAACTGGCATGATAGACAGAACAACGAATCAATGACATATGACATGTCATATGTACCTCACGCTGATATAAATGATCAATTTTTAATAATAGAAATGGATACAATTTTTAATAGAAGGACCAATTTACTCTTTGATCTAACTATAGGGACTAATTTATTTATTTTTATGTAAAAGAGGTAAAATAAAATTCAACTCTTAACATAATATCCTATATGGTTGTTCTACCATTGAAGTTGCAATGTTGGGTTTTCATGTTTGTGATAATTGATTTTTTTTTTTCCTTTTCTTTGTTCAAATTAAAAAAAAAAAAAAAAAAAAAAAAAAAAAAAAAAAAAAAAAAGTTAGGCGGTAGTTATCAAAGTCCAATTTCACAATTCTCCTCACATGTGCATAAACTTTATCTCTCTCCTCATAAGATAAAGGCTATGTGGTAGATATTTTGATGATAAATTAAGATACAAAGTCGGGGACTCGAGCAATTTGCAAGGACCCCCTTTTGCTCATTGGAAATTGAGTAACATTTTCCTTTTTTCTTGAAAATTCAGGTTTGAGATTTGATGAATCTGTAATGGCCTATTACAGCTCCAACTATTATTATGAAGCTAATTCTGGTGAGTATTATCAAACTCCTTATTATGATAGTAGCCATGATTATGTTTCATCACAAGACTTAGAAGCTCATTCTAGCTATGGCTATGCATACAAGGA
Organism: Gossypium sturtianum; assembly: GCA_025698515.1. Taxonomy (NCBI): domain Eukaryota; kingdom Viridiplantae; phylum Streptophyta; class Magnoliopsida; order Malvales; family Malvaceae; genus Gossypium; species Gossypium sturtianum. The sequence continues at coordinate 59,436,735 of CM046948.1, forward strand.
TTACAATTCTTTCCAATACGATTCAGCTCCATGTTATGGTGCTTATGATCCTGAAATTGGTCGCTCGACTGTTGCATCCTCTTCGTATACTTTCAGTGAGCCTAACTATGTTGAGTATGCCCTAGACCCTTATGGTGAAGATTATGGTACTGTAAAGACTCGGTTAATTGTCTCATATTCTGTCTCAGAGTTCAATGAGCCTGAATTTGAAGAGTATGATCCAACGCCTTATGGCGGTGGTTATGATCTTGATGCAACATATGGCGAACCCCTGCCCCCTTCCGAGGGAATATGTTATCCACGTTCATCAGGGGATCCGAATGATCAATCCTTGAAAACTTTTTCTTATGGGTCTATAGAGTCGCCTTATGGGAAAGGAGTTGATAAACTTGTAGAAAAACCTAGCAATGGAAGCAAAACAGCCACAGTCAAAGACCAAGAGCAGCAAACCCAGGGAAGTAATGAAGCTGTTAATGTGGGTTCTAATGGCAAGCCTGTAGAGTCATATCAAGGTGAAGAGAATAAGGAAAGTTACACTGATGGTTACCCTTCTAATAGAAATGGAGCTATTGGAGATGCTAATGGTGCTGAATATGAAAAGAGAGTGTCTCAAATCCCTCCAGGGTATGGCTTAGAAGCAATGGACCTTTGTGAAAGTTTGTTTGGTTACTGGCCCTGCCTGGATCGTGCAAAGAGAGAGAACGATTATCGAAATTGCTATGGTCCTCAAGGAGTAAACTGCCCATGGGAGGAGACTGCAGACTATCTTTTTGGTAATTCGTATCCTTATGGTGAAAGATGGGGCAATGGAGGTATTTACGAGAGCCCAATCTTCAATTACGAAAGGCATTATCAGGGACAACTTATATCAAGGCAGATGGAGTATCAAGAGGAACATTCATGGTTGAATTAGTTTCCTTGTTTTAGAAGGAAACATGTAGCAGTATGAACAATTCCATCTGTAAATAAGTCAGTGATTTTCCCACTAGATCCGTAATCCGCGGTCGGTATTAATTTTAGTTGTTGCTGAATAATTCCAAGAACTTCTTTTTCAAATGTTTTAAGCAATATACTTGCTGTAAAATCTGTAAAATTGCAGATGATACTCGAAGAAAATGCTTTCATTATGTTCTGGTCTTGCCTCAAATAAATGAAGATTGTCCATGTTTAACAATTGATTGTCGGACATCAGTAATATAGCAATTGGATGATTGCTATCATTGAGAACCGGATAGTAATTTTGCTCGCGACGGGCCTAAATATTAGTATTTGTGAGAGTATGTGATGATGAAAACAGATTTGGATATTTATAAGTCTTGTTGCATTAAAAGGATTTATTTTGGCCAAAAGTTTTCATCTTTGACTTTTTGACCCAATATTATATTATTTTTGTAAAAATAAAAGATGAAACAACGCTCTTTCTTCTTGAACCAACCTACCGAAGAAAACAAAAGCTTCCATCTTTCATTTCTCTTCTTCTCTACACATTTTCACTTAAATTTTCCACCATTTAATTTTCTTTATTTTCTTGTAAGAACACCCCTTGGAAACCATATTACAACCAAGATTCATCACCAATCTCATTGTAATAGGCCAATTTTGGCCCAAGGCAATAAAACACAATAAACCCAAAAAATAAAGAATAATAACAATCCATAAAAGTCCATTACATATTAAAACCCGATTGGCCCAAACTTAAGCCCAATTTCAAACCCAAACCTAAACCTACCCCAAGCCCACTTGACCCAATAGCCAAACTAGGGTTTCAGAAAAGCTGAAACCCTAGCTTGCCCTTTAGCGTCGCAGCCTCCTTTGCCACCACGCCCGCACCGCGCGCCGCCACAGACCCTCCGCACGCGCGCGCCTCTAACACGCTCACACTGCAACAACAAGAGAACACGCAAGCAAAAGAAACAAAGAAATAAAAACAAAGAATGATAGAGGACAAAATAGAAACAAACAAAACCGAATCTAGCAATCGGTTATAAAAACCGAAGCGAATACATTGTATTTTTTCTTTTTTTTACGAACCATCAGAAATAAAAAAGTAAAAAAAGCATTAAAAGGTTGATTTCGTTTTTTTTGTTTTCTATTATTATTTACTGTCGTTTTTTATTTATTTTATTTTATTGTTTCGAGATCTTTACAAACGAAAATCAAAAAAAGAAATAAAGGGGGAGTCTTACCGAAACCCCCACCGTTGCGTCGTCGGAGCTTCCTCTCTGTTGTCGAAGCCAAACCAAAGGCGGAGGGGGGTTTTCTCTTTTCTCTCGCGTTTTGGGGCTTCGAAAGAGGTCTAAAAACCTGGCCTTGAGCATCGCTGGCCACCGATACGGTGGTGGCGCAGTGGTGCGACGAGCGGCCGGAGGGAGCCCAATCGTCGGGAACAAAAGGGAGAGGGAGAGAAGGCTGAAGTTCTTTTGATTTTTTTTTTTGAAATAATGGTCTGGAAATAAAAAAAAAAAGAAATTTGGGCTTAAATCCCCCCTTTGAAACGGTATCGTTTCATCCGGTTCCCAGCGCCAAAGCAGTGTCGCTTTGGGGAACTCAACCCGACCGACCTAGAGGCCAGGATCCGCATGTTTTCCCTCAAAAAGGGATAATTGCGCGTTCGGTCCCCCCTTTTTGCGGCGCTATTTGATCAAGTCCCATTTTGCATTTTTCTTTTTTGCAATTTTGCCCTGTTATTTCTATTTCATTTTAATTCGATCCGTGCCTTGGCCAATTGAAACGCTGCGCATCAGGGGCTGGGTTATTCACCCATTTGGTCCCCGTGGGTTTATGCGCACGACGTTGTGGTCCTTGTTCGCCTTTTTTGATTTATTGCAATTTCATTTCGACGACTTTTATTCTGATTACAATATAGTCCTTGATTTGCTTAATAAGTTTATTTATTTATTTGTTTTCTTTAAAAATCATATTATTATTATTATTATTATTATTATTTATTTTAAGCTTTTATATACTACCTTTTTAAAAAAAAAAACTATTTTTATATGTGTTGTTTATTTTAAGATTCTTTTTATACATTATTTCTTTCAAAATCTTCCATATATTATTTATTTAAATAGATTCTTTTTATACATTATTTATACTTTTACATATAGGTATATATATAAGCACTATTTTATTTAAAGTTTTTATACATCATTTCCTAATAATTGTTTTGTATATTATTGATTTTAAAACCTTTCTTACATTATCTATTTTAAACTAATTTATTATCATTTCAAAGTGCATGTTTTTACATTTTATCTATTTTAACTTGCTTTTTACTTATTGCAAATTGTTGTATATGTTGTTTAATTTATGTGTTTTTGATTATTAATGTTGATTTTTAAAAAGTGCAAGTTATGTGATTAACATTTTTATATGTATTATAATTTGTTTACTCGTATTTTTATATCATTGTTGTTCATTCGTATAGTATCTTATTCATGTATTATTGTTCCATGATCATTATTATTTTCGTATTATGCCATCACATTGTGCATTAAACCCCAACACATTTATCCAACTTAGATCGTCGTATTTTACTCCAAACAAAATAAATGTATGCCTCTACATGTTGCACTCGCTATTATTCAAAAACCGAAAATTTTTCAAAATAATATAACATTTCGCGTTTTGGAAATTCGAGAAAATCGTACCCTAACTTACTGGGTTTCGATTTTTCTCGTTTGGCCTAAATAACGGAATATCCTTTTAAAACAAAAATACAAGTTTAAAATAAAAAGCTTATTCTCGAGAGTTCAAAGTGTTGTGCCCTAACTTATTGGATGTGACATTTTGTTACCTCGAGATAAGAATTTCTAAAAAATGAAAATATTCCATATTTAGAAATTCGAGAGATCGTGCCCTAACTTACTAGGTTTCGGTTTTTCTCGTTTAATCTAAATAACCGAGTATTCTTTTAAAATTAAAAGACACGTGCTTTTAAATAAAAGGCGGGCTTATTCTCATGGATTCGGTGCCGTGTCCTAACTTCATGGATGTGGCATTCGCGTTGCTGGAGATGAGATGGTCTTTAATGTTTGTTCCAACTCATTCAAGTTTTTAGTAAAATTAACATTAATAAAAAATGATCGTATTTTTAAATTCGTTCTCGATTTTCAACTTTCGACATTAAGACACTAATTAATCGATTTGGTACCAACTTTGGGCGTGACGAGGGTGCTAATCCTTCCTCGCACGTAACCGACTCTCGAACCCATTTTCTCGAATTTCGTAGACCAAAAATGCCGTTTTAGTAAACCAAAACGTTTTATTAAAACAAAGGTGATTCGATCACACCTAACAAAGATCGATGGTGACTCCCATTTTTATTTTCGTTTTCAAAACCCTAGTCGATTCCCGTTTTCAAAAAAATGGTTTCGACACTCATCATCCACACACTTAGGGTTTGAGTTTAGTGTGAGAAACACTAAGCTAGAGAGCGAAGTCTTTAGAAAGAGTTCATGAATTTCTAGCATTCCATCATCTCATTTATTGTTTAAATGCTTTTCAATGGTTGTTGAGCCATTAGAATGGCTACTTAATGATTATCTTTATATTTTGACATTATGTAAAAAAATTGTTCTGTATAATATTTGAAGCGAAAGAGGTTGCTAGAGGTGGTTCTAGCTAAAGAAATGAGAAAGTTGTGGAGTGAAGGTCTTGAAGGAGCCTTCTTCCATTTTATATTTATTTATTTTAAAGAGGTAAGTTCTCATGGAACTTACTATACTTTCTTATTGATGTGTGTACTAGGATGTTTTAAATAGGTCAAATTTGTTATTGGTTGTGAGAATATAGTAAGAAATCTATATTGTTGACATGTTAGGCAAAGAAACATTGGGATATGGTTATATGACAAAAGGAGAATGTTTAATGAGATGAGGAATTATATGTCTGCATTGTTATGATTGAACTTGAAATATGACAATGTGAATGCCTATGGGAATTCATAATGTATCGTGACATGAGAATATGAAAATCATAAGTGTATATGGTTGTAATATGGATGCTATAGTATATGGATAAATGAGAATCGAATACAAATGTTCACTTGGCATATGTACCCATGTAAACTTGGTAGAAAGGTTAGGATACAATTGACATGCTAATTAGGATCATATGAGCATTTCTATATGGGATTGATATAAAGTTAGAGCTTTATTTTATCATTCGACGATTTAGCATTTTTTGTGGATCGCCGAATGTATAACACCCCTCTTCTGACCCAATCGCCAGGTCCGAGCTACCAAATGCTACACTTGTTGCCGAGCAACCACGCCAATTTTATAGAAAATAATTATTCAATAAGCAATTATGTGTTAAACATGTTGACATTATTTTAAGCCATCAAATCTAAGCCTCAATCGAGTTTACAAAAACTCTTTTGATGACTCAAGCACGAAATAGGACCAAATTGCAAAATTTTAAAACTTCATGGTCGACGTCATGACGTCGTCAAAATAATATGTCACATCATGACCTCAAGCCATTTGACGTCGCGACGTGACTCATTATTTTGGCCAACGCTGTGACGAGCTAAGTTGCACGTTAAGACGTGGTCTCTATTTTTGGTAAATATTTGGGCCATTTGGTACCTATTCAAACTTCCACATAACTTAACATTTTTTTATGCACAATTGGCATAAATTTACCTACACCAAAACATTCCAACATCTACCAAAACAAGTGCAAATGACCACATTCAATTTCTTATCAATCTAATTTACCTATTCAACCATTAAACACATCATTTCAATAATATGACATAAATGTTCAACAATTCTCCAAATATTAACTTTTCTAATATCAATTCACATTCAAATATGCAATTTCAAATTTTCACATAAAAATCTCAAGCACATTTACCAAAACATACCATTTCAACTAGGCATTAACATTGCCCAAATCATGCATTAAATAAGTTTCAACTATGCTAAACATTCAAAGCTAGTATTTACAAACCACCTATATACATGCCACAAATCTGGACTTAAATTAATCAAAAAGCTACCAACTCAAAAACCGATAGTGTGAGCTTCAAAAGATCTGCTTGACGTGTTCCATCTAACACCCTATACCCGGTATGGTTGCCAAGCCCGAATATGGGATGCCACACCACCGTCTTATGTAATATACAACAAGTAAAAGTTCAATCTAAACGAAGCATCGTCCATCTTAGTATTCGTATAGGTTTTAAATCAATTACACTTGTTAGTTACCAATGTTACATGCTAATCATACATCAAATAGTCTTATTGTCGAAACCATTTTTAAATCGAATTTTGAAAAAAACGGGAATCGACTTTAAAAACATGGAGTCGCCACCAATCCTTTTTGTTTAGGTGTGATCGGGTCACCTTTGAAATAAATTTTGGTCTACGAATTTCAAGAAGAAAAACGAGTTCGGGAGTCGATTACGTGCGAGGAAGGATTAGCACCCTCGCAACGCCCAAAATTGGTACCAAAATGACTAATTGATGTCCTAATGTTGAAAAGTTTGAAATAGTTTTGAAATTTTGTTTTTTATTTTAAATAACTTGATTGAATATTGAGATTCCTTTGTTCCGAAGGAATAGAGTATCACATCCAACACGATTGGACACGACAATCTGAGTCCTCAAATTCAAGATTCTCCCCATAATTCTCCAAGCATATGTGTTGAAATTCTAAAAAGGGTATTTGGTCATTTGGACAAACAAAAAACCATACCTAGCACGATTGGGCACGATTTCTTCGAATTTCCAAACGCACAAATATCACATTATTTTGAAAATATGGACCAAATTTGAAAGGATATTCGTTTATTTGGTCAAATAAGAAACCACACCCAGCACGATTGGACACGATTTCTTTGAATTTCCAAATGTACGAATATCAACTTAAAATACGTTTTATTGGTTTATTCGTATAAAAATGAACACTTTTCATGGATAAATTGGAAACCTTAATCGCAATACAATAATGAAGTAAAATATAATCTCAATCACAAAATAAGAACACATGGCCATAATAAAAATACAAGAGAGTAATTTAAATTTTATGCAGTAATAATATACAAATAACAAATTATAGGCATACGGATTCTTTAACAAATATTATGAAAAAGAAAATTAAAATAAGCATTGTAGAGGATAATATATACTAATATAAATAAGGATTAAAATATATTAGATAATAATAGGCAAAGGGAATTTAAAATAGATATTAAAAGAAATCAAAATACATACTATATATATATTAAGAAATAATGCAATTTAAATAATATATATATATAATAATGATATATAACAATATTTAGAATATATTATATAAAATTTTAAACCATAACATAAAATGAGATCAATGAAATATACTTAGTATAAAAATAACTTTAACACATGCATACAAAATATATATATGTAAAGTTAATGAAAATATATAACTAGAAATAAATAATATTCAAAGTAAATTAAAATACCTATTCTTAAGTATTAATAAAAAAAACTAGTTAAATAAATCAATAAATAATTGGCTAAACAATTAAAGGACTACATTAAAATAGAACAAAATTACAGGACTAAAAATTAATAAATTGCAAATGAAATGGAAAGGATTAAAATACAATACACGTATACTAAAAAGGACCAATCTGGAAAATATTTTGGTCAGTCAAAACGCAGCGTTTGGAGAGGACTAAATTGAAAACAGATCAGAAAGCATAAGGGTCAATTGCATAAATTTCCCTTTTAAAATAAAATGGCGCGGATCCGGGTCACAAAGCGGGTCGACGCGCGGACCCTACACCTTCCTAAACGGCGCAGTTTCGTATTATTCACTACTTAATAACTTTTAAACTAAACAAGTTCTTTTATTTTTTCTTAAACCTAACCCTAATTCCTCTCCTTTATTCCTTTCTTAGCTTAGCCGCAGTGAAAAAGAAGAAGTTTCGGTCGCCTCAACGCCCTGACGATCGGCGAGGAGTGACCAATTTCAGTCTGATTTGTCGTCCCTTTTCAAACCAGGTACGAGTTTTCCCCTTCCTTAAACCTGAAGGATTGCCTTGCTTCGATTACAACGAAGAAGGCCCTCCAACGATTTGCGTTTCGAAAGTAAAAGTCTTACTTTTTTCTGGATTTCTCTCCTTTTTTTTTTAAAATGAAATAGTAAAGATCTAAAAAAAAATCGAAGACGAAAAATCACCTTTCTGAAATATTTCTTTCTTTTTGTGTATACAAAAAAATGCGGGGCTCCCCTTTTACAGTGGTTCCTTCGGTTTTTATAACCGAAAAGAAAAGAAAGAAAAAATAAAAGGTAGAAAAATCCTATTACAACTGTTTTTCATTCTCTTCTTGTTTGCTGTGTTGTTTTTTGTCTGCTTGCAGGTACGGGTGCGGAGGAGGCGTACGAAGGCCGTACAATGTTGATGCGCTGGAGGCAATACGGAGGTGCGCTGGTGAAGGCCTGCGCGTGGCGTGCGCGTGGTGGAGCGCGGGGGACGTGGTAGTCCGAACGTCCTGCGGCGCTAGAGGGATCTAGAACCCTCTAGGGTTTCGGTTTGTTGAAGCTGCGGCACTGGAGTATAATGGAAGCTCTAGAGGCGCGCGTGGGTGCATGCGGGAAGCTCAAGAGGCGCGCGTGTGCTGACGAGGACACACGCGATGCACACGTGGAGAAGGCTGAGGTATTGAAGGGTCTGGCTGTAGCGCTGAAGAATCTGGAAGCCTCTGGGGTTTCCTGCAGTTCTGTTTGGTTTCGGGCCAGGATCTGATTTGGGTTTGTCTTAGGTTTGGGCTTAGTTGGGTGTGAAATTTGGGTCACTGTAATTGGGTAGAGGTAGGTTTAAGTTATTAGGCCTGTTATTTCTGTTTAATGGACTATTATTAATGTTTGGTTTTTTTAATATTTTTGTTTGGTTTTAATGGGCTTCAAATGGGCCGGGCGAAAATTGGGTCTTACACTTATAATAATAATTAAACATGCATAAGGTCCATTTAACAAAATCTCAAAACTATCACGTAGGTATCTATACTGACACTAGGGTATCGATATTTTCTTTAAGTGGTATCAATACCACCTGGAAAAACGATACCAAACTTGCATTATGTTTCTCAATTTAAAAACCAAAGTCTTGAAAATTATCGGTACCTATCTTGAAGTATAGATAAATTTACCCCGAGTATCGATACTCGAGAAAAGGTATCGATACCAAATCTATATTCTGACTTCCTGCACGTTTCAAAATATAGAGGTATCAATTTTAAAACCCGATTATCGATACCTCTGCTCTAGACCTAAAAATACAGCATACTTATGCAATTAATCCATTTCAATTTAGTTCCTAAACGTCATGCATCAATTACTTTGACAAATAATCATTCATCGGCCTATTTAACAGGTCAATAACGCAAAATCGTGTTCAAGCAAGTAACATCAATCCATCCTCAAGTTCATGAACCCAAGCATAACAATAACATGTAATCCTTATAAACTGAACCAATAACCAACAAAATGTCTTGAAATCAACAGGGCTATAACGAGTCTACCACCTTGCCTTTTTTCCCAAAACGTAAATAAATATAGAACACCTACAAAATAATGCAAAAGTCTTACTTGGATCACCTCTCGAAACCACACTGCTCACACCGGTACACAACTAATCTACAATGGTTAAAGAAGGGAGTGGGTGAGCTTAACAAGCTCAGTGAATGCCTAGAACAACTACCATGCAAACAGTTCATCAAGCATTAACGAAACAACCATATAGCATAACCTTAATAGTTCCAACTTTAGTGTCATAATATACTTACTCATGCATTATTATTAGTTCTTTTACATGGTAAATGTAAAAGCCCAATTTCGTTCGGCCCAATAAACAAAACAACAAAAAAACAAAAATAATAACAAAGTCCATTTGCAAAAAAAAACATATTGGCTCAAATTACAAGCCCAAACCTAAACTACCCTAACTCAAACCTGCTAAACCCAATAACCCAGTAGCCCAAAAGCCCAAAACCTAAAAATTTTCAAAAACCCTAACTCCTTCTCACGCTGCAGCCTCGCCACGTTAGCAGGCATGCCGTCTGACACCCCTCTGCCACCACCACTTGCAAAACAACAGAGAAATAGAAGTAAAAAGTAGATGCAGAAGGAGAGAAACAGTGAACAAGCAAAAGAGAAAGAAAAAAAACAAAAACAATACATATGTATTTCAATTCAGCTATAAAAGCCAAACAAAAAACCTTTGTATGAGGGACCGAATAAATCAAATACAAAAAAAAAAATAGAGTTTTTTTTTAAAAAAAAGTAGTTCATTTATTTTGCCCTTTTTTATTCCGAAAAATCGTAAAATAAAAGAAAAGTTTAGATTTTTACTTGAGGTTTCGTTTTCCGTCGTCATGAGTGGGTGATGACCCCGTCTCCGAAGAAAGACAGTCTTCTTCGATGCGAAGGACCTCCAAATCCATAAGGACACGTTGAAGGCTTCGTCGAAGATAAGGAAATTGAAAGGTTTCTCTCCCTTTTTTGGAGTTTTGGCTAGAGTTCTGGTGATTTTGACCCCAAATCCGTGTTCTACACGAAAAGGAGACTCAAAAGGGAGCCTTTTTCAATTTTCGACCACCAGAGGCGGCAGTTTCTGTCACCGATGATTGGTGGCCATGGCGGCCGGCCCCGTGACCGGAGAGGAGGAGCTTGAGAGAAAAACATAGAAGAAAGGAAGAGATTCTTTTTTTGAAACAAGTTTAAAAATATTTTTTAAATATTTTTTTAACTTATATAGACTTAAAGAAATGACGTCGTTTTGGCTTGGCTTCAGAAGCTCCAAAACGGTGTCATTTTGACATGACCCGATGACCCGATCCGAATCCATCTAGGATCCACGTGCTTTTAATGGAGAGGGTGTAACACCCCTAACCCATATCCGCCCCAGGACAGGATTACGGAGCATTACCGGAACATTCGAAAACATTTACAGATAAATCATACAAGTTACTATTCACATTCTGAAATCATTCTTAACGTCCCTTAAATGGACCCTCGAGGCCCAATACAAGCAGTAGAAACAAGTCGAGGCTTAATCGGAATCTCTAAGAATTTTTCGCGAAATTACAAAAAATTTCCAAGGTACAGGGCTCACACGCCTGTGTGGTCTAGGGACACGCCCGTGTGGTCGGGCCGTGTGACTACACATGCCCGTGTCTCTAACCCGTGTAACTCTATGACTTCTAAGGCATGAAGAAATTTAAGTCACACGCCCGTGTACTAGGCCGTGTGGCAAATTTTTATTTTTGAAATTAGGTGCAGTTTTCACACAGCCGTGTAACACGCCCGTGTTCAAGGCCGTGTCAACCACACAGCTGAGACACACGACCGTGTCTTTGCCCATTTGCTCAATTCTGAACATTCTGTTTCTCAAGAATTTAGATGCATGGGACACACGGCCTGGCTACACGCCCATGTACACGGTCGTGTGTCACACACGGTCTGGACACACGCTCGTGTGTCTGCCCGTGTGGACAAAATAAAGTCATTTCTAGCTTCATTTTTCACCCAAAATCACACCCATGACCTGCACTTAAAACACACATCCAATACCAACCAATTCAAGCATTCAAAATTAACAATTCCACCATTCAACATGGCATATTATTTCAAGCACAAGTGTTTATAAACTTACCTTGGTTTAACTTATGCAATAACAACATTTGATCATATATACTTAACATAACACTTGTGTATGTATATCATCATAATAACTTTCTTAGTCATACCATAATGAACTATTACTAGCCATTCCAATGGCTAGGTTACAAAACATCATTTTCAAGCCACCTATGGCCAAGTTGTCCTATACATGCCATTATACCAAAATGATTTTACTAAGTATACGTAAAATGACTAGTTGATAGTGTAACGATGCTCCAATGATCTCCAACCTTCACGAGCTTCCGAGCACTATAAAATAATAAAAAATAAAACGGAGTAAGCATTACATGCTTAGTAAGTTCGTATAACAGAAACTAAACTTACCAATCCCGTTTAATAAATCTAAGCACACAATATTATGTTTTCCATCCATTAGCAATATTGCCTAAACACATGCACTCAATCAAACATGTTAGTCACCAAAATCTTCATATCAATCAAGTAAACCTAGATGAGCTCATCAAACAATATTCTTTCAAGTCATTATCATTTCATCTTATAATCCTCATGTCGTGTCAAGAGTTGTGTCCGTTGAATCATTGAAATTCTGATGGATGCTCAAGTAGTACAATTGTGGTGAACGATTCGATAATCCGTCAATTTCTTATTTAAGGATACCCATTAGGGAACTTAGCCAAGAAACACGCTCTCGAGTCACATATTGTATAATAGGATTACCAATCCAGGCTAAATCATTTATATAGTATATGCTCAAAAGAGCTCGATTAGGATTACCAGTCCAGGCTAAACCCTAATCGTAACGTATACTCGAGAGGTATTATAGAAACAGGCGATCAGATCGGCTCAAAGAATCACACTATCTGGAAACCTTTTGGTAGCTTTTGAATGTTCACCTTAGGTTATATGTCATGTAATAGGTGAATTGTAATTATGTTGGTTATTTGTGAAGTTTGTTAAACTTGAATGATGTTGTCTTTAGATAGATTTTGGTACATGTGAATATGTTTTTGGTTTGGTATATATTTATGTTTGGATCTTGTTTGGTCTATTTGGTATAATGAAAGTGTGGGTGAATATGGCAATTTGAATTATAGATTGAAAGGAATGGTGTTTTGGCATGAATTGTTAAAAGTGTTTTAATACTTTGAATACAAGTACTTTGGTTTGAAATGTGATATTGATTTGACTATTGAATTGTGGTGTCAATGAGGGCACATTGGTTAGGCACCTAGGATGGATGTTTTGACATGTTTTGAGCTTGTCTAATTGTGTTTTGAGTAGGTATAAATTATGGAAATTGGGTTGCTTGATGTCCAAGTAAGCATGTTTCGGTAAACTTGATTTTGAAGTAACAATTAGGAGCACTGTAACACCCCTAACCCGTATCCGTCGCCAGAATAGGGTTAAGAGGCGTTACCGGACGAACGGAGACTTTTACGGACATTTCATAATACATTTCATCAAACGCAATCAAAGTGTCCCTTTTATAGGTCAACGAGACCTTAATCATGCTTTAGTATAGGGCCGGGACTAAACCGAACACATATGAAAATTCTCGAAAATTTTAAAACTGTTTTTCAAAGATACAGAGGTCGCACGCCCGTCCAGTCAAGCCGTGTGCCTCCCATGGCTTTCAGACACACCCGTGTGTCTAAGCCGTGCCAAAACAGAGCATACCTACTGACTTGTCCACACGGGCACCAGACACACCCGTGTTCCATGGCCGTGTAAAATTAAGCTAGCTACAGACTTGTTCACACGGCCACCAGGCACGCCCGTGTGCCACGGCCGTGTAACCTGCCCAGGCACACTTCGAAGTGGCCCTTAAGCCACACGGTAGAGACACACGCCTGTGTCCCTTGGCCATGTATGCAAAATAGGCCATTTGCAAGGCCAAATTTCCACCCACACTTGGGTCATTCCTACAATCTCAAACAAGCATTATTCCATACACATTTAGCAACCCAAAATCATGTCAAGTGAACAACATTTCATCTCATTCAATATCATTTCTATTCATACCAACTTGTATACTAATTTGCATAACCAATTCACATGTATAACCATGCAGGGTACATTCACATCTTACCATACATATAATCACTTCATTGATCACACATATGTGCTCATGTAGCATCAATTTGCTTACCACAATTTTGACCATTTCATAGACATTTAATCATACCAAAACCAACATCATATACCAAAATGACTAGCCTATACATGCCATATTTAGCTATATACAGATTTTCAAAGTACCAAAACAAGTTTGAGTAGTGTGATGACGATCCTCGACGGTCCCCGAGCCTTCAGTAGCTTTGACGATCTATAAAACAGAGTAAACACACACAAAGTAAGCTTTCAAAAGCTTAGTAAGCCATATACAAATAAATTTAGCATAAAATGCACATAACCATATTGATACAAAGAGATTAATGTTTCTCATTGCAAATCCATCACGTATTCCTTGGCTCATTTGCTTAGCCATAACTTGCCACATTCTTCAACTCAAATATCACATATACACATAGCTCTTTCGAACATATATTCACATATTATCTCATCATTTCAATGCACATATTCACCTTAGTAAGTTCATATAGACACTTACCTTTCATACACACATAGTGCACTTTTCAAACGTACCTGAAACGGATATATAACTCACATAGTCGTTCATTTCTCAAACTTGCCCGTTGAACCGTACAGAATCTAATAGGATACTCAGAGTGCTCAGAATAGTCGTACAATGTCAACGTCCTAGACGTGGTCTTACATGTAACCATATATCGATGCCACTGTCCCAGACAGGGTCTTACACGAATCAATACGATGCCAATGTCCCAGACATGGTCTTACACGTAAATCTCATATCGATGCCAACGTCCTAGACGTGGTCTTACATTAAATCTCGAATCAATGCCAACGTCCCAGACGTGGTCTTAAATGATATCACATATTGGACACCTATGTCATGACATATGTAACTCCTATCTATTCCTAGGTACATACGGGACTTCTCGGATATTGACTATTTCCCGATACTTTCTCGGAATCCATATATTCATCATTTCATACACATTCATCACAATGTTGTTTCATATGAATATACTTAATTCAATACAAATACATTTATTTGTATATTGACTTACCTCGGATTCGATTAACGGAAACGGATACGGCTACTCGATTACTTTCGATTTCCCGCGATCTAAGTCTGTTTTCTTCGGTTCTTGATCTATACATATTCAAATTTAACCGATTCATTCATCAAATCATTCAATTCAATCCAAAAATACATATTTAGGGTAATTTACAATTTAACCCTCACATTTTCATATTTGGACATTTTAGTCCCTATTTCACAAAACATCAAATATACAAAATTTATTCACACACATGCATAGCCGAAATTCCCTAGGGACCTTACAAGTCCATATTTTTTCATCCAATTCACAATTTAGTCCCCCAATATATTATTTTCACAATTTAGCCCTAATTAGCTAAATTCACCAAAAATTCAAGAACAAAACATGTTCATTAAACACATATCTTTCATTTAACACCAATACTCATCACAAAGCTCACCATTTCATCAATGGCACATCTCATAAACATCATCAATTCTTCAAATTATAACATGGGCTTGATAGTAAACTAAGCAACAATCTCAAAAACATAAAAATCGTCAAAAACCAAAGTCAAAACATACCTTAATTTGACCACAAGCTAGCCGAATATTTGAAGAATTCAAACCCTTTCTTTTCTTTTTGATTTTCGGTGGTGAAACATAAAAGATGATAGCATTTTAGCCTTGGTTTTGTTTAATAATATTTTATTTATCAATTTACTAATTTAGCCCTTTTAATAAACATATTATAACATATAATTCAAGGCCATTATTGACTATTAATCAACCACTATCTTAAAAATGGTTGAATTGCCACATAAGGCCTCCCCATTTAAAAGCCATCTCAAATAGGTGTCTTTTCATAAAGCATGCAAATTCTGCATTTAATGCAATTTAATCCTTTTAACAAATTAAGCACACAGACAAACAAATTAACTTACGGAACTTTAACACATGCTTAATCACATATCAAAGGCACAGAAAATAATATAAAAATATTTTAATGACTCGAATTTATGGTCCCGAAACCACTGTTCTGACTAGGGCCTAATCCAGACTGCTACAATTCTCCCCCCTTAGGGATTTTCGTCCCCGAAAATCTTACCGTTAAACAGATTCGGATATTGCTGTCTCATTGAATCTTCAAGCTCTCATGTAGCCTCTTCCACCCCATGTCGATGCCACAACACTTTTACTAATGGAATTTTCTTGTTTCTCAATTCTTTCACTTCATGAGCTAAGATACGGATCGGTTCTTCCTCATATGTCATATTAGATCGGATTTCAATATCAGACGGAGCAATCACATGTAACGGATCGGATCGGTATCTACGGAGCATCGAAACATGAAATACATTATGTATCTTTTCTAGCTCAGGTGGCAGCAACAATCTATACGCAACTAGCCCGATTCGTTCAATAATTTCATACGGCCCAATGAATCTCGAACTCAATTTGCCTTTACGTCCAAATCGGAGTACTTTCTTCCACGGAGATACTTTTAAAAACACTTTGTCACCGATTTCAAATTCAATATCTTTTCGTTTCAAGTCCGCATAAGACTTCTGACGATCATACGCTGATTTCAGACTATCACGGATCACTTTCACTTTCTGTTCAGTGTCTTTTATCAGATCAACCCCGTGTATCTTATTTTCACTGAGCTCAGTCTAATACAGAGGTGATCGACATTTGCATCCGTACAAAGCTTCATAAGGTTCTGATACTTGACTGAAAACTATTATTGTATGCAAATTCAATCAATGGCAACTACTGTTCCCACGTACCGTTAAACTCAAGTATGCAACATCTTAACATATCCTCGAGTATCTGAATAATCCGCTCGGATTGACCATCCGTTTGCGGATGAAAAGCTGTACTGAAATGCAGTTTCGTGCCTAAAGCTTCTTGCAATTTCTTCCAGAACCGTGAAGTGAACCTCGGATCTCTATCAGACGCAATAGACAATGGCACTCCGTGCAATCTCACAATCTCAGAAATGTAAAATTTAGCTAACTTTTCAAGTGAGAAATCAGATCGTACCAGAATAAAATGGGTAGATTTCGTCAATCGATCAACTACAACCCTGATCGCATCTTTCTTTCTCAGAGTTAATGGCAATCCAGTAACAAAGTCCATCGTCACTCTATCCCATTTCCACTCGGGAATCGAGAACGATTGCAACAAACTGTGAGCGGAAACGATGTTCGACTTTTAACTTGCTGACAGACTAAACATTTTGAAACAAAGTCAGAAATGTCTCGTTTCATACCTGACCACCAATAGTGTTGCTTCAGATTATGGTACATCTTTGTACTTCCCGGATGAATAGATAGATGATTGTTATGTGCTTCATTTAAAATCAACTGAATTAACTCAGGGTTTTTCAGAACACAAATTCGATCTCGGAACCTCAAGCAATAATCAACATCAACTCGGAATTCAGAATTAGAGTTTAAATCACACTGAGCTCGTTTCGCAAGCATTTCCTTATCCACTATCTGAGCATCACATATCTGTTGTAAAAACAACGGTTTCACTTTCAATTCAGCTAACACTGAACTATCATCAGACAAATCTAAATGGGCATTCATTGAACACAATGCAAATAGTGATTTCCGACTCAGTGCATCGGTAACGACATTTGCTTTACCCGGGTAATAATCTATCATGAGCTCATAGTCTTTCAATAGCTCTAACCATCTTCTCAGTCGCAGATTCAAGTCTTTCTGAGTCATCAGATACTTTAAACTTTCATGATCTGAAAACACATGACATTTCTCACCAAACAGATAATGACGCCAAATCTTTAATGCAAACACAGTTGCAGCTAGCTCAAGATCGTGAGTCGGATAATTCTTTTCATGCGGCTTCAATTGTCTCGAGACATAAGCTATACCTTTGCCTTCTTGCATCAGTACGTATCCCAGACCATTCAACGAAGCATCACTGTAAATTAAAAACTCTTTGCTTGATTCTGGTTGTGTCAAAACTCGAGCTTCAGTCAAAAGAGTTTTCAATTGATCAAAACTTTTCTGACATTTATCGGTCCATTCATATTTCACATCTTTCTGAAGCAATCTAGTCAATGGAGTAGCTATCATCGAGAATCCTTTTACAAACCGACGATAATAACCAGCGAGTCCCAAAAAGCTACGGACTTCAGACACATTCTTCGGGGGTTTCCAATCCAGAATAGCATAAATCTTGCTCGGATCAACTCTTATTCCAGAGGCTGATACAATATGTCCCAGAAAAATGACTTCATGCAACCAAAATTCACATTTGCTGAATTTTGCATACAATTGCTTATCTCACAAAATTTGTAACACAATTCTCAGATGCTTGACATGTTCGTTTTCATCACGTGAATAAATCAAAATATCATCAATGAAAACAGCAATAAACTAATCTAAATACTGTCTGAAAATTCTGTTCATCAGGTCCATAAAAACAGCAGGAGCATTCGTTAGTCCGAAAGGCATAACTAAAAACTCATAATGCCCGTACCTCGTTCTGAAAGCAGTTTTCGGAATGTCTGAATCTTTTACTCTCAACTGGTAGTATCCCAATCTCAGATCTATCTTCGAAAATACGGTAGCTCCTTTAAGCTGATCAAACAAATCATCGATTCTGGGCAACGGATATTTGTTCTTTATTGTCACTTTGTTCAACTGACAATAATCAATGCACATTCTCATCGTGCCGTCTTTCTTTTTCATAAATAGAACATGAGCACCCCAAGGTGAGAAACTCGGTCTCGCAAACCCTCTGTCAGTTAACTCTTGCAACTGTGACTTCAATTCTTTTAGCTTTATTGGTGCCATTATATACGGAGCTATCAAAATAGGTGTCGTACCAGGAAACAGATCAATACCAAATTCAACTTCACGTATCGGAGGTAATCCCGACAATTCTTCAGGAAATACATCAGAAAACTCACAAACAACTGGCACTGATTCAACTTTCTTTTCAGACACTTTCGAATCAATCACATAAGCAAAATATACCTCATATCCCTTTTTCACATATCTTTGAGCTTTCAACATAGATATCACAGCAGGCAATCCATTCAAACCATTAGACTCAACCCGAACTATGTCATCATTCTGACCTTTCAAATCAATGATCTTTCTTTTTCAATTCACAACCGCATCATGCAATGTCAACCAGTCCATATCCAAAATTATATCAAATTCATCAAAAGGTAATAGCATCAGATCAGCAGGAAAACAGATATCTCGAAACATTAACGGACAGTTCTTACATACTTTGTCAACCAGAACACTTTTACCTAAGGGGTTCGATACTTTAATCACAATTTCAGTAGACTCTACAGGCAAAGTCTTACTGGACACTAAGTTCATGCATATATACGAATGTGTAGAACCAGGGTCTATCAATGCAATCACAGAAGTATCATAAAGTGTAAATGTACCAGTTATAACATTAGGAGATGAAGCTTCCTCCCGAGCTCGGATGGCATATGCTCTGGCAGGCGCTCTAGCTTCGGATCTCGCAACAGTATCTCTCGTCGACCTCTGACTACCACTAACATTTCTTACATTTCGGGAGGGTCTACCTCTAGTTGCAACATTATCGGATCTTAGATTCTTAACAATCTCTGGCTCAACAGACTCAGGGCAATCACGGATGAAATGATCTAATGATCCACATCTGAAGCAAGCTCGATCATTTAATCTACAACTTTTCGGATGCCTTTTTCTATAATGCTTACATTCAGGTCTCTCAGATCGGACATTTCCAACACTAGCCATTTAAGTTGCTGGAGCTTTAGAGCTCAACTGTGATCTAGCTCGATCTCTACTAGAATATCCCACATTAACTCTCGAACGACTTTGTTCATCTCTGAATTTCTTTGAAACAGACTGAAATGATTTGCTCGAAAATCTCTTTCTCGTATCTCTGACTTCTGAATCAGCTTTTCTTTTATCTTTCCCTAGTGCCTCAGCTTTTCACGCTCGATCAACAAGCTCTACAAACTCTTTTATTTCCAGAATTCCAACTAACAAACGGATATATTTATTGAGGCCATCTTTGAATCTCTTACACATTATTGCTTCGGTTGATACACATTTCTGAGCATACTGACTTAGTCTCACGAATTCTCGTTCATATTCCGTAACAGACATGCGGCTCTGTTTCAATTCCAGAAATTCTTTTCGTTTCTGATCAATGAATCTCTAACTAATGTATTTCTTCCGGAACTCAATCTGAAAGAAATCCCATGTGACTCGTTCTCTCGGAACAATTGAAATCAAAGTTTTCCACCACTGATAGGCCGCGTCCCGTAGCAAAGATACAACACATTTAATACATTCTTCAGGATTCAGCGACATTTCATCAAATACCCGGATTGTGTTCTCAAGCCAAAACTTGACTTTTTCAGCATCGTCGTCACTGGTGGCCCTGAACTCTTCAGCCCCATACTTACGGATTTTGTCGACCGGAGGCTTATTCAATAGATTCAAGTTCGTAACCGGAGGCACAACTGAAGTCTAAAGGGGATTTGACGGGGGCGGAGGCTGTGAAACAGTCGGGTTATTTCGCACAAACTGAGTGAACCACTCACTCATCATCTGGAAGAAAGCTTGTTTAGCTTCTCCCTCTTGACCACTCGTAGCCGGTCTCGAATCAGATGGCGCAGTCCCTTGAGCGGGAGCAGGCACATTGCTTTCTACATCGTCAGCTACGGCTCTTTCGGGATCCATTACTATACGATAAACACATTTTACACGTCAGGATTCATCACACTATCACAATTCAGATATATGACATGTATAGCTAGACTCTTACACGCTACGTTAGTCCGAGAATCGACTAAACAGTAGCTCTAATACCAGTCAAATGTAACACCCCTAACCCGTATCCGTCGCCAGAATAGGGTTAAGAGGCGTTACCGGACGAACGGAGACTTTTACGGACATTTCATAATACATTTCATCAAACGCAATCAAAGTGTCCCTTTTATTGGTCAACGAGACCTTAATCATGCTTTAGTATAGGGCCGGGACTAAACCGAACACATATGAAAATTCTCAAAAATTTTAAAACTTTTTTCAAAGATACAGAGGTCACACGCCCGTGCAGTCAAGCCGTGTGCCTCCCATGGCTTTCAGACACACCCGTGTGTCTAAGCTGTGCCAAAACAGAGCATACCTACTGACTTGTCCACACGGGCACCAGACACGCCCGTGTGCCATGGCAGGTAAAATTAAGCTAGCTACTGACTTGTTCACACGGCCACCTGGCACGCCCGTGTGCCACGGCCGTGTAACCTGCCCAGGCACACTTCGAAGTGGCCCTTGAGCCACATGGCAAAGACACACGCCCGTGTCCCTTGGCCATGTATGCAAAATTGGCCATTTGCAAGGCCAAATTTCCACCCACACTTGGGTCATTCCTACAATCTCAAACAAGCATTATTCCATACACAATTAGCAACCCAAAATCATGTCAAGTGAACAACATTTCATCTCATTCAATATCATTTCTATTCATACCAACTTGTATACTAATTTTCATAAACAATTCACATGTATAACCATGCATGGTACATTCACATCTTACCATACATATAATCATTTCATTGATCACACATATGTGCTCATATAGCATCAATTTGCTTACAACAATTTTGACCATTTCATAGACATTTAATCATACCAAAACCAACATCATATACCAAAATGACTAGCCTATACATGCAATATTTAACTATATACACATTTTCAAAGCACCAAAACAAGTTTGAGTAGTGTGATGACGATCCTCGACGGTCCCCGAGCCTTTAGTAGCTTTAACAATCGATAAAACAGAGCAAACACAGACAAAGTAAGCTTTCAAAAGCTTAGTAAGCCATATACAAATAAATTTAGCATAAAATGCACATAACCATATTGATACAAATAGATTAATGTTTCTCATTGCAAATCCATCACGTATTCCTTGGCTCATTTGCTTAGCCATAACTTGCCACATTCTTCAACTCAAATATCACATATACACATAGCTCATTCGAACATATATTCACATATTATCTCATCATTTCAATGCACATATTCACCTTAGTAAGTTCATATAGGCACTTACCTTTCATACACACATAATGCACTTTTCAAACATACTTGAAACGGATATATAACTCACATAGTCGTTCATTTCTCGGACTTGCCCGTTGAACCGTACGGAATCTAATAGGATACTCAGAGTGCTCAGAATAGTCGTACAATGTCAATGTCCCAGACGTGGTCTTACATGTAACCATATATCGATGCCACTATCCCAGACAAGGTCTTACACGAATCAATACGATGCCAATGTCCCAGACATGGTCTTACACGTAAATCTCATATCGATGCCAACGTCCCAGACGTGGTCTTACATTAAATCTCGAATCAATGCCAACGTCCCAGACGTGGTCTTAAATGATATCACATATTGGACACCTATGTCATGACATATGTAACTCCCATCTATTCCTAGGTACATATGGTACTTCTCAGATATTGACTATTTCCCGATACTTTCTCGGAATCCATATATTCATCATTTCATACACATTCATCACAATGTTGTTTCATATGAATATACTTAATTCAATACAAATACATTTATTTGTATATTGACTTACCTCGGATTCGATTAACGGAAACGGATACGGCTACTCGATTACTTTCGATTTCTCGCGATCTAAGTCTGTTTTCTTCGGTTCTTGATCTATACATATTCAAATTTAACCGATTCATTCATCAAATCATTCAATTCAATCCAAAAATACATATTTAGGGTAATTTACAATTTAACCCTCACATTTTCATATTTGGACATTTTAGTCCCTATTTCACAAAACATCAAATATACAAAATTTATTCACACACATGCATAGCCGAAATTCCCTAGGACCTTACAAGTCTATATTTTTTTCATCCAATTCACAATTTAGTCCCCAAATATATTATTTTCACAATTTAGCCCTAATTAGCTAAATTCACCAAAAATTCAAAAACAAAAAATTGTTCATCAAACACATATCTTTCATTTAACACCAATACTCATCACAAAGCTCACCATTTCATCAATGGCACATCTCATAAACATCATCAATTCTTCAAATTATAACATGGGCTTGATAGTAAACTAAGCAACAATCTCAAAAACATAAAAATCATCAAAAACCAAAGTCAAAACATACCTTAATTTGACCACAAGCTAGTCGAATATTTGAAGAATTCAAACCCTTTCTTTTCTTTTTGATTTTCGGTGGTGAAACATAAAAGATGATAGCATTTTAGCCTTGGTTTTGTTTAATAATCTTTTATTTATCAATTTACTAATTTAGCCCTTTTAATAAACATATTATAACATATAATTCAAGGCCATTATTGACTATTAATCAACCACTGTCTTAAAAATGGTTGAATTGCCACATAAGGCCTCCCTATTTAAAAGCCATCTCAAATAGGTGTCTTTTCATAAAGCATGCAAATTCTTCATTTAATGCAATTTAATCCTTTTAACAAATTAAGCACACAGACAAACAAATTAACTTACGGAACTTTAACACATGCTTAATCACATATCAAAGGCACAGAAAATAATATAAAAATATTTTAATGACTCGGATTTGTGGTCCCGAAACCACTGTTTCGACTAGGGTCTTGTAATACCCCTATCCCAAGTCCGTCACCGGATTAGGGTTAAGGGCATTACCTGACAAATCGAAAACATTTACAGAAAATTCCATACAACCGTTCATCAATTTCAATCATAGTGTTCCTTAAGTAGGTCAACGAGACCTAAATCATACTTTATAACGGGGTCGGGACTAAACCGAAAAAAAAACATTCTCGAAAATTTAAAAATTTTTCAAAGATTCAAGGGTTACACGCCCGTGTGGGTAGGCCGTGTGCCTCCCACGGCTGCTAGAGACACTCGTGTGTCCTCCCCGTGGTCGAAACTGACTTTGCTCCACGGCCACCAAGCACGACCGTGTACTTTGGCCGTGGTCGATCCTGTTGAAACCACACGGCTACTAGGCACGTCCGTGTGCCAAGGCCGTGTACTCTTATGCTAGCTACTGACTTTGTCCCACGGTCACTAGGCACGCCCGTGTGCCACAACCGCGTGGCAAAATAGGCCATTTGCAAGGCCAAAATGCCACCCACATGGATCTTACCTACAAGTAAAATAATCAAGACATCTCATGCCTATTTGGCAACCAAGAATATACCAAAATAACCATCCAAATTACAAGACTAAAACTCATCTCCTCGCAAGCATAATTCATTCATTTGCTTAATCAAAATTTGACCATTTCATGTATCAACTAACCATGCCAAAAACATACTTCACATATCACATTCATTCAAGCAAATTCTCAACTCATAATTAGCCAAATCACATGGCTAAGTTCATATAACAAACTTATATCAAATACTAGCCTATACATGCCATATCTAGCTATATACATTCCCAAAGTATACCAAAATGAGTTTAGTAGTGTGATGATGATCCTTGACGGTCCCAAGCCTTCAGTAGCTTTGACGACCTATAAAACAGAGAAAACACACACACAGAGTAAGCTTTCCAAAAGCTTAGTAAGTCATAATACAAACAAACTTAGAATGAAAGGCATATATGCACATAGGTACATTGGCACATCTTAATGACTTAGCAAACTATCACATATATGCTTTGGTTCATGTACTTGGCCATATTTGTCACATTCATCAATTCAAAGTCTTATATAAACATAGCTCATTCATGCTTACTTTCACATATCATATTGTTATTCCAATATACATAATCATCATAGTAAGATCACATAGGTACTTACCTTATATACACACTTAGTGTATAAATCAACGTACCTGAAATGGATATACAATTCACTTAGCCATTCGTATCACAGACTTGCCCGTTGAACCGTTAGGAACCTAATAGGATACCCAGAAAGCTCAAAATAATAGTACAATGCCAACGTCCCAGACGAGGTCTTACATGCACTCAAATATCGATGCCACTGTCCTAGACAGGGTCTTACACTAATCAAAACGATGCCGATGTCCCAGACTTGGTCTTACACGTAAAGATCATATCGATGCCAACGTCCCAGACGTGGTCTTACACGAATCTCAAATCAACACCAACGTCCCAGACGTGGTCTTCCATGATAAACAGAATAGATACCTATGTCATGACATAGCTAATCCTATCTATTCCTAGGTTCATACGGGACTTCTCGGACATTGTCACTAAGTAATCCTTATCTTGGAGTTCATGAACAGATCATATCATAAGTATTCATCGATAACAATAGTCATAAGAACATACATAACTCAATACGAATACGTTTATTTGCATAATGACTTACCTAAGATTCGATTTACTGAAACGGAAATGGCTACTCGGTTACTTTCGCTTTTTCGCGATCTCAGCCCGTTTTCCTCGGTTCTTGATCTATACATATTCAAAATTAACTCTTTTATTCACTAATTCATTCAATTCAGTCCAATGACACATAATTAACCCTCACATTTGCACAATTTATCAATTTAGTCCATTTTTCTCAAAACATCAAATTCACAAAATCATTACATACACATGCTTAGCAGAATGCTTATGTATATCATACAAGCCCATATTTTCCATCAAATTTGCAATTTAGTCCTTCAAGTTACTATTTTCTCAATTTAGCCCTAATTAGCTAAATTCATCAAAAATTCAAGAACAAAGTGTGTTCATCTAGCTCAAATCTTTCTTTTAACACCTTAAATAATCTCAAAGCTCAACATATCAACAATGGCATATCTCATGAACATCACCAATACACAAAATTAATACATGGGCTTAGAAGTAGACTAAGCAACAATCCCAAAAACATAAAAATTATCAAAAACTAAAGCCAAAACATACCTAAATTTGAGCTTGGAATAGCCGAAACCCTTGATGCTTTGTTCTTTCTTTTTCTTTTCTTTTTCGGCAAACATATGATAATATTAAGGCCACTTACTCTTGTTTTCTTTTTTTTATTAAACTATAAAATATCATATATCATTAACATATATATATTAACCATAATTTTTAACATATAAAACTCATTCATTTAATAGCTTGCCGTCCACTAACAAAATAAAGGCTAAATTGCCACATAAAGCTTTCACTTATTAAAAGCCATCACAATTTAATACTTTAACAATTAGCATACAACTTTCACATTTAATGCAAATCGATCCTTTTGTCAAATTAAACACACAAACAGATAAATTATCCTACGAAACTTTACCACATACTTAATCACTTAACAAGGACACAGAGAATAATATTAAAATATTATTTGATTTGATTTGTGGTCCCGAAACCACTATTTCGACTAGGTACAAACTGCATCGTTATAATTCTCCTCTTAGGGATTTTCGTCCCCGAAAATCTTACCGTTAAATAGAGTCAGATATTGCTGTCTGAATGAATATTCCGGCTCCCACGTTGCCTCTTCTATTTCGTGTCGATTCCACAATACTTTCACTAACAGAATTTTCTTGTTTCTCAACTCTTTCACTTCACGAGCTAAGATACAAATCGGTTCTTCTTCATAAGTCATTTCAGATCAGATTTTAATTTTAGATGGGGCAATTACATGTGACGGATCAGACCGATATCTACGGAGCATCAAAATATGGAACACATTGTGGATCTTTTCTAATTCAGAGGGCAACCTTAATCTATATGCAACAGGCCCGACTCGTTCAATGATCTCATACGGTCCGATGAACCTCGGACTTAATTTGCCTTTATGTCCAAAACGAAGTACTTTTTTCCACGGTGACACTTTCAGAAATACTTTGTCGCCGATCTCAAATTCTATATCTTTTCGTTTTAAGTCCGCATAAGACTTCTGACGATCAGATGCTGCTTTCAAACAATCTCGGATCAGTTTCACTTTATGTTCTGAATCTTTTATCAAATCGACCCCATCTAGCTTATTTTCACTAAGCTCGGTCCAATACAGAGGTGTACAACATTTACGTCCATACAAAGCTTCATATGGTGCCATTTTGATGCTCGACTGAAAACTATTATTATAGGCAAATTCGATCAAAGGCAGGTACTGTTCCCACGTACCGATAAACTCAAGTATGCAACACCTTAACATATCCTATAGAATCTATATGACCCGCTCAAACTGACCATCTGTCTGCGGGTGAAAAGCTGTACTGAAATGCAATTTCGTGCCTAAAGCTTCTTACAATTTCTTCCAGAATCTTGATGTAAACTTCGGATCCCTATCTGACACAATAGATAGTGGCACCCCGTGCAATCTCACAATTTCAGAAATATAGAGCTCGGCTAACTTATCAAGTGAATAGTCAGATCTTACAGGAATAAAATGGGTAGATTTCGTTAATCGATCAACTACGACCCAAATTGCATCTTTCTTATTTGGAGTCAGTGGCAAACCAGAAACAAAGTCCATTGTTACACTATCCCATTTCAATTCAGGAATTAGAATCGGTTGTAGCAAACCAGACGGAACTTGATGTTCAGCTTTCACTTGTTGACAGACTAAACATTTTGAGACAAAATCAGATATGTCTCATTTCATTCCAGATCACCAATAGTGTTGCTTCAGATCATGCTACATTTTAGTGCTTCACGGATGAACAGATAGATGACTGTTATGTACTTCACTCAAAATCAATTGTAACAACTCAGAATTTCTCGGAACACAGATACGACCTCGGAATCTCAAACAATCATCATCAAATCAAAATTCAGATTCAGAATTCGAATCACACTGAGCTCGTTTCATTAGAAATTCATTATCATATTTCTGAGCATCACATACCTGCTGTATAAATAACGGTTTCGATTTTAATTCAGCTATCACAGAACTATCTTTAGACAGATCTAACTGAGCATTCAAAGCACGTAGTGCAAACAATGATTTTTGACTCAGTGCATCAGCAATAACATTTGCTTTACCCGGGTGATAATCTATCACAAGCTCATAATCTTTCAACAGCTTTAACCATCTTCTTTGACGCAGGTTCAAATCTTTCTGAGTCATCAGATATTTTAGACTTTTATGATCTGAAAATACGTGACATTTTTCACCATACAGATAATGGCGCCAGATCTTTAATGCAAACACAATCGCAGCTAGCTTGAGATCGTGTGTCCAATAATTCTTCTCATGAGGCTTCAACTGTCTCGAGGCATAAGCTACAACTTTTCCTTCCTGCATCAAAACACATCCCAGACCATTTAACGAAGCATCACTGTATATTACAAATTCTTTGCCTGATTCCTGTTGTACTAATACTGGAGCTTCAGTTAACAGCGTTTTCAATTGATCAAAGCTTTTCTGACATTTATCAGACCATTCAAATCTCACATCTTTCTGAAGCAATTTAGTTAACGGAGTAGCTATCGTCGAGAATGCTTTTACAAATCGACGATAATAACCCGCTAGCCCCAGAAAGCTACGGACTTCAGACACGTTCCTCGGAGGTTTTTAATCCAGAATAGCAGAAATCTTGCTCGGATCAACTTGAATTCCAGAAGCTAATATAATATGTCCCAGAAAACTAACCTCGTGTAACCAAAATTCACATTTGCTGAATTTCGCATACAATTGCTTTTCTCTCAAAGTTTGCAACACGATTCTCAAATGTTCAGCATGCTCATTTTCATCACGTGAATAAATCAAAATGTCATCTATGAACACCACAACAAATCGATCTAGGTACGGTCTAAAAATTCTGCTAATCAGATCCATAAAAACAGCAGGAGCATTGGTTAGTCCAAATGGCATAACAAAAAACTCATAAAGCCCGTACCTCGTTCTGAAAGCAGTCTTCGAATGTCTAAATCCTTAACTCTAAACTAGTAGTATCCCAATCTCAGATCAATCTTAGAAAATACAGTAGCTCCTTTTAACTGATCAAATAAATCATCTATTTGGGGCAACGGATATTTATTCTTTATAGTCACCTTATTCAACTGGCGGTAATCGATACACATCCTCATCATGCCATCTTTCTTTTTAACAAAGAGAACATGAGCACCCCAAGGCGAGAAACTCGGTCTAGCAAACCCTCTATCGGTCAACTCTTGCAACTGTGACTTTAACTCTTTCAATTCTGTTGGCGCCATTCTATACGGAGCTATCGAAATAGGTGTAGTACCAGGTAACAACTCAATACCAAACTCAACTTCACGAATCGGAGGCAAACTCGGTAACTCTCCAGGGAATACATCAGAATACTCACAGACGATATGCACTGATTTAACTTTCTTTTCAGATATTTTCGAATCAATCACATAAGCAAAATATGCCTCATATCCCTTTTTCACAAAGCTCTAAGCTTTCAACACAGATATCACAGTAAATAAACCATTCAAATCATTAGACTCAACTCGTACAATCTCATCATTCAGACATCTCAAATCAATAGTCTTTCTTTTTCAGTTTACAACAGCATCATGCAATGTCAACCAGTCCATACCCAGAATGATATCAAACTCATCAAATGGCAAAAGCATCAGATCAGCAGAGAAACAGATATCTCGAAACATTAACGGACCGTTCTTGCATACTTTGTCAACAAGAACACTTTTACCTAAGGGGTTCGATACTTTTATAGCAAATTCAGAAGGCTCTACAGGCAAAGTCTTACTGAATACTAAATTCATGCATATATACTAATGTGTAGAACCAGGGTCTATCAATGCAATCACAGAAGTATCATAAAGAGTAAAAGTACCCGTTATAACATCTGGTGATGAAACTTCCTCATGAGCTCGAATAGCATACGCTCTGGCAGGCGCTCTAGCTTCGGATCTCGCAATAGTCTCTCTCGTAGTTCTCTGACTACCACTGACATTTCTTACATTCTTCGAAGGTCTACCTCTCACAGGTGCATTATCAGATCTCAGATTCAAAACAGTCTCTGGCTCGACAGACTCTATGCAATCACGGCTAAAATGATCTAACGATCCACATCTGAAACAAGCCCGATCATTCATTCTACAGCTTCCCGAATGTCTTTTCCCATAATGTTTACATTCTGGTTTCTCGGATCGTACATTTCCAACACTTGCCACTGAAGTTGCTGGAGCTTTGGAGCTCATTTGTGATTTATCTCGATTTCTATTCGAATGTCCCATATTAACTCTTAAACGGCTTTGATCATCTCTAAATTTCTTCGAAGCAGACTGAAATGATCTACTCTGAAATCTCTTTCTCACTTCTCAAGCTTCGACTCGACTTTCTTTTTATCTTTCCCAAGTGCCTCGACTTTGCATGCTCGATCAACAAGTACAACAAACTCTTTTATTTCTAAGATCCCGACTAACAAACGGATATCTTCAATTAGGCCATCTTCGAATCTTTTACACATTATTGCCTCAGTAGATACACATTCACGAGCATATTGACTCAGTCTGACAAACTCTCGTTCATATTCCGTTACAGACATATGGTCCTGTTTCAAGTCCAGAAATTCCTTTCGTTTCTGATCAATGAACCTCTCACTAATATATTTCTTCCGGAACTCAATCTGGAAGAAATCCCATGTCACCCGTTCCTTTGGAACAACAGAGATCGAAGTTTTCCACCATTGCTAAGCTGTATATCGGAGTAAAGATACAACACACTTTATGCATTCTTCCGGAGTCAAAGACATTTCGTCGAATACCTGGATAGTATTTTCTAACCAAAATTCGGCCCTTTCAGCATCATCATCATTAGTAGCCCTGAATTCTTCAGCCCCGTATTTGTGAATTTTGTCTACCGAAGGCTTGTTCAACAAATTTATACCCATTACCGGAGGCACAACTGAGGTTTGAGGATGGTTAATCGGGGGCGGGGGTTGCGAAACAGTCGGGTTATTCTTTACGAAATGAGTGAACCACTCACTCATCAACTGGAAGAAAGCTTGTTTAGCTTCTCCCTCTTGACCGCTCGTAGCCGGTCTCAGATCAGGGGGCGCTATCCCTTGCACGGGAGCAGGCGCATTACTTTCTACGTCGTTAGCTACGGCTCTTTTGGGATCCATTACTATACTAAAATCACATTTATACGTCAGGATTCATCACACTATCACAATTCAGATATATGGCATGTATAGCCAAACTCTGACATGCTACGTTAGTCCGAGAATCGGCTAAATCGTAGCTCTGATACCAACCAAATTTAACACCCCTATCCCAAGTCCGTCGCCAGATTAGGGTTAAGGGCATTACCTGACAGATCAGAAACATTTACAGAAAATTCCATACAACCGTTCATCAATTTCAATCATAGTGTTCCTTAAGTAGGTCAACGAGACCTAAATCATACTTTATAACGAGGTCGGGACTAAACTGAAACACATACAAACATTCTCAGAAATTTAAAACTTTTTTAAAGATTCAGGGGTTACACGCCCGTGTGGTAGGCCGTGTGCCTCCCACGGCTGCTAGACACACCCGTGTGTCCTCCCCATGGTCGAAACCGACTTTGCTCCACGGCCACCAAGCATGATCGTGTACTTTGGCCGTGGTCGATCCTGTTGAAACCACACGGCTAGTAGGCACGTCCGTGTGCCAAGGCCGTGTACTCTTACGCTAGCTTCTGACTTTGTCCCACGATCACTAGGCACGCCCGTGTGCCACAACCGTGTGGCAAAATAGGCCATTTGTAAGGCCAAAATGCCACCCACATGGATCTTACCTACAAGTAAAATCATCAAGACATCTCATGCCTATTTGGCAACCAAGAACATACCAAAATAACCATCCAAATTACAAGACTAAAACTCATCTCCTCACAAGCATAATTCATTCATTTGCTTAATCAAAATTTGACTATTTCATGTATCAAATAACCATGTCAAAAACATACTTCACATATCACATTCATTCAAGCAAATTCTCAACTCATAACTAGCCAAATCACATGGCTAAGTTCATATAACAAACTTATATCAAATACTAGCCTATACATGCCATATCTAGCTATATACATTCCCAAAGTATACCAAAATGAGTTTAGTAGTGTGATGATGATCCTTGACGGTCCCGATCCTTCAGTAGCTTTGACGACCTATAAAACAGAGAAAACACACACACAGAGTAAGCTTTCCAAAAGCTTAGTAAGTCATAATACAAAGAAACTTAGCATGAAAGGCATATATGCACATAGGTACATTGGCACATCTTAATGACTTAGCAAACTATCACATATATGCTTTGGTCCATGTACTTGGCCATATTTGTCACATTCATCAATTCAAAGTCTTAAATAAACATAGCTCATTCATGCTTACTTTCACATATCATATTGTTATTCCAATATACATAATCATCATAGTAAGATCACTTAGGTACTTACCTTATATACACACTTAGTGTATAAATCAACGTACCTGAAACGGATATACAATTCACTTAGCCATTCGTATCACAGACTTGCCCGTTGAACCGTTAGGAACCTAATAGGATACCCAGAAAGCTCGAAATAATAGTACAATGCCAACGTCCCAGACGAGATCTTACATGCACTCAAATATCGATGCCACTGTCCCAGAAAGGGTCTTACATTAATCAAAACTATGCCGATGTCCCAGACATGGTCTTACACGTAAAGATCATATCGATGCCAACGTCCCAGATGTGGTCTTACACAAATCTAAAATCAACGCCAACGTCCCAGACTTGGTCTTACATGATAAACAAAACAGATACCTATGTCATGACATAGCTAATCCTATCTATTCCTAGGTTCATACGGGACTTCTCGGACATTGTCACTAAGTAATCCTTATCTCAGTGTTCATGAACAGATCATATCATAAGTATTCATCGACAACAATAGTCATAAGAACATACATAACTCAATACGAATACATTTATTTGCATAATGACTTACCTCAGATTCGATTTACTGAAACAGAAACGGCTACTCGGTTACTTTCGCTATTTCGCGATCTAAGTCTGTTTTCCTCGGTTCTTGATCTATACATATTCAGAATTAACTCTTTTATTCACTAATTCATTCAATTCAGTCCAAGGACACACATTTAGGGCTATTTGCAAATTAACCCTCACATTTGCACAATTTATCAATTTAGTCCATTTTTCTCAAAACATCAAATTCACAAAATCATTATATACACATGCTTAGCCGAATGCTTATGTATATCATACAAGCCCATATTTTCCATCAAATTTGCAATTTAGTCCTTCAAGTTACTATTTTCTCAATTTAGCCCTAATTAGCTAAATTCATCAAAAATTCAAAAACAAAATATGTTCATCTAGCTCAAATCTTTCATTTAACACCTTAAATCATCTCAAAGCTCAACATATCAACAATGGCATATCTCATGAACATCACCAATACATAAAATTAATACATGGGCTTGGAAGTTGACTAAGCAACAATCCCAAAAACATAAAAATTATCAAAAACTAAAGCCAAAACATACCTAAATTTGAGCTTGGAATAGCCGAAACCCTTGATGCTTTGTTCTTTCTTTTTCTTTTCTTTTTCGGCAAACATATGATAATATTAAGGCCACTTACTCTTGTTTTCTTTTTTATTAAACTATAAAATATCATATATCATTAACATATATATATTAACCATAATTTTTAACATATAAAACTCATTCATTTAATAGCTTGCCGTCCACTCACAAAATAAAGGCTAAATTGCCACATAAAGCTTTCACTTATTAAAAGCCATCACAATTTAATACTTTAACAATTAGCATACAACTTTCACATTTAACGCAAATCCATCCTTTTGTCAAATTAAACATACAAATAGATAAATTATCCTACGAAACTTTACCACATACTTAATAACTTAACAAGGACACAAAGAATAATATTAAAATATTATTCAGATTCAGATTTGTGGTCCCGAAACTACTATTCCGACTAAGGTACAAACTGGACTGTTATAATTCTTCCCCCTTAGGGATTTTCGTCCCCGAAAATCTTACCTTAAATAGAGTCAGATATTGCTGTCTGAATGAATCTTCCGGCTCCCACGTTGCCTCTTCTATTTCGTGTCGATTCCACAATACTTTCACTAACGGAATTTTCTTGTTTCTCAACTCTTTCACTTCACGAGCTAAGATACAAATCGGTTCTTCTTCATATGTCATTTCAGATTGGATTTTAATTTCAGATGGGGCAATTACATGTGACGGATCAGACTGATATCTACGGAGCATCAAAACATGGAACACATTGTGGATCTTTTCTAATTCAGAGGGCAACATTAATCTATATGCAACAGGCCCAACACATTCAATGATCTCATACGGCCCGATGAACCTCGTACTTAATTTGCCTTTATGTCCAAAACGAAGTACTTTCTTCCACGGTGACACTTTCAGAAATACTTTGTCACCGATCTCAAATTCTATATCTTTTCGTTTTAAGTCCGCATAAGACTTTTGACGATCAGATGCTGCTTTCAAACAATCTCGGATCAGTTTCACTTTATGTTCTGAATCTTTTATCAAATCGACCCCATGTAGATTATTTTCACTAAGCTCGGTCAAATACAGAGGTGTACGACATTTACGTCCATAAAAGCTTCATGTGGTGCCATTTTGATGCTCGATTGAAAACTATTATTATAGGCAAATTCGATCAAAGGCAGGTACTGTTCCCACGTTCCGATAAACTCAAGTATGCAACACCTTAACATATCCTCTAGAATCTATATGACCCGCTCAGATTGACCATCTGTCTGCGGGGGAAAAGCTGTACTGAAATGCAATTTCGTGCCCAAAGCTTCTTACAATTTCTTCCAGAATCTTGATGTAAACCTCGGATCCTTATCTAACACAATAGATAGTGGCACCCCGTGCAATCTCACAATTTTAAAATATAGAGCTCGACTAACTTATCAAGTGAATAGTCAGATCTTACCAAAATAAAATGGGCAGATTTCGTTAATCGATCAACTACGACCCAAATTACATCTTTCTTAGTCTGAGTCAGTGGCAAACCAGAAACATAGTCCATTGTTACTCTATCCCATTTCCATTCAGGAATTAGAATCGGTTGTAGCAAACCAGACGGAACTTGATGTTCAGCTTTAACTTGTTGACAGACTAAACATTTTGACACAAAATCAGATATGTCTCGTTTCATTCAAGACCACCAATAGTGTTACTTCAGATCATGATACATTTTAGTGCTTCCCGAATGAACAGATAGACGACTTTTATGTGCTTCACTCAAAATAAATTGTAACAACTCAGAATTTCTCGGAGCACAGATACGACCTCGGAATCTAAAACAATCATCATCAACTCAAAATTCAGATTCAGAATTCGAATCACACTGAGCTCGTTTCATTAGAAATTCATTATCATATTTCTGAGCATCACATACTTGCTGTATAAATAACGGTTTCGCTTTTAATTCAGCTATCACAGAACTATCTTTAGACAGATCTAACTGAGCATTCAAAGCACGTAGTGCAAACAATGATTTTCGACTCAGTGCATCAGCAACAACATTTGCTTTACCCGGGTGATAATCTTTCACAAACTCATAATCTTTCAACAGCTTTAACCATCTTCTTTGACGCAGGTTCAAATCTTTCTGAGTCATTAGATATTTCAGACTTTTATGATCTGAAAATACGTGACATTTTTCACCATACAGATAATGGCGCCAGATCTTTAATGCAAACACAATCGCAGCTAGCTTGAGATCGTGTGTCCGATAATTCTTCACATGAGGCTTCAACTGTCTCGAGGCATAAGCTACAACTTTTCCTTACTGCATCAAAACACATCCCAGACCATTTAACCAAGCATCACTGTATATTACAAATTCTTTGCCTGATTCCGGTTGTACTAATACTGGAGCTTCAGTTAACAGAGTTTTTAATTGATCAAAGCTTTTCTGACATTTATCAGACCATTCAAATCTCACATCTTTCTGAAGCAATTTAGTTAACGGAGTAGCTATCGTCGAGAATCCTTTTACAAATCGACGATAATAACCCGCTAGCCCCAGAAAGCTACGGACTTCAACACGTTCCTCAGAGGTTTCCAATCTAGAATAGCAGAAATCTTGCTCGGATCAACTTGAATTCCAGAAGCTGATATAATATGTCCCAAAAAACTAACCTCGTGTAACTAGAATTCACATTTGTTGAATTTCGCATACAATTGCTTTTCTCTCAAAGTTTGCAACACGATTCTCAAATGTTCAGCATGCTCATTTTCATCACGTGAATAAATCAAAATGTCATCTATGAACACCACAACAAATCGATCTCGGTACGGTCTAAAAATTCTACTCATCAGATCCATAAAAACAGCAGGAGCATTGGTTAGTCCAAATGGCATAACTAAAAACTCATAATGCCCGTACCTCGTTCTGAAAGCAGTCTTCGGAATGTCTAAATCCTTAACTCTCAACTAGTAGTATCCAGATCTCAGATCAAATAAATCGTCTATTTGGGGCAACGGCTATTTATTCTTTATAGTCACCTTATTCAACTGGCGGTAATCGATACACATCCTCATCATGCCATCTTTCTTTTTAACAAACAGAACATGAGCACCCCAAGGCGAGAAACTCGGTCTAGCAAACCCTCTATCGGTCAACTCTTACAACTGTGACTTTAACTCTTTCATTTCTATTGGTGCCATTCTATACGGAGCTATCGAAATAGGTTTAGTACCAGGTAACAACTCAATACCAAACTCAACTTCACGAATCGGAGGCAAACCCGGTAACTCTTCAGGGAATACATTAGAATACTCACAGATGATAGGCACTGATTTAACTTTCTTTTCAGATATTTTCAAATCAATCACATAAGAAAATTATGCCTCATATCCCTTTTTCACATAGCTCTGAGCTTTCAACACAGATATCATAGTAGACAAACCATTCAAATCATTAGACTCAACTCGTACAATCTCATCATTCAGACATCTCAAATCAATAGTCTTTCTTTTACAGTTTACAACAGCATCATGCAATGTCAACCAGTCCATACCCAGAATGATACCAAACTCATCAAATGGAAAAAGCATCAGATCAACAGAGAAACAGATATCTCGAAACATTAACGGACAGTTCTTGCATACTTTGTCAACAAGAACACTTTTACCTAAGGGGTTCGATACTTTTATAGCAAATTCAGTAGACTCTACAGGCAAAGTCTTACTGAATACTAAATTCATGCATATATATGAATGTTTAGAACCAGGGTCTATCAACGCAATCACAGAAGTATCATAAAGAGTAAAAGTACCCATTATAACATCTGGTGATGAAACTTCCTCACGAGCTTGAATAGTATACGCTCTGGCAGGCGCTCTAGCTTCGGATCTCGCAACAGTCTCCTTCGTAGTTCTCTGACTACCACTGACATTTCTTACATTCTTCGAAGGTCTACCTCTCACAGGTGCATTATCAGATCTCAGATTCTGAATAGTCTCTGACTCGACAGTCTCTAGGCAATCACGGATAAAATGATCTAACGATCCACATCAGAAACAAGCCCGATCATTTATTCTACAGCTTCCCGGATGTCTTTTCCCACAATGTTTACATTCTGTTTTCTCGGATCATACATTTCCAACACTTGCCACTGAAGTTGCTGGAGCTTTGGAGCTCATTTGTGATTTATCTCGATTTCTATTTGAATGTCCCATATTAACTCTTAAACGGCTTTGATCATCTCTAAATTTCTTCGAAGCAGACTGAAATGATCTACTCTGAAATCTCTTTCTCACTTCTCGGGCTTCTGACTCAGCTTTCTTTTTATCTTTCCCAAGTGCCTCCGCTTTGCATGCTCGATCAACAAGTACAACAAACTCTTTTATTTCTAAGATCCCGACTAACAAACGGATATCTTCATTAAGGCCATCTTCGAATCTTTAACACATTATTGCCTCAGTAGATACACATTCACGAGCATATTGACTCAGTCTGACAAACTCTCGTTCATATTCCGTTACAGAAATATGGTCCTTTTTCAAGTCCAGAAATTCCTTCCGTTTCTGATCAATGAACCTCTCACTAATATATTTCTTCCGGAACTCAATCTGGAAGACATCCCATGTCACCCGTTCCTTTGGAACAACAGAGATCAAAGTTTTACACCATTGCTAAGCTGTATCTCAGAGTAAAGATACAACACACTTTATGCATTCTTCCAGAGTCAAAGATATTTCGTCGAATACCCGGATAGTATTTTCTAACCAAAATTCGGCCTTTTCAACATTATCATCATTAGTAGCCCTGAATTCTTCAGCCCCGTATTTGCGAATTTTGTCTACCAGAGGCTTGTTCAACAAATTTATACCCATTAACGGAGGCACAACTGAGGTTTGAGGAGGGCTAACCGGGGGCGGGGGTTGCGAAACAGTTGGGTTATTCTTTACGAATTGAGTGAACCACTCACTCATCAACTGGAAGAAAGCTTGTTTAGCTTCTCCCTCTTGACCGCTCGTAGCTGGTCTCGGATCAGGGGGCGATGTCCCTTGTACGGGAGCAGGCGCATTACTTTCTACGTCATCAGCTCCGGCTCTTTCGAGATCTATTACTATACTAAAATCACATTTATACGTCAGGATTCAACACACTATCACAATTCAGATATATGGCATGTATAGCTAGACTCTGACATGCTACGTTAGTCCGAGAATCGACTAAACTGTAGCTCTGATACCAACCAAATGTAACACCCCTATCCCAAGTCCATCACCGGATTAGGGTTAAAGGCGTTACTTGACAGATCAGAAACATTTACAGAAAATTCCATACAACCGTTCATCAATTTCAATCATAGTGTTCCTTAAGTAGGTCAACGAGACCTAAATCATACTTTATAATGGGGTCGGGATTAATCGAAACACATACAAACATTCTCAGAAATTTAAAACTTTTTCAAAGATTCAGGGGTTACACGCCCGTGCGGGTAGGCCGTGTGCCTCCCACGGCTGCTAGACACACCCGTGTGTCCTCCCCGTGGTCGAAACTGACTTTGCTCCACGGCCACCAAGCACGACCGTGTACTTTGGCCCTGGTCGATCCTGTTGAAACCACACGGCTAGTAGGCACGTCGTGTGCCAAGGCCGTGTACTCTTATGCTAGCTACTGACTTTGTCCCACGATCACTAGGCACGCCCGTGTGCCACAACCGTGTGGCAAAATAGGCCATTTGTAAGGCCAAAATGCCACCCACATGGATCTTACCTACAAGTAAAATCATCAAGACATCTCATGCCTATTTGGCAACCAAGAATATACCAAAATAACCATCCAAATTACAAGACTAAAACTCATCTCCTCACAAGCATAATTCATTCATTTGCTTAATCAAAATTTGACCATTTCATGTATCAACTAACCATGCCAAAAACATACTTCACATATCACATTCATTCAAGAAAATTCTCAACTCAAAACTAGCCAAATCACATGGCTAAGTTCATATAACAAACTTATATCAAATACTAGCCTATACATGCCATATCTAGCTATATACATTCCCAAAGTATACCAAAATGAGTTTAGTAGTGTGATGATGATCCTTGACGGTCTCGACCCTTCAGTAGCTTTGACGACCTATAAAACTGAGAAAACACACACACAGAGTAAGCTTTCCAAAAGCTTAGTAAGTCATAATACAAACAAACTTAGCATGAAAGGCATATATGCACATAGGTACATTGGCACATCTTAATGACTTTAGCAAACTATCACATATATGCTTTGGTCCATGTACTTGGCCATATTTGTCACATTCATCAATTCAAAGCCTTAAATAAACATAGCTCATTCATGCTTACTTTCACATATCATATTGTTATTCCAATATACATAATCATCATAGTAAGATCACATAGGTACTTACCTTATATACACACTTAGTGTATAAATCAACGTACCTGAAACGGATATACAATTCACTTAGCCATTCGTATCACAGACTTGCCCGTTGAACCGTTATGAACCTAATAGGATACCCAGAAACCTCGAAATAATAGTACAATGCCAACGTCCCAGACGAGGTCTTACATGCACTCAAATATCAATGCAACTGTCCCATAAAGGGTCTTACATGAATCAAAACGATGCCGATGTCCCAGACATGGTCTTACACGTAAAGATCATTTCGATGCTAACATCCCAGACGTGGTCTTACACGAATCTCAAATCAACGCCAACGTCCCAGACTTGGTCTTACATGATAAACAGAACAGATACCTATGTCATGACATAGCTAATCCTATCTATTCCTAGGTTTATACGGGACTTCTCGGACATTGTCACTAAGTAATCCTTATCTCAGAGTTCATGAACAGATCATATCATAAGTATTCATCGACAACAATATTCATAAGAACATACATAACTCAATACGAATACGTTTATTTGCATAATGACTTACCTCGGATTCGATTTACTGAAACAGAAACCGCTACTCGGTTACTTTCACTTTTCCGCGATCTAAGTCCGTTTTCCTCGGTTCTTGATCTATACATATTCAGAATTAAATCTTTTAATCACTAATTCATTCAATTCAGTCCAAGGACACACATTTAGGGCTATTTGCAAATTAACCCTCACATTTGCATAATTTATCAATTTAGTCCATTTTTCTCAAAACATCAAATTCACAAAATCATTACATACACATGCTTAGCCGAATGCTTATGTATATCATACAAGCCCATATTTTCCATCAAATTTGCAATTTAGTCCTTCAAGTTACTATTTTCTCAATTTAGCCCTAATTAGCTAAATTCATCAAAAATTTAAGAACAAAATATGTTCATCTAGCTCAAATCTTTCATTTAACACCTTAAATCATCTCAAAGCTCAACATATCAACAATGACATATCTCATGAACATCACCAATACACAAAATTAATACATGGGCTTGGAAGTTGACTAAGCAACAATCTCAAAAACATAAAAATTATCAAAAACTAAAGCCAAAACATACCTAAGTTTGAGCTTGGAATAGCCGAAACCCTTGATGCTTTGTTCTTTCTTTTTCTTTTGTTTTTCGGCAAACATATATAATATTAAGGCCACTTACTCTTGTTTTCTTTTTTTATTAAACTATAAAATATCATATATCATTAACATATATATATTAACCATAATTTTCAACATATAAAACTCATTCTTTTAATAGCTTGCCGTCCACTAACAAAATAAAGGCTAAATTGCCACATAAAGCCTTCACTTATTAAAAGCCATCACAATTTAATACTTTAACAATTAGCATACAACTTTCACATTTAACGCAAATCCATCCTTTTGTCAAATTAAACACACAAACAGATAAATTATCCTACGAAACTTTACCACATACTTAATCACTTAACAAGGACACAAAGAATAATATTAAAATATTATTTAGATTCAGATTTGTGGTCCCGAAACCACTATTCCGACTAGGGTACAAACCGGACTGTTACAATTCTCCCCCCTTAGGGATTTTCGTCCCCGAAAATCTTACCGTTAAATAGAGTCAGATATTGCTGTCTGAATGAATCTTCTGGCTCCCACGTTGCCTCTTCTATTTCGTGTCGATTCCATAATACTTTCACTAACGAAATTTTCTTGTTTTTCAACTCTTTCACTTCACGAGCTAAGATACAAATCGGTTCTTCTTCATATGTCATTTCAGATTGGATTTTAATTTCAGATGGGGCAATTACATGTGACGGATCAGGCCGATATCTACGGAGCATCAAAACATGGAACACATTGTGGATCTTTTCTAATTTAGAGGGCAACCTTAATCTATATGCAACAGGCCCGACACGTTTTCTTCCACGGTGACACTTTCAGAAATACTTTGTCACCGATCTCAAATTCTATATCTTTTCGTTTTAAGTCCGCATAAGACTTCTGACGATCAGATGCTGCTTTCAAACA
The DNA here is from genome assembly GCA_025698515.1 of Gossypium sturtianum. Classification (NCBI taxonomy): domain Eukaryota; kingdom Viridiplantae; phylum Streptophyta; class Magnoliopsida; order Malvales; family Malvaceae; genus Gossypium; species Gossypium sturtianum. Next base: position 59,478,464 of record CM046948.1, read on the forward strand.
ACCTCAGATCAGTTTCACTTTATGTTCTGAATCTTTTATCAAATCGACCCCATGTAGCTTATTTTCACTAAGCTCGGTCCAATACAGAGGTGTACGACATTTACGTCCATAAAAGCTTCATATGGTGTCATTTTGATGCTCGATTGAAAACTATTATTATAGGCAAATTCGATCAAAGGCAGGTACAGTTCCCACGTTCCGATAAACTCAAGTATGCAACACCTTAACATATCCTCTAGAATCTATATGACCCGCTCAGATTGACCATATGTCTGCGGGTGAAAAGCTGTACTGAAATGCAATTTCGTGCCCAAAGCTTCTTACAATTTCTTCCAGAATCTTGATGTAAACCTCGGATCCCTATCTGAAACAATAGATAGTGGCACCCTGTGCAATCTCACAATTTTAGAAATATAGAGCTCGGCTAACTTATCAAGTGAATAGTCAGATCTTACCGGAATAAAATGGGCAGATTTCGTTAATCGATCAACTACGACCCAAATTACATCTTTCTTAGTCTGAGTCAGTGGCAAACCAGAAACAAAGTCCATTGTTACTCTATCCCATTTCCATTCAGGAATTAGAATCGGTTGTAGCAAACCAGACGGAACTTGATGTTCAGCTTTCACTTGTTGACAGACTAAACATTTTGACACAAAATTAGATATGTCTCGTTTCATTCAAGACCACCAATAGTGTTGCTTCAGATCAATGATACATTTTAGTGCTTCCCGAATGAACAGATAGACGACTGTTATGTGCTTCACTCAAAATAAATTGTAACAACTCAGAATTTCTCGGAACACAGATACGACCTCAGAATCTCAAACAATCATTATCAACTCGAAATTTAGAATCAGAATTTGAATCACACTGAGCTCGTTTCATTAGAAATTCATTATCATATTTCTGAGCATCACATACCTGCTGTATAAATAACGGTTTCGCTTTTAATTCAGCTATCACAGAACTATCTTTAGACAGATCTAACTGAGCATTCAAAGTACGTAGTACAAATAATGATTTTCGACTCAGTGCATCAGCAACAACATTTGCTTTACCCGGGTGATAATCTATCAAAAGCTCATAATCTTTCAACAGCTTTAACCATCTTCTTTGACGCAGGTTCAAATCTTTCTGAGTCATCAGATATTTCAGTCTTTTATGATCTGAAAATACGTGACATTTTTCACCATACAGATAATGGCGCCAGATCTTTAATGCAAACACAATCGCAGCTAGCTTGAGATCGTGTATCCGATAATTCTTCTTATGAGGCTTCAACTGTCTCGAGGCATAAGCTACAACTTTTCCTTCCTGCATCAAAACACATCCCAGACCATTTAACGAAGCATCACTGTATATTACAAATTCTTTGCCTGATTCCGGTTGTACTAATACTGGAGCTTCAGTTAACAGAGTTTTTAATTGATCAAAGCTTTTCTGACATTTATCAAACCATTCAAATCTCACATCTTTCTGAAGCAATTTAGTTAATGGAGTAGCTATCGTCGAGAATCATTTTACAAATCGACGATAATAACCCGCTAGCCCCAGAAAGCTACGGACTTCAGACACGTTCCTCGGAGGTTTCCAATCCAGAATAGCAGAAATCTTGCTCGGATCAACTTGAATTCCAGAAGCTGATATAATATGTCCCAGAAAACTAACCTCGTGTAACCAGAATTCACATTTGTTGAATTTCGCATACAATTGCTTTTCTCTCAAAGTTTGCAACACGATTCTCAAATGTTCAGCATGCTCATTTTCATCACGTGAATAAAAGAAAATGTCATCTATGAACACCACAACAAATCGATCTAGGTACGGTCTAAAAATTCTGCTCATCAGATCCATAAAAACAGCAGGAGCATTGGTTAGTCCAAATGGCATAACTAAAAACTCATAATGCCCGTACCTCGTTCTGAAAGCAGTCTTCAGAATGTCTAAATCCTTAACTCTCAACTAGTAGTATCCCGATCTCAGATCAAATAAATCGTCTATTTGGGGCAACGAATATTTATTCTTCATATTCACCTTATTCAACTGGCGGTAATCGATACATATCCTCATCATGCCATCTTTCTTTTTAACAAACAGAACAGGGGCACCCCAAGGCGAGAAACTCGGTCTAGCAAACCCTCTATCGGTCAACTCTTGCAACTGTGACTTTAACTCTTTCAATTCTATTGGTGCCATTCTATACGGAGCTATCGGAATAGGTGTAGTACCAGGTAACAACTCAATACCAAACTCAACTTCACGAATCGGAGGCAAACCCGGTAACTCTTCAGGGAATACATCAGAATACTCACAGACGATAGGCACTTATTTAACTTTCTTTTCAGATATTTTCGAATCAATCACATAAGAAAAATATGCCTCATACCCCTTTTTCACATAGCTCTGAGCTTTCAACACAGATATCATAGTAGACAAACCATTCAAATCATTAGACTCAACTCGTACAATCTCATCATTCAAACATCTCAAATCAATAGTCTTTCTTTTACAGTTTACAACAGCATCATGCAATGTCAACCAGTCCATACCCAGAATGATATCAAACTCATCAAATGGCAAAAGCATCAGATCAACAGAGAAACAGATATCTCGAAACATTAACAGACAGTTCTTGCATACTTTGTCAACAAGAACACTTTTACCTAAGGGGTTCAATACTTTTATAGCAAATTTAGTAGACTCTACAGGCAAAGTCTTACTGAATACTAAATTCATGCATATATACGAATGTGTAGAACCAGGGTCTATCAATGCAATCACAGAAGTATCATAAAGAGTAAAAGTACCCGTTATAACATCTGGTGATGAAACTTCCTCACGAGCTCGAATAGTATACGCTCTGGCAGGCGCTCTAGCTTCGGATCTCGCAACAGTCTCTCTCGTAGTTCTCTGACTACCACTGACATTTCTTACATTCTTCGAAGGTCTACCTCTCACAGGTGCATTATCAGATCTTAGATTCTGAATAGTCTCTGGCTCGACAGACTCTGGGCAATCACGGATAAAATGATCTAACAATCCACATCTGAAACAAGCCCGATCATTTATTCTACAGCTTCCCAGATGTCTTTTCCCACAATGTTTACATTCTGGTTTCTCGGATCGTACATTTCCAACACTTGCCACTAAAGTTGCTGGAGCTTTGGAACTCATTTGTGATTTATCTCAATTTCTATTCAAATGTCCCATATTAACTCTTAAACAGCTTTGATCATCTCTGAATTTCTTCGAAGCAGACTGAAATGATCTACTCTGAAATCTCTTTCTCACTTCTCGGGCTTCTGACTTAGCTTTCTTTTTATCTTTCCCAAGTGCCTCCGCTTTGCATGCTCGATCAACAAGTACAACAAACTCTTTTATTTCTAAGATCCCGACTAACAAACGGATATCTTCATTAAGGCCATCTTCGAATCTTTAACACATTATTGCCTCAGTAGATACACATTCACGAGCATATTGACTCGATCGACAAACTCGTTCATATTAATTCTGAGACATATGGTCCTATTTCAAGTCCAGAAATTCCTTCCGTTTCTGATCAATGAACCTCTCACTAATATATTTCTTTCGAAACTCAATCTGAAAGAAATCCCATGTCACCCGTTCCTTTGGAACAACAGAGATCAAAGTTTTCCACCATTGATAAGCTGTATCTCAGAGTAAAGATACAACACACTTTATGCATTCTTCCAGAGTCAAAGACATTTCGTCGAATACCCGGATAGTATTTTCTAACCAAAATTCGGCCTTTTCACCATTATCATCATTAGTAGCCCTAAATTCTTCAGCCCCGTATTTGCGAATTTTGTCTACCGGAGGCTTGTTCAACAAATTTATACCCATTAACGGAGGCACAACTTAGGTTTGAGGAGGGTTAACCGGGGGCGGGGGTTGCGAAACAGTCGGGTTATTCTTTACGAATTGAGTGAACCACTCGCTCATCAACTGGAAAAAAGCTTGTTTAGCTTCTCCCTCTTGACCGCTCGTAGCCGGTCTCGGATCAGGGGGCGCTGTCCCTTGCACGGTAGCAGGCGCATTACTTTCTACGTCATCAGCTACGGCTCTTTCGGGATCCATTACTATACTAAAATCACATTTATACGTCAGGATTCATCACACTATCACAATTCAGATATATAGAATGTATAGCTAGACTCTGACATGCTACATTAGTCTGAGAATCGGCTAAACCGTAGCTCTGATACCAACCAAATGTAACACCCCTATCCCAAGTCCATCATCGAATTAGGGTTAAGGGTGTTACCTGACAGATTAGAAACATTTACAGAAAATTCCATACAACCGTTCATCAATTTCAATCATAGTGTTCCTTAAGTAGGTCAACGAGACCTAAATCATACTTTATAATAGGGTCGGGACTAAACCGAAACACATACAAACATTCTAGGAAATTTAAAACTTTTTCAAAGATTCAGGGGTTACACGCCCGTGTGGGTAGGCCGTGTGCCTCCCACGGCTGCTAGACACACCCGTGTGTCCTCCCCGTGGTCGAAACTGACTTTGCTCCACAGCAACCAAGCACGACCGTGTACTTTGGTCATGGTCGATCCTGTTGAAACCATACGGCTACTAGGCACGTTCGTGTGCCAAGGCTATGTTCTCTTATGCTAGCTACTGACTTTGTCCCACGATCACTAGCCACACCCTTGTGCCACAACCGTGTGGAAAAATAGGCTATTTGTAAGGCCAAAATGCCACCCACATGGATCTTACCTACAAGTAAAATCATCAAGACATCTCATGCCTATTTGGCAACCAAGAACATACCAAAATAACCATCCAAATTACAAGACTAAAACTCATCTCCTCACAAGCATAATTCATTCATTTGCTTAATCAAAATTTGACCATTTCATGTATCAACTAACCATGCCAAAAACATACTTCACACATCACATTCATTTAAGCAAATTCTCAACTCATAACTAGCCAAATCACATGGCTAAGTTCATATAACAAACTTATATCAAATACTAGCCTATACATGCCATATCTAGCTATATACATTCCCAAAGTATACCAAAATGAGTTTAGTAGTGTGATGATGATCCTTGATGGTCCCGAGCCTTCAGTAGCTTTGACGACCTATAAAACAGAGAAAACACACACACAGAGTAAGCTTTCCAAAAGCTTAGTAAGTCATAATACAAACAAACTTAGCATGAAAGGCATATATGCACATAGGTACATTGGCACATCTTAATGACTTAGCAAACTATCACATATATTCTTTGGTCCATGTACTTGGCCATATTTGTCACATTCATCAATTCAAAGTCTTATATAAACATAGCTCATTCATGCTTACTTTCACATATCATATTGTTATTCCAATATACATAATCATCATAGTAAGATCACATAGGTACTTACCTTATATACACACTTAGTGTATAAATCAACGTACCTGAAACGGATATACAATTCACTTAGCCATTCGTATCACAGACTTTCCCATTGAACCGTTAGGAACCTAATAGGATACCCAGAAAGCTCGAAATAATAGTACAATGCCAACGTCCTAGACGAGATCTTACATGCACTCAAATATCGATGCCACTGTCCCAGACAGGGTCTTACACGAATCAAAACGATGCCGATGTCCCAGACATGGTCTTACACGTAAAGATCATATCGATGCCAACGTCCCAGACGTGGTCTTACACGAATCTCAAATCAACACCAACGTCCCAGACGTGGTCTTACATGATAAACAGAGTAGATACCTATGTCATGACATAGCTAATCCTATCTATTCCTAGGTTCATAAGGGACTTTTCAGACATTGTCACTAAGTAATCCTTATCTCGGAGTTCATGAACAGATCATATCATAAGTATTCATCGATAACAATAGTCATAAGAACATACATAACTCAATACGAATACGTTTATTTGCATAATGACTTACCTCGAATTCGATTTACTGAAACGGAAACGGCTACACGGTTACTTTCGCTTTTCCGCGATCTAAGTCCGTTTTCCTCTGTTCTTGATCTATACATATTCAGAATTAACTCTTTTATTCACTAATTCATTCACTTCAGTCCAAGGACACACATTTAGTGCTATTTGCAAATTAACCCTCACATTTGCACAATTTATCAATTTAGTCCATTTTTCTCAAAACATCAAATTCACAAAATCATTACATACACATGCTTAGCTGAATGCTTATGTATATCATACAATCCCATATTTTCCATAATATTTTCAATTTAGTCCTTCAAGTTACTATTTTCTCAATTTAGCCCTAATTAGCTAAATTCATCAAAAATTCAAGAACAAAGTATGTTCATCTAGCTCAAATCTTTCATTTAACACCTTAAATCATCTCAAAGCTCAATATATCAACAATGGCATATCTCATGAACATCACCAATAGACAAAATTAATACATGGGCTTGGAAGTAGACTAAGCAACAATCCCAAAAACATAAAAATTATCAAAAACTAAAGCCAAAACATACCTAAATTTGAGCTTGGAATAGCCGAAACCCTTAATGCTTTGTTCTTTCTTTTTCTTTTGTTTTTCGGCAAACATATGATAATATTAAGGCCACTTACGCTTGTTTTATTTTTTTATTAAACTATAAAATATCATATATCATTAACATATATATATTAACCATAATTTTTAACATATAAAACTCATTCATTTAATAAATTTCCGTCCACTAACAAAATAAAGGCTAAATTGCCACATAAAGCCTTCACTTATTAAAAGCCATCACAATTTAATACTTTAACAATTAGCATACAACTTTCACATTTAATGCAAATCAATCCTTTTGTCAAATTAAACACACAAACAGATAAATTATCCTACGAAAATTTACCACATACTTAATCACTTAACAAGGACACAGAGAATAATATTAAAATATTATTCAAATTCAGATTTGTGGTCCCGAAACCATTCTTCTGACTAGGGTACAAACTGGACTGTTACAAGCACACGACCTGGGACACAAGCTGTCACACGGCCGTGTGCCACACACAGCCCCTCCACACTACCGTGTGCCACACATGGCCCCTCCACATGAACATGTGTCATTGTTGTTTTAGGTGCAGGTTTCACACAGGCTGCGACTCGATCGTGTGTCTCAAGTCAGTTTATAACATGGTTTAGCACACGGCCTGCGACACGGCCATGTGGCCCTATTTTGAATATTAATATGGGTGGACGCACAGGCTAGGACACGGCCGTGTGTCCATACTTTGAGTATTCACACGGTCTGGGCTATGTCACACAGCCTAGCCACAAGGCCGTGTGACCCCTGTTTTTAAAATTTTCCTTATTCTTGTGTTTTGTTTCAAAATGACCTTTGATTCTTTTCAAATTGATTTTAGGGCCCCATAGACTCTATTTAATATTCATAATATATTTCTACTTTGATTTATATGAGTTATTAAATGTTATAAATTAATTTGTTTAATTGCTTCTATTTGAGTTTAAATGTTCTGAATTGTGTTGTAATGCTTTGTAACCCTAATCTGGCAACGGATGAGTTAGGGATGTTACAATTCGAATGGTTGATCAAAAACTAAAATTAACTAAACTAATTGCTAATGAACACGACAAAGAAAAAATTCAGGAAAATAAATAGTTAATAACCAAGAAGCAAAACAATACACAGGAAAGAATCCACCTAGATTTCATCTATCATTATCAATCTAAATTACACAATTTCTTCACTTAGTATCTTAATCCATAGAAATCCTTAAATTATGCTAATATCTCTCTTAAAAAATAATAGCAACTGACTCTAGGTTGATTAATTGAAATTTCTTTCTAATTAAAACCCTATTATAATATTAACTCGATCTATGGATTCCTCTATTAGATTTGACTCTAATCTGATAGATTTATGTCGTCCTATTTCTAGGATTGCATGCAACTCCACTCAATTACGCTAGATCTACTCTTAAATAGGGTCTATTCCTTCTCTGATTTAAGCACATCAACCATGGATCAATAGTCTAAAAATATTAAACCAAGAATTAATGACATATAATTGAGAACAAGATCTAAGTCTTTTTTGTGTAAAATAAAAATCAAACAACAGAATTCATCATAGGGTTCATCTCCCCAAGGTATTTAGAAAATTAGTTCATACTTGAAAAAAAAACATCCCAAAGATACTATATCCGAAAGAAATAAAGAAATTCATTATAATCTCCTAAGAAATAAACTGGGAGTCTTCAATCTTGACGAAAATTTGCTTCAAAATCGACTTCAATGGTTTTTTTTCAAGTTTTTTTCTTGAATATTCAATGACGGCTCACTCTCATTTTTCTTATTTTAGTCATATATAGGCCTTAAAATGCCCGAAAAACCTAAAAAAAGGTGTTTTCCCGCAGGTTTGGAGTGCAATTCGCGATTTCCACATGGTGGCACATGGTCATGTGGCTCTTGAAACTTGCTTTGATTTTTTTTATTTTCACTCGTTTTTCGCTCCTTTTTCTCCCAAATGCTCTCCTAAGTATAAAAACATGAATTTAAAGGATTAGGAGCATAAAATTCACCATTAACATCGAATAATCACCCAAAGACGCATTAAGAATGGGATTAAAACATGTTACTTGTAGCACCTATCAATAGGAGGGAGCTGTCATAGAATATTCAAAAAACAACTTGAAAAACACCATTGAAGTCAATTCTGAAGCATGTTTCCGTCAAGATTGAAGATTTGCATTTGATTTCTTATGAGATTATCATAAGTTTCTTTGTTTCTTGTGGTTATATTGTATTTTTGTTTGTTTTTATTTTCAAGCATGAACTAATTTTCTAAATTCCTAGGGAGATAAACCCTATGATGAATTCTATCATTTGATTTTTTTTATTTTACGCAATAAATACTTAGTTTCTTGTTCTCGATTATGTGTGTTTAATTATTGGTTTGATGTTTTTAGATTATTGATCCATGTTTGATGTGCTTAAATCAGAGGAAGAATAGACCCTGTTTAAGAGTAGATCTTGCATAGTTGAGTGGAGTTGCATGCAATCCTAGAAATAGGACGACATAAATCTTCATAGTTATAGTCAAATCTAATAGGGGAATCCATAGATCGAGTTAATGCGATAATAGGGGTTTTAATTAGAAATAAATTTCAATTAATCAACCTAGAGTCAGTTGCTATTACTCTCGAAAGAGATATTAGCATAAGTTAAGTATTTCTACGAATCAAGTTATTAAGTAAAGAAATTATGTAATTTAGATTGATAATGATATATGAAATCTAGGTGAATTCTTTATTGGGTATTGTTTTCCTTCTTGGTTGTTAATCATTTATTTCCTTATTTATTCTTTGTCGTGTTCGTTAGTTAATTAATTTAGTTAATTTTAGTTTTTAATCAATCACTCAAATTTATCGGTTAAATAATAGAAAGACGATAATTACTAGTACTTTTAGTCTTCATGGAAACAATATCTTTGCTCACCGTAGCTACACTATTAATTGATAGGTGCACTTGCCTTAGTAAGATATTTAGTTGGTTCACAACGCATTAGTAAATAATCTAGATATGATAATATTTGATACCATTGAGCCAAACCTGTAACTATGTGAATTGAAATAAAGAAAATATATGATCATATTGAGATTTAATTGAAAACGAGCCCTAGGGGCTGAAATGAATTCGAATAAGTCATTAGACTCCAAAATCTACCTGAATGGTATAAAAACTAAACCAAGGGAGATGAATATCTTGGTATATGAATGATATGATGATATTGTCATATTGTATAAATGCATAAATGAATGTTTGATCATGGAATGATATGAAATTGGTATAAATTGAGTGATTAATGATTAAATAAGTTGATTCTAGTTATATATGATGAAATGTTGGTAAGGTTGTTTTGGACTTGAAATGGGTATGTTACATATGCAAATTGATGGTTGAAAATTCCTTGTCACTTGGGAACATGAATTGGTTGATTTATTATGGGCATATAAGTATGTTTTAGCTTGAGTTGCATTGTTAATGCATTATACATCTATCTTTAATAAAAAATGTACCATTGAGCCCTATTACTCAGGGTACGATTTGTTTTCTCTATACGCGGGTTCAAGTGTTTCTCGAAGCCTTGGACTTGAAGTCAGCATCCAGGCTATCGTTTCCATCCCAACAAAGTTTTTAAAAAGTCGTTCAAATTGGTCTTTTGGCATGTACCTAAGTACTTTTGGCTAAATGTCTCAAAGGTTTATGTTGTATATAATATGATCTTTTGCTAATAACTTGAAATGGAGTTTGGTTAGTTTAGGGTATGTAGGATTGAAGTTGGTTAAAATGACTAATAATTTTGGTATTTTTTTACTTGAATTATTGATAGGTTATGAGTTGGTTGCCTTGAAATGTATACATAAAATTTTAGGTCTTTTTACTTTGAGCAGGCTAGATTTTGATAGAAACAGATTGTTATGTCACGACGATGAACCCTTGGCATAGCGACGAGGAACACAGCGGGATTCTCGTGGCGGCATTGTTACTTCGAGGTCATGAAGAGCCTTAACAGAGAGTCACATCACAACAAGGAAACCCTAAAAATTTTGTATTCTTTACATTTTGGTCCATATCGATCTCGATTTAGCAAACAAGCTTTCATAAGCTTATATAAGACTCAGAAATTATTATATATTGTATAATAAGCATGATTTACTTGTAATTGAATGTATATTGATTTTTGAATTGAAAGTTATAAATTGCAGTTTCTCCGGCAACGAATGAGGCATATTGTAGCTCGAACCCAGTGATCGGGTCGGGTACTTCTCCAAATTTCTATAGTTCCAGGGGCTTGTATTGGTACTTCTCCAAAAGGTACCAGTACATCTCCTAGGAGAACTACTTGCACTTCTCCAAAGGTACCTATACTTCTCCCTCAGTTTGCCCACTATACTATTTTAGTGATTTTGGGCCTTCCGAGGCTTTATTTAGTCTCGAATACCTTCAAACACCTACAAATCGATTCTAAATTATTTCAACCTGGTTTTAAAGTTCTAAAAATTGAATTTATCTATTTTCTATGATTTTATAAAAATATTTTAAATTTTAATTTCTCAAATAAATCAAATATTTTTTGTCACAAAAATGCCCCGATAGCATCTCCCATTCGTACCGTGTGTCAAGAAGGGTGAGGAGTGTTACACTTCTAATCTGAGTAACTTGACCCATCTAGTGGTGGTGGTTGTATGGTTGATCCACCTTCTTTCATTGCCTTCATAATAACTTGCCAGACATAAGATTGTAACCAATTGAATTTGGTGTTTGCTTCACTACAGGAAAATAGGGCTTTAGCGGCATTTTTCGTGGCGTTTGGACAAAAAATGCCGCAAATATTAAACATTAGCGGCGTTTGAAGAAAAACGCCGCTAAAAAATGGGCAATAGCGGCGTTTGTATCGGTGTTTTTGATAAAAACGCCGCTAAAAATAGAGCAATAGCGGCGTTTGTTTAAAAAATGCCACTAAATATCTAATTAATTCAATACCCAAACGACGACGTTTTAAAAAGGCCAAGAAATAGCGGCGATTGTACCAAAAACGCCACTAAAGGTAAGAGATATAGCGGCGTTTGTACCAAAAAGGCCACTAAAAGTAAGATCTATAGCGGCGTTTGTTAAAAAACGCCACTAAATATCTAATTACTTCAAAACCTAAACGTCGACGTTTTAAAAAGGCCAACCAATAGCGGCGTTTGTACTAAAAACGCCACTAAAGGTAAGAGATATAGCGGCGTTTGTACCAAAAACGCCACTAAAGGTAAGAGCTATAGCGGTGTTTGTATAAAAAACGCCACTAAATATCTAATTACTTCAAAACTCAAACGTCGACATTTTGAAAAGGCCAAGCAATAACGGTTTTTGTACCAAAAACGCCACTAAAGAGAAGATATATAGCGGCGTTTGTACCAAAAACGCCACTAAAGGTAAGATATATAGCAGCGTTTGTACCAAAAACTCCACTAAAGGTAAGAGCTGTAGCGGCGTTTATATCGAAAACACCGCTAAATATCTAAAAATTTCAAAACTCAAACGTCGGCATTTTGATAAGGCCAAGCTATAGCGGCGTTTTTATTAAAAACGCCACAAAAAAAGTAAATTGTTTCAAAACTAGAACGAAGCCGTTTTTGTCCTCGTATAATAATTCAATATCAAAATTATTTTATTTTGGGGTTTCCTGATTTGGATTTATGATTTAGTGGTAATGGTTTAGGGTTTAGAGTTTCGAGTGAAGTGTGTATAGTGTATGTTTAGGGTTTATTGTTTAGGATTTAAGGTTTAAGGTTTTAGGGTGTAGGATTTGTATGTAATGGTTTAAGGGTTTAGTGTATTGGTTTTAGGGTTTAGAATTTTAAGATTTATGGTTTTGTATTTAAGGATTTATATATGATTTATAGTCCGGCCACACGAATTCCCAAAATTATAGTTTAATTTATGATTATGGTTCAGGGTTTCAGATTAAGGTTTCGGGTTAGGGTTTATGGTATTGGGTTTAGGGTCTTGGATTTATAGTTTAGGGTTTATTATATATTGAGACTGAATTTTGGAGTTTGGTTGTATCTAGGTGGCTGAGGTTATGGGCTTAGGTTTTAGGGTTTAGGTTTATGGTTGAGGGTTTGGGTTTAGGGGTTTGGGGTTTGAGATTTAAGATTTAGGGTTTAGGGTTTGGATTTTTTAAAATATATATCTAAATAAGATAAATATAAATTTTTATTTTTAAAAATATATATATCAAAATGGGTTAAATCCCAAAAGCATACATGAACAATGATTTAATGTTCAATTATATATACATGAACTTTAATTTGATCCTGAGATCTTGTCAAATATTAACCCAATTCGATATAATATCTTAATATATTGCATACATAAATATTTATATTTATTCAATATAAAAATATATTGATGTATTTAATTTTATAAATATATTTTAATATATAAAATACATAAATGTATTTTATTGTTGGCGTATATATAATTTAAAAGAAATTGTAAACAATTTTTAATTTTTTGAAATTTTAAATATTAATTGGTATGAAAGCATTAGCGGCGTTTATTTAAAAAACGCCGCAAAAAGTCTTCATATTTAATAGAAAACGATGTCATTTTTGTGGCGTAGTTAGTATCAATAGTGGCGCTTTACGAAAAACACCGCAAAAAGTATGTATTACCGGCGTTTTTGTAAAAACACCGCAAAAATGAGCCATGTTATTACTGGCGTTTTAGCCCAAAACGCCACAAAATGGAAGAAAAACGACTGCGTTTTTTTGGAATTATTTAGTGGCATTTATTGAAAAGCGCCGCAATAGGGTTAATTTTTCTACTGAAACGGCGTCGTTCTTTTTCCATCCATTTTAATTGTTTAACACTTTATGTTCCCCCATTTTTCGATTTCCCGAAATCCCTAAATCCCTAATCCCCTTTTGTGTTTCCCCTCCCAATCCCTAAATCCTTCTTCAATTTCTGGTGCGAAAAACTTCCCCAATCTGATTACTTCCCCCATCAGCTATTTGTTTCTTGTTTTTGGGATAGGTCAAAGCAACCAGTCGGTAAGTTTTTTTTCCCTTATACTTGTTTCGGTTCTTTCTTCCATCTATCAATATTTATGTAAAGTAATTTGTTTTGGTTTAATGGTTAAGAGATTTGAGTTGTGTGCGTGAGGAAATTTCTAATTAAATTGGCCCAATGCCTAAAATCTAGAATATATACATGAAACGAAATGGTGTAGACAGAAGAGTAGAATAGATAGCCTCGTAAACAGGGGAAAATAGCTTGAAGAAAAAGATGGATGGATGCCTTTGTAATTTAAAAGCTTTAATAATTTGATTCACTTTAGCACCACTTTTGTGCATTTCACATTTATTAATCTATATATATATATATATATATATATGTTAAGAGTAGATTAATTTCCTGTAAAAGAAAGATGATAAGAGAGGGGAAGACATTCAACACACAGTGAGGAGAAGCTGGAATCAATTGAATTTGGTTAATTAATCTGATTGATCGGTTCACAGATTTAATCCTTGTTAAATAAAAAGCATGCTTTTTACATAAATTTTTATTCTCCCATTATGCTTTAAATGTCTTTTATCATTTTTTTTGTATAAATGTTTAAATTAGTATCTTGTTTTAATTGGTTTTTTTATATACCAACAAGGAAAAAAAGTTTCAATTTGCATATACATATGATTCGACTGAATGTTTTTTTTTTAATGTTTGTGCAAATGAATTAATGCTGAAGCAGGTATACTTATTGAAATTTTAGAGGTCGATACTCAGCTTGAGCTCATTCGAACATCTAATTTTAGAGGTATTTCATCCTGTTCATTTTTCCATTTTGTGAATATATATCCCTTTTTGTTTGCAAATTGATCAATTTAAATGTCTGTAAATTGAAGTTTTAAATCGTTGGAATTGAAGTATTTAAGCTGCTTTGTGAATCGAAGTGTTAAAGTCTTTGCAGAGGTATACCATCGTAAAGATTCTTCATCATATGTAAACTCAACTGCGTCAAACGATTAAGGACTGAGATACGTATAGGACTGCAGAGGTATTTATGGGAGTTTCCCATTGTTTGAAATCTTGGTTACACTCCATTGTTCAATAAGACCTATTCTTTTTCATTTGTTCTTTCACATACCCTTTTTCTTTACTCATTTTCTTAATAAGTAATATATTTTTGGCACTTGTTTATGAGTTACTACTTCAGTGGCATGTTTGTTTTTGATGTCGCACATAAGGTTTTATCCTTTAAACTCTGGTGTTTGGTACCATAAGCTGTCGTTCGTTCACCCTGTACGTACTAATTGAGGTAAACCTAAATGATACAAGTACTGTAATTTTATTTTTTGGGGTTATTACCGACATGTATCATTATTGGTCGATATTAATTAGTATTGGTGCATATAAATTTGCTTTCTTAAAGAAATTTCCAAAAATATATTCATTAAGTTAAATTATTGAACTTATAGAAATGTGGATTGTACTCTGCGGGTAAAGAATTTTTTTATCATTCTTGTTCGTTTTGTTGTTTATGTTTGGATATCGTGAAAATTCGAATGTTTTTATCAAAGTCTTATTGATGTTTTAATCCTTCATTTATTTAAGGGCTGTATACCATCGACAACTACTATTTTTCCTTGGCATACACAAATCCCTGCTGATTTTCCCCTTTGTGAATTACAAGTCATTAATATTCGGTATGTTGCATTTGCATCAACTCTAGATTTTGGATTCTCTTCAGATGCAACTTTAGCTACGCATGTTTCAGCAATCATTCTGATTGCATATTGGTTTCTGCTTCAGATATTGTGCACATCTTTTCTTACTTGCCTAAGTATCTGAACTTCGTCGAGCAACAAGTAGAATTGGTTTGAAAGAGTGAGTATAGTTGATTTCATGGGTAATGCTTTTTATATTTTCATTTTTCATTGATTTGTCCACTTCTAAATTATTTCATATTTAGGGTTTGTCCAATGACTTAAAGAATTTCCAGTTGCTCAAGCAAAGTACATTTGGATACTGTTACTGCTCATTTTTTAAACTGTTGAAGCCCTGTTCAGGTACTGTAATTTGAACTGTTTATTTGCTGTATATTGAGATGTTTTATTGCTGTAATTGAGGTCTAAAAATGTTGTTAATTGTGGTGTTTAAATTGCTGCAAATTATTTGAATGTTTAACAGAGACAAAGGCGATATAATTTAAAAATATATAGCCAAAGGCCCGAAGAAACACTATCATCAAAACAAAGGAAAAGCCAAAAAGGTATGAGTTTGTCATTATTTTATTTAATGAGATTGAGATTTGATTCTTATTAAGTGTTTTGATTTAACTTTTTTTTTCTTTTAAGGGTTTTGATTAATGCATGATATTATTTAATTATTTTTTACTTTGTTTTTGACTAAAAATGAATGGCTTTTTGCATGCAAAAAAGGGACTTAAGATACTCCTTTCGCTTTGGCAGAACAATTAAAATTGGTTATTATATTTGGTGCTTATGATAATTGTTTCTATTATAATTATTTAACTACAAAATTAGCCTTTAACTATATCGTTTTTATCACTTAAGTACTTTAAAATTTTTTACTGAATTTCAAATTAATTGAATTGACTTATTTAATTTTTCTTCGAATCAGTTCGAATAAGTGGTTTGATTTTTCGAATTCTAGTCAACTTGTAGTTTACAACTCAAATAACATATTGACTTAAATACCTTTTAATTTGTCATCGACTTTTTAAAATAAACAAATTGTTGCCTCTAAAAATATATACAATTTGTATTTTCTCTAAATTTAATAAAAATATAAATAACTTAAAAATTATATAAAATGTTAAATTATATAAAATGTTAAATTATAATTTAAAAAAAGGAGTTTTAAAATATATATGGCATTAAAAAATATATTTTTTTTAAAAAATCAAATTCTTTTTAAAAAAAAGATTCAAAGTATATAAATTTGGAAACTTTGTGGGTTGCCTTATATCTCACTGTTAGATATAATGGATCCTCCCTAGGTGTAACAATGCCATGTATGATGAATCATAAAGAATACATAACTTACATAATTTTAAGATCAAATTTCATAACTTACATAATTTTAAGATCAAACTTCATAACTTACATAATTTACGTAACTTACATAGTACTCAGTTATATATATCATATCATTACTTACATAAATTATAAATTAACAATTTAGCCGTGTAATTTATTGTCAACTTTAGACTTCAACAACTACGAAATGGATAGGACTTGGATGAATTTGTCAAGGGTAAGCAACGGCTATCGAAATGGAGTAGAAACTTTTCTAAATTTTGCATTTCAAAATGCAAGCCAAGAGAATATGATTCTTTTCCCGTGTAAGAAGTGTTGCAATATCAATTGGCATTATCGTGAAGTTGTCTACGAACATCTAGTTGTTGATGGCTTTGTCCGGGGGTATAAAAAATGGATTTTCCATGGAGAGTGTACATCTAGTGGAGCATCTTCATCGATGAATCTGGGTTATCATCATAGTGCGTACAATCGGAATGTTAGAGAAGATGACATGGATGGCATGTTGCGGGATGCATTTAATATGTGCGGTGATGGTTTGCAATCATTTCCACCTGACTTGGGTGCAACCGATGATTACAATTTTGGTGGAAATACTTTCACCGAAGGGGAAGAAGTGTACCTAATGATCAGCCAAATGAAGAAGCGGTGAAGTTCTACTCGTTACTTGGTGAAATGAACGAAGAACTGTATGAGGGATCTAAATTTTCAAAACCGTCTTTCTGTATTCGTCTTTTTCACCTAAAATGTTTGGGAGGGTGGACCGAAAACTCTTTGACCATGTTGTTAGAGTTTTTGAGAGAAATGTTCCGCCATAAAATCCTCAATCTTCCAAAGACATGAAGAAACTGATCAAAGATTTGGGCCTTGGCTACAACAAAATTCATAGTTGCCCAAATGACTGCATGTTGTATTGGGGTGACCGGAAAAACCAATAGTGCTGTCATGTATTCGGTCAATCCCGTTGGATGAATGGAAATACAGAGGATGGTAACGAGGATGAAAACGATACACAGTCAATGAAGCAGCCAGTTAAGATTTTGCGGTATTTTTCACTAATACCAAGACTGCAAAGGCTTTTCATATCGTCGAAGACAACCGAGTCAATGACGTGGCACCATGATGGACGAACCAATGATGGATTGTTAAGGCATCCTGCAGATTCTTTAGCTTGGAAGTCATTTGACTCCAAATTTCCAAGCTTTGCAAGCGATCCTCGGAGTGTGAGGTTTGGGGCTAGCATCGATGGATTTTAACCTTACAAAATCATGAGCATCATGACAAGATGCTTGGCCGTGGTGCTTGTTCTCACAATTTGCCTCCATGGGTTTGCATGAAACAATCATCATTTATCTTGTCTATGATTATCCCTGGAGAAAAAGGGCCCGAGAATGATATTGACATATACTTGCAGCCACTTATCGAAGAGTTAAAACAATTATGGGCGGTGTTGAGACATACGATGTAATCGAGAAAGGAGAACTTCAATTTACGTCTGACTTTGATGTGGACTATTAATGACTTTCACCTATGCCAATTTATCTGGTTGGAGTACCAAGGGACGTTATGCTTGTCCTTGTTGTGCTGCGCAAACATGTTCGCAATGGTTATATAATGGGAAGAAGTTCTCATACATGGAGCATCGTCGGTGGTTATCGGAGAATCATGGACTTAGATTTCAGAGTACTCAATTTGATGCAGATCTTGAAGAGTCGGAGAAGCTCCTTCACGCTGCATCGGTGGATTCAAATATTGTTCATGTTGAAAGATATGAATTTCATTTATGGGAAGATGAATCAACCGGCCAACACGCAAAGAAATAGAAGATCAAAGGATGAATCTGATGATGAATCTGATGAAGAGGATGATCCTAATGAGGCGGACTTGTGGAAAAAAAGAAGTATTTTTTTTGAGTTGCCTTATTGGGAGCATTAGATTTTACGCCATAATCTTGATGTCATGCATATTAAGAAAAATGTCTGCGAGAACATCATTGGGACTATTCTGAATGTCGATGGAAAATCGAAAGATAATCTTCAGAGTCGACTTGATTTAGTCCACATGGGAATTCGACGTGAGCTTCATCCCCAAGCACTTCCGAATATGAAATATCGGTTGCCGCCTGCTATTTTTTCAATGTCAAAGACGGAGAAAAAAGTGTTCTGTATGGTGTTGAAGGATATAAAGGTCCCGGATGCGTATGCATCAAATATATCTCGATATGTGAGTCTTAAAGATCGAAGACTATATGGCTTAAAATCGCATGACTATCACATCTTGATGCAAGACTTACTGCCAGTTGCTATGCGGTGTTGTATGTCGAAAAAGGTGACGTCTTATGTAATTGAACTGTCCAATATAATGAAAGGCATTTGTGGCAAATTTTTGGATGTTCAAGAACTTGAGACACTACAAGATCGAGCCGCATTGACTTTATGCAATCTGGAGAAGATCTTTCCGCCTTCCTTCTTCACTATTATGGTGCACTTGTTAATTCATCTCCCTCGTGAAGCAATACTTGGTGGACCCGTTTTCTATCGATGGATGTATCCCATAAAAATGTCTTACTTTATTTGCAAATTATTCCTTCATTCACCTCAATGCCTTCAGTTGTAACTTTTGATAATGTTGTATATTGTGTTTAGGTTCCTATCCAAATTGAAGTCTTACTGTCGCAATAAACGTTATCCGAAAGGATCAATTGCCGAAGGCTACTTGGCAGAGGAATGTATGACTTTCTGTTTAAGGTATTTGGAAGATGTTGAAACAAGAATGAACAGACCAAGTAGAAATGCTGGGCTCACAGATCATAACTTGGCCGAAACTTATTTATTTCAAAGTTTCAGAGAACCAATCGGCAAAGTCGAAATTGCAGAATTAGATGATAGATCGTGGGTCCAAGCACATCGATACGTTCTTTTTCGTCATGATTCAATGGAACCATTACGCAAGTAAGTTGTAGAATTTGATAAATATTCATCAATTATAATTTGTCTGTCTTCTAACAAAGTAAACCTTTTTTAAACATAGTAAGTACAAACAAATATTGAAAGCTCGTTCACGGTCCCGAAGATTACAACAACGAGAAATCAATAAGTTGTTCACAGAATCATTTCATGAATGGTTAAGCCAAACGTTATGCAATTGAAGTTTTCATTGACAAGTAATAATGTTTTCTCATAACATTTATAATTACTCAATTTACTTTCGATTCAATAGGTTTGGAGCCAGAATGAAGTAAATGACGAAGTTAAATGGCTTTCACAAGGTCCAAATAGAATAGTGAAAAGATATAGTGCCTTCCTCATCAATGGATTCAGATTTCATACAAAGTATCGCGAGAGATTGAGGAGAACCCAAAATTGTGGAATTGTTGTTAATTCTTCAATTACAAGTTATACTATCGCTAGGGATGAGTAATCCCGTCGAGGGGAATTGAGTATTACGGACTTCTTTACGACATAATTGAGTTGGATTATTATGGCGGATGGAAAGTTGTCTTATTTCGAGGAGATTGGGCTGATGTGAATACGGCTCGCGAAATTAAAAACGATCAATATGGTTTTACAATGGTGATTTTTTCTCGATTGATTCACATTGGAGAACAATTGATGGACGAGCCGTATGTATTTTCTTCTCAAGTGAAACAATTTTTTTACTCAAAAGATCCAATCGATGAGGTTGGTATGTTGTACTCCGGAACACCCTAGAGACTTGTTTGACATGGGCAATGGAAGTAGAGATGACATAGTCGAAAGATCGTAAACTTTGCCTTTTCCGAACAAAACTTGAATGAAAATATCCCTAGTACTAGTCAACAATTTCAATGGGTTAAATCAGGATGTGGACGAAGATATTTATGAAATATGATATAGTAAGATTTTACGATTTTTTATTTATATGTAATATTATAATTTTAATATTGGTCATGTTATATAATTTAACTATTTTAAATGTACTATTATTGTTGTTATTTGTTACTAAAATTTTGCACTATTTTATGTGTATTGCAGGAAAAATGCCTAGATGACGATTACGAGATTTAAGTATTGTCCACAATACTCCAAATTCAGAAGAAGGAAATAGTGAACAACAAACAGTTGTTGGATCTTCTAGTGTGCCGGACATAGATGACGAGCATGCAGAATTTTAAAGTAATGTTAATTTATTTTACATGCATGTTGAATTTTATTATTGATTCATTTGTCAATTTTAATATAATAATAATATATCATTTTTCAGCTGAAGGTGGTGGGATGAGAAGAGGTCGGGGACGTACACTCCTTAAAGATTTGTACGAGCTAGATCCTGTCGAGCGTGTTAAAGTAAGGAGAAACATTCATGGCCAGCCCGTTGGATCTGAAGCTCGACTGTTAGCAGGCTATTTTGGCATTCTAGCACGAAATGCCAATATGTTGCCCATTAACTACGAATCATGGCATCACATGCCCGATGCCAACAAAAATCAGGCTCTCGATAATATTAAGGTAACAAAACGTGAATGTAATTTATAATACTTTGGTTTAACTTTAATTTATATTTACTTTTTAAACTTATGTTTTTTCAGGAGAGATTTGCTTTAGAGGTCTCCGATGACTATATTAAGAAGACATTGGGTAAAAATGGAGAGACCATAAAAGCACGTTGAAAAAACAATATTTTAAGAAAGACGTAAGCCTCGACGAAAAATTAAGAAATGTCCCGCCTGGAATGTTGAGGTACCAATGGGAAGATCAAGTCAGATTCTGGAATTCAAAGAAAGGAGAGGTATTACGTACTTATAAAGTCTTATAAATTTTTCGGTTTATGGTATTTACTATATACATAATTCAAATTTCATTATGTAGGACCGTGAGCGAGTTGGAACAAGCAAACAGATGAAACAAAAATTCACGCTGCAGCAGGTCTAGAAGTTTTGCTTGTGTAGCCGAGGGTGAGGTATTATAATTTATTAATTACTTCACAAATATTAATGACTTTATACTATTAAATTATATTTTTTCTGCTACAATGTAGGAAGCCTCGTCTGGTCAAAAAGTTGGACGCCTTCAGCTTTTTGACATTACGCATAGGAAGAAGGATGGATCTCCGATGACATCCGAAGCTGCAGAAATTATGGTATATTTTACTTAATAAAATTTGATTTAATATAAATATTTCTAATGTTTAATTATAATAGTTTAATTCATCGTTTGTAGTTTTAAATTTATAATGTTAAGTTATGTTGCATTCATTCTTATTATATATTTCGTTTCTAACTCTTTCATTGATTTATTAGGATAAACTAAAGGAGAAGAAGGTGGAGTATGAAGCGGCTGCTTCAACTGATAGTTCTGTTAATCTTGAGGAGATTGATAACATAATTATTACCGATGTTTTGGGTCCTGAAAGGTACGACTGCTTCGACTGATAGTTCTGTTAATCTTGAGTATATTTATAATAGAATTATCACTGATGTTTTTGGTTTTGAAAGATATGGTGGGTTCGATTTCAAGGATCGGTGTTACCCCAACCCAATATTTTGATCGGCTCAGCAATACATGCCTTCCGGAGTCAATCTCGTCTTTGAAGTTTGAGGCTAAAAGACCGAGATAGCTCGGATGCAAGAGAGCACGGTTGAGCAGAGGCGACAAATTGCGATGTTCAAGAAAATATGAAGAACTCCAAAGAACGACTTAGAGCGGATGCAGACCCCAGAAGCGGCCCGAGAGAGGTAGCGGCAAATGCGAGGAGGCAGAGGCAAAGATCGATGCTAGCAGAGCGAGCGAGAAAGTCACGATGAGCTCCACACTGACTTCAACAAATGATGCGAGATGTTTAGTGATCGCAGAGGCCGCCATCTTAGACATTTAGTTTCTCGTTGTAAGATTATTTTAACATTCTTACATTTAACATTATTGTAAGAATATTTTCAGTTATGATTCATTTAATTTATTGAATTTCAAGTTGCATTTAGAATTAATGCATTTGGTGTGATTTAAATTTTACATTTGCTGTTTTGGGTTGGAATTATATGTTGTATTTACTGTTATTGGTTGATTTTAGTGCAGGAGGGGTATGATATAAAACAAAATATACACTGCAAAGCTGTACAAATTAGCGGCGTTTGTGGGGCAAGCGCCGCTAAAGGCCATGACTTTTAGCGGCATTTGAGGGAAAGCGCCGCTAAAAGGCATGACTTTTAGTGGCGTTTGTGAGAAAAGCGCCGCTAAAGGTCATGACTTTTAGCGGCGTTTGTTGGAAAAGCGCCGCTAAAGTCATGAACTTTAACGGCGTTTGTGGATAAAGCGCCGCTAAAGGTCATCACTTTTAGCGGTGTTTGTGGGGAAAGCGCCGCTAAAGGTCATGACCTTTAGTGGCGTTTTTTTCTCATAAACGCCGCTAAAGTTTGCGGCGTTTGATTTAGCGGCGTTTTTTGCGGCGCTTCTAAAAGCGCCGCAAATACTTTTAGTGACGCTTATAACCGCCGCTAAAGGCCAAAAAAAACGCCGCTAAAAGTCTGTTTTGGTGTAGTGCTTTAACATCAAATGAAGGTAAATTTTGGAAATATGTTATGGTAATAGTAGTGGTCAAAATAGTTGGAACAACAAAGACAAAACTTGCACACCAAGATTATTAGTGCGATTCAAACTTATCCTATGTTCGTAGGGCGTTATTCAAAGAATCAAATTATTATGATAAGCTTCATATAAAAAATAATGATTTAAGCCCAAATCTAATACTCAACCTTACCTTTATATATCAAAGTGTAATTCTCTCAATCTACTATTCTAATCACCAAAACACAAACTTAGTCATTCAAAACAATCACTCACAAAAACAGTCCCTAAGATGAACATAGGAGTTTAACATTATTTTCTCTCAAGCACATAAGTTGCCAAAAACGATTCAATTAAATAGGCAACTAAATAGTTGATAAGCATTCTTTGAAAATTATCTTTAGCTTCCAAATATCCACCAAACATTTATCTTGATTCGCATAATCTTTGTATTCTTGAGAACTATTTTGTCGCCTATTCACTTACTTTGTAAAAGATAGTCACTTCAAATCCTATTTAAATATTTGACAACTATATGTTTTTGTAGTAAAATAACCAAGTAATAAACCAATGTTGTGGTTGTGGTGCAAGTCAAGCCACAACCTCTTCAAAATCCTGGTTATCAAAAAGCAGTTTAGGCAGAGTAAGAATAGGGTTTGTGCCTCTAATCCACTTATTTTGCATATGTCCTATCATTCCATTGGAATAATATAACTGCAAGCTCGTACAATATTAATATTTTCAATTTTATAAGACAACTTGGGTTGAGCAAATACGTTGGCCTTTCTGCCATTATTTGTTGGGTTTTTTTTTTTTTTTTTATCATATTGAAACTAAAATATATAAAATAGGGCAATATACCCATATATATCAAAAAAAAAAATTTACGGAAAAGGATCGGTTTTTTTAAAATTTACGGAAAAAGGTCATTTCCCAAAAACGCGCCCACGTCGTAGCGTTTTGTGGGGATCTGAGAGAAGCGCCTCGGGGCGCTTTCGCCACATCAACACAAAGCGCGCGACGGACGCGCGCGCTTTCGATGTGGCAAAAGCGCCCCGAGGGCGCTTTGTTGATGTGGCAAAAAGCGCCCCAGAAGGCGCGCTTTTTGCACTGTGATCAAAAATTTATTGTAATTTTAATTTTAATATCTTTAATAACATAGAAATTGTTTAATTTTTTATTGTAATTTAATTTTAATATATGTAATATAATAAAATAAGAAGTTGTTTTTTATTTTTTATTTTTGTAATTTAGTTTTAATATATTTAATAAAATAAAAAGTTGTTTTTATTTTTAATTTTTTGTAATTTAGTTTTAATATATTTAATAAATTAAATAGTTGTTTTTTTATTTTTATTTTTTGTAATTTAGTTTTAATATATTTAATAAATTAATAGTTGTTTATTTTTTATTTTTTTAATTAAATTTTAATATATTTAATAAAATAGAAGTTGTTTATTTTTTTATTGTAATTTAATTTTAATATCTTTAATAACATAGAAATTGTTTAATTTTTTTATTGTAATTTAATTTTAATATATGTAATATAATAAAATAAGAAGTTGTTTTTTATTTTTTATTTTTTGTAATTTAGTTTTAATATATTTAATAAAATAAAAAGTTGTTTTTAATTTTTTAATTTTTTGTAATTTAGTTTTAATATATTTAATAAATTAAATAGTTGTTTTTATTTTTTTGTAATTTAATTTTATTGTCTTTAATAAAATAGAATTTGTTTAATTTTTTATTGAAATTTAATTTTAAAAATAAAAGTCCAATATTTGTAATTTTATTGTAACTTAAAGGTTTTCTTTATCCAAATTAGTCCTTCTACAAAAGTTCACCATTTTCATCAACAAATAAATAGAATTTACATAGACACCAAGAGACAAAAAAAGTTAAGAAGACTGTGAACTATTCCGATTTGGACACGACCGAGATGTATGGCATGGGTTCCTACACCATCCGCACAACCTACGTTGGTTGCTCGTTTCTCGGATATCCATATTGTTGCGTATTCTACTCGAGCAAGGTCAACCTTTTGGTTTGCGCCTCAGTTGTCTATCCGGAAACAGCTTATAAGGTGCAAGCGATACCGACGGCCACTTACGCTCATCCGGGATGGTGGGAATACGTGTCTCCACACGTTGTACATGTTTTCTAATTTATACACTTCGTCGACATAGCTCATGGGATCAAGGCGGAGATTTCGACAAGCCGCAAGTACATTAGCGCATGGGTAAAGTGCATCAAATATCCCACGATCGCAGTCCTATTTGTCAAGTGTACACGATCGCCCGCCAACAATACCTTGGTTTGGTCTGTCAAACTCCGTCACACGAAACCATAGGCTGTCGCGATCGTGACACACTGTGTGCATGGTGTTGGCCCGTGTCTTCCCCCTGTTAATTTCTCGCAAGACCTTCGCGCTCCATACATGGCCTCATTGCATTTGGCCTTTATAACTCGCTGCTCGCTTCGGAAATAGTGCCGCTAAACGAAAATATGTCTCTCGCACAACCGATGTTATCGGCAGATGACGCGTTCCTTTTAGAACAGAATTTATGCATTCTGCCAGGTTTGAGGTCATATGACCATATCGTAGGCCGCCGTCGTATGATTATGTCCATTGTTCGAAAGGAATATTGCACAGGTAGTTTGCGCCTTCTTCGTTATCTGATCGTAAACTCGCCAACATATCCTGAAAACGGGCCTTATTGATCTCGTACCCTACCAATATACGTTGATAGCGAATATTACATACCACTCTTCAATTGAGAATAAATTGAATATTACAAACGAAATTATATTAATAGATATTACATACCTATATCGGTCACTTGTCGTCGCTGACTTTTAGATCGATGTTGCCCGTAGTAGTTGGATGCAACATGCCTTAGGCAATATCGATGGTGTGTGCGATGCCACAGGCTTCCATGGCGCTCTATTGCGGCTAATATTCCAGGGCCTCGATCCGATATAACGCATATATCAGGTTGGGGGGAGACATGCCTCCTTAACCTAGATAGGAAGAAATCCCAATAATCAGCTGACTCCCCCGGTGTTATTGCGAACGCAATCGGAAGGATTCTCCCACCGCCGTCGTCTGTGCCCACACTAGCAATAGCCGATCGTATATCTACCATACATAAAGGTACCGTCAATTTGTACCAATGGCTTGTAGTATATAAATGCATCTCAGCATTGCTTAAATGTCCAGAAAAGATGCTTGAACACTGCGCATCCACGAGCAAACGATCGTTGTAGTACAGGTTCCGTTTCAAGGTCCGTTATCTTTTGCACGGGACATATCTCTCCAAAGACTGACACCACCGCCACACTTCATTATATGAAGCGCCCCACCGACCATGCAACTTTTCCAATGCCTTCGCTTGGCTATCCAAGCCTTCTGTAAGAAGGCGTGTACCCCAATTGGCTACGAATATTGCCAATTAAGACCAAGATCTTGTAGTCTTGGGATTGACCTTTACCGTCGGTATTATTAAGTCGACCAACATCTACGAATCCATCTTCGGATGATCTTGTGTAACACCATCAACGAAGAACGTTAAATAATACAACATTACGTAATATTAGTATTATTCAAAAACATTGAACACATAATGATCTTTGTCACATGGCAAGACATGTATGTGGACCTTTGTACTTTTGATCTCCCACAAGCTTCTGTCCTTTTCTCAACGAGGCCATGATTTTCAAGAACATGTACCGTCTTGCATCTGTACACTTCGCCTCGTACTTATCGAGCTTGGATTTAACCACGTTGTAGTTAACCCCGTTCTTGATCTTTATCATTGTTTCAATGCAAAGAAGAAAAGCATCCTTGTTGGAAAACTCGTTACCAACTTAATTCGCTGAATCCAACGACGAAGTTGTACGGTCACGCGTCCGTGTGGTAGTTCAGAAACTCCAATGCATCGTCTTGAGATAGATCGACATTATGCATGTGAAATTTGGAGGCGATGCACGCCGAATAGCGGATCTTCTTCTTCTTAAATGCGAACGCCCTCAACATCTTTGAGATCATTGTTGGAGCAGGCTCGGTTGAGAAAATAATCCAACCACGCACCATCGGGCCCGGGCTCGAGGTGGATCCACATTCGACTCATCATCCGATCTACCATAATCTGCAATGAACGAGGGCCCCTCGCCGGTGGATGTCGTGGGGAGTACATTATCCCTCCTTAAACATCTTTCGTAATGTTCCCAATCATATGTGGATTGCCAACCACTAGAAGTTGATGACGTTCCCCAATACGTATTTCTATCATCGGACGTCGAAGGAAGGATATGCATGTCCCATCCACCAACCGAGTGTCGTGCAGGGGTTATGTTTTCCATACTACCACCAAACACGGGCACTTCCGTATTCTGCCTCCCACTAACAGAGTGACAGCTTGGGGTCGTGTATTCCCCTCGAACAGAAGTAGATGTTGAGGTCGAAGGAAGATCACTTGGCGATGAAAATTCTACGTATACCTCAAGATAGGGTGATCCACTAGCAAGATGAGTCTCCACCATTGCCTCAAAGCTCCGAGGACCTTTGATGTCGAATGATTCATATCTCACCGGATCAATCGAAGCGCAAAATCTATACTTAATAGACTGAACTTTCATTGGCGTTGTTCCGAAGATTTTACGCCTAATTCTTTTACGAAGTTCTAACAAATCTATGTTCCGATTAAAACCCAGTTGCGCTGTATTCTCCGATAAAAAAACAACACCATTTTTGGTGTCACAAACCTCACCATCGTAGTAAATAACAGCATTAATACGTTCACTCATTTTCAGTTTCTATTTTTCTTTTGCCTCAATTTCTGTTATGCAACCTGAGAATGCAATTTGGCTGATTTATAGTCTAAGGATTGCCACAGACTACTATAGCAAAAGAGCGCCCACGTGGGAGCTCTTTTCGTATTTCTTGCCGACGAGTGCATCCTATTTGAAGCGTTTGGCCATCGCTTGTTTGTAAACGTCTTCTCAAAATTATTTTCTGGGAGAATAGTGTAGCAAAAGAGCGCTCTACGTGGGAGCTCTTTTCAAGACTCTTCCGACAAAGTGCATCCCCGCTGGAAGCGTTTTGGCCATCGTTTGTTCGAAATGTCTTCTTAAAATTATTTTTGAGGAGACTATCAGAGCAAAAGAAAGCGCCCACGTGGGAGCTCTTTTCAAGACTTTTCTGGCAAAGTGCATCTGCTTTGGAAGCATTTTGGCCACTTATTTGTTCGTAAATGTCTTCTCAAAATTATTTTACCGGAGACTATCAGAGCAAAAGAGCGCCCACGTGGGAGCTCTTTTCAAGACTCTGCTTGTGAGTGCATCCTCGCTAGAAGCGTTTTGGCCATCGCTTGTTTGTAAACGTCTTCTCAAAATTATTTTACCAGAGAATCAGAGCAAAAGAGCGTCCCACGTGGGAGCTCTTTTCATGACTCTTCGACAAGCGATGCACCTGGAAGCGTTTTGGCCTTGTTTGTTCGTAAACGTCTTCTCAAAATTATTTTTGGAGACTACTATAGCAAAAGAGCGCCCACGTGGGAGCTCTTTTCGAAGACTTTTTCACGACGATTGCATCTCGCTTGAAGCGTTTTTGGCAATTGTTTGTTTAAAACGCGTCTTCTCAAAATTATTTTGCCAGATACAATTGTCAAAAAATTCAAATAATTTTTTTGCTAATATATTTTGCCCAAAACCCTAAATATATTTTTACTAAAACCTTAATTAACCCTAATCTACTCCATAAACCATAAAATTTCATACCCTAACACTAAAAATAGCTGAAAGAGCAGACGGGGAAGGAGGGTAAAAACGCGTCCACGTTAGTGCGTTTTGTGGGGATGCAGAGAAAGCGCGCTCGGGAGCGCTTTGCCACATCAAGAAAAGCAGCGCCCTCAGCAAGACTTTGTGTTGATGTGGCGAAAGCACTCCCAGGGCGTGCTTTCTCTTTGCATCCCCACAAAATGC
Organism: Gossypium sturtianum; assembly: GCA_025698515.1. Taxonomy (NCBI): domain Eukaryota; kingdom Viridiplantae; phylum Streptophyta; class Magnoliopsida; order Malvales; family Malvaceae; genus Gossypium; species Gossypium sturtianum. The sequence goes on from CM046948.1 coordinate 59,507,592, forward strand.
TGTTGACGTGAGACGCGTTTTTATGAAATGACCATTTTAAAGTAAATTTTAAAAGAACCGATCCTTTTTCGTAAATTTTTTATATATATATATATATATATATGAGTATATTGCCCTATAAAATATGCAGAACAAGAGATTTGTAGAGTTTGAATTTAAAACAACGCCGGAAACAACAAACAAAAGAAAGATGGGGTCAGGTGAAAAAAAGCATCACGAGACAGTCCAATGGCAATGAATAATTATTAAAGAAGCGGCAAAAGTCATAAAGAGAAGGAAAAGTTGTTCTTGTTTATGCCTAATGATTTTGTTTAATAAATGTGGCAACCAATTAATTACATGTTTTTTTTTTTTAATTGTTTCCAAACCTGTTAGGTGGTATAATGAATGTATTACAAAGAAAGCTGTCAATCTCAAACCTCGTAATTTTCAAGCATGGCGTTGGGATATGTAACTACTGTCTGTCTCGTATATCATTATTGGCCGTCCTAACGAGTAATCAACCCTTGTTACCTATCAGATTCCTTTCACTAACCTTCTTCAAAATTTAGATTTCCAAAATCATCCTCTACTTTCGGTATAATTTCATCTTTTACACATTTAAAATTTAGTCTTTCGATTTAATAATACCGATAAAGGATTTTGGTTAAATTGAATTATATGACCATTTTTCTTTTAAAAGAAATGCATATAGTGTTGAAGCCCTATAATTAAAAAATATACATCAATTTTCACTTTAAAAAATGTTGAAAATCAACCCCTATTTAGAATTTGAAACCTTACAAACCCATATTCAATTAGTTTTTATTAAATCAAATTAGTAAAAAGACACTAAATTTCAAATATGTAAAAAATACAAGGAGTGAAACGTCAATTTCACATAAAAGGAACAAAGTATAAGGTCAATATATAAATTAAAAATTGCCAGGCTAGAAATTGGGCAGTCCTTCCTGGTCCCCATTTCTCATTTTCTATCATAGAATTCGACACAGTACTCTGCTAGCCCTAATAATCAACCTTAAATTTAAAGTTTTAAACCCTTGGAAGGAAGAAAAACCTCAGATCTCCCAAGTTTGTGTCCCAATCTTGGAAAATCATCCCAACAATGTCTCCATCTCCGAAAATTCTGACACCCATTTCTTTATTCGGTACTCTGCTTCTTCTCCCTCTCTTAGTCGCCTCTTCCTTACACGACCTCCTTCAGAGTCAAGGCTTGCCTGTTGGTCTTTTCCCAGACAATGTTAAATCCTATAAATTTGACCCTGATGATGGTCGCCTTGAAGTGCATCTGGAAACCCCATGCATGGCCAAGTTTGATGGGAGGGTACACTTTGACCGTGTGGTCACAGCTAATCTTAGCTATGGTGGACTTGTGGGGCTTGAAGGCCTCTCTCAGGAAGAGCTGTTTGTGTGGTTTAATGTTAAAGGTATCACTGTTAATGATCCTTCTTCTGGCCTTATTCTGTTTGATATCGGGGTTGCCCATAAACAACTTTCCCTTTCCCTCTTTGAAGATCCTCCTGTTTGCAAGCGTCAAGGTAATCTTTCTTCTCCTACTAATTGAGTTGGATCTTGAATTTGTTTACAATTATTGGTTTCTTTGGTTATGCTAATTTCCTCTGTTTTGGGCAGAGAATGGTATTAGAAATAGTCTAGATCTTTCAAGTTTTCTATTTCTTTTTCTTAGAATTGTGTTGTTAAATCATCTGAAAATGGGTCTTAAAATGCAGGAGTTCTGGCAGAAATTCTTGGAAGGAAGAAGATGGGATTTCAAGTTCAGAGATGATTTGTTCCATTGCTTCATTTTCAAGAGAGATTTTGTTTTTCTTTTTTATTTTTCTTTCCAAAACAAGATGAGGAAAATGAGTTTGTAATGTAGATGGTATATGTGGAGATGAATGTAAAGATGGGAAATGGAAGATAAGATTTTGCAAGCAAGTGACAAATTTTGGGAGTTCATAAACCTGTTAATGGGATGATTGTCTCTTTCACTTAGCTTCTTCATACTCAACAAACTTAAAAGTTGTTTTCTTAAATTTCCAAGCTAAGAACTATAGAATTTGTTTAGCTATTCTAAAGGGAATTTCCATCATTTTGTTCATAGTATTAGTTAACAGCACTTGACATCAGAAAATAGAAAATGTTGTCTTCTTTTTAAGTTTGTTTAGATTTTGTATTAAACTCATTCATAGATTGGGGCTCAAGTTTTATGTCATCCATCCCTATGTAACTATGAGGAAAACAACTGGTTTTTATTTAAGAAATAAGCAAGAGCTGCCTTTGGAACAAGGAATTAGGTATGGGCCCTCTTAGCTAACTTTGTGACTTAAATGCAGCAAGCAACTGCCAACACAACAGCCATGACATAATCCTCCATATATAGAAGGAAGCTTGGAAGGTATCTTGACTGTCAGGATATTTTTTTACAACTGGTAGCTTGTGGTTTGAAACTTGGACATTGTTCCATTTGTTTGATTTTTTTTTTTTTTTTTTTTTGAAGATTCATTTGTTTGAATGTTGATGAAATGATTTTTGTGTAATCATAAATTTTAAGATTGGGGATGATAAAAACTTGGTGCTAATTGATTTAATTGAATTCTACAGTTAGGGTGTTAAAATTTCGATTAAAATTAAATAACTCGATCGAATCGATCTAATTCGATTAATCGGTTGCTTAACTGATTTAATTCGGTCGGAGATTAGTTAATGATTTTTTGAAAGTTTGGTTATCGGTTAATTTGATTCGAAATCGGGTATTTAACCGAATTAACCAAATTAACCGAACTTAATAATTGATAATACAAATTATATGTAGGTTAATTCAGTTAATTTGAATAATTCGGTCAAATGAACATTATCATTTTTTTATATGTTTTATACTTGTTTTAACAAAAAAAAATATAAATTTCGGTTAATTCGGTTAACCGAAATATTTCAGTTCGATTAATTTTTTTTTTAAAATAAATCGATTCTGTTAACGGTTAAAAGATTAAAAAGTTTGGTTAATTTAGTTAATACTAGTTTGGTTCGGTTAACTGCTTGAACCTTACCTACAATATTACTTTTTAGAAAGGATGGTTTCTAACTAGAATCGTTCATGGGTCAAGTTATTTGCTCCAAGTCCAAAAGATCATTCGAAATTTAAGAAGGTTTGGATAAAAATGTTAAGCCTGAAAAATGAGTTTTGGCAATAAAAAATTTAGGTCCATTTAAAAAATTGACCAGGCTCTTAAACATTCAAGGCTCGAGTCCTGATCCATTTTCTTAAAGTTTACAGTGTTGTATATTTTGTTATTTTTATATATAATAGTACTATAATGTAAACATTAAAAAAGCTTAAGATGGATATATATAAAATTTTAAATAAATACAAATATATATAATTATTAAATATTAAATTAAAATGATATAAATATATATTTTTTAAATTTTAAAAAATAATATAGACAGAACTAAAATAAATTTGGGTTAGTTATTTACAAATATGTGCGGGCTTGGGCAAAATAACTAACTCCCAAATAGCTTCACACTTGGTTAACGAGGGATCGAACCCCCGTTCTTGGATAAACGTACATTCGTTCATCTCTAAGTAATATCGCACCATTGATTCGTTGTGGAAGCGGTCAGCATAGATTTCCATCGATGCCTCGTTGGTGCATCGTGCTTTTCGTGGTACCATTAAACAATTTTAATTAAAAGATCTAATCAGCTAATTACCCAAACACCACTTATAACACAGAACAAGACTAGAACGATTAACCTTGTTACGTGATGATCTTGCACGTATCGAGACGTTCGTCAATCCTAATGGGATGCTTCAAATCTGCAAAAAAGAGGAAAAGAACAAAAAGAGATAAAGAATTAACAAAGAAAGAGAAGACTGGTAGAAGAACCGAAGTTGAAGTCTTAAAAATTTGACGAAAGATGAAGGGAGGTGCGGTGGCTGTAATGGGTTTTTTAGGTTGCCAAAATATGCTTAAGAAAAGTGATTGGGGCTAACAAGAAATGAGGTATTTAGAGGAGATGACGGCTACACGGAGAATGGGCTGAAAAAAATTGCAGAACCCGATATCGTGTCACAATACAGCCCCTGTGTGTCGCAACACAACTTGGAATTTTCAAATTCTTTTAGCTTCGAAGTTCTATGTCGCAACACAAAGGAACCTATGTCGCGAAACACATTGGAAGGTTCAAAATTTGTCTTTTCGGGTCATATCGGACTCCTCAATTTATGTATAATCACTTCAAATCACTCCTAAGGCTTTTCAAAATAACAACCTCTCCAAGCTCAACAACCATTGTAAATAAAATACATAATTATAGATTAAAAATCAAATAGAAAACGAACAAATGAAAAATAAAGAAAATTAAAATAGAAGCCCTTTTTTCAGAACTGGGATGATCCGTATCACTGTCGAAGAACTTCCAGCTAGTCCTCGACATTTTGATCCGTCGTTTGTTTTTTTGTCGAGAAATGTAAACCAACACATTCAATCGATTCCACTGACGTTGCATTATCTTCAACCAACGTGACATCCACATTACGAGCTATTTGACTCCAAATTCGAGTCAACCCTAAATTGATTTCTAGGGTATTATTACCTCGAGCATTTTCACCTCAATGTCACGTGAGGATATATTAACTATAGCTTTTCTGTTATCGTCGAACGAGAATGAGATGAACTCGTTGACTTCTTCATATGGTATCTCCTCTACTATGGCAAGAAAGTGCGTTGGTTCGTCTACACTTTCACTCAAAATCGGTTTAAGCTCCAAGTCGATGGTCAATGCTACCTCTACATCTATTGTTACATTTACGACTAAGTCAATAGGACCAGCGACACCTTCGGTCATGTTCAACTCATCCTCTTGGCCACCGGTTCCAAACTCTTACTGACTGTTACCATTGAATTCCATATGATCAATGATAGTGGATTGGTCTTCGTGATCAGAGTTGGAAACCTTGTGCATGGCTTCTTTCGTTGGAAATCGTACCTTTATTTATTATTCGACCAATTTCATCATTTCCAACAATTGCGCTATCATATTTTTCATCTCCGAAGCTTCTTTGGCAAAGGATGGTCCAATTGCTTCGCACGAAGGTATTTCATCCGAATCACAAAGAGTATCGGTTGGATATTCAGACATCTCTAACTGTTGCTCATGTATCTGCCTATGTACATTATCATGATTAAATCTAACTCTTGCTGACTTTTATAATCTAGTTCAGGGTGGTTGACATCAATACAATGATCTTTGCAATCAGAGTTCGGAACATCATGCACGACTTCTTCCAATGGTGCCATTGCTTCGTATCTTTGTTGAAGTAGCTCTATTATGAGCGATCTTTGGTTCGATATAATCTCTTATTGATCGTATACTCCCTTCTTGTATGCTCCATCATGACTCCCTTGGTTCATTGAAGCTTTGTTCGACCAACCCATTACGTAGTTCCCTTCGTCATCCCAAGAAGGCCTCTCATTGTTAAACCACATCTAACCATATTCATCCATGATTAAATCTTCTAGTCAACAAGGTAATAATAAAATAGTAAAATAATAATTTAGCACACTAAAAAAAATTAAAAGTTTGAAAACTATCTAGCTCGTTTGTCTTTCGACTAATATTATTTTACAAGGTAATCAATCTAGTAACAATTTTCACTGTCGCAATCCCCGACAAAGACGCCAACAACTTGACCACCTTCAAATGTGCAAACGTTTAGAGCAAAATCATGCAAATAATATATATATAATTAAGTACGATATCTGCAAGCAAACAAGTCAAATTGTAATATAGTTTAGTGTTATTGTAACAACCCGTTTTCAATGAAATCGGAACAGTGTTTTCGAAACCACAAATCCTAATCCGAAAGAAAATTTATTTTAATATTAATTTATGGTCTATCGCATAATAGGAATATCGTATAAAATTTTGTTAAGGAAATTTTATCGATTACATATTTAATTGATGAAAGAACCAAATTGCATAAAATACAAAAGTTGAGTTCTAGTAGCTATAAGTATCAAATAGCTATGAAATTCAAAATTTGAGGTCCTTATATGGCAAATAGACCATTAAGAGGAGTTAGTAGATAAGTATGATGATTCATCCATGGAAAATAAAATAAAGAAAAGGACGAAATTGGAAAGATAAAAAAATAAAGATGATAAGTGGATTAAATAATAAAAATATCATCATTTATCATCATCTTTCCCAAATAAAGACATGGAAACCCTAGCTAAGAGAATTGAGCTCAAGCAAGCTTATTTGGCTTAATTAGGTATGAATTCTTGTCCCGTTTTTAGTAATTTTCATATTTTCGAGATCGTAATAGCTTAATCTAGCTATCTCGAGGATTCATTTGCAAAGTTATAAAAGTATTAGGGTTTTGCCATGGATTAATATAGTTGAATCGTGAAGTTTTATGGTAGAAAATGAAAGGTTGTTGATAGATAAACAACTTTTGTAAAGGAAATTTTGATGAAATTATGATTTAGGGACTAAATTGAAAAGTTGTAAAATTCATGGAAAAATTCTAAATTTTATGAAATACATGAGCTACAATTGTGATATGTAAAAATTGGTTAGGCTTGGAATAAGGATTAAATTGCATGAATTTCATTTTCCAAGCCTAGGGATGAAATCGTAATTAAATAAAAGTATAAGGGCAAAATGATAATTTTTCCTAAGATGTGAATTGGATTGAATTGAGTATGAATTGTATTAAATTGAGCTAAATTTAATCGTATAGATCTGGATAGACCAAATACGGAATTGGATCGAGGAAAAGAAAAAGTATCGGATTAGCAGATTACAATTCACGAACACTTGTCAAGGTAAGTTTGTGTAACTAAATTGTATATATTTATATGTTTGAAATGGATGTTATATATGTGAATTGTATAAATGCTATATGTATGAAATTGATCACATATCCGATAATACCTGATAAAAATTAAGTCTCATTTGGATAAATGAGATTCGATTAATACAGGGTTCCCGAATTGGTTGTGGTCCTGCATGTGTTGCAAACACACCGTAGCTCGAAAGAGCGTCCCGTTATTAGCTCTCATGAGCATCCTGATATTTGGCCCTGTAACACCCCTTACCCATATTCAACGCTGGAACCGGATACGAGGCATTACCGAACTTATCTTGCTTAAATTTACAACTTTGGGCTATAAACTATCGTTCCAACTTAAAACTTTTTCATTTACAAACGTAACTTCCCTATTATGGGTCTACGAGACCCTATACGTATACTCGTGATGTTTCGAGACCAAACCGGAAACTTTCAAACACTTAGAAAATTTTGACATGAAACAGGGCCACACGCCCGTGTGAAGAATGGGACACGCCCGTGTGGCATTTCACATGCCCGTGGGTTTACCCCGTGTCCCTCACACGGCCTCGACACGCCCGTGTCTTAGCCTGTGTGCCAAAACCATGGCATTCTATTTATGACATCATCACCTCACTATGGTCACACGGCCTAGGCACACGCCCATGTCCATGGCCGTGCCTCCCCACACTGCCGAGAGACACGGCGGTCGTGTCTCGCCGCATGTGTTTACTACTGAGCATACTGACTTGTAAACCTATCATGCAAGGGGACACACGGCCTCTCCATACGCCCATAGGGCTGACCGTGTATCACACACGGCCTAGACACACGCCCGTGTGGACGACTGTATGGCTATCTACCAAGCCATTTGCCACCCTACCAAGCAACCACACTTATGCCAAATCAATTCAACACATTTTATAACCATATGAAACTTCCAAAAACTCAACTCAAAGCATCCACACAAGCATAAACTTCATAATTTCATCACCATTGCATATAAATAAACTTGTCATGCATTGGCCCAATTCCAATGACCATTTACAAAAAGACTTTGATAACATAAATAACCAACACATTGGCTATCAAAATGACATAACAAAGTACCCAAGTTCTATACATGCCATACTCAAAATAAGTCTAACTTGTTATACCCAAGAGATGTCGATAGTGTGATTTTTGAACTCCGACGTCCCACGATTCTCAAATTATCTTGGCAATACTACAAGGAAAAAGGGAAAAGAGAGGGGTAAGCATATAGCTTAGTAAGTTTGCATAGAAATAAATAGCAACAATAAGTTCATAATGACATCAATTCATGGCATTGGATAACCACACGAGGTCATAAGCACTTTGCCATAACTTACTCGTACTTGTTCTTATCTATCATATACCATGCCACATATCATAAACGTTCCTCTTGAATTATTCACGGGTACCTGTATTCACTCAATCACATGACTTTAGTACTAATCTCATTTATATTTCCAAACTTATCTATTTATCCCACTAATTCACTAGGGATACTCAAAGACGCATATTCATCGTCATTAACATAAACGCGAAACCAATGCCACATCCCAGATGTGGTCTTATATGGGGTCACCTCTGAGTACCGATGCCATATCCCGGATATGGTCTTATACGGGATCTCACTTCAAGTATCGATGCCATATCCCAGTTATGGTCTTATACGATTCTCATATTCAATACCGAAGCCATATCCAAAATATGGTCTTATACGGAATCTCAATTCAGTACCGAGGCCATGCCCCCGACATGGTCTTACACGGGACCTTGTCTATCTCATGTCTCGATAATAGTATCCTCACAATTATTATAGTCCAACCGGGACTTAAACATCTCAACTTTTATCATCTTTTTCATTCAACACCAATACTGAATTTCATAGAATATCATGTATTATTATAATATCAAACATTCTCAAGCATACTAGCATAAATGTTGAATTTATCATATACAAACTTACCTCGATTTCAAAATAAGCTAGATCGTCGATCTAGTCCGATACTTTGTTCTTTCCCTGGTCGAGGTAAATTCTTAGTTCTTCTTGATCTATAATAGTAAATTAGCTCATTTAACAGTCACATTAATAAATGCATTTCAATAACCATGCTTTGGCAAAATTACTAATTTGCCCTTAGACTTTTGCAAAATAACCATTTTACCCCTAGGCTCGGAAATCAATTCTAATCAAATTTCTACCTTTATCGAGCCTAGGTGAACATTTACTTATCTTATGGCTACCATAAAATCTCAACATTTCACACATTTACTACATATTTTACAACCTTTACAAAAAGGTCCTTTTAGGTGTTTTCATGGTAACACCTTTCACAAAAGTTGTTCATCTAACAACTAAGGCTCATTTTCTTCCATAAAAATGCAGCAAAAAACTTAAAAGCTCTCATGGCAAAACTCTAAACTCTTCACCATCTTACAAAATAGTCCCCTCTATAGAAAGCTTAAGCTTTAGGGGTTCCAAAAGTACAATTTTTATCAAGAAAGGATTACTAGAACACTTACATGTATGGAGGAGAGTGTGCTGAAATTTTTGAAGCTCTCAAACCCCTATTTGCTGCTAATTTTCGGTGGAAGAATGAAGGAGAAAAGATGATATCTTTTCTTTCTTTATTTTAATATAAAACATCAATTTAGTCCACCTAATATCAACTACTTTGACCAATTTTGTCAATGTTTGTCTCCTATGGCCGGCCACCCTATCTTTAGGGGTCTAATTGCACATTAAAGGCCTCTAATTAATATTCTATGGCTATTAGGCACCTTTAGCTTATAAAATGGAACTTTCACACTTTATGCGATTTAGTCCTTTTTCGCGATTAAGCATAAAATCGCTAAAATTAAAGCACCAAAGTTTTCATGCACTTATATAATCATGCTCTAACTCATAAAATAACATGAAAATAATTTTCTCCAACCTCGAATTAGTGGTTTCAAAACCACTATTCCATCTAGCCCCTAAATCGGACTGTTACAATTCTCCCCCTTAAGAATTTTCGCCCCCGAAAATCTTACCGGTAAAAAGGTTTGGATATTGATTTCTCATAGCCTCCTTGGGCTCCCATGTAGCCTCTTCTACCCCATGTCTTTGCCATAGTACTTTCACAAGGGCTATACTTTTGTTCCTCAATTGTTTAACTTCTCGTGCCAAAATCCTAACCGGTTTTTCGCCATAAGTCATGTCGGGTTGAATTTCAACCTCTGTCGGTGTAATCACGTGCGAAGGATCTGATCGGTAACGACGTAACATAGAAACATGGAACACATCATGAATCTTTTCCAGTTCAGGTGGTAAGGCTAATCGATAAGCTACCCGTCCTATCCTCTCGGTAATTTCATAAGGTCCGATAAAGCGCGGACTCAATTTGCCTTTCCGGCCAAATCTAAGGACTTTTCTCCATGGTGATACTTTTCAAAACACTTTATCACCGACTTGAAACTCAATCTCTTTCCGTTTCAAATCTGAATAGGACTTTTGTCTATCCGAGGCCGCTTTCAGACATTCACGTATTACCTTTACTTTCTTTTTAGTTTCCCTGACCAAATCAACCCCGTGAATCTGATTCTCTCTAAGTTCTGTCTAATACAAGGGCGTTCGGCACTTACGCCCGTACAATGCTTCATAAGGTGCCATCTTCAAACTTGACTGAAAACGGTTGTTGTAGGCAAATTCCACTAACGGTAAGTATTTTTCCCAATTAGCTTGGAATTCCAAAACGCAACATCGAAGCATGTCTTCAAGTATCTGTATCACTCTTTCCATCGCCGTCGGTTTGTGGAAGAAAAAGTCAGATCGAAACTCAATTTTATGCCTAAAGCTTCTTGCAACTTTTTCCAAAACCGTGACGTGAATCTCAGATCTCTATCCGAAATGATCGACAACGGTACACCATGAAGTCTTACTATCTCTGACACATACAAATCGCCAACTTATCAAGAGGATAATCAACTCGTACTGGTATGAAATGGGCTGACTTTGTAAGTCTATCGACTACAACCCATACAACATCCTTCTTTTTTGGCGTCAACGGTAATCCTGTCACGAAGTCCATAGTAATACGGTCCCATTTCCACTCGGGAACCATAATAGGCTGAAGTAGACCCGAAGGTACTTGGTGTTCAGCTTTCACTTGTTGACAAATTAGGCATTTCGATACAAACTCAGAAATGTCTTTCTTCATACTCGGCCACCAATACAATTTCTTCAAGTCGTTATACATTTTCGTGCTGCCTGGATGTACAGACAAACATCCACTATGTGTTTCATGTAGAATCTTCCGGATAAGTTCGCAATTTCTGGGTACACAGACCCTATCTCAAAAAATCAAACATCCGTCAAGACTTACCCGAAAGTCTGACTCAACATTTGACTCACATAGAACTCTTTTGGCTTGTAAGTTGCTATCATCTTTTTGAGCTTCGCAAATCTCTTGGAGAAACAATGGTCTAGCCCTCAACTCGACTAGAATAGAACCACCATCTGGCAAAGCCATCCGTGTATTCATGGCTCTCAGCACAAACAAGGATTTTCTGCTCAAAGCATCGACGACCACGTTCACCTTTCCCGGATGGTAGTCAATCACTAACTCATAATCCTTGATCAGCTCTAACCATCTTCGTTGCCTCAAATTCAAGTCCTTTTGAGTCATCAAATATTTTAGGCTTTTATGGTCGATGAATATCCGACACCTTTCACCATATAAATGGTGTCTTCATATCTTTAATGCAAACACAATACAGCCAACTCTTAATCATGGGTCCGGTAATTCTTCTCGTGCGGTTTTAATTGTCTAGAAGCGTATGCAATCACCTTGCCCTCTTGTATAAGTACGCAACCCAATCCATTCATGGATCCATCACTGTAAACCATAAATTCTCTTCCTGGTTCAGGTTGCACCAAAACAGGAGCCTCAGTCAACAATGCCTTTAGTTTCTCAAAACTCTGTTGGCACTTTTCTGTCCAATCGAACTTCACATCTTTTTGCAATAACCTCGTCATCGGAGTAGCCATCATGGAGAAACCCTTGACAAAACACCTATAATAGCCGGCTAGGCCCAGAAAACTCCTCACTTCAGTTACGTTCCTTGGCGGTTTCCATTCAACAATTGCCGAAATCTTATTCGGGTCGACTCTAATTCCATCTCCCGAGACAATATACCCCAAAAATCCAACTTCCTTAAGCCAAAATTCACTTTTACTAAACATGGCATACAATTGTTTATCTCTCAAAATTTGCAGAGCCTTTCTCAAATACTCGGCATGTTCATTCTCATCTCGAGAGTAGATTAGTATATCATCAATGAAGACCACGACAAACTTATCCAAGTATGGTCAAAAAATGCGATTCATCAAATCCATGAAGCTGGCAGGGGCATTGGTTAACCCGAAAGGCATGACCAAAAATTCGTAGTGGCCATACTTTGTCCGAAATGCAGTTTTCGGCACATCTGAATCCTTGACTCTCAACTGATAATATCCTGACCTTAAGTCTATTTTGGAAAATACCGTGGCTCCCTTCAATTGATCAAACAAATCATCGATTCTTGGCAATGGGTACTTTTTCTTCACAGTTACCTTATTAAGTTTCCAATAATCTATGCATAACCTCATAGAACCATCTTTCTTCTTCACAAATAATATGGGAGCACCCCACGGAGAAAAACTCGGTCTTGCAAAGCCTTTATCCGTTAGTTCTTGCAATTGTGCTTTCAATTCTTTTAGCTCGGTTGGAGCCATTCTATTTGGAGCAATAGAAATGGGGGCGATACCCGGAGCTAACTCAATCCCAAATTCAATCTCCCTAACCAGAGGTAACCCTGACAATTCCTTCGAAAAAAATCCAGATATTAGCACACCGTGGGTACCGACTCAATTTTCAACTCAGTCTCTTTAGCATTCATTACAAAAGCAAGGTAAGCTTCGTACCCCTTTCTTAAATACTTCTGAGTCAACAAGGATGATATCACTACTGGTGATCTGTCTTGCTTATCTGATTCAACACGAATAAGATCCCCACTTTCACATTTTAACTCAATAAACTTCTTTCCACAATTTACAATCACATCATGAGTAACTAACCAATCCATCCCAAGGATGACATCGAACTCATCAAATGGTAATAACATGAGATTTGCAGGAAAACAATGACCCCTAATCATCAAAGGGCAACCTTTGCATATTCTATCAACCAATACACATTTGCCTAGGGGATTCGACACTCTTATCACAAATTTAGTAGACTCTATAGGCATACTCATGCTAGAGACTAATTTTATGCAAATATACGAGTGGGTAGATCCCGGATCAATTAAAGCTATAACACAAGTATCATAAAGAGAAAATGTACTCGTGATCACGTCAGGGGAGGACGCCTCTTCGCGAGCACGAATGGCATATGTTCTCGCCGGTGCTCTACCCTCCACTCTCGCAGCCTGCTCTCTAGATGAGTTCTTGCCACTCATCTCATTTCTCAGGTTTCTTGGTGGTCTTCCTCTAGCAGTATTTCCCGGTCTTGCATTCTGAGGTTTCTCTTTCTCACCCGCCTCAGGGCAATCTCTGATAAAGTGGTCTAGAGACCCATACTTGAAACAAGTCTTCTCGTTTGCTCGACACTCACCAGAATGACATCTGCCACACTGCGGACATTCCGGTCCACTCGGTCGGGCATTACCAACACTAGCAACCGAAGTAGTCTGAGCCTTAGACCCCGAGAATTGTTTGCCCTTACTTCGGTTTGAAAACCCGTCCGAAGTGGCTGACCGAGTAGCAAAATCCCTTGATTTCTTAGATGAGGATTGGTAGGACTTACTCAGTTGTCCTTTTCTCGAGTCACGGGACTCAATCTCAGCTCTTCTTTTCTCTTTGGCCAACTCTTCAGCCTTACAAGCTCTATCTACCAACACCACAAATTCTTTTAGTTCGAGAAATCCGACATATAAACGGATATCCTCATTTAACCCGTCCTTGAACCTTTTGCACATGATAGCCTCTGTCGATACGCACTCTCGAGCATATTTGCTGAGCCTTACAAACTCACGCTCATATTCAGTTACCGTCATTTGGCCTTGCTTTAACTCTAAGAACTCTTTCCTCTTCTGGTCAATGAATTTTTGACTAACATATTTCTTCTGGAACTCCTCTTGGAAGAATTCCCAATTTATCCTCTCCCTTGGTACTACCGATACAAGGGTGTTCCACCACTGATAGGCCGAATCTCTCAAGAAAGATACTACACACTTCATGCACTCTTCAGGCGTGCATGACAGCTCATCGAATACCCTGTTGGTATTCTCAAGCCAGAATTCTGCCCTCTCCAGATCATCATCCTTACTAGCCCGAAATTCTTCGGCTCTTTGTTTTTGAATCTTATCGACCGGAGGCCTTTCTCTCCTTACTACTTCTACCACCTGAGGAGCTACAGGAGCGGGCTGAGGAATAGGTGGAGGTGGAGGGGGTTGAGCATTAGGATTTGCTAGAATGTACTCAGTGTACCAATTGCTCATCATATGGAGAAAGGCTTCTCGAGCCTCTTCTCCCTGACCCAAAGTCTCGGGTCTACTCTCTACTGGCGCGGTCCCTTGAGCGGGAGTCGGCGCATTACTTGCAACGTCATCGGCTTCAGTCTGATCGGAATCCATTACTATATATAAAAAAAATACAATTCAAACCGTCAGGAGTCGTCACACTATCATTACACAAATACTCTTATGTATGGCATGTATAGTTAGACTCATACTTACGCTACGTTAGTCCGAGAATCGACTAAACCGTAGCTATGATACCACTAAATGTAACACCCCTTACCCGTATTCACCGCTGGAATTGGATACGAGGCATTACCAAACTTATCTTGCTTAAACTTACAACTTTGGCCTATAAACTTTCGTTCCAACTTAAAACTTTTTCATTTACAAACGTAACTTTCCTATTATGGGTCTACGATACCCTATACGTATACTCGTGATATTTCGGGACCAAACCAGAAACTTTCAAACACTTAGAAAATTTTGACATTAAACAGGGCCACACGCCCGTGTGAAGAATGGGACACACCAGTGTGGCATTTCACATGCCCGTGTGTTTACCCCGTGTCCCTCACACAGCCAAGGCACACGCCCGTGTCTTAGCCCGTGTGCCAAAACCATGGCATTCTGTTTATAACGTCATCACCTCACTATGGTCACACGGCCAAGGCACACGCCCGTGTCCTTAGACCGTGTGTCAAATTAAATTCCTAATTTTAGGTGCAGACTTCACACGACCTGGGCACACGCCCATGTCCATGGCCATGCCTCCCACACGGCTGAGACACACGGCCGTGTCTCTGCCCGTGTGTTTACTACTGAGTATACTGACTTGTAAACCTATCATGCAAGGGGACACACGACCTCTTCACATGCCCATGGGGCTGACCGTGTATCACACACGGCCTAGACACATGCCCGTGTGTCTACTCGTGTGGATGATTGTATGGCTATCTACCAAGCCATTTGCCACCCTACCAAGCAACCACACTTATGCCAAATTAATTCAACACATTTTATAACCATATGACACTTCCAAAAACTCAACTCAAAGCATCCACACAAGCATAAACTTCATAATTTCATCACCATTGCATATAAATAAACTTGTCATGTATTGGCCCAATTCCAATGACCATTTACAAAAAGGCTTTGATAACATAAATAGCCAACACATTGGCTATCAAAATGACAAAACAAAGTACCCAAGTCCTATAAATGCCATACTCAAAATAAGTCTAACTTGTTATACCCAAGAGATGTCGATAGTGTGATTTCCGAACTCCGACGTCCCATGATTCTCAAATTATCTTGGCAATACTATAAGGAAAAAGGGAAAGAGCGGGGTAAGCATATAGCTTAGTAAGTTTGCATAGAAATAAATAGCAACAATAAGTTCATAATGACATCAATTCATGGCATTGGATAACCATACAAGGTCATAAGCACTTTGCAATAACTTACTCGTACTTGTTCTTATCTATCATATACCATGCCACATATCATAAATGTTCCTCTTGAATTATTCACGGGTACCTGTATTCACTCAATCACATGACTTTAGTACTAATCTCATTTATATTTCCAAGCTTATCTATTTATCCCACTAATTCACTAGGGATACTCAAAGACGCATATTCATCGTCATTAACATAAACGGGAAACCAATGTCACATCCCAGATGTGGTCTTATATGGGTTCACCCTGAGTACCGATGCCATATCCCGGAATGGTCTTATACGGGATCTCACTTCAAGTATCGATGCCATATCCCGGATATGGTCTTATACGATTCTCATATTCAATACCGAAGCCATATCCCAAATATGGTCTTATACGAAATCTCAATTCAGTGCCGAGGCCATGCCCCCGACATGGTCTTACACGGGACCTTGTCCATCTCATGTCTCGATAATAGTATCCTCATAATTATTATAGTCCAACCGGGACTTCAACATCTCAACTTTTATCATCTTTTTCATTCAACACCAATACTCAATTTCATAGAATATCATGTATTATTATAATATCAAACATTCTCAAGCATACTAGCATAAATGTTGAATTTATCACATACAAACTTACCTCGATTTCAAAATAAGCTAGATCGTCGATCTTGTCCGATACTTTGTTCTTTCCCCGATCGAGGTAAATTCTTGGTTCTTCTTGATCTATAATAGCAAATTATCTCATTTAACAGTCACATTAATAAATGCATTTCAATAACCATGCTTTGGCAAAATTACTAATTTGCCCTTAGACTTTTACAAAATGACCATTTTACCCCTAGGCTCGAAAATCAATTCTAATCAAATTTCTACCTTTATCGAGCCTAGTTGAACATTTATTTATCTTATGGCTACCATCAAATCTCAACATTTCACACATTTACTACATATTTTACAGCCTTTACAAAAAGGTCCTTTTAGGTGTTTTCATGGTAACACCTTTCACAAAAGTTGTTCATCTAACAACTAAGGCTCATTTTCTTCCATAAAAATGCAGCAAAAAACTTAAAAGCTCTCATGTAAACACTCTAAACTCTTCACCATCTTACAAAATAGTCCCCTCTATAGAAAGCTTAAGCTTTAGGGGTTCCAAAAGTACATTTTTTATCAAAAAAGGATCACTAGAACACTTACTTTTATGGAGGAGAGTGTGCTGAAATTTTTGAAGCTTTCAAACCCCTATTTGCTGCTAATTTTTGGTGGAATAATGAAGGAGAAAAGATGATATATTTTCTTTCTTTATTTTAATATAAAACATCAATTTAGTCTACCTAATATCAACTACTTTGACCAATTTTGTCAATGTTTGTCTCCTATGGCCGGCCACCCTATCTTTAGGGGTCTAATTGCACATTAAAGGCCTCCAATTAATATTCTCTTGCTATTAGGCACCTTTAGCTTATAAAATGGAACTTTCGCACTTTATGCGATTCAGTCCTTTTTCGCGATCAAGCATGAAATCGCTAAAATTAAAGCACCAAAATTTTCATGCACTTATATAATCATGCTTTAACTCATAAAATAACATGAAAATAATTTTCTCTGACCTCGGATTAGTGGTTCCGAAACCACTATTCCGTCTAGCCCCTAAATCAGGTTGTTACAGGCCCTTTCAAGCTTCCCGTTAATAGCTCTTCGGAGCATCCCGAATGGTTGTGATTCTGCATGTGTTGTAGACACACCACATCTCTTTTAGCGTCCCGATATATGGCTCTTCGTGAGCTTCCCGATTAAAGGCTCTTTGTGAGCTTCCTAATTAATGGCTCTCCGGAGCTTCCCGATATGGCTCGCTTGAACTTCCCAATATATGGCTATCCGAAGCTTCCCGATTAATGGATCTTCGAAGCTACCCGTTTTTGGCTCGCATGAGCTTCCCGATTATGGCTCTTATGAGCTTCCCGTTATACAGCCCGGATAAGCTTCCCGTTAATGGCTCTTCAGAGCTTCCTGTTATATGGCTCGAAAGAGGGTTTCCCGATTATGTGCTCTTATGAGCACTCCCGAATATGAATTGACGGATTACAGATTTGTACACTTTATGTGTACTACCCGTGTATCCATCGATCTTATAAATGATTCAATGGGCGAAGTTCTGACATGAGAAATTATGAATTTGAGACGAATTGATACGAATATATACTGGAAATACAAGATATGATATGTGCATATTCATGGACACTTGATGTGAAAAGTATAAGTAAATGGAAATTGATTATTGATGAGCTCATATACGTTTCTTGATATTTATATGAATTACATTACTAACGTGCTTGATAATGATATGTGTTAGGCAATTGACCAAATTGCTTTCGATGTATTTTATTTGCTTACCTTAAATGTGAATTATTTTGTAAGTTAAATTCAATGTTATACAAACTTACTAAGCTTTAAAGCTTACTCTGTTTATTTTTCCTGATTATAGTAACTCAGAGGCTCGTTAAGGTTGGAAGCTGGTCGGAGACACATCACACTATCCATTGGCCCATTTCGGTACATATAGAAAACTAATTTTTGGTTATAATGGCATGTATTGGGTAAACTGGCTAATATTGACTTAATAGCATTTTGTTGTAAATAGCCATTGGAATGGCTTATGTTGGACATATTTTGATGGTTATATAAGAGGCTATATCATGTTTGATATGTGTTTGAAATGGATGAATGATGAAAAATCATATAGGCATATTGTGATTGATTTGTGATGGAATAATGGTAAAAATATGCCTATATGTATGTATGGTTAATTTTGATAAGTTTGGATAGTTAAACATATGTATAAATATGTCATGCATAAGACTTAGTTTTGACTTGGTTTAAATGTCTTGGATTGGCTTGTGAATGTGTTAAAGTGTTCATGTAGGTGGAAGACCAATTGGGTGAAAAGTATGGCTTAGAAATGGCCTTATTTCGTCCACACGGGCAGAGACACGAACGTGTTCTCAGCCGTGTGCCTAAATTTACATGTATATATATTATATAATTTATTAAGAAACTAAAAGTTATATTATATATATGTGAAAAAATATTTTAAAATATCAATAAATTTGAAATGATACACAGATAAACACTTGTATCTATACATACTAATATTAAAACAAAAATAATATACTGATGGCCCAAATTCGATTCTACCCTTATGAAAAATTTATCACATGTGAAGTCTCTCTTCAAAAACTATTCTAATTTGAACTTGGATTTATTCCAGATATTAATCTAATTCCGTTTGTAATGCTTGATTAAGTTTTTTTTTTAAACTATCCGTTTGTTTGCCAGTAAAATATTTTCCGAAAAATAATTTCTGGAAAATGATTTACTTTTCTGGAAATGATTTACTTTTCTGGTGTTTGGATAAATCTGTGTAAAATATTTTCTGTTGTTTGGCTGATTTCCTGAAAATATTTCATAAAAGCTGTTTTAAATTAAACAAATATATATTTAAAAATTTATTATCTTTTCATTGTTTAATTGAGTTTATTATATATATATTAATAAATTTATATTTTAAATTATTTTTACATATATTGCAATGATTTATTTATAAATAAATAAATCAAATTAAATAAATAATAATACTCAATTATTAAGCTAAAATATTAACTTTCATAAATTGAAAACAACCAAAGCAATAAAATCGAGCTAATATGTCAATTATACAATAGTAATGATCAGTAGTATGGGTTAATTCATATATTTTCACATCGAGCTAATATGTCAATTATACAATAGTAATGATCAGTAGTATGGGTTAATTCATATATTTTCACATCGAGCTAATAAGTCAATTATACAAGTACAATGATTAGCAGTATGGATTAATCCTTGTATGTCCTTTATTGAGTGGAAATATTGTAGGCCTTTATCAACCCATCCAGCATTTACACAAGCAAAAGAACCCAACAATAACAAAGTGCCTATACCAACACCAAAATATTGCCTTTACCAAAAACAAAACAGTGGCTATACCAGCACAAACTCTGTACTAATACCAACCAAATCCAATATCCAATATCAAACTAACAAAATACCAAAGCTCTTCGCTTGCTTCTAATTTGCAACTGATTCTTGTGTGCTTATAGGATCTCCACCAGTTTGGCGTTTCCTATTTGGTGATTTCAACTTCACTGAAGAGCTTGCAGTTGATGTCCGACCTGACTGTGTTGTATTTGATCTCAATCCAGACTAAAAATTGTAAAATTATAGCGAGGTAAGTAGTTATAAATTAGCAGAAATTGAAATATTGTTAAACTAAAACTTACATAGAATGTTTTCTCTCCAGTTTTCATATTTGTGTAGAGGCCTAACCCAGTGACAGACCACCTTCGAGTTTTCATACTTGTGGAATGCTTAGTTGTGGAAGTTGACCTAACTTTTTTTGGTTGATTCTTCCTCTCCAATAAGCTAATATTACATTGAATAAAGGTAGAAAGAAATTAAAATCAAAGCATGAAATAGAAGATTAATAAAATTGGAAGTGGAATGATTTAGAAAATAGAAGGCCTTTCTTATTCAGATCAATACAGTAATATGACATCTAAGTTAAACAAAAGGCTAAAAACTGGTTTTCTAGAAATAAGAAACTGCCTCATATTTGATGTTCTATACCATAACTATTACAAGCTGTGAATGTCTCTTGGGACCACTGGCATGCTAGGAAATCTGATACAAAATCACTAGACACTAAGCTTGGAGGATAATAGATTGTATACACCAACGCAGCTTTAGAACCCAAATTAATGATTGGAATTAAAAGAAGGTGAACTAGGTAGGAGCCATAAATGACTCATGTCTATAATCACATCACATGGAAGCCATCACACAATCACAAAATAATGCTATCTCAGGGCCTCCAATGTACATCCTAAAAGACCCCAATTCAACAATAATAAATCTGGCAAAGAGAATGTTAAAGTGAAACTCTTTAACTTGTAAGTTGTTCTTCTGTTGGCTAAGAGAATGACACCAATAAATAAATCAAAGATAAGAGGGAGATGGAGAATCAAATAGAAAAGGGGGATAGATAAGAATGAGAGATAATAAAAATTATCATAGTTCAACCCAAATTACAACCTTCAAGCATTAAGCATATCCAGATATATTGAAATCACAAGCTAAAAATATGGGAAAGATCATTCTCACAATGGAACTTCCCAACCCAAATCCTTTTCTAGACAGAACATTTTGGTACTAAGATAATCTAGAAATCATTAAAAGTAAACATGGAAAATGCTTAATGGGGGAAAGACTATATAAGAACACATTGTATCAAATAATTTATAAGCAACTTGATTAAAGCAATCAAAAACTACATATACGGTGGTCTTTGCACAAAGCATGTAGAAACGATGATAATTTCTCTCGAGGATCGGACACTTGACAAACACGTGATCTTTCTAATAAGTAAGTCCTGATGGCAGCTCCTGAAATCCTTCCCCTCCGGTCAAATTGAATCTCCACAAACTTACCAAAACGACTACATCATTCAAAACATGCATGTAAAGGTAAAAAAAAAAATACTACATGCATGGTGTAAAACTTGTTAAAACAAAATACACTCACCTTGAGTTATTGCTCCTAACAATCTTAGCATTACCAAATGCTTCTAAAACAGGGTTGGACTGCAGATTAGTAGAAAACAAAAATAAATGTTGTTATATGTGGTGCAAATTGGGCATTGTTAAATCAACCTATGGTGAGAAATTTATGCTCTAAGGATCATTTTTAAGCATATCCCTTTCCACTTCCAAATAATGCATCATTTTGAAATGATATGTCTCTTCATGTATCTAACTTTACCCTCATCTTGAGTTAAAAAGAATTATCATTTTTCATCATTTGGATTATTATTTTCATATTTTAATCCCAAACCCAGAAAAAAAAATTAAAAATAAAGAAACAAAGAAATGCATAAAACCCAAACCAACGCTGCTTCATTTTCAGATAAAACCCACCACTAATTCAGCACAAAAAATAAATGGGTATGCAACAGTATAAAAATATAGAACCAAAATGATGGCATACCTTAAGCAGTTTTTCAAGAACAAGAAGAAACGGAAATGATAAAGAAGATAAAGAAGATGCCATACCTTAAGCCAAGACCCTGCGAAGAGGAAGATTTGAGCGAAACGAAACAGCAGCGTGTAATTTGCCTGAGAAGAGAAGATATGCGACGGACACAACTAAGGAAAAACGGAAGAGATTATAAAAGATGAAGAAAGGAAGAAGTAGGAGGAAAGTTACCTGGATGAAGAGGAGAAGGGATGAAGAACGAAAGGAAGAAGGAGAAAGTAACCTGATAAGAGTTGAAAAATATCTTACAGAAATAAAATCGGTAAAAATTTTTCCCTAAACTCATACTCATTCTACCCGTGTTTTGAAAAACATTTTCCAAATATAAAATGTTTTCAATCTTTCAAACACCCTAAAACTAAGAAATCATTTTTAGGAAAATATTTTCCTGTAAACAAACGGACTGTAAAAGGAAAACCAACAATAAAACCGAAAGCTTCTTACGCTAAAACCCTCATTCTACACCCGTACAGCTACACGCGTCCTTAAACCCCTAAAAATGTCGTCTCTAACTCGCGTCCTCCGTCGCACCTTCTCCACAACCCCAAACCCACAGCCCGACTCCGTTCGGAAATTCTCGGAGGATCTCTACAAAGAGCGGGACCTCAAGCGTCTCGTTGAAAAATTCAAGAAATCTTGCGAATACAGCCGCTTCCGCAGACGAAGCGGCATCTATGAAGATATTGTTCGTCGCCTTGCTTCAGCTGGGCGCTTCCAATGGATCGAAGAAGTCCTCGAAGATCAAAAGAAATACCAAGATATTTCCAAAGAAGGCTTTGCTGCTAGATTAATCCATTTGTATGGAAAATCGGGCATGTTTGAGCAAGCTTACAAGGTGTTTGATGAAATGCCGAATAGAGGATTGCTGTCTTTCAATGCTCTTATGGGAGCTTGCGTGAATGCCAAAAAGTTTGATAAGGTTAATGGGTTTTTCAAGGAGTTGCCGGAAAAGTTGTCAGTTGAGCCAGATTTGGTTTCTTATAATACGGTTATAAAGGCTTTCTGTGATATGGGTTCTTTAGATTCTGCTAGCTTGATGCTTGATGAGATGGAGAAGAAGGGTGTGCAGCCGGATGTGATTACTTTTAACACGCTTTTATATGAGTTTTTTAAGAATGGAAGGTTTGATGATGGGGAGAAGATATGGGGTAAAATGGTGGAGAAAAATGTGGAGCCTGATATTAGGAGTTATAATGCTAAGTTGCTTGGATTTTCAACTGAAAAGAAAATGAAAGAGGCAGTTAACTTGGTTGAAGAAATGAGGAGTAAAGGACTTAAGCTTGATGTGTTTACCTTCAATTATTTGATTAGAGGATTTGTTAACGAGGGAAAATTGGAAGAAGCTAAAGAGTGGTATAATCAAATAGGGAAAAATGAATGTGCACCAGATAAGCTGACTTTTACGATGTTAGTTCCATTCCTTTCTGAGAAGGGTGATTTGAGTTTTGCCATTGAGCTGTGCAAGGAGATTTTTGGTAGGAAGAAATTGGTTGGTGCTGCATTGTTGCAGCGAGTGGTGGATGAATTGGTCAAAGCCTCCAAGATTGAAGATGCAAAGGAACTCGTGAAGCTTGCTAAGACGAATAATTTCTGTCGTTATAAGCTGAAAATGCCTGCAGAGTAGTGC
Organism: Gossypium sturtianum; assembly: GCA_025698515.1. NCBI lineage: Eukaryota > Viridiplantae > Streptophyta > Magnoliopsida > Malvales > Malvaceae > Gossypium > Gossypium sturtianum. The sequence goes on from CM046948.1 coordinate 59,531,206, forward strand.
CATGGTTTTACCATAGCTATTTTATCTTTCATTATAGTTAATCTAGTCTGAACGAGTATCTAAAAGCAAGTAGTTTTTTTTACCTCTTGCAGCCACCTACTTTCATGTTAGTGGTGGAGGTAATATTGATCTGTTTTCTAGTCAGTGATTTAGTTTTTCTGAGTTGCTTCATAATTTCCTATCGTCTGCAGCTTTAGCTTTTGGTATTGAACCTCAAAGTTACATGATGAATTGAATTTTGGAACTGAAACTTTGATAATCATCTTTGTTTTGCAGTTGGTATTTTATATTAGCTCTGTTTTGGGATCAAAATGAATTGTATGATTTTGGGATGCGCCTGTTCTTTCTACTTGAACTTCAACTTTGAGTGATTTGGTGGTTCTTCTCCTGTGCCTATGAACTGATGAGTTAAGGCATGGTAACTTGTTTACAAATTAAGCTTGGAGGATCATTTTCTTATCAACTTTTGTGAACTTTAATGGAATCTAAGGGGAAACAGTTCAGTCTAAACATTCCGACTGCAACGAAGCTAGGCAAAAAGTGTGCCTTGTTTACCAACAAAGCTTAAATTGATTGGTTATTAGTTTAAACAAGTTTCAATTTCGTTAAGTGGTAAAGGTTCCTTCAGATAGCATAGAATTGAAAGTGTCTCTACAAACGATGAACAAAGCTATCTTACATCAAAATATAATTAAGCATTCTCTTAGCCCAGCTTGGCAAGAACATCATTCAGGCTAGATACGGTCTGAGCGTAAGATTTCTCTGCTTCAGGGGTGCTCTTGATCTTGGCTGCATGGTCAAGCTGTAAGAAAAACCAAAAGGAAAAAATATATCATAAATTCATGATAATTTACCATGTTAAATGATGCTAGCAATTATGCAGGTAAACCCAAAGCAAAACTTCAAAAACATACATCATCGATGGTACTGAAGAGCTTCTTGGTGAGGTCCTTGAGAGTTTTCTTCTCATCTTTGGGCTTGGCAGCAATGACGGTGTTGAGGTCATAGCGGAGATACTCGGCCTTGAGACGGAGATCATTCATGACATAAGGCCAGGCTTTTTTGTCAATCAAGTTCTTGACACCCAGAATGTCCTTGGCTGATTCCTTTGCTCTCTGTGCTGCCTGAGCTGGAGTAAGTGGTTGGAGGAAGAACCTGTCTTTGTATGGCAGAACAAGGTCTCTTGGCTCATCAGAGTTCAGAGTTCCAGCTGCCGACATGCCGATTTCATCATCAAATTACAAAATTTGAACATGTATAAAATATATAATGATTCCATTTTTCCAGCTAAAATTCCAGTTCTCAATTTCTTTATGGACCATGGCCTACAAAGCAATTTTGATTAAATTTGTATAAATTGAAAAGAATGGATGACTTACGCAGTCCACCAGAGGGAGGGGGAGGTGGGCCAACCTTGATGCTTCTGGCATCGGCAAGCACAGCTTGAACAAAGGAGCCAGTGGCCAAACCAGCAGCAACAAGACCCAACATGGCTCTACGTCCAGTCTCAGGCTCGGCCGGTGTCTGATGAGATCTGACAGTGAAACCAGACCTACCCACAGCCACTCGGTTGTTGCTAGGAATGTTGAAGCGGGTTTGGCCACTGAGTTGAAGGCTGCCGTCCAGGACAGCCTGTGAAGAGCCACGTAAACCAGCCATTGATGCCATTGCCTGTGCCATCTCCACAACCAAAGTGTTTTTTCAATCTGAATGAGCCAAGTGTAGGTTTTGTTGTGGGGGGTGATTGATTTGATGGTGTTAACTTCTGCGATGTAGATTGGTTGTGGTTTGAGACGCACCTTATCTGCGATTTTCCACTTTGGATAAGTTGGATGTGGTCTTAACCAATAGTTGTTAGACATATGGGGTACACTATGATTCTTGCTCTTGGCATTTGACATGTTGGATTGGGTTTCCTGGTGACCTGGTTTCTGTTCTGACACGTAGACTTTTGCATGTCTTTTTTTTATTCAACCGGGTGAAGATTTCTATGCATCGTTGCCCAAGGCGAAGTTGCAGTAATCTTACAACCTAAATAAAAGAAGCATTGGATTAGAAAACTTGTTCATCAACATTTATTACAATATAAAAAGAAATAACTCTTCAATTCTTAAAATTCACTTACAATTGGTGGTGAGTGGTGACTTAAGAGCTATAGAAGGCATATGCATGTACCCAATTGGAAATCTAGTCAAAAATAGGTCCAAACAAGTCGACCCAAATGGGCCTAAAATAACGTTATTTTTTCTTTTTGGTATAATTACTTTGTCAATTTGGAACTTAAATGAATTGATATCTCTCTCCAGTACTTCACAAAATTGAGAAAACATCAAATTGTGGTTGACTGATTTTTAAAAATTTCCCAAAATTTATATAATACTTTAGAAATTAAAATATAATGTAGAATTTATAAAAAAATAAAAAATTTGAAAATTATTTAACAATTAAATATTATTTAAAATTGTAAAAATATTAAAATTTGCCAAAACTTTGACAATGTTTACAAACAATTCAAAATAATCTTCAAAATTTTCAAAAAAAATGGAAAATATTTCCAAAATTTCATACAAATTTATAATTTTTAAAAATAAAAAATTATATAATATTAATAAACAATTATAAGAAATTTCTTATAAAAATTTAAATTAGAAAATATTAAAGAATTTATAGATTTTCCCAAAGTATGAAAACTTTTGTAGAAGAAAACAACTTTTGCAATTTTTTTTTTTTTTGTAAATGGCATAGTATGGCTTAATCAACCATTAATATGTTCATGTGGCTGTTAACGAATGCTTAATGAGCCATTTTGATCTTGGTGTGGCACTGCCAGTGTAACACCCCTAACCCGAATCCGTCGCTGGAACAGGGTTACAGAGCATTACCGGAGTTTACAAATCAAACAGACAAAAATGTAAATATTTCACATCATATATCATTCATGTCAAAACCAATCAAAATCATACATATTGTCCCTTATACGAGCCCTCGAGGCCCAATTACACATCAGAAATAAATCGAGACTAAATCGAAAGCTTAGAACGAAAACATTTAATATTTTCAACACTGCAGGGGTCACACGGCCGTGTGACTCACACGGTCAAGAGACACGCCCGTGTAACTCACTGACTTGCATTCGTTTAAAAGATACAGGGGACACACGGCCATGTCACCTGGCTGTGTGTCACACACGACTAAGACACACGCCCGTGTGGACAAAAATAGGATATTTTATAAACCATTTTTCTCACCCAACAAGGCATGTAACTATAGCTATCATCATACATGTAAACAATCCATATTATAGCATCCAAAACAAGTAAAAATCAAGCCTTAAATATATATAATATCTTCACATACAACCATTATTCCTTCAGGCCCCTCAGATGACAGATTATAACATGTATGTTTATGTATTCAATATATTCATATGTATAATTAACTTATATACATAATTGTACTCAAGGTTTACCAAGCTAATTTGCATTATTTCAAACCAAATCACTTACCTCCCAAAACATATCAAAACACATGTTTATAAATGCATATTTAGCTAACATTTTACCTTTCACTATACAACCATAAACCAACCCACTCATTAATCATATAAGGCAAATATGCACAAACCAAAATGTGCCAAAACACAAGCCAAATAAGTGGCTAATATTAACAAAACTCAAATAGGCCAACATTAACCAGGATACCTATACATGCCATTATAACCAAAATTAAAACATCTGAAAGTACCGATTTTAACAACCCATTTTCGGTAAAATCGAAACAGTGGTTTCGAGACCACAAATCCGATTCCGGAAGGAAAATTATTATAATATTATTTTATGGTCTACAATATGATAATAATGTCGTATGAAAATTTCGTAAAGAAATTTTACCGATTATATGTCTGATTTGATAAAGGACCAAATTGCACAAAGTGCAAAAGTTGAGTTCTAATAGCTAAAGGGATTAAATAGCTATGGAATTCAAAACTTGAGGTCCTTATATGGTAATTAGACCATTAGATGAGTTAGTAGATTTTTTGGATGAATCATCCATGGACAATTAGAAAAAGAAAAGGACTAAATTGTAAAGTGGAAAAATTAATGGATGATAAATAAATTAAAAAGAAATAACATATGAATATTATCATCTTCTTCCCCAAAAATACATGGAAACCATAGGAAAGAGAAAGCAAGCTTTCTTGACTTGATTAGGTAAGTTTTCTTGTCCCGTTTTTAGTAATTTTTATATTTTTGAGATCGGGATAACCTAATCTAGCTATTTTGGGGATTAATTTGAAAAGTTATCAAAGTATATAAATTTTGTCATGGATGAATATGCTGAAATTTTGAAATTTATGATAGAAAATGAAAGGTTGTTGATAGATAAACAATTTTTACAAAGAGAACTTTGATGGAATTATGATTTAGGGACTAAATTGTAAAAATGGAAAAGTCATGGAAAAATTCTGAATTTTATGAAATACATGGGCTGTAAATGTTACTTGTAAAATTTGGTTAGGCTTGGAATAAGGATTAAATTGCATGAATTTCATTTTCCGAGCCTAGGGACGAAATCATCATTAATTAAAAGTTTAGGGGCAAAACAGTAATTTCACCTAAAGTGTGAATTGGACTGAATTGATTATGAATTGTATTAAATTGATGTTAAATTTACTTGTATAGATCCGGATAGACCAAATTCAGAGTTAGAACGAGGAAAAGAGAAAATGTCGGATTAGTAGATTTTACGTACACGAACAATTGTCGAGGTAAGTTTGTGTAACTAAATTATGTATAATTGTATACTTGAATTGAATGTTGTGTATGTTAATTGTATAAATATTATATATATATATATATATATATGAAATTGAATACATATCCGACAAAGCCCGATAAATGATAATGCCCGAAAAATGTCAAGTCCCGTTTGAATAAATGAAATTCGATGGATTACTGGATTTCCTGTAATGGTTGTAGTCTTGCATATGTTGCAGACATACTATAGCTCAGACGAGCATTCTATTATTAGCACTCTCGAGTTTCCTGTTATATAGTTCTGCGAGCATCCTGATCGGTAGTAATCTTGCATGTGTTGCGACTACCGCAGCTCTTTGTGAGCGTCCTGTTTATTGATCGGTTGTGATCCTGTATATGTTGTGGACACAAACGCAGCTTTTTGTGAGCTTCCTGTTATGCGTCGGTTGTGATCCTGCATATGTTGCGGACACAAACGCAGCTCTTTATGAGCGTCCTGATATGGATCGCCTGAACTCCCTGATATATAGTTATCCAGAGCTCCCATTACGTGGCTCTTTGTGAGCATTCCTGATAGGCTCTTCGTGAGCTTCTTGATTAAAATTTCTTCGTGAACTTCCTGTTTTAAACTCTTATGAGTTTCCTGATTTAGCCCGGATAAGCTTCCTGTTACATGGCTCATATTAGCATTCCTGATATATGGCTCGAGAGAGTGCTTCCTGATTATGTCCTCTAATGAGTACCCTTGATTATGAATTGACGGATTTTTGATTTGTACACTTCGATTGTACTACCTGAGTATCCATCGATATTTCAAATAAATTTAACGGGCAAAATCCTGACATGAGAAAATATGAACACGAAATGAATTATTATATGTATCTGCCTGAAATACATGAAAATGATGATACATGAAATATGTGGAAGTATGAGATGGTGATATATGAACATGGAACTTGTTTGATGAATATGTTCATCTATGATTATAGATTTGTACACTTCAAGTGTATTTTCCCGAGTTTTCATTGATATTTCAATTGATTTAATGAGCAAAATTCTGATATGAAATAATCTGAACTTGAGACGAAATATTATGAAAATGTACTTAAATATACATGGGTATGATTTGTATATGTTATATGAATTCATGATGTGGAAAATATATGTATATGGGTATTTGGTTATTATTGAGCCCATACACGTTTCTTGATGTTTATATGAGATAGTATGACTTAGAAATGAACTATTACCCATGTGTACATGAAGTACATGGAAATGATATTACTTGATATAATGATGCATGAATTGGTTGTTATTGGAATGTGGAACTTGCTTGATGACTTTGTTCATCCATGATTAAGGACTATTATATGTGATTATTTGGCTAACATGATGAGGATATGTGTTTAGGGCTTGTGACCAAATTGGTTGATAGTGCCTTGCATGTTTTTTTTGAACATAAATATATGGTAAGTTATTTACCATGTTATACAAACTTACTAAGCATTTTATGCTTACTCTATTTTATTTTCCCGTACTTTATAGTAATTCGAAAGCTCGTTGGATTGGAAGCATCGGCGGAGATCACTCACACCATCTATCGACCCATTTCGGTATATATATATATATATATATGGAAAATTAATTATGGTTATAATGGCATGTATAGGTTATTTAACCAATAATGTCATGTAAATTTTTAAATGAAACTAGCCATTGGAATGGCTTGTGTTTGACATATTTTGATATGTTTATAAGTGGATCTATCATGTTTGAAGAATGAATGTGATCATGCATATATGCATTTGACAAATAAGAAAGTATGAATGATAGATTAACATGTAAATAAATCGTCATCTGAGGCACTTAAGGGTAGATTGGTTGTATGTGAAATTATGTCATGCTTAAGACATGATTTGGACTTGTTTTAAATGCTTGGATATGATTTGTGAATGTGTTTAAGTGTTGGTGCAGGTGGAAGACGAATTGGGTGAGAAATGTGGTTTGGAAAATAGCCTATTTTTGTCCACATGGGCAGAGACACGGGTGTGTGTCACAGCCGTGTGTGACACACGGCCTAGCACATGGGCGTGTGATCTGGCCATGTGTCCCCTGCATCTTTAAAATGTCAAAACAGAATGCTCAGAATTGATCACACGGCCTGGCACACGGGCGTGTGTCTTGGCCGTGTAACCTCTACACCTACACACCGTCTAGCACATGGGCGTGTGACCTGTTCGTGTGACCCAAGTCAGAGAGTTACACGGCCTGAGACATGGGTGAAACACCCCACACTCGGCCCACGAGCCTTGACCGGATCTGGTATGCTCCCCGAAGAAAATCGATTCAAAATTCATTTGTTACTTTGGAAAATGGTGTGTTTTGAAAGAAAGATTGTTTTGAGTTGGGCTCGAGTAGAAAACAAAATCGTTTTATAATGAAAACCCTTTTTCAATTTTAGGTGATAGAACGTATAGAGTACACTTAGAATAAATTACTTAATCTTTAACTTAATAAAAATTTGTAACCATAATAAAACAATGAAATAGTTCAACTGTGGCCTTATTACATCAAACAAACCCAAATAATTTAAGATACTTAAATGAAATGAAATGTCCAAATAAAATAAACTTCAAGTGAGCATGGCCACCACAAGTTCTAGTCTCGGTCCATCCATGTTCGTCACACTGAACATGTTCCCTAGCAAGGGTGAGTCAATGAGACTCAATGTGTAACCAACACTAAAATTTAATAGCTCGGGCATACATTATCATAACACATGCATATTCATATATGAGATATGAAAAAGAAAGTGATGCAACCCGAACCCAAACCTATATGCCGCCCACTACACATCACCTGCGTACCATCTCGCGCACACCGTGGGGACTACTAAGTCAACCCTCCATCCGCTACACACCATCGGCGATCCATCTGCGATCGACGTGCTCATCGCCCTTATAAATATTTGTGGTCTTAGGTCACCACATTCGGATATCGTGGTCTTAGGCCACCACATTCAAATACCGTGGTCTTAGGTCACCACATTCAAATACCGTGGTCTTAGGTCACCACATTCAAATATCGTGGTCTTAGGTCACCACATTCACTTCCCTTTTCAATAACCCATATGCCCCATATCATACATATTATGCATTAACATGCCAAATTTCACATTCTTATCACTTATCACATGTTAAACATAACATATTTCATAATCCTAGTAGGAGTAGGAAAGCGTGCACAGTACTTTGTACCATAACATGGTACCTTAGCCACATTCTTACACTTTCATATTAACACATATATCAAGTTAAAGCCATAAATCTATTAAGATTAGTGTGGGGTACACACGATTCGCTTAACAATTTCTTTGAAATCCGAAATCCGATGTCTCGCCTCGGATCTTTAACTTCCTACATTCGGCCATCACTTTAAAAATTTAATGAAGACCATTCACCATAAAACCAAATCCTATTAGGATTGTTATTACTCAAAACTTACCTTGGTGCCGATTGATGTGTAATCAAATACCGGAAACTTGTATTCTTCCCCTTTGAAATCGGCTAATCACTAGATCCCTTGTATCGGTTAGTTTTCGGTTAAAACAAATAGATCTAAGTACTTAAGATAGGGCCTTGGCCGAATATGTGAGTACACTTACCTTGAAATTCTCAAATCCCGAAAAGTATCCCTTGCCTCAGATGTCTGTCGAAATTCCCATGGATTTATGTTAGATCAATTCCTATCATTTGAACACATTAAGAATGACCTAATGCCGAATGTCATCTTACCTTGAATCTTAAAAATCCCGAAAGATCTTTCCTTGATGTCGACAACACATAAATCCCTAAACCTCCCTTCCATAATTCGACCAAGATTGATAATAGAGATTAGTCCCTAAATTTCGGTAAGTCTAAAATATAAAGAATGGAAACCAAATTTGGATCTTACCCTTACTTGATGAAATCGACAGCACCTTTGTTTGAAGCCTTTCAATGATTCGTCTATGAAGACTTGGAGACTGGATGGCTATGGTCACTTATGTATTTGGCTTCAATCTGAATTGAAAAGAGAGGATAAGAACTTAGGGAGAATCGACAATGGTGGACTTGGGGAGAAGAGGAATTCGGTTTGACAAAAAAGAAGAAGAGAAAGAAGATGTTGCTTAGAGAAATTGAGAGAATGGGAAGGAAAAGGAAGAAGAATGAATGATAGCCTTAATCTCCTCCCTTTTCTTTGAAATTATCACCAAGAGAATCCCTTACTTGGCCATCACTTCTATTTTGATGGCTTTATCACCTTAATTTGAAAATAAAATTAAAGAATAAATCCTTATTTATCTCTTGACAATAATCTAAAATAAATCTATTATTTATCCACCCTTAGTAGAAATTTTAAGAGAGTTTAAACTCTTCTTCAAGTGCCTTGGTGCCGTCCATTACCTCCCCTTGTGCCAAAAAAAAATAAAAACTTTATTTTGCTTCCTAAGTGACTCGAACTCGAGACCCTTTTGCTCCTGCATGTGGCGTCACTTGCTAGGCCCTTAAGTGGCGCCTTGTAGCCATTTTACCAAGGCTATTGGTATGTCATATTTCACATACATTTTCTCTTAAGACCACCTTGCCTTAGTTTCCCTTTTTTAAACTTTAAACTTAACATTTTCTATGACATTTCCTTACATTTCCAAGTTTCCAAAAATGTTCGCTTTCCTCTTTTAAACTTAACATTTCTAAATCATTTCCTTGCATTTCCAAGTTTCCAAAAATGTTCACAATATATTCATAATGCATAAGACATGCCATTTCGTATAATTAACTCAAAAATGCCATTTCGTATAATTAACTCAAAAATGCATAGGCCCATTTCGGGATGTTATAGTTCTACCCCCTTTAAAATAATTTCGTACTCAAAATTGCCTGGCTAAAATAAATGAGGGTATTGCTGTCGCATTGCCTCTTCTGGCTCCCACGAAGCTTCCTCCGATCCATGGTTACGCCATAACACTTTGACTGGAGGAACTGACTTCCTCCGTAACATTTTCACGTCTCGTTCCAAGATCTGAATCGGCTCTTCCTCGTAGGATAAGTCTGGCCTTAGCTTCACCTCTTCAACTGGTACTACGTGAGATGGATCCGATCGATATCGACGTAGCATGGAAACATGGAATACGTCGTGCATCTGCTTTAACTCCGGTGGCAACTCTAACTGATATGCCACTGGTCCAACTCGCTTCAACACCCGATAGGGCCCTATAAACCTTGGGCTTAACTTCCCTTTGCGACCAAACCTCATCACCTTCTTCCAAGGCGAGACTTTCAGAAACACTTGGTCCCCCACTTCAAACTCTATTTTCTTCCGTTTGAGGTCCGCGTCACGACTTTTGTCTATCGGATGCTTCCTTCAACCGCGTGCGAATTGTCTCAACCTTCTCTTCGATTACGCCACTAACTCTGGACCCAAAACTCGGCGTTCTCCTAACTCGGTCTAACACGTAGGAGTTGAAGCTTCCGACCGCATAGCGCTTCATACGGTGCCATCCGAAATTGGCTTGATAGTTGTTGTTGTACGCAAACTCTGCTAAAGGAAAATACTCCTCCTAACTTCCTCTGAAGTCCATCACACAGCCCCTCAACATATCCTCTAACACTTGGATTACTCGTTCGGACTGTCCGTCCGACTGTGGATGAAAGGCCGTAGTGAAATCCAACTTAGTGCCTAAAGCTTGATGAAGTGCCCTCCAAAACCGAGACGTAAATCTTGGGTCTCTATCCAAAATAATTGACACCGGCACTCCATGCAACCTTACAATTTCCGCCACGTACAATCTTGCCAACTTCTGAAGAGAATAGTCGACTCTCACCGGAATGAAGTGCGCGGACTTGGTCAAACGGTCCACTATTACCCATACCGAGTCCTTCTTAGTAGGCGTAAGGGGAAGCCCACTAACGAAGTCCATGGTGATTCTCTCCCACTTCCACTGCGGAATCTCGATTGGTGAAGTAATCCCGATGGAACTTGGTGTTCGGCTTTAATTTCTTTGACACGTCGGACATTTTCCCCACGAATTCGAGTAACTTCCCGCTTAAGATCAAAGCCACCAAAAGCTGTTTCCCTTATATCCTCTGTACAACTTAGTGCCTCGGGATGCATAGCATAAGGGCTACTATGTGCTTCAGAAGAATCCTCCGTCTTAGGTCCTTGTCCTTAGGCATACATACCTTTCCCTTGAAGCACAATACTCCTCATCATTAACACCATAATCCTCTAACTCTCCGATTTCCGTACTCGTTGTAACTTAACACTTAGATCCTCATCCACCAACCGACTTTCCTTTACCTCATTTAACCATGTTGGTTTGACTTGCAATTCGCCAATAGGTCGCCATCATCATCTGAGACTCAAGTGTATGCGAACAATGCCCTCAGATCCGATACAACCTTCCGACTCGGGGCATCCGCCACTACATTTGCCTTACGGATGATACTCTAACGAACAATCATAGTCCTTCAATAATTCTACCCACATTCATTTTGTCTCAAGTTTAACTCTTTCGAGTCAACAAATACTTGAGGCTTTTGTGGTCCAATGTAGATTACCGACTTTTCTCCATAAAGGTAATGCCTCCATACTTTGAGCAAAGACCACGTACCGCCAATTCCAAGTCATGATTCGGATAGTTAACTTCATGAGGCCTTAAGCGCCGAGACGCATAGGCGACTACTTTTCCATCTTGCATTAGAAACACGGCCTAATCTGTATGCGGCGTCACAAGTACACCACAAAATCCTTTCCGCCTCAGTGAATTAGAATTGGTGCCTCGGTCAAGACCCTCTTAAGCTTCTCGAAGATCTCTCGTTGCTTATCCGTCCATACAAAGGGTACTTGTTTCCTTAACAACTTTGTCAAAGGCGCGGCTATTGGCGAAACCTTCCACGAACCTTACGTAATAGCTTCGCCAAACCTAAGAAACTACGAATCTCACCACGGACCTAGGTGGTTTCCAATCCAACAACGCTTCGATCTTCCTAGGATCCACCCTTATTCCCTCTGCGGATACCACATGCCCTAAGAATGCCACCTCCTTAAGCCAAAATTCACACTTCTTTGAATTTGGCGTGAGCTTCTTCTCCCTTAATACTTGTAACACTATCCGTCGGTGCTCATCATGCTTTTCCTCGACTTGAGTATACCAAAATGTCGTCGATGAACACAACGACAAACCTATCCAAGTAAGGTTGAAAAACCCAGTTCATCATATCCATGAATGCGGTGGGGCGTTTCATCAACCCAAACGGCATTACTACAAACTCAAAATGGCCGTACCTTGTCCTAAAGGCCATTTTATGGATATCGCCTCCTTCACCTTCAATCGATGATATCCGGACCTTAGATCGATCTTTGAAAATACTGGCCCCTTAAGGCGATCGAACAAGTCGTCTATCCGTGGCAAATGATACTTGTTCTTGATGGTCACTTATTTAAGCGACGATAATCTATGCACATTCGCATAGTTCCGTCCTTCTTCTTCACAAACAGACCGGTACTCCCACGGAGACACACTGGGTCGAATAAACCCACGATCCAACAACTCTTGGATCTCGAGCCTTGAGATCCACCAACTCCTTTGGCGCCATTCGGTATGGAGCGATTGACACCGGAGTTGTTCTGGGTAGCAAGTCTATTCCAAATTCCACCTCCCTATCTCGGGGGTATTCTGGTAGCTCCTCCGGAAAAACATCCACGAAGTCCCTTACCGTTCTAACTCCACTAATTCCCCCTTCTTTTGCGTCCACAAAGACTAACGAAGGCGAAATGCCTTGCACCCTTTAGGACCATTTTCCGCTTTAACGCCGAAACTACATTAGGCAGGTAGTTTCTTCTTTCTCCTATCATAATGACCACCTCATCCTTGGGGTCCTCAACTCCATTCGCTTATTGCACAATCCAACATTTCGATGCTCCACTAGCTGATCCATGCCAAGAATAAGGTCGAATTCTCCAAAAGGAAGTTCCATTAAGTCGGCTCGAAATTTCACCGCTGAATCTCTAGAGGTACACTCGAAAGATCTTATCCACCACTACGAGTTTGGCCTAATGGGCTTACTACTACTATCATCGCCTACCAGAGAGTTGAGTCTAGGCTTAGTGTTTCCACTACACTACATGCAACATAGGAATGAGTCGAGCCCACATCAATCGAGCATAATAAGGTTTTCCAAATACAAGAAACGTATCAGCTTATGACGTTCGGCGCGTCTCCATCCTCCCTCCGTGAATTGCATAAACCAAACCGGTTGCCTTGCCTCGATGATTAGAAGCACTCTCGCCGGTGTTCCACGTCCTCTGCCGGCACCATTACCTCTATTATTTGGACCACGACCTCGCCGAAATTGCTTTGTCCACCTCTACCGCTTGATTAACATTCTCGAGCTACGGTCGATTTCCATCTGGTTTCATAGGACAATCCTTGATCATATGGTCCTTGGACCCACACCAAACATCCTCCTGTCTTCTTCCAACACTCTCTAAGTGTCTCTTCCCCACACCGATCACAAGTACGATCATCGCCCAGAGCAGACTTTGTCGACCTCGCGACCTATCAACTCTAGACCTTTTATTCCTAAATGATCCACGATGATCCAAAGCCTCTTTTTCGCGCTGTTCCGGCCGAAGTTACGCTTTGTAGAGTCCTTAATCCCTTCACTACCTTAGCTTTCTCTACTAAAGCAGAAAACTCCCCGTTCGATGCGGAGCTATCAACAACCTCAGATCATCCCTTAGTCCGTCCTCAAACCGAACACACCGTTCATGCTCCATAGCCACTACTCCTCGAGCATATCGACTCAACCTTAGAAACTCAGCTTCATACTCCGCTACGGTCTTGCTCCCTTGAACCAACCCCAAGAACGCCTTTCTTTGAGCATCTATGTAATGAGTGCCGATGTACTTCTTCTGGTATGCCTCCTTCACATAATCCCATGTCGGATCCTCGCCTCACGCACCATCCGCACGGTTAACCACCATTGATACGCTTCATCGCGTAGTAGTGCCACCATTCCTTTCACTTTCTCCTCAGGGGTCAGATCGAGCTCATCCATAATGCGTTCGGTTGCCTCCAACCAGTACTCAGCTGTACTGGGTGCCACGCCGGATACACCACGGAACACCTCAGCTCCGTTGGCACGGAGTCGCTCAGGTACCGACTTTCGAGTTCCCGAATTTCCCCCTGCACCAGCCACCAACTCAAGAACTCACAGACGACCTGCGACACGAGCATCATCCCCGTCCCGAGCTTGCTGCTCAACACCAATAGCTGGGGGTGGTGGTGGCGGTGGTATCTCATTGTCAGACCCTTGACCCGATCTAACGGGTTCCGACACGGTCGTTCTACCTCTACCGCGTCCTCGTACGTTACGTCCACGTCCTCTAAAACTCATTTCTATCGTCGCGATCTGATTAAAAAGTTTTATGAATTAGTCATTGTTTCACTTATTATTCACAAAGAAATTTTATGAAAGAAGTTTAATAGTGGTTCTTTCGATCAATCAAAGTTCAAATCTTCTATCCTAATTCAGAGAAGTACATTCATTCAAACATTCATTCATTCCGTGACATCCATTCCATAGTATCTCCCATACACATTCACTCTTCGGACATTTCTGTCCGTTCCTATCCCAGGGGTATTTTCTTCATTTGCCCTACAGGGTTATTTTCGTAATTTTTTTTCAAAATAAGATTCCTTGGTGATTTTGTCAGTAAGGGTATTTTGGTAATTTTGCATTTTTGGGGGTATTTTGGAAATTTTGTAATCTGAGGGTATTTCGATAATTTTGAAACTTAGAAATTTTTTAGGAAATTTTCCAGAGATAATAATTTTCACAATAAAAGAGTAGTTTGTTGACTTTTTTTTTTTTAAAACAAAAACTAGGGTTTCCATGAAAATGTGGCTAATCCCTTTTGGGTTTTAGTTATGGTGTTTAGCCTGTGACTGAGTCCTCTTGGTTAAGGTGAACCGAAGCTACGCACCAGGTAGGATTCCAGCGAAGAGGAGGTGAGTCACTAGGACTGCTTAAGTACCAGGCTCTTTCGGATCCAATCCTAGACATGCGCACAGGGGTTGCCACACTCTAACTCGGCGACTAAGTCACAGGGTTGTTTAATTAGTCACTTAAGTCTTATGTAATTGTTAGGGTAAACTAGTCCTAGGGTTCAAGTACCTACCATACTATTCTACATTCCATTCTTACCCTTCTACAATTCATACTATAGATAGGGTACTTACAGTGGATCATGGGTCGGAGACTTAGGTGCCATGCCAGAAAAACCTGCTTATTTCCAAAAATATTTTCATAAAACTTACTTGGGCTCGATTTGAAAACGTTTTGGGCCTTAAACCCCAGGCCGAGAGTTTAAAACTGGGCTCTGATACCAAACTGAAACACCTCACACCCGGCCCACGAGCCTTGACCGGATCTGGTATGCTTCCCGAAGAAAACCGATTCAAAATTCATTTGTTACTTTGGAAAATGGTGTGTTTTGAAAGAAAGATTGTTTTGAGTTGGGCTCGAGTAGAAAACAAAATCGTTTTATAATGAAAACCCTTTCTCAATTTTAGGTGATAGAACGTATAGAGTACACTTAGAATAAATTACTTAATCTTTAACTTAATAAAAATTTGTAACCATAATAAAACAATGAAATAGTTCAACAGTGGCCTTATTACATCAAACAAACCCAAATAATTTAAGGTACTTAAATGAAATGAAATGTCCAAATAAAATAAACTTCAAGCTGAGCATGGCCACCACAAGTTCTAGTCGGTCCATCCTTTGTTTGTCACCTGAACATGTTCCCACAACGAGGTGAGTCAACAGACTCAATGTGTAACCAACACTAAAATTTAATAGCTCAGGCATACATTATCATAACACATGCATATTCATATAACAGATATGAAAAAAGAAAGTGAACGCAAACCTAGATGCCATCCGCTACACATCACCCGTACCATCCTGCACACCGTGGGGACTACTAAGTCAACCCTCCATCCGCTACACACCATCGAAGGCAGTCACTGCAGTCGACATGCTCATCGCCCTTATAAATATTTGTGGTCTTAGGTCACCACATTCAGATATCGTGGTCTTAGGTCACCACATTCAGATATCGTGGTCTTAGGTCACCACATTCAAATACCGTGGTCTTAGGTCACCACATTCAAATACCATGGTCTTAGGTCACCACATTCAAATATCGTGGTCTTAGGTCACCATATTCACTTCCCCTTTTCAATAACCCATATGCCCCATATCATACATATTATGCATTAACATGCCAAATTTCACATTCTTATCACTTATCACATGTTAAACATAACATATTTCATAATCCTAGTAGGAGTAGGAAACGTACCTGAGTACTTTGTACCATAACATGGTACCTTAGCCACATTCTTACACTTTCATATTAACACATATATCAAGTTAAAGCCATAAATCTATTAAGATTAGTGTGGGGTACACACCTGATTCGCTTAACAATTCACTGAAATCCCGAAATCCGATGTACTGCCTCAGATCTTTAACTTCCTACATTCGGCCATCACTTTAAAAATTTAATGAAGACCATTCGGCCATAAAACCAAATCCTATTAGGATTGTTATAACTCAAAACTTACCTTGGTGCCGATTGATGTGTAATCAAATACCGAAAACTTGTATTCTTCCCCTTTGAAATCGGCTAATCACTAGATCCCTTGTATCGGTTAGTTTTTGGTTAAAACAAATAGATCTAAGTACTTAAGATAGGGCCTTGGCCGAATATGTGAGTACACTTACCTTAAAATTCTCAAATCCCGAAAAGTATCCATTGCCTCAGATGTCTGTCGAAATTCCCATGGATTTATGTTAGATCAATTCCTATCATTTGAACACATTAAGAATGGCCTAAGGCCGAATGTCATCTTACCTTGAATCTTAAAAATCCCGAAAGATCTTTCCTTGATGTCGACAACACATAAATCCCGAAACCTCCCTTCCATAATTCAACCATGATTGATAATAGAGATTAGTCCCTAAATTTCGGTAAGTCTAAAATATAAAGAATGGAAACCAAATTTGGATCTTACCCTTACTTGATGAAATCGACAGCACCTTTGTTTGAAGCCCTTCAATGATTTGGCTATGAAGACTTGGAGACTGGATGGCTATGGTCACTTATCTATTCGGCTTCAACTGAATTGAAAAGAGAGGGATAAGAACTTAGGGAGAATCGGCAATGGTGGACTTGGGGAGAAGAGGAATTCGGTTTGACAAAAGAAGAAGAGAAAGAAGATGTTGCTTAGAGAATTCGGCAGAGAATGGGAAGGAAAAGGAAGAAGAATGAATGATAGCCTTAATCTCCTCCCTTTGCCGAAATTATCACCAAGAGAATCCCTTACTTGGCCATCACTTCTATTTTGATGGCTTTATCACCTTAATTTGAAAATAAAATTAAAGAATAAATCCTTATTTATCTCTTGACAATAATCTAAAATAAATCTATTATTTATCCACCCTTAGCCGAAATTTTAAGAGAGTTTAAACTCTTCTTCAAGTGCCTTAGTGCCGTCCATTACCTCCCCCTTGTGCTTAGAAAAAAAAATAAAAACTTTATTTTGCTTCCTAAGTGACTCGAACTCGAGACCCTTTTGCTCCTGCATGTGGCGTCACTTGCTAGGCCCTTAAGTGGCGCCTTGTAGCCATTTTACCAAGGCTATTGGTATGTCATATTTCACATACATTTTCTCTTAAGACCACCTTGCCTTAGTTTCCCCTTTTTAAACTTTAAACTTAACATTTTCTATGACATTTCCTTACATTTCCAAGTTTCCAAAAATGTTCACAATATATTCATAACGCATAAGACATGCCATTTCGTATAATTAACTCAAAAATGCATAGGCCCATTTTGGGATGTTACACGGGCGTGTCCCTGGCCATGTGAACCACACGGCCTGACCACACAGGCATGTGACCTCTGCACCTAGAATTTTTTTTTAAGATTTTGTGAAAAATTCTCTAAGCACCTGGTTTAGTCCTGATATGATTCTAATGCGTGATTTGGGCCTCGAGGGCTCATGTAAGGGATTACATGTGTGATATATATTAATTTCTGACATGAATGAAAAACGATATGAAATATCTGTATTTGATCTGTAAATTCTAGTAATACTCTGTAACCCTGTCCCGTCGATGGATTCGGGTTAGGGGTGTTACACCGATAGAACCGATGGATAATGTGATATAACTCCGATAAATTTCCAAACCGATCGAGCTTCCGATAATCTGAAAAGTAAAGGAAAACAACTACATAAGCAACGAATGCTTAGTAAGTTCGTATAAACTTTAATCATATCAATTCATTTCAAATATAAAATTTATACATATAAAAAATAATTCAATATTGATACCACAATACTCATGAAGCTATATTCATTAATTCATAAGGTGAATAAATTCACAGTATCACTTATACATATTATTCCAAGCTTAATAGGATTTTATATAACTTTGACTCTTCCAAATTTCTTTATTTTCATTTGCAATTCTTTACTTTCCACACTTATTCCATATGGCTAACACACAAGTCATAATCATATCATTCAACCATGGTAACCAGCTAGTGTCTTTAACCAAAGCCTTTTTCAAATTATTCACATTATAAGTTATTTCATAATAAATTTCATAATTTAAGCCTTACCACTCTTTCATGAGCACTAGCATATTTTCACTTAAATACTTACCATTTCAATGCATCATATAAATAAACATATTACCATTCAATCAATAGCTTGACATTTGCCTAAGTATCATGCAACAATACTGGTTAGCGTGCTTGCACATATTACATATAAATTCAACATTGATAAACTTATTTCTCGACATGTTACACTTCAGTTTATTACTCGTCACAACATACATAATTTCCTTGTATCAACATATTAAAGATAATCACATATTTACATGTCATGATACATATCATTCTCTTGCCGTTTCTTCATAAACATATATCACTCATTTCTTTATATCAATATTTCATGTACCATCATTTCCATGTATTTCAGGTATATACCGGTAATAGTTCATTTCAAACTCATGTTATCTCATATAAGAACTTTGCCCGTTGAATCATTTAAATATCGATGGATACACTTATTTCAGATCAATACTAATAATAACCATAAGTCTTTCAATATTAATTTCATATGTCACTTACCAAGTCTTTTCGAATCGGAGAACGGCTTACGGATATGAGTACATCGTTTTCCTTGTGCCATAGTCCAACTATGGTCTTACACATGCATTGCCATGGCCCCACCATGGTCTTACATTCATAGTGCCATAACCCAGTTATGGTCTTATCATCAGAATGCCATAGCCCAGCTATGGTCTTACATATAAATGCTGCCATGATCCAACCATGGTCTTACGTTCAAGGTACCATAACCCAATTATGGTCTTTTCATTAAAATGCCATAGCCCAGCTATGGTCTTACATATAAACACTGCCATGGTGCAACCTTGATCTTATCCGTCAATTCATCCTTTGTCATAAAATGATTGTACTCAATCCTGCGTTGTACTTAATTCAATTTCATAATTCAATTTCATAATTCAATAATAATTTTATTTTCAACAATAGATATGGATAAATACATAATACCATTCATCAATTTAATAAATAAACATTAAAATTTAACTATACGAACTTACCTAGCTATATTGCAGAAAAACCAAGATTCATGGGCATTTTGGTAATTTTCTATTTTCCTCAATTTTCCACCCGATCTTGATCTAAATTAATAATTTCATTCAATATATTAATTTAGACAATAAAAAAAAATTCATTTTATGCAATTTGGTCATTTTTAACATTTTTACAAAATTGCCCCTAAAGTTTTACTTTTATTCAATTTAGTCCCTGATCCCAAAAAATGCAAATCAACCATTTTTAATGCAAACTCAATCTAGCCGAATGTTCATGATATTCAAAACATCTCATTTATGCAACAATTTCACATTCAATCTTTGTACTTTTATTAATTTAACAAATTAATCCCTAATCGAAAAATTCATCAAAATCATTTAACAAAATATTTTTAAATAATGACTAATATCTCAAATTCAATATTTAGCATAAAAAATAATATAGATTCATCAATGGCAACATCCAAAATCTTTAACAGTTTCAAAATCGAAGGTATGGATTAGCTGAACCTAGTTACAACGATTTTAAAAACATAAAAATTAAAAGAAACGAGTGAAAGATGGCTTACTATTCATGAATTAAAGCATGACCCAACCTTAGCTCTTCTTGCCATGGTGTTACGGTGGTTTGGAGAAGATGACGAGTACAAAAAAGAATATATTTCTTCCTTTTTATTTTACTATTTTAATTTAATTCATTAAATTACCATATTACCTTTGGTTAATAATTAATTTAAAACACCAAATCTATGCTCATATTTGTCCATTACATAAATATATGGTACAATTACCATAAAATAAAGGTTTAATTTAATAATTGGTCCTTCAATTTAATTAAATTCTAATTAAATAAACTTATTTACAATTTAGTGCCAAACTTATTAGGACTAAAAGAAGAATTAATCCAAAAGCTAGTGGAATCAATCATAACATCACCGCTTGGAAAATTTGACCATGGTTTAATTACCATTTAAGTCCCCTTTCCTTTATCAATTACCCATTTATTCAACTAGTGATTAAATTTTACGTCTTTTACAATTTAGTTCTTTTTAATTAATTAACTATCTAAACATTAAAATTTTTCAACGAAACTTTAATACCACCATAATGCCACTCTGTAAATATTTATAAAAATATTTACGGCTTGGTTTATAGAAACGAGTTCGAACCTAATAATTCATTATAAAACATAGATTACTCATTCAAAAAGCTTTTTAAAATCATATTTGACTTGTAAATATTAAATAATAAAATTTACAAGCTTACTTGCTGAATTTGGTGGCCTCGTCACTAAAAATCGAACTGTTACAGCCAGGAAAGTAGAAAAATTCTAAATCAAATTCAAAAAAGATTTAAAATTATTACATTAAATAAGAAAATTAAATTTTATAAAAAATTATAAAAAAATTCTAAATAAATTATTAAAAATATTGTAAAATTGTAAACATTTTCAAAAAAAAAAAAGGTTTTAGAAACAAAAAATCAAATATTTTATTAAAAATTGTAAAAAAAGTTTCAAAATATTACAAATTATGAAAAATTAAAAATATATATATACATAAAAATTATTAAAAAACTTTAAAATGTTTAAAAATATAAAAAAATATAGAAAAACTTATAAAAATTCAAAAATAAAAATTAAAGGTTTGGTTGCAGAAGAATCTAAAACACCCACTATGAGGATGGTACAAACTTACAAGGCTTTGGAAGAAGAACTAATTATTAGTGAACTAGTTTTGAATGGATTTTTGGGCATTATGAACATAAGTCAAATTAACATTTTATATTGCTTAAAAGTTTTTTATATATTTATTCATTTAATTAAAGTTTCAGATACATAAAATTTGTAAATCCAAATATTTAAATAATTTTAAGAGTTTTTAATTTTTTCTTTATTTATTAAATAGAGTTTGACTATAGATTATTTTCTCAGGAATTGAAGAAAAACAATATTTAAAGGAAACTAGGAAGACCCTGAACTATCCGATCGAAGAATCTGCTGTAATACATGTGGTGGACTTTGGAGCCATCTGAAACCAATTGGTTCGCCATTTGCCAGCTTTACTAAGAAATCTGCAGCTATATAAAGAAGGTTTAGCCGGTTAAATAACACAAAATTCAATAAATACTTTGTTTCATTGGTGAAATTTTATTTCTTTTCTTTGTGAGATGTAAAGAGTGTTCTGGGAGTTCAACTTTCAAAGCCTGATTTTCAGTGCTTCTAAGAGTTGGATTTCGTAGGAGAAAATTCGTCCAATCATTGACGTTTATGAGAGCAAATCTAAAGTTCCACAAGGGATTTCTATCTTTTACATTTATGTTTCATTATTTTATTTGTTTTCTATTATCTAAATTTGATTATTTATTTAGATTTGGGCTCTCATTCAATTCAACCAAATTTCATTCCTTCGCTGTTTACTACATCTCTTCTTTCTTTTTAGAACTTTATAAAATCAATACAAAGATTTATCTTCTTTATTTTTTACAAATTATTCAAGGATCATAGGTTTCCACATCATTTGATATCGCAATAGTTGGTATCAGATCTTGCAAGTTTCTTTTCAAAGTGTTGGACGTAAAGACACCCATAATTCTATCCTTTATTTTTTCTAATGTATATATCCTTTATAATGTTTTATTCTTAAAAAGAATTGCAGATTAAAAGTAAGACATGGAGCACAATACCTAAAATTCGAAATTCGGTTAGATATTTAAGTGATCAATAGCAACTTATCACTTTTTTACTAATCAATTGGATTCCAAATTATGAATGTCGATAATGCGATGAAAAAAGTCTTTTAAGGTATGATTGTCTGAATAAGGTGTATATTTGAATGAGCTTTGGTCTAATTTTCCAATCTTTTCTACATCTCAAGATCATTTAAACGAATTACCTTGTGAAAAACAGATTTGTGTCATAGGTGAAATTTTGAATTGCAAGGTAGTTTTAGGTAGTGCGATTACCACATGTAAAAAGATCGAGTGTAAAGAAGTGTTGAGAGAAAAAAATATATATCATATTTTGAGCCCACACTTAGTGAGAGAAAACACAAATGAGATAAAATCTGATAATTTTGCTAAAAAAGAAGAATAATAAGCATGTAAAGAAACAAGTCAACCATACCAAAAAGAAAAGAGATAATGGTTTAACTAACCATGACTCGAATATTTTTAGTCGCATTTCATTATTTCATTATTTTAGGATTTTGTGGATCCAATGGTTGGAGCACAATCATACTGTTTCACACATGATGCTTGGATTTGAGGATGAACTTTTTTTTGAAAAAGGTGGAATGATACAAACCTAGGATGGTCCGGAATATCAACCAACTTACAACCCATTCTTTGATGGGATTTGAGTATTTTTAAGCACTTTTGGAAATGAATCAAATTAAAGTTTTATATTACTTAGAAGTTTATTTAAGATATTATATATTTATTCATTCATTTGATTAGAGTTTCAATTAGATAAGACTTGCAAATACCTAATATTTAAATAGTTCTAAAAGTTTTTATTTTCTTATTTATTTATTAAACAAAGTTCAACTATAGATTAAATTATTAGTGCCATTTTTTCCTAGAAATTTATATTTCTTTTAAGAATTTTTATTTAAGTGTTTATATAAAGGAGGTTTGGTCAGTCAACTTAAACAAAATTTAATAAATTATATTTTTTTGATTAATTTTAAATTACACAAAAAATAAATTAAAATATACTCTAAAGGTAGATCTGCAGTTCTTGCATGTCTATAGTCTGTTGCTTTAGCACATGTGTGGTTTTTGCATTTTTGTGTTGTTGGTCGGCGGTGTAGTGGGTGGGTTTGATTGTTTTTGACTATTTGTTTTTTGGTTTTGGGGTAGGCGGGGGTTTGCTATGGAAACAGATCTAGCAGGGTTAACATTAGATGATGGAGAGAACGAGGTTTTGTTATTACCCAATGAATCTGAGCCTAAAAAAATAGCGTATGATTTTTGTTTGGTTGGGTGTTTCCCCACGGTGAGTGTTGTTCATTTCTCGACAATGAGGAGTACGATGGCAATCTTTGGCATTTGTTAGGAGGAGTTCAGCTCTTAGATCTGGGAGAAAAGAGGTATTTGTTTAAGTTTTTTCATAAGATGGACATTGATCGAGTGATGAATGGGGCTTCGTAAACTTTTAATAATCACCTTTTCGTGATGCATCGACCGGAGGAGCGAGATGATCCAGTGCACGTGCCTTTGGTACTGTCATCTTTTTGGCTGCAAGTGCATGATTTACCCCTGAGGTTTTTCTCAGAGTGTGTAGCAAATAAATTAGAGGATTTTATTGGGAAGTTTCAGGAATATGATTCTAAGCAATCCGGGAAAGGATTAAGAAATTTCATGTGGATTCGGGTGAAATTGGATGTTAGGCGGCCGTTAAAACAGAAGAAAAGGATTTTGGTCTCCCCTGAAAAGTGTACCTATGTGAGTTTTAAGTATGAAAGATTGACACTTTTCTATTTTTTCTGTGGCTGCTTAGGACATAATGATTCTTTCTACGTAGTTAGATTTAATAGATGAGAGGAAGATTCGGTTTTGGGGTGGGATTTATCTTTGAGGGTGCAGTTGTTACAGGCCAAAGTGCAAAGCCCGTGAGCATCGCACAAGATGCGTCCCATGGAGGTCTATCGATTAGATGGGGATCATTTAGCCCACGAGAACTGGCTTGATTCAGAGAAATGTTGGAGAAGCCTGTCAGATTAAAGCCTGGGTGGCCCAATGATGAATATATGACAACATAGGCTACCTTAGTAAATAGGGAAATTAATCTTAGAAGATTAAGGGGAATCACATCTTATAAGATTAGATTGGATTTGATTATTTAAATTGATTATATAATTTTGTAAATCCCTAGATTTAAGAGATAGGCTAATCTCGTCCCTCGATTTAACTTGATCTAGATTGTTAGTTTTGGGGGAGCTCAACTATAAATAGAGAGCCTCCCCTCAATTGTAAATTGTAACAGCCCAATTTTGGGTCTAGTCAGAACAGTGGTTTCAGGACCACAAATTTGATGCAGTAAAATTCATTTTTATTATATTTTTATGGTCTACAGTTTTATGGAACGATTTCGTGAAAATTTCATTCGAAAATTTTGACGTTTGGGTACTCAATTTAGTCAAAAGGACTAAATTGCAAAAAGTGAAGAACTTGAATTCTATATGTTAAAGGTGTCCAATTGCTATGAATTTTAAATTGGAGGTCTAAATGGTAATTAGACCATTGGTTAATTTGGTGGACAAAAATGGACATGGTTTGGTATGTTTCTAAAGTTTTTCATTAAGGGCATTTTGGTAATTTGGTAATTAAAATGAATTAAAAAGCCAAATTAAAAGCCAATTTTTGTCCATCTTCCTCCCATGGCCAAATTTTACAAGGGGAAACCATGGCTAGGGTTTTTCAAGCTTCCTAGCTTGATTGTAAGTCCGTTCTAGCCCCGTTTTTAATGATTTTTATGTTTTTGAAATCCTTGTAACATGATCTATCTATTTCTACCACTAATTTAAGAAATGATCAAGGTATAGGGTTTGAATCATATTATACATGTGTGTATTTTGATGTTTGATGGTAGAAAATGCATGTTTGTTGTTTGTTAAACGACTTTTGCTAAGAGTTTTTTGGTAAAAATGCCTATAAGGACTTGTTTGTAAAAGTTGTAAAATATGTTGTAAAAATGTTAATAAATGAGAAATGTGGGCTGTTATGAGTATGAAAATGGCTCGGCTAGGCTTGAGTTTTGAAGAAATTGAATGAAAATCATTTTACGAGCCTAGGGACTAAATTGTAAAAATATCAAACTTTAGGAGCAAAAATGTAATTTTTGCCATAATGTGATTTTGGGCTGATTTGAATAGTATAATGATTAAATAAGTTAAATTTGATATTATAGATCAAGAAAAAAATGAGGTTCGGACCTAGAATCGGGGAAAAACAAGTATTTGACGATTTAGTCCTTTTTGTCGTTTCTATGCCGAGGTAAGTTTGTATGTAAATAATGCAACGTTATAATTGTATTTATAATGTTTTGTTATTGCATGATTTTTATGATTGACTCTATGGATGAAATCGACGAAGTTTCGACAAGCGAGTAAATCCCGATTGAACCTTAGGAATAGATTAGGATACAAGTGATATGTCACTAGGAACCCATGTAATTATGTGATTTATGTGTCCCGGGTGCTGGTCTTGTACGTCCTACCGGTGGCTAGGTATACCGGCATATGTTGCGGATACATGACAGCTTGTGTGAGCAGCACCGCGTAGCTACGTCTCGACTGACAGCTTGTGTAAGCAGGCCCGAGGATAGCTCAAGAGCGAGCTTATATGTGTTATGAGATTTGTGGTAGCATTGGCTACATATGTGGCACTTATGTGCAAAGTTTTCCGTGTATCCGATAGTATTACAAGTGGTTCAACGGGTATGTCAAAGATGAGAAAGTACATGAATATATTATGAGATGGTACAGGTATGTACGTAAAACTCGAAGAAAATGAACTCAGTATATGATGAACAATTGGTAAGATTGTGATTGAACAAGTTGTGCTTATGAAGCTTAAATGACATTTATGTTGATATGTGTTATGTTATTCATACGATGAGCCATTGGTATATGACAATTATGTTGATATGTGTTATGAAATTCATATGATTTGCTATTAGTATATGACAATTATGTTGACATGTGTTATGTTGATATTAAATGACATTTATGTTCATATGTCATTTATGAAGTTTTAATGACATTTATGTTGATATATGTTAATTTATTTATATGTCAAATGTATGAATAATGTATTGTATTATTTGCATATGAACTTACTAAGCTATATAACTTACCCCCTTCCTTTCCTATGTTTTATAGTGTCATTGAGCTAGCTCGGGTTGGAGATCGCCGGAGATTCTATCACATTATCAAGCTATCACTTTGGGTATAAATGAATTCAAGCATTTTGAGTCTAGGGCATGTGTAGGGACTTAGTCATTTTGTTAAATGTGTCATTGTGATTGTAGCCAATGTGTTGGCTTGTGATTGTCAAAGGCTTGTTTTTCTATTTGGCCATGTAAGTTGGCTCATATTGGCTAACATGGTTGCAGGCCTAAGTATATTCATATATGTGTCAATGTCTATGGTGATATGATCATGGTATGCTTGGTGAATGTGAAATGTTTGGAATTGTGATTTATGGCATGATTGTGTGATTTTTGGAAATGTAACCTATTGATGAGATGAGGAATTTGAGTATCATTTGGTAACTAGAAAGTAGTTGAATGAAGCCTAATGAATGTGAAATTTGTATGTTTGATTTAGGACTTAATAAATGTAGTGAATATGATAGACAAAGAGATAAAGTTGATATGTTTTAACCATAAATGTGGAATCTTGCATGAATTGGCGTGGAAAGGTTGATGTTCTAAGCATGATAAATAATGGCATGAGGATGACAGGTTATTGTCTTGGTTGTGGTTGTTTAGTTGCTCTTATATGCTTGAATTTGTGCCATGTTGTGTTGATGTGTGCAAGTGAGGGTGGCAAAATGGCTTGGTAAATATCCTTATTTTTATCCACAAGGGTAGACACACAGGCGCGTGTCTAGGCCATGTGTAACACACGGTTTGCCCCACGGGCATGTGTTCCGGCCGTGTGTCCCCTGTACCTTAATTTTGAGAAAAATAGAATGTCCAAAATTGAGCACACGGGCAAAGACACGGGCGTGTGTCTCCATCGTGTGTGCTACACGGCCTAGCACAAGGGCGTGTGGCACGGCCGTGTGGCACAAGTTAGAGAGCACCCTAATTTGAACACGGTCTGAAGCATGTGCGTGTCCCAGGGTCACACGGGCGTGTCCCTTGGACCACACAGGCGTGTGAGCCCTGCACCTAGCAAAAATTTTCTAGGTTTTGTAAAAATTTATAAAGTTCTCATTTTAGTCTCGAACTACCTCCAAAGCATGTTTTGAGCCTCGTAGGCTCGTATAAGGGAATTTATGATTGAATATGAATGGTTTTAATTTGGACGCAAATTTTATGACTCAGAATTGTGTGACTTCTTGTGATGTGAGTCCGATAATGCCTCGTACCTTGTTCCGGCGTTGAATACGGATGAGGGGTGTTACATAAATCATCCATTGTATCTTGAACTCTTAAGAGTAATAGAATTCTTTGAGAGTATCTACTTAAACACCTCTCGTGCATTGTTTTCCGTGGCTTTCTATTCTTTTGTGTTTTTTTTTTACTAGAGTTGCTTCAGCTATATAAATTGGTGCATTGGAGGAATTCTTTGTGAATCCTCACATTGTGATGGTTAGACTTACTTAGGCATGTTTGCATCGAAAGGATTGCCTAAGGTTGCACGGAACACGAGGCTAAAGTTCTAGCCCCGTGACACAGTCTAGAAAAGTTGTTTTAATGAATGGTGTATGGCTGAGGGAGGAAGAAGACAGTGGGGTGGGTTCTAGGATGAGGTTGGATTCTTTCCTGGGTTTAATCTGAAAGGAGTTTTGAGGCATTAGTCTAAATTGGCTGGGATTTCTTCTAAAATATTGTCATTCAGATATAGAGCATAATTTGGAGGAGAGTCCGATTGAAAGTGGGGATGGGAAGAAAAGACCCCGAAGGTAAAATGTGGGTCAAAATATTTCTTTTTTTGCGGATCCATTTGGGGTGAAAGAGGAGATTCATGCGGTTCGAGCTCAAATTTTATCGACGGTGGCAAAGGGGCAAGTCGACTGGTCGCAATGAAAATAATATGTTGGGATATTCGTAGTTTAGGGAATCCACATGCTACAAGAAGACTTCGGTATATGTTGAATGTCTATAATCCTCAAGTGGTCTTCTTTATGGGGAGAAAATCGAGTACTTTGCGTATGGAGAGTGTGCAAAGAAGGTGTGGTTTTCCGAATGGTATTAATGTGCCGACAGACGACACGTAAGAGGTCTATGTTTGGTATGGAAGGTAAATTTAGGGGTAAGTTTAAAGAATTTCTCAAAGAACCATGTTGATGTTGAGGTTCAAGAGGATGGGGAAAGTTAAAATTGGAGATTTACTTGGTTTTATGGGGCTCTTTTTACACATGTTAGAGAAGAATCTTGGGATTTGTTGAGGTGTTTAGGTCATTGTCAAGATTTGTCATGGTTTGTGTGTGGGGATTTTAATGAGATCATGTATTCTTTTGAAAAAGTGGAAAGGGTGCCAAGGGAGGAAATGCTATGGAGAAATTTCGAGAAGTGTTAGATGGGTGTCCTTTAATAGACGTTGGTTTCTCGGGGACTTGGTTTACTTGAGAGAGGGGGACTTTATCGGAAACAAACAATAGAGAAAGACTTGACAATGGTGTGGTGAATGTTGAATGGATGAATATGTTTTCAAGTGCTATGATAAGGCATTTACCAAACTCGTTTTTGGATCATTGTTTGCTCATGATTAATTTGGATCAAGGGGGTGTAAGATTGGGTAGGAAAATATTCCGTTTTGAGGCGAGGTGGACCATTGAGGACTCTTTTGAAGATGAGGTGAAACGGATCTGGGGCTCATCCTTGAGCGATGTCATTGCAAAGTTGGCTGCTTTATGAATTGGGTTACAGAAATGGGTAGGATCTTGTAGAGCTCAAAGGGAGGGTCTTAAGAGGAACTTAACAAAGAAGTTGTAAGAACTGGAGGCTAAGGATAGGGATGATAAAAATATTGCTGAACTCATTGATACTAAAATTCATCTCAATCTAGAAATAGATAAGGATGAAGTATTGAGAGCAGAGAGCACCGGTGAATTGGTTGAAGTTGGGGGATAAAAATACAACTTTCTTTCATAATTAAGCCTCTTAACAAAGGTGAACAAATTATAATCATAACCTACAAGATGATGATGGTAGGGTGTCTACTGATGATGAGGTAATGGGAAAGATTGTAAGGAATTATTTTCAAAATCTCTTTTCGATAAAAAGGGATAGGGGATATGTGTCATGTGCTTTCGGGGGGTGAATAGGTGTATTTCGGATGAGATTAATCAAATGTTGACAACAAAGTATTTAGAGGAAGAGGTTTATTTGTCATTGAAAGGGATAGGGCCAACAAAGGCGTCTGGGGCAGATGTCGTTTCATTTTGTGTTTTTAGAAATTTTGGCATATCGTTGGGAGTGATGTCAATTCGTATTGTTTGGGTGTCTTCAATGAAGGTATGGCTTTAGATCCTTTGAACATTACTAATATTGTTTTAATTCCAAAAATATCTCATCCGACGAGCTTAGTGAATTTTAGGTCGATTAATGTACCACCCTTACCCGTATTCAACGCCGGAATAGGGTTACGGAGTATTACCAGACTTACGGAACAATTAAACAACTATTAACATACAATTGTTCAATTCAATCATTCATCATTAAAACTCAATCAATTTGTCCCTATTAAGAGCCTACGAGGCCTTAAACATGCTTTGTAAATGGTTCGGGACTAAACCGATAACTCAAGAAATTTTCAATACTTAGCAAATTTTTCTTCAAATCAGGGGACACACGCCCGTGTGGCCAGGCCGTGTGTCTCACATGGCCACCAGACATGCCCGTGTCACAGGTCGTGTGAAAATAGGGGGTACATACTGAATTGGGTCACACGGCCAACCACACGCCCGTGTGTGTAGCCCGTGTGCCATTCGAAGTGGCCACACACGCCCGTGTGCCAGGCCGTGTGTTAGGCCGTGCCAAACCTATAGGTATATTGACTTATGCAACACGGCCAAGTCACACGCCCGTGTGCTAGGCTGTGTTCCAATTAGGGGGTGTACTGACTTGTACCACACGGCCGAGCACACACCTGTGTGTAAGACCGTGTGGAGTATACTGAATTTATTTCAATTTCAACACCAGGGGACACACGACCGTGTATCATGACCGTGTGTTACACACGGCTGAGACACACGCTCGTGTCTCTACTCGTGTGGACAAAAATAGACTATTTACCTAGCCATTTTGCCACCCATTTTGCACATACCTAAACCAACTCAAATGGTACCAATCCATAGCACAATTAACATTCTAATTCAGCCATAATCAAGCCTAATCCATACCATTTTCAATACCAACATTCAACATGCTTATAACCTCAAACCTTACTCCATCAAAACATACCAATTCAACTAACTATACCTTTACTAAACATACATTATTTTGAACCAATTCACAAATATAAATCACATCTAATATCAACCATATATTCACATATATGCACATAACCAAAATTCACTAAATTAAGCCAACTCTCATGGCTATATTTACAACTCAAAACATATACATTTTCAATGCCAATTCATTTGGCCAACATCATTACCAAAACATAACCAACATGACTCAAATACCTATACATGCCACATACTTAAAACATAGTTTGAAAAGTACTAAAAAGTCAGTGGATAGTATGGTGAAGTCTCCGACAACCCCCGAATCCGAGCTAACTTTGAATTCACTATAAAACATGGAAAAATAACAAAGTAAGCTATATAGCTTAGTAAGCTCATATGTTAACAATGAGAAACTATCATTATTCATTAATCATTCATATAATGGAAAACAATGTACCACAATTCTAATAAATCTCAAGCTATCAAATGATCATTCATATACTTACCAAGGAACTCATCAATTTCATAGTTTTCAATACTCAATTCATTTCCATACGTACCTGTACCGTCTCGTACTAATCTCATAATCAACCACATTCTTCTTTTACCCGTTGAACCATTCGGAATAGAAGTTGGATACTCAAGGTCTCACCCGATAAGTACCTATACCATGGCCCGAAGCCAAATCAAGGTAACTTATCCAAAATTCTAATATCATGGCCCAAATCCAAATCAGCCGATATGCATGGCCCGAAGCCAAATCGGTTTATCTCGCACACATAGTGCTAAATCATGGCCCGAAGCCAACTCAAGTATACATAATGACATGTCACTAGCATCCTAAACTATTCCTAAGGTTCAATCGGGCTTTCAACTGTCGAATCTTCATCGAATCATTTCTGAACTCGTCCTTAATCACATAATCACAATTAATGCTATATCAAAGCATATAAAATACATTTGAAATGAAGTTATAACATACGAACTTACCTCGGATGTTAAAACGGCAAATCGAGTTGATTAGTCGATAACTTTATCTTTTCCCCGATCCAAGTCCATATTTCACTTTTCTTGATCTAAATATATTCAAAATGAACTTATTTAATCATCTATTCATTCAATTTAGTCCAAAACATTCTTTAAGGCACATTTACCCTTTTACCCCTAAACTTTCACATTTTCACAATTTAGTCCTTATTGCATAAAAATACAAATTCATGCAATTAAGTCCCTACCCATGCTAGCCGAATTTCTCTTATTACCATATCAGCCCATATTTTTAATTTATTTCACATTTTAACCGTAAAGTTTCAACATTTCTCAATTTAGCCCTTAATTTTGCATTTTCACTAAAAATCACTTAACAAAACTTGTAATACTCATAAAAAATATTCATAATCTATCATCAAACATCAAAACTCATACATATTCATCAATGGCATCATTCAAAATCTTTAACAGTTTTGCAAATTAGTCCCTGGGCTAGTTAGTACTAGCTACAATGATCTAAAAAACATAGAAATTATTAAAAACGGGACGAAAATCACTCACCAATTGCACAAATAAGCTTGGCCGAACCCTAGATTTAAAAATGGATACTTATCCTTGATAAATTCGGCTAATGAAGATGAATGAATGCCTAATTTTATGTTTTGTTTTATTTAATTATAACTTAATTACTCATTTACCTATTTATTCTTATTACTAATTCAAAATTTCAATAATTCCATGCCACTATCATCCACTATCCCATAAATGGTTTAATTACAACATAAGAACCTTAACTTTAAAGTTCTATTGCTATTAGACACCTTTAGCTATTAGAACTCAAGTTTTACGCTTTACGCGATTTAGTCCTTTTTATCAAATTGACCATTCAAACGATAAAATTTCTTAACAAAATTTTCACACAATCACTCAATAATAATTTAAACATTAAAATAATAATAAAATAATTATTTTGACCTCATATTTATGGTCCCGAAACCACTGTTCTGATTTGACCAAAAACGGGATGTTATAATTAGTTTATGTATAGTGCTTTATAAGGTGATTCAAAGGTCATTGCTAATAGATTTTAGAAAGTTTTGAACTACTGTGTAGATGAGGTGCAAAGATCCTTTGTGCCGGGAAGGTTGATTTTTGATAATATGCTTTTGGCATATAAAATTTTGCATTCTTTTAGGTAGAAGGGAATTGTGCGTAAGGGGTTTATGGCACTGAAATTGGATATGAGTAAACTATATGATCGGGTTGAATGGGCCTTCTTAAAGGAGATGATGAAGTACATAGGTTTTTCTAATTCTTGGGTGGAGCTTATAATGAGGTGCATAACTTTCGTTTCATATTCAGTTATTGTTAATGGAAAGGTTGGTGACACTTTTATACCTTCCAGGGGTCTAAGGCAAGGGGATCCGTTCAGTTCGTTCCTTTTTTTATATGTAATGAGGGGTTATCAAACCTTATGAGAATGACAATGGTAGAGGGTTTGATAAAAGGGGCTAAGATGAGTAGGAGAGGTATTCAAATATCACATTTGATGTTTGCTGATGACTGTATCTTGTTTGGAAAAGCAACTGAAAGGGGTGCTCAGATTCTAAAAGATATTCTAAGGGAGTATGAGGTCTATTCTAGACAAAATATCAACTATGAAAAGGCAACAATGTCTTATAGTTCTAATACGCCACAAAGGGAAAGGGAGGGGGTGTTGCAAATCATGAGAGTTAGATGGTTGATAGATCTAGAGAAGTATTTGGGTCTGCCAAGTATGGTAGGGCAAAGGAAGAAGTTGTTATTCTAGATTTTGAAGGATCGTCTCAGGATACAAATTGATAGCTGGAGTATGAGGTAGTTATCATAGGGCAATAAAGAGATTTTTATTAAAACTATTTTACAAGCTATCCTAACGTACTCTATGACTTGTTTTTTATTACCAAAATCTCTTTGTGGGGAGTCGGAGAGCATTATGGCGAGATTCTGGTGGCAGAAAGGCTACGAGAGGAGCAGAATTCATTGGTGTGATTAAAAGCGATTGTGCGAATTAAAAGAAAATAGAGGGTTGAGCTTTAGGTGCTTAACGAAATCTCGCGTTATTAGCTAAACAGGGTTGGCATCTTATAAATCATCCGAATTCATTGTTATCCCATGTTTTAAAAACTAAGTATTACCCGGACTCAGACTTTTTAAATGCTAGGTTGAGGAATATATCTTCATATACCTAGAAGAGTATGTGGCCGGCAAAGGGTCTGTTACAAGATGGCCTTTATTGGAAAGTTGGAATTGGGGAATGTATTTTAGTGTTCAGAGATGCGTAGGTATCGGGGGCTGACAATTATAGGGTGGGAAATAATGTTAACAATTCAACCATAGCATTGATTGCATATTTAATTGATAACAATTCTAGAACGCGAAAAATGGATGTTGTTAAGAGTACCTTTACGGATGACATTGTTGCCAAAATTAGTCAAATTCCTTTAATAAAGGAAGCACATGAGGATTTGCTGGTTTGGAGAGGGGAACTGTAACGCCCCAAACCTGACCTAGATGTTATGGTCGAATCTCGGAAGTTACATTAACAACGCTTAAAATTATTTACTTTTTGAAATTGACAAGGGTTGAGGTGTTTTGTAAAAACTTAAAATTTTGAATATTTAATGATTTTGTTTTTTTAAATACTTATTAAAAATATAATCTTTTGAAAGTAAAGTGCGACATTATATTCTAATGTCATTTTAAGTTATTTAAAAGTAAATATTTTCTATTATATTTATTTATTAAAAAGGTTGGGTAAAAATCTTTCACAACAAACTTTTATAAAACTAGTTAGAAAATTACGAATTATATTTTTGTTTTAAACCACATAAAATCGTAAATAGTTTAAATAAACTCTATATTTTAAAATACTTGAAATCACATAAAATTTTTCATGCATGCATAACAGTTTT
Source organism: Gossypium sturtianum (assembly GCA_025698515.1). Taxonomy (NCBI): domain Eukaryota; kingdom Viridiplantae; phylum Streptophyta; class Magnoliopsida; order Malvales; family Malvaceae; genus Gossypium; species Gossypium sturtianum. The sequence continues at coordinate 59,565,787 of CM046948.1, forward strand.
AAGTTATAAAATAACTAACAATCCAAAGTAAAAAAAGTGTCCAAAGTCCACAAACATAAACCACATAGTTTAAAAATCCATTATTAAAAATCCATAAAATAAACCATTCGAGAGGTTCTACCGAATGCTGAATCTAAGCCTTATGTTCGAGTATTACCTAAAAGGTTATAACACTAAAAGGGTGACCTTTTAAAGGCCAGCGTGGGTTCTACATTAATTAAAAAAATATGAAAATATGTTTCATGTTGTTAAAAATTTATTAGTATTATTAAATGGTGCTTATTAAGAATACTCTATGTATTCGAAAAGAGGAATAAAAACCCATCAAATTGGAATATCCAAGTAAGTGAAACTAAACCGTTGTTTTTGTGATTTGTATGATGTGTGATTTTGATTATTATTATTGATATAAATTTTTTCGAACTCATGGTACATGTCGTCGTGCAGCTTAAGAAGAGTCATTTACAACTCGAGTACCTACACAGGACCTTAGTGTTAACGAGAATGATCCTGTTATGGATAACGTAAGTCATGAGCCCGAGGAGTTTGATGATGAGGAGGCAAATCCTAAACCTGTTGATGGTGCAATATCTCAAGCACTGTTGAGGGTTTTACAACGAGTTGCTGGAGGCCAATCTAGTACTGGAGGTCGCAAGTCTATTGATAAGAGGCTTCGATCTAGTGGAGCCGATGTGTTTAGGGGAGTTGCTGGGATGACCCCTAAGGTAGCTGAATATTGGATGACATATATCGAGAGAATCTTGGATGATCTGGACTGTACCCTAGAACAAAAACTTAAGGGTATAGTGTCCCTTCTAAGAGATGAGGCCTATTATTGGTGGCAATCCATTATGGAGGATACTCAGGCTAATAGGATAACTTGGGATTATTTCAAAACTGCCTTCCAAAAGAAGTATGTGGGCTCGAGGTATGTTGAAGCCCGAAGACTAGAGTTTATTAAACTGGAACAAGGGGACAGACTGTATCTGAGTATGATGCTGAGTTCTTGAGGTTGAGTTGATATGCACAGGGGATGGTAACTTCGGAGTAGGATAAGTGTGTGAGGTTTGAGAATGGGTTACGATATGACTTGAAGGTCCAAGTTGCTATGCTATAGGAGAGAGCCTTCGAGACCTTAGTTGAGAAGGTGAAGATTCTTGAAGAGGTAAAAGGGGCTGAATGTGAAAGAAGGGAAAAGACTAAGACTCCAGTGAGGAGGAACTTGGGTTCAGGAAGTGCTAACCCGCATCTAGCTGAAGCGGGAAATAGAAACCAAATTTTTGAATATGCTCACTGTGTGAAATCCCATGAAGGATAGTGTTGGAGGAAAATGAGAGCTTGTTTAAAATGTGGATCCATAGAGCACCAGATTAAAGATTGTCCATGTGTAAGGGGTCAGAGACAAGCACCGTAACCCCAACTGAATCAAAATCAAAGGGGGCGTGGTAATAATAGAGTTTGTAACGTTGGGCAGAGAACAGTTGGTCAGGGTACGAATTGCACTAATGCTAGACAACCCGCCTTGGGTTATGCGGCGAGGCGCAAATAGGACCATGATGCAGCTGATGTTATCAAAGGTACTTTTAAGATCCATTCTAATTGTGCCTTGCACTAATTGAGATTTGGTATTACCAAAAAATATGAAAATATGTTTCATGTTGTGAAAAATTTATTAGTATTTTTAAATGGTGTGTATCAAGAATACTCTTTGGATTCAAAAAGAGGAATAAAAACCCATCGAATTGCAATATCCAAGTAAGTGAAACTAAACCGTTGTTTTTGTTATTTGTATGATGTGTGATCTTGATTATTATTATTGATATAAAATGTATGAAAATCTCATTCCCATGTTATGTGATGTTAGGGCATATGTGAGTTTCGCATGATTTATAAATTGTGAAATATAGATATATATTGTGTAAATATGTGATTAGCATGTTAAGCATGACCATGGTGATTTTAAGTGATAAGTGATATAATGAGTATGTCTCACATGCCAAAGTGAAAAATTGATTTTTAAAGTGAAAAAGTAACTTTTGTGGCCATATCACATGCATGGGGTAGGATATGTGAAATGAGCAAGAAGTGGCAGTTTATATGCAAAAGTGGTGGCTTGTCCACAATATTATAAAGTGGTAGTTTATCTGCAAAAGTGGTGGCTTGTCCATAATATTATTAATTGGCAGTTCTCTGCCCTACTATGACACTGTTCACAGATTGGAGTGTTTGGATGGATGAGTTGTGGGGAACTCGATTGTGGTGTGTAATGGTGATGGGTAGGATGTTTTAAATAAATTTGCATAAATGTTTTATAAAACAACATCGCCATGATCATGTGCATAAAGTGAAATATTTACTTGATTGATGATTATATATTTATTTACATTTATTTTTAAAAGACCCACATTGGGCTTTAATAGCTCACCCCTTTAGTGTTTTAACCTTTCAGGTAATACTTGGACATAGGGCTTGGAATCAGCATTCAGTGGAGCCTCTCGGATGGTTTATTTTATAGATTTTTAATAATGGATTTTTAAACTATGTGGTTTTTGTTTGTGGACTTTGGACACTCCTTTTATTTTGGGTCATTGGTTATTTTATAACTTAGAACTGCTCCTTCTGACAATTCTCCAAGCGTGACAACCACCGCGCGCCATCGCGGTTTCTCTTTTCTTCTCTTCTCCACCCTATGTTAGTGACTGAACCCATTTGCTATTTTTCCCTATATCCTCCGTCGGACCGCCGCCGTCACTGTCTTAGCTCCACCGTTGGTGGTTAAAATTTCTCCCTTTTGTTTTTCTTCTTAATCTTCCATCTTTCTCTATTAATCAAACTTAAATAATTTATTTCAATGTTTCTTTGTTTTTAGATTCATTACTCTAGTGATATTTTGGTAGATCCTTCGACTCCTCCTTTCATCATCAAGACGAATCGTTGATCTCATTGTGTTAACCAAGTAGTGTAAGTATAATGGTAATATTGACATTATCTTCTTCCCTTTATTTCCCTTCTTAGCCGAATGGTGTAGTGGTCTATGAGTTTTATTTCTTTTCATATATTAATGCTCGATCCTTATGTTTATTGAAGGACCTAACAACAATCTGGGAAATCCCTAGCGTTTGAGACGAAATCGTTGGTCCGAGTGTTAGATCGTGGGGTAAGTAAAGTGGTGAGAGTTAAGTTATATTTTGTATGATGCTCATGATAAATCCTAACTTTTAATCATCATTTCATTTTATTATATAAGTCTTTTGGGGCTAGATCTAAGTGAGAGCGTTCATAAGGAGTGTTTCACATCGGATTTACAAATCAGGTGTGGGTTATAACCCTAAACAAATAAATCTATGTTTATATTGTTAAAATCATGATTGTTTAAATTATGATTAAATGAGGATGTAACACCCCTTACCTGGGTTCTACATCAGAACTGGGCCCGAGGCGTTACCGAAATCAAACCACTTGATCGCCACTTAGGCTCATCGTAACTACTCTCTGAAGTCATCTCAACAACCTCATTCTCGACTTACGAGGCCTCACTCATACACACGAGGACTCTCGAGACTAAACCAGAGCTTTTTCCAATCTTAAAAATTTTCTCTTTATACAGGTCTCACACGCCCGTGCAAGATTAGACACGCCCGTGCATGGACACACACGCCCATGTCCCCAAATCGTGCCTAAAAACCCAGCATTCTACCAATGCCCCACGGCCAAGGCACACGCCCGTGCTTACCACCCATGGTGCACACTGACTACTTTAACACGGCCTAGAGTCTAGACACACGCCCGTGTGGCTAGCCCGTGGCCAACACTGGATAATCCCACACGCCCCAGGCACACGCCTGCGTCTGGCTAGTCCATGGTCTATTCTCGATTTATAATACTAACATGCAGGGGGGCCTTGCGGCCAAAGCGCGCACGCGATGGTGGCTGAGTGTGTGTCACACATGGCCTAGACACACGCCCGTGTGTCTATCCACATGGACAAGAACAAAGCTATGTGCCAAGATCTTTTCACCCCTCTAGCATACACAACATATACTCATCTAACACCATCATAATCAACTCAAATTGAAGTGCATTCTCACATAGAAAACTGCATCTTTCTTTCATATAATGTAATAGCCAACAACCATGGCATTATACAAAATAAGCTATCCATCTAAAGGCCAACACATCTTAGCCATTTACAACAAAATCCACTAACTTGTCTAGTCCCTATACATGCCATATACAAAACATTAAGTTTCATGTACCAAAGTGTCTTTGATATGTGGGAATTTGTCTTCGATGATCCTCGTATCTCGATTCAACGCTTTTAATCTATAAGACAAGGGAAAGGAAAGAGAGTAAGCTTTGAGCTTAGTAAGTTTACACATAAACAATTAAGCAACATAGTATAAGCTAAGCAACAATTAGCATTATACTAACAAGTAATTCACAACTATGCTTACTCTTCTATCCCTTACCACATTTCCAACACATCATGAGTCACATACTCATAACCATCGAAATGCACCCCTGTATTCAATGTCACATTTACACAATATACAACACATCATTATTTCTTAATAATTCATCCACACAGCTAATTAACTTAATAATACATCCACACAGCTATTTTACTCAATAATGCAATCACATGGCTAATCCACACGGTTAACCCACACAGCAAATGTCTCGGTGGTTTCGCACTTAGCATACCATAATCGATTAATAAGGTGGTATCGCACTTAGCCTACCACAAAGGTAATCATATGGGTTTCTCACTTAGCCCACTAAACGATATACCTCACGATAGCATCGTACATAGCCAGCTCATCGTCAATATGCATTAGGATGGTATCGCACTTAGCCTACCATCTAGCATTATCACTACACATTCACATGTCTACTTACTCGATTAAACATCCATTCACAATTTTACTACATTCATTCTACTTGGACCACATAGGTTCTCAATCAATCTCGAACAAGCTACACACTAGCTATCATCAACAAATTGTAAGTATGAATGCATTGTTTATGCATAGACTTACCTCGATACTCAAAAGTATAGAAATATGCAATTTAGTCCACCACCTTCCTTTTGCCTCGGTTTCGATTCGGGCTTCGTCTTTCTTGATCTATAATGAATAAATCAGCTTATTCAATACATACATTGACTAAATTGACCCACATCTCATACTTTAGCAAAATTACTATTTTGCCCCTAAACTTTCTCATATTTACACTTTAGTCCCAAAGGCTCGTAAAGTGATTTTTATTCAACTTTCTAGTCTTTCATGCTTAGCCGAACCACTTATTCAACTAAATCTATCATCAATTCTCACTAAACCACATATGTATGACCAAACTAAAGTTTTTCACAAACTAGTCCCTACATGCATTTTCATGGAAAATCACTTAGCAAAAGATGTTTCTACAACATCAAGCTTTCATATTCTTCCATAAAACAACAAAATACATGCATGCCATACATATGTACATTTTTGAACATCCATAATAGCTCACCAAAAAGCTAAAAATAGCTTACTCATGCTACTAGGACTTCAAAAATACGAAGAATATAAAAAATCGGGCTTAGGAGCACTTACTAGCAAGCTTGAAAAATTGAAAGAGCCCTAACAATGGCTATTGAAATTTTCAGCAGCTTGAGGGAGAAGATGAGTGAATTTTTGTCATCTTTTCACCTATTTAATCACTTAATAACTAAATGACCAAAATGCCCTTTTTGATAAACTTCAAATTTTAACTCATCCATGCCCATTTTTGTCCAAAAATTAGAATTTGGATAAAATACTATTTAAGGACCTCTAATTAATAATCTAAAGCTATTTCACACATATAGCTTCTAGAAACACACATTTTGCAACTTTTGCAATTTAGTCCTTTTGGACAATTCAACCACAATTTCACAAAATTGCTTCATGAAACTTTCACCCCAGCATGCATACATAATATAAACCTCAAAAACTCATTCATAACCCTCAGATTTGTGGTCTCGCACCACTATTTCGACTAGGCCCTAAACCGGGATGTTACAGAGGATACTCGTTGTACCCATAAAGTGAGATAAGCCATTCTTATGGATTTTTTTATCAAAAGTATCTTTCCTAAACTGTATACTTGTGAAAAGCATGCTGTGTGTTATTGATGTTTGTTAATAATATGAAAAATATGTACATCTCATTCTCATGTTATCTGATTATTTGTCATATTTGATATTCGTATGAAAAAAAAATGTGAAAATTTGGTACATTGAGTACGTATGTAACTTGCATGTTAAACATGCCTATATGATTTTGAGAGTTTTGGCCATATCACATGCATGGGGTGGGATATGTGAAAGGTGGGAGTATGTGTCAGTTTATCTACGTTAATGTGACACTGTTCACGATTATGACTATATGGCAGTTTATCTGCAACTCTGGTGGCTTGTCCACGAATTTGATTATATGGAAGTTTATTTGCGTTAGTGACACTCACAATTTGGTGTGTTGGTTAGATGTGTTTTGGGAAAACTCGATTATGGTGTGTAGCGGAGATTGGTAGGACCGCTTTCCATAAATATCTCGAAACAATTAATTACAACCAGGATGAATCTAAGGTTTTTTACAAAAAATTATGGAACCTAAATCTACCCTTTAAATAGTTAATTACAATTTAGAAAATTTCCTTAAACTTTTTGTCTACTTTAAGTAATTTGAATTACAAGAGAACAGTGGCTAGTGCAATCTTTCTTAGATGTGGGGGTGCCATGAAGAGTTTGGAACATGTCTTTTAGTAGTGTCCTATATTAGCAGAAATTTGGTAGCATTTAAATGTTATTTGGCTATTGCAAATGATGAACTCAGATAGTTGGGTGTGGCTTACTAGGTTTTTTTAAGAATAATTTTGTCTTCCAGTGTCTTCTATTATGTTGTGCTTTGTGGGTAATTTGGACTGAAAGGAATAAGGGGTTGCATGAGTGTAACACCCCTAACTCGTATTTGACGCCGGAACAGGGTTACAGAGTATTACCGGACTTATAAGTCAAATAATCATGCATTTCATATACATTTATCATTCATATCAAAAAACATTCAAATACATTTATACAGTCCCTAATACGAGCCCTCGAGGCCCCAAGTAGACATTAGAAGTGGTTTGGAACTAAACCGAGTTCTCTACGAATTTTTAAGAAAACATGGAAAATTTTTCAAAGTGTAGGGATCACCCGCCCGTGTGGCCAAGGGACACGCCCGTGTGGCTATGGGACACAGCCGTGTATTAGGCAGTGTTCGACCCCGTGTAACTCATTGACTTGGGTTACACAGCCAGACCACACACCCGTGTGCCAAGCAGTGTACCATTCGAAATGGACTCACACGCCCGTATGCTAGGCCATGTGAAAACTGGAGGGTATACTGACTTATGCCACATGGCCAAGCCACATGCATGTGTGCTAGGTCGTGTAAAGCTACTGACTTTTTTTCAAGAGAAGCATCAGGGGACACACGGCCGTGTGTCACGCACGGATGAGACGCACGCCCGTGTGGACAAAAATAGGCCATTTTCCAAGCCATATTTTCTCACCCAAAATGATATCAACCTAAGCTCATCAATGCACATACAACCATGACATAAATAGGCACTCAAAAACAACCAATATCATGTTTATATCATGTACTATCCTCACATACAACATGATACTCATAAGCACATCAATTGACCACTTTAGAACATACCAATTATGCTTCCAAAATATACCTAAATGGTCAAACTCACCTATGAAACATTGTGCCTAAATACAATATGCATACCACATTTCAATTCCTACCATTTGGTACCCAAATTACTAATTCATAACAAGACATTCACATAACAACTAAACACCTCATAACATAAGGCCATATATATACATATTCACATATCAAAACATTTACCATTATCAAGCCAAATCAATTGGCTAAATACACAAAAAAACATATAGGCCACCTTAACCAAAATACCTATACATGCCATTTAACCCAAAATATAAAGTCCAAAGTACAAAAATGAGAGTTTGATAGTGTGACGCGATCTTCGACGATTTCCAAATCGAGCGAGCTTCCGAACCACTATAAAACACAGAAATTAAAACGGAGTAAGCACTTAAGCTTAGTAAGTTCGTGAAAACATAGAATTTAAACTTACCATATAATCACAATTTAAGTAAGTAATCTCAAATCATAACTCAATTCAATTTGGCCAAAGCCTATCACATAACCATTCATCAAGTTAGCCATGTATATATGTAAAAATCAGAATCATGTATGAATTCAACAATTATTATAATTTCATGTACATGTAACTTCTATACCGTATATTCATATACCATATATATATACAATCTCCATGTAAATACTTGTACTAGTTCATATCAAACTTCGTATAAACATCTCGATCTTTAGATATCCTAGCAGAATCACGAGCTTAGAGAGTAATCGTGTCATCACCTACACGTAGTATTAATTCACCGGTACCAACATCAATATTAGTTCTGGCAGTTGCTAAAAAGGGCCGACCTAGAATCAAAGGTACGTCGCTATCCTCATCCATGTCTAAAACAACGAAATCAACTGGGAATATGAATTTATCAATTTTTACAAGTACATCTTCAATAATACCCTAGGAAATCTAATGGTTCTATATGCTAATTGAATACTCATCCTAGTTTGTTTGGGTTTCCCAAGACCTAATTATTTAAATATTTTATAGGGCATGACATTAATACTAGCCCCTAAATCAGCCAAAGCATTATTAACATTTAAACTACCAATTAAACAGGGAATAGTAAAACTATCTGGATCTTTCAATTTCTTGGGTAGATTATTTTGCAATATGGATGAGCAAACTGCATTTAGCTCCACATGCGACAAATCATCTAACTTCCGTTTATTTGCCAAAAGCTCCTTTAAAAATTTAACAGAATTGGGCATCTGGGAAAGAGCTTCAATAAACAGTAAGTTAATATGTAATTTTTTAAAAGTTTAAGAAATTTACCAAATTTTTTGTTAGTGTGGTCTTTCTTCGTCGCATTTGGATATGGAACTCGAGGTTTATATTCCTTACCAATCGATTTTTGTTCATTCTGGCTTACCTCTACCTTACCTTTACTTACCACACTTTCTTGCCTCGGTTCTGGTTCCGATTCAACTAACCCTTCTTCATCTCGCACAGTAATTGCATGAAGTTGCTCCCTTGGGTTAGTTTCGGTCTTACTAGGCAAGCTACCTTGTGTTCGTTCTGAAATCAACTTCGCAAGTTGACCGATTTGGTTCTCGAACCCTTGAATAAACACTTGTTAATTTTTAAGTGTTGTTTCGGTGTTTTGAAAGCGGGTTTCTGACACCGAAATAAACTTCATCAACATCTCCTCAAGGTTCGACTTTTTCTCTTGTTGGTAAGGTGGTTGAAAGCTTGGAGGAGGTTGTGTTCTTTGGTTTCCTTGACCACCCCAAGAGAAATTCGGATGGTTCCTCCAACTTGCATTATAAGTGTTACTGTAAGGATTATTCTGAGGTCTAGAATTATTACCCATATAGTTGATTTGTTCGTTCTCTGTGCTAGGACCGTAGGGTAAATATTCTGGATTGCTCATTCCTCCTCCATTTGCATCGTACTGCATCATCGAATGTACCTGCATAGAAACACATAAACCATCAATTTTCTTATTTAATTATTCTACCTGATTTGATAACATGGTGACCGTATCTAAGTTAAAAACACTGGCTACTCTATTAGGCTTCGTCCTCATGACTTGCCATTGATAATTATTCAATGACATCTCTATAAACTCATAAGCCTCTTCAGGTGTTTTATTGTTCAGAGTACCACCGGCTGCTGCATCGATTAACTGCCTAGTTGAGGGATTCAAACTGTTGTAGAAGGTTTGAACCTGTAGCCATAGAGGCAACCCATGGTGAGGGCACATTCTTGATAAATCCTTATACCTCTCCCATGTATCTTATCTCTAAGTCAATCTGCACGAAGGAAGAGATATCATTCCTCAGCTTAGCTGTTTTAGCTTATGGAAAGTACTTCAATAGGAATTTCTCGGTCATTTGGTCCCATGTAGTGATAGAACCTTGTGGTAGGGAGTTCAACCACTGTTTAGCTTTATTCCTCAACGAGAAGGGGAACAACCGTAGGCGAATGGCATTGTCAGAAACGCCATTTATCTTGAAAGTATCACAGACTTCCAAAAAATTAGCCAAATGAGTATTTGGATCTTCGTCTTGCAAACCATCGAACAGAACAAACTGTTGAATCATCTGAATAGTGTTCGACTTTAGTTCGAAATTGTTCGCAGCAATGGTGTGTAACAGCCCAATTTCGATGAAATCAGAACAGTGGTTTCGAGACCACAAATCTGAGCCGAAAATAAAATAAATTTTTATTTTATTATATGGTCAGTAATATAATAGACGTGATATGTGAAAATTTTGACATGAAAATTTTATCGATTTGGTGCCTAATTACGAGAAGGACTAAATCACATAAAATGTGAAAGTTGAATTCTAGTAGCTATAAGGATTAAATAGCTATGGAATTCAAAACTAAAGGTCTTTATATGGTAATTAGACCATTAAGAAAAGTATGTAGATTTTTCTTGCTAACTCATCCATGGAAAATGAGAAAAAGTATAGGGACTAAATTGGAAAGTGAAAACTTTAATTAATTAAAAGATGATAAAATAGATATCATCTTATTTTATGTCATCTTCTTCCCCAAAATAAACATGGAAACCCTAGGAAAGAGAGAAGAGACTTTCATGGCCAAATTGGGTAAGTTTCCTTGTCCCGTTTTTAGTAATTTTGATATTTTTGGAATCGGGATAGCTTAATATCTCTATTTGGGGGATTAATTTGAAAAGTTATCAAAGTATGACAATGGTTCATTGATGTATATGCTAGAAATTAGAAATTTATGGTAGAAAATGAAAGATTATTGATAGATAAACAACATTTACAAAGTGTTTTTTTGATGAAAACATGATTTAGGGACTAAAATGAAAAGTTGTAAAATTTTATAAATACATGTGATGTAAAATTTGTAATGGAGATTTGGTTAGGCTTCGAATAGGGAGTAATTTGCACAAGTTTCATTTTTCGAGCCTAGGGACGAAAATGGAATTTATGGAAAAGTTTGGGGCAAAATGGTAATTTTGCCTAGAAAGTAAATTGAGTCCAAATAAATATGAGATATGTGAAATTGATGTAAAATTTACTCCTACAGATTCGGATAGACCAAATTCAGAGTTAGAATAAGGAAAAAGAGAAAAATGTCGGATTAGTAGATGTTTGTACACGAACCTTTGTCGAGGTAAGTTCGTGTAACTAAATTGTATATATTTTTATGATTGAATTAAATGTTGTGCTGTGAATTGGATAAATGCCTTAACTTTGTGAAATGATCACATATTCATCAAAGCCCGATAAATGAAATGTGCCTGATCAGCAATAATGCTCGATAAATGATAAATGATAAAAATGTAAATTTTATACTTGAGTTGAATGTGAACACTTGAATTGTATGAATGCATAAATTTATGAGATTGAAAATATACCCGACAATTGCCTGATAAATGTTAAATCCCGTTTTGAATAAATGGAAGTCAATGGATAAATGTGATTTCCCTGATAAAAGTGCACGTGTTGCAGAATGGAGTTAGACCGGACGGGTAATCTGAAATGAGTCTCTCGAGTATATGTTTCAATTAGGATTTAGCCTGGACTGGTAATCCTAATTGACTAGATTTAGCCTAGACTGGTAATCCGACAAAGCCTTTAGAGTATATGTTCTGACTAGAATTTAACATGGTGTGTAATTCTGTTTTGTATGATACGTGGCTCGAGAGTGTACCTACAAGGTACTACTGAGTATGAATTGACGGATTCTGATTTGTACACATCGAGTGTACTACCGGTGTATCCATCAATATTCGAAATAAATTCACCGGGTAAAACTCTTGACATGAGATGAATATGAATAAGAAATGAGTTATTACACGTATATGTCTGAAATACACGAAAATGAGATGATTGATATAAGAAAACATGAGATGATGATACTTATACATGAAATTCATTTGATGAATATGTCATCCTTGATTATAGACTTGTATACTTTGAGTGTACTACGACTCATGTGACATTGATATTTCGAGAAATATGAATAAAGTTCTGATATGAAATAGTCTGAACTTGAGATGAACTATTATGAAATTATACTTGTAATATATAGAGATGATTTCTGCATGTTAAATGAACAAATGTTATGGAATGCAAATGTGCATGGAAACTTGATTGTTGTTGAGCCCAAACACGTTTTGAGGTTATTATGAAATGTATGACTAACAAGGGCAATGAGGATATGTGTAGGGCCTGAAGTCAAATTGAATGAATGTGCCTTACATAGTTATCTCAAAATAGAATGAATGGTAAGTTAAGTACCATGTTATACGAACTTACTAAGCATACAATGCTTACCCCATTTTATTTTCCCCTGTTTTAGAGTAAATCGGAAGCTCGTTGGATTAAAAGCTCGGCGGAGATCACTCACACTATCCATCGGCCCATGACAGTACAATATGGTAAATCAATTACGGTTGTAATGGCATGTATAGGATATGTTGGCCATATTGGCATGTAAATGTAAATAATGCTTGAAATCTAGCCATTGGAATGGCTAGTAATGGTTGTTTTGATATACTTGTAATGTTATGCTATGGTAACTATATATGTATGTCAAGTAGTTGATCAAATCATGTTTAACACATGAATTGAACCAAGGTAAGTTAGTAAACATGTATGCATGCAACGATAGGCCATGGTGAATGATTAAATTTGCTTATTTGAATTCTTGTAATGGTTAGATTGTACTTGGTATGTTTTGGTGCAGGAAAATTGTAAATTTGGGTGAAAATGAGGCTAGGAAATGGCCTTATTTTGTCCACACGGGCGTGTGTCTAGACCGTGTGTGACACACGGCCTACCCCATGGACGTGTGGTCTTGTCGTGTGTCCCCTGCACCTTAAAATTGAGAAAGTAGAATGCTCAGAATTGAGCACAAGGGCAGAGACACGGGCGTTTGTCTCAGCCGTGTGGGTGACACGGCCTTGAACACGGGCGTGTGTCTTGGCCGTGTGAAACCTGCACCTAATTCGAATGGAATTAAATAACCACACGGCGTAGCACACGGGCGTGTGGCATGGCCGTGTGGCACAAGTCAGCGAGCAACCTAAATCGAACACGGCCTGAGGCACGGACGTGTCTAAGGGTCACACGGGCGTGTCCCTTAGACCACACGGGCGTGTGAGCCCTGAACCTTGGAAAATTTTTGAAATGTCACGAAAAATTCTTGGAGTGTCTGATTAAGTCCTGAATCGATTCTAATGCTCATATTGGACCCCGAGGGTCCATCTAAGGGACATTATGAATGATCTCGGTTAATAAATAGTGATTGACATGATTTATATGAAAATGTTCTGAATGTTTCGGTAATACTCCGTAATCTTGTTTCGGTGACGGACACAGGTTAAGGGTGTTACATTTAGTGGTATCAGAGCTACGATTTAGTCAGTTCTTGGATTGAACGTAGCATATGTGAAGTCTAGAAATACATGGTATTGTTTAACCTGTGATAGTGTGATATCTCCCGACTCTGATGAAAAATTATTTTACAAATAGATAGATGTTTTCCAATCGAGCTAATTCCGATGACTCCGAAAGAGATACTCAAGTATCTGAGTAAAATGTTACTGATGATGGAATAGAATTCGACAAGGTATGGATAGATGTTTTATAGTTAATGAAAATGATAAGTGTTATGTTATATGAGTATATATATGAAAGTTAAATTTTGAGGCTTACGATCTCTACCCCCTTACCAGTATAGTGTTATATAATGAAATTCACATGATTTATATGGATTAAGCTCATGAATGTGGAACTAAAGAGTTCAAAGGCTGAATGACTAATGTAGTCAGAATGAGAACGGGTTAATAAGTAAAGATGGTATTAAAGAGATATCATATTTTTCTGAAGATTATTCTGAATATGTGATGTCATTGTTAAGGAAGAAGTTATTCATGAGTAATTGACTTATCCAGATATGATAATTACAAAATGAATTAGCCGAAAATTCTTTTGAATTGACTCTTTTAGTGAGCTGGATAATATAAGATTATTGATGACTTTATATGTCAGTGGAATAGTAATAAAACTGTAAATATATTTGAATACAGCTGTGATAATTGGGTATATTACAGCAACATCTCCTGAGTACTCTATAAGTTCTGTTATTCTCAGAGGCATATGAAATTGTGCATGTACAGATGTAATATTTGTCGTATTGAAAAGCTAGTAAATCATGATAGATGAAATTACTGGAAGTCTGGTTGATTTATGAGCGGTATTGCTCTATTTTACTTGGGTTGTTAATTCACCATGATTGATGTAAGATCTGATGATAAGGTTCATGTGATGTTATTTTTTACTGCTACTGATTGAAGCCCTGAATTTCGAATATGCAAAATTATATTATCTTTGTCACAATTGTTTCTACTGAGTATGTGTGATATTGCTCTTCTGAATTTTCTCTGAGACATCACCAATCTCTTTATTATTTAAACATGACATCATCAATCTCTCTATTATTTAAACATGGTTTGCCTGTGAAAGATATTCATCAGTTGGAGGTAAATTACATTTATTACCGTTATAAATATTGACTCGATCATGAAGTTTGGTAATAGAGATCACATATTATAGAAACTGTATTACTGCATTGGTTATTATTGGGCCACTTTCGGTTTTCCCTCTTCTAATTTGAGGTACACTATTGATATTAAAGTGTTGCTTTATCTATACGGTTGAAATGTCGGTCATATTGATGCACTATGATTTTAAATCTATTTGATAATTCTGGCTTTGGAAAAACTCAAAGCTTCAATGTTAACAATTGAAATAGCTATATTGATGATCCAGTTATTACAGAAAAGAGATAAGATTTGAATGGACTGTTAAATATCAATAAAGTTTTGACCAGTTGGAAGCCTTGATGACCGAAGCATCAGTTTTGGTTAAGTCTGAATCGGGTAATGAATTTATTATCGCAGTGATACATCATTGAATGGATTAGTCTATATTTTGATGAAGAAAGGTAAAGTAATAGTCTATAATTCCAGCCAGATAAAACTACGTGAAAAGAATTACCCGAAATATGATCTTGAGTTGACAGTTATTGTGTTTGCACTGAAAATTTGGTAACAGTATCTGTATGGTGAAAATATCATATAAGTACTGATCATAAAAATTTGAAGTATCTGATGTTGCTAAAATATTTGACCTAGAGATTGCGTATATGGCTTGAATTGTTGAAAGATTGTGATTTGATAATTGAATATCACTCGAAAAGAGCGAATGTGGTTACAGATATTCTGAGTAGAAAATCTCTGTATATTTTGCAAGCCATGGATATCGAATATGATTGTCTGATAATAATTTAATTTTAGCTGAGTATAGAGCTAAACCGGTGTCTCTACAACAGATTAGTGAAACTTAGAAAAGTGATAATGAGTTGTGAGTTAAATGAGTACAGTGTGAAATAATTTCTGCATCAGAATTTCAGAATAGATTCGGTAAATGTCTGTTAACCAGAGACATAGTTTGTGGACTGAAGAAATTAGAGCTTGTACTGGAATTTTTGCATGAATGATCACAGTGGAACTATGCCGGTTTATCCGGAAAATGATAAAATGCACAACAATTTGTAAGAGATGTACTGGTAGCCTGGAATGAAATGTGGTATTTCTGAATCTATATTTAAATGCTGAATGTATAAGCAAGATAGAGGTGATACTTTCAAGATGGTTATAGTCAGAGAAAATGCCGAAGTGGGAATGAGACAAAGTTACTATGAACTTTATGTTGGGATTATCCCTGTCTATGAAAAAGAAAGATACTATTTTAGAAATTGTTGATTATTTGACAAAGTCTGCACATTTTATTATGACATGAATGGATTTCTCACTTGATAGATTGTTTGAATTACCTGTTTTTGAGATTGACAGATTATATGATGTACTAGTTTCTGTTATTTCTGATAGAGATCTACGGTTCATATTCTGATTCTGAAACAAGTTACAAGAAATCCTGGGTACTTGGTTACATTTTAGTACGATATTTCATCCTCAGATGGATGATCAATCTGAACATATGATTCAGATTTTGGAATATATGCTTCGATGCTGTGTACTTAAATTTGAAGGTAACTGAGAAAAGTATTTACCTTGGGTTGAAATTACTTATAATAGTTGGCAGTCAAGTACAAAATTTTACTGTACAAGGCTTTATATGGTCATAAATGAAAAACTCCGGTGTTTTGGATGGAGTTCAATGAGAAAAGATACATGTGGTAGTTTTGATTCGTTGAACCCAAAGAGAGATGAAAGGGACCTAGGACAGTTTAAAAGCAATATTTGATAGTCAGGAATCCGATGTGGATCTAAAATGAAAAGAAATAGAGTTTTTGATAGTGACAAGGTATTTCTGAAAATTTGCCATGAAGGAAATTTATTCAGATTGGCTGTTCAGGAAAAATTAAGGCTATGACTTATTGAGTCATATGGGATCATTGAAAAGAATTAGACTTGTTGCGTACTGATTAATATTATTATCAGAGTTCTACAGAATTCATAATGTTTTTATGAGTTTATGTGTTATGATAGAATCGATCAGACCCATCATCTGTTATTGCTTTGATAAATGTTAAATTCAGCTTGGCATGACTTACAACGAGTGACTGGTTGAAATTCTGGCATGTGAAGTGAAATAAACGAAAAGTATAAAGGTATCTTTAGTGAAAGTTATTGGACAATGATATGATATAGAGAAAGCTATTTGGGAACCGGATAGAAACATGAGAAAGTAATGCCTGAATCTTTTTACTGGTAAAATTTTTGAGGACGAAAATTTCTTAAGGGGGAGAGTTGTAACAGCCCAATGTCGGTGAAATCGGAACAGTGGTTTCGGGACCACAAATCCGAGCAGAAAATAAAATTTATTTTTATTTTATTATATGGTCCGTAATATAATAGACGTGATATGTGAAAATTTTGACATGAAAATTTTATCGATTTGGTGCCTAATTACGAGAAGGACTAAATCGCATAAAATGTGAAAGTTGAATTCTAGTAGCTATAAGAATTAAATAGCTATGGAATTCAAAAATAAAGGTCCTTATATGGTAATTAGACCATTAAGAAAAATATGTAGATTTTTCTTGGTGACTCATCCATGGAAAATGAGAAAAAGGCTAGGGACTAAATTGGAAAGTGAAAATTTTAAATAATTAAAAGATGATAAAATAGATATCATCTTATTTTATGTCATCTTCTTCCCCAAAATAAACATGAAAACCCTAGGAGAGAGAGAAGAGACTTTCATGGCCAAATTGGGTAAGTTTCCTTGTCCTGTTTTTAGTAATTTTGATATTTTTGGAATCGGGATAGCTTAATCTCTCTATTTGGGGGATTAATTTGAAAAGTTATCAAAGTATGAAAATGGGTCATGGATGTATATGCTGGAAATTAGAAATTTATGGTAGAAAATGAAAGATTATTGATAGATAAACAACATTTACAAAGTGATTTTTGATGAAAACATGATTTAGGGACTAAAATGAGAAGTTGTAAAATTTTATGAATACATGTGCTGTAAAATTTGTAATGGAGCTTTGGTTAGGCTTAGAATAGGGAGTAATTTGCACAAGTTTCATTTTTCGAGCCTAGGGACGCAAACAGAATTTATGGAAAAGTTAGGGGCAAAATGGTAATTTTTCCTAGAATGTAAATTGAGTCCAAATAAATATGAGATATGTGAAATTGATGTAAAATTTACTAGTATAGATCTGGATAGGCCAAATTCGGAGTTAGAACGAGGAAAAAGAGGAAAATGTCGGCTTAGTAGATGTTTGTACACGAACCTTTGTCGAGGTAAGTTCGTGTAACTAAATTTTATATATTTTTATGATTGAATTAAATGTTGTGCTGTGAATTGTATAAATGCCTTAATTTTGTGAAATGATCACATATTCGTCAAAGCCCGATAAATTAAATGTGCTCGATCAGCAATAATGCTCGATAAATGATAAATGATAAAAATGTAAATTTTATACTTGAGTTGAATGTGAACACTTGAATTGTATGAATGCATAAATTTATGAGATTGAACATATACTCGACAATTGCTTGATAAATGTTAAATCCCGTTTGAATAAATGGAAGTCGATGGATAAATGTGATTTCCACGATAAAGCGCATGTGTTGCGAGAATGGATTTAGCTCGGACGGGTAATCGTAATGAGTCTCTCGAGTATATGTTTCAATTAGGATTTAGCTTTGAATGGTAATCCTAATTGGTGGATTTAGCTTCGGATGGTAATCCTAATTGGTGGACTTAGTCTGCAGTGTAGTAATCAGATCGGACTCTATAGAGAATTCTTTGTCATATAAAGGATTTGCTGGACCAGAATCTGAAAAGGCCCTTAGACTATATGTTACTGACTAGAATTTAGCTTTGGGTAGTAATTCACTTTGTATGATATGTGGCTCGAGAGTGTACCAACAAGGTACTACTGAGTATGAATTGACGGATTCTAATTTGTACACCTCGAGTGTACTACCGGTGTATCCATCGATATTCCAAATAAATTCAACCGGTAAAACTCTTGACATGAGATGAATATGAATAAGAAATGAGTTATTACACGTATATGTCTGAAATAGACGAAAATGAGACAATTGATATAAGAAAACATGAGATGATGATACTTGTACATGAAATTCATTTGACGAATATGTCATCCTTGATTATAGACTTGTATTCTTTGAGTGTACTACGACTCATGTGACATTGATATTTCGAGAAATATGAATAAAGTTCAGATATGAAATAATCTAAACTTGAGATGAACTATTATAAAATTATACTTGTAAGATAAAGAGATGATTTATGCATGTTAAATGAACAAATGTTATGGAATGCAAATGTGCATGGAAACTTTATTGTTGTTGAGCCCAAACATGTTTTGAGGTTATTATGGAATATATGACTAACAAGGGCAACGAAAATATGTGTAGGGCTTGAAGTCAAATTGAATTAATGTGCCTTACATAGTTATCTCAAAATAGAATGAATGGTAAGTTAAGTACCATGTTATACGAACTTACTAAGCATACAATGCTTACCCCGTTTTATTTCCCCTATTTTAGAGTAAATCGGAAGCTCGTTGGATTGGAAGCTCGGCGGAGATCACTCACACTATCCATCGACCCATGACAGTACAATATGGTAAATCAATTACGGTTGTAATGGCATGTATAGGATATGTTGGCCATATTGGCATGCAAATGTAAATAATGCCTGAAATCTAGCCATTGTAATGACTAGTAATGGTTGTTTTGATATACTTGTAATGTTATGCTATGATAACTACATATGTATGTCAAGTAGTTGATCAAATCATGTTTAACACATGAATTGAACCAAGGTAAGTTAGTAAACATGTATGCATGCAACGATATGCCATGTTGAATGATGAAATTTGCTTATTTGAATGCTTGGAATGGTTGGATTGTACTTGGTATGTTTTGGTGCAGGAAAATGGTAAATTTGGGTGACAAATGAGGCTAGAAAGTGGCCTTATTTTGTCCACACGGGCGTGTGTCTAGACCGTGTGTGTCACGTGGCCTTCCCCATGGGCATGTGGTCTGGTCATGTGTCCCCTGCACCTTAAAATTGGGAAAACAGAATGCTCAAAATTGAGCACACGGGCAGAGACACGGGCGTGTGTCTCCGCCGTGTGGGTGACACGACCTTGAACACGGGCGTGTGTCTTGGCCGTGTGAAACCTGCACCTAATTTGAATTGAATTAAATAACCACACGGCGTAGCACACGGGCGTGTGGCATGGCTGTGTGGCACAAGTCAGAGAGCAACCTAAATCGAACACAGCTTGAGGCACGGACGTGTCTAAGGGTCACACGGGCGTGTCCTTTGGACCACACGGGCGTGTGAGCCCTGAACCTTGGAAATTTTTTGAAATGTCACGAAAAATGCTTAGAGTTTCCGATTAAGTTCCGAATCGATTCTAATGCTCGTATTGGACCTCAAGGGTCCATTTAAGGGATGTTACGAATAATCTCGATTAATGAATAGTGATTGACATGATTTATATGAAAATGTTCTGAATGTTCCGGTAATACTCCGTAATACTGTTCCGGCGATGGACACGGGTTAGGGGTGTTACATGGTGGGTCTCACAATACTCGATTCAGCCCCAGTTAGAGTGGGCTTGGCATAATCGTACATAGTACGAGGATCAGGATTTGGATTTGCAAGATTTGCAGCAACCACATGAGGTAGCTGATTATTCTGATTATCAACCATCTCCTCAGTAATAATAATAACGTCCTCTTGCTCTTCCACTATATTCTGTCGATTCTGTCTTGCTTCTCTACGATTTTTGCGAGTTCTACTTTCAATTTCACTATCAAATACTAATGGTCCCGACAGATATCTTCTACTCATAAACTAAAGGAACCTGCCAGAAGCAAATAAAATAAAAATTAGAAAACACAAATTAAACTAAAAACAAAAATAAAATGTAATAAAAATAAATGGCTAAATTAATAAAAATCAAGTGTTCCTAATATTTTAGCTCCCCGGCAACAGCGCCAAAAACTTAATGGTCACTAAACTAACTATAATTAGGCAAGCGCACCTATTTAACAATAGTATAGCTATGGTGAGAAGGGAATATCGTATCCACGAGGACTAAAAAGACTAGTAATTACTATTTTTCTATTATTTAGCCAATAAATTGAAAGAATTGTTTTTAATCTAAAATTAACTAAACTAATTACTAAGAATGCAACAGAAAGTGAATTGGGAAAATAAACGAAGATAACCAATGAGATAGAAAATGCCTAGGAAAGAATCCACCTAGACTTCACTTATTAATCTGAATCTGAATAAAACGATTTATTCACTTGCACCTTGATCCTAGAAATCCCTAAATTATGTTAATATCTCTTTCGAGAATAAGAACAACTGACTCTAGGTTGATTAATTGAAATCTATTTCTAAATAAAACCCCTATTGTCGCATTAACTCGATCTATGGATTCCCCTATTAGATTTGACTCTAATCTGGTAGATTTATGTCGTCCTATTTCTAGGATTACATGTAACTCCACTCCATTATGCTAGATCTAGTCTTAAACAGGGACTTTTACTCCACTAAAATATGCACATTAAACTTGAATCAATATCTCAAAAATATTAAAACAAGAAATAAGCATACATAATTGAGAACAAGAATCAAGTATTTATCATGTAATTCATAAGTCAAATAATAAGATCCATCATAGGTTTCATCTTCCCTAGGTATCTAGGGAATTTAGTTCATAATTTGGAATAAAACCATCTCAAAGTCAGGATAACAACAAGACATAAAGAAACCCAATAAAAATTCTAAGGAAATTGAATGGAGATCTTCAATCTTGAAGGAGATCCGCTTCTTAGTTGAATCCGGTGGCTTTCTTCGAGTCTTTTCTTCGTTCTTCTTTATGTGCTCCCTTAGGTCTTCCTCTAATATGTATTTATAAACTTTAGAATGCTCAGAAACCTTAAAAATTGGGTTTTTCCGCGTAAAAGGGAAGTAGGGTGAGAAATCGACACGGGCTGGCATACGGGTGTGTGGCTTATCGTACGTGTATATACCTACTAAAACTTACGCTTTTTTGGGCATATATGATGCCCACAGACACAATTTTTAACTCCCTTATTTGGCCCCTAATTGGGCCTCAAAATTGGCCTAAAAGGCCCATACGACTGTGTGGCCCACACGACCGAAAAAGCTAGCCTGTGTGGTCCACACGGCCTACCAACACAGGCCGTGTAATCACACTCAACCGTGTGCTCCTCATTACCTGGACACGACCTACCACACAGCCATGTGCCGCTGGGCAGTTTCAAAAATAACCCCTGTTTCATAATTTTCTCGGGTTTCGAGTGAGGTTTTGAGTTAGTTTCACACACCTGGCAGCGAGATTGATCAACCATACCTCTGGAACTCACGAAACCTACATTCATTCCGTAAATCACACCAATTAACCATCAAAAGGTCCATCCTATATAGCATATAATTGTCAAAATTTCAGTCCCCAAAACCAAAATCGAGTTCTTACCACTCGAAGAACAGCATCCAAAACATGACTTACTATGCTGGAGGTAATCGATTTTCACTCTCTTCGCCTAATGAAAACACAACAACGTTTAAACTACTAAAAACACGAATTAATCATTAACATGACCCCTAAATTGATTAAGAAACAAAAGAAAATAACATAACAAAAAATAATTCAATTGAACTTACACCCCGATTAACACGATCAGAGACGATTACCAAAATGAACACAAAAGAAGATGCAATGGCAACAAGCGAAATAAGAACGATGGAAGAAAAGAAAATAAGGATTCAATCACAAAAGGAAAAAAAAAAGAAAGAAGAAAAGAGAGCAAAGGGAAACAGATAAAAACAAAAGAAATGTGAGAGTAAGAGGGTGGATGGTTGGGACTGGGAGTAATTTAGGGATAAGTTGTTTTGATGATTTTTTTTAATTCCATAATAAGATAAAATTAGCTAAAAATAGAGTATTTTATCAAAATCCTATCAGCTCTAATAGAATTTGAATATAACCCAACCTCTATCACATGACAAGAAACCAAAAGAATTCCTACAATGCACACACAGAGACTCGAACCCAAGGCCCAAGCGAACAACCCAAAGCTGTAACAACCCGATTTAGGGGCTAGTCGGAACAGTGATCTCGGGATCACTAATCTGAGATTAGAGAAAGTTATTTTCATGTGATTTTATAAATTAGTATATGATTGTATAAGTACATGAGAATTTTGGTACTTTAATTTTAGCGATTTCATGTTTAATCGCGAAAAAGGACTAAATCGCATAAAGTGCGAAAAATCCATTCTATAAGCTAAAGGTACCAAATAGCCATAGATTTTAAATTTGAGGTCTTTAAAAGGCAATTTAGCCCCTTGTAAATTCTTGGCCGGCCATAGGCTATCATGGGAGACAAAGATGGACAAAAATTTGGTCAATGTTAGTAGTAGTTGGTGACTAATTTGACTAGTTTAATATTAGAATAAAGAAAGAGAAAATATCATCTTTCTTTCCATCTTCCTCCACCGAAATTTCCAAGCAAAATAGGGGTTTTGAAAACTCAAATTTTCAGCAAGCTCTCATTCATTCTAGTAAGTGATTTTGATGATTTTTCTTTATGATAATTGTACTTTTGAGATCCCTAGAGCTTAAGCTTTCTAAAGAGGGGATTATCTTGCATTATGGTGAAATGTTTAAAGAGTTTCCATGAGAGCTTTCATTGTTATTTGCTGCATTTTTTTTTGGAAGAAAATGAGTCTTAGTTGTTAGATGAACAACTTTTGTGAAAGGTGTTGTCTTGAAAACACCTAATTGGACCTTGATGAAAAGGTTACAAATTTGTAGTAATTATGTGAAATGTTGAGTTTTGATGATAGCTATAAGAGTATTAAATGTTCACCTAGGCTTGTTGAAAGTGGAAATGTGATTAGAATTAATTTCCGAGCCTAGGGACAAAATGGTCATTTTGCCAAAGTCTAGGGGCAAAATAGTAATTTTACCTAAGCATGATTATTGAAATGCTTTTATTAATGTGGTGATTAAAATGAGCTAAATTGCTATTATAGAGCACGAAGAACTAAGAATCCGCCTCGATCGGGGAAAGAACAAAGTCTTGGACTAAACCGACGAGTTAGCTCAGTTTGAAATCGAGGTAAGTTTGTATGTGATTAATGCAACATTCATGTTAGCATAATTGAGAATGCTTGGTATCATATTAATGCATGATACTTTACTAAATTGAATGAATAATGTTGAATATGATGTTGAAGTCCTAGCGGACTATAATGAATATGAAAAAGCTATCATCTAGATATGAAATAGATAAGGTCCCGTATAAGACCATGTCCGGGACATGGCCTCGGCACCGAGTTGAGATCTCATATAAGACCATATCTGGGATATGGCCTCGTAATGAATATGAGAATCGTATAAGACCATATCCGGGATATGGCATCGATACTTGATGTGAAATTCCATATAAGACCTTATCTGGGATATGGCATTGGCATTTAGAGGTGACTCCCTGTAAGACCACCCTAGGGATGTGGCATTAGCTTCGTACCTACATCAATGACGATGAATATGCACCTTCCTCTAGCCCTAGTGCTTAAAGGGAGAAGTAGATGAGTTTAGAAGTAGAAATGAGATTTGTACTAAAGTCATGTGAATGAGTGAATACAGGTACTCATGAATGAGTCACGAAGAAAAGATTACGATATGTGGCATGGTATGTGCTAAATAAGGGCAAGTGTGAGTAAGTATGGCAAGAAGCCTATGACTTGTGTATGGTTAGTTAATGCCATGGATATATTATATTATGAGCTTATTGTTACTATTTATTTCCATGCAAACTTACTAAGCTTTATGCTTACCCCTTTTATTGCCCTTTTTCCTTGTATTATTGCCAAGAAAACTCGAGGAACGTGGACGTAGGAGTTCGAAAATCACACTATCGACATCACTTTGGTATAACAATTTAGACTTATTTTGAGTATGGCATGTATAGGACTCGAGTATTTTGTTAGGTCGTAATTGTTGGCCAAAGTGTTGGCTTTGTAAGGCATTAAAGTCTTTTTGTAATGGTCTATTAAGTTAGGCCGATACTTGGCAAACTCTTATGCTTAATGAAAGTGATTTTCTTGAAGTGTATGCCCTTGTGTATGGATGTTGAATTGAGTACTTAGATATGCCTTTGGGTTATGAATTTTGTTGAATTAAATTGGTGTATGTATGTGTGCAATGTAGGGTGGCAAAGGGCTTGGTAGATAGCCATCTAATTGTCCACACGGGTAGACACACGGGCGTGTGTCTATGCCATGTGTGACACACGGTCAGCCCTATGGGCGTGTGGATCGACTGTGTGTCCCCTTGCATGCTTGAATTTCAGGTCAGTATGCTCCACGGGCAGAGACACGGCCGTGTGTCATAGCCGTGTGGGAGGCACGGTCTAGGACATGGGCGTGTGCCCAGGCCGTGTGAAGTCTACACCTTAAATGTGGAATTTAATTCGACACACGGGCTAAGGACACGGGCGTGTGCCTTTGCCGTGTGACCATAGTGAGTTGATGATGTCATAGTCAGAATGCCAAGGTTTTGGCACACGGGCGTGTTAAGGCCGTGTGAGGGACACGGGCCAGGGACACGGCCGTGTGAAATTGGTTAGGATCGACCACGGGTGGAAGACATGGGCATGTCTTAGGGGCACACGGGCGTGTCACTAGACCAACACGGGCGTGTGGCCCCTGTTTTAAGGAAAAGTTTTCCGAGCTCGTAAAATGTTCCCGGATAGTTTTCGAAACCTCTCGGGGGTATGCATAGGGCCTCGTGGGCCGAGAATAAGTAAGTGATGGGTTTAAATGAAATTTTATAGCCCGATTTGAGTTGTTAAGTGAGAAAAGCTAGGTAATGCCTCATACCCGGTCCCGACTTCGGATGCGGGTAAGGGGTGTTACAAAAGCACTTACGTAACACCCCTAACCCGTATTCGACGCCGGTACAGGGTTACAGAGTGTTACCGAAACTTTCAGAACATTTTTAGATAAATCATGTCAATCACTATTCATGACCCGAGATCATTCGTAACGTCCCTTAAATAGACCCTCGAGGCCCAATACGAGCATTAGAATTGAGTCGGGACTTAATCAGAAACCCTAAGAATTTTTCACGAAATTACAAAATTTTTCCAAGGTGCAGGGCTCACACGCCGGTGTGGTCCAAGGGACACGCCCGTGTGACCCTAGGACACCTCGTGCTATAGGCCTTGTTCGACCCCGTGTAACTCTCTGACTTGCGCACATGGCCATGCCACACGCCTGTGTGCTAGGCCGTGTGGTTAATTAATTCAATTCGAAATTGAGTGCATGTTACACACGGCCAAGACACATGCCCGTGTTATAGGCCGTGTAGCACACATGGCTGAGACACACGGCCTTGTCTCTGCCCGTGTGCTCAATTCTGAGCATTCTGTTTCTCAAAATTTACGGTGCAGGGGACACACGGCCTAACCACACGCCCATGTACCAGGCCGTGTGTCACACACGGTCTAGACACATGCCCGTGTGTCTGCCCGTGTGGACAAAATAAAGCCATTTCTAGCTTCATTTCTCACTCAAAATCACATCAAATTCCTGCACCAAGCTTACATCCAAATACCAACCAATCCAAGCATTGAATTCTAGCAATTTATAACATCTAACATGATAAATTGTTACAAGAATTCATGCTTTTAATCTTACCTTTCATAAGCATACTCATTTAACTTTTCTCAATTAATCAATAATAAACACTTATGTTATCCATAAGATGAACTTAATACATATATACATTGTAACACCCCTTACCTGTATTCAACGCCGGAACAGGGCTCGAGGCATTACCAGACTTATAACACAAGCAATCACACAATTCCGAGTCATTAAATTTGCGTCCAAATTAAAATCATTCATGATCGATCATAAAGTCCCTCATACGAGCCTACGAGGCCCAAAACATGCTTTGGAGGTGGTTCGGGACTAAATCGAGAACTCAGGAAATTCTTATAAAACCTAGAAAATTTTTGCTAACTGCAGGGCTCACATGCCCGTGTGACCCCAGGGACATTCCCGTGCTTCAGACCGTGTTCAGATGAGGGTGCTATTTGATTTGTGCCACACGGCCATGCCACACGCCCGTGTGCTAGGCCGTGTAGTACACACAGCTAAGACATACGCCCGTGTCTCTGCCCGTGTGCTCAATTCTGGAAATTCTCTTTTTTTCAAAATTAAGGAGCAGGGGACACATGGCCGGAACACATGCCCGTGGGGCAGACCGTGTGTCACACACAACCTAGACACAGGCCCGTGTGTCTGCCCGTGTAGACAAAATAAAGGCTATTTACCAAGCCATTTGCCACCCTTGTTCACATATACACTTACACCAATTCAAGGCATAAACATAACACACTTAGGCAACCAAAACATCCACAATTATGACCAACACAACATCAACATCTATCATACTCATAACAATTATTAGGCCACAATTAACTACTTTCGAGTTACCTAATTGTACACCACTTTATCATATCATCAATAGACCACATTGCCAAACATCTCACATTCATTTCATAAATCACATTTCTATCATTCACCAAGCATACCATGACCATATCACCAAAGATATTAGCACATATATATATATTTAGGCTTACAACCATGATAGCCCAAATAAACCAATCTACATGGCCAAATATCAAAACAAGCCTTTGACAATCACAAGCCAACACATTGGCTACAATCACAATGACACATATAACCAAAAGACCAAATCCCTATACATGACATGAACTCAAAATACTTGAATTCATCAATACCCAAAGTGATAGCTTGTTAGTGTGATAGGATCTCCGGCGATCTCCAACCCGAGCTAGCTCAATGACACTATAAAACATGGGAAATGAAGGGGGTAAGCTATATAGCTTAGTAAGTTCATATGCAAATAATACAATGCATTATTCATACATTTGACATATAAATAACTTAACAAATATTAACATAAATGTCATTAAAACCTCATAAATGTCATATGACCGTAAATATCATTTAATATCAACATAACACATATCAACATAAATGTCATTTAAGCTTCATAAGCACAACATACTCAATCACATTCTTACCAATTGTTCATCATATACTGAATCCATTTTCTTCGAGTTTTTCATACATACCTGTACCAACTCGTAACATAATCATGTACTTTCTCATCTTTAAAATACCCGTTGAACATTTCGTCAACATTTCCCGTTGAACCATTTGGTATACTAAAGGATACTCGGGAATCTCGTACATACAATATCGTATCAATGCCATATCCCAGATATGGTCTTACATGTAATCTCGTATCGATGCCAATAGCCCAGTTATGGTCTTATTCAAAGTCTCATATCGATGCCATATCCCAGATATGGTCTTACACGTAATCTCAGTAACCCTAATGTCATGACATTTGTATCCTATCTATTCCTAAGGTTCAACCGGGATTTACTCGCTTGTTGAAACTTCGTCAATTTCATCCATAGATTCAATCATACAATTCATGCAATAACAAAACATTATAAATACAATTATAATGTTGCATTATTTACATACAAACTTACCTCGATAAAAAAATAGCGGAAATGGACCTAATCGTCAAACACTTTGGTTTTCTCCCAATCTAGACCCGAACTTCGTTTTTCTTGATCTATAATACCAAATTAATCTCATTTAATCAACACATTATTCAATTCAGTCCAAACTTCACATTATGACAAAATTACATTTTTACCCCTAAACTTTTGACATTTTACAATTTAGTCCCTAGGCTCGTAAAATGAATTTCATTCAATTTCTTCACACCCAAGCCTAGCCGAAATTATTTTCATACTCATAAAAACCCACATTTTCCATTTATTCACATTTTTGTACACATTTTATAACTTTTACACATAAGTCCTTTTTGACATTTTTACCGAAAATCACTTAGCAAAAGTTGTTTAACAAACAACAAACATGCATTTTCTACTATCAAACATCAAAATACACACATGTATAATATGGGTCAAACCCTAGACCTTGATCATTTCTTAAATTAGTGGTAGAAATAGATAGATCATGTTACAAGGATTTGAAAAACATAAAAATCATTAAAAACGAGGCTAGAACGGACTTACAATCGAGCTTGGAAGCTTGAAAAACCCTAGCCATGGTTTCTTCTTGGTACATTCGGCCATGGGGTAGAAGATGAGCAAAAATTGGCTTTTAATTTGGCTTTTTAATTCATTTAATTACCAAATTACTGAAATGCCCTTAATGAAAAACTTTAGAAACATACCTAACCATGTCCATTTTTGTATGGTCTAATTACCATCTAAGGACCTCTAATTTAAAATCTCATAGCAATTAGTCACCTTGAACATATAGAATTCAAGTTTTGCACTTTTTGCAATTTAGTCCTTTTAACTAAATTGAGTGCCCAAACGTCAAAATTTTCGAACGAAATTTTCACGAAATCGTTCCATAAAACTCTATACCATAAAAATATAATAAAAATAAATTTTTCTTCGTTGGATTTGTGGTCTTGAAACCACTGTTCTGACTAGACCCAAAATCGGGCTGTTACAACTCTCCCCCTTTAGGGATTTTTGTCCCCGAAAATCTTACAGGAATATAAATTCGATCCCCACGTAGACTCCTCTATCTCGTGACACTGCCAGAGAACCCTCACTAAGGTTATGCTTTTATTTCCCAACTATTTAATCTCTCGTATCAAAATTCCGATCGATTCTTCGTTATACAATGCATCGGCTGAATCTTAATCCCTATCGGAGAATTCATACTCAAAGAGTCCAATCGATACCATCGCAACATAGATACACAAAACACATTTTGAATCTTTTTCCAAGGCAATACTTTTGGAAGCATGCTATCGCTGAACGAGAATTTCATATCCTCATGTTTCAAATTCACATACGTTTTCTGACAATCTGAAGTGGATTCTAAACTACCACGAATCCCTATTACTTTCTGTACGATTTCTGATCGGATCGTCTCTGAAACATACAACTCAACTAATCTATCATGTTACATACCCGATCACCAGAACATCTATTTCAAATAACTGTACATTTTATTACTCCCTGAATGAAAAACGAGCTACTACTGGGCTTCGTACAAAATTTTCTGAATAAGCTCTGAATTACTCAGTGCACAAATTCTATCTCGGAATAATGATAACAGTCATCAGGTCCGACCTAAAATTCAGAATCAAAAGTCGTCTCACACTGTACTCATTTAGTTTACCACTCACTATCACATTCCTGAGGTTCTCAATCATGCAAAGAAAACATCGCTTTAGCTTCTAATTTAGCTAGATTCAGACCGACATCAAATAAGATTAATCATGTATCCAATACTCACAAAATAATCAAAGGTATTCCATTCAAGCATTTGCAACTATATCTACTTTCCCAAAGGTTAATCGATAACTGCTCACAATCTTTCAATAGTTCAAGCCATCTATGCTATTTTAAAATTCAGATCCTTCTGTGACATTAGATACTTTAAACTCTTGGGATTAGGAAACATATGACATTTTTCGTCGGACAACCTGTGTCATCAAATTCTCAACACAGACATAAAAAGTGGCTGACTCTAAATCACCCATCGGACAGTCCCTTTCATGTGACTTTAACTGTCTGAAAGCATAAACTATCACTTTACATTCTTGTATTAAAACACATTCCAATCCGTTCGATAGTGCATCGCTGGAAAATCACAAATTCTTTACTCAATTTAAACTGGACCCAGAATCAGTGTTTCGGTTAGTAACACCTTCAACTGTTTTCAACTTTTCCAACATGCAGCAGACCATTCAAACTTTTACAAATGTGATAACTTTATCAATCGGAACAGCTTTAACTCATAACAACATCATTTGATTAGAACAAATCTAATAGGTATATCTCCGTATCATACCTTCTAGAATATGAATTCTTCCTTCAAACTATCCGTCTATTCACCCATGAATGTACAAGATTTTATTTTCTTACCTGAGGATAAACTTAAATGCATATAACTCAAATTACCTTTCAACTGACCAGCTCGCTCAGATAAAAACAACTTAGTCGATTTCAACTATCAAATAATAATATATCAAAATACTCCTTTCTTCATGTTGTTAAACAACTCAAACATACAATCTTTTATAATTCCCTTAACATGCTAATCAAAGATCTCTACAACTGCATTAGCTCAAGGAAACAAAATATCCTGATTGAATTCATTGACCTTAATCAAACTTACCTGAGAGAAGAAAACCATCATACAATTTGAGCTTGAGCTTCCACTATCAATACCTTTGCTGATGTCAATTTTTTTCACGAAGATTAGAGAAATCCCGATACCAGAATCACCACGTTCCTATGATCGAACCAGGAATACACTCATAATAGACATAGTTATCACAAGCCAAAGAACATACTTTAACGATGAGCCATGATTGATAATTTACAAAATAAGGATGATAAGAAAACCGAGATAAAGAAATCCAAGATACGATACCACACCGGAAGTCCAAGAACATAACTCACAAGAAAATAATAAAGATCTTTATGATTCCTCAGAGAAAACCAGAAGAAAAACAATGCTTACACGCTCTAGAATCAATTGTAACAGAGATAATATATTTTCCAAATATATATATAAAACAAAATAATATCCAGTAGAAACAGAAGAATAGTCTCACATAAATTTTCACCATCAACTTTTATTCCAAACATAATAGAATAGAACCCCAAAGAGAGAGATAAGATATGTTGATCATCAACCAACCAGACCAACAGTGCTTTCATCTAACATTATAATCAGCTCGCATTCTCATACGATAAGAATTTCATCAGAAAACGAACAATCACATATATATCTCTGAGGATAAATGGATATATAAAATACCCAGGAGAGATCATCATAATCTATTCAATCATAACTGTTACACTCAGACATCTTTACAATTCAAATATCATTTCTCTGACTAATTTTGTCATCACTAATTCCGTATTATTCCAATTACTAACAAAAATCAATCCAGAAGAAACTCCAGCAAATACATACTTTAGACATCATACCTAAATGAGTCGATTAGCCGAGATTAACTTTGTCCTTAACCGTGACGTTGCAAAATTTGGATGATTTTTAGAATAACCTGGCATCTTTTCCAAGACTGTATTCACTTTCCAAACTATTCTCAACTCTGACCATATTATTAGTTATTCCGCTACTGAACTCTTTAGTCTGTCACTTGTGAGCTCATTCAACATAAATCTCATGAAATTTCGTTATAAAATACCACATTGGTAAGGGGGTGAGGTCGTAAAGCCTCTAACTCGACTCTCATAAATACACACATATCACTTAGCATTCATCATCAACATAATATCTTCACAATCATATAATTTACTTCAAGCTAATTTAACATACATATTTATGTCACACGAACTTTCCGATTATCTTATTCAAACAAGTGTACTTAATATACATTCCATAAATTTTGAGTGGGTTTACTTATCGCATTCACTTAATCAAACAAGTTAGGCACATAACATTATATGAATGCCAAACAAACATGGATGAGCTTATCACAATATAAACTTTCATTTCACTTCACCTTTCCATATTTCAAATATAATTCCCATTGAACTATTGTAATTTCGATGGATATTCGGGTAGTATACTCAAGGTATGCATGTCATCAATTCGTAAATTCATATTCAAAAGTGCCCTTTTTGCACATATTCATAAAGCACACTCTCGAGCCACATATGATATAACAGGATTGCCAGTCCAGGCTAAATCCTTTCAGTAACGTATACTCTAAAGGGCTTACTCTGGATTACCCTTCCGGGCTAAATCCATTTCATAACATATGCTCGAGAGGGCTTAATTCAGGATTACCCTTCCGAGCTAAATTCTTTTTGCAACATTTAAAACATTTTATTCGTTTCATAAAATAACCATAATACATCGAAATACAACGTTCAACCGGAACAATGACATTTTATCCATATTTCTCAACTTATGGTTATTTCATTTTGTACATCATTACATACATATCATGAACTCTTATTCATACCTTTCCAAGTTTTGACTCATCACAAACACATTTTCAAATATCTTTGTATCACTTTCAGCATTTTCAAAAATAGCTCGGTTGGAAAGCATCTCTGCCTCAACAAAACAATTTCATCATAGTCGGGAGATATCAAACTATCACAGGTAGTAATATGGCATGTATAGCTAGACTCACATATGCTACGTTAGTCCGAGAATCGATGAAACCATAGCTCTGATACCACTAAATGTAACACCCCTAACCCGTATCAGTCGCCAGAACAAGGTTACGGAGCGTTACCAAAACTTTTCAGAACATTCTCAGATAAATCATGTCAATCACTATTCATTAACCGATATCATTCGTAACATCCCTTAGATGGACCCTCGAGGTCTAATACAAGCATTAGAATCAATTCGGGACTTAATCAGAAACTCTAAGAATTTTTCGTGACATTTTAAAATTTTTCCAAGGTGCAGGAGACACGCGGCCGGAACACACGCCCGTAGGGTAGACCGTGTGGACAAAATAAAGGCTATTTACTAAGCCATTTGCCACCCTTGTTCACACATACACTTACACCAATTCAAGGCACAAGAATAACATACTTAGGCAACCAAAACATTCACAATTATGACCAACACAACATCAACATCTATCCTACTCATAACAATTATTAGGCCACAATTAACTACTTTCGAGATACCTAATTGTACACCATTTTATCATCTCATCAATAGACCACATTGCCAAACATCTCACATTCATGTCATAAATAACATTTCTATCATTCACCAAGCAAACCGTGACCATATCACCAAAGATATTAGCACATATATATATATATATATACTTAGGCTTACAACCATGATAGCCCAAATAAACCAATCTACATGGCCAAATATCAAAATAAGCCTTTGACAATCACAAGCCAACACATTGGCTACAACCAGAATGACACATATAACCAAAAGACCAAATCCCTATACATGCCATAAACCCAAAATACTTGAATTCATCAATACCCAAAGTGATAGCTTGTTAGTGTGATAGGATCTCCGGCGATCTCCAACCCGAGCTAGCTCAATGATGCTATAAAACATGGGAAATGAAGGGGGTAAGCTATATAGCTTAGTAAGTTCATATGCAAATAATACAATACATTATTCATACATTTGACATATAAATAACTTAACAAATATTAACATAAATGTCATTAAAACTTCATAAATGTCATATGACCATAAATGTCATTTAATATCAACATAACACATATCAACATAAATGTCATTTAAGCTTCATAAGCACAACATACTCAATCACATTCTTACCAATTGTTCATCATATACTGAATCCATTTTCTTCGAGTTTTTCGTACATACCTGTACCAACTCGTAACATAATCACGTACTTTCTCATCTTCAACATACCCATTGAACATTTTGTCAACATTTTCCGTTGAACCATTTGGAATACTAAAGGATACTCGGGAATCTCGTACACACAGTACCGTATCAATGCCATATCCCAGATATGGTCTTATATGTAATCTCGTATCGGTGCCAATAGCCCAGTTATGGTCTTATATGAAGGCTCATATCGATGCCATATCCCAGATATGGTCTTACACGTAGTCTCATTATGTAACACCCTTAACCCGTATCCATAGCCGGACTAGGGTTACAAGGTATTACCGGTCGAATCAAACATTTACACCACCATGGCTCACACATCAACATATCATAGTTAATCAATAACATTAAGTCCCTTTAGAAGGTCTACGAGACCTTAAACATGCTTTCAAGAAGGTTCGGGACTAAATCGATCTCATACGAAAAATTTGAGACACCTAGAATATTTTTCTTCTAAAATAGGGCACACGCCTGTGTGGCTAGACCGTCTGTCTCACACGGCCATGCCTTAGACCATGCCTTACCCCGTGTACAACACTGACTAGAGTCACACGGCCTGTCACATGCCCGGGTGTCTGGTCCGTGTGCAACACTGACTTGGGTCACACGGCCTGTCACACGCCCGTGTGCCTAGCTCGTGTGCAAGTTTGACCTGTTTCGAATAGGGACAGTGAAGGACACAGTCTAGACAAACGCCCGTGTGCTCACTCGTATGGGCAATTATAGGTCATTTACAAAGCCAAATTGCCACCCAATTTGGGTCATCCCTATATGTTCAATTCCAACATCAAATAACATACAAATCATTCACCATCTCAAATACCAAATCAAGCATGAAACATACCATTTCTATTTCACCAAAAACATACCATAAAGGCCATTCACACAAGACCATATTTACACATCACATACACCACTTTCACATAGCAAAACATGTACCAAAATCAATCCATTATCAAGCCATATCACATGACAAGATTTATACATCTCAAAACATTCCACAACCTCACTAGCCTATACATGCCATATACCATAAATACAACTTCCAAAAGGTACCAAAATAGATGTCTGATAGTGTGATTGAGTTCCTGACGATCCCCGGACCTGAGCTAGCTTTAATAACACTGTAAAACTGAGAAAGACTTCACACAGTAAGCTTTAAAGCTTAGTAAGTTTGTAATATAACACAATTAACTCAACAATTCATACTCAATATGCAAAATTAACTAACACTTAGTTCAATTCACATCACTACTCAATCTCACCCATGGCTATTACTCACTTTCATACCATATCTATAGGTTCATGTACAAGCATTTATAATGCTACTAAATTCAACCTTTTTCATCATTCATTCACATAATCTTCCATTTATCTCATACACAATATCATCTGTAACAGACCGGTTTTGGGGCTAGTCGGACAGTGGTTTTGAGACCACTAATCTGAGGTCGAGAAAATTATTTTGATATTATTTTATGTGTCGTAACATGTTTATAGGGATGTATGAGAATTTTGGCACCTTAATTTTTAATGATTGATTGCTTAATTGTGAAAAAGGACTAAATCGCATAAAGTGCGAAAGTTCTAATTTACAAGGTAGAGGTGACGAATAGCCATAGAATATTAAATTAGAGGTCCTTAATGTGTAATTAGGCCATATTGAGAGTGTTGTCCGGCCATAGGAAGCAAGGGGGACAAGAGCATTAATTGTAGTCAAATTTGGTGACATTAGGTGAGAAAAAGATGAATAAAAAAATGCTAAAAAGGAAAGATATCATCTATCACTATTCACCCTCCTTCTTCCATTGAAAATTGAAGAGAAAATATAGAGTTTTGGGGTTCAAACTTTCAACTAAGCTATCTCTTTGCAAGTAAGTGATTTTGGTGGTTTTATTTGATAATTTTTGTACTTTTGGAGTCCCCAAAGCTCAAGCTAGCTAATGAGGGGACTAATTTGTGATATGATTAAAAGTCTAGGGATTTTCCATGAGAGTAATTATGTTGTTAGCTGAGTTTTTATGAGAGAAAATAAATGTTAGGCAGATGAGGAACAACTTTTGTGAAAGGTGTTTGCATGAAAACACCTAAGTAGGAATTAAAAGCAAGAATGAGGTTGTGTTATAAATGCATGATATTATGAGAATGGTGAGTAGTTGTGAGAGAAATAAATGCTTAGCTAGACTTAATTATTGAGGAAATGTGTTGAAAAATAAATTACGAGCCTCGGGGCAAAATAGTAATTTTGCCAATGTACAAGGGCAAAATGGTCATTTTTGCCCAAGTGTAGAATTTGACGTATTATGATCATAGAATGATCTAAACGAGTGAATTTCATTGTTATAGATCAAGAAGAGTGCGGAATCAACCTTGACCTTGTAAAAGGCAAGGTGACGGATTAAGTCGTTGGTTATCACGTTTTGCACCAAGGTAAGTTTATGTGTAAACAATGCATATTTGTGTAAACATTGTGTTGCTAATTAGTGTATGGCATGATTGAGAACATGTGAGGTTCAAATGGATGGGAGGTGGTAATCGTTGAATAATTATTGTGTGAATGATGAAATAGTTATATAAATATGTAATGACAACACTTGTTGGTGGGCTAAGTGCGATACCACCTTGTTGTTTAATTACGATGGGCTATGTGCGATACCATCGTCTATACTCTTTTTGGTGGGCTAAGTGCGATACCACCCTAATAAAGGCTGTTGGTGGGCTAAGTGCGAAACCACCGAGTAATTTAATTATGAGCAAAGGAACTAGAGATAGTGATGTGTTGTATTATGTGATTTTATGATGCTATGTGCAGGGGAATCTGCTAATGAATGTATGTACTATGCTTATGACATGGTGGGAATGTGGGAATAGAGAGAATGAGTAAGCATGATCATGAATGTAAATTATTTCTTGCTTAGTATGCAATGCTATGTAATCGTTTAATACATGTTATAATGTTATGTTGTTACATGTAAACTTACTAAGCTTAAAGCTTACTCCCCCTTCTCTTTTTCCCTTGTTTTATAGAGCTTAAGAGCTGAGCCGGGATACGTCGATAACCAGAAGACCACCCGCACTATCAGCTCATCTCGGTATACCTAGACTTAATGATTTTGTAAATGGCATGTATAGGGGCTAGACTAGTAAAATTATTTTGTTATTTTGGCCAAAGGTGTAATGGCTCTTGTTAAGACATTTAATTTGTAAATTGCCATGCATGATGGCTCACTTTACCATTTAAGAAATTACAAGTTATCTATGGGAGTTCATGTTGAAGTTATGAGATGTTTACTAGTATGTTGAATGGATTCATGTAGTGTAAGCTATAGGGGTACAAAGAGCTTGGCAAACAACCTTGTTCTTGTCCACATGGGTAGACACATGGGCGTGTGTCTAGGCCGTGTGCGACACACGATCAAGCCATGGGAGTGTGCCCAGGCCGTGTGAAGTCTGCACCTTGAAATTTGAAATTTGAATGGTCACACGGTTAAAGCACATGGGTGTGCCTAGACCGTGGGGAAATAGTCAGAGGCGACCACGGACCAGCCATATGGGCGTGTGTCCAGGTCATGTGACCCAAGTCAGTGTCGGCCACGGGTGTCAAACACAGGCGTGTGACTAGGCTTCGAGACCGTGTGTGTGTAGTCAGTATTTACCATGGTTGAGGAGCATGGGAGTGTGTGTCTACACACGGGCGTGTCACATTTTACACGGGCATGTGAGCCCTGTATAAAAGAGAAAATTTGAAAAGGTTGAAAAAGTTTTGGTATAGTCTCGAGAGTCTTCGTGCTTACGAGTGAGGTCTCGTATGTCGAGAATGAGGTTGTTAAGGCGACTAGAGAGAGTAGCCATGATAGGTCTAAGTGGCGATTATGAGGACCTTTTACGGTAACGCCTCGAGCCCGATTCCAGTGTAGAACCCGGGTAAAGGGTGTTACATTTAGTGGTATCAGAGCTATGGTTTAGTCGGTTCTAGGACTACCGTAGCGTGAGTAGGAGTCTAGCTATACATGCCATAAGCGTATGATGATAGTGTGGTGGCTTCTGATGATTTTAAACTTGTTTTATGTAGTATATGGATCCCGAATAATTAATTTGGCGATGATGCTGACTAGTAATGCGCCGGCTCCTGCGCAAGGGACCGCGCTTGTGTAGAGTTGTAATAGTCCGGTTTATACCCTAGTCGGAATAGTGGTTTCAGGACCACAAATTCGAGTTTGAATAATATTTTTATATTATTTTCTTGTGCCGTTGATATGTGATTAAGCATGTGGTAAATTTCCGTAAGCTAATTTGTCTGTTCGTGTGTTTATTTTGACAAAAGGACTGAAATGCGTTAAATGTGAAAGTTGCTTGTTATTTGTTAAAGTATCAATGTGTTGTGGCTTTGTAAAGGTGGAGGCCTTAAATGACAATTAAGCCAATTCTATGTTAGTGGACGGTAATAAATGTAGTTACATGCATATTTTATATAATTATAAGTTTATAATATATGTTATTAATATATTGTTTTTGTAAGTTATAATATATGAAACAAAACATAAAAGAAAAAGAAAGCCATAGTGCTTATCTTCCACCAAAAACACAAAAAGAAAAGAAAAGAGAAAGAAGCTAGGTATTCGGCATTCATCAAGCAATATTAAGGTAAATTTTGACTTCGGTTTTTGATAATTTCTCTGTTTTTGCAATCGTTGCTTTGAGAGCTACAAAACCCATGTATTAATTTTGTGAATTGATGATGTTTGTGTGAGATTCCATTGTTGATATGTTGAGTTTTGAGATGAGTTTAGTTGTTAAATGAATGATTTGAGTTAGATGAACATGTTATGTTCTTGAAGTTTTGATGAATTTAGCTAAATAGGGCTAAATTGTGAAAATAGAAAATTGAGGGACTAAATTGCTAATTTGATGGAAAATATGGGCTTCTATGATATATATGTACATTTGGCTAAGCATGTGTATGTATTAATTTTGTGAATTTGATGTTTTGAGAAAAATGGACTAAATTGATAAATTGTGCAAATGTGAGGGTTAATTTGGAAATAGCCATAAATATGTGAATGTGGATTAAATTGAATGAATTGATGAATAAAAGGGTTAATTCTGAATGTGTTTAGATCAAGAACCGAGGAAAACGGACTTAGATCGCGGGAAAGCGAAAATAACCGAGTAGCCGTTTCCGTTTCCGTTAAAACGAATCCGAGGTAAGTCATTATGCAAATAAACGTACTTGTATGAAATTATAACTGTTCGTATGACTAATGTTGATAAATGATGATTATGAGAGGTTATGCATATGAATTCCGAGATAAGTTTGATATAGTGACTAAGTCTGAAAAGTCCCGTTCGAACCTAGGAATAGGTAGGATTAGCTATGTCATGACATAGGTTTCTGTTCTGTTATATCATGTAAGACCACGTCTGGGACGTTGGCATTGATTTGAGATTTAGTGTAAGACCTCATCTGGGATGTAGATCGACATGAGTATTACGTGTAAGACCACGTCTAGGATGTTGGCATCGATATGATTTATGCGTGTAAGACCATGTCTGAGACATTGGCATCGTAATTATTCGTGTAAGACCCTGTCGGGATAGTGGCATCGATATCCGATTACATGTAAGACCTCGTCTGGGACGTTGGCATTGTACGATTATTCCGAGCTTTGCAAGTATCCTACTAGATTTCTTACGGTTCAACCGGCAAGTCTATGATACGAATGGCTATGTAAATAATGAATCCATTTCAGGTACGTTGATTTGTACACTAAATGTGTATATAAGGTAAGTCCCTATATGATCTTATTATGATGATTATGTATATTGGGATATCAAATTGATATGTGAAAGTGAGCATGAAAAGCTAAGTACTTATATATGATTCTTGAATTGATGATGGTGGCAAATGTGGCCAAAAGTATGAACCA
Source organism: Gossypium sturtianum (assembly GCA_025698515.1). Lineage (NCBI taxonomy): Eukaryota > Viridiplantae > Streptophyta > Magnoliopsida > Malvales > Malvaceae > Gossypium > Gossypium sturtianum. Next base: position 59,606,026 of record CM046948.1, read on the forward strand.
AAGCATATATGTGAGAAATTTGTTAAGTATAAGAAAGGTGTCTATGTTTTTATATGCTTATATGCTTACATATATAGTTTATTTGTATTATGACTTACTAAGCTTTTGGAAAGCTTACTCTGCATATGTTTTCTCTGTTTTATAGGTCGTCAAAGCTACTGAAGGCTCGGGACCGTCACGGATTGTCATCACACTACTAAACTCTTTTTGGTACACTTTGAAAATGTATATGGCTAGATATGGCATGTATAGACTAGTCCTTAGTATGAGTTGTTATGTGAACATAGCCATGTGATTTGGCTAGTTATGTTTTGGTAATATGCTTAAATGAATATGGTAAGTGAAGTTTGTTTTGGTATGATTAGTTGATATATGAAATGGTAAGTATATAGATGAATGGTGCTTGGGCATATTTGAGATTTAGTCATGCAAATTGGTATGTTTGGAATTGGTTTTGGAGGCATAGATTGAATGGATATTTAGTATGTTTTTGGCTGCCATATATGCATGATATGTGTTGGTAAATAATACTTGTAGGTATGACCCAAGTGGGTGGCATTTTGATTTTGTAAATAACCTATAATGTCACACGGCCAGGGCACACGGGCGTGCCTAGGGACCGTGGGAGAATATCAGGATTTAGCCTAGTAGTACACGGCCTCGACACGGGTGTGTCCACTAGCCGTTGGGCACAAGTCAGTAGCTAGCTTAATGTCACACGGTTGTGGCACACGGACGTGCCTGCTGCCTAGTAGTCGTGTGGTTTTGACAGGATCAACCACGGCTATGGCACACGGGCGTGCTTTGTGGCCGTGGAGCATAAGTCAGATTCGACCACGGGGATGACATACGGGGGTGTCTAGCAGCCATGGAGGGCACACGGTTTCCTCCCACGGGCGTGTATCCCCTGTACTTTAGAAAATTTTTAATTTTCCATGAAATTTTGTAAGTGTTTTGATTTAGTCCCGACTCGATTTATAAGCATGTTTAAGGTCTCGATGACCGTATTAAGGGACACTATGCTTGAGAATGATGATTGAATGTATGAATTTCTGTAGATTGTTTCTGATCTGTTCGGTAATGCCTTTAACCCTAATCCAGCGTCGAATACGGGTTAGGGGTGTTACAAGAGTGAACCCGAGACTAGGGGTCAAGGAGAAGAGGCTCGGGAAGCCTTTCTCCAAATGATGAGTAACTGGTAAACTGAGTACGTATGAGCAAATCCCAATGTTCAACCTCCTCCACCTCCTCCTATACCTCAGCCAGTTCCTATGGCTCCTCAAGGTATAGAAGTGGTAAGGACAACTAAGCCCCCGGTAGACAAAATTCAGAAGCAAGGGGCTGAGGATTTTCGAGCTAATATAGATGATGACCCTGAGCGAGCGGAGTTCTGGCTTGAGAACTCAATAAGGGTTTTTGATGAACTCTCCTGTACACTTGAGGAGAGCTTGAAATGCGCTGTGTCCTTGCTGAGGGACTCGGCATACCATTGGTGGAAAACGTTGACATCAGTGGTTCCTAAAGAGAGGGTAACGTGGGACTTCTTTTTAGAAGAGTTCCGAAAGAAGTATATAAGTCAACGGTTTGTTGACCAGAAGCGGAAGGAATTCATTGAGTTAAAACAAGGAAAAATGACCGTGGCAGAGTATGAGCGCGAATTTTTTAGGCTCAGCAAGTATGTGCAAGAATGTATATCCATGGAAGCCATTTTATGTAAGAGATTTGAAGATGGGCTGAACGAAGATGTCAGAATTCTAGTCGGGATTTTAGAATTAAAAGAATTTGTGGTATTAGTGGATAGGGCTAGTAAGGCCGAAGAATTGAGTAAGGAAAAGAGGAAAGCCCTGAGTGAGGCTCGAGATGCGAAGAAGAGGCCGATGAGCAAATCATACCAAGCTCAATCGAAGAGGTCTAGGGAAGTGAACCCTCGGACAACTACATCAGTCAGGTATTCGCAGAGAGAGCGAGGTAACACGTACTCGGGTTCAAGAGTTCAGGCCACCTCAATGGCAAGTGTGGGTAATCCAAGGTCTAAACTAGAGTGCCCAAGTTGTGGCAAACATCACACTGGGGAGTGTTGGGGAAGCAATCGAAATTGTTATAAGTGTGGATCCCCTGACCATCTCATCCGAAACTATCCTGAGAGGGATGACAAGGAGAGGAAACAAGAGATAAGATCAAGGTGTACCCCATTTAGAGGTAGACCACAAAAGAACCCGGGAGGTGGGACTAGTGGTAGAGGTGTATCACGAGACACTATTGTGAGGCCGGAGGGCCGGGCGTCAGCAAGAACTTATGCTATTCGCGCTCGAGAAGAGGCGTCATCACCAGATGTAATAACGGGTACATTTTCTCTCTATGACACCTCTGTTATTGCTTTGATTGACCCGGGGTCAACCCATTCGTATATTTGTATGAGATTGGCATCTAGTTTGAGTATGACTGTTGAGTCTACTAAATTTGTGGTAAAGGTGTCGAATCCTCTAGGTAAAGCAGTGTTAGTTGACAAGGTGTGTAGGAACGTCCTTTGACAATTAGGGGTCATTGTTTCCCGGCAAACCTTATGTTGTTGCCGTTTGATGAATTTGATTTGATTCTTGGTATGGACTGGTTGACTGCCCATTATTTTTTAGTGAATTGTGGTAGTAAATTTATTGAATTGAAATGTAAAAATGGAGATGTTATTTGGGTTGAATCAGGTGAGTCAGATAGTTTACCGGTGATGATTTCTTCCATGATAGCTGAGAAATATCTTAGAAAAGGGTACGAATCTTATCTCACTTTTGTATTAAACACTCAAGAATCTGAAGTAAGGATTGAAACAATACCGGTTGTATGTGAGTATCCGGATGTATTCCCAGAAGGGCTGCCCAGATTACCCCCAGTTAGAGAGGTCGAGTTTGGAATTGAGTTAATTCCGGGAACAGCACCCATTTCGGTTGCTCCATATAGGATGGCCCCGTTAGAGTTGAAAGAACTGAAAGTTCAGTTGCAAGAGTTGACGAATAAGGGTTTTGCAAGACCGAGCTATTCACCGTAGGGTGCCCCAGTACTCTTTGTAAAGAAGAAAGATGGGTCGATGAGATTGTGCATAGACTACAGACAGCTCAACAAAGTAACTGTGAAGAACAAGTATCCTTTACCGAGGATAGATGATCTATTTGATCAATCGAGAAGGAGCTACGGTGTTCTCCAAGATTGACCTGAGGTCTGGTTATTACCAGTTGAGGGTTAAGGAACAAGATGTGCCGAAAATAGCATTCAGGATGAGGTATGGCCATTATGAGTTTCTGGTCATGCCGTTCGGTTTAACGAATGCTCCTGCAGTTTTTATGGACTTAATGAACCGTGTCTTCCGACCGTATTTGGATAAGTTCGTGGTTGTCTTTATTGATGACATATTGGTTTATTCTCGAGACGAGAGTGATCATACGGAGCATTTGAGGATTGTCTTACAGATTTTGAGGGACAAGCAATTATATGCTAAATTTAGTTGGAGCGATTTTTGGCTTCGAGAAGTAGGATTCCTAGGACATATTGTGTCAGGTGAAGGTATTAGAGTTGATCCGGGAAAGGTCTCAGCTATTGTGGAGTGGAAATCGCCGAGGAACGTGTCGGAGGTCAGAAGCTTTTTGGGTTTAGCGGGGTACTATAGGCAGTTCGTGAAGGGATTCTCTATGATTTCTATTCCAATGATGAAACTATTGCACAAGGATGTTAAGTTTGAATGGGTGAAAAATGCCAACATGAGTTTCGAGAGATTGAAAATGTTGTTGTGAGGCACCGGTTTGGTACAATCTGAGTCGGGAAAGGAGTTTGTGGTCTACAGTGACACGTCGTTAAATGGTCTCGGTTGTGTGTTGATGCAAGAGGGTAAGGTAATCGCTTACACCTCGAGACAACTAAAACCACATGAGAAGAATTATCCGACTCATGATCTGGAGTTGGCCGCAATTGTTTTCGGGTTAAAGATTTAGCGACATTACTTATATGGTGAGAAGTGTCGAATCTTCACGGATCATAAGAGTTTGAGGTACTTGATGGATCAAAAGGAATTAAACTTACGGCAATGACGGTGGCTTGAATTATTGAAGGACTACGAGCTGGTGATTGATTACCACCCGGGGAAAGCGAATGTAGTTGCGGATGCTTTAAGTAGAAAATCCTTGTATGCTTTGAGAGCTATGAGCACGAGTTTGTCATTATCCGATGATGGTGCTATACTGGCCGAATTGAGAGCTAGACCACTATTTGTTCAACGAATATGTGAGGCTCAAAGGAATGATAGTGAGATACTAGCTAAAAGAGCTAAGTGTGAATCAGGAATTAATTCTGAATTCCGGGTGAGTTCAGATGGTTGCTTAATGTTCCATGATAAAATTTGTGTACCCAAAAATGATGAGTTGATCCGAGAAATTTTACAAGAGGCACATAGTAGTTATTTGTCGGTACACCCGGGCTGTACGAAAATGTACAATGATTTGAAGAAATTCTTATGGTGGCCGGGAATGAAAAGAGACATCTCGGAGTATGTAACAAGATGTCTAATTTGTCAACAAGTGAAAGCGGAGCATCAAGTGCCTTCGGGATTACTTCAGCCAGTGATGGTTCCCGAGTGGAAGTGGGATCGGATTACCATGGATTTTGTTACGGGCTTGCCTATGACCCCGAAAAAGAAAGATGCTGTGTGGGTGATCGTAGATAGACTAACAAAGTCGGCTCACTTTATTCCAGTACGTGTTGATTATTCACTGGATAAGTTAGCTGAGTTGTATATTACAGAGGTAGTAAGATTACACGAAGTGCCTATATATATTATCTCGGATAGAGACTCGAGATTTACTTCGAGGTTTTGGAAGAAGTTACAGGAGGCCTTGGGTACGAGGTTGAATTTCAGTACTGCATTTCATCCTCAAACTGATGGTCAGTCTGAGAGAGTAATCCAAGTTCTTGAGGATATGCTCCGATGTTGTGTGTTAGAGTTTGAAGGTAGTTGGGAAAGATACCTACCCTTGGTCGAATTCGCTTACTACAATAGTTATCAATCGAGCATACGGATGGCACCGTATGAAGCCTTGTATGGTCGTAAGTGTCGGAGCCCTTTGTATTGGACCGAGCTAAGAGAGAAGCAAATTAATGGGATTGATTTAGTTAAAGAGACTGAGGAGAAAGTGAAAGTTATCCGGGATAGTCTGAAGGCTGCTTCGGACCGACAAAAGTCATACGCGGATTTGAAAAGAAAAGAAATTGAGTTCCAAGTGGGTGACAAGGTATTTCTGAAAGTGTCACCATGGAAGAAAATATTGAGATTTGGTCAAAAAGGTAAATTGAGTCCGAGATTCATAGGGCCGTATGAGATTACCGAAAGGATTGGGCCAGTGGCATATCGGTTGGCTTAACCGGTAGAGTTAGAGAAAATTCACAATGTGTTCCATGAATCAATGTTGAGGCGTTATCGCTCTAATCCTTCGTATGTGATTCCTCCAACAGAAATTGAGATACGACCGGATATGACGTATGAGGAAGAGCCGATTAAAATCTTGGCTTGAGAAGTGAAACAGTTGAGAAATAAGGACATAGCCTTAGTAAAAGTGTTGTGGCAGAAACATGGTGTAGAAGAGGCTACATGGGAACCAGAGGAAGCCATGAGAGAGCAATATCCAAACCTTTTTACTGGTAAGATTTTCGAGGACGAAAATCTCTAAAGAGGTGGAGAGTTGTAACAGAACGATTTTGGGGCTAGTCGGACAGTGGTTTCGAGACCACTAATCCGAGGTCGAGGAAATTATTTTGATATTATTTTATGTGTCGTAACATGTTTATAGGGATGTATGAGAATTTTGGTACCTTAATTTTTAATGATTGATTGCTTAATTGTGAAAAAGGACTAAATTGCATAAAGTGTGAAAGTTCTAATTTACAAGGTAGAGGTGTCAAATAGCCATAGAATATTAAATTGGAGGTCCTTAATGTGTAATTAGGCCATATTGAGAGTGTTGGCCGGCCATAGGAAACTAGGGGGACAAGAGCATTAATTGTAGTCAAATTTGGTGACATTAGGTGATAAAAAGATGAATAAAAAAATGCTAAAAAGGAAAGATATCATCTATCACTATTCACCCTCCTTCTTCCACCGAAAATTGAAGAGAAAATATAGAGTTTTGGGGTTCAAACTTTCAGCTAAGCTATCTCTTTGCAAGTAAGTGATTTTGGTGGTTTTATTTGATAATTTTTGTACTTTTGGAGTCCCCAAAGCTCAAGCTAGCTAATGAGGGGACTAATTTGTGATATGATTGAAAGTCTATGGATTTTCCATGAGAGTAATTATGTTGTTAGCTGAGTTTTTATGAGAGAAAATGAATGTTAGGGAGATGAGGAACAACTTTTGTGAAAGGTGTTTGCATGAAAACACCTAAGTAGGAATTAAAAGCAAGAATGAGGTTGTGTTATAAATGCATGATATTATGAGAATGGTGAGTAGTTGTAAGATAAATAAATGCTCAGCTAGACTTAATTATTGAGGAAATGTGTTGAAAAATAAATTACGAGCCTAGGGGCAAAATAGTAATTTTGCCAATGTACAAAGGCAAAATGGTCATTTTTGCCCAAGTGTAGAATTTGACGTATTATGATCATAGAATGATCTAAACGAGTGAATTTCATTGTTATAGATCAAGAAGAGCGCGGAATCAACCTTGACCGTGGAAAAGGTAAGGTGACAGATTAAGTCGTTGGTTATCACGTTTTGCATCGAGGTAAGTTTATGTGTAAACAATGCATATTTGTGTAAACATTGTGTTGCTAATTAGTGTATGGCATGATTGAGAACATGTGTGGTTCAAATGGATGGAAGGTGGTAATCGTTGAATAATTATTGTGTGAATGATGAAATAGTTATATAAATATGTAATGACGACACTTGCTGGTGGGCTAAGTGTGATACCACCTTGTTGTTTAATTACGATGGGCTATGTGCGATACCATCGTCTATACACTTGTTGGTGGGCTAAGTGCGATACCACCTTGTTGTTTAATTACGATGGGCTATGTGCGATACCATCGTCTATACACTTGTTGGTGGGCTAAGTGCGATACCACCTTGTTGTTTAATTACGATGGGCTATGTGCGATACCATCGTCTATACTCTTTTTGGTGGGCTAAGTGCGATACCACCCTAATAAAGGCTGTTGGTGGGCTAAGTGCGAAACCACCGAGTAATTTAATTATGAGCAAAGGAACTAGAGATAGTGATGTGTTGTATTATGTGATTTTATGATGCTATGTGCAGGGGAATCTATTAATGAATGTATGTACTATGCTTATGACATGGTGGGAATATGGGAATAGAGAAAATGAGTAAGCATGATCATGAATGTAAATTATTTCTTGCTTAGTATGTAATGCTATGTAATCGTTTAATACATGTTATAATGTTATGTTGTTACATGTAAACTTACTAAGCTTAAAGCTTACTCCCCCTTCTCTTTTTCCCTTGTTTTATAGAGCTTAAGAGCCGAGTCGAGATATGTCGATAGCCAGAAGACCGCCCGCACTATCAGCTCATCTCGGTATACCTAGACTTAATGATTTTGTAAATGGCATGTATAGGGGCTAGACTAGTAAAATTATTTTGTTATTTTGGCCAAAGGTGTAATGGCTCTTGTTAAGACATTTAATTTGTAAATTGCCATGCATGATGGCTCATTTTACCATTTAAGAAATTACAAGTTATCTATGGGAGTTCATGTTGAAGTTATGAGATGTTTACTAGTATGCTGAATGGATTCATGTAGTGTAAGCTATAGGGGTACAAAGAGCTTGGCAAACAGCCTTGTTCTTGTCCACATGGGTAGACACACGGGCGTGTGTCTAGGCCGTGTGCGACACACGATTAAGCCATGGGCGTGTGCCCAGGCCATGTGAAGTCTGCACCTTGAAATTTGAAATTTGAATGGTCACACGGTTAAAGTACACGGGCGTGCCTAGACCATGGGGAAATAGTCAGAGGCGACCACGGACCAGCCATATGGGCGTGTGTCCAGGTCGTGTGACCCAAGTCAGTGTCGTCCATGGGTGTCAAACACGGGCGTGTGACTAGGTTTCGAGACCGTGTGTGTGTAGTCAGTATTTACCACGGTTGAGGAGCATGGGCGTGTGTGTCTACACACGGGCGTGTCACATTTTACACGGGTGTGTGAGCCCTGTATAAAAGAGAAAATTTGAAAAGGTTGAAAAAGTTTCGGTATAGTCTCGAGAGTTTTCGTGCTTACGAGTGAGGTCTCGTAAGTTGAGAACGAGGTTGTTAAGGCGACTAGAGCGAGTAGCCATCATAGGTCTAAGTGGCGAATATGAGGACATTTACCACTTCAATGCTCAATGCCAAAAAGTCATTCGATCCTCTTTAAACATTCGATGAACTCGAAAAATTAGTGCCAATTAATTAGCCGAAGCTATAATAATATCGCACACTTAGTGCCATCACATTAAACCGAAGTTATCTCGATATCGCACACTTAGTGCCAAATAATATAGCCGATGCTTTCTTTATCTCGCACACTTAGTGCCATTCATCACTGTAACTATTTTATTTACGCACACTTAGTGCCACATATCTTTGAACTCACATTTCACATTACCAAACTCCACAATCACATTTCCATTCATTTCATCACATATGAACATTGTTTAAACCATACGTATTATACACGAACTTACCTCGGACGTGGAAACAACGATACTAGTCGATCAATCGAGCACTTTGTTCTTGCCTCGATCTAAGCCCGAATTTCTCTTTTCTTGATCTATATAATATCAAATTCAACTCATTCAATCTCATCTTCATCCAAAACAATTCACAAACACATAGTTAGGGCATTTTACACTTTATCCCTCATAATTCTACATTTTAACATTTTAATCCTTATTTCACAATTACACAAAATACACATAATTTACTCACACCCAAGCTTGGCCGAACTTCATACTAGTCCCTAGCAACCCATTTTTCACATTTATTTCACATCTTAGCCCCTCAATTTCTCATTTTCATGATTTAGCCCATAATACTCAAATTCATCAAAAATCCAAATACAAAACATGTTAAACCAACACATATCTTTCATTTTTCATCAACTAACATCACAAAGCTCACAATTTCATCAATGGCATAACTCAAAATCTTCATCAAATTCAGAAATTGAGGCATGGGCTTGATAGAACACAAAGCAACGATCACAAAAACGTAAAAATTATCGAAAAGGACCAAAACACATACCTTAATTAGCGAAGATTAGTGCCGAACCCTAAGACCCTTTTTCTTTTCTTTTTCCTTTGTATTTTCGGCAAGGATGAACACAAATTGACAAATTTTCATACATTTGTTTTTATTAATATTAACTTAATAACCAAATTACTATTTTATCCACTAATTAAAACATTATAAAATCATTCATTTAATGGCCATTTATGTCAAATTCCACTATCAATGGTCTAATATCAACATAAAGACCTTTCATTTAATAAGCCATGGCAATTAGGCACTTTTAACTACTAGCACACAGCTTTTTCATTTTATGCGATTAGGTCCTTTTTTAACAAATTGACACAAACGATAAAATTTCCACACAGAATTTTCACACGTACTTTATCACATGCCATAAACATCAAAAATAATATTAAATTATTTCTCTAACCTCGGATTTGTGGTCCCAAAACCACTGTTCCGACTAGGGTCTAAACTGGGCTGTTACAACTCTCCCTCCTTAGGGATTTTCGTCCCCAAAAATCTTACCAGTGCATAAATTTGGGTATTGCTCTCTCATAGCATCCTCGGGCTCCCACGTAGCCTCTTCAACCCCATGTTTGTGCCACAACACTTTCACTAAAGCAATTTTCTTATTTCTCAACTCTTTGATCTCACGAGCCAGAATTCGAATCGGTTCTTCGCTATACAATAGATCAAACTGAATCTCAACCTCAGTAGGGGCAATCACGTGCGATGGGTTGGATCTATATCGTCAAAGCATCGATACGTGAAACACATTATGAATCTTCTCTAGCTCAGGTGGCAAAAACAATCTATAAGCAACCGGCCCAATACGTTCGATAATCTCATACGGCCCGATGAATCTCGGACTCAACTTGCCTTTTCTTCCGAAACGGAGTACTCTCTTCCACGGAGATACTTTCAAAAACACTTTATCACCGATCTCAAACTCAATATCTTTTTGTTTCAAGTCTACGTATGATTTCTGTCGATCAGACGCTGCTTTCAGACTATTTCGTATCACTTTTACTTTCTGTTCAGTCTCTTAAATTAAGTCAACCCCGTGAATCTTATTCTCACTAAGCTCAATCCAATACAATGGAGTTCTTCATTTACGACCGTAAAGAGCCTCATATGGTGCCATTTTAATGCTTGATTGAAAGCTATTATTATACGCAAATTCAATCAACAGCAAGTACTTTTCCTACGTACCTTCAAATTCAAGAATACAACATCTCAACATATCCTCGAGAATCTGAATGGTCCGCTCGGATTGACCATCCATTTGCGGATGAAAAGCAGTACTGAAGTGCAACTTCGTACCTAAAGCCTCTTGCAGTTTCTTCCAGAACCGCAATGTAAACCTCAGATCTCTGTCAGACACAATATATAATGGTACCTCGTGCAATCGCACAACCTCAAAAACATACAATTCAGCTAACTTATCAAGCTAGTAATCCGTTCTTACCGGAATAAAATGAGCTGATTTCGTTAATCTGTCAACTATCACCCAGATTGCATCCTTCTTTCTCGAAGACAGGGGCAATCTCGACACAAAATCCATCGTGATTCTCTCCCATTTCCACTCAGGAATCATGATCGGCTTTAACTTGCTGACAGATCAAACACCCTTAACTCGTATCCATCGCCGGACTAGGGTTACAAGGTATTACTAGTCGAATCAAACATTTACACCACCATGGCTCACACATCAACATATCATAGTTAATCAATAACATTAAGTCCCTTTAGAAGGTCTACGATACCTTAAACATGCTTTCAAGAAGGTTCGGGACTAAATCGATCACATACGAAAACTTTGAGACACCTAGAATATTTTTCTTCTAAAATAGGGCACACGCCCGTGTGGCTAGACCGTGTGTCTCACACGGCCATGCTTTAGACCATGCCTTACCCCGTGTGCAACACTAACTAGAGTCACACGGCCTGTCACACGCCCGGGTGTCTGGTCCGTGTGCAACACTGACTTGGGTCACACGGCCGGTCACACACCCGTGTGTCTGGCTCGTGTGCAAGTTTGACCTGTTTCGAATAGAGACAGTGAAGGACACAGTCTAGACACACGCCCGTGTGCTCACCCGTATGGGCAATTATAGGTCATTTACAAAGCCAAATTGCCACCCAATTTGGGTCATCCGTATATTTTCAATTCCAACATCAAATAACATACAAATCATTTACCATCTCAAATACCAAATCAAGTATGAAACATACCATTTCTATTTCACCAAAAACATACCATAAAGGCCATTCACACAAGACCATATTTACACATCACATACACCACTTTCACATAGCAAAACATGTACCAAAATCAATCCATTATCAAGCCATATCACATGACAAGATTTATACATCTCAAAACATTCCACAACCTCACTAGCCTATACATGCCATATACCATAAATACAACTTCCAAAAGGTACCAAAATAGATGTCTGATAGTGTGATTGAGTTGCTGACGATCCCCGGATCTGAGCTAGCTTTAATAACACTGTAAAGCAGAGAAAGACTTCACACAGTAAGCTTTAAAGCTTAGTAAGTTCGTAATATAACAAAATTAACTCAACAATTCATACTCAATATGCAAAATTAACTAACACTTAGTTCAATTCACATCACTACTCAATCTCACCCATGGCTATTACTCACTTTCATATCATATCTATAGGTTCATGTACAAGCATTTATAATGCTACTCAATTCAACCTTTTTCATCATTCATTCACCTAATCTTCCATCTATCTCATACACAATACCATCAACCACATAGGTTCTGTACATACCTGTACCATCACGTATTTATCTATCACATTTACCACTTCAATGCTCAATGCCATAAAGTCAATCGATCCTCTTTAAACGTTCGATGAACTCGAACAATTAGTGCCAATTAATTAGCCGAAGCTATAATAATATTACACCCTTAGTGCCATCACATTAAACCGAAGTTATCTCGATATCGCACACTTAGTGCCAAATAATATAGCCGATGCTTTATTTATCTCGCACACTTAGTGCCATTCATCACTGTAACTATTTTATTTACGCACACTTAGTGCCACATATCTTCGAACTCACATGTAACACCCCTTACCCGGGTTCTAGGCCGAGAACCGGGCCCGAGGCATTACCAAACTTAAACCACTTAATCTCCACTTAGGCTCAACGTCATTACTCTCTATAACCTCATTCTCGACTTACGAGGCCTCACTCATACACACGAGGGCTCTCGAGACTAATCCGAAACTTTTACGATCCTTAAAATTTTTCTCTTTTATACAGGTCTTACACGCCCGTGCAAGATTAGACACGCCCGTGCATGGACACACACGCCCATGTCCCCAAACCGTGCCTAAAAACCTAGCATTCTGCCAATGCCCCACGGCCAAGGCACACGCCCGTGCTTACCACCCGTGGTGCACACTGACTTCACACACACGGCCTCAAAGCCTAGTCAGACGCCCGTGTGGATAGCCCGTGGACTATTCTGATTTAAAATGTTAACGTGCAGGGGACGCACGGCCACAGCACACGCCCGTGGGCTGACCGTGTGTCACACATGGCCTAGACACACGCCCGTGTGTCTATCAACATGGTCAAGGACAAGACTAAGTGTCAAGTTCTTTTCACCCTTCTAACATACACAACATATACTCATCTAACACCATCATAATCAACTCAAATTGAAGTGCATTCTCACATAGAAAACTACATCTTTCTTTCATATAATGTAATAGCCAACAACCATGGCATTATACAAAATAAGCTATCCATCTAAAGGCCAACACATCTTAGCCATTTACAACAAAATCCACTAACTTGTCTAGCCCCTATACATGCCATATACAAAACATTAAGTTTCATGTACCAAAGTGTCTTTGATATGTGGGCTATCTTTCCGATGATCCTCGTATCTCAATTCAACGCTTTTAATCTATAAGACAAGGGAAAAGAAAGAGAGTAAGCTTTGAGCTTAGTAAGTTTACACATAAACAAATAAGCATCATAGTATAAGCTAAACAACAATTAGCATTATACTACCAAAAGTAATGAACAACTTTGCTTACTCTTTCTGACCCTTACCACATTTCCAACACATCATGAGTTACATACTCATAACCATCAAAATGCACCCCTGCATTCTATGTCACATTTACACAATATACAACACATCATTATTTCTCGTAATACATCCACACAGTTTATCCATATAACTTATCCACACAGTCTATCCACACAGTTTATCCACATAACTTATCCACACAGTCTATCCACACAGCTAATACACACAGTTAATCCACACAGTTTATCCACATAACTTATCCACACAGTCTATCCACACAACTTATCCACACAGCTATCTCACATAACTAATCCACACAGCTATTACACATAGCTAATACACACAGTTAATCCATACAGCCAATATCTCAGTGGTTTCGCACTTAGCCTACCACAAAGGTATTCATAGTGATTCAGCACATAGCTCACCAAACGATATACCTCACGATAGCATCGCACATAGCTAGCTTATCGTCAATATGCATTAGGATGGTATCGCACTTAGCCCACCATCTAGCATTATCACAACACATGCACAAGTCTACTTACTTAATCATTCTCGATCATACATTCATTCCACATTTTCTACTACATTCATCCCACATAGGTTCTCAAACATGCTACACACTAGCTAGCATTAACAAATTGTAAGTATGAATGCATTATTTATGCATAGACTTACCTCGATACTCAAAAGTATGGACATATGCAATTTAGTCCACCACCTTGCTTTTGCCTCGGTTTCGATCCGGGCTTCGTCTTTCTTGATCTATAATGAATAAATCAGCTTATTCAATACATACATTGATTAAATTGACCCACATCTCATACTTTAGCAAAATTACTATTTTGCCCCTAAACTTTCTCATATTTACACTTTAGTCCCAAAGGCTCGTAAAGTGATTTTTATTCAACTTTCTAGTCTTTCATGCTTAGCCGAACCACTTATTCAATTAAAGCTATCATCAATTCTCACTAAACCACATATGTATGACCAAACTAAAGTTTTTCATAAACTAGTCCCTACATGCATTTTCATGGAAAATCACTTAGCAAAAGATGTTTCTACTACATCAAGCTTTCATATTCTTCCATAAAACAACAAAATACATGTATGTCAAACATATGTACATTTTTGAACATCCATAATAGCTCACCAAATAGCTAAAAATAACTTACTCATGCTACTAGGACTTCAAAAATACGAAGAATATCAAAACCGGGCTTAGGAGCACTTACTAGCAAGCTTGAAAAGTTGAAAGAGCCCTAACAATGGCTTCTCAAATTTTCGGCAGCTAAAGGGGAAGAAGATGAATGAATTTGTCATCTTTTCACCTATTTTAATCACTTATTTATTAAATGACCAAAATGCCTTTTTGATAAACTTCAAATTTTGACTCATCCATGCCCATTTTTGTCCAAAAATTAGAATTTGGGTAAATTGCTATTTAAGGACCTCTAATTAATAATCTAAAGCTATTTCACACAAATAGCTTCTAGAAACACACATTTTGCAACTTTTGCAATTTAGTCCTTTTGGACAATTCAACCACAATTCCACAAAATTGCTTCATGAAACTTTCACACTAGCATGCATACATAATATAAACCTCAAAAACTCATTCACAACCCTCGGATTTGTGGTCTCGCACCACTATTTCGATTAGGCCCTAAACCGAGATGTTACAACTCTCCCCCCTTTAGAGATTTTCGTCCCCAAAAATCTTACCAGAAAAGAGGTTTGGATGTTGCTCTCTCATAGCTTCTTCCGTTTCCCACGTAGACTCTTCCACGCCATGTTTCGCCATAACACTTTCACTAGTGCTATGCTCTTATTTCTTCAACTGTTTCACTTCTCGAGCTAAGATCTTAATCGGCTCCTCTTCATAAGACATATCCGGTCTTATCTCAATTTCCGTTGAAGGAATCACATGTGAAGGATCGGAGCGATACCGTCGCAACATCGACACATAGAACACGTTATGAATCTTTTCCAACTCTACCAGCAAAGCCAACCGGTATGCTATAGGCCCAATTCTATCTGTAATCTCATACGGCCCTATGAACCTTGGACTCAATTTCCCTTTCCGTCCAAATCTCATAATCTTCTTCCACGGTGATACTTTCAAAAGTACTTTGTCGCCTACCTCAAACTCAATTTCTTTTCTTTTCAAATCCACATACGACTTCTGTCGGTCCGAAGCAGCTTTCAGACTATTACGGATTACTTTAACTTTCTCTTCGGTCTCTTTTACTAGATCGACCCCATGGATCCACTTCTCACTAAGCTTGGTCTAATACAAAGGAGTCTGACACTTACGGCCATACAAAGCCTCATACGGTGCCATCTGTATACTCGACTGATAACTATTGTTATAGGTGAATTCGACCAAAGGTAGATATCTCTCCCAACTACCTTCGAATTCTAGCACACAAAGATCGAAGCATATCTTCAAGAACTTGAATCACTCTTTCAGGTGACCATCGGATTGTGGATGGAACGCAAAGATCTTGAAATTCAATCTCGCACTCCATGGCTTCTTGCAACTTCTTCCAAAATCTCAAGTAAACCTCGGATCTCTATCCGATATAATAGACACAGTACACCCCCGCAATCTCACTATCTCTGCCATATACAACTCAGCTAACTTATCTAGTGAATAATCAACACGTACTGGAATAAAGTGAGCCGACTTCGTCAATCTATCCACAACAACCCACACAGCATCTCTCTTTCTCGGAGTCATCGGCAACCCCATTACAAAATCCATGGTAACCTGATCCCATTCAAAAACCAGAATCACATTCCGACCCGCACTTAGCTATCTTAGCTTGCATCTCGCTATCATTTCTCTGAGCTTCACATATTTGTTGAACAAATAGTGGCCTAGCTCTCAACTCTGCCAAAATAGCACCATCATTAGACAACACTAAACTCGCTCTCATAACTCTTAGAGCATACATGGATTTCCTACTCAAGGCATCCGCAACCACATTCGCTTTTCCCGGGTGGTAATCAATTACTAACTCATAGTCTTTCAACAACTCAAGCCACCGTCTCTGTCTCAGATTCAGATCCTTCTAATTCATCAAATACTTTAAACTCTTGTGATCCGTAAAGATTCGACACTTTTCACCATACAAATAATGTCGCCAAATCTTTAACGCAAACACAATCGCAGCCAACTCCAAATCATGAGTCGGATAATTCTTCTCGTGCGACTTTAACTGCCTCGAGGCGTAAGCAACTACCTTACCCTCTTGCATCAACACGCAACCTAGACCATTAAACGATGTATCACTATAATCCATAAACACCTTCTCCGATTCTGGTTGAACCAAAACCGGTGCCTCAGTCAACATTGTTTTCAGTCTCTCGAAGCTCTGTTGACATGTCTCAGTCCATTCAAACTTGACATCTTTATGCAACAGTTTCGTCATCGGGGTAGCAATCACAGAGAACCCCTTTACGAAACGTCTGTAGTATCCCGCTAATCCCAAGAAACTCCTGATTTCTGACACGCTCCTCGGCAGTTTCCAATCCAAAATAGCCGATATCTTACTCGGGTCAACTCTGACACCATCACCTGACACTATGTGTCCTAGGAATCCGACCTCGCGGAGTCAAAACTCACTCTTGCTAAACTTAGCATACAACTGCTTATCTCTCAAAGTTTGCAAGACAATTCTCAAGTGCCCTTCATGATCATTCTCATCCCGAGAATAGATCAATATGTCGTCAATAAAGACAACCACAAACTTGTCCACATATGGTCTGAAAACACAGTTCATCAGATCTATAAAAATCGCAGGTGTATTCGTCAAACCAAACGGCATGACCAAAAACTCATAATTGCCATACCTTGTCCGAAATGCAGTTTTCAACACATCTTGTTCTTTCACTCTGAGCTGATAATAACCAGACCTCAAGTCTATCTTGGAGAACACTGTAGCTCCTTTCAGTTGATCAAAAAGATCATCAATCATTGGTAAAGGATACTTATTCTTAACCGTCACCTTGTTCAGTTGTCTATAGTCTATACACAACCTCATAGACCTATCTTTCTTTTTCACGAATAACACCGGAGCACCCCACGACGAGTAGCTCGGTCTTGCAAAACCCTTTTCTATCAACTCTTGCAACAGAACCTTCAGTTCTTTCAACTCTACTGGTGCCATTCTGTACGGAGCAATCGAAATAGGTGTCGTTCCCGGAACCAACTCAATTCCAAATTCAACCTCTCTCACTGGAGGTAATCCGGGTAACTCCTCTGGAAAGAAGTCCCACGTCACCCGCTCTTTTGGGACTACCAACGTCAGTGTC
The DNA here is from genome assembly GCA_025698515.1 of Gossypium sturtianum. NCBI lineage: Eukaryota > Viridiplantae > Streptophyta > Magnoliopsida > Malvales > Malvaceae > Gossypium > Gossypium sturtianum. The sequence goes on from CM046948.1 coordinate 59,623,702, forward strand.
TTCCACCAATGGTATGCCGAATCTTTCAGCAAAGATATGACACACTTCAAACTTTCCTCAGGTGTGCATGAGAGCTCATCGAACACCCTCATCGAGTTCTCCAACCAGAACTCCGCCCTCTCAGGGTCATCATCTACCTTAGCTCTAAACTCCTCAGCCCTGTGCTTCCTAATCTTATCCACCGGGGGTTTCGATATCCTCACCGCATCCATAACTTGAGGAGCCACTGGATTTGGCTGAGGTATAGGAGGAGGTGGAGGAGGTTGAGCATTAGGGTTCGCTCGGACATAATCCGAGTACCAATTACTCATCATTTGGAGAAAGGCTTCCCGTGCCTCTTCCCCTTGACCCCTGACCTTGGGTCCACTCTCAACGGGCGTGGTCCCTTCGCGCAGAGCGCGTTACTCACTGCTTCATCAGCAGTCAATGGGTCGGAATCCATATACTATAATAAACAAGATTTAAATCATCAGAAACCACCACATTATCATTGTACACTTATGGCATGTATAGCTAGATATTACACCCGCTACGGTAGTCCTAGAAACGGCTAAACCATAGCTCTGATACCACTAAATGTAACACTTCTTACCCGGGTTCTACGTCGAGAATCGGGCCCAAGGTGTTACCGAACTCAAACCACTTAATCGCCACTTAGGCTCAACGTCATTACTCTCTATAACCTCATTCTCGACTTACGAGGCCTCACTCATACACACGAGGGCTCTCGAGACTAATCCGAAACTTTTACGATCCTTAAAATTTTTCTCTTTTATACAAGTCTCACACGCCCGTGCAAGATTAGAAACGCTCGTGCATGGACACACACGCCCATGTCCCCAAATCGTTCCTAAAAACCCAGCATTCTGCCAATGCCCCACGGCCAAGGGACACGCCCGTGCTTACCACCCGTGGTGCACACTGACTTCACACACACGGCCTCAAAGCCTAGTCACACGCCCGTGTGGATAGCCCGTGGAATATCCTGATTTAAAATGTTAACATGCAGGGACGACGGGCCAAAGACACACGCCGTGGGTGACTGTGTGTCACACATGGCCTAGACACACGCCCGTGTGTCTATCCACATGGTCAAGAACAAGACTAAGTGTCAAGTTCTTTTCACCCTTCTAACATACACAACATATACTCATCTAACACCATCATAATCAACTCAAATTGAAGTGCATTCTCACATAGAAAACTATATCTTTCTATCATATAATGTAATAGCCAATAACCATGGCATTATACAAAATAAGCTATCCATCTAAAGGCCAACACATCTTAGCCATTTACAACAAAATCCACTAACTTGTCTAGCCCCTATACATGCCATATACAAAACATTAAGTTTCATGTACCAAAGTGTGCTGATATGTGGGCTATCTTCTGATGATCCTCGTATCTCGATTCAATGCTTTTAATCTATAAGACAAGGGAAAAGAAAGAGAGTAAGCTTTGAGCTTAGTAAGTTTACACATAAACAAATAAGCATCATAGTATAAGCTAAACAACAATTAGCATTATACTACCAAAGGTAATGAACAACTTTGCTTACTCTTTCTGACCCTTACCACATTTCCAACACATCATGAGTCACATACTCATAACCATCAAAATGCACCCCTGCATTCTATGTCACATTTACACAATATACAACACATCATTATTTCTCGTAATACATCCACACAGTTTATCCACATAACTTATCCACACAGTCTATCCACACAGTTTATCCACATAACTTATCCATACAGTCTATCCACACAACTTATCCACACAGTCTATCCACACAGCTAGTTCACATAACTAATCCACACAGCTATTACACACAGCTAATACACACAGTTAATCCACACAGTTTATCCACATAACTTATCCACACAGTCTATCCACACAACTTATCCACACAATCTATCCACACAGCTAGTTCACATAACTAATCCACACAGCTATTACACACAGCTAATACACACAGTTAATCCACACAACCAATATCTCAGTGGTTTCGCACTTAGCCTACCACAAAGGTATTCATAGTGATTCAGCACATAGCTCACCAAACGATATACCTCACGATAGCATCGCACATAGCTAGCTCATCGTCAATATGCATTAAGATGGTATCGCACTTAGCCCACCATCTAGCATTATCACAACACATGCACAAGTCTACTTACTTTATCTTTCTCGATCATACATTCATTCCACATTTTCTACTACATTCATCCCACATAGGTTCTCAAACATGCTACACACTAGCTAGCATTAACAAATTGTAAGTATGAATGCGTTATTTATGCATAGACTTACCTCGATACTCAAAAGTATGGAAATATGCAATTTAGTCCACCACCTTGCTTTTGCCTCAGTTTCGATCCGGGCTTCGTCTTTCTTAATCTATAATGAATAAATTAGCTTATTCAATACATACATTGACTAAATTGACCCACATCTCATACTTTAGCAAAATTACTATTTTGCCCCTAAACTTTCTCATATTTACACTTTAGTCCCAAAGGCTCGTAAAGTGATTTTTATTCAACTTTCTAGTCTTTCATGCTTAGCCGAACCACTTATTCAACTAAAGCTATCATCAATTCTCACTAAACCACATATGTATGACCAAACTAAATTTTTTCATAAACTAGTCCCTACATGCATTTTCATGGAAAATCACTTAGCAAAAGATGTTTCTACTACATCAAGCTTCTATAGTCTTCCATAAAACAACAAAATACATGCATGTGAAACATATGTACATTTTTGAACATCCATAATAACTCACCAAATAGCTAAAAATAGCTTACTCATGCTACTAGGACTTCAAAAATACGAAGAATATCAAAACCGGGCTTAGGGGCACTTACTAGCAAGCTTGAAAAGTTGAAAGAGCCCTAACAATGGCTTCTCAAATTTTCGGCAGCTAAAGGGGAAGAAGATGAATGAATTTGTCATCTTTTCACCTATTTTAATCACTTATTTGTTAAATGACCAAAATGCCCTTTTTGATAAACTTCAAATTTTGACTCATCCATGTCCATTTTTGTCCAAAAATTAGAATTTGGGTAAATTGCTATTTAAGGACCTCTAATTAATAATCTAAAGCTATTTCACACAAATAGCTTCTAGAAACACACATTTTGCAACTTTTGCAATTTAGTCCTTTTGGACAATTCAACCACAATTCCACAAAATTACTTCATGAAACTTTCACACTAGCATGCATACATAATATAAAACCTCAAAAACTCATTCATAACCCTCGAATTTGTGGTCTCGCACCACTTTTCCGACTAGGCCCTAAACCGGGATGTTACATCACATTTCACATTACCAAACTCCACAATCACATTTCCATTCATTTCATCACATATGAACATTGTTTAAACCATACGTATTATACACGAACTTACCTCGGACGTGGAAACAACGATACTAGTCGATCAATCGAGCACTTCGTTCTTCCTTTGATCTAAGCCCAAATTTCTCTTTTCTTGATCTATATAATATCAAATTCAACTCATTCAGTCTCATCTTCATCCAAAACAATTCACAAACACATAGTTAGGGCATTTTACACTTTTGCCCTCATAATTCTACATTTTAACATTTTAACCCTTATTTCACAATTACACAAAATACACATAATTTACTCACACCCAAGCTTGGCCGAATTTCATACTAGTCCCTAGCAACCCATTTTTCACATTTATTTCACATCTTAGCCCCCTCAATTTCTTATTTTCATGATTTAGCCCATAATACTCAAATTCATCAAAAATCCAAATACAAAACATGTTAACCCAACACATATCTTTCATTTTTCATTAACTAACATCACAAAGCTCACAATTTCATAAATGGAATAACTCAAAATCTTCATCAAATTCAGAAATTGAGGCATGGGCTTGATAGAACATAAAGCAACGATCACAAAAAACGTAAAAATTATCGAAAAGGATCAAAACACATACCTTAATTAGCGAAGATTAGTGCCGAACCCTAAGACCCTTTTTCTTTTCTTTTTCCTTTGTATTTTCAGCAAATATGAACACAAATTGAAAAATTTTCATACATTTGTTTTATTAAATATTAACTTAATGACCAAATTACAATTTTATCCACTAATTAAAACATTATAAAATCATTCATTTAATGGCCATTTATGTCAAATTCCACTATCAATGGTCTAATATCAGCATAAGAACCTTTCTTTTAATAAACCATGGCAATTAGGCACTTTTAACTACTAGCACACAGCTTTTGCATTTTATGCGATTAGGTCCTTTTTCACAAATCGACACACAAACGATAAAATTTCCACACAGAATTTTCACACATACTTTATCACATGCCATAAACATCAAAAATAATATTAAATTATTTCTCTGACCTCGGATTTGTGGTCCCGAAACCATTGTTCCGACTAGGGTCTAAACTGGGCTATTACAACTCTCCCCCCTTAGAGATTTTCGTCCCCAAAAATCTTACCAGTGAATAAATTTGGGTATTGCTCTCTCATAGCATCCTCGGGCTCCCACGTAGCCTCTTCAACCCCATGTTTGTGCCACAACACTTTCACTAAAGCAATTTTCTTATTTCTCAACTTTTTGATCTCACGAGCAAGAATTTGAATCGGTTCTTCGCTATACAATAGATCAAACTGAATCTCAACCTCAGTAGGGGCAATCAGTGCGATGGGTCGGATCTATATCGTCAAAGCATCGATACGTGAAACACATTATGAATCTTCTCTAGCTCAGGTGGCAACAACAATCTATAAGCAACCGGCCCAATACGTTCGATAATCTCATACGGCCCGATGAATCTCGGACTCAACTTGCCTTTTCTGCCGAAACGGAGTACTTTTTTCCACGGAGATACTTTTAAAAACACTTTATCACCGATCTCAAACTCAATATCTTTTCGTTTCAAGTCTACGTATGATTTCTGTCGATCAGACGCTGCTTTCAGACTATTTCGTATCACTTTTACTTTCTGTTCAGTCTCTTTAATCAAGTCAACCCCGTGAATCTTATTCTTACTAAGCTCAGTCCAATACAATGGAGTTCTGCATTTACGACCGTAAAGAGCCTCATATGGTGCCATTTTAATGCTTGATTGAATGCTATTATTATACGCAAATTCAATCAGCGGCAAGTACTTTTCCTACGTACCTTCAAATTCAAGAATACAACATATCAACATATCCTCGAGAATCTGAATGGTCCGCTCGGATTGACCATCCATTTGCGGATGAAAAGCAGTACTGAAGTGCAACTTCGTACCTAAATCCTCTTGCAGTTTCTTCCAGAACCGCGAAGTAAACCTCGGATCTCTGTCAGACACAATAGATAATGGTACCCTGTGCAATCGCACAACCTCAAAAACATATAATTCAGTTAACTTATCAAGCTAGTAATCCGTTCTTACCGGAATAAAATGAGCTGATTTTGTTAATCTGTCAACTATCACCCAGATGGCATCCTTCTTTCTTGGAGACAGGGGCAATCCCGACACAAAAGCCATCGTGATTCTCTCCCATTTCCCCTCAGGAAACATGATCGGCTTTAACTTGCTGACAGATCAATTACCCTTAACCCGTATCCATCGTCGGACTAGGGTTACAAGGTATTACTGGTCGAATCAAACATTTACACCACCATGGCTCACACATCAACATATCATAGTTAATCAATAACATTAAGTCCCTTTAGAAGGTCTACGAGACCTTAAACATGCTTTCAAGAAGTTTCGGGACTAAATCGATCTCATACGAAAACTTTGAGACACCTAGAAATTTTTTCTTCTAAAACAGGGCACTCCCCGTGTGGCTAGACCGTGTGTCTCACACGGCCATGCCTTACCCCGTGTGCAACACTAACTATAGTCACACGGCCTGTCACACGCCCGGGTGTCTAGTCCGTGTGCAACATTGACTTAGGTCACACGGCCTGTCACACGCCCGTGTGTCTGGCCCATGTGCAAGTCTGACCTATTTTGAATAGGGACAGTGAAGGACACAGTCGAGACACACGCCCGTGTGCTCATCCGTGTGGGCAATTATAGGCCATTTACAAAGCCAAATTGCCACTCAATTTGGGTCATCCCTATATGTTCAATTCCAATATCAAATAACATACAACTCATTCACCATCTCAAATACCAAATCAAGCATGAAACATACCATTTCTATTTCACCAAAACATACCATAAAGGCCATTCACACAAGACCATATTTACACATCACATACACCACTTTCACATAGCAAAACATGTACCAAAATCAATCCATTATCAAGCCATATCACATGACAAGATTTATACATCTCAAAACATTCCACAACCTCACTAGCCTATACATGCCATATACCATAAATACAACTTCCAAAAGGTACCAAAATAGATGTCTGATAGTGTGATTGAGTTGCTGACGATCCCCGGATCCGAGCTAGCTTGAATAACACTGTAAAACAGAGAAAGACTTCACACAGTAAGCTTTAAAGCTTAGTAAATTCGTAATATAACACAATTAACTCAACAATTCATATTCAATATGAAAAATTAACTAACACTTAGTTCAATTCACATAACTACTCAATCTCACCCATGGTTATTACTCACTTTCATACCATATCTATAGGTTCATGTACAAGCATTTATAATGCTACTCAATTCAACCTTTTTCATCATTCATTCACATAACCTTTTATCTATCTCATATGCAATATCATCAACCACATAGGTTCTGTACATACCTGTACCATCACATATTTCTCCATCACATTTACCACTTCAATGCTCAATGCCATAAATTCATCTGATCCTCTTTAAATGTTCGATGAACTCGCACACTTAGTGCCAATTAATTAGCCAAAGCTATAATAATATCGCACACTTAGTGCCATCACATTAAACCGAAGTTATCTTGATATCGCACACTAAGTGCCAAATAATATAGCCGATGCTTTTTTTATCTCGCACACTTAGTGCCATTCATCACTGTAACTATTTAATTTACGCACACTTAGTGCCACATATCTTCGAACTCACATTTCACATTACCAAACTCCAAAATAACATTTCCATTCATTTCATCATATATGAACATTGTTTAAACCATACGTATTATACACGAACTTACCTCGGACGTGGAAACAATGATACTAGTCGATCAATCGAGCACTTTGTAACACCTCTAACCCATATCCATCGGTGGATTAGGGTTAAAGGCGTTACCGGACAGATCGGTAACATGTACATAAATGTCATACAATTGTATATCAACCTCAAACATAGTGTCCCCTTAGTAGGTCATCGAGACCTAAAACATGCTTGTAAACTGGGTCGGGACTAAACCGGAGCACATACAATATTTTATGGAAATTTAAAACTTTTCTAAGTTTCAGGGGTTACACGCCCGTGTAGTCAGGCCGTGTGCCTCCCACGGCTGCTGGACACACCCGTGTGTCCTCCCTGTGGTCGAATTTGACTTTACATCCACGGCCACCAAGCACGCCCGTGTACCTTGGCCGTGGTCGAATCTGTTTTGGCTCCACGATTACCAAGCACCCCCGTGTGCTAAGGCCGTGCACTCATAGGCCATATCTCGACTTTTCACACGGCTACTAGACACGCTGCGTGTATCTTGGTCGTGTGCTCCTAGGCTAGCTCGACTTAGCCCCACGGTCACTAGGCACGCCTGTGTACAATGTCGTGACATTATAGGCCATTTGCAAGGCCAAAATGCCACTCACTTAGGTCAATTCTATAAGAAATCTACCAACACATTTCATGCACAATTAACAACCATAACATGCCAAAATAACCATTCAATCTATACATTCAAAACCAATCTCATCACAAGCATAATTCATCCATTACTTACTCAAAACTTGACCATTTCATGTGTCATCTAACTATGCCAAAAACATGCTTCACACATCACATTCATTTAAGCAAATTCTCAACTCATATCTAGCCAAATCACATGGCTAAGTTCATATAACAAACTTATATCAAATACTAGCCTATACATGCCATATCAAGCTATATACATTTCAAAAATGTACCAAACACAAGTTGAGTAGTGTGATGACGATCCTCAACGGTCCCGAGCCTTCAGTAGCTTTGACGACCTATAAAACAGAGAAAACACACACAAAGTAAGCTTTCCAAAATCTTAGTAAGTCATAATACAAATAAACTCAACATGTAGAGCATATAAGCATGTAGAAACATTAGTACAATTCATATTCATAGCAAATTTCTCACATATATGCTTTGGTCCATATTCTTGGCCATATTTGCCACATTCATCAATTCAAGAATCATATAAAAATTATACATAGCTCTTTCATAACCATTCTTGCATCTCATTCATATTCTCATATTCAAACATACTTTTCTTCAAATCAAAGTCATATAGGTACTTACCTTTTTTACACACTTAGCGTACATACCAAACGTACCTGAAATGAATATACATTCACGTAATTGTTCATAGCTCGGATTTTCCTGTTGAACCGTTCAGAATCTAATAGGATACTCGGAAACTCAGAATGATCGTACAATGCCAATGTCCCAGACGAGGTCTTACATGCACTCAAATATCGATGCCACTGTCCCAGACAGGGTCTTACACGAATTGATACGATGCCGATGTCCCAGACATGGTCTTACACGTAAAGCTCATATCGACGCCAACGTCCCAAACGTGCTCTTACTCGAATATCAAATCAATGCCAACGTCCTGGACATGGTCTTACATGATAAAATAGAACAGATACCTATGTCATGACATAGCTAATCCTATCTATTCCTAGGTTCATACGGGACTTCTCAGACAATGTCACTATAATGATCTTATCTCGGAATTCATGTACATAGCATCTTATCAGCATTCATTGTTATCAATAGTCATATGAACATACATAATTTAATACGATTATGTTTATTTGCACAATGACTTACCTCAGATTCGATTTATCGAAAATGGAAATGGCTACTCGGTTACTTTCGCCTTCCCGCGGTCTAAGTCCATTTTCCTCGGTTCTTGATCTAAACATATTCAGAATTAATCCTTTATTCACTAACTCATCCAATTCAATCCAAGGACACACATTTAGGGCTATTTGCAATTTAACCCTCACATTTGCACAATTTATCAATTTAGTCCATTTTTCTCAAAACATCAAATACACAAATTCATCATACATCCATGCTTAGCCAAATGCTTATGTATATCATACAAACCCACATTTTCCATCAAATTTGCAATTTAGTCCTTCAAATTGCTATTTTCTCAATTTAGCCCTAATTAGCTAAATTTATCAAAATTTCAAGAACAAAGCATGTTCATCTCACACCTATCTTTCATTTAACACCATAAAACATCATAAAACATATGAGTTCATCTAAGTCTCATCTCATAAACATTATCAATTCTCAAAATTGAAGTATGGGTTACAAAGCTTACAAAGCAACGATTGCAAAAACATAGAAATTATTGAAAATCGATCAAAAACATACCTTAAATTAAGACAAAGGCTTGCCAAAACCTAAGAACATTTTCTCCTTTTCTTTTCTTGCTATATTCGGCCAAATGAGATGAACAATGGCCATGTTTTATGTTTTATCATATTATAACACACATATTAATTCATTTACCTTATTAGCCTTTCATTAAACAAATAAAACAAGCATTCATTAATGCCATATTAGTCCTTTGTCCATCCACTATCTAAATATTGGCTTATTTGCCACATAAGGCCACCACCTTTAGAAGCCACAACAAATAGGTGCTTTAACATATAACATGCAAATTTCACATTTAATGCAATTCAATCCTTTTGTCAAATTAAACACACAGACGGGCAAATTAACTTACGAAACTTTAGCACATGCATAATCACTTATCAGAGACACATAAAATACTATTAAAATATTATTCAGACTCGGATTTATGGTCCCAAAACCATTTATTCGACTAGGGTATAAACCTGGATCATTACAATTCTCCCCTTAGGGATTTTCGTCCCAAAAAAAATCTTACCGTTAAAGAGAGTCGGATATTCTTTGTCTCAATAAATCTTGAGTGCTCCCATGTAGCCTCTTCTATACCGTGTCGATGCCATAATACTTTCACTAACGGTATTTTCTTGTTTCTCAACTCTTTTACTTCACGAGCTAAGATTCGAATTGGTTCCTCTTCATATGTCATATTAGGTCAGATTTCAATTTCAGATGGGGCAATCACATGCGATGGATTGGATCGATATCTACGGAGCATCGAGACATGGAATAAATTATGTATCTTTTCTAGCTCGGAAGGTAACAACAATCGATATGCAACAAGTCCAACTTGCTCAATCATTTCATACGGCCCGATGAATCTCAGACTCAACTTGCCTTTACGTCCTAAATGAAGTACTTTCTTCCATGGTGACACTTTCAGAAATACTTTATCGCCGATCTTAAATTCTATATCTTTTCGTTTTAAGTCCGCATAAGACTTCTGACGATTAGATGCTGCTTTCAAACAATCTCGGGTCAATTTCACTTTCTGTTCTGAGTCTTTTATTAATTCAACTCCATGTAGCTTACTTTCACTGAGCTCAGTCCAATACAGAGGTGTACGACATTTACGTCCGTACAAAGCTTCATATGGTGCCATTTTGATGCTCGATTCAAAACTATTATTGTATAAAAATTTAATCAATGGCAAATACTGTTCCCACGAACCATTAAACTCAAGTATACATCATCTTAACATATCTTCAAGAATCTGAATAATCCGCTCGGATTGACCATCTGTTTGTGGAAGAAAAGCTGTACTGAAATGCAGTTTCGTGCCTAAAGCTTCTTGCAATTTCTTCCAGAACCTCGATGTAAACCTCGGGTCCCTATTTGACACAAAAGATAGTGGTGTAACAGCCCGACTTAAGGCCTAGTCAGAATAGTGGTACGAGGCCATGAATATGAGGTGAATTTATGAGTTTTTAAGATTTATGTCACGTTTTCATGTTAGTGTGAAAGTTTCATGAAGTAATTTTGCTAAATTGAGGTTGAATGGTCCAAAAAGGACTAAATTACAAAAGTTGCAAACTATGAGTTTCTAGAAACATTTTGTATGAAATAGCTCTAGAATAGCAATTATGAGTCCTTAAATAGCAATTTGCCCAAATTATAATTTTTGGACAAAATTAGACATGAGTTAGTAAATGGTGATATTTTTTAGAGAAGGGCATTTTGGTCATTTACCTATTAAATGATTAATAAAGGAAAAAGATGACAAAAATCATTATCATCTTCTTCCTCATTACCGAAATTTTCAAAGAAACCATAGCTAGGGTTTGCTCATCTTTCAAGCTTGCTAGTAAGTTCATCTTAGTCCCGTTTTTAATATTCTTCGTGTTTTTGAAGTTCTCGTATTATGAATTAGCTATTTTTAGCTATAAAATGAGCTAAGATGGATGTTCAAAAACCTACCCATGTATGACATGCTTGTTAAATGATGTTTCATGGAAGATTATGAGAGTTTGATGTTAGATAAACATCTTTTCCTTAATGAATTTCATGAAAAATGAATATAGGGACTAGTTTGTAAAAGTTTTGAGATTTCTCATACATAGTAGAAATAGTGAGAATTGATGGTTGTCATAGTAGAGAAAATGAATCAGCTAAGCATGAAGTTTAAGAAAGTTGAATGAGAATCATTTTACGAGCCTTGGGGCAAAAGTGCAAATATGAGAAAGTTTAGGGGCAAAATAGTAATTTTGCCAAAGTATGATTTAAAAGTCAATTTAGTCAATGTGAGTATTAAATGATCTATTTATGACTATAGATGAAGAAAAACGAAGCCCAGATCGAAACCGAGGCAATGACAAAATCGAGGAATAAATTGCATATCTACATACATTTTGTATATTAAGGTAAGGTTGTATGATTTCTAAGTTTTATGATTTATATCATTGAATTGCTTAGTATAATGTACAATGTTATTATGAAAAATGTTTAATGTTATGTTAAACAAAGAAATTAATGAGATCAAGCATGAGAAAGCCCCGATTGAAGTTGAATAACTTAGGATACTCGATCTACCACATAAAACAAGAAGGTCCGTATAAGACCAAGCCGAGGCATGGCATCGGCAAGCAAGCAAGATATCATGTAAGTCCAAGGCAAGCTTGGCATTGAATAAGTTATCATGTAAGTCCAAGGCAAGCTTGGCATTGAACAAGTTATCATGTAAGACCAAGGCAAGCTTGGCATTGAAAAGTTATCAAGAGAAAGAGATCCCATATAAGTCCAAGTTAAGTCATGGCATTGGTGAGAACAAAAAAGACTTCGTATAAGTCCATGCTAAGTCATGGCCTCGAAATTTAGATGAGATTTAGTATCCTCGGTTATTCATATAAATTCATCAGGCAAACGAGCTAATCTCAAATGAGATAACAAGAAAACTAAGTAAGCAAAGTTATTATCAAGTGAAAATGAGTATTATTCATGTTATGAATGATGAATCAGAGATTATGATTATTATGTTAAAGTATGCTGATCAATGTGATCAAGTGATACAGGTACCTTGTTTACCTCTCAAGTATGAGACTAGTAAGTTTCATGAGATATGTAAGAATCAAGTATGAGTAAGTAAGCTTTATAGCTGAAATTTATGATCCCATTGTTTATGTCAAATGGTTTATATTAAGCAAGTATGTTGCTATGTGCATTATGCAAACTTACTAAGCTAAATGCTTACGTCTTTTATTATTTCTTTCTATGTAGTCCCGCCAAGCTAACTTGTGGATCGTTGAAGTCGGAGCTCGAATCACACTATCAACCGCTATTTTGGTATAGCCAAGTTGTCTTTATTAAGTATGGCATGTATAGGAAACATTTCATTTTGAGTATATGTCTTAGAAAGGGCAAGAGCATGGGCTATCAAGTTTATTATTATTCTTTTGTAAATGGCTAAATGATTGGCAAAGATTGACTAAGTATGTATGTTATTGATATCAATGGAGCATGTTATATTATTCATTAAAGTTGTTGTGATTTGAGTTGTTGAGATAGTATGAATTTGCTCTTAATTTCAGGGTGGCAATTGGCTTGGTAAAGAGCCTCTAAGTGCCCACACGGTCGGACACACGGGCGTGTGTCTAAGCCGTGTGTACCCTGCACAATTGCACCTTAAGTCAGAATATCAAGTTTTAGTACACGGTCTAAGTCCACGGGTGTGTCATGGCCGTGTGTTATAAGTCAGAATGCTAAGGTTTCCCACACGGGCCAGGACCACGGGCGTGCCATGGCATTGTGAAGTTTGGCAGTAAGCTCGAGTTTTAAGCACGGTTAGGAGACATGGGCGTGTCCCAACTCACATGGGCGTGTAACCCCTGTTTCAATGAAAAGTTTTCGATTAAGTTCCGAAAGTTTACGGACATGAGTTTAAGGCCTCGTAGGCCCATGAAAAGTACAAGTTGATTAAGAAAGATAAGTTCTTAATTCGGAATGAAATTTTATAGCCTATAAGTACTTGATTAAGCAAGTTCAAGCATAGTAACTTCTCGTATCCAGTCTAAGCCTAGGACTCGGGTATGGGGTGTTACATTTAGTGGTATCAGAGCTACGGTTTAGTCAGTCTAGGACTAACGTAGCATGAACATGAGTCTAGCTATACATGCCATACGTGAGAATGTTTTTATAATGATAGTGTGACGACTCCTGACGACTTAAATTATGTTTATATATAGTAAATGGATCCTGAAAGAGATATGGCGGATGACGTGGAAAGTAATGCGCCGGCTCCCGCTGAAGGGATAGTGCCGAATGAGAACGAGAATAGACCCACTACGGTGAGTCAAGGAGGAGGAAAAGAGGCTAGAGAAACCTTCCTCCATATGATGAACACATGGTACACGGAGTTCGTTTGTACGAACCCGTATGCACAACCCCCTCCACCCCCGCCTATTCCTCAACCTATCCCCGTAGCCCCTCAAGTAATAGAGGTGGCAAGAGGAGTTAAGCCTCCAGTTGATAGGATCAGGAAACATGGAAATTTGAAGAAATCTGGGCTAGAAAAGATGACGATCCAGGAAAAGAGTGGATTACGGTTAGAAAATACCATCGGGGTATTTAATGAGTCATCATATACACCTGAAGAGTGCATGAAGTGCGTAGTTTCTCTTTTAAGAGATTCTGCCTATCAATGGTGGAACACCTTGGTATTAGTAGTCCCAAGAGAGAAGATCACGTGGGAATTTTTCCAAGAAGAGTTTAAGAAAAAGTATATCAGTCAAAGGTTTGTGGACCAGAAAAGGAAGGAATTCCTAGAACTGAAACAAGGCAAGATGTCTCATGAATCGACTACGAGCGTGAGTTTGTAAGACTCGATAAATACGCTTGAGAATGCGTATCCACCGAGGCCATCATGAGTAAAAGATTTGAAGATGGGCTAAATGAGGACATCAACCTGTTTGTTCTTTGTCCTAGAATTGAAAGAATTTGTTGTGCTAGTAGAGAGGGCTTGTAAAGTGAAGAGCTAGTAAAAGAGAAGAGAAAGTCTGAAATTGAGTCTCGTGACTCTAGAAAGAGACGATGGAATAAGTCATTCCAATCCTCATCCAAGAAGTCAAGAGATTTACCTACCCGATCGGCTACTTCCATTGGGTTTTCAAAGAAAGACAAGAGTAAAGCAGATTCGGGAAATAAAGCCACGAACTACTTGGTCGGCGGTGTGGGGAACTTTCAACTGAAAGACCGAATGCCCACAATGTGGCAGACGTCATCTTGGAGAATGTCGAGCGCACGAAAATGCATGTTTTAAATGTATTTCCCAAGACCACTACATAAAGGATTGTCCAGAGACAATGAAAGAAGAGAGAGCTCAGAACCCGAGATCCGGGAGTATGGTCGAGAGGAAGACCATGAGAGAAACCTGGGAAGTGGGGCAAGAGGAAGAGGTAACCCTAGAGAGCAGCCGCGAGACCCGAGGGTAGGGCGCTGCTGCGGACTTATGCCATTCGCTCGCGAAGAGACATCTTCCCATGATGTTATCACGCGTACCTTTTCTCTTCATGATGTTAAAGTTATTGCTTTAATAGATCTCGGATCTACACACTCTTACATTTGCATGAAATTGGTATCCGATTTGAGTATGCCTATAGAGTTTGAGAATTTGTGATTAGAGTGTCTAATCCTTTAGGCAAGAGTGTGTTAGTGAATGAAGTATGTAGAGAATGTCCATTAATGATTAGAGATCATTGTTTTAAAGCAAACCTTATGTTGTTACCATTTGACGAGTTTGATCTCATTTTCGGTATGGACTGGTTAACTGCCCATAATGTAATAGTTAATTGTGGGAAGAAATACATTGAAATGAGATGTGAGAATGGGGATATTCTCCATATAGAATCAGATGAACAAAGTGGATTGCCGGTATTGATTTCTCATATGACGGCACAAAGATTTATAAGAAAGGGGTATGAGGCATATTTGGCCTTTGTGATGAATGATAAAGAAACAGAGTTAAAGATTGAGTCCGTACCGATAGTATGTGAGCACATGGATGTTTTTCCGTTAGAATTACCAGGATTACCTCCAATCAGAGAAGTTGAGTTCAGCATTGAGCTAGCTCCCGGTACTGTACCAATATCTATTACTCCTTACAGAATGGCTCCAACAGAGTTGAAAGAGTTGAAGATACAGTTGCAAGAGTTAACAGACAAAGGCTTTGCAAGGTCAAGTTGTTCTCCCTCGGGTGCTCCAGTTTTATTTGTGAAAAAGAAGGATGGCACTATGAGATTGTGCATAGATTACCGTCAGCTTAATAAAGTGACAGTAAAGAACAAGTACCCATTGCCAAGGACCGATGATTTGTTCGATCAATTGAAAAGAGCCACCGTGTTCTCTAAGATAGACTTGAGATCGGGGTATTACCAGTTAAGAGTAAAGGAGTCAGATGTATCCAAGACTGCTTTTCGAACAAGGTATGGGCATTATGAATTTTTAGTCATGCCTTTTGGTTTGACCAATGCTCCTGCGGTATTCATGGACTTAATGAACCGCATCTTCAGGCCATACCTCGACAAGTTTGTAATCGTTTTTATTAACGACATACTGATTTATTCTCGAGATGAGAATGAGCATGCTGAGCACCTACGGATAGTTTTACAGATTCTTCGAGAAAATCAGTGGTATGCCAAGTTCAGTAAAAGTGAGTTTTGGCTCAATGAAGTAGGATTTCTGGGGCATATTGTCTCAGGAGAAGGGGTTCGAGTAGACCCAAGTAAGATCTCGGCTATTACGGATTGGAAACCACCGAGGAATATCTCAAAGGTTAGAAGTTTCCTAGGCCTAGTCGGCTATTATAGATGATTTGTCAAGGGGTTTTCCATGATTGCAACCCCGATGACGAAGTTGTTATAGAAAAATATGAAGTTCGAGTGGACAGAAATATGCCAACAAAGTTTTGAAAAATTGAAAGCATTATTGACAGAAGCTCTAGTTTTAGTACAACCTGAGACGGGGAAAGAGTTCATAGTTTATAGCGATGCATCCTTAAATGGATTAGGCTGTGTACTTATGCAAGAAGGCAAAGTGATTGCTTATGCCTCAAGACAGTTAAAGCCTCATGAGAAGAATTATCCGACGCACGACCTAGAGTTAGCTGCCATAGTCTTCGCATTGAAGATATTGAGACATCATCAATATGGTGAGAGATGTCGGATCTTCACTAATCACAAAAGTTTGAAGTACTTGATGACGCAGAAAGAGTTGAATTTAAGGCAAAGGAGATGGTTAGAGTTCATAAAAGATTATGAGTTAGTCATTGACTACCATCCAGGAAAGGCAAATGTTGTCGTTGATGCTTTAAGCAGAAAGTCCTTATTTGCATTAAGAGCAATGAATTCACAGATAATTTTATCTGATGATGGTTCCATTATAGCTGAGTTGAGAGCTAGACCAATATTCCTCCAAGAGATTTCTGAGGCTCAGAAAGAAGATAACGAATTAAAAGTCAAAAGAGCTCAGTGCGAGTCAGATGTTGAATCCGACTTTCAGATTAGTTCTGAAGGATATTTGATGTTTAAAGGTAGAATTTTTGTACCGAGAAAAGAGGAGCTTATTCGGAGAATTTTGCATGAGGCACATAACGGGTGTTTGTGCATACATCGGGTAGTACTAAAATGTATAATGATTTGAAGCAATGAGTATTGGTGGCGAAAATGAAGAGAGACATTTGAATTTGTTTCAAATGTATGATTTGTCGACAAGTAAAAGTGAACACCAAGTACCTTGAGTTTGCTTCAACCAATTACGATACCCGAGTGGAAATGGGACCGTATCACTATGGATTTTGTGACCGGTTTACCGTTATCACCGAGTAAGAAAGATGTTGTATGGTTTGTAATTGATAGACTCACTAAATCAGCTCATTTTATACCTGTACGAGTGGATTACTCACTTGACAAGTTGGCAGACTTGTACGTTTCAAAAATAGTAAGACTTCACGGAGTTCCTGTGTCAATCATATCGGATAGAGATCCGAGATTCACATCCAGATTTTGGAAGAAGTTGCAAGAGGCCCTAGGTACAAAGTTGAACTTTAGTACGGCCTTTCACCCTCAAACTGACGGTCAGTCAGAGAGGTTAATACAAGTATTAGAGGATATGCTTCGGTGTTGTGTTCTAGAGTTCCGAGGCAGTTGGGAAAGGTCTCTCCCATTGGTAGAATTTGCCTACAATAATAGTTTTCAGTCGAGCTTGAGGATGGCACCTTATGAGGCTTTATATGGGCTGAACTCAAAGAAAACCAAATTCACGGGATTGATTTGGTTAGAGAAGCTGAAGAGAAAGTAAGAGTGATACGAGAGTGCTTAAAAGCTACTTCAGACAGACAGAAATCCTACTCGGATTTAAAAAGAAAAGAGATAGAGTATCAAGTTGGAGATAAAGTTTTCTTGAAAGTGTCACCTTGGAGAAAAGTTCTCAGATTTGGCCAGAAAGGCAAGTTGAGTCCACGTTTTATTGGACCGTATGAGATTATCGAGAAAGTTGGGCTCAGTAGCTTACGTGATTGGCTTTGCCATCGAGTTAGAAAAGATACATGATGTGTTTCACGTGTCAATGTTGAGACGCTACCGATCAGACCCTTCACATGTAATTCCCCAGTCAGAGATAGAGATTCATCCCGACATGACTTATGGTGAAGAACCAGTTAAGATTTTAGCTCGGGAAGTCAAGCAGCTAAGGAATAAAAGTATCGCCCTAGTAAAGGTATTGTGGCAAAGACATGGAATAGAAGAAGCTACGTGGGAACCAGAAGAGAGTATGAGAAACCAGTACCCAAACCTATTTGCTGGTAAGATTTTCGAGGACGAAAATCCCTAAGGAGGGAGAATTGTAATAGCCCGACTTAGGGCCTAGTCAGAATAGTGGTGCGAGGCCACGAATCCAAGATGATTTTATGAGTTTTTAAGATTTATGTCACGTTTGCATGTTAGTGTGAAAGTTTCATGAAGCAATTTTGATAAATTCAGGTTGAATGGTCCAAAAAGGACTAAATTGCAAAAGTTGCAAACTATGAGTTTCTAGAAACATTTTGTATGAAATAGCTCTAGAATAGAAATTATAAGTCCTTAAATAGCAATTTGCCCAAATTAAAATTTTTGGACAAAATTGGACATGAGTTAGTAAATGGTGATATTTTTAAGAGAAGGGCATTTTGGTCATTTACCTATTAAATGATTAATAAAGGAAAAAGATGACAAAAATCATTATCATCTTCTTCCTCATTGTCGAAATTTTCAAAGAAACCATAGCTAGGGTTTGCTCATCTTTCAAGCTTGCTAGTAAGTTCATCTTAGTCCCGTTTTTAATATTCTTCGTGTTTTTGAAGTTCTCGTATTATGAATTAGCTATTTTTAGCTATAAAATGAGCTAAGATGCATGTTCAAAAATCTACCCATGTATGACATGCTTGTTAAATGATGTTTCATGGAAGATTATGAGAGTTTGATGTTAGATAAACATCTTTTCCTTAATGAATTTCATGAAAAATGAATATAGGGACTAGTTTGTAAAAGTTTTGAGATTTCTCATACATAGTAGAAATAGTGAGAATTGATGGTTTTCATAGTAGAGAAAATGAATCAGCTAAGCATGAAGTTTAAGAAAGTTGAATGAGAATCATTTTACGAGCCTTGGGGCAAAAGTGCAAATATGAGAAAGTTTAGGGGCAAAATAGTAATTTTTCCAAAGTATGATTTAAGAGTCAATTTAGTCAATGTGAGTATTAAATGATCTATTTATGACTATAGATCAAGAAAAACGAAGCCCGGATCGAAATCGAGGCAAGGACAAAATCGAGGACTAAATTGCATATATACATACATTTTGTATATTGAGGTAAGTTTGTATGATTTCTAAGCTTTATGATTTATATCATTGAATTGCTTAGTATAATGTACAATGTTATTATGAAAAATGTTTAATGTTATGTTAAACAAAGAAATTAATGAGATCAAGCATGAGAAAGCCCCGATTGAAGTTGAATAACTTAGGATACTCGATCTACCACATGAAACAAGAAGGTCCGTATAAGACCAAGCCGAGGCATGGCATCGGTAAGCAAGCAAGATATCATGTAAGTCCAAGGCAAGCTTGGCATTGAATAAGTTATCATGTAAGTCCAAGGCAAGCTTGGAATTGAGTGAGATATCAAGTAAGTCCAAGGCAAGCTTGGCATTGAATAAGTTATCATGTAAGTCCAAGGCAAGCTTGGCATTGAACAAGTTATCATGTAAGACCAAGGAAGGCTTGGCATTGAAAAGTTATCAAGAGAAAGAGATCCCATATAAGTCCAAGTTAAGGCATGGCATTGGTGAGAACAAGAAAGACTTCGTATAAGTCCATGCTAAGTCATGGCCTCGAAATTTAGATGAGATTTAGTATCCTCGGTTATTCATATAAATTCATCGGGCAAACGAGCTAAGCTCAAATGAGATAACAAGAAAACTAAGTAAGCAGAGTTATTATCAAGTGAAAATGAGTATTATCATGTTATGAATGATGAATCAGAGATTATGATTATTATGTTAAAGTATGCTGATCAATGTGATCAAGTGATACAGGTACCTTGTTTACCTCTCAAGTATGAGACTAGTAAGTTTCATGAGATATGTAAGAATCAAGTATGAGTAAGTAAGCTTTATAGCTGAAATTTATGATGCCATTGTTTATGTCAAATGGTTTATATTAAGCAAGTATGTTGCTATGTGCATTATGCAAACTTACTAAGCTAAATGCTTACGTTTTTTATTATTTCTTTCTACGTAGTCTCGCCAAGCTAACTTGTGGATCGTTGAAGTCGGAGCTCGAATCACAATATCAACCGCTATTTTGGTATAGCCAAGTTGTCTTTATTAAGTATGGCATGTATAGGAAACATTTCATTTTGAGTATATGTCTTAGAAAGGGCAAGAGCATGGGCTATCAAGTTTATTATTATTCTTTTGTAAATGGCTAAATGATTGGCCAAGATTGAATAAGTATGTATGTTATTGATATCAATGGAGCATGTTATATTGTTTATTAAAGTTGTAGTGATTTGAGTTGTTGAGATAGTATGAATTTTCTCTTGATTTCAGGGTGGCAATTGGCTTGGTAAATAGCCTCTAAGTGCCCACACGGTCGGACACACGGGCGTGTGTCTAAGCCGTGTGTACCCTGCACCATTGCACCTTAAGTCAGAATATCAAGTTTTAGTACACGGTCTAAGTCCACGGGCGTGCCATGGCCGTGTGTTATAAGTCAGAATGCTAAGGTTTCCCACACGGGCTAGGACCACGGGCGTGCCATGGCAGTGTGAAGTTTGGCAGTATGCTCGAGTTTTAAGCAGGGTTAGGAGACATGGGCGTGTCTCAGGTTTACACGGGCGTGTCCCAACTCACATGGGCGTGTGACCCCTGTTTCAATGAAAAGTTTTCGATTAAGTTCTAAAAGTTTACGGACATGAGTTTAAGGCCTCGTAGGCCCATGAAAAGTACAAGTTGATTAAGAAAGATAAGTTCTCAATTCGGAACGAAATTTTATAGCCCGTAAGTACTTGATTAAGCAAGTTCAAGCATAGTAACTTCTCGTATCCGGTCTACGCCTCGGACTCGGGTATGGGGTGTTACAAGTGGCACCCCATGCAATCTAACAATCTCAGAAATATAAAGCTCGGCTAATCTATCAAGTGAATAGTCAGATCTTACCGGAATAAAATGGGCAGATTTCGTCAATCGATCAACTACGACCCATATCGCATCTTTCTTTCTCGGAGTCTGAGGCAAACCAGAAACAAAATCCATTGTCACTCTATCCCATTTCCACTCAGGAATCAAAATCGGTTGTAGCAACCCAGACGGAACTTGATGTTCAGCTTTGACTTGCTGACAGATTAAACATTTTGAAACAAAGTCAGAAATATCACGCTTCATACCAGACCACCAATAGTGTCGCCTCAAATCATGGTACATTTTAGTACTCCCCGGATGAACAGATAGATGACTATTATGTGCTTCACTCAAAATCAACTGAATCAATTCCGGATTTCTCGGAACACAGATACGATCTTGAAATCTCAAGCAATCATCAATAACTCAAAATTCAGATTCATAATTTGAATCACACTGAGCTCGTTTCGCTAATAACTCATTATCAGATTTCTGAGCATCACATATTTGTTGTATAAACAATGGTTTCGCTTTTAATTCAGCTATCACAGAGCTATCATCAGACAAATCTAACTGAGCATTCAAAGCACATAGTGTAAACAATGATTTTCTACTCAATGCATCATCAACAACATTTGCTTTACCCGGATGATAATCTATCACAAGTTCATAATCTTTTAACAGCTCTAGCCATCTTCTTTGACGCAGGTTCAAATGTTTCTGAGTCATCAGATATTTTAGACTTTTATGATCCGAAAACACGTGACATTTCTCACCATACAAATAATGGCGCCAGATCTTAAGTGCAAACACAATCCTAGCTAACTCAAGGTCGTGCATCGGATAGTTCTTTTCATGAGGCTTCAATTGTCTCGAATCATAAGCTACAACTTTTCCTTCCTGCATCAAAACACATCCCAGACCATTTAACGAAGCATCACTGTATATAACAAATTCTTTACCTGATTCCGGCTGTACCAAAACTAGAGCTTCAGTTAACAGAGTTTTCAACTGATCAAAGCTTTTTTGACATTTATCGGACCATTCAAACCTTATATCTTTCTGAAGCAATCTAGTTAACAGAGTAACTATCGTCGAAAAGCCTTTTACAAATCTGCGGTAATAACCAGCAAGTCCCAGAAAACTACGAATTTCAGATACATTCTTTGGAGGTTTCCAATCCAGTATAGCAAAAATCTTGCTCGGGTCAACACGTATACCGGATTTTGATACAATATGTCCCAGAAAACTAACCTCGTGTAACCAGAATTCGCATTTGCTGAATTTCGCATACAATTGCTTTTCTCTCAAGGTTTGCAATAAAATTTTCAGATGTTTAGCATACTCATTTTCATCACGTGAATAAATCAAAATGTCATCTATGAACACTACAACAAATCGATCTAGGTACGGTCTGAAAATTCTGTTCATCAGATCCATAAAAACAGCAGGAGCATTGGTTAGTCCAAATGGCATAACTAAAAACTCATAATGTCTGTACCTCGTTCTGAAAGCAGTTTTCGGAATGTCTGAATCTTTAACTCTCAACTGATAGTATCCCGATCTCATATCAATCTTGGAAAATACATTAGCTCCTTTTAATTGATCGAATAAATCATCAATCCTGGGCAACGGATATTTGTTCTTTATGGTCACTCTGTTCAACTGACGGTAGTCAATGTACATTCTCATCGTGCCATCTTTCTTTTTCACAAACAGAACAGGAGCACCCCAAGGTGAGAAACTCGGTCTAGCAAACCCTCTATCGGTCAATTCTTGCAACTGTGACTTTAACTCTTTCAACTCTGTTGGTGCCATTCTATACGGAGCTATCGAAATAGGTGTAGTACCAGGTAATAACTCAATACCAAACTCAACTTCACGTATAGGAGGCAAACCCGACAATTCTTCAAGGAACACATCAGAAAACTCACAGACAACAGGCACTGACTCAACTTTCTTTTCAGACACTTTCGAGTCAATCACATAAGCAAAATATGCCTCATATCCCTTTTTCACATATCTTTGAGCTTTCAATACAGATATCACAGTAGGCAATCTATCTAAACCAATGGACTCAACCCGTACAATTTCATTATTCGGACATCTCAAATCAACAGTCTTTCTTTTACAGTTTACAACCGCATCATGCAATGTCAACCAGTCCATACCCAGAATAATATCGAACTCATCAAATGGCAAAAGCATCAAATCAGCAGGGAAACAAATATCTTGAAACATTAACGGACAGTTCTTGCATACTTTGTTAACCAGGACACTTTTACCTAAGGGGTTCGATACTTTTATAACAAACTCAGTAGACTCAACAGGTAAAGTCTTACTGAATGCTAAATTCATGCATATATACGAATGCGTAGAACCAGGGTCTATCAATGCAATCACAGAAGTATCATAAAGTGTAAAAGTACCCGTTATAACATCTGGAGATGAAGCTTCCTCACGAGCTCGAATAACATATGCTCTGGCAGGCGCTCTAACTTCAGATCTTGCAACAGTCTCTCTCGTAGTTCTCTGACTACCACTGACATTTCTTACATTCTTTGAAGGTTTACCTCTCATAGGTGCATTATCAGATCTCAGATTCTGAACAGTCTCTGGCTCGACAGACTCAGGGCAATCATGGATAAAATGATTAAGTGATCCACATCTGAAACAAACTCTGTCATTCATTCTATAGCTTCCCGGATGTCTTTTCCCACAATGCTTACATTCTGGTTTCTCAGATCGTACATTTCCAACACTTGCCACTGAAGTTGCCGGAGCTTTGGAGCTCATTTGTGATCTATCTCGATTTCTATTTGAATATCCCATATTAACTCTTGAACGGCTTTGATCATCTCTAAATTTCTTTGAAGCAGACTGAAATGATCTACTCTGAAATCTCTTTCTCACTTCTCGGGCTTCTGACTCAGCTTTCTTTTTATCTTTCCCAAGTGCCTCAGCTTTGCATGCTCAATCAACAAGTATAACAAACTCTTTTATCTCTAAAATCCCGACTAGTAAACGGATGTCTTCATTAAGCCCATCTTTGAACCTTTTGCACATTATTGCTTCAGATGATACACATTCACAAGCATATTAACTCAATCTGACGAACTCTCGTTCATATTCCGTAACAGTCATTCGGCCCTGTTTCAAGTCCAGAAATTCCTTCCATTTCTCGTCAATGAACCTCTCACTAATATATTTCTTCCGGAACTCAATCTGGAAGAAATCCCATGTCACCCGTTCCTTTGGAACAACAAAGATCAAAGTTTTCCACCATTGATAAGCTGCATCTCGGAGCAAAGATACAACACACTTTATGCATTCTTCCGGAGTCAAAGACATCTCATCGAATACTCGGATCGTGTTTTCTAACCAAAACTCGACCTTTTCAGCATCATCATCATTAGTAACCCGAAACTCTTCAGCCCTATACTTACGGATTTTGTCAACCGGAGGTTTGTTTAATAAGTTCAGATTCATAGTCGGAGGCATAACAGATGTCTAAGGGTGATTAACAGGGGGCGGGGGTTGTGAAACAGTCGGGTTATTCCTTATGAATTGAGTGAACCATTCACTCATCATCTTGAAGAAAGCTTGTTTAGCTTCTCCCTCTTGATCGCTAGTAACCGGTCTCGGATCAGAGGGCACTGTCCTTTGCGCGGGAGCAGGCGCATTACTTTCTACATCGTCAGCTACGGCTCTTTCGGGATCCATTACTATACGAAAATCACATTTATACGTCAGGATTCATCACACTATCACAATTCAGAAATATGGCATGTATAGCTAGACTCTGACACGCTACGTTAGTCCGAGAATCGACTAAACCGTAGCTCTGATACCAACCAAATGTGACACCCCTAACCCGTATCTGTCGCTAGACTAGGGTTAAAGGCATTACCGGACAGATCGGAAACATTTACAGAAATGTCATACAATTGTATATCAACCTCAAACATAGTGTCCCCTTAGTAGGTCATCGAGACCTAAAACATGCTTATAAACCGGGTCGGGACTAAACCTGAACACATACAAAATTTCACGAAAATTTAAAACTTTTCTAAGTTTTGGGGTTACGCCCGTGTAGGCAAAGCCGTGTGCCTCCCACGATTGCTTTGGACACTGCCGTGTGTCCTCCACGTGGTCGAATCTGACTTTACATCCACGGCTACCAAGCACGCCCGCGTACCTTGGCCGTGGTCGAATCTTTTTTTGCTGCACGGTTACCAAGCACCCCCGTGTGCTAAGGCCGTGCACTCATAGGCCATATACTGACTTTTTCACACGGCTACTAGACACGCCCGTGTGTCTTAGCCGTGTGCTCCTAGGCTAGCTACTGACTTAGCCCCACGGTTACTAGGCACGCCCGTGTGCCACAACCGTGTGACATTATAGGCCATTTGCAAGGCCAAAATGCCACTCACTTAGGGTCAATTCTATAAAAAATCTACCAACACATTTCATGCACAATTAACAACCATAACATGCCAAAATAACCATTCAATCTATACATTCAAAACCAATCTCATCACAAGCATAATTCATCCATTACTTACTCAAAACTTGACCATTTCATGTGTCATCTAACTATGCCAAAAACATGCTTCACACATCACATTCATTTAAGCAAATTCTCAACTCATATCTAGCCAAATCACATGGCTAAGTTCATATAACAAACTTATATCAAATACTAGCCTATACATGTCATATCTAGCTATATACATTTCCAAAATGTACCAAACACAAGTTTAGTAGTGTGATGACGATCCTCAACGGTCCCGAGCCTTCAGTAGCTTTGACGACCTATAAAACAGAGAGAATACGCACAAAGTAAGCTTTCCAAAAGCTTAGTAAGTCATAATACAAATAAACTCAACATGTAGAGCATATAAGCATGTAGAAACATTAGTACAATTCATATTCATAACAAATTTCTCACATATATGCTTTGGTCCATATTCTTGGCCATATTTGCTACATTCATCAATTCAAGAATCATATAAAAATTATACATAGCTCTTTCATAACCATTCTTGCATCTCATTCATATTCTCATATTCAAACATACTTTTCTTCAAATCAAAGTCATATAGGTACTTACCTTTTATACACACTTAGTGTACATACCAAACGTACCTGAAACGAATATACATTCACGTAATTGTTCATAGCCCAGATTTGCCCGTTGAACCGTTCGGAATCTAATAGGATACTTGAAAACTTAGAATGATCGTACAATGCCAACGTCCCAGACGAGGTCTTACATGCACTCAAATATCGATGCCTTTGTCCCCGCATGACGGTCTTATACTGAATCGATCACGATGCCGATGTCCCGGACATGGTCTTACACGTAAAGCTCATATCGGCGTAGCGTCCCAAACGTGCTCTTACTCGAATATCAAATCAATGCCAACGTCCCGGACGTGGTCTTACATGATAAAACGGAACAGATACCTATGTCATGACATAGCTAATCCTATCTATTTCTAGGTTCATACGGGACTTCTCGGAAAATGTCACTATAATGATTGTCGAAACCATTTTTTCTTTGGGTTTAAAAAACAGGGATCGACTTTAAAAATATGAAAATGGAGTCGCCACCAATCTTTTTTGATGAGCTGTGACCGGGTCACCATTTTTTTAATAAAACATTTTGGTTTACTAAAACGGTGTTTTTGGTCTACGAAATTCGAGAAAATAGGTTCGGGAGTCGGTTACGTACGAGGAAGGATTAGCTCCCCCGTAATGCCCAAAATTGGTACCGAATTGATTAATTAATGTCCTGATGTCGAAAATTTGAAAAGATTTTAGATTACGATCCATTTGTTTAAAATATATATGGGCATAATCATATTGGATGCCAAAGCTTCTTATTTCAAAGAAATAAAATACCGTACTCAGTAAGTTAGGGCACAACATCTTATATTCTCGAAATTAGATTTATCCTTCGACATTCAATACTCGTACTTTTAAAATTAAGAAGGATATTCCACTATTTGGGTCGAATGAAAAATCGAAACCCAGTAAGTGAGGGCACTATTTCTCAAAATTCCCGAATACGGAATATTGCCTTTGTTCTTTTGAAATTCTTATCTCGAGATGATAAAATATCACACCCAGTAAGTTAGGGCGCAATATCTCGAATTCTCGTGAATAAGTTTTTTATTTGAAATATCATGCATTTTAATTTAAGAGAGAAAGGATACTCAATTGCTAGGTTTTAACGAGGAAAATCGGAACTCAGTAAGTTAGAGCACGATTTTCTCGAAGCCTCTAAACACGAGCATTGCCTTATGATTTAGAGCTTTACACAAAATGATTTTTAAAATCACGAACGGTGTTAAAATATGGCTTTCTAAACGAATAAAATACGATCAAATAATAACATACAACGTGAAGTAATTATGTACAAATGAAATACAATGGTATTGAATCTCAAGCAACCAATAAATATTGAATGAGAATTAAATCATACATAATATCAATAATTATCAAACATTAAATCCATGATAAAGAAAATTAATTAACGTACATACATCAACAATATTACGAAATCAATGGAATGAACATCTACATAAAGAGATTAAAAAATATATATATATACATAATATGAACTTAATAATATATGCACAAGAATAAAATAATTTTAATACAAATTATATATACGTATATTAGAAAATAGTTTAATTTAAATAATATATAAATATATATTTTATCATATTATAAAATAATTTAAAACCAATTAAAAAATGAATTAAACCTAATAAAAATGTGAAGATTGTATATGAAAACAAAAAGGTGCTTAATTGAAACAGAAGCAAAATTTAAGGGCTATTTTATAATAAATAAAATTATTTAAAAATGCGCAAGGATCAATCTGAAATACGCATAAATAGTTAGGGATTAAAACAGAAATATTTCCAAAGTTCAAAACGCAGCGCTCGGGTCGGACTAAATTGAAAACGGAATACATGTTAGAAGCGAAATTAAAAATAGAATGTTACTTGATTAAAAAGAAATAAAATGCCAAAGGGCCAAAAGAATAAATAACCCATCAGAACCAAAACACACGGATCTTAGCCGCAATTGGGTCGGGTCGCTGGGTGATCCTTACACGGCATCGTTTCAAGGCTACGAAGATAAGCCTGAACGACGTCATTTTCTTAATGGTGATTACCCCATTTCAAAGCCAAGTTAAAACGGACAAACCCTAGCTTCTCCCTTTTCATTGTTCTGTTCTCAACCGCAAAAGAATTCCCTTTCGGCCACTACAAACGCCACCGCAATCGGCGATTAGTGGCCAACTCAGGTCAGACCGACCGCTTTCCTTTAAACCCGACCCTAATGCTTCACATTCTGTGTCTCAAAGGACCACTTTTCTCCGATTACGATGAAGAAAGCAGTCCAATGGTCTACACTTCGCAGGTAAAACTCTTCCTTTTTTTTATTTCACTTATATAAAAAGATAAAAGAAAGATATAGAAATAGATTCCAGTAAAAACGATAAGGGAGATGAAATTTAAATCAAAACCTTTTGAATCTGTCTCTCATTTTTATTGCTGTATTCTCTTATGCTTGATAACAGTATGCGTATTAAAAAAAATCCCCTCCCTTTTACAGTGTTAGTACCTGGCTTTTTATAGCCTGATAAAAATGAAATACACGAGATATCTTTTCTTTTTTTTATACTGTATTTTATTATTTTCTGTTTGTTGTTGTTGCTTTCTATTGTAGGTACAACTGTGGAGGCGGGGTGGCCCGAGTGCTCTGTTGTATTTGTTTTGCAGGTACGGAGGTTGTTGCGTGGATGTGGTGCCGTACGGAGGCTGTGGCGTCGTGCACGCGTGAGGTGTGGGTTGCTGAAGCGACTCGAGGGTAGATAGTGCGTGTGGAGGCTGTACGCGGACGTGGGAAGGCGCAGCACGCGTGCGGGGGGTGGTAGCCCAAACGTCCTACGGCACTAGAACCCTCTAGGGTTTCTGAAACATTTGAAAAGTTTGGGCTTAGTGGGCCAGTGTTTGTTGGGTTTTGTTTGTATTTGGGCTCGGGTTTATACTGGGTAGAGACTAAGATAGGTTTAGTATTTGGGTTTTAATTGTAAAAGGACTGTGGACTTTATTAATTGGGTTTTTATTTGGTTTTAGTTTTTTGGTTTGAATTTGGTTAATTGGTAGGCTAATGGGCCCGGGCAAATTTGGGCTCTTACAGCTGCCCCTCTTTGCTCATTGTCGTGTAACTGGAATGGAGCAAAGACTTTGAAGAGGGCCAAATTTGCCCGGTCTTGTAAGATCTTGACCTCTCTGCAAGTAGCCTCACCGCGTCTTTCAGGGTATGGGAAATGATGTCTCAACTTGCTTCAGTAGAATTTCAGGGAGAAGAGATTTGTAGCTTCCATCTTCTCTATTGAAACTTTCTCAGAAATATAGTTTGATCCTCAATAACCTCAAGGAGAAGAGATTTGTAGCCTCCATCTACTCCACTTGGACTTCGAGGTGATAGGAATTCAGAAAGAAGCGATTTGTAACTTCCGTCTTCTTACTGAAACTTCTCGAAAATATAGTTTGATCCCCAATAACCTCAGGGAGAAGAGATTTGTAGCCTCCATCTACTCCACTGGGACTTTGAGGTGATAAGACTTGTATGGCTTCGATCTGCTCCTGCAACTTCAGGATTGCCAGATCTGCTATATTCAACCTGCTCCTATAACTTCAGGATTGCCAGATTTGCTATCTTCAATCTGCTCCTGCAACTTCGGGGATCGCCAGACTAATGTCTTCGATCTGCTTCCTGCAACTTCAGGAATTGCCAAATCTACTATCTTAATCGCTCCCCGCAACCGGGGATCGCCGGACTAATGTCTTCGATATGCTTCCCGCAGCCGAGGAATTGCCAAATCGCTATATTAATCTGCTCCCGCAACTTCAGGATCGCGGACTAATATTTTCGATCTGCTTCCTACAACTTCAGGAATTGCCAATTCGCTATCTTAATCGCTCCACGCAACTTCGGGGATCGCGGACTAATGTCTTCGATCGCTTCGCTGCTTCCAGGAATTGCCAAATCTGCTATCTTAATCTGCTCCCTGCAACTTCAGGGATCGCCAGACTAATGTCTTCGATCTGCTTCCTGCAACTTCAGGAATTGCGGATATGCTATCTTAATCGCTCCTCGCAACCGAGAGATCGCCGGACTAATGTCTTCGATCTGTTTCCGCAACCGGAATTGCCAAATCTGCTATCTTAATCTGCTCCCTGCAACTTCAGGGATCGCCAGACTAATGTCTTCGATCTGCTTCCTGGAACTTTAGGAATTGCCAAATCTGCTATCTTAATCTGCTCCCTGCAACTTCAGGGATCGCCAGACTAATGTCTTTGATCTGCTTCCTGCAACTTCAGGAATGCCAGATATGCTATCTTTAATCTGCTCCTGCAACTTCAGGGATGCCAGATTTGTATCTTCGATCTGCTCCTGCTACTTCAGGAATGCCAGATCTGCTATCTCTAATCTGCTTCTGCAACTTTAGGAATGCCAGACTGGTATTTCGATCTACTCCACTGCAAACTCAAGGAGACAAGATCTGATATTTTCCATTTACCATACTACATTGTCCTTTTGAAGACATAACCTGTAGAATAGGTACATGCTTATGCCTAATAGTTAGAATGCAATGATCAGAATAAATCTAATGCTCCTAACTAAATGTATTATGGATGACATTTGCATTAATGCAGAATGTCATGAGAATGGTCTTTGTACAATGTATAATGATTAGGATGCAATGATCGGAATGAATCAAATGCTCCTAACTAAATGTGTCTTATGGATGACATTTGAATGCAGAATGTCATGAGACTGATCTCTTTTTAAATGTTTAAGGATTAGGATGCAATGGTCGGAATGAATCAAATGCTCCTAACCGAATGTGTTTTGCATGAATGCATAATTTCATGAAAATGATCCATTTTTACAAGTTTAAGGTGTCATTGTTCATTGTCTATTAAGGCTTTATCACTGATGTATCACGCTGCCATCTTGTTAGGCGGGTATTTTCAACAGAAAACTCGAGAAGACGATTATATCTTGCTCAATAGATTTGCCCCCTGTAACTCTAGGGTTCATCTCATTGTGACTTAGGGGTATAAGATCTGAATCGCATCCACTGCAACTCCAAAATGTATTTGTTTCGTCTTCCATCCATCCCATTACTATTCAAAGGTAGAGGACTGTAACTTGTTCAGTCAACTGATTGCTTCCCAGGTGACTCAACCACATGTGTATGCATGATATTTTCATGGACGCAGAATATCATTTTTCTTGCGAATGATTGCCCAATTTTCGTCAAGATTGTATCACTGACGCAGTATCTTGTCGTTTGTTCAACCACCATCTTTGACAAAAATCTGGAGAGAAAATCTCAGTTTAGACTCTTCCTTAAACTTGGTGAGTTTTAAACAATAGTCCTGTTTCAGTTTCTTGTATTATTTAGAAGCTTCTAGAGTAATATGCGAAACTCATTTTATGAAAATGTTATTAGTCCACTAATCGTTATTTCAATGCAAAATTCCTGAAAAAGATCATAACCATGGACAAGAAGGGAATTAATTAGGAGCATAGCTAGAAACAAATAAGCTAAGCAAAGATAGCAATCGTAATTAAGAAAGAAGTTTATTGTGAACATATTTTGAAAAGAATAATATAATCACAAATAACAAATTTAAAATAGGTAAAATGGAAACTAGGTGCCCCAGATATCGCAGTCTGAGCTTCTCTGTTCCAACTTCTTGAGGACCATTTTAAGCTCAATATGTGTTTTGGGGATCTGGAATACTTTGTCGATGCCCCAAGATGTAGCCTACTTCTTCATTATTAATTCAGGCATAGCAGGACTGCTATATGCCCCACTCTTGATCAAAATTTGAGCCGCCCTTTTCGGGTTTTCAACTCAAATCCCTTTTGGTCTCAAAGCGCCCTTTGCGGGTTTTCGCCTTGGCCTCTCCTTTTTCTTTCTTCTTTTTTGCTGAAAATTTCTATTTTTTCTTTTTTGATTTTTTATTTTGATTTTTTTTTGCATACTTCTCGACTGAATTCACCGGATTGGGCATATCCCTACCATCCATTTGGTCGATGTTTCCAGAATAGACTTTCTCACTACATAAAGTTTTTTCTAGTTTGGCCTCTATTTTTCTCTGAAACTTTTGCATATGAAGGATCTTCTTCAATGTCAGGTCCCCCTTTTGGGAATTTCCTAAGATGAACCTCTTTGTTGCAAACCCACGTCGTCTGATTGTAACGGATAGCTATTAACTTTTCCTCACAAATTTGATTGATCACATTGGGATTGGATCCATTCTGCCTCATCCAACTTCAATTCTCGACTTCAATGGGCGAAACCAATGAGAAATGTGTTGCCCCAGTGACAGTCCTGGCCAATGTTTGATAAGCATAGAGGGTAAATAGTAGCTTCTGTATGCCAATCCTTACAAGTCTCGGTCTTTTTATGATCCTTTGTTTTTCTCTTTTGCTGCACTGATATGTGGCACCTGATCTTTTAATAGACCGCAGACTTTTGACCTTGTGCGGTTAAATGTGATCTTTTTGACATTTTTTCTTCTTCTTTTTTTTTAGTATTCTTTCTTTTTCTTTTCTTTGTTCTGATGACTATCGACTTTGTAATATTGGCATATGAAGCGACTTTTACCATCCTAGTGAAGAAATTGACAACCACGGAGATGAATTGGTGTCAGCCAGAAGCTTCTGATGAGACAGGCCTGATAACATCCATGCCCCACATATAGGAAATCTTATTTCTGCATTGAGCCAGGCTTTGATCTTCATCTCCTTCTTTGGCTCGTGACGTAGGATCCGCTTTTCATCCAGTATTAACAAATCAGAAGATATATTACAATTTCTGTCATCTTCAAAGTTTTGAGATCCCTTAGACCCATATTTCATTCAAAAAGGGAGTCAGTAACAGCGTTGCTCATGTTTTGATATCTGGGTACCTATTGTAGGTACGGAAACAAATTCCAAAGAATAAATTATTCTAAGGATGATTTATTTGCATGGTATGGTTATGAATAAGAAATGAAAGAATATTCTAAAAACCAAAGAATGTATAGTATGAAATGTAAAGAATAAAAGATATTTGCTTAAAAATATGCATTTTATTGAAATAAAAACTCTGGACACAAGCCTATTTCACAAAAAGATTCTTGTTGCTTCTAGGCTTAAAGCAACAAGCACGTTTTGAATATTGCTCTAGATTAGCTCTGTAAATACAAGGATCTCTTTCACAATTCCATTGTTCAAAACATCTTAAGTACGTAAAGGCAGAAGCTTGGAAAAGTCTACTCCCTGGTTCACCCTTCAAATACGTCATTAATGTTCAAATTCGCTAGTATCAAGTTTTGCACTAGAGCCCTGGACTTGAGGTACTCCTGATCTCATGCCCCCATTTATCATGGTACTTACAATAGTTATCCCTTTAACAGTATGGTTGAGTAACGGATTTTCTACACCAGGGAGATCATTGAATCTTATAACTCCTATTTTGATGAATCTTTCAACCAGCTTCTTGAAAGCAAGGCAATCTTCTATTGAATGTCCTGTAATCCCGGCATGGTACTCACATTGAGCGTTCGAATCATACCATTTAGGGTATGGGGATTGCATTGGTTTTAGGTAATGAGGAGCTACAGCATGCATTTCAAATAAGCTCTGGTATAACTCCCTATACGTCGTTGGAATCGGTGTAAACTGGAGTTGCTTTGTACTGGATTCTCATCTTGATGAGCCTTGATGGCCAGTGGTCACAGCCCTCGGTTGACCTACAGTGACTAATTTGGGATGCTTGCTGTTCACTTCGTTTTCCCTATTTCTCGGGGCCTTTGAAGTCCACT
This sequence comes from Gossypium sturtianum, assembly GCA_025698515.1. Taxonomy (NCBI): domain Eukaryota; kingdom Viridiplantae; phylum Streptophyta; class Magnoliopsida; order Malvales; family Malvaceae; genus Gossypium; species Gossypium sturtianum. Next base: position 59,657,840 of record CM046948.1, read on the forward strand.
CTCCCCTTTCCTTTGTTTCTATCAGTATAACCGGTTTGGCTCGATCATCCTCCGGGTTAAAATCTGAACCTATCAGGAAGTTGAACAGGGCCGAAGCATCAGTCTGACATTGGGGTCCAATAATGACGGGTACCCCATATGAATGCGTGTCTAGCCGAGTCGGGGTATAAACGATGTCTTCATCATCATCCACACTGCTGGCCGTTGGACCACTCTTTTTTTCAAGCCCTCCGACTAGTAATTGGGTTAACTGGTGCATCATATTCATTTGATCTCGCATATCCAGTTGAATTTTGGCCAACTGCTATTGCATCAATATTTGCCTTTGCTCTAATCTCTCCAATCTTTGTTCCATGTCTTCTAGGTTGACTGAAATAATTTTTAATTAATCAGGGTCTTTTCATGAAATCTAGCATGTGAATGTATGAAATGAATGTAAAGAGGTGTCGATTTTGACCCAATTCCCTTTAGAAAACTTTACTAGAGGGAAAAATTCTTTACATGAAACGGACTACCAATATACAGGCAACCGTGTTGTCTTCCGTTTTATCAAGAAATTCGCTCTCCATGCCGAGCTCCCTAATTTAGCAATCGAACCCGAATCGACACCTCTCTCTGGTATGAAAATGCTTGCAAAGTACAATAGAAATAAAATTCAAAGCATGAAAAAAAAATCATTCAAACTCCTATCTGAGTGGCCACTAGGGTTTATCACAGCTCTACCTAGGGTGGGCTCTTAGGGCTTTCTATATGCAGTTCGGTTCTAAAGAGAGGTACCCGAACCAGTAGATTCCTCAATCCTCACCCATTATAGGCTCATATGGATCGAGTTCGGTTCAGGGAAATACATTTCCCTATGGCTGCACGGAGATGAAAATCTCACGAAGACATAGGTATGGATGTATCCCGGAAGCGATTCACTATCCTGCACGGAGGTGAAAACCTCATGAAGGAGTAGCTTCTCATTCCCACTTAAAGGTGTGACCCAGCGGTCATGCAATATGATGCAAAGTACTCTACAAGACTCGAACCACAACAATGAGATGACGCAAGCGAATGTAATAAAAGGATCGTAATTTTTCAAATCAAATTTTCAATTTTCGACAAAAGGACAGAAATTAATCAATTTATGGCCTGACTCTCAACCGGCCCCTAGTGGAGTCGCCAAGCTGTCGAAACCATTTTTTTTGTTGGGTTTAAAAAAACGGGGATCGACTTTAAAAATATGGAAATGGAGTCGCCACCAATCTTTTTTGATGAGGTGTGATCGGGTCACCTTTGTTTTAATAAAACATTTTGGTTTACTAAAACGGTGTTTTTGGTCTATGAAATTCGAGAAAATAGGTTCGGGAGTCGGTTACATACGAGGAAGGATTAGCACCCCCGTAACGCCCAAAATTGGTACCGAATTGATTAATTAATGTCCTGACGTCGAAAATTTGAAAAGATTTTACATTACGATCCATTTGTTTAAAATATATATGGGCAGAATCATATTGGATGCCAAAGCTTCTTATTTCGAAGAAATAAAATACCGTACTCAGTAAGTTAGGGCACAACATCTTATATTCTCGAAATTAGATTTATCCTTCGACATTCAATACTCGTACATTTAAAATTAAGAAGGATATTCCACTATTTGGGTCGAATGAAAAATCGAAACCCAGTAAGTTAGGGCACTATTTCTCAAAATTCCCGAATACGGAATATTGCATTTGTTCTTTTGAAATTCTTATCTCGAGATGATAAAATATCACACCCAGTAAGTTAGGGCGCAATATCTCGAATTCTCGTGAATAAGTTTTTTATTTGAAATATCATGCATTTTAATTTAAGAGAGAAAGGATACTCAATTGCTAGGTTTTAACGAGAAAAATCGGAACTCAGTAAGTTAGAGCACGATTTTCTCGAAGCCTCTAAACACGAGCATTGCCTTATGATTTAGAGCTTTGCACAAAATGATTTTTAAAATAACGAACGGTGTTAAAATATGGCTTTCTAAATGAATAAAATGCGATCAAATAATAACATACAACGTGAAGTAATTATGTACAAATGAAATACAATGGTATTGAATCTCAAGCAACCAATAAATATAGAATGAGAATTAAGTCATACATAATATCAATAATTATCAAACATTAAATCCATGATAAAGAAAATTAATTAACATACATACATCAATAATATTACGAAATCAATGGAATGAATATCTACATAAAGAGATTAAATATATATATATATATACATAATATGAACTTAATAATATATGCACAAGAATAAAATAATTTTAATACAAATTATATATACGTATATTAGAAAAATAGTTTAATCTAAATAATATATAAATATATATTTTATCATATTATAAAATAATTTAAAACCAATTAAAAAATGAATTAAACTTAATAAAAACGTGAAGATTGTATATGAAAACAAAAAGGTGCTTAATTGAAACAGAAACAAAATTTAAGGGCTGTTTTATAATAAATAAAATTATTTAAAAATACGCAAGGATCAATCTGAAATACGCATAAATAGTTAGGGATTAAAATAAAAATATTTCCAAAGTTCAAAACGCAGCGCTCGGGTCGGACTAAATTGAAAACGGAATACATGTTAGAAGCGAAATTAAAAATAAAATGTAACTTGATTAAAAAGAAATAAAATGCCAAAGGACCAAAAGAATAAATAACCCATCAGAACCAAAACACGCGGATCTTAGCCGCAATTGGGTCGGGTCGCTGGGTGATCCTTACACGGCGTCGTTTCAAGGCTACGAAGATAAGCCTGAACGACGTCGTTTTCTTAATGGTGAATACCCCCTTTCAAAGCCAAGTTAAAACGGACAAACCCTAGCTTCCCCCTTTTCTTTGTTCTGTTCTCAACCGCAAAAGAATTCCCTTTCGGCCACTACAAATGCCACCGCAATCGGCGATTAGTGGCCAACTCAGATTAGACCGACCGCTTTCCTTCAAACCCGACCCTAACGCTTCACATTCTGTGTCTCAAAGGACCACTTTGCTCCGATTACGACGAAGAAAGCAGACCAATGGTCTACACTTCGCAGGTAAAACTCTTCCTTTTTTTTTTATTTCACTTATATAAAAAGATAAAAGAAAGATATAGAAATAGATTCCAGTAAAAACGATAAGGGAGATGAAATTTAAATCAAAACCTTTTGAATCCGTCTCTCGTTTTTATTGCTGTATTCTCTTATGCTTGATAACAGTATGCGTATTAAAAAAAATCCCCTCCCTTTTACAGTGTTAGTACCTGGCTTTTTATAGCCTAATAAAAATGAAATACACGAGATATCTTTTCTTTTTTTTCTACTGTATTTTATTCTTTTTTGTTTGTTGTTGCTGATTTCTGTTGCAAGTACAACTGTGGAGGCGGGGTGGCCCGAGTGCTCTGCTGTATTTGTTTTGCAGGTACGGAGGTTGTTGCGCTGGATGTGGCACCATACGGAGGGTCGTGGCGTCGTCGCGCGTGAGGTGTGGGTTCTTTCAAGCGACGCGAGGGTAGATAGTATGCGTGGAGGCTGTGCGCGAATGTGGGAAAGCGCGCAGCGCGTCGTGCGGGGGTGGTAGCCCAAACGTCCTGCTGGCGCTAGAACCCTCTAGGGTTTCAAACATTTGAAAAGTTTGGGCTTAGTGGGCGGTGTTTGTTGTGTTTTGTTTGTATTTGGGCTCGGGTTTATACTGGTAGAGACTAGGATAGGTTTAGTATTTGGGTTTTAATTGTAAAAGGACTGTGGACTTTATTAATTGGGTTTTTATTTGGTTTTAGTTTTTTGGTTTGAATCTGGTTAATTGGTAGGCTAATGGGCCCGGGCAAATTTGGGCTCTTACATGATAAAACAGAACAGATACCTATGTCATGACATAGCTAATCCTATCTATTCCTAGGTTCATACGGGACTTCTCAGACAATGTCACTATAATGATCTTATCTCGGAATTCATGTACATAGCATATCGTAAGCATTCATTGTTATCAATAGTCATATGAACATACATAATTTAATACGAATACGTTTATTTGCATAATGACTTACCTCGGATTCGATTTATCGGAAATGGAAACGGCTACTCAGTTACTTTCGCCTTCCCGCGGTCTAAGTCCGTTTTCCTCGGTTCTTGATCTAAACATATTCAGAATTAATCCTTTTATTCACTAACTCGTCCAATTCAATCCAAAGACACATTTAGGGCTATTTGCAATTTAACCCTCACATTTGCAGAATTTATCAATTTAGTCCATTTTTCTCAAAACATCAAATACACAAATTCATCATACATCCATGCTTAGCCGAATGCTTATGTATATAATACAAACCCACATTTTCCATCAAATTTGCAATTTAGTCCTTCAAATTGCTATTTTCTCAATTTAGCCCTAATTAGCTAAATTCATCAAAATTTCAAGAACAAAGCATGTTCATCTGACACCTATCTTTCATTTAACACCATAAATCATCATAAAACATATGAGTTCATCTAAGTCTCATCTCACAAACATCATCAATTCTCAAAATTGAAGCATGAGTTACAAAGCTTACAAAGCAACGATTGCAAAAACGTAGAAATTATTGAAAACCGATCAAAAACATACCTTAAATTAAGACAAAGGCTTGTCGACACCTAAGAACATTTTCTCCTTTTCTTTTCTTGCTATATTCGGTCAAATGAGATGAACAATGGCCATGTTTTATGTTTTATCATATTATAACACACATATTAATTCATTTACCTTATTAGCCTTTCATTAAACAAATAAAACAAGCATTCATTAAGGGCATATTAGTCCTTTGTCCATCCACTATCTAAATATTGACTTATTTGCCACATAAGGCCACCACCTTTAGAAGCCACAACAAATAGGTGCTTTAACATATAACATGCAAATTTCACATTTAATGCAATTCAATCCTTTTGTCAAATTAAACACACAGACGGACAAATTAACTTACGAAACTTTAGCACATGCATAATCACTTATCAGAGACACAAAAAATACTATTAAAATATTATTCAGACTCGGATTCGTGGACCCGAAACCACTGTTCCGACTAGGGTATAAACCGAACTGTTACACACTTTGTTCTTGCCTCGATCTAAGCCCGAATTTCTCTTTTCTTGATCTATATAATATCAAATTCAACTCATTCAATCTCATCTTCACCCAAAACAATTCACAACACATAGTTAGGGCATTTTACACTTTAGCCCTCATAATTCTACATTTTAACATTTTAATCCCTATTTCACAATTACACAAAATACATATAATTTACTCACACCCAAGCTTGGCCGAATTTCATACTAGTCCCTAGCAACCCATTTTTCACATTTATTTCACATTTTAGCCCCTTAATTTCTCATTTTCATAATTTAGCCCATAATACTCAAATTAATCAAAAATCTAAATACAAAACATGTTAACCCAACACATATCTTTCATTTTTCATCAACTAACATCACAGAGCTCACAATTTCATCAATGGCATAACTCAAAATCTTCATCAAATTCAGAAATTGAGGCATGGGCTTGATAGAACACAAACCAACGATCACAAAAATGTAAAAATTATCGAAAATAGATCAAAACACATACTTTAATTAGCGAAGATTAGTGCCGAACCCTAAGACCCTTTTTCTTTTCTTTTTCCTTTGTATTTTCAGCAAGGATGAACACAAATTGACAAATTTTCATACATTTGTTTTATGAATATTAACTTAATAACCGAATTACTATTTTATCCATTAATTAAAACATTATAAAATCATTCATTTAATGGCCGTTTATGTCAAATTCCACTATCAATGGTCTAATATCAACATAAGTACCTTTCATTTAATAAGCCATGGCAACTAGGCACTTTTAACTACTAGCACATAGCTTTTGCATTTTATGCGATTAGGTCCTTTTTCACAAATCGACACACAAACGATAAAATTTCCACACATACTTTATCACATGCCATAAACATCAAAAATAATATTAAATTATTTCTCTGACCTCGGATTTGTGGTCCCAAAACCACTGTTCCGACTAGGGTCTAAACCGAGCTGTTACACATTAACCCTAATGTCATGATATTTGTATCCTATCTATTCCTAAGTTTCAACCGGGATTTACTCGCTTGTCGAAACTTCAGCAATTTCATCCATAAAGTCAATCATACAATTCATGCAATAAAAAAACATTATAAATACAATTATAACGTTGCATTACTTACATACAAACTTACCTCGATACAAAAATAGTGAAAATGGACCTAATCGTTAAACACTTTGGTTTTCCCCCAATCTAGACCCGAACTTCGTTTTTCTTGATCTATAATACCAAATTCATCTCATTTAATCAACACATTATTCATTTCAGTCCAAAAGTCACATTATGGAAAAATTACATTTTTACCCCTAGACTTTTGACATTTTATAATTTAGTCCCTAGGCTCGTAAAATGAATTTCATTCAATTTCTTCACACACAAGCCTAGCCGAAACTATTTTCATACTCATAACAACCCATATTTTCAATTTATTCACATTTTTGTACTCATTTTATAACTTTTACAAATAAGTCCTTTCTGACATTTTTACCGAAAATCACTTAACAAAAGTTGTTTAACAAACAAAAAACATGCATTTTCTACCATCAAACATCAAAATACACACATGTATAATATGGGTCAAACCCTAGACCTTGATCATTTCTTAAATTAGTGGTAGAAATAGATAAATCATGTTACAAGGATTTCAAAAACATAAAAATCATTAAAAACGGGGCTAGAACGGACTTACAATCGAGCTTGAAAGCTTGAAAAACCCTAGCCATGGTTTCTTCTTGGTACATTCGCCATGGGGTAGAAGATGAGCAAAAATTGGCTTTTAATTTGGCTTTTTAATTCATTTAATTACCAAATTACTGAAATGCCCTTAATGAAAAACTTTAGAAACATATCTAACCATGTCCATTTTTGTATGGTGTAATTACCATCTAAGGACCTCTAATTTAAAATCTCATAGCAATTAGACATCTTGAACATATAGAATTCAAGTTTTGCACTGTTTGCAATTTAGTCCTTTTATCTAAATTGAGTATCCAAATGTCAAAAATTTCGAACGAAATTTTCACGAAATCGTTCCATAAAACTATAGACCATAAAAATATAATAAAAATAATTTTTTCTTTGTCGGATTTGTGGTCCCGAAACCACTGTTCCGACTTGACCCAAAATCGGGATGTTACATACATATACCAAAACATAATCATTACTAGCCATTCCAATGGCTAGATTACAATAATCATTTACATTTATATGCCAATATGGCCAATATAACCTATACATGCCATTACATCCATAATTGATTTACCATATCGTACTGACATGGGCTGATGGATAGTGTGAGTGATCTCCGCCGAGCTCCCAATCCAACGAGCTTCCGATTTACTATAAAATAGGGAAATAAAACTAAGTAAGCATAAAATGCTTAGTAAGTTCGTATAACATGGTACTTAACTTACCATTCATTCTATTTTGAGGTAACTATGTAAGGCATATTCAATCAATTTGCCCTCAAGCCCTACATATATCCTCATTGCCCTTGTTAGTCATATATTCCATAATAACATCACAAACATATATGGGCTCAACAATAATCAAGTTTCCATGCACATACGCTTTCCACAACATGTATTCATTTAACATGTATAAATCATCTCTTTATATTACAAGTATAATTTCATAATAGTTCATTTCGAGTTCAGTTTATTTCATGTCAGAACTTTACTCATATCATTCGAAATATCAATGTCACACGAATAGTAGTACACTCAAGGTGTACAAGTCTATAATCAAGGATGAACATTCTAATCAAATATTTTCCATGTACAAATATCATCATCTCATATTTTCATATATCACTTGTCATGTATCATCATTTTCTTGTATTTCATGTAATATTCTTTTCATGTCATATTTCCATATCATATACATCATTCCATGTCAATTTATCTTAAATTCATATTTGCCCCTGTCAGAACCTTGCCCGTTGAATTTATTTGAATTATCGATGGATACACAGGTAGTACACTCGAGGCGTACAAATCAGGATCCGGCAATTCATATTCAATGGTACCCATAAGGTACTATTTCAGAGAGTACACTCTCGAGCCATATATATATATATATACACTACAGGATTACCAGTCCAGGCTAAATCCTTTTTATGACATATGCTCTAAAGAGCTTGATCTGGATTACCCGTCTGGGCTAAATCCAATCCATAATATATGCTCGAGAGGAGTTATATCAGGATTACCCGTTCGGGCTAAATCCTATCAGAAATGAGGTCGAAGGATTACTCATCCGAGCTAAATCCCGTCAGCAATAAATGCAGGACCTCATTCATTTCGAGAAATCACATATCCATCGATTTTCATTTTTTCAAACGGGATTTCACATTTTCAAACATTTCCGGCATATGATTATTTTATACATCTATAACATCCATATAATTCAAATGATCACATTCCACATCCATTCCAAACATAAAAGTAACATTTCTATCGTTTATCATTTATCATCTATCGGGCATTATCATTTAATTTAAACATTTTTATTTATCGGGCTCGATCGGATATGCAATCATTTCACATATTCATGACATTTATACAAATTACATAAAAACAATCAATGCAAGCATGTAAATAAACACAATTTAGTTACACGAACTTACCTCGACAAATGTTCGTGTATGTAAAATCTACTAATCTGACATTTACCTCTTTTCCTCGTTCTAGCTCCGAATTTAGTCTATCCGGATCTATTGAGTAAATTTAACATTAATTTATCATATTTCACATTCAAGTGGACTCAATTTTCATCCTAGGCAAAATTACCATTTTACCCCTAACTTTTCCATATAATTCTCATTTCGTCCCTAGATTTGAAAAATGAAACTTGTGCAATTTACTCCCTATTCCAAGCCTAACTAAAATCCCATGACAAAATTTACAGCACATGTATTCATAAAAATTCAACATTTTTCTTCAATTTTACAACTTTACATTTTAGTCCCTAAATCATGTTTTCATCAAAAATCACTTTGTAAAAGTTATTTATCTATCAACAACCTTTCATTTTCTACCATAAACTTCATATTTCCAGCATATTCATCCATGACCCAAATTTCATACTTGATAACTTTTCAAATTAATCCCCCAAATACTATAAACCGGGATAGTCTACTATAAACCGAAGTCACAACAGAAATTGATTTCTATCATAAAGCATATGTTTAACCCCTGATACGAGGAGACAAAAAATATATATATTCTCCTATTACCTAATCGTATAAAGTAGTAGTTATTTATTTTACTAAACACATTTCATAGAAAGCAAAGTCAAATGAGATTTCAAAATATTTTACAGAACAGAAACTCAAATATCAAAACATAATCATTTTGTAATTTTCATAATAACCGAACTAATAGCATATTTGATGAAAATTACATTCCAAAACTCATATACCATTTAAGAAACTAAGGGAGAAAACATATATAGATACATACACAAAATCTAAGAAATGTTAGGTTTTTTTTTTTTTTTTTTTAGTTGTTAAAACACCCAAGACTTGAAAAAACAAAAAATAATCCTCTTGAAATTCCTTCTTTTCAACAACGTACCTCATCTTTAACTTAGCTCTTGAAATTTCTCAAAACTGAATTTATTATTCTCATGTATTTATACAAAATTTAGATTTCATCATCAACCAAAATCCATACTCCTTGTCTCTTAATCAATGGAAAAGCAAACTCGTTAAGAAGAATCAACCAAATTTTATAAATCTTCTCCTCAAAAAATTATTCACCTTAAAATCCTTCCATTGTTTGATGTTTATTATTCCTCTTTCTCTTTTAGGTTTTTTTTTCTTTTCCCCCAATTTTTTCTCTATTTGATTTTAGTGAAAAGTAATAATAATGTTTTTTAGACAATACCTAAAACTATCCATAATCTGTCCTCAACTCATAAATAAGAGAATAATACACTTATGTGTTGAGCCAATTACTTACTCTTTAAATTACTAGCTTTTGGGTTGAGTATTATAATAATGTTTTGGAATGTATTTCAAAGTGACTCACATTGGATGATTTAAATACTAAAGAAGCAAGAGAATTCTACACCCTCCTCATCCGTACCTTACGAGGAATTTGGACGGCGAGAAATTATATCATTACAGATATCCTCTGTTAAAAAATTGTAGTACAAGAAAGAAATTTGTGGTGCAATAAAAGAAAATTAAAAGGAAAAAATAAACTTCAAGCGTGATGATTCATTATCCTTAAGGCTTCAAGCGTATTTCATCAAAAGATATGTCACTTGGTACATAACTTGTGCCACAAGTTAAAGTTATTCAAATAAATACTAGAATGCAATCAATATAAGTGAGCTAAGCACCCAACTCAATTACTTAATTTATGAAAAATCGTCTATTTAAATTCTTTATACTTTATATACGTTAGTAATGTGGGATTGCTAACATTGCAAACTAACACCCTCTACTTTATTAGGAGCTATTACTATTCTATTGTTGAAGAATTCATGGAAGAGGATATGAAGAGGGGAAGGAATGATAGTTGTGGATCCATAGTAGATTAACGGAGCTAAGGAAAGATAATTGCAATGACATCTAATAGAATTTGTATCTAGCTATCAAAAAATAAAGTGAATGTGGTAGTTTTGGGGTATGGTGAAGGACAAAATTAATCATATGATTTTTATTGTAAAAGATTTCATGTCAAGTCTCCATTTAAATCGAGAATTTTTCCTTCGAGATTGATTTTTTTTTTTTACGTATAATCATGAAATTAGTAAATGTAAGCTCTTGAACATGGAAAAAAATTGGAGGAATAATATCTAGGGAATATCAAATTCATCCTTACTGTTAGTAACATCAAGGAATTAATGCATAACATTGAGAGAATCAATTAATATCTTAAGATGATGAATGATTGGTCACAGAAAACGATTGATATGAACATTTTGTTCAACTGACCTTGATATTTACTGGCTTATTGACCTTTTGTGAAATGATTTGAGACGTTAAAACAAGGTTACCAAGCCAATTTTATACCAATAGTAGATATATAAGATGATGCCATTTTTATACCTGAAAAAGCGACCTAGCCATACCCTCTCGACTGAAATTGGCCAAATCCCACCACGGGAGGTTCGTGGACTGCCTAGCTAAGATCACTGTCGTGACAAGTGGAAGGTATTATAGAAAATGGAAAGCAATGGAGAGCCCACTAGCGCATGAATCTTGATGTTGATATGGATGACAAGAAAGCAAAAAATGTCATTTTCAGCTTAGGCCAATCAATGTAGAGAATCTAGAGATTCGTAGGGTTACATCAATTTCTTTATTTCAAGTTGATCTTAAACGCTACCATGCGTCACATGTACATACACTCATAAAGTGACAAAAGAAGGAAAAAAATTAATGTTTTTTATTTATTTATTTTTTATGTTGAATATATCGTTGATGTTGAAATTTATAGATGATATGCTTTCTAAAGTGTAAATTCCATTTTAATTGATGAGTTAGGCTCAAATGCTTATGTGAGGATTGTCTTTTCTTAAGCTTTTTAGAAAAGAGAGTCACTAATTTATTCATCGTCTTTTAGAAGAAAAGCAGGAATGATGATTCCATAATAATAATGTTGCATATTAATGATGATTCCATGTTTTGATTATATCGCATTTAGCATTTTCATTTTACACTTTCTTTGAAGAAAACATGAGAAAATGTTCTTACAAATGTACTAATACATGTTTGTTCTTTCTAATTTTTCACATAGGATTACAGAAAATCTGGGAATTAATCAAGGGTTTAAAATGGCTATGAATTTCCTCCTTGTATATGATGTGGTAATTTTGGAGCATTTGCAAATTCATGTCAAGAGAAAGGATCGTATGAAACAGTGACGCCATGTCATCTGTATCCCTTTCCAATAGTTTTATGCCACATCAGTATTTTCATCCTGAATTTCAGGATTTTAATTTGGATTTGATTTTTTTCAGGATGAAAATCCTGAAATTTAGGATGAAAATACTGATGTGGTATAAAATTATTGGAAATGGATACAGATGACGTGGCGTCAATATTTCATACAATCCTTTCTCGTCATGTCAAATGCCCCTGCATGACACCATGGATTAATTTCCTTTTTGACTTAAAAATGCCTAGGATTCTTGCAATATAAGAAAAAGCTCAATCAAACTTACTATCATTTGTTCTTATCTCAAGTTTTGGTTCTTTACTACTTTTAGAGATGTAAGGTAAAGATATACTCAAGTGTATGCTACTAGTTGAAGTTGACTTTTAAGATTATTATGGCTAAGAAAATGATTGCTTGCCAGGCATCAAAAGCTGAAGAGTTGACCTTTATAATAGACAAAATGAACAAATATAATACATTTTTTTCATTGTTTGACAATAATTCAAGATCAATTGAAAACAAATGGCTCATCTGATCCAGCTCTTAGTCTTTTCCATTGGGAGATGGAGATGTAAATGAGTTGTCAAATTCGGAAATGGTGGATTTCGATGTGCAAACTTTCATTGTATTTTTAGTTTTCATGTTCTCACTTAACATATGCCATGCTGATAGGAATCTGTATTCTGGTTTGCAATGTTCAGAAGCTGATAATTCATCAGAAAGCTCATTCGGAGTCAATCTAGACAACCTTCTCGATTTACTGACCCAAAAAGGGCCTTTGAGTAAAGGATTCTTTAAAACTACCGTAGGAAGGAGCTCAGGGAAGATTTATGGTCTTATGCAATGCAGAGGGGATGTTTCTGCAGAAAATTGTGCTAATTGTACCAGAGAATCTGTTGCAGTAGCCTTGCATGATTGCTCAAAGAGCAAAAAGGTTCAAGTTTGGTTCACATGGTGCTTCCTTCGCTATTCGAATGAGCGTTTCTTCGGCGTTTGGGATCAATCTTCGGCAGCAATAGTCAATGAAACCGATTTTGATGATGCATCTGTCGTCTCAAAAGCACTCACCTTCATGAGTGAAGTCGCAATAACAGCGCCGAAGCAGCCGTTGATGTTTCATGCAGCAGTGTTGGATGCAGGACAATTTGGGAAGAGGTATGGCATGGCTCAGTGCACCAGGGATATAAGTAGAACTGACTGCAGCCATTGCTTGGATACTCAGCTAATGACATTTAGAACCACGATTGGAAATAAGAGAGGATGGGAGGTGTATGGGTCCAGTTGTAGTATGTGGTACCATGATTACCAGTTCTATTCAAACTTTTCCATCACTGCAAATGATGGTGAGTTGCCATTGACTTCGATCATTGTTATTGTTTTGTTGGTTTCAAGTGTCCATTGCATAGCTTTTATTAAGTACTACAGTCTTTGAGATTATTTTGATACAAATGAAATTGAACCCTTTCTGTAATGCTAAAACGGGTGCTAGGAGATTGTCTTTGCAAGGAGTTGCAACTGGCATAACAATGGCAGTCCTAGTATTTATATTTGTGCCATAATCATTCATTGGCTATTCAATCATGTTGAGGTCAAAACCATGGTCGGCAGCCAACATGGTTATTTCGACTGATGCAGAAGGGTCCATTAAAATCAGATATACATATTCTTGTGTAATCCATTTTCTTAGATGAGACAATTTCTTTTTATATATATATTCTCACCAAAATTGGGTTTTAACTTTTTTTTCTTTTTACTTTTTTAAATTTAAAAGTCAATCCTATACTTTAATTTTGAAACATTGAGTCCATATTCTTTATCTGATTTAAAAATTTTAGTCCCTCCATTAATTTTGCTACTTGGCTGTTATAAAAAAGGTAAAATAATTTTTAGCTCTCAATATTTATAATTTTTTGTCAATTTAATCTTTACTCTTTAAAATTACATAAGCAATTAAAAAATTATTTTAAAAATTAGAAGTTTTTTCTATTTTATATAAAAATAAAAAATTATGAAATTTTAGAACTCTTTAAAATTTTAAAAATAAAAATATTTGTTTTATAAAAATTCATTTCAAATAATTTAAAAATTATGAAAAAATTCAAAAAAATGTTATTTACTTCATGAATGGTGTCTTTCTAGATTTTGAGTAATTTGTTGGATTCAACATATTAAATCAAATTTGAACAAATTTTTATTATTTTAAATCAGATTAATTTTATATATAAAAATATTTTATATAAATTTTATTACAAATTATATAAAATATTAGTTTAAAATAATAATACAAACTCTGAATCATATCAGATTAAATTTAATATATATTTTTTGTTCAAAATACACTATATTAAAAGAATTTTATTAAAAAAATGGACAACATTTTTGGCAAAATACAATATTAATAAATTAAGTCTTGATTTTGTTATTTAGTGTATTTTGAAAAAAAATTTACATAGTATATTTAAATTTAATCCATATCAATTTAGAGTTTGTATCACTATTTAAAAATTATTTTACACTATTATTTCATATACTTTATAACTAAATTTAATTAAAAATATTTTAATATATAAATTATTTGAAAATAACTCAAAGTTTGGAAAGTTTATTATCATTAAAGGTGTTCTTGGTGAGGTCAGGCCGAGATTCAATTTCAAAGAATTTTCCAGCTTTGACTTTGTTTTCACTAAACGAATCATTTCTCTATTTAAAAATAATAACAAATTATATATATATTTAATTTAATTATAAAATTAATATTAATATATATTTTTATTATTTTAACGAATAAAATAGGTCAAGTTGGGCTAATCCAAGGTTGATAATATGAGCCTAAAGCCATCCTGAAATGAGTCGAGCCAATCGATTGGCTAGGTTAAACGGCTCATAAATACTTCTCTTATTAGCATTTAAGGAGTAACTTTTTTTGTTGTTGAAATTTTTGAATTTTTAAATAATTTTAATAATTTTAAACTTTTTAAATTATTTTTAAAAAATTGTTTTTAATTTTGAATTTTTAAATATTTCTTATTTTTTATAATTTTTGAATTTTTTAGATTATAATTTTTTAAATTTTTTTATGTTTTTAATTTAAAATATGAAAAAGTAATTTTAATTTTTTTTAAAAAAATTATGTAGTTTTAAAGAATGAAGGTCAAATTAACAAAAACTATAAACATTGAGGTTTTTTTTATCAATTTTTTTAATTGCTATGTCAATAATTTTAATGAAAAAAACTGATAGAAGGACCAAAATTTTTAAATAAAAACGTACAAGGATTCAACGTGTCAAAATTAAATTATATAGACTAAATTTTAAATTTTTGAAGAGTATAGAAATATCTAGCATATATAAACCTTTATTTCTTCTTTCTTAACATTTCTCATAAAAACTAGGAAAATGATTTTTTTTCAATAAAGATAAACTGAGAAAACTAAACTTGAACGTTGAGGACGAAAGTTTGAGGTGTGTAGAACATTGTTTTTAAGTATAATTCATCCACCACATATCTCCAACAAGCTCTTTTGTATCGAGTTTGTGATGTGCTTAGAAGGCTACCAATACATGATATTTATAGCTATTAGAGTAGTAACTAGTAAAAAATATGGGCTCTTCAAGTTAAGTATGTTGAATTATAAAATAATAATTTTATTCCAAGAAATAAAAAGGATCAGGCTCCACCATATTCTCACGCGCACAGGGAAAATCCATCGGTTTGCACAATGCTAAGTTTTCAACCCCAGTTCTCATTTGCATGAGTGATTTTCCATAATTTAATATGGTAAATTGAGTTTTTGTGAACTTGTAATCGAGCATTTTTATGTTATTTCTTTATTTTTATGAATTATGTGTTATTTATGTTTTAGTTGAATAAAACAAGCCTTTTAGGATGTTTATCGATCGATTAGGCAAACTCGTGCCTAATGAGTTCCAACTAAGTGATGTAGTGGTGCAAGAAACGACTTGAGCCAAATGACAAAGTGATAAACCATAAAAGTAACATGTTTTAATCCCATACTTGTCATGTTTTTGGATGATTTATTATGTGAATTAGTGAATTTGATGCTCCTAATCCATTAAATTTATGTTTCTATACTTAGGTGAGCATAGGGAAGTGAAAGGAGCGAAAAACGGGCCAAAATCAGACAAAAAGAGCTGTTTTCAGGAATCACATGGCCTGGGCACTTCCACACAGGCTGGGCACACGCCTGTGTGAGCCACACGGGCTGGCCACACGCCCATGTGCTAGCCCTGTCGATTTCAAACCCTGCTTCAATTTTACGTGAAAAAACTCAATTTTTAGGGTTTTTGAGCATTCTAAAGTTTATAAATACATATTAGAAGAGGACTAAAGGGAGCACGAAGAGAAGAACGAAGAATTTACTCTAAGACCGCCAACGGATTCAACTCAGAAGCAGGATCTCCTTCAAGATTGAAGATCTCTATTCAATTTCTCTAGAAGTTTTTGAGTTTCTTTATGTCTTGTTGTTTTCCTAATTTTGAGATGTTTTCCTTCCAAATTATGAACTAAATTCCTTAGATACCTAGGGAAGATGAAACCTATGATGGATCTTATTATTTGATTTTCTGAATTACATGATATATACTTGATCCTTGTTCTCAATTATGTGTACTTATTTCGTGTTTTAATGTTTTCAGGATATTAATTCATGATTGATGTGCTTATTTCAGTGGAGCAAAAGTCCATGTTTAAGAGTAGATCTGACTTAATTGAGTGGAGTTGCATGCAATCCTAGTAATAGGTTGACATAAATATACCGGATTAGAGTCAAATCTAATAGGGGAATCCATAGATCGAGTTAATGCGACAATAGGGGTTTTAATTAGAAAAATATTTCAATTAATCAACCTAGAGTCAGTTGTTCTTATTCTCGAAAGAGATTAACATAAATTAGGGATTTCTACGGATCAAGGCACAAGTGAATAAATCGTTTAATTCAGGTTCAGAATAACAAGTGAAGTCTAGGTGGATTCTTTCCTAGGTATTGTCTATCTCATTTGTTATTCGATTATTCTCTTAATTCATTCTCTGTCACATTCTTAATAATTAGTTTAATACAAACAACCCTTTCAATTTATAGGCTAGATAATAAAAAGATAGTAATTACTAGTACTTTTAGTCCTCGTGGATACGATATTCCCGACTCACCATAGCTATACTACTATTCGATAGGTACTAATTTTAGTTAGTTTAATGACATCATCAAGTTTTTGGCGCCGTTGCCAGGGACTAAAATATTAGGAACACTCGATTTTTATTACTTTAGCCATTTTTATTTTTATTGCATTTTATTTTTGTTTTTAGTTTAATTTTTGTTTTCTAATTTTTCTTTTGTTTGCTTATAGCAGGTTCGTTTAGTTTATGACTAGAAGAAACCCGTCAGGACCTTTAGTATTCGATAGTGAAATTGAAAGTACAGCTCGTAGAAACCGTAGAGAAGCAAGGCAGAGTCGACAAAGTACAGTGGAAGAGCAAGAGGACATTTTTGTTATCACTGAGGAGATGGCTGATAACCAGAATAATCCACTACCTCCTGTGGTTGCTGTAAATCCTGCAAATTCGAATCCTGCTCCTTGTACTATGTACGATTATGCCAAGCCCACTCCAACTGAGGCTGAATCAAGTATCGTGAGACCTGCTATTGCTACAAATAACTTCGAACTGAAGCCGAACACTATTCAGATGATCCAACAATTTGTTCAGTTCGATGGTTTGCAAAATGAAGATCCAAATACTCATTTGGCTAACTTTTTGGAATTTTGCGACACTTTTAAGATAAATGGCATTTCTGACGATGTCATTCGCCTACGGTTGTTTCCCTTCTCGTTGAGGAGTAAGGCTAAACAGTGGTTGAACTCCCTACCAAGAGGTTCTATCACTACATTGGACCAAATGACCGATAAGTTTTTGCTGAAGTATTTTCCACCGACTAAGATAGCCAAGCTGAGGAATGATATCTCTTCCTTCGTGCAAATGGATTTAGAGACCTTATATGATGCATGGGAGAGGTATAAGGATTTATTGAAAAGGTGCCCTCACCATGGGTTACCTCTATGGTTACAAGTTCAAACTTTCTACAACAGTTTGAACCCCTCAACTAGGCAATTGATCGATACAGCCGCCGATGATACTCTGAATAATAAAACACCTGAAGAGGTTTATAAGTTTATAGAGGATATGTCACTGAATAATTATCAGTGGAAAGTCATGAGGACGAAGCCCACAAAAGTAGCCGGTGTTTTTAACTTAGATGCGGTCACCATGTTGTCAAATCAGGTAAAACTTTTGAATAAAAAGATTGATGGTTTATATGGTTCTACGCAGGTACATCCAGTGGTGCAGTGCGATAGGAATGGAGGAGGGATGAACAATCTAGAATGTCTATCCTACAACCCTAGCACAGAGAACGAACAAATCAACTATATGGGTAATAATTCTAGACCTCAGAATAATCCCTATAGTAACACTTATAATGCAGGTTAGAGGAACCATCCCAATTTCTCTTGGGGTGGTCAAGGAAATCAGAGACCACAACCCCCTCCAGGCTTTCAACAATAATCGTACCAGCAAGAGAAAAAGTCGAACCTTGAGGAGATGCTGACGAAGTTTATTTCGGTGTCAGAAACCTGTTTCTAAAACACCGAAACCGCACTTAAAAATCAACAAGCGTCGATTCAAGGACTCGAGAACCAGATAGGACAGCTTGCTAAGATGATTTCAGAAAGACCACAAGGTAGCTTGCCTAGCAACACCGAAACTAACCCAAGAGAGCAGCTTCGTGCAATTACGGTTCGAGATGAAGAAGGGTTAGTTGAACCTGAACCAGAACTAAGTCAAGAAAATGTGGTAAGTCAAGGTAAGGTTGAGGTGAGCCACAGTGAACAAAAACCAGTAGGTAAGGAGTATAAACCTCAAGTTCCATATCCCAATGCGACAAAGAAAGACCACACAAACGAACAATTTGGTAAATTTCTTAAACTTTTGAAAAAGTTGCATATTAACTTACCGTTTATTGAAGCTCTTTCACAGATTCCCAATTCAGTTAAATTTTTAAAAGAGCTTTTGGCAAACAAACGAAAGTTGGATGATTCGTCGCATGTGAGTTAAATGCAGTGTGCTCAGCCATTTTGCAAAACAAACTACCCAACAAATTGAAAGATCCAGGGAGTTTTACTATTCCTTGTTGAATTGGTAGTTTAAATGTTAACAATGCTTTGGCTGATTTAGGGGCAAGTATTAATGTCATGCCCTATAAAATGTTTAAACAACTAGGTATTGGGAAACCCAAACAAACTAGGATGAGTATTCAATTGGCAGATAGAACTATTAGATTTCCTAGAGGTATTGTTGAAGACGTTCTTGTTAAAATTGAAAAATTTATATTCCCAGTCAATTTTGTTGTCTTAGACATAAATGAGGATAGTGACGTACCTTTAATTCTGGGTCGGCCCTTTTTAGCAACTGCTAGAACTATCATTGACGTTGGTACAAGTGAATTGATACTTCGTGTAGGAGATGGCACAATTACTCTCCAAGCTCGTGATTCTGCTAAGATATCTAGTAATCGAGATGATTATATGGGTTCTGTTAATATAAGTAACCTTGTGGCTCAACCTTCTTTGCAGGAAATCCCTCAGAAAAACGTGATGGAGCCACGGACCAGCAGAACAACTCATGGAGAAAGAATGTTGCAGATCGATGAACTAAATGAATGGCGGACACACGTCGAGGAGAAACCGAGAATACACGATGCAGAACTGAAGCGACGCCATGACGAGCTTAAGGATGGAACGAACCAATTTGAGGTTGGGGACCAGGTATTGTTGGATAAAACGAACCTTCGAATTGCCACTTTTAAGGTACTCAATGTCTTCCCATACGGTACAGTGAGGTAAATCATTCTGAATTCGGCACTTTTAAGGTAAATATTACTCGACTCAAACCTTATTTCAGTAATAGAATTGACAGCGAGAAATAGGAGTTTCGACTCCGCGAACCACCGTGACCATGCGAATACGAGGTAAGTCGAGCTTAGACTTAAAATAAGCGCTTCTCGGGAGGCAACCCGAGCGTTAACATTGTTAATTTCTTAATTTTATCTCACGATATTTTTAAAAAAATTAATTTAATTAAAAAAAGTGTGTTTTTCAATCCACACGGCCTGGACACATGGGCGTGTCCTTGGCCGTGTGGATCCTATGACTTAGTTTTAAAATTTGAAAAAAATCAACAGTGAGTTACACGGCCTGGCGACACGGCCGTGTAACCCACACGGGTGTGTCCTTGGCCGTGTGGCGCCTGGGACTTAACTTTTCAAAAAATCGTCAGAGACACGGCCTAAAATAGTCCACACAGCCTGGACACACGGGCATGTTCTAGGCCGTGTGAAACCTGGAGCTAAATTTTTCAATTTTAAAGCAAGTCAGAGAGTTACACAGGCAAGGCACACGGCCATGCCACACGGGCATGTGGGAGATCACATAGGCGTGGGAAAAGCGAAGGAGGTGCCACACGGCCGTGTGAAGATTGGCCTTATTTTATTAATCGCACACGGGCTGAACAGGAGACCACACGGGCATGTGACACAGCCGTGTAACCCAACACGGGCCTTTACAGGACCGTGTCACCCCATAAATCCCTAACCCTAATTAATTCCTTTACAATTTTTCTTTTTCTTCATCTAACTACTTTAGCCGCTGCTTCCCTCCCTCCACTTTCCGACCGACGTCCCCTCCCTCTGCATCTCACCGACAAACAATTACCACCACCAACCTCACCCTGCCCTTCCCCTCTCAAACCCAACCCCAGGCGCACCCAACCAAACTCCCAATTTCCCTCGCCCGAACATCACCAGCCCCTTTCTCCTTGCGCGCACACCCCCCACTCCTGCACGAACAACCCCTCACCCCTTCCCTTATTCTCCTTGCCATTCACCCACAACAACCCAGTTGATACGACCACGCCCTGGGAACGCCCTTGGTTCAGCTCATCAAGCGTCACTTGCAATCTTTTGCAAGTTGATCTAGCTCGTTCCTGCTCAATGGAGCTCAATTCAGCTAGATGCTAGCTCATTGGCTTGATTGTATTTTATTTAACTTATGCATTTTTTTACTGGAATAAAATTTTTAATTTAGTATTTCTTAAATTAATGTATTTAGCTCAAATAATTAATGTTTCTTTTAATGTGTCATAATCTGGACATTATAATTAAAATTAATATGTCTTCGTTTATTACATATTTAATAGATTTTAATAGATAATTAAATGTGTCTAAGTTTAAGACAAATTTAATTATTGTTTCAATTAATTTTGTCCAGCCGAATTTAATTTGTCTTAGCCTATTTAACTAGCTGAATTTAGTTGCTGCAGGTACATGCATAG
Organism: Gossypium sturtianum; assembly: GCA_025698515.1. Classification (NCBI taxonomy): domain Eukaryota; kingdom Viridiplantae; phylum Streptophyta; class Magnoliopsida; order Malvales; family Malvaceae; genus Gossypium; species Gossypium sturtianum. The sequence continues at coordinate 59,679,253 of CM046948.1, forward strand.
ACGGCACAATTAAGGTGAGCTGATGATTTCTCTTCTCCAAGCATCCCTTCGTGAACACCAAGAGCCAAAAGTAAGCTGCTGATTTCTTTTCTCCAAAATTGCCCAATCATGGACATCAACAGCCCAAGTGCTTTCACACTTGCTGGAAGTTCCTTTCACATTTTTTGTCCATTTGATTTTGAGCATTCACACACAAAGGCTACTTAAATTCACTTGTTCACACTTAAAGGCCATTGAAGTGCCCCAAGCTGACATTTAAGAGCTCAAGACTAATCAGCTCATCAAGGCAGTTCATTAAATCATGTACACACCTCTTGGCCGAACCTAAGCAAGTCCATTCAGCTCATCATGACTTCAATTAAGCCAAGTTTTCCTTGGAAGCTTCAAGGGATGTTCTAGGAAGCTTCATTGAAATTTCAGCTCAATTAAGCTGAACACAAGCTGCCCCTTTAGTTATCTAAGTGTCCATTTGGCTAGTTTATGTATTGAGCTATAAATATGAAGCTCATTAGTTGTAATTCAGGCTTTTTGCCATTTTGAATGAACATATTGTTCTTTTGTGAGGTTTCTTCCTCTCCAATTTTGTTCGAGTCTCACTTTGACTTATCTACTCGTCAGTGGCGTCAATCTGATTCTCTTTGAACTTATCACCATTCCGGTGTGGCGTTCACCCTATTCCTTATACCTTTGGTTCCTACCTTGTTAGGTAATGGGTCAAGGTCCCCTTCTTCATTCACCAAACCATCTTAAGCAATATAAATCCCGGGACGGCACCCTTCATAGTGTTGGATCGTTATTGACGCTTAGGCCTAAATTTCTATTCCACCAATCCATTAAATTATCTATTTCACTTTCTTATTAAACCGAACCTATTTTTATCATACTTAACCTATTGGAACCTATTTCCATCATTTCCTTCATATTTAGCCTGACTACAAGCAACTTCAAGTTTGGAACGATACTTTCTCGTCGACAATCGTGTAATAGCCCGATTTTGGGGCTAGTCAGAATAGTGGTTTCGAGACCGCAAATCCAAAGTTGAAGAAAAATTAGTTTGATATTATTTTATGTGTTATGGCATAATTATATGGATGTATGAAAATTTTGGTGCATTAATTTTGGTAATTTCATGCTTAATTGTGAAAAAGGACTAAATCGCATAAAGTACGAAAGTTCTATTATACAAGGTAGAGGTGTCTAATAGCCATAGAATATTAAATTGGAGGTCCTTAAAGTGTAATTAGGCCATTAAGGGTGTGTTGACCAGCCATAGAGACAAGGAGACAAGGGCATTAAATTTTGGTCAAATTTGGTGAAATTAGGTGATAAAAATGAATAAAATAAGACAAATAGAAGAGATATCATCTTTCACTATTCATGTTTCTTCCCCACCGAAAAATGAAGAGGAAATAAGGGTATTTGGATTTCAAATTTTCATCCAAGCAAAACTCTTGCAAGTAAGTGATTTTAGAGGTCTTTCTTGATAATTTTTGTACTTTTGGAACCCCCAAAGCTTAAGCTAGCTAATGAGGGGACCATTTTGCAATATGGTTGAAAGTTTAGGGACTTTCCATGAGAGTGTTTATGTTGCTTACTGAGTTTTTATGGACGAAAATAAATGTTAGTGAGTTAAGGAACAACTTTTGTGAAAGGTGTTACCATGAAAACACCTAAAGAGGACTTAGTTGTAAAGGTTGTAATTTAGTAATAAATGCATGAAATAATGGGTTTTGTGAGATGTTGTAAGAGAAATAAATGTTCAGCTAGGCTTGTTTAATGAGAAAATGTGATGAAAAATGATTTACGAGCCTAGGGGCAAAATCGTAATTTTGCCAAAGTATAAGGGCAAAATGGTCATTATTGCCTAAGTAGAAATTTTGATGTATCATGAATTATAAAGTGATTAAATGAGTGAATTTTATTACTATATATCAAGAAGAGCGCGGAAATAACCTTGACCGAGGAAAAGGCAAGGTTACGGACTAAGCCCTCGACTAATATATTTTGCATCGAGGTAAGTTTATGTGTAAATGATACATCTTTAATACATATGTTGGTACTTATTGGTGCATTGTATGAATGAGATAATTTATGATTGATATTGATTGAAAGTGATAGATAGTGAGTGATTTCCGTATGAGTCTCAGAATAGATATGTAAGTGCGGAAAAATATCCATAATAATCATTTGGTGGGCTGTGTGCGATACCACCGTAATTATTCTTTTGGTGGGCTGTGTGCGATACCACCTTATTACTTATTCACGATGGGCCGTGTGTGATACCATCGTTTATAATATCTTTTGGTGGGCTGTGTGCGATACCACCTTATTACTTATTCACGATGGGCCGTGTGTGATATCGTCGTTTATAATATCTTTTGGTAGGCTATGTGCGATACCACCGTACATATTCTTGTTGGTGGGCTATGTGCGATACCACCCTATTATAGATTAATGGTGGGTTGTGTGCGAAACCACCGAGTGTTTAGTATTATTCCGAATAGTTCATCGAGAAATTGTTTAAGTAAATGTTTCATGTGACTCTGTGGTGATGAGTGCAGGGAATGTGTGCAAGTAAATGTGAGCATTATAATTGTTATATGGTTGGAATGTGGTAAGAGATAAAATGAGTAAGCATGATATGGAAATGTGAATTGTTTTTGCTTAGTATGTAATGTTATTGATTGATTAGCATATGTTATGATGCTTATTGCTTACATGTAAACTTACTAAGCTTAAAGCTTACTCCCTTTGTTTTCCCTTGTTTTATAGTGTTAAAGAGCCGACTCGGGATATGAAGATAATCAGAAGATCATCCACACTATCAGCTCATCTCGGTATATTTAGACTTAGCATTTTGAGAATGGCATGTATAGGGGCTAGACTTAGTGAAATCTTTTGTTGTTTTGGCCAAGTGTGTTGGCTCTTCTAAAGATGAACTCTTTTGTAAATGGCCATAATCAATGGCTCATTAGTATTAATAAATGAAAAGATGACGTTATTCATGAATGTGTTTGATCATGATTGGGTTGCTTGGTAAATGGTTGAATGGGATTTATGTTGTGTGAGTTAGGGTGATAAAAGAGCTTGGCAAATAGCCTTGTTCTTGTCCACACGGGCAGGCACACGGGCGTGTGTCTAGGCCGTGTGTGACACACGGTCAGTCTCATGGGCGTGTGACCAGACTGTGTGTCCCCTGCATGTTAATGTTGCAAGTCAGTGTTGACCACGGGCTAGACACACGGGCGTGTGCCTAGGCCGTGTGCCCCTTAAGAGACTGCTAACGTCATTAACAGAATGCTAAGGTTTTCACACACAGGTGAGGACACGGGCGTGTCTAGGCCGTGTGAGGGACATGGGCCATTGACACGGGCGTGTGTCTGGCCGTGTAAAAACCCTTGTAGGTTCAAAATGAAAAATAAATCCCACACGGCTGGGGACATGGGCGTGTGTGACCACAAGGCCCGCCCACACGAGCGTGTCCCATTTCACACGGGCGTGTGGCCCTATTAAGGCAAAAAAAATTCTAAGTATATCAAAATTCCCGGTTTAATTCCGAGACCCTCCGTTTGCATGTTTAAGGCCTCGTAGGCCCATAATAAGGATGTTATGAGTGTGAATTGGAAAGTTTTAATTTGGAACGAAATTCTATAGCTCAAAGTTGTATATTCAAGTGATTTAAGTCCAGTAATGCCTCGTACCCGATTTCGGTGTTGAATACGGGTAAGGGGTAATACAGATCGAGAAACTTAGACGACTCGACTCACATCACCGAGGCGGGATTGCATCATTTGGTATCAGAGCTACTAAAACGAGAAGTACCGACGTTCGTAGTCATCTCGAAGTAGGTTCGTAAAAAAAAATAAGTTTCGAAAAAAATTCTAAGTAATTTACTTGTATTCATTCTATTGTAATTGAAAAAAAATAAAAAAAATTGAAGTATAAAAAAAATATTCGAAGTTAAAAAGAAAAGACGTTGTGTTGGAAGTTTTTTTTATGTTCATTGCTCTTGTTATCCCGATCAGCAAGTACGTTCTTTTTTTCAACTCCATTTACCACCCTACACGCCACACCTTAAAACCAAATTTTATTTTCTTTCAGCCTACCCTACACCCTCTACAATATAGCCCTTGTAAACCACTTTAAAGCCGACCCCCTAGACAGCGAAATAGTCATAAAGAGACTTCTACAAAATCATGAGAGAAAGAATAGAGTGGTAAAAGGCACCAGTGTGTGAGCACAATCGAGTGAAGAAAAAGCCTTATATCGAGTGTAAACACGAGTGTGAGTGCTAAATTATTTCTTTTCTTTCCGAGTGACTAGTGAGGCTTTGTGGTGAGGATTTTTAAACTTTTCTCATGTCAAGGGAGTCCGGATCAAAACATGGCGGAAAGACCCGAAAGACAACCAGTTCGCAATGTACCTTATCTCAATCTTCAAGCCCTCTTGCATGAAGTGGAGCGTTTATTCGATCGAAAGCTTGAGCCTATCCAAGAAAGGATTGACCAAGTGGAAGGAAGAGCCCAACAAGAAAGGACGCCCCTAAGTCCACCGAGAAACTGAGGCCGGCAACCAACCCAAGAAGACGAGTTGTCCGATCCTAGCGATGTCGAGAGTGACCAAGGGTCCAATATAACTGATCGGCGGAGGGGCCAACGAAACCGTGGCCAGAGAGAACGTGAGAGATATGATGATGATCTTAAAAGCATTAAGTTGACAATTCCACCTTTTCAAGGTCGATCGGACCCGGAGGCATATCTCGAGTGGGAGAAGAAGATAGAACTAGTGTTCGAGTGTCATAACCACTCCGAAGCCAAAAAGGTCAAGTTGGCAGCAATAGAGTTTTCGGATTATGCGATGATATGGTGGGATCAACTTATTACGAGTCGAAGGTGGAACTGATAACGACCAATTAGCACATGGGAAATGAAATTGGTGATGCGCTGGAGATGTAACACCCCTTACCCGTATTCAACCGGAACCGGGTTTGAGGCATTACCTAACTAATCTTGCTTAAACGTCTCGAAAAGGGTTATAAAATTTCGTTTAAACCCATCACTTGCACATACTCGGCCTAAGGGGCCCTAAACATACCTCCGAGAGGTATCGGAACTATTTTGGGAACTTTTACGAACTCGAGAAACTTTTCAACAAAACAGGGGCCACACGCCCGTGTTGGTCTAGGGACACGCCCGTGTGCCCCTAAGACATGCCCGTGTCTTCCACCCGTGGTCGATCCTGACTAACTTCATACGGCCTAGACACGCCCGTGTCTTCCACCCGTGGTCGATCCTGACTAACTTCACACGGCCTAGACACGCCCGTGTCTTCCACCCATGGTCGATTTAAATTCCACAATCAATGTGCAGACTTCACACGGCCTGGGAACACGCCCGTGTCCCTAGCCCGTGTCTCTCACAATGCTGAGACACACGGCCGTGTCTCTGCCCGTGGAGCATACTGACTTGCAAACCTAGCATGCAAGGGGACACACAGTCGATCCACACGCCCATAGGGCTGACCGTGTGACACACACGGCATAGAAACACGCCCGTGTGTCTACCCATGTGGACAATTAGATGGCTATCTACCAAGCCCTTTGCCACCCTACATTGCACACATACAAACACCAATTCAATTCAACATAATTCCTAACCCAAAGGCATATCTAAGTACTCAATTTAACATCCATACACAAGGGCATACACTTCAAGAAAATCACTTTCATTAAGCATAAGAGTTTGCCAAATATCGGCCTAACTTAATAGACCATTACAAAAGGAGGTTTTGATGCATTACAAATCCAACACTTTGGCCAACAATTACGACCTAACAAAATACTCGAGTCCTATACATGCCATACTCAAAATAAGTCTAAATTGTTATACCAAAGTGATGTCGATTGTGTGATTTCCGAACTCCTATGTCCACGTTCCTCGAGTTATCTTGGCAATACTACAAGGAGAAAGAGCAATGAAAGGGGTAAGCATAAGGCTTAGTAAGTTTTCATGGATATAAATAGCAACAACAAGCTCATAAAATAATCCATCCATGACATTAACTAACCATACACAAGTCATAGGCTTGTTGCCATGCTTACTCACAGTTGCCCTTATTTAGCACATACCATGCCACATATCGTAATCGTTCCTTCGTGACTCATTCACGAGTACCTGTATTCACACATTCACAGGATTTAGTGCTAATCTCATTTACATTTCTAAACTCATCTAATCATCCCATTAATCACTAGGGATACTCAAAGACGCATAATATTGTCATTATTATAAATACGAGGCCAATGCCACATCCCAGAGATGGTCTTACATGGAGTTACAACTATATGCCGATGCCATATCCCGGATATGGTCTTATACGGGATTTCACATTTAAAATCAACGGCACATCCCGGATATGGTCTTACACGATTCTTACATTCAATACTGAAGCCATATTCCAAATATGGTCTTATACAAAAATCTCAATTCAGTGCCAAGGCCATGTCCCGGACATGGTCTTATACAGGACCATATCTATTTCATATCTCAATGATAGCTTTTTCATATTCATTATAGTCTGCCAGGACTTCAACATCATATTCAACATCAATCACTCAATTTAGTAGAGTATCATGCATCAATATGATACCAAGCATTCTCAATTATGCTAACATGAACGTTGCATTAATCACATACAAACTTACCTCGATTTCAAAATGAGCTAGCTCGACGGTTTAGTCTGAGACTTTATTCTTTCCCCGATCGAGGTGGATTCTCGGTTCTTCTTGCTCTATAATAGAAATTTAGCTCATTTTAATCATCTCATTAATAAAAGCATTTCAATAATCATGCTTAGGCAAAATTACTATTTTGCCCCTAGACTTTGGCAAAATGACCATTTTTCCCCTAGGCTCGGAAATTATTTCTAATCACATTTCCACTTTCAACAAGCCTAGGTGAACATTTAATACTCTTATAGCTATCATCAAAACTCAACATTTCACATAATTACTACAAATTTGTAACCTTTTCATCAAGGTCCAATTAGGTGTTTTCAAGACAACACCTTTCACAAAAGTTGTTCATCTAACAACTAAGATTCATTTTCTTCCAAAAAAAAATACAGTAAATAAAAATGAAAGCTCTCATGGCAACTCTTTAAAAATTTCACCATAATGCAAGATAATCCCCTATTTAGAAAGCTTAAGCTCTAGGGATCTCAAAAGTACAATTATCACAAAGAAAAATCATCAAAATCACTTACTAGAATGAAAGAGAGCTTGCTGAAAATTTGAGCTTTCAAAACCCCTATTTTTCTTCGAAATTTTGGTGGAGGAAGATGGAAAGAAAGATGATATTTTCTCTTTCTTTATTCTAATATTAAACTAGTCAAATTAGTCACCAACTACTACTAACTTTGACCAAATTTTTGTCCATCTTTGTCTCCCATGATAGCCTATGGCCGGCCAAGCATTTACAAGGGGCTAAATTGCCTTTTAAAGACCTCAAATTTACAATCTATGGCTATTTGGTACCTTTAGCCTATAGAATGGAACTTTCGCACTTTATGCGATTTAGTCTTTTTTCGCGATTAATCGAGAAATCGCTAAAATTAAAGTACCGAAATTCTCATGTACTTATACAATCATATACTAATTTATAAAATCACATGAATATAAATATCTCTAATCTTGGATTAGTGATCCCGAGATCACTGTTCTGACTAGCCCCTAAATCGAGCTGTTACAATTCTCCCCCCTTAAGGATTTTCGTCCCCGAAAATCTTACCGGTGAAAAGGTTGGGGTATTGGTTTCTCATCGTTTCCTCGGGCTCCCATGTAGCCTCTTCTATTCTGTGCCTTTTCCATAAAACTTTCACAAGGGCTATGCTTTTGTTTCTCAACTGTTTGACCTCTCACGCCAAAATCTTAACCGGCTCTTCACCATAAGTCAAGTCCGGTTGTATCTCTACCTTTGTTGGTGCAATGACATGTGAAGGATCTGAATGGTATCGGCGCAACATGGATACGTGAAAGATGTCATGAATCTTTTCTAACTCAGGTGGCAAGGCCAACTGATAAGCTACCGGTCCTATCCTCTCGGTAACTTCATAAGGTCCGATAAAACGCGGACTCAATTTGCCCTTCCGGCCAAATCTGAGGACTTTCCTCCAAGGTGATACTCTCAAGAACACTTTATCACTGACTTTGAATACAATCTCTTTCCTTTTCAAATCCAAATAAGACTTTTGTCTATTTGAGGCGACTTTCAGATAGTCACGTATCACTTTTACTTTCTCTTCAGTTTCCTTAACCAAATCGACCCCATGTATCTGTTTCTCTTTGAGTTCTGACCAATACAAGGGCATGCGGCACTTATGCCCATACAATGCCTCGTAAGGAGCCATCTTCAAACATGACTGAAAACTGTTGTTGTAGGCGAATTCCACCAACGGTAAGTATTTCTCCCAACTACCTTGGAATTCTAAAACACAACATCGAAGCATGTCCTAGTATCTGGATTACCCTCTTCGATTGTCCGTCGGTTTGTGGATGGAAGGCTGTACTGAAATTTAATTTCGTGCCCAAGGCTTCTTGCAACATTTTCCAAAACTGTGACGTGAATCTCGGATCTCTATCTAAAATGATCGACAACCGTACACCATGGAGTCTTACTATCTCTGACATGTACAAGTCTGCCAATTTATCAAGCGAATAGTCAACTCGTACTGGTATAAAATGGGCTGACTTTGTGTGTCTATCAACCACTACCCATACTGCATCTTTCTTCTTTGGACTCAATGGTAAGCCCATCACGAAGTCCATGGTGATACGGTCCCATTTCCACTCAGGGACCATAATAGGCTGAAGTAAACCCGAAGGTACTTGATGTTCAGCTTTTACTTGCTGACAAATCAGGCATCTCGATACAAACTCGGAAATGTCTTTCTTCATACCAAGCCATCAATACCATTTCCTCAAATCATAGTACAACTTCGTGCTCCAAGGGTGCATAGTTAAACATCTGCTATGCGCTTCATGCAAGATCTTACGAATAAGCTAATCATTTCTGGGTACACAGACCCTATCTCGAAATGTCAGACATCCATCAGGATTTACTCGAAAGTCTGACTCAACATTCGACTCACATAAAACTCTTTTGACTTGTAAGCTGTTATCATCTTTCTGAGCTTCACAAATCTTTTGGAGAAACAATGGTTTAGCCCTCAACTCGGCTAAAATGGAACCATCATCCAACAAGGTTATCTGAGTACTCATGCCTCTCAGCGCGAACAAGGATTTTCTGCTCAAAGCGTCGGCGACTACGTTCACCTTTCCCGGATGGTAGTCAATTACCAAATCATAATCTTTAATCAGCTCTAACCACCTTCGTTTCCTCAGATTCAATTCCTTTTGAGTCATCAAATATTTTAGGCTTTTATGGTCGGTGAAAATCCGACACCTTTCACCATCTAAATGATGTCTCCAAATCTTCAACGTAAACACAATTGCGGCCAACTCTAAATCATGAGTCGGGTAATTCTTTTCGTGCGACTTTAATTGCCTAGAGGCGTATGCAATCACCTTACCCTCTTGTATAAGTACACAACCCAATCCGATCAGGGATGCGTCACTATAAACCACAAATTCTCTTCCCGATTCAGGTTGCACCAAAACAAGAGCCTCAGTCAATAGCGTCTTCAGTTTCTCAAAACCATGTTGGCACTCTTTTGTCCAAACAAACTTCACATGTTTTTGCAAGAGTCTCGTCATCGGGGTAGCTATCATGGAAAACCCCTTGACAAAATGCTTGTAATAACTAGATAGGCCCAGAAAAATCCTTACTTCAGTTACGCTCCTCGGCGGTTTCCATTCAATAATTGCTGAAATCTTACTCGGGTCTACTCTAATTCCATCTCCCGAGACAATGTGCCCCAAAAATCCCACTTTCTTGAGCCAAAACTCACTCTTACTGAACTTGGCATACAATTGTTTTTCTCTTAATACTTGCAGAACCATACTCAAACGTTCGGCATGTTCGTTCTCATCTCGAGAGTAGATCAGTATGTCGTCGATGAAGGCTACGACAAATTTATCCAAGTATGGCCAAAAAATGTGATTCATCAAATCCATGAAGATCGCAAGGGCATTTGTCAGACCAAAAGGCATTACCAAAAATTCGTAGTGGCTGTACCTAGTCCTAAATACGGTTTTCAGCACATCCAATTCCTTGACTCTAAGCTGGTAGTACCCTGACCTCAAATCTATCTTGGAAAATATCGTGGCTCCCTTTAATTGATCGAATAGATAATCGATCCTCGGTAACGGGTACTTGTTCTTCACAGTTACCTTGTTGAGTTACCGATAATCTATGCATAGTCTCATAGAATCGTCTTTCTTCTTCACAAATAAAATGGGAGCACCCCACGGAGAAAAACTTGGTCTTGCGAAACCTTTATCCGTTAGTTCTTGCAACTGCGCTTTTAGCTCTTTTAGCTCGGTTCGTGCCATTCTATATGAAGCAATAGAAATAGGGGCAGTACCCAGAGCCAACTCAATCCTGAATTCAATCTCTCTAACCAGAGGTAACCCTGGCAACTCTTCCGGGAAAAAATCTAGGTACTCGCACACTATGGGTACCAACTCCATTCTCAAATCAGTCTCTTTAGTGTTCAACACAAAGGCAAGATAAGCATCGTACCCTTTCATTAAATACCTCTGAGTCGACAAGGTTGATATCACTATTGGTGATCTATCTGGCTTATCTGATTTAACACGAATAAAATCCCCATTTTCATTTTTCAACTCAATAAGCTTCATCCCACAATTCACAATTACTCCATGAGTAACTAACCAATCCATCCCAAGGATGACATCAAACTTGTCAAATGGCAATAGCATAAGATCAACCGGGAAACAATGACCCTTAATCATCAAAGGGCAACCTTTGCAAACTTTATCAACCAACACACACTTACCTAGAGGATTAGACACTCTTATGATGAATCTGGTAGGCTCTAAAGGCATGCTCATGCTAGAGACTAATTTCATGCATATGTATGAGTAGGTAGATCCAGGATCAATTATAGCTATAACACGAGTATTATGGAGAGAAAAGGTACCCGTGATTACGTTAGGAGAAGACGCCTCTTCACGAGCGCGAATGGCATAAGTTCTCGTCGGTGCTCTACCCTCGACTCTTTCAGCTTGCTCTCTAGATGGATTCTTGCTACCCATCTCATTTCTCAGGTTTCTCTGTGGTCTTCCTCTAGCAGTACTCCCCGGTCTTGCATCCTGTGACTTCTCTTTCTCACCCACCTTGGGGCAATCTCTGATAAAGTGGTCTAAAGACCCACATCTGAAACAAGCTTTCTCATTCGGTCGACACTCAACGTAATGGCGCCTACCACATTAAGGGCATTCCGGTCTACTTGGTCGAATGTTGCCCACACTAGCAATTGATGTGGTCTGCCCTTTCGACCCCAAAAATTGCTTGCCCTTACTTCGGGTTGAAAACCCGGCTGAGGTGACTGATCCAGTAGCAAAATCCCTCAATTTCTTAGATGATGATTGGTAGGACTTATTCAACTGCCTCTTCCTCGAGTCACGAGACTCATTCTTAGCTCTTCTCTTCTCCTTAGCCAACTCTTCGGCTTTACAGGCTCTATCTACCAACACTACAAACTCTTTTAGTTCAAGGACTCCAACATATAAACGAATATCCTCATTTAATCCGTCCTCGAATCTCTTGCACATGACGGCACATGACGGCCTCAGTAGACACGCACTCTCAAGCATACTTGCTAAGCCTTATGAACTCCCGTTCGTAGTCAGTCACTGACATGCGACCTTGCTTCAGTTCCAAGAACTCCTTCCTCTTATGATCGATAAATCTTTTGCTGACGTACTTCTTCCGGTATTCCTCTTGGAAGAATTCCCAACTAACTCTCTCCCTTGGTACCACCGACACAAGGGTGTTCCACCATCGGTAGGCTGTGTAACATCCCGATTTAGGGCCTAGTCGAAATAGTGGTGCGAGACCACAAATCCGAAGTAGAAACATGAGTTTTAAGGTTTATGATATGTTTGCATGAAAGTATGAAAGTTTCATGAAGTAATTTTGCTAATTGTGATTGAATTATCCAATAGGACTAAATTGCAAAAGTTGCAAAATGTGAGATTCTAGAAGCTTTAAGTATGAAATAGCTTTAGATTATTAATTAGAGGTCCTTAAATAGCAATTTTCCCAATTTCTAATTTTTGGACAAAAATGGGCATGAGTGGGTGAAATTTGAAAGTATGGTAAAAATGGCATTTTGGTCATTTGTCAAATAAATGATTAAAAAGATGAAATAGTCAAAATTTGATGCTCAACTTCTTCCCTTGGCTGAAATTTTCAAGAAGCCATAGCTAGGGTTCTTCAAATTTTTCAAGCTTGCTAGTAAGTGCATCCTACCCCCGTTTTTGATATTCTTCGTACTTTTGAAGTCCTCGTAACATGAGTTAGCTATTTTTAGCTATATGTTGAGCTAAGATTCATGTTCAAAAATATACCCATGTATGAAATGCATGTATTTTTATGTTTTATGGAAGATTATGAGAATTGGATGTAGAATAAACATCTTTTTCTAAGTGAATTCCATGAAAAATGCATGTAAGGACTAGTTTGTAAAAGTCATGAAATTGGTCATACATGAGTGATTTAGTAAGAATTGAAGGTTGCTATAGTTGAGAGTATGATTTGGCTATGCATGAAAAACAAGAATGTTGAATGAAAATCTGTAACACCCCTTACCCGTGCCCGAAGCCGGGACCGTGATTGAGGCATTACCTAACTAATCTCACTTGACATCTCGAAACGGGCTATAAAATTTCGTTTAAACTCATCACTTGCACGTACTCGGCCTAAGAGGCCCAAAACATACCTCCAAGATATATCGGAACTATTCTGGGAGTTTTTACGAGCTCGGGAACTTTTCAACAAAACAGGGGCCACACGCCCGTGTTGGTCTAGGGACACGCCCGTGTGCCCCTAAGACATGTCCGTGTCATCCACTCATGGTCGACCCTGACCAACTTCACATGGCCTAGACACGCCCGTGTCTTCCACCCGTGGTCAATTCTGACTAACTTCACACGGCCTAGACACGCACGTGTCTTCCACCCGTGGTCAATTCTGACTAACTTCACACAGCATAGACACGCCCGTGTCTTCTACCCGTGGTCGATTTAAATTCCACAATTAATGTGCAGACTTCACACGGCCTGGGCACATGCCCGTGTCCCTAGCCCGTGGAGCACACTAACTTGCAAACCTAGTATGCAAGGGGACACACGGTCAATTCACACGCCCATAGGGTGGCCGTGTGTCACACTGCGGTATAGACACTGCGCGGTGTGTCTATTCATGTGGACGATTAGATGGCTATCTACTAAGCCTTTTCCACCCTACATTGCACACATGCAAACACCAATCTATCTCACCACAATTCACAACCCAAAGGCATATCCAAGTACTCAATTCAACAACCATACACAAGGGCATACACTTCAAAAAAATCACTTTCTTTAAACATAAAAATTTGCCAAGTATCCGCCTAACTTAATAGACCATTACAAAAGGAGGTTTTGATGCATTACAAAGCCAACACTTTGGCCAACAATTACGACCTAACAAAATACTTGAGTCCTATACATGCCATACTCAAAATAAGTCTAAATTGTTATACCAAAGTGGTGTCAATAGTGTGATTTCCGAACTTCTACGTCCCCGTTCCTCGAGTTATCCTGGCAATACTACAAGGAGAAAGAGCAATGAAAGGGGTAAGCATAAAGCTTAGTAAGTTTGCATGGATATGAATAGCAACAATAAGCTCATAATATAATCCGTTCATGACATTAACCAACTATACACAAGTCATAGGCTTCTTGCCATACTTACTCACAATTGCCTTTATTTAGCACATACCGTACCACATATCGTAATCGTTTCTTCGTGACTCATTCACGAGTACTTGTATTCACTCATTCATATGACTTTAGTACAAATCTCGTTTCTACTTCTGAACCCATTTACTTATCCCTTCAATCACTAGGGATAGTCAAAGATGCATATTTAACATCGTTCATGTAGGGACAAAGCCAATGCCACATCCCCGAGGTGGTCTTACATGGAGTTACTTCTAAACGCCAATGCCATATCTCGGATATGGTCTTATATGGACTTTCACATCAAGTATCGATGCCATATCCCAGATATGGTCTTATACAATTTTCATATTCATTACTGAAGCCATATCCCGGATATGGTCTTATACGGGATCTCAACTCAGTGCCGAGGCCATGTTCCGGACATGGTATTATACGGGACCTTACCAATTTCATGTATCGATGATAGCATTTTCATATTCACATGGTCCACTAGGACTTCAACATCTCACTCAACATCAATTTAATGGAGTGTCATTCACCAATATGACATCAAGCATTCTCAATTATGCTAACATACATATTAAATTAATCACATACAAACTTACCTCGATTCCAAAATGAGCTAACTCGTCGGTTTAGTCCAAGACTTTGTTCTTTCCCCGATCGAGGCAGATTCTCGGTTCTTCTTTCTCTAGCAATTTAGCTCATTTTAATCACCTCATTAATAAAAGCATTTCAATAATCATGCTTAGGCAAAATTACTATTTTGCCCCTAGGCTTTGGCAAAAATGACCATTTTTCCCCTAGGCTCGGAAATAATTCTAATCACCTTTCTACCTTCCTTAAGCCTAGGTGAACATTTAATACTCTTATAGCTATTATCAAAACTCATCATTTCACATGATTACCACAATTTTGTAACCTTTTCATCAAGGTCCAATTAGGTGTTTTCATGGCAACACCTTTCACAAGAGTTGTTCATCTAACAACCAAGACTCATTTTCTCCCATAAAAATGCAGCAAATAACCATGATAGGTCTCATGGAAAAACTCTAAACTTTTCACCATATTGCACAATAGTCCCCTCATTTGAAAGCTTAAGCTTTAGGGGTCCCAAAAGTACAACTATTTTCAAGAAAAGATCACTAGAACACTTACTATTGAAGAGAAGAGTGTGCTAAAATTTTGAAGCTTTCTTCCCTCTATTTGCTGCTAATTTTCGGTGGAAGAGTGAAAGAGAAAAGATGATATCTTTTTTTCCTTATTTTATTAATACTAGTCAAATTAGTCCACCTACTATCACCAACTTTGACCATCATTGACAAATTTGTCTCCTATGCTAGTCTATGGCTGGCCAAGTAAATATTGGGGGTCTAATTTCCTTTTAAGGACCTCCAATTATCAATCTATGGCTATTTGGTACCTTTAGTTTATAAAATGGAACTTTCGCACTTTATGCGATTTAGTCCTTTTTCACGATTATACAAGAAATCGCTAAAATTAAAGCACCAAAATTCTCATGCACATATACTATCATGCTCCGACTCATAAAATAACATGAAAATAAATTTCTCAATTCTTAGATTGACCCCAAGATCACTAATCCGACTAGCCCCTAAGTCGGGCTGTTACAATTCTCCCCCCTTAAGGATTTTCGTCCCCGAAAATCTTACCGGCAAAAAGGTTGGGATATTAGTTTCTCATCATTTCCCTTGGCTCCCACGTAGCCTCTTCTATTCCGTGCCTTTTCCATAAAACTTTCACAAGGGCTATGCTTTTGTTTCTCAACTGCTTGACCTCTCGCGCCAAAATCTTAACCGGCTCTTCACCATAAGTCAAGTCTGGTTGTATCTCTACCTCTGTTGGTATAATGACATGTGAAGGATCTGAACAGTATCGGCGCAACATGGATACGTGAAAGACATCATGAATCTTTTCTAGTTCAGGTGGCAAGGCCAACCGATAAGCTACCGGTCCTATCCTCTCGGTAATATCATAATGTCCGATAAAGCACGGACTTAGTTTGCCCTTCCGGCCAAATCTGAGGACTTTTCTCCAAGGTGATACTCTCAAGAACACTTTATCACCGACTTTGAATTCTATCTCTTTCCTTTTCAAATCTGAATAGGACTTCTGCCTATCTGAGGCGACTTTCAGACAATCACGTATCACTTTTACTTTTTCATCAGTTTCCTTAACCAAATCGACCTAGTGTATCTATTTCTCTCTGAGTTCTGACCAATACAAGGGCGTGCTGCACTTACGCCCATACAATGCCTCGTAAGGAGCCATCTTCAAACATGACTAAAAACTGTTGTTGTAGGCAAATTCCACCAACGGTAAGTATTTCTCCCAACTACCTTGGAATTCTCAAACACAACATCGAAGCATGTCCTCAAGTATCTAGATTACCTCTCCGACTGTCCGTCGGTTTGTGGATGGAAGGCTGTACTGAAATTTAATTTCGTGCCCAAGGCTTCTTGCAATATTTTCCAAAACCATGACGTGAATCTCGGATCTCTATCTGAAATGATCGACAACGGTACACCATGGAGTCTTACTATCTCTGACATGTACAAGTCTACCAATTTATCAAGCGAATAGTCGACTCGTACTGGTATAAAATGGGCTGACTTTGTGAGTCTATCAACCACTACCCATACTGCATCTTTCTTCTTTGGAGTCAACGGTAAGCCCATCACGAAGTTCATGGTGATACGGTCCCATTTCCACTCAGGAACCAAAATGGGCTGAAGTAAACCCGAAGGTACTTGATGTTCAATCTTCACTTGCTGACAAATCAGACATTTCGATACAAACTCGAAAATGTCTTTCTTTATACTAAGCCACCAATACCATTTCTTCAAATCATTGTACATCTTCGTGCTGCCTGGGTGTACATTCAAACATCCGCTATGCACTTCATGCAAGATTTTATGAATAAGCTCGTCATTTCAGCGTACACAGACCCTATCTCGAAATGTCAGACATCCATCAGGATTTACCTGAAATTCTAACTCCACGCTCAACTCACATAAAATTCTCTTGGCTTGCAAACTGTTATCATCTTTCTGAGCTTCACAGATTTCTTGGAGAAACAAGGGTTTAGCCCTCAATTCGGCTAAAATGGAACCATCATCTAACAAGGTCATCTGAGTATTCATGGCTCTTAGTGCAAACAATGATTCTCTACTCAAAGCATCGACGACTACGTTCGCCCTTCCCGGATGGTAGTCAATTTCTAACTCATAATCCTTAATCAACTCTAACCACCTTTGTTGCCTCAAATTCAATTCCTTTTGAGTTATCAAATATTTTAGGCTTTCATGATCGGTGAAAATTCGACACCTTTCACCATATAAATGATGCCTCTAAATTTTTAACGCAAACACAATTGTGACCAACTCTAAATCATGAGTCGGTAATTCTTCTCGTGCGGCTTCAATTGCCTAGAGGCGTAAGCAATCACCTTACCCTCTTGCATGAGTATACAACCCAATCCGTTCAAGGACGGGTCATTATAAACCACAAATTCTCTTCCCGGCTCAGGTTGTACCAAAACAGGGCCTCGATCCATGATGTCTTGATTTCTCAAAACTCTGTTGACACTTTTCTGTCCAATCGAACTTCACATCTTTTTACAAAAGTTTAGTCATCAGGGTAGCTATCATGGAAAACCCCTTGACAAAACGCCTATAATAGCCAGCTAGGCCTAAAAAACTCATTACTTCAGTTACGCTCCTCGGCAGTTTCCATTCAACAATTACTGAAATCTTACTCGGGTCGACTCTAATCCCATCTCTCGAGATAATGTGCCCCAAAAATCCCACATCCTTGAGCCAAAATTCACTCTTACTGAATTTGGCATACAATTTCTCTTCTCTTAGAACTTGCAGAACCGTACTCAAGTGCTCGGCGTGTTCGTTCTCATCTTGAGAGTAGATCAATATGTCATCAATGAAGACCACGACAAATTTATCCAAGTATAGCCGAAAAACGCGATTCATCAAATCCATGAAGATTGCAGGGGCATTCGTTAGACCAAAAGGCATGACCAAAAATTCATAGTGGCCATACCTAGTCCTAAATGTAGTTTTCGGCACATCTGAGTCCTTAACTCTCAGCTGATAGTACCCTAACCTTAAATCTATCTTGGAAAACACCGTTGCTCCCTTCAATTGATCGAATAGATCATCGATCCTCGGCAACCGGTACTTGTTCTTCACAGTTACCTTGTTGAGTTACCGATAATCTATACATAGTCTCATAGAACCATCTTTCTTCTTCACGAATAAAACGGGAGCACCCCACGAAGAAAAACTCGGCCTTGCAAAACCTTTATCCGTCAGCTCTTGCAACTATTCTTTTAGCTCCTTTAACTCGGTTGGAGCCATTCTATAGGGAGCAATAGAAATAGGGGCAGTACCCGGAGCTAACTAAATCCCAAATTCGATATCTCTAACCGGGGGTAGTCCTGGCAACTCTTCTGGGAAAACATCTAGGTACTCACATACCATGGGTACCGACTCAATTCTCAAATCAGTCTCTTTAGTGTTCAACACAAAGGCAAGTTAAGCCTCGTACCCCTTTCTCAAATACTTTTGAGTTGACAGGGTTGACATCACTACTGGTAGCCTATCTGGCTTATCTGATTCAACACGAATAAGATTACCATTTTCATCTCTCAACTCAATATGCTTCTTCCCACAATTCACAACTACTCCATGAGTAACTAACCAATCCATCCCAAGGATGACATCAAACTCATCAAACGGTAATAACATAAGGTCGACCGGGAAATAATGAACCTTAATCATCAAAGGGCAACCTTTGCAAACTCTATCAACCAATACACACTTGCCTAGGGGATTAGACACTCTTATTATGAATTCAGTAAACTCTACGGGCATGCTCATGCTAGAGACTAATTTCATGCATATGTATGAGTGGGTGGATCCCGGATCAATTAAAGCTATAACACAAGTATTATGGAGAGAAAAGGTACCCGTGATTACGTCGGGGAAGATGCCTCTTCACGAGCACGAATGGCATATGTCCTCGTTGGTGCTCTACCCTCTACTCTAGCAGCTTGCTCTCTAGATGGATTCTTACAACCCATTTCATTTCTCGAGTTTCTCAATGGTCTTCCCCTAGCAGTACTTCCCGATCTTGCATACTGAGGCTTTTCTTTCTCGCCCACCTTGGGGCAGTCTCTAATAAAGTGGTCTAAGGACCCACGACGGAAACATGCTTTCTCGTTAGCTCGACACTCACCAGAATGGCGCCTGCCACACTGAGGACATTCTGGTCTACTTGGTCGAACGTTGCCCATACTAGCAACTGAAGTGGTCTGCCCTTTGGACCCTAAAAATTGCTTGCCTTTACTTCGAGTTGAAAACCCCGCTGAAGCGACTGATCGAGTAGTAAAATCCCTCGACTTCTTATGTAGCATCCCGATTTAGGGCCTAGTCGAAATAGTGGTGCGAGACCACAAATCTGAGGTTTATGAATGAGTTTTTGAGGTATGCTATGTATGCATGCTAGTGTGAAAGTTTCATGAAGCAATTTTGTAAAATTGCGGTTGAATTGTCCAAAAAGACTAAATTGCAAAAGTTGCAAAATGTGAGATTCTAGAAGCTATTTGTGTGAAATAGCTTTAGAATATTAATTAGAGGTCCTTAAATAGCAATTTTCCCAATTTCTAATTTTTGGACAAAATTGGGCATGGGTGAGTTAAAATAGAAAGTTTATCAAAAAGGGCATTTTGGTCATTTAACAATTAAGTGATTAAAATAGGAGAAAAGATGAAAAAATTCATTCATCTTCTTCTCCAATGCTGCCGAAAATTGAGACAGCCATTGTTAGGGTTCTTTAAAATTTTCAAGCTTGCTAGTAAGTGCATCTAAGCCTCGTTTTTTATATTCTTTGTATTTTTGAAGTCCTTGTAGCATGAGTAAGCTATTTTTAGCTATTTGATGAGCTATGATGGATGTTCAAAAATGTGGCCATGTATGTCATGCATGTATTTTGATGTTTTATGGAAGATTATGAAAGCTTGATGTAGTAGAAACATCTTTTCCTAATTGAGTTTCCATAGAAAATGCATGTAGGGACTAGTTTGTAAAAATCTTGAGTTTTGTCATACATGTGTGATATAGTGAGAATTGATGATTGCTTTAGTTGAGTAAGTGATTCGGCTAAGCATGAAAGGCTATAAAGTTGAATAAAAATCACTTTACGAGCCTTGGGGCAATAGTGTAAATAGGAGAAGGTTTAGGGGCAAAAGGGTAATTTTGCCAAAGTATGAGATGTGGGTCAATTTAGTCAATGTGTATATTGATGAGTTGAATTATCATTATAGATCAAGGAAGACAAAGCCCGGATCGAAATCGAGGTAAGAGCAAAGTGGTGGACAAAATTACACGTTTCTATACTTTTGAGTATCGAGGTAAGTCTATGCATAAACAATGCATTCATACTTACAATTTGTTAATGCTAGCCGTGTGTCCCCTGCATGTTAGTATTGGCAGAATGCTTGAGTTTTCATGCAAGGGTAGTGACCATGGGCGTGTGTAACAACCACGGGCGTGCCAAATCTTACACGGGCGTGTGAGCCCTGTATAGATGGAAAAATTTTAAGATCGTAAGAGTTTTCGATATGGTCTCGAGAGCCCTAGTGTGCCTGAGAGAGGCCTCGTAAGTCGAGATTAAGGTTGTTGTGATGGCCAAAGAGAGTGGTCATGTTATGCCTAAGCGACGATCTTGAGGATTTTAATACGGTAACGCCTCGTGCCCGGTTTCGGCATTGAATACGGGTAAGGGGTGTTACATTTAGTGGTATCAGAGCTATAGTTTAGTCGGTTCTAGGACTACCATAGCGGGTGTAAGAGTCTAACTATACATGCCATAAGTGTACAATGATAGTGTGGTAGCTTCTGATGATTTTAAATCTTGTTTTATATAGAATATGGATTCCGATCCATTGACTGCTGATGAAGCAGCTAGTAATGTGCTGGCTCCTTTGCAAGGAACCGTGCCTGTTCAAAATGGACCCGAGGCTAGGGGTTAAGGGGAAGGGGCACGGGAAGCCTTTCTCCAGATGATGAGCAATTGGTACTTGGATTATGTTCAATCGAAACCTAATGCTCAACCTCCTCCACCTCCTCCTATACCTCAGTCAATTCCTGTGGCTCCTCAAGGTATTGATGTAGTGAGGATATCGAAACCCCCAGTAGATAAGATTAGAAAACACGGGGCTGAAGAGTTTAGAGCTAAGGTTGATGATGACCTTGAGAGGGCAGAGTTCTGGTTAAAGAACTCAATGAGAGTGTTTGAGGAACTCTCTTGTACTCTTGAAGAGAGCTTGAAGTGTGTCGTATCCTTACTGAGGGACTCTGCATACCATTGGTGGAAGACGTTGACGTTAGTAGTCCCGAGAGAGCGGGTGAAAGAGTTCCGGAAGAAGTATATAAGCCAACAATTTACTGATCGGAAAAGGAAGGAATTCCTTGAGTTGAAGCAATGAAGAATGTCAGTAGCGGAATATGAGCGTGAGTTTGTTAGGCTTAGCAAATACGCTCAAGAATGTGTGTCGATGAGACCATATTGTGTAAGAGGTTCGAAGACGGGCTGGATGAGGACATCAAACTCCTAGTGGGTATTTTGGAGTTGAAAGAATTTGTGGAGTTGGTCAAAAGGGCAAGTAAGGCCGAAGAGTTGAGTACAGAAAAGAAAAAGGCTGTGAGTGAAGCCCGAGATGCTAGAAAGAGGCCGATGGGCAAGTCGTATCATGCCCAGTCGAAAAGGTCCAAGGAAGTGAGTCCTAGGATGACAGCACCAGTGGGTTATTCGCATCGAGACTTGGGCAATACTCATTCGGGTTCGAGAGTCCAAGCTACTTCGATGGAAAGTGTGGGCAATCCAAAGAACAAACCGGAGTGTCCAAGTTGTGGTAGATATCACAGGAGAGTGTTGGGGTAATGATCAAAAAGCATTATAAGTGTGGTTCCCCCGACCATTTTATCCAAAATTGCCCCGAGAGGGATGATAAGGAAGAGAAGCTAGAGATGAGATCCAGTGGTGTGTCTGCAATGGGTAGACCACCAAGGAACCTGAGAGGTAGGAATAGTGGTAGAGGTGCATCTAGAGACTCTGCTGTGAGACCTGAGGGTCGGGCACCTGCGAGGACGTATGCCATTCGCGCTCGTGAAGAGGCATCCTCCCCTGATGTGATAACGGGTACTTTTTCTCTCTTTGACACCCTTGTTATTGCTTTAATAGATCCAGGGTCTACTCATTCTTATATTTGCATGAGATTGGCATCTAGTTTGAGATGACTGTTGAGTCTACGGACTTTGTGGTTAAGGTGTCAAACCCGTTAGGTAAGCATGTGTTAGTGGACAAGGTGTGTAAGAACTGTCCTTTGATGATT
This sequence comes from Gossypium sturtianum, assembly GCA_025698515.1. Lineage (NCBI taxonomy): Eukaryota > Viridiplantae > Streptophyta > Magnoliopsida > Malvales > Malvaceae > Gossypium > Gossypium sturtianum. The sequence goes on from CM046948.1 coordinate 59,701,614, forward strand.
GAGAGTCATTACTTTCCAGCAAACCTAATGTTGTTGCCGTTTGATGAGTTTGATTTAATCCTAGGCATGGATTGGTTGACTACCCATAGTGTCTTAGTGAACTGTGGTAGTAAGTTTATTGAATTGAAATGTGAGAGTGGAGATGTGGTTGGGTTGAATCGGATGGATCGGATAGTCTACGGATGATGATTTCTTCCTTAGTGGTGATAAATGTTTGAGAAAAGGGTGTGAGTCCTATCTTTCTTTTGTGTTGAATACTCAAGAGATTGGAGTAAAGTTTGAAAGCTTGATGCAGTGGTATGTGAGTATCGGATGTATTCCGGAAGAGTTACCGGATTACCTCGGTGAGAGAGGTTGAGTTTGGGATTGAGTTAGTTTGGGAGCGGCACCTATTTCGATTGCTCCGTATAGGATGGCACCTTTAGAGTTGAAAGAACGGAAGGTTCGATTGCAAGAGTTGATGGATAATGGTTTTGCAAGGCGAGCTACTCACCGTGGGGTGCTCCGGTATTGTTTGTGAAGAAGAAAGATGGGTCTATGAGGTTGTGTATGGACTATAGACAGCTTAACAAAGTGACGATTAAGAATAAGAATCCTTTACCAAGGATTGGTGATCTTTTTGATCAACTGAAGGGAGCTACAGTGTTCTCCAACATAGACACGAGTGCAGTTATTGCTCGATTGAGAGTGGAAGAGCAGGATGTGTTGAAAACTGCATTTCGGACAAGGCATGGCCATTATGAGTTTTTGGTTATGCCGTTTGGTTTGACGAATGCTCTGGCGATTTTTATGGATCTGATGAACCGTGTTTTCAGACCGTGTGTGGACAAGTTTGTAATTGTCTTCATTGACGACATATTGATCTATTCTCGGGATGAGAACGATCATGAAGATCATTTGAGAATTGTCTTGCAAAATTTAAGAGATAAGCAGTTATACGCTAAGTTTAGCAAGAGTGAGTTTTGGCTCCGAGAGGTCGGATTCCTAGGACACATTGTGTCGGTGATGGTGTTAGAGTTGACCCAAGTAAGATATCAGCTGTTGTGGATTGGAAACCACTGAGGAACGTGTCAGAAATCAGAAGTTTCTTGGGATTAGCAGGATATTACAGACGTTTCGTAAAAGGGGTTCTCTGTGATTACTACCCCGATGACGAAACTATTGCACAAAGATGTCAAGTTTGAATGGACTGAGACATGTCAATAGAGTTTCGAGAGACTGAAAACAATATTGACTGAGGCGCCGGTTCTGGTTCAACCAGAATCGGGGAAAGAGTTCGTGGTTTACAGTGACGCGTTATTTAATGGTCTCGGTTGCGTGTTGATGCAAGAGGGTAAGGTAGTCGCTTACGCCTCGAGACAATTGAAACTGCACGAGAAGAATTATCCGACTCATGATTTGGAGTTGGCTGCGATTGTTTTCGCGTTAAAGATTTGGCGACATTACTTATATGGTGAGAAGTGCCGAATCTTTAGGGATCACAAGAGTTTGAGATATTTGATGGATCAGAAGGATCTAAATTTGCGACAGAGACGGTGGCTTGAGTTGTTGAAAGACTATGAGTTAGTCATTGATTACCACCAGGGAAAAGCGAATGTTGTTGCGGATGCCCTGAGTAGGAAATCCTTGTATGCTCTAAGAGTTATGAGGACGAGTTTGGCATTGTCTGATGATGGTGCTATTCTGGCAGAGTTGAGAGCTAAGCCACTATTTGTTCAACAATATGTGAGGCTCAGAGAAATGACAGTGAGATGTCAGCTAAGAGAGATAAGTGTGAATCAGAAAGTGATTCCGATTTTAGAGTGGGCTCGAATGGTTGTTTGTTGTACCGTGACAGAATTTGTGTACCAAGAGATGAGGAGTTAATCCGAAAGGTTTTGCATGAGGCCCACAGTGGATGTTTGTCAGTACATCCGGGCAGTATGAAAATGTACAATGACTTGAAGAAGTATTATTGGTGGCCGGGTATGAAAAGAGATATTTCAGAGTTCATGACAAAGTGTCTGATTTGTCAACAAGTGAAAGCTGAGCATCAAGTGCCTCGGGATTGCTTCAGCCAGTGTTGGTACCCGAATGGAAGTGGGATCGGGTTGCCATGGATTTTGTGACGGGGTTACCGATGACTCCAAAAAAGAGAGATACTGTGTGGGTTGTTGTGGATAGACTAACGAAGTCGGCTCACTTTATTCCAGTACGTGTTGATTACTCACTGGATAAGTTAGCTGAGATGTATGTTGCAGAGATAGCGAGGTTACATGGTTTACTTGGGTCTATAATATCAGATAGGGATCCGAGGTTCACTTCGAGGTTTTGGAAGAGGTTGCAAGAGGCTTTGGGAACAAAGTTGAATTTTAGTACTGCATTCCATCCGCAAACCGATGGTCAGTCTTATAGAGTGTTTCAAGTTCTCGAAGATATGCTTCGTTGCTGTGTGTTAGAATTCGAGGGTAGTTGGGAGAGATATCTACCTTTAGTCAAATTTGCTTACAACAACAGTTATCAGTCAAGTATATGGATGGCACTGTATGAGGCCTTGTATGGTCGTAAGTGTCGGACTCCTTTGTATTGGACCGAGCTTAGTGAGAAGTGCATCCATGGGGTCGATCTAGTAAAAGAGACCGAGGAGAAAGTGAAAATAATCCGTAATAGTCTGAAAGTTGCTTCGGACTGACAGAAGTCGTACGCGGATCTGAAAAAAAAGAAATTGAGTTTGAAGTGGGCGACAAAGTGTTTTTGAAAGTGTCCCCATGGAAGAAGATTATGAGATTTGGATGAAAAGGAAAATTGAGTCCAAGATTCATAGGGCCGTATGAGATTATAGATAGAGTTGGGCCAGTAACATACCGGTTGGCTTTGCCAGCAGAGTTGGAAAAGATTCATAATGTGTTCCATGTGTCGATGTTGCGATGGTATCGCTCCGATCCTTCACTTGTGATTCCTTCGACGGAAATTGAGATAAGACCGGATATGTCTTATGATGAAGAGCCGATTAAGATCTTGGCTCGAGAAGTGGAACAGTTGAGAAATAAGAGCATAGCACTAGTGAAAGTGTTATGGCAGAAACACGGTGTGGAAGAGGCTACGTGGGAAACAGAAGAAGCTATGAGAGAGCAACATCCAAACTTATTTACTGGTAAGATTTTCGGGGGTGAAAATCTCTAAAAGGGGGGAGAGTTGTAACATCCCGATTTAGGGCCTAGTCAGAATAGTGGTGCGAGACCACAAATCCGAGGTTTATGAATGAGTTTTTGAGGTTTATGCTATGTATGCATGCTAGTGTGAAAGTTTCATGAAGCAATTTTATGAAATTGCGGTTGAATTGTCCAAAGGACTAAATTGCAAAAGTTGCAAAATGTGAGATTCTAGAAGCTATTTGTGTGAAATAGCTTTAGAATATTAATTAGAGGTCTTTAAATAGCAATTTTCCTAATTTCTAATTTTTGGACAAAATTGGGCATGGATGAGTTAAAATAGAAAGTTTATCAAAAAGGGCATTTTGGCCGTTTAACAATTAAGTGATTAAAATAGGAGAAAAGATGACAAAATTCATTCATCTTCTTCTCCAAAATGCTGAAAATTGAGAGAGCCATTGTTAGGGTTCTTCAAAATTTTCAAGCTTGCTAGTAAGTGCATCTAAGCCCCGTTTTTGATATTCTTTGTATTTTTGAAGTCCTTGTAGCATGAGTAAGCTATTTTTAGCTATTTGATGAGCTATTATGGATGTTCAAAAATGTGGCCATGTATGACATGCATGTATTTTGATGTTTTATGGAAGATTATGAAAGCTTGATGCAGTAGGAACATCTTTTGCTAAATGAGTTTCCATAGAAAATGCATGTAGGGACTAGTTTGTAAAAATCTTGAGTTTGGTCATACATATGTGATGTAGTGAGAATTGATGATTGCTTTTGTTGAGTAAGTGATTCGGCTAAGCATGAAAGGCTAGAAAGTTGAATAAAAATCACTTTACGAGCCTTGGGGCAATAGCGTAAATAGGAGAAGGTTTAGGGGCAAAAGGGTAATTTTGCCAAAGTATGAGATGTGGGTCAATTTAGTCAATGTGTATATTGATGAGTTGAATTATCTTTATAGATCAAGAAAGACAAAGCTCGGATCGAAACCGAGGCAAGAGCAAAGTGGTGGACTAAATTGCACGTTTCTATACTTTTGAGTATTGAGGTAAGTCTATGCATAAACAATGCATTCATACTTACAATTTGTTAATGCTAGCTAGTGTATAGCATGGTTGAGAATGATTGAGAACCTATGTGATTCAAGTGGAATGAATGTGATAGATTTTGTGAATGGATGAATGATTGAGTAAATAGATGTGAATGTGTAGTGATAATGCTAAAAGATGGGCTAAGTGCGATACCATCCTAATACATTTTGACGATGAGCTGGCTATGTGCGATGCTATCGTTAGGTATATTGTCTAGTGGGCTAAGTGCGAAACCACTACGATTACCTTTATGGTAGGCTAAGTGTGATACTACCTTATTAATTGATTGTGGTGGGCTAAGTGCGAAACCACCGAGATATTAGCTGTGTGGATTAGCTGTGTGGATGTATTATCGAGAAATAATGATGTGTTGTATATTGTGTAAATGTGATATTGAATGCAGGGGTGCATGTCAATGGTTATGAGTAAGTGACTCATGATGTGTTGGAAATGTGGTAAGGGATAGAAAGAGTAAGCATAGTTGTACATTATATGTTAGTATAATGCTAATTGTTGTTTAGCTTATACTATGTTGCTTAATTGTTTATGTGTAAACTTACTAAGCTCAAAGCTTACTTCCTTTTCTTTTCCCTTGTCTTATAGAGCAAAAGTGTTGAATCGAGATACGAGGATTCATTGGAAGATCGCCCACACTATCAGCACACTCTGGTACATGAGACTCAATGTTTTGTATATGGCATGTATAGGGGCTAGACAAGTTAGTGAATTTTGTTGTATATGGCTATGATGTGTTGGCCTTTAGATGGATAATCTATTTTTTATAATACCATAGTTGTTGGCACTTTATTATATGAAAAGATGTAGTTATCTATGTGAGATTGTAAGATTTTGAGTTGATTATGGATGTGTTGAATGAGTGCATGTTGTGTATGCTAGAAGGGTGAAAAGAACTTGGCAAATAGCTTTGTTCTTGTCCATGTGGGTAGACACACGGGGCGTGTGTCTAGGCCATGTGTGACACACACGGTCAGCCCATGGGCGTGTGACTTGGCCGTGTGTCCCCGCATGTTAGTATTTTAAGTCGAGAATAGACCACGGACTAGTCACACGGGCGTGTGCCTAGAACGTGTGTGTTAATCAGTGTTGGCCACGGGCTAGCCACACGGGCGTGTGTCTAGACTTTAGGCCGTGTTAAGATAATCACTGTGCACCACGGGTGGAGAGCACGGGCGTGTGCCCTAACCGTGGGGCATTGGCAGAATGCTTGAGTTTTCATGCACGGGTAGTGACCATGGGCGTGTGTGACATCCACGGGCGTGCCAAATCTTACACGGGCGTGTGAGCCCTGTATAGATGGAAAAATTTTAAGATCGTAAGTGTAACACCCCTTACCCAGGTTCTACGCCGGAACCGGGCTCGAGGCGTTACCGAACTCAGAGCACTTAATCGCCACTTAGGCTCAACAACTACTCTCTTAAGTCACTTCAATAACCTCATTCTCGACTTACGAGGCCTCACTCATACACACGAGGGCTCTCGAGATTAAATCGGAACTTTTCCAATCTTAAAATTTTTCTCTTTTATACAGGTCTCACACGCCCGTGCATCGACACACACGCCCATGTCCCCAAACCGTGCCTAAAAACCCCAGCATTCTGCCAATGCCCCACGGCCAAGGCACACGCCAGTGCTTCCCAACCGTGGTGGATCCTGACTTCACACACACGGCCTCAAAGCCTAGTCACACGCCCGTGTGACTAGCCCGTGGTCTATCCTGATTTAAAATGTTAACATACAGGGGACGCACGGCCAAGTTACACGCCCGTGGACTGACCGTGTGTCACACATGGTCTAGACATACGCCCATGTGTCTATCCACATGGACAAGAACGAAGCTACTTGCTAAGCTCTTCTCACCGTTATAGTATACACAACATGCACTCATACAACACATCCATAATCGACTCAAATTGAATTGCAATCTCACATAGGCAACTATAACTTTTCATATAATAAGGTAGCCAACAACTATGGCATTATACAAAATGAGCTATCCATCTAAAGGCCAACACATCTTAGCCATTTACAAAAAAATTCACTAACTTGTCTAGCACCTATACATGCCATATACAAAACATTAAGTCTCATGTACCAAAGTGTGCTGATAGTGTGGGCGATCTTCCAATTGATCATCGTATCTCGATACAACACTTTTACTCTATAAGACAAGGGAAAAGAAAGGGAGTAAGCTTTGAGCTTAGTAAGTTTACACATAAACAATTAAGCATCATAGTATAAGCTAAACAACAATTAGTATTATACTACCAAAAGTAATGAACAACTATGCTTACTCTTTCTATCCCTTACCACATTTCCAACACATCATGAGTCACATACTCATAACCATCGAAATGCACCCCTGCATTCAATCTCACATTTACACAATATACAACACATCAATATTTCTCAATAATTCATCCACACAGCTAATTTTCTTAATAATACATCCACACAGCTATTTTACTCAATAATGCCATCACATGGCTAATCCACACAGCAAATGTCTCGGTGGTTTCGCACTTAGCACACCACAATCAATTAATAAGGTGGTATCGCACTTAGCCTACCACAAAGGTAATCATAGGGGTTTCTCACATAGCCCACTAGATGATATACCTAACGATAGCATCGCACATAGCCAGCTCATCGTCAATATGCATTAGGATGGTTTCGCACTTAGCCTACCATCTAGCATTATCACTACACATTCACATGTCTACTTACTCAATTAAATATCCATTCACAAATCTACTACATTCATTCTACTTGAACCACATAGGTTCTCAACCATTCTCAAACAAGCTACACACTAGCTATCATCAATAAATTGTAAGTATGAATGCATTGTTTATGCATAGACTTACCTCGGTACTCAAAAGTATTGAGACTTGCAATTTAGTCCACCACCTTGCTTTTGCCTCGGTTTCGATCCGGGCTTTGTCTCTCTTGATCTATAATGAATAAATCAGCTTATTCAATACACACTTTGACTAAATTGATTCACATCTCATACTTTAGCAAAATTACTATTTTGCCCCTAAACTTTCTCATATTTACACTTTAGCCCCAAGGCTCGTAAAGTGATTTTTATTCAACTTTCAAGTCTTTCATGCTTATCCGAACCACTTATTCAACTAAAGCTATCATCAATTCTCACAAAAACACACATGTATGACCAAACTTAAGATTTTCACAATCAAGTCCCTACATGCATTTTCATGGAAAATCACTTAACAAAATATGTTTCTACTACGTCAAGCTTTCATAATCTTCCATAAAATATCAACATACATGCATGTCATACATGACCACATTTTTGAACATCCATTATAGCTCATCAAATAGCTAAAAATAGCTTACTCATGCTACCGGGACTTCAAAAATACAAAGAATATAAAAAACGGGACTTAAATGCACTTACTAGCAAGCTTGAAAAATTGAAGAACCCTAGCTATGGCTTCCTTCAAATTTTTGGCAATGAGGGGAAGAAGATGAGCATGATTTTATCATCTTTTCTCCTTTTTAATCATTTAATAACCAAACGACCAAAATGCCCTTTTTGATAAACTTCCTATTTTAACTCATCCATGCCCATTTTTGTCCAAAAACTAAAAATTGGGAAATTTGCTCATTAAGGACCTCTAATTAATAATCTAAAGCTATTTCACACATATAGCTTCTAGAAACACACATTTTGCAACTTTTGCAATTTAGTCCTTTTTGACAATTCAACCGCAATTTCACAAAATTACTTCATGCAACTTTCACACTAGCATGCATACAAGGCATAAACCTTAAAAACTCGTTTATAACCCTCGGATATGTGGTCTCGCACCACTATTCTGACTAGGCCCTAAACCGGGATGTTACAGCTCTCCCCCCTTTAGAGATTTTTGCCCCCGAAAATCTTACCAGTAAAGAGGTTTAGATGTTGCTCTCTCATAGCTTATTCCGTTTCCCACGTAGCCTCTTCCACACCATGTTTCTGCCATAACACTTTCACTAGTGCTATGCTCTTATTTCTCAACTGGTTCACTTCTCGAGCCAAGATCTTAATCGGCTCTTCATCATAAGACATATCCGGTCTTATCTCAACTTCCGTCGAAGGAATCACATGTGAAGGATCGGAGCGATACCGTCGCAACATCGACACATAGAACACATTATGAATCTTTTCCAACTCTCTACAAGCAAAGCCAACCGGTATGCTATGTGTCCAATCACATGCTGTAATTTCATCACGGCCTATGAATCTTGGACTCAATTTCCCTTTTCGTCCAAATCTCATAATCTTCTTCCCACGGGACACTTTCAAAAACACTTTTCGCCCACTTCAAACTCAATTTCTTTTCTTTTCAAATCCGCATACGACTTTTGTCTGTCCGAAGCAACTTTTAGACTATTACGGATTACTCTCACTTTCTCTTCGGTCTCTTTTACTAGATCAACTCCATGGATCCGCTTCTCACTAAGCTCGGTCCAATACAAGGAGTCGACACTTCCGACCATACAAAGCCTCATACGGAGCCATCCGTATACTCGATCGTGATAACTATTGTTGTGGCGAATTCGACCAAAGGTAGGTATCTCTCCCAACTACCTTCAAACTCTAACACGAAAGATCGAAGCATATCTTCAAGAATTGAATTACTCTTTCAGACTGACCATCAGTTTGCGGATGGAACGCAGTACTGAAATTCAATCTCGCACCCATGGCCTCTTGCAACTTCTTCCAAAATCTCGAAGTAAACCTCGGATCTCTATCCGATATAATAGACATAGGCACACCATGCAACCTCACTATCTACGCCACATACAACTCGGCTAACTTGTCCGGTGAATAATCAACATGTCTTTGGAATAAAGTGAGCCAACTTCATCAATCTATCCACAAAACCCACACTGGCATCTCTCTTTCTCTGAGTCATCGGCAACCCCGTTACAAAATCCATGGTAATCCAATCCCACTTCCATTCGGGTACCACATCGGGTGAAGCTATCCCGAAGGCACTTGATGCTCGACCTTCACTGTTGGCAAATCGGACACTTTGTCACAAACTCGAAATATCTCTTTTCATACCGTCCACCAATACAACTTCCTCAAGTCGTTGTACATTTTTGTCTTGCCGGATGTCTTGACAAACATCCACTTTGTGGGCCTCATGCAAAACCTTCGAATCAACTCCTTTTCTTTAGGAACACAAATTACGTCACGATACATCGGACAACCATTCAAATCCACTCGAAAATCGAATCACTTTACGATCCGCACTTAGCTATCTTAGCTTGCATCTCACTTGTCATTTCTCGAGCCTCACAAATTTGTTGAACAAATAGCGGCTTAGCTCTCAATTACGCCAAAATAGCACCATCGTCGGACAATGCTAAACTTCGTGCACATAACTCTTACTGACAGATACAAGGATTTCCTACTCGGGGCATCCGCAACCACATTCGCTTTTCGGGTGGTAGTCAATGACTAACTCATAGTCTTTCAACAACTCAAGCTACCGTCTCTGTCTCAGATTCAGATCCTTCTGATCCATCAAATACTTTAAACTCTTGTTATCCGTAAAGATTCGGCACTTCTCACCATACAAGTAATGTCGCCAAATCTCTAATGCAAAAACAATCGCAGCTAACTCTAAATCATGAGTCGGATAATTCTTCTCGTGCGGTTTTAGCTGTCTCGAGGCGTAAGCGACTAACTTACCCTCTTGCATCAACACGCAATCGAGACCATTAAACGACGCATCACTGTAAACAACGAACTCCTTCCCCGATTCTGGTTGAACCAAAATCGGTGCCTCAGTCAACATTGTTTTCAGTCTCTCAAAGCTCTGTTGACATGTCTCAGTCCATTCAAACTTGACATCTTTATGCAACAACTTCGTCATCGGAGTAGCAATCACGGAGAACCCCTTTACGAAACGTTTGTAATATCCTACTAATCCCAAGAAACCTCTAATTTCAGACACGTTCCTCGGCGATTTCCAATCCACAATAGCCGATATCTTACTCGGGTCAACTCTGACACCATCACCTGACACCATGTGTCCTAGGAATCCAACCTCTCGAAGCCAAAACTCACTCTTGCTAAACTTAGCATACAACTACTTATCTCTCAAAGTTTGCAAGACAATTCTCAAATGCTCTTCGTGATCGTTCTCATCCCGAGAATAGATGAATATATCGTCAATAAAGACAACTACAAACTTGTCCACATATGGTCTGAAAACACGGTTCATCAGATCCATAAAAATTGTAGGTGCATTTGTCAAACTAAACGGCATAACCAAAAACTCATAATGGTCATACCTTGTCCGAAATGCAGTTTTTAACACACCTTGCTCTTTCACTCTAAGCTGATAATAACCAGACCTCAAGTCTATCTTGGAGAACACTGTAGCTCCCTTCAGTTGATCAAAAAGATCATCAATCCTTGGTAAAGGATACTTATTCTTCACCGTCACCTTGTTTAGTTGTCTATAGTCTATACACAACCTCATAGACCCATCTTTCTTCTTCACGAATAATACTGGAGCACCCCACGGCGTGTAGCTCGGTGTTACAAAACCCTTATCTGTCAACTCTTGCAACTGAACCTTTAGTTCTTTCAACTCTACAGGTGTCATTCTATATGGAGCAATTGAAATAGGTGCCGTTCCCAGAACCAACTCAATTCCAAACTCGACCTCTCTCACTGGAGGTAATCGGGTAACTCTTAGGAAATACATCCGGATACTCACATACACCTGCCTTGCTGTTTCAAACTCTACTCCAACCTCTCGAGTATTCAACACAAAAGCAAGATAGGACTCACATCCTTTTCTCAAACATTTCTCAGCCACTAGGGAAGAAATCATCACTGGTAGACTATCCGATCCACCTGATTCAACCCGAACCACATCTCCACTCTCACATTTCAATTCAATAAACTTACTACCACAGTTCACTAAGACACTATGGGTAGTCAACCAATCCATGCCTAGGATTAAATCAAACTCATCAAACGGCAACAACATAAGGTTTGCCAGAAAACAATGATTCCCAAACAATAAAGGACAATTCTTACACACTTTGTCCACTAACACATGCTTTCCTAACGGGTTTGACACCTTAACCACTACGTCCGTAGACTCAACGGTCATACTCAAACTAGATGCTAATCTCATGCAAATATAAGAATGAGTAGACCCTGGATCTATTAAAGTAATAACAAAGGTGTCATAGAGAGAAAATGTACCCGTTATCACATCCGGGGAGGATGCTTCTTTGCGAGCGCGAATAGCATACGTCCTCGCAGGTTCCCGACCCTCCGGTCTCACAGCAGAGTCCTTGGATGCACCTCTACCACTAGCCCCACCTCTTGGGTTCCTTGGTGGTCTACCCCTTGTAGACATATCACTAGGTCTCATTTCTTGCTTCTCTTCCTTATCATCCCTCTCGGGACAGTTACGGATAAAGTGGTCAGGGGAACCACACTTATAACATTTCTGACTATTTCCCCAACACTCTCCGGTGTGATATCTACCACAACTTGGACACTCTAGTTTGCTCTTCGTATTGCCCACACTTTCCATCGAGGGGGCTTGGACTCTCGAACCCGAACGAGTATTGCCCAAGTCTCGATGCGAATAATCCTTTAGTGCCGTCGTTCGAGGATTCACTTCTTTGGATCTTTTCGATTGGGCTTGGTATGACTTGCCCATCGGCCTCTTTCTAGCATCTCGGGCTTCACTCACAGCCCTCCTCTTTTCTGAACTCAGCTCTTCGGCCTTACTTTCCCTTTCAACCAACACTACAAATTCTTTCAACTCCAAAATACCAACTAGGAGTTTGATGTCCTCATTCAGCCCATCTTCGAACCTCTTACACAAGATGGTCTCAGTCGACACACATTCTTGAGCATATTTGCTAAGCCTAACAAACTCACGCTCATACTCTGCTACTGACATCCTTCCTTGCTTCAACTCAAGGAATTCTTTCCTTTTCTGATCAGTAAATCGCTAGCTTATATAATTCTTCCGGAACTCTTCTAGAAAGAAGTCCCACGTCACCCGCTATCTCGGGACTACCAACGTTAGTGTTTTCCACCAATGGTATGTCAAATCTCTCAGCAAGGATACAGCACACTTCAGGCTCTCCTCAGGCGTACATGAGAGTTCATCGAACACCCTCATTGAGTTCTCCAACCAGAACTCTGCCCTCTCTGGGTCATCATCTACCTTAGCTCTAAACTCCTCAGCTTTGTGTTTCCTAATCTTATCCACCGGGGGTTTCAATATCCTCACTACATCCATACCTTGAGGAGCCACTGGATTTGGCCGGGGTATAGGAGGAGGTGGAGGAGGTTGAGCAGTAGGGCTTGCTCGAACATAGTCCAAGTACCAATTGCTCATCATCTGGAGAAAGGCTTCCCGTGCCTCTTCCCCTTGACCCCTGACCTCGGGTCTACTCTCAACGGGCGCGGTTCCTTGCGCAGGAGTCGGCGCATTACTAGCTGCTTCATCAGCAGTCGATGGATCGGAATCCATATACTATATAAAACAAGATTTAAAATCATCAGAAGCCACACACTATCATTGTACACTTATGGCATGTATAGCTAGACTCTTACACCCGCTACGGTAGTCCTAGAACCTACTAAACCATAGTTCTGATACCACTAAATGTAACACCCCTTACCCAGGTTCTACACCAGAACCGGGCCTGAGGCGTTACCGAACTCAAACCACTTAATCGCCACTTAGGCTCAACAACTACTCTCTTAAGTCACTTCAATAACCTCATTCTCGGCTTACGAGGCCTCACTCATACACACGAGGGCTCTCGAGACTAAACCGAAACTTTTTCCAATCTTAAATTTTTTCTCTTTTATACAGGTCTCACACGCCCGTGCAAGATTAGACACGCACGTGCATGGACACACATGCCCATGTCCCCAAATCGTGCCTAAAAACCCCAGCATTCTGCCAATGCCCCACGGCCAAGGCACACTCCCGTGCTTCCCAACCGTGGTGGATCTTGACTTCACACACACGACTTCAAAGCCTAGTCACACGCCCGTGTGACTAGCCCGTGGTCTATCCTGATTTAAAATGTTAACATACAGGGGACGCACGACCAAGTTACACGCCAGTGGACTACCCGTGTGTCACACATGGTCTAGACACACGCCCGTGTGTCTATCCACATGGACAAGAACGAAGCTACTTGCTAAGCTCTTCTCACCCTTATAGTATACACAACATGCACTCATACAACACATCCATAATCGACTCAAATTGAATTGTAATCTCACATAGACAACTATAACTTTTCATATAATAAGGTAGCCAACAACTATGGCATTATACAAAATGAGCTATCCATCTAAAGGCCAACACATCTTAGCCATTTACAACAAAATTCACTAACTTGTCTAGCCCCTATACATGCCATATACAAAACATTAAGTCTCATGTACCAAAGTGTGCTGATAGTATGGGCGATCTTCCAATTGATCCTCGTATCTCGATTCAACACTTTTACTCTATAAGACAAGGGAAAAGAAAGGGAGTAAGCTTTGAGCTTAGTAAGTTTACACATAAATAATTAAGCATCATAGTATAAGCTAAACAACAATTAGCATTATACTACCAAAAGTAATGAACAACTATGCTTACTCTTTCTATCCCTTACCACATTTCCAATACATCATGAGTCACATACTCATAACCATCGAAATGCACCCCTGCATTCAATGTCACATTTACACAATATACAACACATCAATATTTCTCAATAATTCATCCACACAGCTAATTAACTTAATAATACATCCACACAACTATTTTAATCAATAATGCCATCACATGGCTAATCCACACAGCAAATGTCTCGGTGGTTTCGCACTTAGCACACCACAATCAATTAATAAGGTGGTATCGCACTTAGCCTACCACAAAGGTAATCATAGGGGTTTCTCACATAGCCCACTAGACGATATACTTAACGATAGCATCGCACATAGCCAACTCATCGTCAATATGCATTAGGATGGTATCGCACTTAGCCTACCATCTAGCATTATCACTACACATTCACATGTCTACTTACTCAATTAGATATCCATTCACAAATCTACTACATTCATTCTACTTGAACCACATAGGTTCTCAATCATTCTCAAACAAGCTACACACTAGCTATCATCAATAAATTGTAAGTATGAATGCATTATTTATGCATAGACTTACCTCGGTACTCAAAAGTATTGAGACTTGCAATTTAGTCCACCACCTTGCTTTTGCCTCGGTTTCGATCCGGGCTTTGTCTCTCTTGATCTATAATGAATAAATCAGCTTATTCAATACACACTTTGACTAAATTGATTCACATCTCATACTTTAGCAAAATTACTATTTTGCCTCTAAACTTTCTCATATTTACACTTTAGCCCCAAGGCTCGTAAAGTGATTTTTATTCAACTTTCAAGTCTTTCATGCTTACCCGAACCACTTATTCAACTAAAGCTATCATCAATTCTCACAAAAACACACATGTATGACCAAACTTAAGATTTTCACAATCAAGTCCCTACATGCATTTTCATGGAAAATCACTTAACAAAAGATGTTTCTACTACGTCAAGCTTTCATAATCTTCCATAAAATATCAACATACATGCATGTCATACATGACCACATTTTTGAACATCCATTATAGCTCATCAAATAGCTAAAAATAGCTTACTCATGCTACCGGGACTTTAAAAATACAAAGAATATAAAAAACGGGACTTAAATGCACTTACTAGCAAGCTTGAAAAATTGAAGAACCCTAGCTATGGCTTCCTTCAAATTTTTGGCAATGAGGGGAAGAAGATGAGCATGATTTTGTCATCTTTTCTCCTTTTTAATCATTTAATAACCAAATGACCAAAATGCCCTTTTTGATAAACTTCCTATTTTAACTCATCCATGCCTATTTTTGTCCAAAAACTAAAAATTGGGAAAATTGCTCATTAAGGACCTCTAATTAATAATCTAAAGCTATTTCACACATATAGCTTCTAGAAACACACATTTTCCAACTTTTGCAATTAAGTCCTTTTTGACAATTCAACCGCAATTTCACAAAATTGCTTCATGAAACTTTCACACTAGCATGCATACAAGGCATAAACCTCAAAAACTCATTTATAACCCTCAGATTTGTGGTCTCACACCACTATTCTAACTTGGCCCTAAACCGGGATGTTACAGTAAGAGTTTTTGATATGGTCTCGAGAGCCCTTGTGTGCTTGAGAGAGGCCTCGTAAGTCGAGATTGTGGTTGTTGTGATGGCCAAAGAGAGTGGTCATGTTGTGCCTAAGTGGTGATCTTGAGGATTTTAATACGGTAACGCCTCGTGCCCGGTTCTGGCGTTGAATACGGGTAAGGGGTGTTACATCTTAGATGAGGATTGATGAGACTTATTCAGTTGTCTCTTCCTCGAGTCACGAGACTCATTCTCAGCTCTTCT
Organism: Gossypium sturtianum; assembly: GCA_025698515.1. Taxonomy (NCBI): domain Eukaryota; kingdom Viridiplantae; phylum Streptophyta; class Magnoliopsida; order Malvales; family Malvaceae; genus Gossypium; species Gossypium sturtianum. The sequence goes on from CM046948.1 coordinate 59,717,365, forward strand.
CTTCTCTTTAGCCAGCTCTTCGGCTTTACAGGCTTTATCTACCAACACTACAAATTCCTTTAGTTCGAGGACTCCCACGTATAAAGTCCTCAAATCTCTTGCACATGACAGCTTCGGTAGACACGCACTCCCGTGCATACTAGCGAAGCCTTACTAACTCCCGTTCATAGTCAGTTACTGACATACGGCTTTGCTTCAGTTCCAAGAACTCCTTCCTCTTATGGTCGATGAACCGCTGACTGATGTACTTTTTCTGGTATTCCTCTTGGAAAAATTCCCAGCTAACTCTCTTCCTCGGCACCACCGACACTAGGGTGTTCCACCATCGATAGGCTGAATCTCTCAGGAGAGATACCGTACACTTTAAGCACTCCTCAGGTGTGCAGGATAACTCGTCGAATACCCTGATGGTATTCTCGAGCCAGAATTTTACTTTCTCTGGGTCATCTTCCTTATTTGCCCGGAATTTCTCGGCTCCTTGTTTTCGAATCTTATCCACCAGAGGTCTTTCTCTTCTCACCACCTCAACCACTTGAGGAGCTACTGGAGAGGGTTGAGGAATTGGTGGGGGTGGAGGGGGTTGAGCGTTTGGATTTGCTCGGGTATACTCAGTATACCAGTTGCTCATCATGTAGAGAAAGGCTTCTCAAGCTTCTTCCCCCTAACCTAAGGTCTCAGGTCTACTATTAGCTAGTGCGGTCCCTTGAGTGGGAGCCGGCGCGTTACTCGCAGCATCATCGGCTGCAGTTCGGTCTGGATCAGAATCCATATACTACATAAAACACAATTTTATACGTCAAGAGCCATCACACTATCAATACTCAAACACCCTTACATATGGCATGTATAGCTAGACTCGTACTTACGCTATGTTAGTCCTAGAACCGACTAAATCGTAGCTCTAATACCAATAAATGTAACACCCCTTACACGTGCCTGAAGCCGGGACCAGGATTGAGGCATTACCTAACTAATCTCACTTGACATCTCGAAACGGGCTATTAAATTTTGTTTAAACTCATCACTTGCGCGTACTCGGCCTAAGAGGCCCAAAACATACCTCCGAGAGGTATCGGAACTATTCTGGGAGTTTTTATGAGCTCGGGAACTTTTCAACAAAACAGGGGCCACACGCCCGTGTTGGTCTAGGGACACGCTCGTGTGCCCCTAAGACATGTCCGTGTCATCCACCCGTGGTCGACCCTGACCAACTTCACACAGCCTAAACACACCCGTGTCTTCTACCCGTGGTCAATTCTGACTAACTTCACACGGCATAGACACGCCCGTGTCTTCTACCCGTGGTCGATTTAAATTCCACAATTAATGTGCAGACTTCACACGACCTGGGCACACGCCTGTGTCCCTAGCCCGTGGAGCACACTAACTTGCAAACCTAGTATGCAAGGGGACACACGGTCAATTCACACGCCCATAGGGCTGACCGTGTGTCACACACGGTATAGACACACGCCCGTGTGTCTATTCATGTGGACAATTAGATGGCTATCTACCAAGCCTTTTGCCACCCTACATTGCACAAATGAAAAAACCAATCTATCTCAACACAATTCACAACCCAAAGGCATATCCAAGTACTCAATTCAACAACCATACACAAGGGCATACACTTCAAAAAAAATCACTTTCTTTAAACATAAAAATTTGCCAAGTATCGGCCTAACTTAATAGACCATTACAAAAGGAGGTTTTGATGCATTACAAAGCCAACACTTTGGCCAACAATTACGACCTAACAAAATACTCGAGTCCTATACATACCATACTCAAAATAAGTCTAAATTGTTATACCAAAGTGGTATCGATAGTGTGATTTCCGAACTTCTACGTCCCCATTCCTCGAGTTATCCTGGCAATACTACAAGGATAAAGAGCAATGAAAGGGGTAAGCATAAAGCTTAGTAAGTTTGTATGGATATGAATAGCAACAATAAGCTCATAATATAATCCATTCATGACATTAGCAACTATACACAAGTCATAGGCTTCTTGCCATACTTACTCACAATTGCCCTTATTTAGCACATACCGTACCACATATCGTAATTGTTTCTTCGTGACTCATTCACGAGTACATGTATTCACTCATTCATATGACTTTAGTACAAATCTCGTTTCTACTTCTGAACCCATTTACTTATCCCTTTGATCACTAGGGATAGTCAAAGACGCATATTTAACATCGTTCATGTAGGGACAAAGCCAATGCCACATCCCCGAGGTGGTCTTACATGGAGTTACTTCTAAACGCCAATGCCATATCTCGAATATGGTCTTATATGGACTTTCACATCAAGTATCGATGCCATATCCCAGATATGGTCTTTTACGATTTTCATATTCATTACCGAAACCATATCCCGGATATGGTCTTATACGGGATCTCAACTCAATGCCGAGGCCATGTTTCGGACATGGTCTTATACGGGACCTTACCTATTTCATGTCTCGATGATAGCATTTTCATATTCACATGGTCCACTAGGATTTCAACATCTCACTCAACATCAATTTAATGGAGTGTCATGCACCAATATGACATCAAGCACTCTCAATTATGCTAACATACATATTACATTAATCACATACAAACTTACCTCGATTCCAAAATGAGCTAACTCATCGGTTTAGTCCAAGACTTTGTTCTTTCCCCGATCGAGGCAGATTCTCGATTCTTCTTGCTCTCTAATAGCAATTTAGCTCATTTTAATCACCTCATTAATAAAAGCATTTCAATAATCATGCTTAGGCAAGATTAATATTTTACCCCTAGGCTTTGGCAAAAATAACCATTTTACCCCTAGACTCGGAAATAATTCTAATCACCTTTCTACCTTCCTTAAGCCTAGGTGAACATTTAATACTCTTATAGCTATTATCAAAACTCATCATTTCACATGATTACCACAATTTTGTAACCTTTTCATCAAGGTCCAATTAGGTGTTTTCATGGCAACACCTTTCACAAGAGTTGTTCATCTAGCAACCAAGACTCATTTTCTCCCATAAAAATGCAGCAAATAACCATGATAGCTCTCATGGCAAAACTCTAAACTTTTCACCATATTGCACAATAGTCCCCTCATTTGAAAGCTTAAGCTTTAGGGGTCCCAAAAGTACAACTATTTTCAAGAAAAGATCACTAGAACACTGACTATTAAAGATAAGAGTGTGCTGAAATTTTAAAGCTTTCTTTCCTCTATTTGCTGCTAATTTTTGGTGGAAGAGTGAAAGAGAAAAGATGATATCTTTTCTTTCCTTATTTTATTAATACTAGTCAAATTAGTCCACCTACTATCACCAACTTTGACCATCATTGACAAATTTTTCTCCTATGCTAGTCTATGGCCGACCAAGGAAATATTGGGGGTCTAATTGCCTTTTAAGGACCTCCAATTATCAATCTATGGATATTTGGTATCTTTAGTTTATAAAATGGAACTTTCGCACTTTATGCGATTTAGTCCTTTTTCATGATTATACAAGAAATCGCTAAAATTAAAGTACCAAAATTCTCATGCACATATACTATCATGCTCCGACTCATAAAATAACATGAAAATAAATTTCTCAATTCTTAGATTAGTGACCCCGAGATCACTAATCTGACTAGCCCCTAAATCGGGCTGTTACAAAATCACTTTACGAGCCTTGGGCCAAAAGTGTAAATATGAGAAAGTTTAGGGGCAAAATGGTAATTTTGCCAAAGTATGAGTTATGAGTCAATTTAGTCAATGTGTGTATTAAACGAGTTGATTTATCATTGTAGATCAAGAAAAATGAAGCCCGGATCGAAACCGAGGCAAAAATAAAGTCGTGGACTAAATTGCACGTCTTAATACATTTTGAATACCGAGGTAAGTTTATGTGTAAACAATGCATTTATACATATTCATTGTTGATGCTAACTAGTGTATAGCATTATTGAGAACCTATACGGTTCAAGTGGATTGAATGTTGTAGTTATTGAGTAATTGATGTATGAATTACAAAATAGATGTGTGAATGTGTAGTGATAATACTTGACGATGGGCTAAGTGCGATACCACCTTAATACTTAACTACGATGGGCTGTGTGCGATGCTTTCGTTAAGTATATTTTTTAGTGGGCTATGTGCGAAACCGCTATAATTACCCTATTTGGTAGGCTATGTGCGATACTACCCTATTATTTGATTGTGGTGGGCTAAGTGCGAAACCACCGAGTGATTTAGATGTGTGGTTGAGAAATTGTGGTGTTGAGTGCAGGTATGCAAATGAATGAATGTAAGCATTAAGCTTGTGACATGGTGGAAATATGGTAAGGGATAGAATAAGTAAGCATAGTTGTGGATGTGAATTGTCTTGTTTAGTATAATGCTATTTGTTGTTTAGCTCATACTATGATGTAAATTGTTTATATGTAAATTTACTAAGCTTAAAACTTACTCCCCTTTCTATTCCCTTGTCTTATAGAGCTAAAGAGTCGGGACGAGATACGCGGATAATTTGAAAGATTTCCCACACTATCAGCTCACTTGGTATATTTAGACTTAGTGCTTTTGTATATGGCATGTATAGAGGCTAGACAAGTTAGTTTATGTTGTTGTATTGGCCAAGGATGTGTTGGCCCTTTTGATGGATAATCTATTTTGTATAATGCCATAGTTAATGGTTTATCTTGTTATATGAAAAGATGTAGTTATCCATGAGAGTTTATATTGCAAAACATGAATTGTTTGATGATGTGTTGAATAAATACATGTTGTGTGAACTAGAGGGGTGAAAGGAGCTTGGCAAATAGCCTTGTTCTTGTCCACTCGGGTAGACACACGGACGTGTGTCTAGGCTGTGTGTGACACACAGGCTAGCCACATGGGTGTGTGACTTGGCCGTGTGTCCCCTGCATGTTAAGGTGGTAAGTCAGTGTCGACCACGGGCTAGCCACACGGACGTGCCTAGGCCGTGTAAGATGGTCAGTGTTCACCACGGGTGGAAAACACGGGCGTGTTCTTAGACCGTGTGAAACAAGTAGAATATTCAAGTTTTTATACACGGGGTAGAGACATGGGCGTGTGTGACCACACGGCCTACCTACACGGGCGTGTCCCATTTTCCGTGGGCATGTGGACCCTTGTTTAGGTGAAAGAAATTTTAAGATCGCAAGGATTTCTGGTAGGGTCTCGAAACCCTCGTATATATGTTTAAGGCCTTGTGAGTCCTTAATGAGTTCGTTGTGGTGACCATAGAGAATAGTCAAGTTCTGACTAAAGTAGTGTGATCAAGTGGATTAAGCCGGTAATGCCTTGAGCTCAGTTCTAGCATAGAATACGGGTAAGGGGTGTTACATTTAGTGGTATCAGAGTTATGGTTTAGTCGGTTCTCAGACTACCGTAGCAGGTATAAGAGTCTAGCTATACATGCCATAAGCGTATAATGATAGTGTGGTGGCTTCTGATGATTTTAAACTTTGTTTTATATAGTATATGATCCCGATCAATCGACTGCTGATGATGCAGCTAGTAATGCACCGACTCCTGCGCAAGGCACCGCGCCTGTTCAAAGTGGACCCGAGATTAGGGGTCAAGGAGAAGAGGCTCGGAAATCCTTTCTCCAGATGATGAGTAATTGGTACTCATAATATGTTCGAGCAAACCCTAATGCTCAACCTCCTCCACCTCCTCCTATACCTCAGCCAGTTCCAGTGGCTCCTCAAGGTATAGAAGTAGTGAGAGTAACGAAGCCCCCGGTAGATAAGATTAGGAACCACGGGGCTGAGGAGTTTAGAGCTAAAGTAGATGATGACCCTGAGAGGGCAGAGTTTTGGCTTGAGAACTCAATGAGAGTATTTGATGAACTCTCCTGTACACCTGAGGAAAGCTTAAAGTGCGCCGTGTCCTTTCTGAGGGACTCGGCATACCATTGGTGGAAAACGTTGACATCAGTGGTTCCTAAAGAGAGGGTGACGTGGGACTTCTTTTTGGAGGAATTCTGAAAGAAGTATATAAGTCAGCGATTTACTGATCAGAAACGGAAGGAATTCCTTGAGTTAAAGCAAGGAAGAATGACTGTAGCTGAATATGAGCGTAAATTTGTTAGGCTTAGCAAGTACGCGCAAAAATGTGTGTCAACAGAAAATATTTTGTACAAGAGGTTCGAAGATGGGCTAAATGAGGATATTAAACTCCTAGTTGGCATTTTGGAGTTAAAAGAGTTTGTAGTGTTGGTTGATAGGGCAAGTAAGGCCGAAGAACTGAGTAAGGAAAAGAAGAGGGTTGTGAGTGAGGCCTGAGATGCACGAAAACGGCCGATAGGCAAGTCGTATCAAACTCAGTCGAAAAGATCCAAGGAAGCGAATCCTCAGACGACTGCATCAGTTGATATTGACATCGAGACCAAGGCAACACTTGTTCGGACTTGAGAGTTCAAGCCACCTCGATGGAAAGTGTGGGCAATTAGAAGAACAAACCAGAGTGTCCAAGTTGTGGTAGATATCACACTGAAGAGTGTTGGGGAAACAACCGAAATTGTTATAAGTGTGGTTCCCCCGACCATTTTATCCGAAATTGCCCCGAGAGGGATGACAAGGAAAGAAAGCAAGAGATAAGATCCAGTAATGTATCTACAAGGGGTAGGCCACCAAAGAACCTGAGAGGTGGTACTAGTGGTAGAGGTGCGTCCCGAGACTCTGCTGTGAGACTAGAGGGTCGGGTACCTGCAAGGACGTATGCCATTCGCACTGCGAAGAGGCATCATCCCCAGATGTAATAACGGGTACTTTTTCTCTTCATGACACCTTTGTTATTGCTTTGATTGATCCAGGGTCTACCCATTCTTATATTTGCATGAGACTGGCATCTAGTTTGAGTATGACCGTTGAGTCTACGGAAATTGTGGTTAAGGTGTCAAACCCGTTAGGTAAACACGTGTTAGTTGACAAGGTGTGTAGGAATCGTCCTTTGACAATTAGGGGTCATTGTTTTCTGGCAAACCTTATGTTGTTGCTATTTGATGATTTTGACTTAATTCTTGGTATGGATTGGTTGACTACCCATAGTGTTTTAGTGAACTGTGGTGGTAAATTTATTGAATTGAAATGTGAGAATGGAGATGTTATTCGGGTTGAATCAGGTGGGTCAGATAGTCTACCGGTGATGATTTCTTCCTTAGTGGCCGAGAAATATTTGAGAAAAGGATGTGAGTCCTATCTCGCTTTTGTATTGAATACTCAAGAGTCTGAGGTAAAGATTGAAACAGTGCCGGTGGTATGTGAGTATCCAGATGTATTCCCGGAAGAGTTACCCAGATTGCCTCTAGTTAGAGAGGTCGAGTTTGGAATTGAGTTAATTTTGGGGACGACACCTATCTTGGTTGCTCCGTATAGAATGGCACTATTAGAGCTGAAAAAACTGAAGGTTCAGTTGCAAGAGCTGACGGATAAGGGTTTTGTAAGGCTGAGCTACTCACCGTGGGGTGCTCCGGTATTATTTGTGAAGAAGAAAGATGGATTGTGCATAGACTACAGGCAACTCAACAAAGTGACGGTGAAAAATAAGTATCCTTTACCAATGATAGATGATCTATTTGATCAACTGAAGGGAGCCACAATATTCTTCAAGATAGACCCGAGGTCTGGTTATTACCGGTTGAGGGTTAAGGAGCAAGATGTGTTGAAAACGGCATTTCAGATGAGGTATGGCCATTATGAGTTTCTGGTCATGCCGTTTGGTCTAACGAACGCTCCTGCGATTTTTATGGATTTGATGAATCGTGTCTTCCGACCGTATTTGGACAAGTTTGTGGTTGTCTTTATTGACGACATATTGATTTATTCTCAAGATGAGAGTGATCATGCCGAACATCTGAGAATTGTCTTATAGACTTTAAGAGACAAGCAATTGTATGCTAAATTTAGAAATAGTGAGTTTTGGCTCCGAGAGGTCGGATTCCTAGGACACATCGTGTCGGGTGATGGAATTAGAGTTGATCCGAGTAAGATCTCGGCTATTGTGGATTGAAAACCGCCAAGAAACGTGTTGAAAGTCAGAAGCTTTTTGGGTTTGGCAGGATACTACAGACGATTCGAAAAGGGGTTTTCCATGATTGCTACCCCGATGACGAAACTGTTGCATAAGGATGTTAAGTTTGGATGGACTGAGAAATGTCAACAGAGTTTTGAGAGATTGAAAACATTGTTGACTGAGGCGCCGATTTTGGTTCAACCAGAATCAGGGAAAGAGTTCGTGGTTTACAGTGACGCGTCGTTAAATGGTCTCGATTGTGTGTTGATGCAAGAGGGTAAGGTAGTCGCTTACGCCTAGAGGCAGCTAAAACCGCACGAGAAGAATTATCCGACTCATGATTTAGAGTTGGCTGCGATTGTCTTCGCATTAAAGATTTGGCGACATTATTTATATGGTGAGAAGTGTCGAATCTTTACGGATCATAAGAGTTTGAAGTATTTGATGGACCAAAAGGATTTGAATTTGCGACAAAGGCAGTGGCTTGAGTTATTAAAGGACTATGAGTTAGTCATTGATTACCATCCGGGAAAAGCGAATGTGGTTGCGGATGCCCTGAGTAGGAAATCCTTGTATGCTTTAAGAGCTATGAGCACGAGTTTAGCGTTGTCTGATGATGGTGCTATATTGGCAGAGTTGAGAGCTAAGCCACTATTTGTTCAACAGATATGGGAGGCTCAAAGGAATGATAGTGAGATGCAAGTTAAGAGAGCTAAGTGTGGATCGAAAAATGACTCTGATTTTCGAGTGGATTTGGATGGTTGTTTGATGTATCATGACAGAATCTGTGTACCCAGAGACGATGAGTTAATTCGAAAAGTTTTGCAAGACTCACATAGTGGATATTTGTCAGTACACCCGGGCAGTACGAAAATGTACAACGATCTGAGGAAATTTTATTGGTGGCCGGGTATGAAAAGAGACATCTCTAAGTTTGTGAAAAAATGTCTGATTTGTCAACAAGTGAAAGCTGAGCATCAAGTCCCCTCAGGATTGCATCAGCCGGTGATGGTTCCTGAATGGAAGTGGGATCGGATTACCATGGATTTTGTGATGGGGTTGCCTATGACGCCGAGAAAGAAAGATGCTGTGTGGGTTGTCGTTGATAGACTGACGAAGACGGCTCACTTTATTCCAGTGCGTGTTGATTATTCACTAGATAAGTTGGTCGAGTTGTATATTGCAGAGATAGTGAGATTACATGGAGTGCCTGTATCTATTATCTCGGATAGAGATCCGAGGTTCACTTCGAGGTTTTGGAAGAAGTTGCAGGAGGCCTTGGGTACAAGGTTAAATTTTAGTATTGCATTCCATCAGCAAACTGATGGCCAATCTGAAAGAGTAATTCAAGTTCTCGAAGATATGCTCCGATGCTGTGTGTTAGAGTTCGAAGGTAGTTGGGAGAGATATCTACCTTTGGTCGAATTTGCTTACAACAATAGTTATCAATTGAGTATACGGATGGCACCGTATGAAGCCTTATATGGTCGTAAATGTCAGACTCTTTTGTATTGGACCGAGCTTAGTGAGAAGCGAATCCATGGGGTCGACCTAGTAAAAGAGACCGAGGAGAAAGTGAAAGTGATCCGTAATAGTCTGAAAGCTGATTCGGACCGACAGAAGTCGTACGCGGATTTGAAAAGAAAAGAAATTGAGTTTCAAGTGGGTGACAAGGTATTTCTAAAGGTGTCCCCGTGGAAGAAAATTTTGAGATTTGGACGAAAAGGGAAATTGAGTCCGCGATTTATAGGGCCATATGAAATTACCGATAGAATTGGGCCAGTAGCATACAGGTTGGCTTTGCCGGTGGAATTGGAAAAGATTCATAATGTGTTCCATGTGTCGGTGTTGCAATGATATCGCTCCAATCCTTCGCATGTAATTCCTTCAACGGAAATAGAGATACGACCGGATATGTCTTATGAGGAAGAGCCGATTAAAATCTTGGCTCGGGAAGTGAAGCAGTTGAGGAATAAGAACATAGCCCTAGTGAAAGTGTTATGGCAAAAACACGGTGTAGAAGAGGCTACGTGGGAACCAGAAGAAGCCATGCGAGAGCAACATCCAAACCTTTTTACCGATAAGATTTTCGAGGGCGAAAATCTCTAAAGGGGGGAGAGTTGTATCATCTCGATTTAGGGCCTAGTCAGAATAGTGGTGTGAGACCACAAATCTGAAGTAGAAACATGAGTTTTAAGGTTTATGATATGTTAGCATAAAAGTATGAAAGTTTCATGAAGTAATTTTGCTAATTGTGATTGAATTGTCCAATAGGACTAAATTGCAAAAGTTGCAAAATGTGAGATTCTAGAAGCTTTAAGTATGAAATAGCTTTGGATTATTAATTAGAGGTCCTTAAATAGCAATTTGCCCAATTTTTAATTTTTGGATAAAAATGGGCATTAGTGGGTGAAATTTGAAAGTATGGTAAAAAGGGTATTTTGGTCATTTGTCAAATAAATGATTAAACAAAATTTGATGCTCATCTTCTTCCCTTGGCCAAAAATTTCAAGAACCATAGCTAGGGTTCTTCAAATTTTTCAAGCTTGCTAGTAAGTGCATCCTAGCCCCGTTTTTGATATTCTTCGTATTTTTGAAGTCCTCGTAACATGAGTTAGCTATTTTTAGCTATATGTTGAGCTAGGATTCATGTTCAAAAATATACCCATGTATGACATGCATGTATTTTTATGTTTTATGGAAGATTATGAGAGCTGGATGTAGAATAAACATCTTTTTCTAAGTGAATTCCATGAAAAATGCATGTAAGGACTAGTTTGTAAAAGTCATGAAATTGGCCATACATGAGTGATTTAGTGAGAATTGAAGGTTGCTATAGTTGAGATTATGATTCGGCTATGCATGAAAAACAAGAATGTTGAATGAAAATCACTTTACGAGCCTTGGGGAAAAAGTGTAAATATGAGGAAGTTTAGGAGTAAAATGGTAATTTTGCCAAAGTATGAGTTATGAGTCAATTTAGTCAATGTGTGTATTAAATGAGTTGATTTATCACTGTAGATCAAGAAAAATGAAGCCCGAATCGAAACCGAGGCAAAAATAAAGTCGTAGACTAAATTGCACGTCTTAATACATTTTGAATACCGAGGTAAGTTTATGTGTAAACAATGCATTTATACATATTCATTGTTGATGCTAACTAGTGTATAGCATGATTGAGAACCTATATGGTTCAAGTGGATTGAATGTCGTAGTTATTGACTAATTGATGTATGAATTACAAAATAGATGTGTGAATGTGTAGTGATAATACTTGACGGTGGGCTAAGTGCGATACCACCTTAATACTTAACTACGATGGGTTGTGTGCGATGCTTTCGTTAAGTATATTATTTAGTGGGCTATGTGCGAAACCGCTATAATTATCCTATTTGGTAGGCTATGTGCGATACTACCCTATTATTTGGTTGTGGTGGGCTAAGTGCGAAACCACCGAGTGATTTAGATGTGTGGTTGAGAAATTGTGGTGTTGAGTGCAGGTATACGAATGAATGAATGTAAGCATTAAGCTTGTGATGTGGTGGAAATATGGTAAGGGATAGAATGAGTAAGCATAGTTGTGGATGTGAATTGTCTTGTTTAGTATAATGCTATTTGTTGTTTAGCTCATACTATGATGTAAATTGTTTATATGTAAATTTACTAAGCTTAAAGCTTACTCCCCTTTCTTTTCCCCTGTCTTATAGAGTTAAAGAGTCGGGACGAGATACGCGGATAATTTGAAAGATTGCCCACACTATCAGCTCACTTGGTATATTTAGACTTAGTGCTTTTGTATATGGCATGTATAGAGGCTAGACAAGTTAGTGTATGTTGTTGTACTGGCCAAGGATGTGTTGGCCCTTTTGATGGATAATCTATTTTGTATAATGCCATGGATAATGGTTTATCTTGTTATATGAAAATATGTAGTTATCCATGAGAGTTTATATTGCAAAACATGAATTGTTTGATGATGTGTTGAATAGATACATGTTGTGTGAACTAGAGGGGTGAAAGGAGCTTGGCAAATAGCCTTGTTCTTGTCCACTCGGGTAGACACACGGGCGTGTGTCTAGGCCGTGTGTGACACACGGGCTAGCCACATGGTTGTGTGACTTGGCCGTGTGTCCCCTGAATGTTAAGGTGGTAAGTCAGTGTTGACCACGGGCTAGCCACACGGACGTGCCTAGGCTGTGTAAGATGGTTAGTGTTCACCACGGGTGGAGAACATGGGCGTGTTCTTAGACCGTGTGACACAAGCAGAATATTCAAGTTTTTATACACGGGGTAGGGACATTGGCGTGTGTGACCACACGGCCTACCTACACGGGCCTGTCCCATTTTTTATGGGCGTGTGGACCCTTGTTTAGGTGAAAGAAATTTTAAGATTGCAAGGATTTCTGGTAGGGTCTCGAAACCCTCGTATGTATGTTTAAGGCCTTGTGAGTCCTTAATGAGTTCGTTGTGATGACCATAGAGAGTAGTCAAGTTGTGACTAAAGTAGTGTGATCAAATGGATTAAGCCGGTAATGCCTTGAGCTCGGTTCTAGCATAGAATACGGGTAAGGGGTGTTACAGGCTGAATCTCTCAAAAGAGATACCGCGCACTTTAAGCACTCTTCAGGCGTGCAGGATAATTCATCGAATACCCTGATGGTATTCTCGAGCCAGAATTCCGCTCTCTCCGAATCATCAACCTTACTAGCCCGGAATTCTTCGGCTCCTTGCTTCCGTATCTTATCGACCGGAGGCCTATTTTGCTGAAAATTTTGGTGGAGGAAGATGGAAAGAAATATGATATTTTCTCTTTCTTTATTCTAATATTAAACTAGTCAAATTAGTCACCAACTACTACTAACTTTGACCAAATTTTTGTCCATCTTTGTCTCCCATGATAGCCTATGGCCGTCCAAGCATTTACAAGGGGCTAAATTGCCTTTTAAAGACCTCAAATTTACAATCTATGGCTATTTGGTACCTTTAGCCTATACAATGGAACTTTCGCACTTTATGCGATTTAGTCCTTTTTCGCGATTAATCGAGAAATCGCTAAAATTAAAGTACCAAAATTCTCATCTACTTATACAATCATATACTAATTTATAAAATCACATGAAAATAACTTTCTCTAATCTCGAATTAGTGATCCCGAGATCATTATTCCGACTAACCCCTAAATCGGGCTGTTATAGGAGATTCATTTCGTCTTATTACCATCGCGAGCTCTATCAAAAGCTCCAAAGCCTTACCCAAGAATCGAGGAGCGTGGAGGATTATTACAAAGAAATGGAGATGGAAATGATAACAGAAGACGTGCAAGAAGATGGTGAGGCCACCACGTTACTTGGTTGGTCTCAACCGAGACATTGCCAACATCGTGGAGCTTCAGCACTACGTCGAATTAGTTGACATGGTGCACATGGCCATTAAGGTCGAGAAGCAAATAAAGAGAAAAGGTTTCGTTCGAGGCTTTTCCAATTCCAACATTTCCAAATGGAGCCAAGGCCATAACAAGGACGAACCACCAAATCATACCAAGAAGCCCACGGTGTCGACCAAGACGAGTAAGCCCTTGGGCAAATCAAGCAAAGGCAAGGCGGTCAAACCCATCTCCAATCGAACGAGGGACATTAAGTGTTTCAAGTGCCTCGAGTGGGGGCATATTGCAAGTCAATGCTCGAACCGAAGTGCTATGGTGGTTTGAGCCAATGGTGAAATTGAATCAGAGGAGGAGAATGAACAAGAGGCCGAAATACCCACCGACAAAGAAGAAGAAGACTTGGAATATGCGGTCGAAGGTGAAATTCTTGTTTTCAAAAGAAGTTTGAGTTTACAAAGTACCGGAAGTGAGCCGCAACGGGAAAACTTGTTCCACAGGCGTTGCCATGTCCAAGGCAAAGTTTGTATCTTGGTCGTTGATGGAGGGAGTTGCACAAACGTGGCCAGTACTCTCATGGTGGAAAAACTTGGTCTACCGACCACTAAACACCCAAGTCCATACAAGCTGCAATGGCTCAACGAAGGAGTCGAGTTGAAGGTGACTAAACAAACATTAGTTGAATTTTCAATCGGGAAATACTACGATGAAGTTCTATGCGACGTGGTACCTATGCATGCGGGACATTTACTTTTGGAAAGACCGTGGCAGTTTGATCGGAGGGTCAAACATGATGGTTACGCGAATCGATATACTTTTGAGCACCATGGTAAAAGTGTAAGCTTGGTACCTTTATCGCCAAAGCAAGTGTTGAGGACCAGCAAAAGTTGAAAATTTCTGTGGAACAAATGAGAGAAAAAGAAAAGAGTAAAAATGAGAATGAAAATAAAGATGAAAAATCGAGAGGAAAGAATGAAGCTTGTGAGGAAAACCTGAATAGAGAAAAAGAGAAAGAAATTAAAAATGACACAAGAAAAAAAAAAGAGGAGTGATTTGACTAACCGAAGCGTGAGTTGTCTTTGTGTTTTCCCTTCATTTTAGGTTTCTCAATGATCGTGTGATGAACTCCGACTTCAATACTTTCCGAATGAGAGGTGGTGCACATTGGTTAGCAACGGTAACGTTCTGAATGACCCTAGTACACCTACGCCTAAAGGTAAGCAAGGTCAGGTTTCTGAAAACTTTAAGTCACAACAACTACGTTGGAGTGTTGATGGTAACCTTGCTGATGATTTGATTTTTGAAAAGGACCCATACCTTGATGTGGTTAATTGCTCTTCTTTTATTAATAATGATGTGCTCGTTTTAAATGCTGGCAAGGAGAGTATTTCTAATGAAAATTGTGGTGTTGAAGAGCATGTGGGTGAAGATAAGTGCGAGTGCAAAGTGTGCTTAATTGATGCTTGGCATTTAGCTAAGAAAACTAAACTTGTGCATTCTAATCACAACTTTAAATTGATTCCTATGCTTTCAATGTCTCCAATCATGGAGATCCATTTTGAAAAGGTAAGACCCATTTATACTCTTGAATTCGGTAATGGTTTATTTGCTCAAGTTGTGGTTGAGAATTCGGAAAGAGTTTGTAAGTTTTTAATTCATCGTGTCCTTAATCCTTTTCTTTATCGTGTAGATGACACTTTGAAACGGCTCATCCCTAAAGAGGGAGAGCATGTGACTAATCTATTGTCTTTTCGAGTTGTGAGGGATATTCAAGTCATTGGGAGAAATTATGTCAAATGCAACTACCAAGGGCCTTGTGTCGATGAACGCTTTGTCGCAACAAGGGGCCCGATTTGAGGACAAATCGCTTCAAAGAGGGAGGGGATGATACGACCACGCCCCGAGAACGCCCTTGGTTCAGCTCATCAAGCGTCATTTGCAATCTTTTGCAAGCTGATCTAGCTCGTTCCAACTCAATGGAGCTCAATTCGGCTAGATGCTAGCTCATTGGCTTGATTCTATTTTATTTAACTTATGCACTTTTTTGCTGGAATAAAACCTTTAATTTAGTATTAGTTAAATTAATGTATTTAGCTCAAATAATTAAAGTTGCTTTTAATGTGTCATAATCTGGACATTATAATTAAAATTAATATGTCTTAGTTTATTACATATTTAATAGATGTTTAATAGATAATTAAATGTGTCTAAGTTTAAGACAAATTTAATTCATGTTTCAATTAATTTTGTCCAGTCGAATTTAATTTGTCTTAGCCTATTTAACTAGCTGAAATTAGTTGCTGCAGGTACATGCATGGACGGCACAATTAAGGTGAGCTGATGATTTCTCTTCTCCAAGCATCCCTTCATGAACACCAAGAGCCAAAGGTGAGCTGCTAATTTCTCTTCTCCAAAATTGCCCCATCGTGGACATCAACAGCCCAAGTGCTTTCACACTTGCTGGAAGTTCCTTTCACATTTGTTGTCCATTCGATTTTGAGCATTCACACACAAAGGCTACTTAAATTCATTTGTTCACACTTAAAGGCCATTGAAGTGCCCTAAGCTGACATTTAAGAGCTCAAGACTAATCAGCTCATCAAGGCAGTTCATTAAATCATGTACACACCTCTTGGCCGAACCTAAGCAAGTCCATTCAGCTCATCATGACTTCAATTAAGCCAAGTTGTCCTTGGAAGCTTCAAGGGACGTTCTAGGAAGCTTCATTGAAATTTCAGCTCAATTAAGCTGAACACAAGCTGTCCATTTAGTTATCTAAGTGTCCATTCGGCTAGCCTATGTATTGAGCTATAAATATGAAGCTCATTAGTTGTAATTCAGACTTTTTCCATTTTGAATGAACATATTGTTCTTTTGTGAGGTTTCTTCCTCTCCAATTTTGTTCGAGTCTCACTTTGACTTATCTGCTCGTTAGTGGCATCAATCTGATTCTCTTTGAACTTATCACCATTCCGGTGTGGCGTTCACCCTATTCCTTATACCTTTGGTTCCTACCTTGTTAGGTAACGGGTCAAGGTCCCCTTCTTCATTCACCAAACCATCTTAAGCAATATAAGTCCTGGGACGGCACCCTTCATAGTGTTGGATCGTTCTTGACGCTTAAGCCTAAATTTCCATTCCACTTATCCATTAAATTATCTATTTCACTTTCTTATTAAATCGAACCTATTTTTATCATACTTAACCTATTTGAACCTATTTCCATCATTTCCTTCATATTTAGCCGACTACAAGCAACTTCAAGTTTGGAACGATACTTTCTCGTCGACGATCGGGCAACTTAGACGACTCAACTCACATCACCGAGGCCAGATCGCATCACCAGCCACAACGCCTTTTAACCCCAATCCCCATGCACAGCACCCGCTCACACCCCCTCCGTCTCGTTTCCCCTTTCTCTTTCCCACGCTCCCATCAGCCAACACTTACGAACCGACCCGTCGCCGCCGTTCACCATTCCGGCCATACAACCACCGTCGGTTCCCACTGTTTGCCTTTATTTTATTTATTTATTTAATTGTTTCTTTATTATTATTATTATTTCTCATATCTATTTCCTTATTATTTTATTTTTATTAGTTTTACTGCTTATTATTGTTTTATCGCTCTTGTTTATTTAGTTGCTTTTACTGATTGATGTTGAATTTAGTCTTGATTTAGTTCTTGAACATTATTCCTAGTTTATTTTATTTTCTTTCCACTCAGCAGGATTATACATTTAGTTGGTTTTAGTTGATTTATTTTTTGTTACTGCTCCTACTTCAGAGGACGTTTTCGAGTGCCTCACTCGCTTCGAGCAATACTGCGCTCAGCGATTTGACAGTCTCGACGCGACATTGCAGAAGATCTATCAGCATTTCCATATCTCCTCTCCAGCGTCGATGACTCACGACACCGATGTGTCTGATGATGAAGACCATTGAGTCCATTTATTTTATTTTATTTTATTTTTATTTTTAGTTTTAGTTTTAGTTTTATTTCTATTTTTATGAACTTCTTTTGTTTTTATATTTTGAACTATATTTTTATTTATTATGGTTGTTTCTAATTGAGTATAGTCCCTTAATCTTCTTCACTACTTGTGTTTATTTTTTTAATAGCTTGCTCAGAATCATGCACTACATTTAAGATTTATCTACAATTCCAATTTTCACTATTCTGGGGATTTCATCCAATGTTCAGGGCAGTTTAAATTCTCTCCCTCTCTTATGATATTCTGTTTCTACTATGATTATTTTTGTTTGTACATTGAGGACAATGTACATCTTAAGTATGGGGAGGTTATTTACATGATTATTAGAAAATCCCTAAATTATATCTTGTATTCAAGTAATTTTCTCATATTATTATTAGAATGAATCCTTATCGATTTGTGATTT